>OY998179.1:13035706-14512791 GCA_963921935.1 Galeruca laticollis | reverse complement strand
TAGATGTTTCACAATAAAGTACATAACTTTTAAGTAACCTTAGTAACTTATAAGACAATCTATAGTTATTAAGTTTTTTTTAACAATATGTCGTGGTTTACTGCATCAAACTCTTTCTGGAGGTCCGTGTAAATAACATCTAACTGCTGCTGTTCTTCAAAAACCTGATATGAACAGGTTAAGATTAGCAACATAAAATATTAAAACGATGGCACAAGCTGGAAAAATCCAATCTGCAATATCATAGAAAATCCACCAAAACATGAATATCTTATGCTAATGGGAGACTTCAACGCTAAAATAGGTAAAGGAAAGGAAGGACATCTTATTGGACCACGCGGACTTGGAGACTTAAATGATAGAGGAGACACTTTAAGTTTGTTTGCGGTGGAGCACAGCTTAGTTGTAATGAACACCTTCTTCGACTTGCCACCTAAGCGCTTGTATACATGGAGGTCGTCGATAATAATGAAGACGTCATCATAAGAAATCCAATAGACTACATCCTGGTAAGCGCAAGATAGAGAAACCGTTTCACAAGTATTAAAAGTTATCCAAGTGCTGATATTCAGTCCGATCATGATCCTCTGGTGGAGGAATAAAAAATCGGGTTTAAGAAAATAGAAGGAAACCCCATAAAAAGTCGATATTAGAAAAATGAAAGACAGAATTATGAAAGATAAAATAAGTAATGCATTGAACAAAAACTGTCAAGAAATCGATGAAAAAGCTAGAAGCACATTCGGTTTGTAAAACAGTGGATGAGATCAAAAATAAAGTCATGAAAAGTGAAAGAAAACAACACAAGACGTGAATGACAAATGAAATACTACAAATCATTGGAGAGAGGAGATAACGGAATAATAACACCACCACTTACAAAGAGATTCACCTTACAATACAAAGAAAGATTAGAGAAGCCAAACAGAAAGAAATGGAAGAAAAATGCCACAAAATACAACAGAAATTTGACGAATTCAACGTCCACAAAAAAATTATGGCAATACCTGGCAAACATATAAAGAGAACAGTAAGAAAGCCCGTTAGAGACAAGGGAGATCTCATTGTGGATCAAGAAGTATGAAAGACGCCTGAGAAAAGAACATGGAGAACCCGTTCATTTACGAAAGATGAGATCTTCACCCTTATCAACAAAAGCTGGACCACCAGTACTAGTGAACGAGATAGAAGCAGCCTTCAAATACTTGAGAGAAAGAAAAGCTCCAAGACCAGACGGTTGAACAATATATAAAAATTCTCTGCAAAATATTTAAAAATATATACCACACCGGCAATATCCCGAAAGAATGGCTCATTTCGGAATTTATATTGCTGCCCAAGAAACAAGGAGCAAAGAAATTGAAATAAATGATTGCCGAAAAGAAAGTTGGCTTGATTAAAGAAGAGAGAAACGCCAAAACAAGTACCTATATTAACATGAAGAGACTATGTTGAATGTAATTTCATACCAACACACCTGGATGATAGCTGTCAAAGTCCGAGGAATGTATTGTTTTTGTTTCCATTACAAATCTTTCCTAGATCTTGTTTTTTTATTTATCACGTTTTTTAATACAAAATATGTTATTGAATGCAGGTAGCCTTGTTAATGTTCAGCTATGGGTTGCACCAACTGTAACACTTTCTGTTCAAAACGCATATATCATGAATTTTTTTCATATCATTCTTATAAACGTCAACTAGTCATACAAGAATACGTTTTTATCACATATATTGTTATAATATCTCAAAACAACAATTTAATATAAAAAAAAAATAACTTTAAGGATCTGTACTGGCAGAGTCAACAAAAATAAATAATTTATGGAACACAGCTTATGAGTGTGAAAAAGAAGTTTTGAAAACATCTTGTCGCATTTTCGTGTTTTCCATCAACACAAAGCAATAAAATCTTTTTAGTAATAAATTGTATGAAACAACACGCATGCACAAACTCGACTAAAACTTGTTAGTTTCAATACAGCCATTTATTACAAAAATTCTTGGAAGATTCCTTTTAGTTTAACCACCATTTCTTTCCGTTTATCTAATTCACACGTTTCTGATTCTATCTTATATGAATGTTCATTTTGTATGTGTGAAGAATTATCACACCGACATCTCTTCAGATTCCCGTAGGTTTAATTTTTAAGTATAGCTTTAAGAAGAAATATGAAAGTGTCAGTTAGACCCATACAGGTCTTCAGGATTGCATTAAGAAACTATTAGAACAATCATCTGAATACAAACGAATAGAATAAAGAATAAAATTACATGAGTTTGTTGTTTGACCAAATCTTCTATAAACTTTAAAGTACATATTATTAAAATTTACAGAAAGTGTTTTGGCTGTTGTACAAAATGGAAAATTCATATTATTGATTGGAAATGAAGTTAATTATTATTGAATCAATAAATATCCCCGTGTAAAGATTTTATATGGCTGACCAATCTGTGCTTGTGTACGAACAACTGTCCACAAAATTCGCATCTGTGTGTTGGATTCTTTCCGCATTCCAATCGTAAATGTCTATCGAGAGTATATTTTCCTTTATAAATTTTCGGACATTTCGGACATCTGTAATCGCCAAAATTAAAACTTGGGTCATAATGGTGGAATTTGAGTGTACTGGACGACATATATTTGACATGTTCTAGATCTAAAATTGAAAATGTATTAAAATTAGAATGTTTATGATGCGATGACGCCGAGGGTAGTAATTTCACTAGTATGTTTTCAAATAAATAGATTTCTAGTTCATTCAATTCACAAATGAGATTAGTGTAATCCCATGTCATTTGTCTGAACGGTCTAGCAAAATATTGTTTCAGATTCAGTACAGTACGAAAGCGTAGAAGGGCCACAACACAAAAAAACTCTTTTTTTTCTGGGATTTACACTTTTTACGGGTTTTCCTAAAAAGTTTGTGAATTCTCACTTTTATTACAAAATTTCGTTAAAAAAGTGTAAAACTCAGCTTTTTCATAAAAAAAGTATGAATTTTGTAGAAAATTTGTGAATAGTTTGTAAATTGCAAATGGCCGTTACATTCTTCATTCAACATCGTCACGCACATCGCATGTGATTTTCAGCGTATCTAGCGCAGTTTTTTTAAACATAAATACTGATATATCGAACAGATTTGGTGCACATAAACTAAAGCTAATTTTTACAGGGTTACTGCAAATTTTTTTTATTAGAACTTTGAGAACTAAGATATGTCATATATTTGTTTTGAGTTTTAATTTTATGAATAGGGGTTCTCTTCACAAGAGCCTAGAGCGTGCTCAAATCGCCCGGCAACGTCAAGTAGTTGACACTTTAATGTCAAAATGGCGAAATTTATACAAAGTGAAATATCTGATAAATAATAATATTCACAGTAGAAGAGGGCATGCAGGCGCAGCCATTCATTAAAAAAATATCCTCGAGCGTACCACGCTCTACAGGCTTGGTCAGTTCAGTTTAATTATTAACCTGTTAACCTTACAAAATGTCAACTACCTACTTGGCGTTGACGGACGATTTGAGCACGATCTAAAAGTTTATGTTCCCTTAAAAGGGCCGTTAGTAGCAACGTTAGTTTAAGTGCGACTTCACTTTAAGTTTGGATTAATTCCCATAGAAACGATTATTGGAACAAACGTTTCTGTGGAACCTAAGTAGAACTTAAAGTTTAAACTGAACGGTGCACAGGCATAAGCATTTGTTAGGTGTCAATATTGGGGTTTTCGTGTAGGCTAAATCAAAATTTGTGGTGGTTAAAAATACTGGAGGAGTAAAGAAAACTGTAAATCAAGTCAAATTCAAAAAAGTCCCTAATAAGAAATATAAAAAATAATATTGCGGCTTAGTTTAGTTTATGCAAAAGCATAATAAATACATATATTTAAATCTAGGTACTAACTTGGGCGAGAAGTGTATATCAGGAAAACAAATTAACTAATGTGGAACTTCCTAAAAATATTTAGAATAAAATAACAAATCAACTCAAATAATTGATGCTGTTCCACAATGGTTGTAAATAATTTACCTCACACCAAGACTAAGATATATAAATGGCTTTGGGACAATGAATAGAACCTTCAATCATGGGTAATGTTGCATTCCCTATTATGTTACAATAACAACTTATCTCTATGTCAATGAGCAATTTACCCGGCGCCGAGATTTGAAGTAAATTGCTTTCGGTAGGTCCTTTGATATCCATATATTTTCCCCATTTAAGTTTTTGGCTTATTTTATTATTTCCATTTTTTTCTCTTCTCTTGATAGCTCTATCCATAGTGGCCTATTATGATTGTTGTCTGTCTCTTTCTTACCGATACTTCTTGTTTGAATTAAATTCACTTGAATGCTTATTTTCAACTTTATTTTTTCTAGAAACTTGTTTAATTTTGTCGTTTCTCATTCCGCACGTTTCGTTTTCAGCTTCTTCTATTGTTTGTACCTACTACATGGTTTTTTTCTTGCTTTATTTTTCTAGTTGTATTCTTTTATCCTAAGTTTCGATTTTTTGTTTCATTAAGGTGATTTTGTTTTTAAATTCATTAGTTTCGTTAGTTACTTTCTTTATTTGTTCTTGATAATTGTCCATTTTTTCATCAATTTTCTTTAGTTTTCCAATTATTTCCTTCATCATATCCACCATCTTATCTGACATTGTGTCTCCCTGCAGGTTCAATACCTGATCCCTACTCGATTCAGATCCCAATCCTACCTGAAGCTGATAATAATCAGTCACGAGAAATTTCTTCTTTTTAGAATTTTTTATTATTCGTAAATGTTTAACGTTCAAAGTAGTGTCTCTGTTCTTTTTAAAACAAATTTAACGACAAGTTCTTAGTGTTTTGTTGATAATTCTAATAACCATTTTTACTGATAATGTTTTATATGTTAATTTATTAGGTTAAAAGTATTGATTTATTATATATAAAAAACTAATGTGCGGATTTGAAGGGACTCGCTTCCGTCAGGGTGACTATTTTATTAGTCAATTAAACGAATTGTGTTTCCTTTTTTGGGGATGGTTTTCTTCATCGACGCCAACTTCAAATAAAGCTCAGAAATTGTAGTAAATTTACTTCAGAGTTTGCAATACGCACTTGCTAAGAAAACATATTTTTATTTAAACATGAGGAACTAGAAGCCTCGAGCGGACTTGAAGGTATCGGTGAACCGAAAAAGAATGAGCTTTGAATATATTTGTAATTTTTGCGGTGAGCACAAAGCTCAAGTTTAGGAATTGTGACTATAGTATTAATAGGTGCGATTCTAGATTCTGCCACGATGAGGTTGCAGCTAACTTGATTTTGATAAAAGGATAAAAGATAGATATTCCAGCCATAGGCTACTTTGCTGGCATCGCAAACGCCCTAAATTTGATTTTTTGTAGGATTGTGAGCTCAAAGTATCCAGCGAGGTATTTATATTGTTTTAATAAATTCGATTTGAAGAAGAAATTGCTGCCATTTGGCTAGAAAATTAGTATCAGTAATAGTATGGTCCCAAGAATATTTGGATAACCACAGAGTTTGCATAAGTAATTTGCCTGAGACGACAATAGGGTTAATCAGACCCAAAGGATCATAACATCGAGACAATCTAGATAAAACAATTCGTTTTGTAATTTTTGTGAATTTCAACTCCTTTGGCGCGGATATATATAAAATATCTGTTTTAGGATCCCATTGCTATCCTAAGACTTTGTTTGGGATATTCATATCGAGATTGAAGTCAAGGTTTACTGATCCGAGATCATTGGTTGCCGTTGTTGTGGAGGTTGAAATGTTCTTTTTTATTTTGTGCAAAGTAAAATTATGTTTATTTAAAATTGTGTGTAAATCGGTCTCTAACGTTTGTAAGTCGGGGATTGTATGGGTCCCGGTTAAAATGTCGTTCACATAAGTTTGATTTAAAAGAGATATAGAAGCTTTAGGAAATTCAGTACTGTTGATTACAATGTCTTTTAATACTCGACTTGCAAGGAATGGGATTTCGTTGTGTCCGAATGCCACAGAATTTATTTCGATACATTCGAAAGGTTGATGTGGTGAATCACGCCACAGCAAGGTTTGTAAAAGAGTTTGGTTTGGGTTAATTTGTTTTTGCCGGTACATTTTTTGTTTCATATAGTAATGAGGTATTTTTAGTTTTTATGGATTTATTGCGGTTTGCGGTAATCCTTGAGTGATATTATTCACTATTGAACAAGAAATTTTAAATTGTTTTTGATTCTTTAACTATGCAATTGTGACATCCACCGAATACGTCGACGAAGAAAGTCAGCCAATAAAAAGGAAATACAGTTCGATTGATTGAGTAGTAAAATAGTCACCCTGGCGGAAGCGGCGGGAATGTAGTCCCTTCAAATCCTCACAACTAATCTTATTTCTATTTGCAGTGTTTATGTCAACACTTATTTGCAATTTGTGCACTTTTTAAATCAGTTTTATATAATGTAGCTGAATTATTTTGACGTATTTCCACAGTATTTTTGATAATTTCGGTCACTAACTCTTAACGCACTTTGAGGTATCTCTGCCAGGACCGAATTCATATGAACAAATAAGGAACCCATAAGAAATTATCGTAAGCATAGCGCTCAAAATATGTTACCTTTGTAAATATAATTCCGAAGCTTCTAGCAGATTTTCGTTAGATTATATCAAACAAACCATCATATCACACACCTAGATCTAAAGAGAGTTAAGTCAGTCAAAAATTTGTGTGATTGAGTTATGCTCACCATTTAATTTCCTATATGGATACCTATCTGACCAATAAAACAGATTTAAAAATAAGTGCAAAACTCAACGCTAGATGGCACCTAGAATCCCTTTTGTTGAACGAGCGGGCCAGTTCCTTCCGCGCCTAAACGGGAATAACGCTAGTTGCAATTAGAATTACAAGCGGAGTGCACGTGCCCTCAAAAAGTTTGGAGTTATTTTGAGTTGTACCTGTTTACTTGAAATTTGAAGCAGAATTATTTTGAATTGTCACCTTTTAGATGGTTAGTGCTCATTAAGTGGATACAACATTTAGAGTTAAACCTGTATTGCTGGCAGGGTGAATAAAGTTTTTATTTTTATTTTGAGTTGTTACCTTATTGTTGAAACATTTTTGATTTTGTAGTTGTGTCTGTTTCGTTGAGTCATATTTCATGCTCTCTTTCTTCTGTAATATCTTATCAAAATTAAACTTATTTCGTGTTTGGCGATTGTAGTTTTTAGGTCTTGGTAAAATTTAATATTCATCTTAATATTAACAAAGTTTGTTACTTTTTTACTGCCAATTTTTCTAGTTGGGTCCCTTTAGATGGTTTCTAGCGAATATATTTTTATAACATAGCTAAAAAGATTACAAATGTTTTTTATGGGCTTTCCAAATCGATTTGGGGCACATGACTCTGTAAGTTAGTAAAATAATCATTTTATATTTCAGGAAAACAATGCAACACGGACGATTTTTGGTAAATATGGTAAAAGAAAGGGATGAAGGAAATATCGCTCCTCCTATCACTTTTACTCAACATGCAACCGTGGAAGATAACTTGAAGATGTCATCAAGTGATGAAGTTTCATCCAAAGAAACGCATGCTGTCTTGACACGGGTTAATACATCTATCCCTAGCACGTGTAAACAAAATTCTGTTGCCCCTAACTACTACATTTCACCGATCCGGAGTGATGAAAGTGATGATGAAGATCCTAATTTTCAACTGTTAAATAAAAATGAGCTCCCACCTAATGTCGTACCTTCATCATCATCGGTAACTTCGTCCAGCACCAGCAGTTCGAGTTCGTCGGATACCGAAGATGAAAGTAAGCAAGTAGGCCCGGAAAATGTTATGATTCCTGAAACTGGTATTGAGATCGAAAAAAAGGGCAAACCAGCAACGTGGAAGTCGAAACTCGCAAAACAACTGAGAAATTCTGGCAAAGCCTACCAGTCCCTGTCAAAATCTAAGAAACTAATACTAGAAAAAAAGGTTGGACCACCCTGTGGAGACTAATGTCGCCTGAAATGTAAAGATAAAGCGGATGAGTTGTCAAGACAACAGGTTTTTGATGCATATTGCACAATCATTTGGTAAAATTTAATATATTCTTAAGTAACTACAAATCTCCTCTTTACATTATACTTTATTTGCTTGTTCTTCTTTCGGTTCCGTCTTCACCTTAGTGAAGGTTGGCAGCAATCTCGGCGAACTGGGTTCGATTTTGAGCAGCTCGGAATAAGGAATGTGGGTCTAGTCCGGTCCAGTCTCTTATGTTTTTCAACCACGAATGTTGGCGTCTTCCTATACCTCGTCTGCCTTCTATTTTGCCTTCCATTATTATTTTCAGCAGCCTCATTCTTACATGTCCCAAGTATGCGGTTTTTCTCTTCTTTATGTCGACAACTAAGTCTCTGTCCTTACCTAATCTTCTCAGAACTTCTTCATTACTGATGTGGTCTGTCCAGGGTATTTTTAAGAGCCTTCTATACACCCACATTTCGAAAGCTTCTAGCCGCCTTAGTGTTTCGGCCTTTAGGGTCCAGACTTCGGATCCGTACAGCAAGACGGAATAGATGTAACAATTGACAAATCTAAGGCGTAATTTCAAGTTCAGTGATCGGTTACGAAGTACTGGTCGCATTTTATTGAATACTGATTTGGCCTGTTCTATGCGCGATCTGATTTCTGTACTAGGACTCAGATCAGATGTTATCCAGGTACCTAAATACTTGAACTTGGTTACGTTTTCGATGGGTAGTCCTTTTATGTATATATCTGGTGCTGGATTAGTTCTTCTAGTGATGGCCATTACTTTTGTCTTCTTTATATTAACTTTAAAGCCCAGGGTCTCTCCTACTCTGTCGATTCGATTTAAAAGTTGTTGGAGTCCTTCTAAGCCATCGGCTATGATGGCGGTATCATCTGCAAAGCGTAAGTTGTTAATCAGGTGCCCGTTTATTCTAATGCCGTGTTCCATACCCTGTAGAGCTTCATCGAATATGTAGCCAGAATATATATTAAATAGTAAGGGCGATAAGGCACATCCCTGTCGCACTCCCCTATGAATGGGCACATCATCTGTTTTGTTTCCTTCGACCCTGATGGCTGCTGTTTGGTCCCAGTATAAATTTTTCAGGAACTGGATGTCGTTATTATCGAGACCCTTTTCTTTCAGGATGTTAAACAGGGCTGTATGTTAGACTCTGTCGAACGCCTTCTCGTAGTCGATAAAACAGATGAAAGCCTCTTTTTGTTGATCTCGACATTTCTGTAACAATACAGATAGGCTGAACAGTGCTTCCCTCGTGCCCATTCCTTCTCTAAAACCGAACTGTGCGTCATCTAGATCTATTTCGCATTTTTTTAATATCCGTTTGTGTATGATTTTTAAAAGAAGTTTTACTGCATGACTCATTAGGCTAATTAGTCTGAAATCTTCACATGTATATGCATTTGCTTTCTTCGGTATGGGAATGAAGTCGGACTTCAACCAGTCGCGTGGGATGTTTCCGCTCTTGTAGATTTGATTTAGAAGCTTAGTCAAAACCTTTCTATTCTGCTGGTTCAAGAGTTTGAAAGTCTCAATGTGGATTCCATCTGGCCCAGCAGCCTTTCCTGTTTTGAAGGTTTTGAGTGCTCTTTCAACCTCCGATGTCAGAATATCTGGTGCCTCTTCTGAATCTTTTTTATTGTTAAAGTGACGTGGATCTTTAGTAGAGAATAGTTGTCGAATATAATTTATCCAATGGTCTTTCAGTTCTTTTTCGTCTAATATGGGTTTATTGTCGTGTCCAAATATTCTGTTTGGGATGTTCTTTCTTCCCTGGACTACCATTTCTTTAACTTTCTTATGAATTGCGGAATGATCGTGCTTTTGTTGTAACTCTTCAATCTCACAACATTTCTGGGCCATCCAGTATTCTTTTGCTTCCTTTATTTTCTTTTCTATTTGTTTATTAAGTGTTTTGTACAAAGTCGTATATCTATTCTTGTATGTTCTGCGTTTATCCATCATATTTAATATTTCTTCAGTCATCCACTCTTTTTTCTTGTTTGTACGTGTTGGACCAATTACTTCCTTCTCAATTCTATGTATTTTGTCCCTCATATTTTTTCAATCTTCCTCAATATTTTTTCCAAATTATTTCTTCCAAATTATTATTATTTATTTCCTTAAGTTTCACAATTAATAACGATTCCGAATATTCAATGTAACCTGGCTGATTTCACAAAGCTCCTACAATCCCAAATACAACAACAACCTTTACCAAAAAGCATTATTTAAAAAATAGTCGCAGCTTTCTTGAGCGTGTAACATTTTCCACATTGTTTCAGAAATGTAATTAGTTTGAAATACATTATTATTGGATAGTAACATACTTTAATCATTGGATAATTCGACCACACAGTTGATGGCTTTTATTGTTCTGCCAGTTCCGAAAAATAAGGAAATAAAACCGTCTCAGAGAAAGAAATGCATGTATTTTCCATCTTCCATTCCATAACGCAGTATCGTAAATTTTCAGCGATTTCACTGACAATAATTTTTGTGGCGCTACTATCGCTGCTTCTACTAACATTAGTGGAGTTAGAGAAAATTAGGAATAAGACATTTTTGAACTTTAGATTATTCAAAATAACTATTAAGTTGACTAACACTAACACATATTTGATTACTTTAAAGGTTTCCTTAGCAACCCAGGGATGATATCGCTACAAGTATAACAGCCTAACAGTTTAAAACTCTGAATTTAATATATCTTAATATTTTATACAAAAATCGTGCAAATAAGCTATTTCATTTTTTTAAAATTATGTAAACAAGAAGTAAAAACGCCAAAATTAAAGAATATCACAAACTCAAATATTTTTCGTTATAAAATTTATCTAAAATTAAAAAAATACATATATATTTAAAAATTAGCATAAGATATTCCTAAAAATTTTGTCACCGAAATTTTACATTTCAAATTTGAAATCTGTGAAATCGGTTTCGACACATTCTCTGCAGATACCAGTTAGATGTTCTAAGCATAAGAACTTCCTACATTTGTAACAGTCAAATCTTGTTTTACGGTTTTTTCTGCTGGAACAAAAATAACATCTGCCATGTTTAGGTTGATCATTACAACTATTATTTCCTTGAATTTTATGATTTTCTTGACTTCTTACCCTCGCTGTTCTAGGAAGAGATATTTTGGTTAGGCTCTTTCTCATATGTTGTTCGATTACTTGTCGTCCAAGTGTTTCTAAAAATAACGTTATTAATTTTATATATAACAGGAATTAATATCGGTTATAAACAAATAAAAATATCTAAGGAACACGTCTATTATTCCTCTTTTTTCATCAAAAACTTATTTGTAAACACATATTACATCAAATTGTAAAGACAAAGTGCTTCAAATTGTTAAGATAAAGTGCTTCAAATTTTAAACATAATGTCTATTAAACTTTAAAATTGTACTAAAACAAGATTGTTAAAAGAAGAGCACCGATAATCATGAACCGGCCACCTTGCCAGGCACACATCTGACTCAACAAAAATGCGCGGGTATAATATATTTTATCATATTGATATCACGATTTCAGGTAAGAGACCCTAAAAGCGCAATAATCCATAGGCGGATATGGGAATTTAGGCTGGATAAAATAAATCAATTGTATCTCAATTCTTCAAAAGCGAATTAATATCGACAATAAGTAGGATATTTAAACGTGGGAACCTAAAACCTAAACATAAAAATTACGAGCACATACTACCTAATTATACTTGAAAATAGTACTCTCATAGGCTCCGCCCAATTGCATCTTGCGCCTTGGTTGGAAGACAACTTACTTGATTTAATGGGCGGAGGCTACGAGAATAGTACTTTCTAATATAAGTAGAAGTCGTTTTTATTTATTGGTTTATAGAGTCAGTAGTAGTCAGCTTTGAGACGGCAAGTAGAGAAGTAGACTTTTACAAGCGAAGAGGAGTTTTGAGGAGAGCTATCGGACCAGGGTTGATTTATATCAATCGATCCGGCGAAAAGCTTACCCAAAAAGCCGAAAATAGTGTTGTAAACGCAAATAGAGTTTTCTAACACTGTTTCTGTTTACGAAAATTTAAAAAAAAAATAAATTGTAAATTAACGGATGTTTTGAATTTTTTAGAGATGCCGAAAAAGAAAAAAAACGAATGGAGCGACAGCAGCCAAGCTAGTCAGAAGATATAAAAGACGATACCGGAATCACCAGCATCACCAATCGATGACCACGAAGAGGACGACGAAAGCGAAGGAGAAAGCATACATCAAAAGGATGCAGGATAGAGGAGACAAATACAAACAAGAAGCCGTAGAAGCCGGAGAAGAAGCGGAGGAGCTCAAGAAAACAATCCAGCGCATGGAAGCGGAGTTAACAGGACGGAGGATTACCATGGAAAACATGGCAAAAGCAATGCAGGACGTGCAAGACGAAAAGAGATGTCGAAGCCAATCCGAAAGCGTCCGAAGGAAGTCACAGAGAGCGGAATCCCCCAAAACCCAAGAAAACGAGGCCGAAGAGATGGACTTCACGAAAGTGGTGTCTATCAAGAAAATCCAAAGGGAGCAGAGGAAGGAAACCACCGCAAGGAAGGAGAGGAGGGAGAAATGGTGGAAGAAGCCGTCCGCCAGAACAAAACGACGACAGCCAGACCACCACCAGTCTTCCTACGGAGCATCCACCACTGGGGCTCAGTAAGAAAAGAGATCCACAGAAGAGGGATAAAGACGAGGTTCATCACCATCCGAGAAAGGCTCGGAGTGAAGATCCCCTGTGAAGGACCGGTGGACTTCACGACGAGGTACCTGAACGAAGAGAGGAAAATAGTGGAATGGTACACCCACACACCACGGGACGAGAAGAAAGGGAAGATCGTCATCAAATACTTACGACCAGCGAGGACCTAGACGGACTCAAGGAGGAGATCGAAAAGGAAGGACTCAAAATCGGAAGAGTAAGCCATATCCACTCCAAAATCGGCGAAAGAAAACCACTGCCCATCTGCATAGTAGAGCTAGACATGTAAAAGAAGATCAAGATGAAAAAAATCCAGCACATCTAGCAAGTGAGAATAAGATGGAAGAACTAAAGAGAGGAAAATTTACCAATTCCTAATATAAGCACCAATGATGTCTACTATAAACGTCAACTTTTATTTTACTTCTTCAATATCCATGTGCTATCTACAGGGGAATCATTTTTTTATACTTATACAGAAACCGCAGCAATAAAAGGAGCTGATGAAGTAGCATACATGCTGTTACACTTCATTTTTAATTATTTGGATTTGAGAGTAGAAGAATTAGAAATTTTTTGTGATTCGTGTGGCGGCCAAAATAAGAATTATACTTTATTCCGTTTTTTGCATTTCATCGTACATAAAACAAAGCGACTGAAAAAAATGAAGATGACTTTTCCCGAGAGAGGACATAGTTATCTAGAATGTGATCGAAATATGGGATTAATAAACTAGAAAGCCACCGTAGAGCTTCCAGCAGAATGGAATGAACATATCTTGAACGCCAGGACAAAGTCTAATCCATTCAAATTAGTAGATTGTGAGAATCAGGATATATTTCTTTCCTGGACGGATCATCTTTCGGGGTATTTTTTCAAAAAGTGTCCATTCGAGAGCAGACCTATAAAGGAACTGACTATTTTTGAAAGAATGCTCAGAATGATAGAGTATCGTGAAACTTACAATGGACTTCTGTGGTGATAACACCGAAACGAAAACAGAGGAATCTTGATTTATCGCCTGCTGGTCAATTCGTGTTACCAAGTCGAAAGTACAAGAAACGTCTTCCATTACCATTTAAAAAGTACCAGAACCTCCAAGAATTGAAGTTTTGTCAAAATCCTGGAGAAAGTAGCTATTTCGAAAATTTACACCATATCCTCAATGCTGAATAACACTTTTCTTTTTTACATAAAATAATGTTCGTTCACAATAAAAAGTATTACTGAAATTATGTTTATTTTCAACTATCATAAAAATATATATTTCATATATTTTGACGTTTTTTAATGTGGGGTCACCTAATAGTTTTTTTTTCTACGCCTGTGGTTATTATATCGCTATAGTAGTTTTACATACGTAAGACGATATAACTATATGAAGTTTAAAAAATATTTGACACCTTTATGTTTTCAGATGTATGATATCAAGGTCTTCAAACTTTCAAAACCGTTTTTCTCGGAAACGTGCTTTTTGCCCCTATACCCTTCATATATTAAGCCAATCACAAGGTCTAGCCAAAAATAACTATTAAACATCAGGTAGGTATCAAATGAAATGTAACTTCTGTCATTCTGACGATGATATTTAGGTAATATCGGAACAATTGTCAAATTTTTAGAATTTTTAATATTTTTCAATAAACTGTGGAGCTAACTAGAAACAGTAAGTTTCATTTAAACCACTAATATGAGTAGATTCCACGAAGTAAGTTAATTTCACTAAAGTGAGTATTTTTATACACCCCATCCTAGAATTCCTAGATTGTCCCGACGATACCCTAACCAAATATGGCAACCCTAATAATAGTTAAAAATAGTAAATTAATACAAAAATCAACTTTTTCATGATATTTTCTTCCTACTTTTCATGTATCTAATAATGAAAGTATATGCGTTACTTCATGGAGAAACTGTATAGACACGTATAGATTTAAATATTTTTTAAATGCAATTAAAAATACAGGTTAATTATTATTATGTTTATTTTCAATCTCCGAATACTCTATAATATTTTTATGTACAGTCTTCATATGTTTCTTCATATCAAACTTATGTTTATGTTGGGATCCACAAATGGGACACCTGAAAATCGGGTTTATGCCGCATTCATAGCGTTTGTGTCGATTCAAAGTGAAAATTCTTTTGTAAGCTCTGCCGCATTCGCATTTATAATAAAGACCTAAAACGGAAATTGGATATATTACAAGTAGTCTATGGATTTATATACAGAGTATACCTGGTATTGAAAACCGAAGAGATCTGTAACATTGAAATATTCATAGTATTCCATACACTATTGTTTCCAAGCTGAATTGTAGGGATGTGAATTTATCGAAATATTATGTTGGCTTCAATAAGCATAAATTCAGTAGTATTGAGTAAAAACTTGTGTTGTACAGCATACTTTTATGAAAAATTGTATTATTTCTACATTTCTTTGGATAAATTATAATGGAACACTAGAAAATGGGTTTTTTATTTCAAGAATGTAGGAAAGAGCATAATATTACAAATATAAATAATAATAATGAAGTTATTCTAGATACGACAATGACTTAATTGTTACGAAAACAACGAAAAACCTTCCTTATTCTATATTCATATTTTTATATTACGAACTTGTATATCACCAAGGAAGAACCAGAAACAAAATAATTATATGTAATACTGAAAGTATTTCGACAACGTAAACAGAGAATTTCGTATTTATCACAGGGACACTCAGTATATAAACTTGTGAAGCAACTTACAGCTATTTCACTTTCTAAAAATCTACCTAAACCAATGATTAGATGAATCAACATTAAAGCAATATTATTTTTTTTAAAGTAGTTTTATTTAACTATACACATTTTAATAAAGTTTACCATTTTTATCCATGAATATTTTTACATAAAACGGCTCAAAACTTACCAGAATTATATCAGTCCAGGCGATAGAGCAATCGAAATGGATGTTGTTTGATAACGCAAAAATTTTTATGCAGAATATTGTGTACAACAATAATCTATGTTTGCATATTCCAAAAAGTGCCTGCTAAATGCTGTAGAACAACAAATGTACCAAAATATCGAAAAATGACCCATTTCCGATACATTTGTGTCTAAAACTTTAAAACAAAGCCTAAAATCAAAAAAAATTACTCTCTCTTTTTTGTTTATTTGACAATTTCCTATAAGGTTATGAGAATCGCGAATCGAAAAACTTTAATTTTCCATGAATATATGCGAAAATTAATAAAAAATCATACGTAAACCTAGAGAAATTTTTTCGGTAAGTAAAAATTGATAAATATTTATCAAATTTTCAGAATATATGATAATTACGCACAAAAATTTTTGTAACGATGAATATCGTAGTTTTTCACTGCCACAATTATTAATTAACAAATTATAAAAACGTTGATCGCGCGTACCTTGTTTAAACAACGGTGAAAAAGGAGCAAGCAATTTTGAACAGTTACTTAGTATCATCACGAACAATAAGCAATTATAAAAATATCCATTTTACGTTTTAATAATTTTTTACAATTTTTTCAAATTTTGTCAAATTTTTTCATTATAAATAATTGCTCGTTTACAGCATCGGTTCAATGTAATTTAAAAATTGCTTCCCATCTGAATACTGCTTTGCAAGCACTTTGATTTTAACCCAAGTCGACGAAATTTGACCGTGTAGATCCGGAGATAGAGGCCCACAAAGTTAATAATAATTTATGGCTTACTTAATCGTTAAATCGAAATTTAAAAAATACTCTCCTATAGCTAGTTGCAAATACTTTCTATATTCGTCTTGTGCATTTTCGACAGATGGAAGCCTAATGAAAGAAAAATCGATAAAAATACCGTAATCACAGGAGTTCGTCGGCCGAGCGGCGTGGGAGCAGGAGTGGGGATGGCGGAGAGCAGCTGTGCAGTCGCGCGGTCCGAGTGTTTCAAAATGCGAGCGCGCGGTAAAACATAAGTTATCTCGGCAACGGTAGCACTCATCGAGACGATTTTTTTTAATTCAATGTCGCGAAATAAGAGGAATCAGACACTGCCTTTCCTTGAGTTCCATATTCTCCACCCTTAAATCGTAGTTTTCTTTCTTTAACTGTACTATTTGTCTGCTCATTTCTTCAATTTTATCTTCTGTCTACCTATCTTCGTTACTGTTATTGTGATTATTGTAATTGCTGTTCCTGTTAAATTTCCTCTCCTTATTGTAATCCGCGTATCTGCCGTGACCATTTCCTTGGTTCTTTTGTCTGAATGTCCTTCCTGGGGGGTTGCCGTTGTACAATCCGCTGTTGCTTCCTCTCCTTTGATTGTTCCTGAAGATAAAATCTGATTTCCTGAAGAAATTCCTATTGTCCTTCATGTGCAACACTTGTTGTTAACTTACTATGCCTTCTACTGATACCAGCTTAGATAGTACTTCTTGCGTGTTTTCAAAGCTTCCCGCTGCTATGATCGTTTTAGTTGCGTCCGCTGTGGCATTCATCGTTACTGCCTCAATCTTCTTAGGTGTACTTTTCAGCTAGATGTTCCGGCATCCCTTCTGACACGTATGCTACCTGTAGCCTCTCTGCCAATATCTCTATATTTCTGTCGCGTATTACGTTATGTCGTTCCCATTTTGCCCTACTTTATTAAGTGTCGCTAAGGGAAGGCTTGGGTTATCTCCTCTTATTCCTCATTTTAGTTTGTTCCTAATATCTGTGATAGAATTTTCCGTCGTGATCAAGCTTCTAGCTTTTCCAATCAGTCTTGTTTTAATTAGCAGAATCGTATTTTCTTCGTTACCCGTCGCGATCATTTGTAACAAATCTAATGAGTCTAAAAATGATTGCTTCTCCGTTGAATTCAGTAAATAAGACATTACTCGCGAAATTAAAAAAATTATTCATACTTGTCGTCATTTTCAACTATTTACTTATTGCTTGTAATACACCCATATCGATCTCCTCAAATATAGAGGTAGGTATTTTAAGAATAGAATTCAGCGCTTGAAATGCCCTAACAGTTTTATCCCTAATCTTATCTGAGTAATTTTTACAACTTTCTTGTGGTACTGAACTTAAGTTTTTCCAATTTTTACCTATCAACTTAGCAAAACTTATCAAAAAACAATATTACAAAGAAATTTTGCACGAATTTCAAGATCAAAAAAGTATGCTATTTTCATTTGCATATTATAAACAAAGACCATTTAAGAAAGAAAATATACTTTTCATCAATATTTATTATTGAAACGTTTAATTAGTTGCATGATTTGATGAACATTAAGCAACAAAATAATTTTTCAATCATACAACTATTTGTTTGATGAAAATGAAAATAGGATACTTTTTTTATCTTGAAATTCGTGCAAAATTTCTTTGTAATCTGATGGCATATTCTGATTCCTCTCATTTCGCTACATCGAATTAAAAAAAATCGTCTCGATAAGTGCTACAGTTGCCTAGATAACTCATGTTATACCGCGCATTCGCATTTTGAAACACCCGGGCCGCGCGACAGCGCAGCTGCTCTCCGCCATCCCCACTCCTGCTCCCACGCCGCTCGGCCGACGAACTCCTCTGATTACGGTATTTTCATCGATTTTTCTTTCATTAGGCTTTCATCTGTCGAAAATGCACAAAGCGAATATAGAAAGTATTTGCATCCAGCTATAAGAGAGTATTTTGTAATTTCGATTTAACGATTAAGTAAGCTATAAATTATTATTAACTTTGTGGGCCTCTATCTCCATATCTACACAGTCAAATTCCGTCGTTTTGGGCTAAAATGAAAGTGCTTGCAAAGCAGTATTCAGATGGGAAACAATTTCTAAATTACATCGAACCGATGTAAACGAGAAATTATTTATAATGGAAAAAAATTGACAAAATTTAAAAAAACTGTAAAAAATTGTTAAAACGTAAAATGGATATTTTTATGATTGCTTATTGTTTGTTATGACACTAAGTAACTGTTAAAAATTGCGTGCTTCTTTTTCACCGTTGTTTAAACAAGGTACGCCCGATCAACTTTTTTATAATGTGTTAATTAATCATTGTGGCAGTGAAAAACTACGCGGTCGATAAATACAAAAATTTTTGTGCGTAATAGTCATATGTTTAACTATCTTTTCTGAAAATTTGATAAAAATTTATCAATTTCTACTTACCGAAAAAATTTCTCAAAGTTTACGTATGGTTTTTTACTAATTTTCGCATACTATTCATGGAAAAGTGAAGTTTTTCGATTCGCGATTCTCATAACCTTATAGGAAATCATCAAATAAACAAAAAATAAAGTAATTTTTTTTATTTAAGGCTTTATTTCAAGGTTTTAGACACAAATGTATCGAAAAATGGGTCATTTTTCGATATTTCGGTACATTTGTTGTTCTACAGCATTTGGCAAGCACTTTTTGGAGTAGGCAAACATAGATTATTGTTGTACGCAATATTTCTGCATAAAATTTTTTGCGTTATCAAACAACATACATTACACCCTACTTTTACTGCTCTACCGCCTGGACTATATTCCCATCATTAAAAATGTTTTAAATTCTGTTTGTACACATACATATTACTTCTGGTTGCAATTTCTACTTTTAAATATTTTCAATGAATTTTTGTTTAAAAAAGTATATTACAATATGAAACTGACTATGATCAAAGAGCAAATGCATACGTTTATCAAATAGATCAAAGAATTTTGTTGTTTAATTTACTGAGAATGAAAAATATAGGATTATAGAGTTTTGGGAAATGTGTATTTTTTGTTGATCTGTAGACTAACTGAAAAAATTGGAAAAGTTGCAGAAGGAGTTAAGCTAAGGAAAGCGTTTTTCAAAAATATATGTCTACAAAAAAAGGGACGTTTTATACAGGGTGTTTCAGAAATAACTGAAAATGTTCTCAATATTCAACAGTTAAAATATTTTCAATTAATAATGAAACACCCTATAGTATGAGTTGTTTACTTAAATAGAGACCTTTAAGAAACAACATATTTTATTTGAACCATAATTATTTAATTATAAGCAAAAGGTAATACTTACCTTCAACATTTCACTAGTTTTAATGTTCTATAAAAATATTGTTAGGAGAATACGTGTAAGAATAAATAAAACGAACAATTTTTATTTGTATATTCCAAATATATTTACGTGCGCATAATTTTTACTACATGTACACGAAATAGAGGTATCAAGCAATAAATACAAACTAGACCTTATCATATAGTTAGAAACTAATCCATAAATATCTCATTTTTCAAAAAACTTACCATCCAAATATTTAAAACCTTATTTTTTTGGAATAATTACGAGAAAAGTGATACACAATTAACAAAAGTGCAAATTACTAACTTCAGCGTAGAAAATAAGTTGGAAGTTGGTTATTTAATTATAATGGGTGTTCAAAAGAAACTTTGATCTTTAGAAAAATGATTCAACCTTTTTGGAAATCAACTGGGAAATCAAATTTCGGTTTCTCAACTTAATATTCGTTCTCAGCGATCCCTAGAACCTATGAGTACAAATTTTCAAGGGTTAATACTGTTCCTAAATGGTTTAATGCAATTATAAGATCATTAGAACATATCTCGTAAATAAAAATTAGAGTAATTGAGCTCTGCGACTGTTAAATTAAAAATTAAGATTAGTACTAAATGATTAAAGAGAATGCCTCAAAAAAAATTGCGCCTTCTATACATAACCTCAAAAGTAGCCGCGATTTTTTTATACTTAGCCTCAGAGCAAATTCTACGCAAAAAATTGCTTAGAAAATCTTGATTTTTTACGAAAAAAACCATGTTTAACTCTATAATTATCAGCCCTAACTCCATATTTTCTTAATTCTTTCTTACTGTACGGTACAAAATTTTTGGATGTGTAAATGTTTACTTGTAATAATTTAGTTTAATTAATAAATAAAATAAATACTTCTAATAAATAGGTGCTACAACACTAAAGCTAGTGAGATAGAGCCTGCCACGTAAGACAGTGACCGACCCCGTATATTATTTAAACTCGCAAGCCAATAAATAGGTACCACTATGTATATACAAGTGACTTTTTTTTCAAATTTTGTTGCTTAAGCAACAATAATTGGTTTAATTATTATTATATGTTATTATAACCTAATATTTGATGATAAAAACTTTTTATCAAAGCCTCTCTGAAGCTGGTCGTAAAAGACGAAACAGTGACAGATTTTTTTACAACTAAGCTACACAATTTTAAAAACAATGAATACTTTTGACTAGATATACAGATTTATTCATATAATATCAGATCTTTGAAGTCTTTGAAATAATTATAAAAAAATATATTAATTATCAGAATTCAAAATATCCTATATTACAAAGCAGTGAAATATTTGTGATGTACAGATTAAAAAAGTAAGAATATAATGGCGAGTACTTTGGCGTTGGTTGTTACATTGTACTACCTACAAGATATACGGAGTATCATTTTGAAAACGTACCACCCTCTATATTTCGCCTCTATAGAAAATTTCAAAAAATACAAAGCCACGTCACACTTATTTTTAAGGGGGACAGTTTGTATAGAGAAAGAGCCACAGCTAATTTACAGTTGTCATTTCAAAAGTCATGAAAAGTCACTCACTTAATCTCTAGCACCTGTTCAACAATAAGTCACTTCTGGCAACCCCTAATGACCGGACCTTAAAATTTTGTCATAGTTAAAATCATGAAATTTCAGGAGATTATTCTTAATATTATGCTAAATATATAAAAAACATTTTCGTCCCTCATAATTGTTAACAGAACGCTATAAATATTTATGAAAAATAGTTTCATTTTTGTTATTTCAAAGTCTTGAAATTTGTACATAATAAAGAAAATATGTATAGACATATCCTTGCGAATTTGAAATACCGTGTTTATAACAGGGAGCATTGTGTAAATGTTAAATACAACAAGAATGCATAAAGACCACAGATACTGTCTCCTCATAAATTAGAAATTATCCTTTAAAGGTAAAGCAAGGGTGCAGTCTGTGACTTTTCATCGTTGTGCATTGTGCAAATAAAAATGGCAGTGTTTCGTCCATGGGAAAACATTGTGTCGAATGAAATGGAAATAGAGAATGAAGTGATTGAAATTAGTGATAACAGAGATACTGAAGATGATGTTTCGAACAACAGAACGTTAAAAGGAAACATTTGTCAAGTGACGCAAAAACGATAATAAAAAATGTTTACCAAACTCTAATTGAAAAAGGGTGTTCAACTTCTTTCACCGTGACAAGTGACTTAACAAAAGTCCCTGTATCTACGGTAAGGGATATTATAAACAAGGGAGAGACAGAAAGACAGAAACGAGAAATGAAAAAAATTTCTAGAATCGATGAAGCGGCGGGAACTGGAATAAAACAACAAATTTACTCTTTTTACAAAGAAAAAAGGGTGTCAACAACGTCTATAATTTTGGAAAGACCGAAAGTTTCGGGAATTGAAGTAACCTATTCGGAACAATGGTTTCGGAAATATTAGAAAACCATAGGTTTTCAGTGTAAAACCCTCAACGGAAACATGAGCATCATGGAGAGTGTACGATTAAAAAGACTGCGTTGGGAGTACGTTACAGAAATAAGAAGATTTCGCCAAGAAGGTCGATACATAGTTTGGTTGGATGAAACATAGTACGATAGCCACGACGTTATAAAGAAAGGATGGACTGATGGCACAAAAAGTTGTTGTCTAGAGGCCCCTCCTCCTGAGAGAAAAAGAATAATAATTTTACATGCCGGTGGCAGCGATGGATGGGTGTCCAATGCGTTGTTGTTGTCCGCAAAGAATATAAAAAATTGTTCATCCGACTATCACGAAGACATGAATTCACCACTTTTTGAGACTTGGTTTCAAGATCAACTGTTGCCTAATTTGCCCGATACTTCTGTCATTGTGATGGACAACGGCAGTTATCATTCAAAAAAAATTAACAAGAAACCCACCACAAGCACGAAAAAAGCAGAAATCCTACAATATATGGCTGAAAATGATATAGAAATACCTAAATCAAAATGCACCAAAAAAGATCTTCTAACCATTATAAAAAATCTGAACATTCCTACAAAATATCGGATTGACACAATGGCACGAACAAAAGGGCGTACGGTACTGCGTCTTCCGCCCTACTACTGTGTATTAAATCCCATTGAACTTATCTGGAGTACTCTAAAACGGGGAATTCGGCGTAAAAATACAGCTCCTTGCCAAGAAGCAATTGTCGTCCCTGCTTAGGGTCGGACTGTGTACTTGGTCTTGATTTACAACTATGCTATTTACGGTCCATAAATTGTTCCCCACTGGGTAAAGTTAACAACGGCGGAGATAATAAACACGGTATTTCGAAATCGCTACTATACTATCTAATGCCAGAAATAAATTTTCCCACCTAACATCTGCCAGAGCGGAGAGCATTCCCATGTGAGTACGAGCGAGACAGTTAAATTAATATGTGTGAGTTCAAAAGAGAGATCAAACAAAAAAGTTCTTTCCAACGCCTTCTCACTTGACTTACCCTATAAATCAAATGAAAAAGTTCTTTTCAACGCCTTCTCACTTGACTTACCCTATTTTGCATACCGGACCCTAGAAAGTGGATTGTAAATGATATGGAATGCAACAGTTCCTTGTTAAATTCATTGAAAATCGATGTTTCAATTGATTTACCTGACCCTGTGACAGACGGATTCTCTAGATCAGGGGTTCTCAAACTTTTTGACACTGCGACCCCCTTTTTAGACCTAGTATTTCGGCGACCCCTCTATTTTTAAATATAAACAAATTTGAAAAAATAAACACTATTGGCTAAGTTTTATCCATAAAAATACTATTAACTAGTAAAAATAAATACAAATTGTTGTCACTTGAATTGTTTCATAATAATGCTGAAAATTAATGTGCAGAAAATTACTGCAACCCTCTGTCGAACAGTTTAAGGTAAAATTAATGAGCAGAGGTTTTCTGCAATTGTTTACCGAGGAAACTGTCAGATGCTTTTAATTTTGCTATGACTAACATTTTCAATACAAATGTAGTCTTGTTGCAATTCAATTTAATTGAATGCTAGTTAAAATAAAAATAAACTATGTTCATTATTTATATATAATCTTTATTTATTCTGTAATTATTTATACACTGACAAAAATTGTATTTTTGAATGTCCAACTCCAACAATTTACAACAATTCACATAAACGATTAACAAAACTATATGACCATATGGAGAAAACACAAACTTCAAATAATGTCAAATTGCTCGACACAGGATTGCAGTAACTTTCCGCACACCAATTTTGGGCATAAGAGAAAGTGGGATAACTCACTTCGTGGCACGAACAAGGACAAAGCAATGATGACTCATGGGGCCTAGAATAGACTGCAGTCACAGCTGTCTGCGCGCGCACTCTGCCAGCCGGTGCCCGGCAGACGACACGACAGCCTGGCTTCTTGAGTCGATCACTCAACACTGTGTGTACTTTGTGAGTAGTATTGCGAGCAAATACAGTTGGAAAAAGTAGCAATGGATACGTTTTTGAAAAGACCGTCGTCAAGTAGTGATGCTAGTGCTAGTGAGTGCGGAAAGACAAAATTCCGCAAATATGACCAGTCGTACATACAATTCGGTTTCACTGAACTGGCAAACAAACCTCAATGTGTGGTGTGTAGTGAAGTGTTGTCAGCTGAAAGCATGAAGCCTTCGAAAATGAAACGCCATCTTGAAACTAAACATTTTGCTTTGAAAGACAAACCAGTGGAATTTTTCCAAAGAAAACTGTTATCCCTTCGAAGTCAACAGGTAAACATTACAGATCTGCTAATGTTAATAAAAATGCTCTTAAAGCTTCATACGAGGTAGCACTAAAGATTACTAAAAAAGGGAAACCCCATACAATTGCTGAGGAATTAATTCTTCCTGCTGCAATTGATATGGTTTCAAATATAATCAGTCCTCAAGATGAAAAAAATCCCGTTATCAAATGATACTATTTCAAGAAGAATATGTGACATGGCTGAAGATGTTCAGAACCAGCTAAAGAAGCAAATAAAAGACAGTACTTTTTTGCAATTCAGTTGGATGAGTCAACAGATGTTGCCAACTGTGCTCAGTTTTTATGCTTCATCCGGTACGATTACGGTGATGCTATTCATGAAAATATTTTGTTTTGTAAGCCCCTGCCGAATAATACAACAGGCGAAAGTCTTTATAAGGTATTTGTCGAAGCAACTGAACCTTTTGAATTGGATTGGAAGAAATGTGTGTCAATTTGTAGTGATGGAGCAATGGCCCTTACGGGAAAGAAGAGTGGCTTGATTGCCAGGTTGAAATAATTTATACCGAATGCAAGCTGGGTCCACTGTTTTTTACATAGGCAAGCTTTGGCAGCTAAGAAAATGCCAGATGAATTACGGCAAGTGTTAAATGAAGCTGTCAAGATAGTGAACTACATCAAAAGTCGCCCGCTGCAAAGTAGGTTGTTTAATAACTTGTGTGAAGAGGTAGGAGCCTTGCGTAAACATATTTTATTTCACACTGAAGTACGGTGGCTATCCCGTGGTAATGTATTAAGCAGGCTGTTTGGATTCAAGTCAGAAATGTTGTTATTTTTGGTTGATAGTAAACCCGAACTTTCCACTTTTTTCAGTCATGAAAAGTGGTTGGTTAAGCTTGCTTATTTGGCTGACATCTTCTCTCACCTTAATATTTTGAACTTATCCCTACAAGGACCAGACAAAAATATGCTATATGCTCAAAACAGAGTAAATGCATTTGTAAAAAAACTCAGTGTTTGGAACGCAAGAGTTAAGAAAGAAGATTTTGAAAATTTTACACTAACTCAAGAGTTTATAGAGTATCTGCCAAGTATTAACGCTACATCCCCTGACACTTCATCTCTCTCCTTACTAGTATCTTCTCATCTCGAAGGTTTGATTGAACAGCTGACAGATTACATTCCAAATAAGGATACGAGTGGGGTTTTGTGGGTAGTCAATCCGTTCAGTGAGAAAGTCGTAACAAAAGCTGAGCTAACTGCTCGTCAACATGATCAACTGATCAGTCAACAAAACTCACTTTTAACAGTGCTTGTATCGACAAATTTTGGATAGGTATTAAAAATGAATACCCAGAACTGTCTACAAAAGCATTACAGACTTTGATGCCATTTTCTACGTCTTATAACTGTGAACAAGGTTTTTCCATAATGGTGAATATCAAAACAAAATCAAGAAATAGTTTGACCCTGGAAATGACATTCTTTTGGGTATAACAAAATTCAATCCGGACATAAAAAACTTGGTTAATTCCAAACAAGCTCATGTTTCCCATTAAATAGTATTAGACCTTTCTCAACTTGTATGTGTATTACAAATTTGTGTAGCCTATAAATTTTGTTATTAATAAAAACTACAGCTATGACTGATTTGTTTTTTTCCTCCTTATCCCGCGACCCCCCTGGACACATCACGCGACCCCCTGGGGGTCGCGACCCACAGTTTGTGAACCCCAGCTCTAGATAATTGGAAAGGTCACTTAGGAAGTTTTAGGCCTTTGTTGACTGTACTATTCTCAGTATATTTCACTATTGTAATTTAAAATACTCAGATGGGCCATCTCTAATTCTCTCTAGGCCGTTAGTAAAATATTATTATTATCTCTTAAGAGTTGAAGAGGATTACCTTGTATTACAGGAATAATTTAAAAATGGATTTTGTGGACTTGAACAAACAACTAAACTTTTCTCAATACAACCGATCGACTTAACATTAGAACAAACAGTTAATACTGATACTGCTAAGCAATTCACAGTAATTTTACATTTTATCAACTCTATTTGAACTCGATAAAGATGGGCAAAAAGCCATGATATTAGAACTAGTATCATTATTCACACTTATAATGAGCCAGGTATAAGAAAAAACAGGATATTTCTCCAGATTTAGCATTCCATCCAACAACTTCAACAATTCATGAATACTTTTTCCAAATATGTTAATCCAATCAATTCACAGTTATCGAAAAATTTCCCTTTAATCTCTGCAGTGGAAAAGCCGTATCAGTAGTAGTAACTGATTATTTATTAAATACTGAAACTATTGGAGAAGAGTTAAGAGAAAAGCTCATTTCTGAATGCTCTACATCAATCAATTAATAAAAACAATACGTAATTTCTCATTTGAGCTAAACAGGTAAAAAATAAAAATTAGGCAACAAGTTCAAGTAGTACGTATGCCAAGAGATTTCTTTGGAAGGCTATTAGCGATATCGATTAAATATCAAGTAGATATCATGAAAGTTCTTTCAAATCCTTTATCAATGTGCCATATAGATGGAGCAATTTGGAACACAGACAAATCGGCACTCTTAAGATTTTTAGAGAAAGGTATCAATCACTATACACCAAATTCGGTAAATGTAGTGCTCATTGATGGATTCTTTTTATTACATACAATGAAAGATGTACTCTAAATTTTTGATAGGATATCAAAAAGATTTTTGAACGTGGCAGCAGAATTGGGAGGTAGACAAATTTATATCATTTTTGTCAGTTACTCCGAACCTTCATTTAAAAATTATGAAAGATAATTACGAGGAAATAATACCCGAGATTATACAATAGTAGGACCCAATCAAGAATTGAAAAATAGTAATTTTAAAGAAGCAATAGTACGAAATGGCTCCATTTATAAATAGTAAAATTATCTACGTCAGCTTTTGTGAATGTCACGGTTTAGAAAGTGTAAACGACATGTACTATATAGAGCAATCCACACCTCCAGATCAACATCATTAAGTCCAATAGAGAATAGTTGGACATTAAATAAGGATCAATATGAATTTAAACGGTTTGAGGGATATCAACTGCCACCAATGGTATCTGATGCGACCTTAAACGACAACATCAAAATGCAAGAAATAACATCAATATTGATGGTAAATATTATTAACTATCAAAGTTAATAATATTAGAGAGTTATTATAAAAAACAATGTGAAAATATAACAATTTATAAAAAAGTTAAGCAGAAAATCAGCGACAACAAATATTAAAGAGAAAGAACGGAGTCGATATTTTAAAAATTTATTAACGGATGAAGATAGTGAGCATGAAGAAGATGATACGAGTGATCATTATACAATGTTAGAATATGAAAAATAACTGACAGAAGAGGAATGTAATGATATAATTAACAAACTGAGGCACAACAAAGCAGGAGCGACAGCCGAAATAATAAACATAACATGTTTAAAATCGTGGAATCAATATGGGATCATAAACAATGCCGAAACAATGGTCTACTGGAATGATATTAACAACGATCATAAATGAGAGGCTAAAAAGTTAATGGAATCAAAAAAAGGTTTTCGACAAGTAAAATGAACAATACATGCCCTCATGCTACAATTCAAGTAATTGAAACATGTTATGAACACAATATTGGAGTCATGCTACTCTTTGACTTCAAGCAAGCCATCGACAGCCTAAAACGGAAGACACTTATAAAGGACATGGAATATCTAAAAGTATCACAAAAGTTAATACGATTGGTGAAAAGATTCTGGGGCAAGAGTACTGAGAAGAGAATATCCATCTGCGGTATTTGAAATCAATGCTGGAGTAAGGCAAGGAGATGGGCTCTCAGCGGTATTGTTTAACATAGCAGAATGTAGCACTACGTATTGTAATATCAGTGGAAGTATAATTAATAAGTTAAAACAAATAATAGAATATGCTGATAATTTAATTATAATAGCGAGAGACTGAAGAAACATTAGAGGAAATTATAAAAGAGACGAGAAAAAAGGATTAAGAATAAATTAGAAGACGAAATATATGGAAATGAAAAGAAAAAAATGAAATCTACCAACCAGAAAAAATAAAGCTAAATGAATTCATTTTTCAATTTGTTAATTCCTCTAAGTATCTGGGAACAAGATTAGTAACCAAAATGACACAAAAATAGAAATAAGGCAAATAATTAAATGAGGGTATAGCGCATAATATAATAAATGTAAAAACATCATACAGAGTAAGAGAATAAGTCGAGCAACAAAATAATAATAATAATAATAATCTTTATTTGCATCAGTTACAGTTACAATAATTAAATATACATTCAAAAGATACAAGCACATTAAAATAAGTTGAGTAAATAAGTAGTCATTCATTTTCATCGCAAAAGAGCGTACATTCACAAAAGCAAGGCTTGTGCGTGAATGTGATAGTTCATTTATCATAAGAAGTAGTTGTATAGAATTTAAAAAGACATCATTTACAAAGACAAACATCCTAAACATATATGGGAATATTTCAAAGAATGTAAATATGAGCTCTAACATATAGAACACAGAACACCAACGACAACAAAAACGTAAGTAAAATCATTCAGAATATCGATAAGACAAAAAATTTTCAGGTTTTACAAATCACGATAAAATTGACATACTATAATAAGTTTCATTTCGAGGAGAAATAAAGTTTTGCATTATATCGGCCGGAAAAGATAGGATCCAGTTCTTTATTTTTTTTTTGAATAGACTTGAAGAGTTAATTTTTTTCAAATCAGACGGTAATTGATAATTTAATTATAATAGCGAGAGACTGAAGAAACATTAGAGGAAATTATAAAAGAGACGAGAAAACAGGATTAAGAATAAATTAGAAGACGAAATATATGGAAATGAAAAGAAAAAAATGAAATCTACCAACCAGAAAAAATAAAGCTAAATAAATTCATTTTTCAATTTGTTAATTCCTCTAAGTATCTGGGAACAAGATTAGTAACCAAAATGACACAAAAATAGAAATAAAGCAAATAATTAAATGAGGGTATAGGGCATAATATAATAAATGTAAAAACATCATACAGAGTAAGAGAATAAGTCGAGCAACAAAATATACAGATAAAACCGGTAGTTACGTACGCGGCAGAAACTATGAGACTAAAAAATAAGGAGGAAGAACAACTAAGGATATATATCAAAAGAGGATAATTAGAAAATTTTAGGGACCGGTCAAATTAGGGTATCACGGGTACTGAAGACTTATTCATTCTGAAATTAGATATATATTAGAAAATCAGGATATATAGTCTGTTTCTTATTGACTGGCAGCACGCGAAAAGCTCACAGATGCTAGTCAGGTAGTAAAGCATATGCGTCACAGTTCATCTAAGGAATTTATTTACTATTTAATTTTATACCCGATCTGATATATAAAGGTAATATAAATGTAAATTCGGAGTACGGTCCTGACCGTTGTTGGGTTACTACCTGAAAGCGATCAGCTCCTAAGTGTATAGCGAATTGTGCGAGTATAAAATCGAATAAATTCAATCCAAAGTCATAATCTACCTTAGTTAATTACAACAGATAAAATACGTAAGTACTATTTACAACTGAATTAGAATAGTATATAGAAGTAATAAGACGAAATTTCATCAACAAACCAGCCGCTTATCAAAAGGAATTCCATTATCCACTTTTTACCTCTGACTCTGTCTCAGTAGACAGGGTCGGACCTGCACATGGTAGTGCAGAAGCAGAAAATAGTTTCAAAAGTTACTTAATTTCAAAATTATATCATGAATAATAACTCTAAAAGCAATTTACAACAACCCGGACTGTCGTATTCAAGTGTATTGGGACAAAGTCAACAACCAAAGTACCCGCCAAAAGAACAAGCTATTATTTTTCCGTCAATAACAGGAATCAAATGCCAAGAATACTTGTATCAAGTTGGTCCACTTATCTCACCTAAAAATATACTATATGCTTCACGCATGGCTAATGACAGAATATGTATATATTTATCATCGAAACAGATTGTAGACAAATTTTTGAAAGAGCATGGAGGAGAAATTACTATTAATGGCCAACAAATCAATGCTCGTAGGATGATTACTCCAGCAGAAAGACTTGTAATTTCAAATGTTTGCCCTTCAATCCCAAACGAAATTATCCAAGAAGCCTTAGAAAATATTGGACTAAAACTAATGTCAAATATAACATTCCTAAGAATTGGTGTAACTGATCCCGCGTACAGCCATATACTCAGTTTCCGACGTCAAGTATATATTGATCCACCAAATAACCTTACAGTACCAGACAGTCTCCTTATACCATTCGAAACAATCAGTTATCGTATTTTTCTCAACATGGATGGGCAAGGTTGTTATAAATGCAAACAACCAGGTCACACTGCATACAACTGTACCTCTTCCAGCCAAGTTGATAATACTCCTAACATACCACTACACTCCCAATCAAACATAAGCGGCAGCAACATCACTACGTCTTCACCCCAAGTTCAAGCTAACGTTACTACTCCTACACCACCAGAGAAAATCAATATTACTCCTCCTACACTCCAACCTATATCCACCAACAACACACCCGAACTTGAAACAAACCAAATAGACATAATAAATAATGATCACACAGAAACCAACAAAAGAAAAATCAATGAAATTGAAAGTCCCCCAATACCAGATAACACCACTGAAGAGAAAACAACTTTCAAAACACCTAAAGAAAAAAAACCTAAGAAAGTTGGGCTTGACGAAATAATGAAAATGATGGAACCGGCCAAAAATTTCATTGAGGAACACGCAGACGAACTAATATTAAGTTATAATCAATTGACAGATTTGATTACCAATATTCATGGTTCTAGTGATCCAATCAGTACCATAAGAAATTATACCTCAGATTTTGAGTCTCTTATTAATACGCTGGAAAAAGTGTACCCCCAAATCACGAACAAATCCCTAAAAATCCGCTTAACCAAGATAAGAAAACGATTACGACGATACATATCAGAAGGCCCCATTGACTCGGAAAGTGAGTCGTCGACACAATCATCATATTAGAAATGGACATACTTCAATGGAATTTAAATGGGTATTACATACACTATGAAATGCTCAAACAACTATTGTCTAAGTACAAACCAAATTCTATTTGTTTACAGGAAACACATTTTAAAGACAGTAATGTACATAACTTGAAAAACTATAACATATACTATAAAAACAGACCCACTGGAGAGAGGAGCTGGGGGGGTGTTGCCACACACGTTAAGGATAATATCCAATCAAATAAAATCGACATAATCTCAGATCTAGAAGCTGTTGCGGTTACTGTATTCTATCCATCTAAAATAAATATTTGCAATATTTACATTCCTTCCAACATTATTCTCAATAAAAATGATTTGGTGAACTTGATTGAACAAATACCTCAACCTCGTATAATTGTCGGAGACTTCAACGGTCACAATTTATTATGGGGATCGGAGAAACAAGACGATAGAGGTAATCTTATTGAGGAAATTATGAATGACTACAACCTCACTCTGCTTAATAATGGATCTAACACAAGATTCAACTCATATAATGGGACATCGTCTGCTATAGACTTGGCAATATGTGATGTCGCTATTACTCCTCTCTTAAACTGGGAGGTGATGCCATATCTCTATGACAGCGATCACTTCCCAATAACAATTTCTGACATTAGAACCGGCTCAGAAAATAGCAAACCTCTACAAAAATGGCGTCTTAACAATGCAAACTGGAATCAATTTTCCCTAAACATTGAAACATTACTTTCTCAATACAAAATAACAGAGGATATCGACGAAACAGTCAATGAATTTACCAAAATAATTGAACAAGCCGCCAAAGACAGTATTGGGATGACAGAAACCATCAGAAGCCACAATCCGGTACCCTGGTGGAATGACGAATGTCGTCAGGCAATAAAAGCAAGTAAAGCAGCATTTAATCGCTACAAAAAATACAAGACTCCTGAAAATCTAGCAAGTTTTAAGAACCTTAGAGCTAAGACAAGATATACGCTAAAAAAAAGTAGAAAAGAGTGCTGGAAGACTTACGTACAAAATATAAATAGTTCAACTAATATTAGCACTATCTGGAAAAAAATTAGGCAAATATCGGGATACAACTCATATCAGAAAATTGCTGCCTTAGAAGATAACGGACAAATCATTAGCAATCCAAAACAAATTGCTGATTTACTAGCCAGCAATTACGAGAAACAATCTAGCGATGCTGCTTTCGAAGAAAATTTCCTGGAAAATAATGAAACCAGTCTACGCAACTTTCACATTAACAATATAGACACGGACATCAACAAGCCCCTCCTAAAGAGCGAGTTTGACGAAGCACTTACTTCTTTTGATGATTGCAGCCCAGGGCCAGACAACGTGCATATAAGCTTTCTGCAACACTTCCCAGAAACAGCTAAAGCAACACTGTTAAAAATATTTAATCAAATATGGACAAAACATACGTTCCCAAAAAAATGGTCACAAGGAATAATTATACCCATTCAGAAGACAGGGAAAAATAAATTATTAGTCGATTCTTATAGACCCATATCCCTAACTTGCACCATGTGCAAATTACTAGAAAAAATAATCAATAACAGACTTGTATGGGAGTTAGAACGAAGAAAATTGATAATACCAGAACAGAGTGGATTTAGAAAACACAAAAGCACAATCGATAACATCATCGACTTAGAAAGCGACATACACGAGGCTTTAGCAAACAATCAGAAATGTATAGCTGTATTTTTTGACATAAACAAAGCATTTGATACAGCATGGAAACCTAACATAGTAAAAACCTTGCAAGAGTGGAATATAGGCGGAAACATGCTGGCTTTTATTTACAATTTTCTAAATAATAGAAGTTTCCAAGTTAGGATAAACGGCTCGAACTCCGATCTAAAAATACAACAACATGGAACACCACAGGGATCAGTAATCAGCCCAACTTTATTCCTTATAGCTATAAATAACATCACAACTAATATACAGAAACCAATAAAAGTCCGACTGTATGCGGATGATCTGGTAATGTACATAAAAAGTAAAAATCTAACAACAATGAAATCGATTCTACAATCACACATAAACATACTTGAAAAATGGTCTAAGGACTCCGGTTTTCATTTCTCTGCAGAGAAAACCAAATGTATTATGTTCTCCAGGAGAGAAGTAGGCCAAAAGCCACTACTTGAACTAAATGGTAGTCCCCTCGGGTATGTTTCAAAAATCACATTTCTGGGAATGATCTTCGATTCGCAACTAAATTGGGATGAACACATTAAGAATCTAGTCGTTAGATGCCAGAAAGGACTAAATCTATTAAAAGTCCTCGCAAACAGAGAGTGGGGATCTGATCGAGAAACTTTACTCCTAATCTACAGACATCTTATTAGATCCAAGATCGATTATGGATCCATCGCCTACGCCTCCGCTAAAAAACGCATATTAAAACGTTTAGATGTCATAGCAAACCAAGCATTGCGCATCATTTCTGGTGCTTACAGAACATCCCCTATTGAAAGCTTACAAGTAGAGCTAGGAGAGCAATCACTAGATAAAAGAAGGCAATACCTGACACTGTCATATGCCAGTACTATAATGGGCAACCAAGAACATCCAAACTACAATAACACAGTTACAAATAGATATCAAAACACCTACGATTCCAGGAAAAGAGTCGACTACCCCTTCTATCAAAGAGTTTCCAAATATATCACACAACTAGACATGCAGATACCTTCCATACTAGAAGCAAATGTTGATATACCACCGCCATGGCTTATTAAAATTCCGAGCATAGACACCAGCTTAACCAACTTTAACAAGGCAGAAACTCCAGCCTCTATAATATATCAGAAGTTTCACACGAAACTTTCCATGTATTCTAACTTTCATAAAATATATACTGATGCGTCCAAAACCCCAAATGGAGTTGGAGCTGCTGTTATCACTTCCTATAAACCACCTTTGAAATATAAATTACCCGACGTAAGTTCTGTGTATACAGGAGAAATATATGCTATCCTACAAGCTTTAATCGAAATTCAATCGTCAAACCTGCAAAAAACTGTAATAATAACAGACTCCTTAAGTGCCCTAAGTACCTTGAAAAATATTTACACTAACAACCCTCTTGAACTACAAATCAAGACTCAACTGCATCTACTACAAAATAACAACTTGGATGTCAGATTCTTATGGGTGCCCTCTCATCAAGGAATACAAGGAAACGAAGATGCTGACAAACATGCAAAAGACGCTACAGTATGCAGAGATGTACGTATAGTGAACAGTGCGGTTTACAGTGACGTGAAAACCTACATCAAAAATAAAATTAATTCTCGGTGGCAAGGATCACTCCAAAAATTGAGACAAATAAAGGAAAGTGTCAAACAGTGGCCGCGAATGTGCAGTAACCGCTCAAAACAGGTCGTAATAACCAGACTAAGAATAGGTCACACTAAACTCACGCATGAATATTTAATTCGTAAAACTGATAAACCTATGTGTATAATTTGTAACCGTGAACTAAATGTAAAACATATACTATTAGAATGTTCATTATACACATCGCAAAGACAACAATGTAATTTTCCAAATGACATGAATACCTTGCTAGGAAAGGATTGCGATGTGGATAATATTTATAAATATCTGTCAAATACCTCTCTACTCTATAAGCTGTGATTATATTATTAAAGCCATCGCCAATAACCAACTTGGTTGATGCGAGAAACAAAAAAAAAAAAAAAAAATGTAAATTCGGTTAGTTAAAACAACTAACTGACCTTCATACATTTGTAGAGTACATATAGTTAAAACAATAAATTATTTTCGAAATAATCTTGTAACGCAACTATTCTAACTGAATATTTCATTAATTATCTTGAGAATTTGAAGCAGGTCAATTCTTGGGAGACATATTAACAAACCATTTACCAATTCATTCTCCAGATAATTACTTTCTGATTTTTGAAATGTTGATAATAACATTTCCAAGAAACATTACAATAGGGTCCTGCTAGGGATTGTCCCAATGCAGGTATATACGGTCTCGCCCAAATCTGTATAATTTGTTTTGCTTAGAGTCGCTTATGTTCCATAAGTGTTAACTGTGTTGTGAAAAATGTCTTCAAGTTTTACCCCAGTAAAGTGTAAGAGCGTGATTAGCTTACAAACGAAGACTGTAGTGTTAAATGTGCATGATGCTGTTGTACATCAAATGCCAGCTGCTACTGTTAGAAATATAGTTTCGACATGTTCCAATATGACAGGAGTAGGTAAATCTACTATTTACAGGCTTCTAAGAGAGGAAAAATGGAAATATATCTCCACCTAAAAAGTCAACTGGAAGAAAACCATTTGACCTTGATGAACATATGCAAAATACAATAAGACAAAAACTACATGAATCATATTTTAAAAAAGAGATCCCAACTCTTAACAGACTTCTAAGAATGGTGAAGGAGGACGAGAATTTGCCTGACATAGGACGAAAAACTTTGTAGAACATATTACACAAATTAAATTTTACTTGGGAGAAGCAAAGTCGCAAATCAGTGCTAATCGACAACGAAGAAATAATATGTTGGAGACGCCAGTATTTACGAGATATCCGTAAATACAGACAGGAGGGAAGACAAATCTATTATCTAGATGAGACGTGGCTCAATGAAGGACATTCAGTGAAAAAAATATGGCAGGAGAAAATTATTCAAACCAGTGGTCAAGCTTTCATAGAAGGTTTATCTACTGGACTGAAAACTCTTATCGGTAAAGGTCGCCGACTAATAATAACGCATATTGGATGCAATCAAGGGTTCGTTGAAGGTGGTTTACTGGAGTTTCAGTCAACATCAACCAAATACTATCATGGAGAAAAGACTGTAGGTGTATTTTACACAATGGACGTTATGGACAATGCCACTTATCATTCGCGATTAACAGAAAATCTTCCATCTACCTCTTGGAGAAAAGCTGATATTAGAAACTGGTTAATCGTAAAAGATATACCATTTGAAGATGATATGTTGAAAAAAGAACTTTTAAAGGTTGCTTCAGATCACATGCTACAATTTAAAAAGTTTGTTATTGATGAAATAGCCAAGAATCGTGGGATAACAGTGCTTCGTTTGCCGCCATACCATTGTGAATTAAATGCGATAGAGTTAATATGGGCCCAAATGAAAGGTTATGTAGCTAGACATAATAAAACATTTAAAATGCAAGATGTTCGTGAACTCATGAAGCACTCATTGACAACAATAACTGAAGAGAACTGGAGAGAGGCTGTGAATCATGTAATTAAAGAGGAAGAGAAAATGTGGGTTTTAGATAACCTCATAGAACAAACTATAAAACCGATAGTGATCTCTCTCGACGAGTCTTCGGATGATTCTGGTATGGCCAGCGAAGAGGATGATACTATAGATTGAATTTTATATTTCCTATAAATGGTATGTTTACTTTACTTAATATACATTAATTCATTGTCAATAAATTTGAATTATGAGAATTAAACTATATTTTCTTTAATTAGATTAATTTAATGAAAATGTAACTTGTTAATAGGCCTAAACGAATGAATTTTATTTCAACTGTAATGTTGACCGAATTTTATTAAATAAGCAAAATGAACTAAAATCGTAATCTCCGCCACTGCCAAACTGTTTATCCTTTTGCTGGCATTGTTCAGTTTTATTACTATATTGTATTTTGAGCTGAAACAGGGATGTACAGATAAACCAATACAGACACCTACTTGTTTTGCATTAGAATTTTAGTATTTACTTGTAAACTTCTTAGGATCACTCTGTAAGAGATAATTTTCTATTTGAATATTTAATGAGGCTACTGTGCTGTCAGACATTAAGAAATAGACTTATAGTAAACAACATTCAATCAAAAAGGATACGTTGGTACACGCATATTAAAATAATGGAAAAGGGACAGGGCATAAGGAAAACAATTATCGAAACTGCAAAAACCTCCAATGAATTCCATGGGTTGTGCATTTATAATTTTTTTTAAATGGTGTTTACACTTCGACATTGAAAGGAAATTATTTTTAATTATGGAGAATGTGGAAGATGTGCAACAAAAACGGTATCAGTGTTTAACAAAAGATATCCGAAAAGTAATTTAAATCATAAATATGTCCTGGAATTAGTTCCTAAGTTTAGTGAAACTGGTTTCGTTGTTTTCTTCCAGTTAGACAGTGGCTAAATGATAGTTTTCCTAATAGATAGATTAGTTGAAGAGGAGGCTTCCTTCGGGGCCATCTAAAATCGATTGTTTATAAAACACAGCCTCGAGATTTTGATAATTTGAAGAGAATAATAACAGCTGCGTATAGAGAGCTTCAGGTATAAGTTTTTCGAAACGTTAGAGAGGAGTTTGACAGCAGACTTTATCACTGTATAAAAAATAATAGACAACATTTCGAAAATTTAATAAAATAAGTTACTTTTTATTAATGTTCTATGTTTTATTACAAAACACTTCAGGGTTTTACATGATTTCTCCAAAAGAACTCAAAAGAAAAATCAATGTAGGTAAATGACCTATAAAATAAGGTATCACTCAAGCTTCATTTCCATTTAAGATTTTAGATGTTGTGTCAGTCCCCATTAGAGGGTTGATGTATTTTAATTGAAAATAAGCCTACCAATCATCTCCCTTAAAAATAGTGTGACGTGGCTTTATCAATCTTTAAATTTTCTATAGGGGCTGGAATATAGAGGGTGGTACGTTTTTAAATAGACACCCTAGAGAGTCAGTTGCAAAAGTACCCACGATGTTACATCGTCAAACATATATACATACATAAATATTAATGTTAAAAACAATCCTTAAATTTTAAATTAGTACAATGCCTTAATATACAAAAAGGCAAATATATGTTTCCCATAAAAGAAACACGGAAAACCGTATTATTAATATCAATTATGGCATGAAAAGACTAGAACAGGTATACGAAAAAAAATAACTATGGCACTTGAATAAATAAAACATTTAAATTAAAATCTAAAATAAAACAATGACAGTACGGTGAAGATCTAGAAATATGAGTCGAGAATCAGTAACGAAAACAATAAAACAGTTTGCCAAAAAACAACCTTAAAAAGAGCCAAATAATTACAACTATATTTTTTCTTAATTTCTCTGAACAAAAGTTAACTTGTTCTTTGGTAGAATGGTTTTGTTTAAATGTATTCCTGGTTGTGGTTGAAAATTTATTCAAACTGTCAATATAGAGTGTTTTTAAATAATATTTAAATCAAATATTCAAGAAACTGCACCTTAAAATTTTACTTCTTTATTTACTTCATCAAAAATAATCATTTACTAAAATGTTCGTCAGCAATAGTGGAAGATTTTCTTTTTTCCAGCATTGATACCAACAGTGCAATTTGTTCATTACTTTCATATGCTGTGAAAAAAAAGTCATCAACTGTGAAGACTTCAAAACTATGGTATTAGATTGGTTTAACAAAACATAAAGTTAGAAGGTATTGAGAAGCTTATTCTGTTTTTGGACAATATTTCATTTAAAATGTTTGCAGTAAATTTCTGTTTAAAACGATAATTTAAGAAGTATTTTCAATCTAGGCTTGATCTGACTATAATAGGCTTAGTTTTAAAAGTTTCAACTTATTAATATCAATGGCAGGGATATTAAATTTTGGTAGATACATTTTTTTATGTAGATGTCATAAAAGAATATTAAATTATAAAGTTAGCAGCATTAACTAAAAGAGGTCAAATCCTTTTTTCCCCCTGGCTCCCTGCAGCGATAGCTGCTCCAACTCCTGTTTCTTGTTCCGTACATACTTCAAATTTAGTAACAGCAGGTGTTTATATAATAATACGTTTTAATTTTACTTTTAGTAATGAATTAAGAATGTTTTCATTAGTTATTTCTTCTATAACAATATTTATATCCGTTTTAATAAAAATATCAACTTCTTTTCTAAAGTGTCCAACGTGATGATATACTCAGATTGTTACAATGGGGTTCAGATTTTTATGTTCAAATGTCTGGTTTTTTTAGGTTTCATATTTTTACTTAATATCAATTAATAATTAAATTGGGAGTCGCTTTGAAACGTCCTCTGGTCGATCTTTGAGTGTCCTTTGTATTGGTATTCTTCTGATTGCTCTTTTACTGCACCTCATTTTACTGTAAGATTAGCTAGTGAAGTTTTTGTAAATTTATGTATTAAAACTACATACGTAATTAGGTGATAATCAAATTTAAGTGACATCGAATGAATAAAGATATTTCAACCACAACTGAGAAGGAACAATAAGAAGATACAAGTTGATATATACAGATTATTCCATCCAAATTTCACACGTAAAAATTATTCATCTTTGGGAAAATACAGTTTCTACTGTTTTTTTTTTGTATTAAAAAATACAAGGTTTTAGTGAAAATAAATCATTTGAATGGAATGTCCATGTTAAAAAACTTAAAAGCTAAATTTTTTTATTGTAAAATGACTCGATGTTTGGTAACAAATAAAAAAAGTTTTTTCAAAAAAAGGTAACTCCTAAAAGACTAGATTTTTGTAAAATTAATGGTCCAGTTTACATAATTTTGACATGTAACTTGTATTTTTAATGTTCATTTTTTATTTTATTCGATCATTTGAAACGTTGCATGAATATCGCAAAAATATAGGAAATATAAACAAAATTTTTAGGAACACAACAACAGTTCCTAATCGTAGAAAAGTCGTACATTAAAATAAAACGAGATAGTTTGAAGACAAGAATGCTTGCCTAAAAACTGAATGCAGATTCTATTGAATAATTAACTTGGATATTAGAGAAAGAATTCGTATTGGTAATAATAATACTACAAAAAAAATAGAATTAAAGATATAAAAATTCTTAAACAGCAGAATACTTGCAAATGGATATGGTTAGTTTTTCTTCAAGTTATGTACAATGTTACAAAATATAACCTACAAAAACTACCAGAATGATAATGATGCAATATACCATGGATAGAAAAGTACCACCATCAGGTTTTGGGTTTACAAGATCTACTTAAGTATATAATAATCGTAACTGAAGGAACATTTGAAAAATCACTAATTTTCTGTCAAAAATATATAAACAGACTATCAAATTGAAATAAATATTAACTAAAAATTAATTTTTAATACTCTTGTCTATTCAGTATGTCTATACTGGGTAAAATAGTAATAACCTCGCTTTCTTGCTTAGGTTGTCTCTGTCTTAACTTCTGTATTTGTATATCGTGAGTATGTCGCATGTGTTTAAGCAAAATATATCCGTGTTTAAATTTTTTCGAACAAATCTGACAAGTAAACGACGGACTTTGACCGCAATCGAACCTAAGATGGCGACCTAAAGTTTTCTTCTGTAAATAAGTCTTCTGGCATCTAGTACAACCGTACCTAACGTTTTCGTGATTGAAAACTTTTAATTTTGTGTATTCTTCGAAAGTGGCTGCGTAAAAAGTAATACCTGAAAATGCATACAGAAACAATATTACTAACAGATGGTTGGCTAAACGGCATGCTTGGTACTAGTATACTCACACTGATGCTCTAACATTGTTTGAGATAAGCACAGCTCAACAATAAAAAAACAAGACTAAAACACAATGCACTAACATTCGATATCTTAATTTAACTTAAGAAAAAAAAAACGCTAAAACTGTTATGCTAAGCAAAATGCAAAAACACGAGCAAATATATTTTTTAAAGTGCTTGGTTGGGTATTTGTGTTTAAATATTGGTATCTGGAAACATCTTGCGTTAGTTCAAATCATTTTTTAAGCGATTTATTCTTCATACTGTGTGTCTACTTAAAGTTAGGTTTACATTTATGTCTTAGAGTTGCTTACATAGTCCAGTGTAAACACATTATACATAAATATCATGTAATAAACGTCATAATATGTAAACTTACCTTTAGTTTGAATCATAAAAAAACTTGTTTATCTTTATAATTATTATTCTTCTAAAAAAGTTCTGCATTATCTTTTAGACAAGATTTCTTGTCTTAAATCTCCTTGACACTTGGAGAATATTATTTCTGAAGAATGCCAGAAAATTACCCTAGTTATTATAAGGAACGTATAAGAAGAGTATGGCAAAATAATGATTAAAAAGGGAGAAAGAGAGGTTGGATATGTCAATGCATTAGCGGGTTAACATGAAGTTTAATATTAGGCGAAGGTTGCCAATATCGTACCGGCTCCTGAATCGTACCTCCGAATTTTCTCCTGAGTGGTAAATCTCAGCGCCATCCCGGTAATTGCCTAACAAACCACTTCACTAACAACCAATAACAGAACAACAATAGTCGTCAAGAAGCTCGCATCAGCAGCAACATCGGTGAAAGAAAATTTATAGTGTTTTGGATGTTATTTTTTCACTTATAATTGCACAAATGGTTTGTATTTTATCGGGTAAATTTGGGTTGCTTAATGAAAAACTGTTTCCTAGCAATTTGACGAGAATAACTGTCAACTATTAAAAAGGCTGACAGTTATTCGAGTCAAATTGCTAAAGGAAACAGTTTAGAATTTGAACAACACAAATTTACCCAATATCAATACAAACCTCGAGTGTAATTCGGCAGGACAATTTAATGAATGAGAAATAAACATGCCAAACTATTTATTCTGGTAACCAACACCGCGATAATTGATGAACAAATGAGTAAGTTAAAAAACCAATAGTGTATTTGTCGCTGTAAAAGTTAAAGCTAACATTTGCCGCTGTCAAAGTGACAATTGCACTGTGGCATATGCGATTTTTTATACATGAGTTAAATTGTCACTTTAAATGTAAGTATCCTCTAATTTTGCTATCAAGAAACTAATATCCTATGATATGTCGTTTAATAGAGCATAGTTTTGGCTGCCTAACAGTGTGCTTGTTGTGTTTATTGTCGAAAGGTTAGGATAAAAATCTTAGGTTAGATAAATAAATGTATCAGTTCCCTCTATCCTAACTCTTTCATGTTACCTAAATCGTACCGGTACGATATAGGCGCCTGCCCCCTATAGAACAAAATTTTATTCTGCCATTAAATTGTAGGCTTGTAAGTTATTTAGAAAAAAATATAGGGTTTCGGTTTTTTGTCTACTCGGAAAAATCTTACTTACCTTAATAATTGTGAAAAATATTTTATTTCTAGATGGGGCGAACAGAAAAAAAAAATAAAGACAATATTTCACGTGGACAGAACGGTAAATGCAGGCTGCCATTACTGCTTTTCGAACACAGGAACTGGGTTTTAATGAACGTTGTCGTAGATACAAAATTCCAAAGCAAACTTTCCGGAGGCACCTCTTCAAGTTGAACAAAAATGCTAATGATGTCAAACAAAAAAAAAGGCTGCCGAGCTGTGTTCGACGAGAAAATTGAGGCCGACTTAAAAAAACATATAATTGCAATGGAGGAACATATGTTTGGATTATCATCAACTGAGGTACGACAACTAGCCTATCAGCTTGCTGTGAAAAATAAAATTAAACATAATTTTAATCAAGCAACAAAAATGGCCGGAAAGAAATAGCATTATGGTTTTTTTAAAAAGAAACCCTGACCTATCTTTATGAAAGCCAGAAGCCACATCAATGGCTAGAGGGCTTCAATAGAAAAAATGTGTACGACTTTTTCGACCTGTATGAAAACATCGTCGAAAAGAATAAGCTTGATGAACCAAAAATTTTCAACTGCGATGAGTCAGGCTTCGGAACTGTGAAGAAAAGGAACAAAAACGTAGTAGCGGAAAAGGGGGCAAGGCAAGTTGGCTGCATTGTTAGTGGTGAGCTGGTTTGTTTGTACCTTCGATGATAATTTTTAAAAGAATTAGAATGCACGATGCGCTAAAAAATGGAGCGCCGCCAGGAAGTATTATCAGAACATCTGAGAGTGGTTATATTACATCAGAACTCTTCGTCGAATTTCTGCAGCACTTCATAGATACCGTCAAGCCAGCTGTCGATAACAAGGTCATGTTGCTTCTTGACGGCCACACAACGCATACAAAACCCTAGAAGCAATTGATTTGGCTAAGGCAAATTGCATGATATTGTTGCAGCTCTCAGGCCATACTACCCACCGTCTGCAACCCCTCGACGTTGGATTTTTTGCGCCAATGGAGGTTTACTACCAACAAGCTGCGGAAACCTAGCTGAAAATGCATCCTTCCTCCGTGATCACACAGTTTCAAGTCTCAGAACTACTATGCCAAGCATACACAGGAGCAGCAAATATTTCAAATATTATGGGGTCCTTCCGAGGAGCAGGAATATGGCCCATAAATAGGTTTGTCTTCAAAGATTCTGACTTCGTAGCTGCAGATGCCCTAACTGCACCAGAACTTCCAGAAGAAATAGAAAATGTCAGTGACAATATCATAGTGGATAAAACCAAAGAGAAAGAAACTTCTGAGCCTCTAATTACAGATGAAAATTATAACAATTCCCAGACATCTGACGAAGATGATGACATCCCACTAATAAACTTCACAAAGGAAAACAAAAGCAGTAAAGTTACAGTGGAAAGCGACGAAGAACCTAATCAGGAAAAGGTATATTTTTCGCCCCAAATTTTAAAACATATGTCGAAAATATCAAATCAACAGAAGAAATCAAGAGCAGCACAGAAACTAGTTGAACTCACGTCCACCCCCTACAAAGAAGATCTAAAAAGTAAAAAATGAAATCGAAAAAAGTTTTTGGAGTCAAAAAGAAGTTAGTGACGGAAAACAAGTCTGAGGCAAATGTGAAAAAAGGTTAAAAAAAGCCATGGCCAAGTACCTGGACCTTCGACATCAAACATAGAAATTGAGATAAATTTGGATGAATGCTACTGGTTCATATGTGACGAAAGAATGGTTGAAGAGATGATTCAGTGCTGCCAGTGTGAAACATGGGTTCAGTTTTTTTGCTCCACAGCCGAAAAAAATAAAAAAATTTATATTTGTGACAAATGCTTTTGTAAACTTAGATTTTAAGAACAAAACAAATAAATATCTAATTATTTTTTACATTTTAAGATAATAAAAATTTATAAATAAAAACGTATCGTATTTTCTATTCACTTCTCTTTTTACTGAAATAGCATGATACGATTTAGGATATAGAGGTACGATTTAGGATGTGGGGGGTACGTTTTAGGAGACTAGTTTCCTAAATAGTACCGTTTGCATTTATTTCTTAAATAATAATAAATAGTGTTTTCGATGAACTTCTTTATTTGGGTGTTAGATATTTATCGTAGAAAGGTTAGTAGTTTTTTTTAGAAGAAAAAGTAGTGTTTCTTTACAGAAAATGGCTGAATTATTTGAATTTTTGCAAAAATGGTACGCTATAGGCAACTTTCTCCTATCATTATTTCTATGTACATATTAATATCATATTTATTTCCAACTAATTATAAGTATGGATGTTCACATTTGCAAAACAAATATTATTAGACATTTATTTCAAATTTAAATTATGAAACTGATAGCAATTATTATCAAGTGGAAAGTTTGCCACATTTTTAACATGTAATACAGATAGATGTTCCATATAAATAATGATATTGTATGTTTTCCAATTGAGTCAGTATCTTGGAAAATTTGTAAAAATAACAAAACGTAATTTTTTCAGCTGAATTGATATGCACTTCTGATCGACTTTTTTTTATAACAATTTTCAATTCATTTGAAATTTGATGTCTGATTTGGTATTTAGGCGAGGTAAAACTTTTTTATAAAAACTGATATTAAAAAATGTTCCATGTGGTTTCTAGTAAAGTAGACACACTGTATTAACGAATAAATAAATTAGGGGAAGCATCATATGATTTTGATAAGAAAACGTATCCTCTGAACATCTAAAGGTCAAAAAATATCTCTAAGATAAATTATGAAGGATCTTTGGCGCCGACAGAAAATATTGAAATGGGTCAACCTGTATATTATTAGATTCTCGGATTCTGTGTAAAATTTTAAGATATCTTCAAGTGAAATAATATTCTATACAGGGTGAGTTATTTTTGATGATTAGTACTCGGAAACTCTAAGAGCTAGAGATTCGGTTAAATGGGGAAACATTTGCAGTTTTTTTGCATATTTCTTAACACGTTTTACATTTTCAAAAAAAAAGCACGGCTTACTAGATATTTGTAAAAAAAATATTACAGATATTTTAAATGTCTCAATTCTCCGTTATTATTAGCGATTTGTAATACGCACAAATATGGCAAGGGGATTTAGGAACACCCTATATATACAAAAAATGTTCAAATATAATATCAATCAAATATAAAAAGTGTAAAAGAAAAACGACCTAGTCTCGATTATTAGAGGCAGTAAAACTTAATTAAACAATTATGTAAAATCAACAAATTAACACAAGGTTGTCACTCATAAATGTCGAACACCAAAACACCGTTGTTTTGAATATCATAAAAATACAGACGAATTATGCAACTTAGCATACAGAAATTTAATTAAAGTTAACCTTCAACAACGAAAACAAAAACATAGAGGCGAGGACGAGTAAATGACGCAACAAAATACAGCAACGTTTGCTGTTTTGGCATAACCAACTCGTCCCAAAAAAACTCGGAATCAATAGAGGGAAAGAGGACGACGAGGGAAGTCGGACAGCGTTAGTGCAGTCCGGTACTTCTGGCGTTTGTCGACTTACGACAGCCCGCGTTTTGACTGTGAGTTTTTGTGATTATCGCGAAGTGCTGGAATCAGAGATAGCCGATCAGAGCTCATCTCCTTTCGAGCGATCGAAAATAGAATCCAGACGCCGTTTTTTGTGACGTTCAACCAGAATTTTCCAAACTGTAAGTTTTTGAATCTGAGAACGTTTTTTTCCCATTGTTTTTTGGGAAAATCATATTGGTATTGATTTTTTTGTTTTGTGTCTGACCATTCATCCTGTCATATAAGCTTGAGCCGTATATCACCGCAATTAGAGAGTATTATACTTCGTAAATTTTTTCTTATGATTATACAATTTTATTCAGGGAGTCTTACGATGGGTACACCCCCCTAAACCTAAGCCATACAGATTACTCCAATCATACGCTGAAAAAGTTTCGTATCAGTTATTATATTATAAAGTTTTATTCCTGAGATATTTATTTATGTTAATCGACTGTTTTTACTGTAATTAGGGAGAAATATTTTCAATACCAGTTGCTACCCCTAGTATATGAAAGACGCCAATGACCATATATTATTTATAGAATAAATTATATTCTCTTCGAACATTAAGATTTCATTATTCAGTTGAAATTTTATCGGGCGACGAAGGTCACCCCGGTCAGTAGAAAAGTCGGGTTACGAAATCATCCTTTTTTGCAGTACGTAATTTCAAAGTTATGAAAGTCACTGAAGTAACCATTAGCTAGGTCAAGGTTTTATATTTTAGTAAGGAGACGTTAGATATTTTTTATCTTAAGAAAACCCCGGTCACTTTTCACTGACGAAATGATCTTCGTTGTCCTTACCGGACGCTAACTGCAAGAGATGGTGGGTATATTTAGGAACCCTAGCTATCTTTCCACGCGCCGGACAAATAACATTAGTATTGTATTATATCGTATACGGTAGGCATCGAAAGTGTACCCTAGAGTTAATTCATTATTTTTTTGATAACTTTATTTTCATTTGTTCGTAATATATGCCTATTAATATGTTATCTACCTAGACTGTTTCTTTACCCCCAACAAATCCTTCCCCAGACACAGGTGGACTAGACCCCGAGGACGTACGGGCAGCTGGACGACACGACAAACCTTAAGAGCTCAGACTTGGCACATCGTTTAAGCCCAAGGGGGTCCACGATACCCTCCTGCTCGAGCCAGGAAACTAACCTCCCCTAAGGTTCTTCAACATGGTATTTCCGGCTCTATTGTGCTGTACGGCACTGGTGACAGCAAACGTTGCAAAAACAAAGGTGAACAAATAATCAAACAATCGGCAGTTGTTACAACAAAACTTAAAGATGAAAGTTGTTAATATTTGAATTTTATTCAATACTCTAGCTCGTGTACATCAAAATCCAAGGACATCTACTCGCGAAATTGCAAAGGAAGCTGGCACATCTCAAAGCATAGTAGTTCGGGTGCTTAAAAAGAATTAATTCCGTCCTTACAAAATATTTGTCGCCCAAACTTTACACCCAGAGGATGGTGTACTCAGTTCAAAACTTTTAGGTCCGTATATTTTTTATTCTACTGTGACTGGAAAGTGTTACCTTCACTTTTTACAATTTGAAGAAATGTTGGACGACTTTACTTTAGAATCGCGTCGAATGTTACAGCATGATGGTGCGACTCCATATAATAATATTGAAATGATTTTTCCCAGTTCACGGATTGGACGAAATGTACCGATTGAATGGCCACCTCGGACTCCAGATTTGTCAGTTTTAGATTTTTTAATAGGGAATGTTCAAAAACAAAATTAATAACAGATCATATGAAAATATAGAATAGTTAAGAGGAGTTGTTTTGGAAGCAATTAATAATATTGATGGACCTTCTCTTCAAAAAGCAACCACTTCAATTTTATTCATGTAGGGTAAAGCGAGGAGAGATGGCACAGCAGGAGAGACGGACTACTCGCGAAATTTTTTGGATCGTGGCAACAATGTCCGATCTGGTCACGTGGGCATAGCCGTAGTTCACAGTCGCGCTTTTTAAATCAACTTGTTGCGTTGTTTATCATCGTTTTTGTTAGTTACATGGGGCCATTGTTTTTGGCGACACGAAAAATTTTGCTGAGAATATTTTGTTCCTTAATTAACTCACTCCAAGGTAAGTTTTGGCCTAATTTAGTGCTTAGTAGTAGTAAGAGGCGCTTTTTGGTGCATACATAACCTCAAAACAAGAGTATAAAGTTTCGTTTTGTAAATATTGCCCGGTCCATCTATCCTACGCTTTTAGGAGAGATGGACCAGCATTTGCGAGGAGAGATGGGATAAGGTTTTATGGTTTCAGAAAAATGCCGAACAAGTACACAAGAAAACGAAACACACCTTTAAGGGCTACATGGATAATTTACAACAAGCAATAACTGCTGTTATATGCGGTGAAATGAGTTTAAATGAAGCGGCTCATTCGTTTCATATTCCAAAAACGACATTAAAACGTAGAATTTCAACGAATAACTTAGAAAAAACAGATCGGCTGGGCCCAGATAGTTGTTTGGGGAAGTCTACTGAAGAAAAGCTGCCCAGACATATTAAGAAACTGCAGAAACATTGCTTTGCTCCCACAAGACAAGAAGTGCGAAGACTGGCGTTTAATCTGGCAGAGAAGCTCGGAATTAAACATAAATTTAAGGACGGTAAGAAGTTTCTAATATGTTTTGATATTAGGCTAATAATTCTAAATTTCTATTATTTTCAGGCAAAGCTGGCAGAGTGTGGTTACAGTCATTCTTGCGAAGAAATCCAGACGTAAAGCAGAAAACACTTCTGTAGCCAGAGCCACAGGGATGTCGAGAGAAACTGTGCTCAAATACTTTGAATTACTTGAGAATGTTCTTACCGTAAATGAATTATTCGACAAACCTGGGCACCTTTTTAACACCGACGAAACTGGACTCCAACTCAATACTAGAGCTGAACATGTGCTTGCAGCAACGGGTTCTAAAAGCGTACCAGCCGTAAGCCCTGGTGAAAAAGGGGAAACAATAAGTGTAATCGCTTGTTGCAATGCAGAGGGGGTGTTTTTGCCCCCTTATTGTATTTTGAAAGGGAAGAACGAAAAAAGTGAATGAGCTGAAGGGATGCTTCCAGGATCTCAAATATGCATGTCCGAAAAGCCCGCGTATGTCAACTCTAAAATATTTTATGAATGGTTGACACAACACTTTTTCCCGCGCAAACCACCAGGAAAAGTTTTGCTGATCTTAGATGGTCACACTTCTCATACCACCAATATCGACGCCTTGGAATTTGCAGACAGAAATGACATAATAATATTTTGTTTGCCTCCCCATTGCACCCATTATCTTCAACCCATAGATCGAGCATTCTTTAAGAGCATGAAGGGATAATTTTATGAGGCCTGCCGGCGAATGGTGTTAGCCGATCCTAATAAAAAACTCAATAGGCTGCAATTTGGTAAACTCCTGGGGGATGCTTGGGGAAAATCCGCAACTGTGAACAATGCAGTATCGGCTTTTAAAGCAACAGGGATATCGCCATTCAACCCAGATATCATAGGGGACTATGCATTTTTACTTCAGCAAACAAGAGATCCCATTCATCAGACTGCTGATAACGAAATAGTGGAACAAAATATTCATGTCCCTGATCCTCAACCAGGATGTTCAGGAGTACAGCACCAGGAAAAAATCATCCAAAAACCAGACTCCCCTCAAACAAATAACCAAAAAAACGCAAAAGGGACGAGCCGGATATTACACCGGAAAAAACCCTTGACCAGATTTCGCCTGTCTCTAATTATACTCCAGGTATGAGAAAAGTTCGAGCCAATCTAGGAGGAGTTCTATCATCGTCCACGTATATCCAAAAAAGAGAAGATATTGAAACGGAAAAGAAAAGAAGGGTTGAGTTAATTACAAATCCAAAGAAAAGGAAGAATGAAAAACCATTATACTGCGAAAATCAAGTAAAAAAAATCAAAAACGACTCTTCTTCTTCCGAGCCCGAAAACGTGATTTTGAATGATTCGTCGAGTGATGAGGAACATCTTAGCGATTTAGAAAATGAATGCGTTGGGTGTAACGAAGATTACCGAAAAACAAAGAAAAAGGATGATTGGATTAAGTGTATATTTTGTTCAAGATGGCTACACGAGGGCTGCACATCTTATAACAATATTTGTCAAACATGCGGAGTTTCCGCAACAAAAAAGAAACGTTAAAAGTTGAAGGTCCATCTATCCTACCCCTAATGAGCCATCTCTCCTACCCTACGTAGGACAGTCGGACCAATTTAGCATTTCAGTTTTTTATTTTTTATGCCATTAGGATAAGTGGTTTGTTTTTTTAATTCTACCAAGAAAATGCCAAAGTTGTTATTAGTTTACTGTATTTTTCTAAGTTTCTTATTTTTTTAAATATAAAAAATATTAAATATTTTGTAAAACGTGTTCCATCTCTCCTCGCTTCACCCTACGAATTTCTTGCGTTCTCGTCTAATCTGTGCAAGTTCCTCTGCTTATTTCCAGTTTATATCTCTTTTATTTAGTATTTCTCCTATAACTTTGACCCACGTCTTTCTTGGTATGCCCCTTTTCTAGTTCTTTTCGCTCTTCAAACTTTTTTTGCTGGTGTATCTTCGTTCATTCTTTGCAAATATTCCCACCAATATATATATATATATATATATATATATATATATATATATATATATATGTGTCTCTCTTCTATAAATTCTGGATTGTTTCTCTAGATCTTTTCTTATATCTATATTTCTCGGCCTCTCTCTCTTCTATGATATTTCATTTCTGTTGTTTGTATCTAACATTTTTGTTGTTCTGTTAAAATTCACATCTAAATGTTAGTTTTGGTCGATATTTCGTTTTGAAAACCTTTATTTTAGTTTGACTTGAAATTTCTCTTTCATTTATAAATTTTGTGTTCATTAAATAGCCAAAGAAATATACGAAGGATAAAGCAGCAAATTTAGTAAGAAATGAAGTATTTTCTTTAAGAGCTGCAGCAAATGCCTTTCATATCGACAAGTCGAAACTAAGTTTCTGTATAAATAGGAAGAATTCAGCAAAACATGGGCGAAAAACATCATTATCTTTAGCCACGAACTTAATAACAATGGCCCAATGGGGGTTTGCTCAAAGACGGCTTTTAAAGATTGCCGTCCAGGCGATGACTGGTTTAGATAAATCCTATTAGTCAGAAAAAAATGCAGCAGCTTTAAAAGTCTAGACGTACAGCCACTAGTGATCTATTTATTATTCATTCGTTTTTTGATAAGGTTGAAAAATGCCTAAACCTCTAAACGATCTAAATATTACATCATCACAAGTTTGGAAACTCGACGAAACTTCTTTTTCCAAGGATCCTACTAGAATTAAAATTATAGCCGCCAAAGGACATAAGAAACGAATAGGAATATTGAAAAATCGGTAAAGGAGAACGTGACTGTAATGGCGTGCATATTAGCAAGCCGTCGTTCTTTACCTCCATTAATAATAATTCAATGTCAAAATTTGTGGAGCTCCTGGAAAGGTAATAATGACTTAGAAAATACGATGTATGGTGTTTGCGAGAAAGGTTGAATTTCAACCCCTATTTTAAATGAATGGTTTGCCAAATTTTGTTGTATTCTACTGACCTACTTCAACTGTTGGATCGAGGTTGCTTTGGCTCCTTAAAACTGAAATGGAACGAACATTAATCGATTGGCAGCGCCAGAATCTATGAAATTTGACTAAAAGTTATTTGCTTTATTCCATTTGGGAAGAAAGACTTTCTGTTTCTTCTTTTGAATCAACAGGGAGAAGTATCCTACAACAAAGTTAGATCCTACAAAATTTAAAAAACATAAAGCTCTACCGCTAAAAAATAAGGATTCTTTAGATAACCGTCTGATCAATTGGGAATTAATGAAGCAAAAGAACAAATTGTCAATGATCCAACAGACTTAGCAGATTCCAGCACAAGTTTGGCCTCCATTAACAATGTAATTCCTACGCCACCTTCAGTTGAACCAGAAGACAGGAATCTATTATATTGAAGAAAATCAATAAAACGCCCTTTACTGTACATAAACGTCGTAAAGTACTCGACGGCAGTAAAATACTTACTAGCCAGGAATATTCAAAACTGATCGAAAATAAACGGTTTTGAAGATTAAAACTAACTTTTCCGCATATGTGGCCCTGAATAATATTCTATCATAAAATTCTCACTTGCATACTCTTCGGGGGATGTATCGTGCTAACAAACCGAAATTTCTCCAAAAGTAACCAAAAATGTAGTATATATGGATTTATAGGACCCGCTGTACTCGCTCTAGTCAGCTGAAAATCAATAGTGAGATACCTTGAATAATATTCTATAATAAAATTGGTCACTGGTATATACTCCGGAGGCTGTATCGTGCTAACAAACTTAAATTTCTCAAAAAATGACAAAAATATCGTACTTAAAGTACTATAGCACCTGTTGTACTGGCTCTGGTGAGCCGAAAATCCATAGGGTTCACCTGTGAGATGTCCTGAATAATATTCATTCATGGAATTGGTGACTTTTTGAACTCCGGAGGCTGTATCGTGCTAACAAACTTAAATTTCTCAAAAAATGACAAAAATATCGTACTTAAAGTACTATAGCACCTGTTGTACGGGCTCTAGTGAGTCGAAAATCAATAGGGTTCACCTGTGAGATGTCCTGAATAATATTCATTCATGGAATTGGTGACTTGTTGAACTCCGGAGGCTGTATCGTGCTAACAAGACATGTAACGAAAAGTGGCCGACTACATACACACAGGATTTTTTTCTAAAAACCGTTTTTTTGGGTTGTTGTTGATGGAAAATGTAAAAATAACTCTAAAAAAATTTTCGAATTTCCAACTTTTTTTGGGGTAAACCAATACTTTTCTCGCATATTAGATAGGTTGGGCGGAAAAGTAATATTGAGAAAGAAAAGGACAAAATAAAATTAAAACAGCAAAGAAGAATCAGAAAACAAAGAAATCTTCAAAAATTACCTTCTAGTAGTTTAGAATCAGAGCCAAAAGTAAAGGTTGAGTATGAGGATGAAAACGATATCGAAATCATTGGACTAGCTGATTTAGTAAGAAATGAAACTGAAGAGGAAAAAATTGAAAATTATGAAAATGAACAAAAAAATATGGCACCAGCAGGGAAAGGAAAAATAACAATTGGCGGTTTCGTTTTGGTTAAATTCAAAACCAAAAATAAAGACATGCACTACTATTGTAAAAGATTTGTTACCTAATGATAAATTTTGTGTTTTCTTTTAAGACGTAAGGAAAATAAATTTATTTATCCAGCAGTTCCGGAAATCAATAATGTGGTAAGGGAAGATATTGTTCTAATAATACCACCCTCAGCTCCTATTATTTGTTGTCACTTCTTTGCTAAGATGGTATCATTTTACTGTAGTTGTATTATTTTTTGTAGGTAAAATTCTATCAATAAATATTTTTGTAACATTTTATTATGTCTCATTTTTTATTTAGAAGACGGCACAACTGTTAATACATGTATTTTATAAGAACCTCATATTTAACCTGGTGTTTGGTTTTGGTTCCTATTTTCCCTGGTTTTTAATCCCGAATCTTTCCGTTCCCTAAATGTGAGGCAACCATGCGTAGACCCTAACGTATCGTATAAGATGTGCTTTACCTTCTTACCTGGTCAAACCTTGATTGACTGCATACACATGTTGATCTCCGACGAACTGTTCCGAGAATTGACAATTAGAAGAGAAGGGAAACCTAACGTTCGTCTTATGAAGCACGTGTGATATCGCGATATAACTATATAAAATTCCGAAGCATAGCGGTCCAATTTTGTTTGTGTACACGATGAAATCATGGTGAGTTCTTTTTAATATTTTAATCCGGCCCTTTACCACCAATCTCCAACACCTCCACATTTTTTTTCACTTTTCCTAGGTTACTTTTGTATGTTTTCAATAGATTTCTCATCATCATCTACCTCCCATAAAATCTTTATCGATTTTTTTAAGGAAGTTGACCACATAAAACAATAAAAGTTTTAATGGCTCACTTTTACTCTACTTAACCCTATAATAATTTTTGTAATTGTTTAAAAGTATTAAAATATCCACAACTTTCATCTTCAAGTTTTGTTTGTGTCGCTTATAATAACGGAGAACGGAGACATTCAAGATATTGTCGTTAAACTTAAGTTTTTTTTCAAATATCTAGTAAGCTATGATTTTTTTGAAAATAAAAAGGTGTTTAGAAATAGGTATAAAAACCCCATTTGCCCGACTCTCTAGCTCTTTTATAGTTTCCGAGATACCTGTTTAGTTACAGAGCAACCCGTTTTCAACAAGACTCAAAGGGCTAGATCAGTGATTCTGAATCAGAGGTCCACAAACGATTTCAAGTTCAAATTTCGCTTTTATTGTAGTTCATTTTCTTGTAAGTCATGGTTCCTGCGGACAACGAAAACATCAATCTGATAAAGAAAATGTTATATAAATCAACTGATTCTACTTTCTTCAAAATTTATGTTCAATATTATCCTCTTGTAAGGTGGTTTATTTCTAACATCCAGCAATAGACACTTTACCCACCTTCCTCAATATCTTTTTGTCTTCCCATTTATTTCCTTTAGACTTCTAAACACGTCGACGAAGTATCTTTGGTTGTTATCGGGACACGAAAGACTTTTCCGCATAGATTTCCTAGAGGTGAATACAAGAGTCACACTTAAATGTTGTAGGATTTACCACGAAAAAAACATAGTTTGTTTGGAATTGAATTTAAATGTCGAGTGTTGGTTATTCCTTCTTTGAGAATGCATATCTAATGTTGTAAAGTGATGACCTTAAGTTCTCCCAATGTTACTGATACTTTTCTGACATAAGGATATGAAGCAAAAGATACCGTATCGCATGCCAAAATTCAGTCAGTTATTGAACTAATTTTACATTTGAAGGATACTTCTACATAAACAGTTCTCAGAATCTAGATCTACACGTCGTTTATTTCGTTGAGTGACATGTTGAGACTTTTTTAGCCGAAAAGCTTCTGTATTTTATGTTGTTTGTCTCTTGGATCAATCGAAGAAGTAGATTTAAATCTTACACCTTAAAATGGTTTCATTTTGGAAATTTACGATACTGACAGAGTAAAGATATACAGCAAGATATTTTCATATTTATTGTAATTTGCTAGTTTACACAAAATGTGAAAATTTAATATTATACGGGGTTTCATTTGAAATTACATTTCGAATATACTGGGTGTCTCATTATATTCTGACTGTTTTTAAGAGCTTATATGTTCGAAACGGTTTTAGATAATAAGATGCGGTTTTCACAGTTATAGTCTGTTTCTTATTGTCTGACAGCACGCTAAAAGGTCACAGATGCTAGTTAATTTTATACCCGATCTGATATATAAAGGTAATATAAATGTGAATTCGGTTATTTAAAACAACTAACTGACCTTCATACATTTGTAGAGTACATACAGTTAAAACAATAAATTATTTTTGAAATAATCTTGTAACGCAACTATTCTGACTGAATATTTCATTAATTATCTTGAGAATGTGAAGCAGGTCAATTCTTGGGAGACATATTAACAAACCATTTACCAATTCATTCTCCAGATAATTACTTTCTGATTTTCGAAATGTTGATAATAACATTTTCAAGAAACATTACAATGGGGTTCTACTAGGGATTGTCCCAATGACTACTTAGAAATTTTGCAGGTATATACGGTGAAACTTGGTCTCGCCCAAATTTGTATAATTTGTTTTGCATAGAGTCGCTTATATTCCATAAGTGTTAACTGTGTTGTGAAAAATGTCTTCAAGTTTTACCCCAGTAAAGTGTAAGAGCGTGATTAGCTTACAAACGAAGACTGTAGTGTTAAATGTGCATGATTCTGTTGTACATCAAATGCCGGCTGCTACTGTTAGAAATATAGTTTCGACATGTTCCAATATGACAGGAGTTAGTGAATCTACTATTTACAGGCTTCTAAGAGAGAGGAAAAATGGAAATATATCTCCACCTAAAAAGTCAACTGGAAGAAAACCATTTGACCTTGATGAACATATGCAAAATACAATAAGACGAAAAGTACATGAATTATATTTTAAAAAAGATATCCCAACCCTTGACAGAATTCTAAGAATGGTGAAGGAGGACGAGAAGTTTCCTGACATAGGGCGAAAAACATTGTGGAAAATATTACACAAATTAAATTTTACTTGGGAGAAGCAAAGTCGCAAATCAGTGCTAATCGACAACGAAGAAATAATATGTTGGAGACGCCAGTATTTACGAGATATCCGAAAATACAGACAGGAGGGAAGACAAATCTATTATCTAGATGAGACATGACTCAATGAAGAAAATTCAGTACAAAAAATATGGCAGGACAAAAGTATTCAAACCAGTCGTCAAGCTTTCATAGAAGGTTTATCTACTGGACTGAAATCTCCTATCGGTAAATGTCGCCGACTAATAATAACGCATATTGGATGCAATCAAGGGTTCGTTGAAGGTGGTTTACTACAACATCAACCAAAGACTATCATGAAGAAATGACTGCAGATGTATTTTACACAAATGGTCGAATTAATTCCAAATAATGCTGTAATCGTTATGGACAATGCCACTTATCATTCGCGATTAACAGAAAATCTTCCATCTACCTCTTGAAGAAAAGCTGATATTAGAAACTGGTTAATCGTAAAAAATATACCATTTGAAGATGATATGTTGAAAAAAGAACTTTTAAAGGTTGCTTCAGATCACAAGCTACAATTTAAAAAGTTTGTTATTGATGAAATAGCCAAGAATCGTGGGATAACAGTGCTTCGTTTGCCGCCATACCATTGTGAATTAAATGCGATAGAGTTAATATGGGTCCAAATAAAAGGTTATGTAGCTAGACATAATAAAACATTTAAAATGAAAGATGTTCGTGAACTCATGAAGCACTCATTGACAACAATAACTGAAGAGAACTGGAGAGATGCTGTGAATCATGTAATTAAAGAGGAAGAGAAAATGTGGGTTTTAGATAACCTCATAGAACAAACTATAGAACCGATAGTGTTCTCTCTCGACGAGTCTTCGGATGATTCTTGTATGGCCAGCGAAGAGGAAGATACTATAGATTGAATTTTATTTTTCCTATAAATGGTATGTTTACTTTACTTAATATACATTAATTCATTGTCAATAAATTTGAATTATGAGAATTAAACTATATTTTCTTTAATTAATTCAATTTAATAAAAATGAAAATGTAACTTGTTAATATGCCTAAGCGAATGAATTTTATTTCAACTGTAATGTTTACCGAATCTAATTAAATAAGCAAAATGAACTAATATCGTAATCTCCGCCACTGCCGCACTGTTTATCCTTTTGCTGGCATTGTTCAGTTTTATTACCATATTGTATTTTGTGCTGAGATAGGGATGTACAGATAACCAATACAGACACCTACTTGTTTTGCATTAGAATTTTAGTATTTACTTGTAAAATTCTTAGGATCACTCTGTAAGAGATAATTTTCTATTTGAATATTTAATGAGGCTACTGTACTGTCAGACATTAAGAAATAGACTATAAGTTTAAAATTACCGTAAGTTTTGTTGTGACACATTTATATAAATGGCCTACTTCCAGTTTACCCACTAGAAAAGTGGCGAATTTTCAGAATACAGTAGATGTGATTTTTTAAATGGGATATCCTGTATATTTAGCAATTTCTTAAAAGACGCATATTTTTTCTTTATAACGATACCTTAAAGTCTAAAATCGATGCACAGAAAGCGAAATAAGATAACTTTAACTGGGATACTGTAATAATTTAGATATCTTATTAATAAATAATAATCAAGGAGGCGTTAATATGTCACATCACAAAGATATTGCAATCATTGACAGAACGTCACATTGTGTTTTATATTCAATGAAATTGAAGTGTTTAATCTCTCAAAATGCAGTATACAGCACAAGAAAAATCTCAAACTCTCAAACTCAATCCTATGTTCAGACTAGAAGGCGATTTAGAAGACAGTTCAATAAAAATCCTCCTGCTTCAAATACCATTAAAACATGGTTAACCAAATTTAGGAATACTGCTTCTATATAAAGAAAAAGGAGAACTATAAATGGAAATTTAGAAGAAATGTTATCTGTTGATGAGCTTGTACAGAGAAATGCGAAAATTTCAATTACAAAAATAGCATCAAATTTGGAAATGGACAAAACTAAAGTTTTTAGAATTCTAAAAGTTCTCAATTTCAAACCTTACAAAGTTCAGGTTCTACAAAAAATTAACGATCGGGACCATGCTAAAAGAGCATGTGTGTGTGAAACTTTAACAGATTTGTACAGAACATATCCAAATTTTAGAACTATCATATCTGACGAGGCTGCGTTCAATATATATGGACGAGTTTATAAACATAACTGTAGAATTTGGGGATTAGAAAATCCAAGAGAATTTCATCAACATAAAAGAGATTCTCCTAAAGTTAATGTTGGGTGTGCAGTGTCTCGTGAAAAATTATATGGGCCTTTCTTTTTTGCAGAAAATACAGTTCGTGGTAATAATTAAGTATACCGATATGTTGGAAAACTTTTTCTATCCCCAGTTAGAACAAGATGGTATTTTAAACCAAAATGTTTACTTCCAACAAGACGGGGCTCCACCCCATTATTCCAACATAGCAAGAGAATCTGTTAACCAACAATTTGGAAATAATTGGATTGGTAGGAGTGGTCCAATAGAATAGGCTCCATATTCTCCAGACTTGACTGTTCCAGATTTTTTTGGATGGGGATATATGAAAGATAGAGTCTACAACCCGATGCCTGCTACTATTGAGGAATTAAAAAATAACACACGGCAGGTAATGGGAAATATTCCTCTTGAAATGCTGCATTTGACAACTTAATGGTTCGATTCCACAAATGTATAGACCAAGAAGTAAGGCACATCAAACATTTGTTTTAGAGTGTCCTAAAACATGTTCTTATTTGTTTTTTACTGTTCACTTTTAGTTACTAGCTAATAAAGTTTTTCTTCTTCTTCTTCCTGCTGTGTATAGGCATCATTGCCTGTTTTTCTTCACATCATTGCCTCTGCTCGGTCACCAGGGAGGTTGTCACTCCATCTTTTCCTAGGTCTTCCAAGGCTTCTTTGTCCTGCTGGTGATCTGTCCCTTGATATTTTCACAATTCGTTCTTCCGTCATGCGGTCAATGTGCTCAATAAAGTTTTTGTTTATGACAATTCCAACTTTATATCTAACTTGGCTTTCTGTGAACCGATTTTAAAGTTTAAGGTACCGTTCTTAAGTAAAAATATGCGTCTTTTAAGAAATATACAGGATATCCCATATAAAAAATCACATCTACTGTATTCTGAAAATACGCCACTTTTCTAGCGAGCAAACCTGAAGTAGGCTATTTATATAAATGTGTCACAACAAAACTTACGGTAATTTGGAACCTAACTGTGAAAACTGCATCTTATTATCTAGAACCGTCTCGAGAATATAAGCTCTTAAAAACACTCCGAATATAATGAGACACCCGGTAGATATTAATTATTCACATATTTAAATAAACAAGGTGTTTCATTAACAATGGGACAACCGTGAAATGTTGATAATACGGGTTAAATAATTATGATTGGCCCAAATGTTGATGGTTTAGAAAACCATAACCAAAAATCGCAAAGCTGCCAATTTTCAAATCGACAGATCAAAAAACACAATGATAATTGTAAAAAAAGCAAATAAACTTATAACTTTGAGCCATTAACATTTGGATAAGGCATGTTTGGATCAATCATCATTATTTAACCTGTATTATCTGCAGTAACGGTTGTCCCATTGTAAATGAAACACGGTATATAGTTAATTTCAATTAATGTCATCATATTTTATAGATCGTAAAACTTTTTACAAAAATCATCAATTGTTAATCAATAAATTACCGAATCACTCAAAAATACAAGAATGTATACATTACGATAATATAGTAGATTATTAACTTATTTAATAAACTTTAATTCGAAGCTTCGAGGATTAAAAAATATTACAGTAAATTAGAGGATCCTTACAAACTAGGATATTAACGAACCTTTTACTTATATGAACATTTACTAAAAATTACAAAACATAGCAAACAACATGCAATGCATTTGAAACAGAAATTTTGTTTTAAGCATATATATTTTCGAACAAAAAGAAAATATAGGAAAATTCCAACTATTTTTTCACACAAGCATTTCATTAGTTGGGTATATTTCCAGTTGTGATAAAGAAAATCATCTTATGAAGGAGAGTGCAGAATAAATTCTTTTCACCCTTATCAACACTAGACTAATACGTAAATACCAAATTGAAAGTCCTCTTCTTCAATTTTGACGTGATTTGGTACAAGTAATTTCCAAACTTGTACTTCGTATAAGAAAAAGAGTTTAAATCCAAAAATATTCATTTAATTTGGGAAATTTCAATGCACATAACAATAATTTGGTATATATTTATTATTACCAAAGTTACAACACAATTTCTTATGATATATGGAGAAAAAACATTTAATACACCTATTCGACAACATATTTAATAAGTTATATAGTGTGGAGCAGCCCATATTAAATCAATAGTGTTACAATACTAATCAATTGTAACGCAAAGAAAAGTATGGGGGGTTTAAGGGGTTCAAAACCCCCCTAAACTTTTTATGGACTGTACAGAGTGGGCAAATAAGCGATATAACATAACACATATTGTATAATAAAACAGTATTTAAACATTGTAATACAGAGAATATAGTTAGGGGGAAATTTTAAAAAGTATCCAACTGCCAAAACGTTGATTAACTGATCTATTTTTGACAACAGTGAACTATGTTTGCCAGAAAAAACAAACTGATTTTTCACACTTTTTTCTTCTTATAATTAGTTATGTTGTAGGTATCACGAAACAAATTTTTTCCTGGCGTTCGATCGATTATCAATTATCAATTGTTGGAACAAAATTGAAAAAATACTAACAGAATTTCAGATTTTACATGTAATTGTACCACTAATACCTACTGATACTGACAGGAAATGATATATTTGGATAAAACCGCAACTAACATGATAAATTATGTTTATGTCCTCGATATAGATACAGTTTAATCTTAAACTGATTATTATTTAATGGTTATATTAATACAAATAATCGGTACAGCCTTGAATACATCTACATTAAACTTGTTCCAGTGTTGATATCGTGTTGTGATAATTTTGAAAGATCGATAAGGTTCTTAATTATGTTCAACTCTCTCAATATTCCTAAATATATTTGGCCTAAAACGTAAAAACATGTTAATAAATATATCCAGATTTTAATTCAATCAAAATGTGTGCATTTTGATATAGTCGTAGATTTCACGTAGGTAGTAGTTATAGATCCATAGCAACAGCAAATAAACGGTTTTAAAGATTAAAACTAACTTTTCCGCATCTGTGGCTCTGAACAATATTCTATCATAAAACAGTCACTTGTATATTGTTCGAGGGATGTATCGTGCTAACAAACCGAAATTTCCCCAAAAATAACCAAAAATTTAGTATATCTGGATTTATAGGACCCGCTGTACTCGCTCGTCAACTGAAAATCAATAGGGTACATCTGTAAGACACCTTGAACAATAATCAATCATAAAATTGGTGACTAGTATACACTTCGGGGGATGTATCGTGCTAACAAACCGAAATTTCCCCAAAAATAACCAAAAATTTAGTATATCTGGATTTATAGGACCCGCTGTATGCGCTCGTCAACTGTAAATCAATAGGGTACATCTGTAAGACACCTTGAACAATATTCAATCATAAAATTGGTCACTTTTGTACTCTCTGGACGCTGCATCGTGCTAACAAACTGAAAATTCTCCAAAAATTACAAAAATTTGGTACTTCTAGTACCATAGCACCCGTTGTACAGCCGTTATTGAACTGAATATCAATAGGGTTTATCTTTGAGAAGCTATGAATTATATCCAATCATAAAATTGGTCACTTGTATATACTCCGGAGGCTGTATCGTGCTAACAAACTGAAATTTCCCCAAAAATGACAAAAATATATATACTATAGCACCTGTTGTACTGGCTCTGGTGAACTAAATATCAATAGTCATCATCAGTGAGATGTCCTGAATAATATTCAATCATAAAATTGGTGACTTGTTGAACTCCGGAGGCTGTATCGTGCTAACAAACTGAAACTTCTCAAGAAATGACTAAAATGTAGTACTTCAAGTACCATAGCACCCGTTGTACTGGCTCTGAAGGAGCTGAAAATAAATTGGGTTCATCTGTGATATGTCCTTAACAAGATTCATTCATAAAATTGGTGACTTTTTGCACTCCGGAGGCTGTATCGTGCTAACAAGACATGTAAGGAAAAGTGGCCGACGACAACGACGACGACATACACACAGGATTTTTTTTCTTAAAACCGTTTTTTCGTGTTGTTGTTGATGGAAAACGTGAAAATAACTCAAAAAAAAAATTTCAAATTTCCAACTTTTTTTGGGGTAAACCAATACTTTTCTCGGTATCCGGAAAATTCTTCGAAAGCAATTCTTCGAAAACAATTCTTCGAAAACAATTCTTCGAAAACAATTCTTCGAAAATCAATTCTTCGAAAATGCAATTCTTCGAATAAACAATTCTTCGACTAATAATTCTTCGAATAACAATTCTTCGAAGTATCCAAAAGGAATGACTTTGTTCAGAGATATAAATCAGGTATAATTTATCTAATCTCAAGCTTGCAATTGACGATTATCCATTGGAAATTAGTTTTAATTTAACCCTGTGCAAGTAAATATGGATGCAGAATTTGTTTGTGATATAAATCAGGTATAATTTATCTAATCCCAAGTTTGCAACTGACCTGAGTGGGTATAAAAGGGATTGTTTTCCATAAAATAAAATTAGTTTTAATTTAACCCAGTGCAAGTAAATATGGATGCAGAATTTGTTTGTTCAGAAAAAGGAAAACGTAAATTGTTGTTCGAGGGACATTTTTATTTTAAAGATGTTGAAAAAGGTGAAAAAGTGTATTGGAAGTGCGCATTTTTTGAAAAAAGAAAAACAAACTGTCCAGCGAGAATAATTACTGTCGACGATAAAATCAGTAAAATAACAAAAGAACATAATCATATAGCTGACGCCTCAGAGGTGGAAGCGACCAAAGTGTACGAAAAAATTCGAATCAACTCGAAAATAAGTAATGCTCCTCCGCACAGAATGATATCAATTGCTTCGACTACATGTTCCATAACGGCAGCTCCCAAGCTTCCAAGTGTTAGCAGTATGAAACGGAGTATTCGCAATATCAGACAAAAAAATCTACAAGGACCAGCTCTTCCTACTAATAGAAGCGAAATAATATTTTTGGAGGAATATACGAAAACCTACAAAAATGAAAATTTTTTGCTATATGATGCCGGTCCAGTGGACGAGAGAATATTAATTTTTACTACAGAACAAAATCTCCAATTATTGACTAACAGTAAGCATTGGTATATTGGTGGCACATTTAAAACCGTGCCGTTATTATTCCAACAATTACTAACCGTTCACGGACTGCAACACAATTTATCGGTACCTTTAGTTTATGCACTCTTACCAAAAAAATCAGAACGAATTCATGATCAATTTTTTCAAGAACTTAAAAATTTGAAATCATCTTTAGTGCCTGCAACGATTACCACTGACTTCGAAAAAGCATTGATTAATGCCTGCAATAGTGCTTTTCCAAGTTGTAGAAAAAGAGGCTGTTTTTTCCACTTCAGTCAATGCATTTTTCGAATGATTCAAAGGAATGGATTAAAAAAACGCTATGAGACTGACAGTGAATTTGCTTTCAAACTAAAAATGTGTGCTATTGCTTTTGTCCCAGTGGATGATATAGTTATGGCTTTTGAACAATTATATGATAGTGAAATATTTCCGTCAGAAGCCGAAAGTGTTATTAATTATTTTGAAGATACGTGGATTGGGCGACCAAATCGAAAACAGTGAAAACCACCACAATATCCATACGAATTGTGGAATCTATATCAAACAGTTTTGGATGATTTACCGAGAACAAATAATTCGGTAGAAGGATGGCATCGAAGTTTTGAAACACAAGTATCAGCAGTTCACCCCAACTTGTGGAAATTTATAAAATGTATAAAAAATGAGCAAAGTCTAAATGAACTTCGTGTAGAACAATATTTAAGCGGATTTGAACCACAAACACCAAGAAATAAGTACAAAGATTGTAATCAACGAATCAAAACTCTTGTAAATCAGTATGATAAAAATAATATAATAGAATACATTAGAGGTTTAGCTCACAACATATCATATTAATCTATAATATTTTTCTTACCTTGGTATTTGATAGTATTTATGTCATTTATCTGTAATTTTTACTGTAACCTTTTACTGTACTGTAAACTTTTACTGTAATTTATTAATAAAATGTTGACTTGATTATAACAAATAAAAAAAGTAGTGTTTTATTTCCAGTTCCTAGGTATTCTCAAAAAAAATAATGACTTTATAATTCTCATTTATTATTAGTATGTTCCGCATCATACGTTTATATATCATGCGAGAAATATTGATTATTGTCTAATGAAAACATCCCAGATTTTAGTAAATCCAAATAATAAAGCTGTCGAAGAATTATTAGTCGAAGAATTGTTTATTCGAAGAATATGGTATTCGAAGAATCGCATTTTCGAAGAAATGATTTTCGAAGAATTGTTTTCGAAGAATTGTTTTCGAAGAATTGCTTTCGAAGAAAATTCCTAGATCCACTTTTCTCGCATATAGATAGGTTGGACGGAAAAGTAAAAAAAGTAGGTTCATAATGCAATTTTCTACTGAAGTAATTTTTTGCTGGAAAATATTCAAGGGTGCTTCCTGCATATAAATCCAAGTTGGCGAAACATGTTTTATCAAACATCTGAATCGTAGGTTGTGTGAGGAAAATAGTAGAAATCATTTTCGTGGACAATAACATTTCTTATAACTTTTACTCGAAACTTCATTATAAAAAATGCATAGGTTTTCAGTAACAATAACCATATTGAAAAAAGTTTAGATCGCTACAAATAAAAACCTACGCGTTATACAGAAATAGTTTCTAATAAACGTTACAGAAAATATTATTGTCTACGAAAATGATTTCTACTATTTTTCTCACGCGATGTACGATTAATGAGATATTTGATAAAACGTGTTTTCCAAGATGGTGGCTGACGCTCGCAACCTCCCGCTCGGCAAACTTGGATTTACATTCGGGGAACATCCCTGAAAATTTCTAATGAAAAAATTAGTTGACTAGAAAATTGCAGAAAAAAAGTATCAGGTTCGTGGCATAATTACTATTTTTACTTTTCCGCCAACCTATCTAATATGCGAGAAAAGTATTGGTTTACTCACAAAAAAGTTGGAAATTTGAAATTTTTTTTTGAGTTATTTTTACGTTATCCATCAACAACAACACGAAAAAACGGTTTTTAGAAAAAAAAATCCTGTGTGTATGTTGTCGTCGTCGTTGTCGTCGGCCACTTTTCCTTGCAAGTCTTGTTAGCACGATACAGCCTCCGGAGTGCAATAAGTCACCAATTTTATGATAGAATATTGTTAAGGACATTTTTCAGCTCACCAGAGCCAGTACAACGGGTGCTATGGGACTTAAAGTACGACATTTTGTCGTTTTTCGATAAATTTCAGTTTGTTAGCACGATACAGCCTCCGGAGTCCAACAAGTCACCAATTTTATGATTGAATATTGTTGTCGCCAATACGGACCTATCAGCATCCACCTACGCCGACCGCTAGCGACAAGTCGTAGAGGATCAAGGAGGTACAACAACTGTCACGACTGACAGCATTCCATTCTTTAATATCGACGTTACGATATACATGTTTCAATTTTGTAAATCTGTTAATAGTCGATAAATATATAATTAAAACTTTTGTTACGTGAAATTCTGAAAATTATTCACTTCTACTCAACAAATATTATTCAGGGCATCTCACTGATGAACCCTATTGATTTTCAGCTCACCAGAGCCAGTACAACGGGTGCTATGGGACTTAAAGTACGACATTTTGTCGTTTTTCGATAAATTTCAGTTTGTTAGCACGATACAGCCTCCGGAGTATATACAAGTGATGAATTTTATGATTGGATATTATTCAGAGCGTCTTAAAGATGAACCCTATTGATATTGAGCTCACTAAAGCCAGTACAACGGGTGCTGTGGTACTTGAAGTACCAAATTTTTGTCATTTTTGGAGAATTTTCAGTTTGTTAGCACGATACAGCCTCCAGAGAGTATACGATTGATCAACTTTATGAATTAGTATTGTTCAAGGTGTCTCACAGATATACCCTATTAATTTTCAGTTGACTAGAGCGAGTACAGCGGGTCCTATAAAACTAGATATATTAAATTTTTGGTTATTTTTGGAGAAATTTCGGTTTGTTAGCACGATACATCCCCCGAAGTGTATACAGGTGACAATTTTATGATAGAATATTGTTCAGGGCCACAGATGCGAAAAAGTTAGTTTTAATCTTTAAAACCGTTTATTTTTCAAACAATTTCATACAAATCGTGGGTATACTGCAAAAAGTGACCAAGTCAAAAATAAAAATTTTCCACAACTGATCGATAAAGTTCATGATTTTTGTAATAAATCACAAAATGATGTATTGCAATATGTTTTTGTTGCTTAATATGTATTATGAGATATGCAATTAAAAGCCAGGTACTAATAGATTTATATTGAACAGTTTTTTTATTATAAGGAAAACGTCTAGACTTTGTCACACTTGATGTAAAAAAGTGACTATAATGCTTTGGTCAAAATACCGTTTATTATAGTTAAGGAGATACATTATAATTACGCTTATTCTTATTCAACATCCGTGTCGGATTCAGAGAGCGTTGGCTACGGGGCATTGTTATTTTTGTTTGTCCACAGGGAGAGATACTTCTGAGGAATATTGGTATCTGAAACCAGTTTCATAATACTCTTTTTCCGAGATGGGCAGATAACCTTTGTTTAAAGTTGTTAGAAGTTTACGCATTTTCCCAGATCTTCCAAGTCCAAACACTTTAAGGATGCAAAACTCATCTTCACTGTAACTGTATTTACCTACGACTAGTCAAGTACAAGTAGTCATAAACACACAGTCGGCAATCAATGTAAGACGTCTATTACGCACGGTAAAACAAATCGCACGGCTTCCCTAGCAACCACTTAGCAACTGTCAATAGACGTAGCCATTTTATTCAAAATGTATTACTTAGATATTTTATTCTATATATAAATGGTAGATAACATTTATTAGATATGGGATTGCATTTGATACTAAGAGTTATTTGGAATTATATGATAATTGGTTCCGTTTCATTCAATCCGTATCTTTTAGCTGTCTGAATGTATCTCATATTAGTAAACAATAGTATATTATATACACCAAGCGACTAAAGTGACCCATTTAATCCCGCGGGTGGTGTTTGATTCCTGAGGGAAGTAATCCGCCTAATGGATTAATGTCACTCTAGTCGAGAGGTGTATACGCTAGTTTTTGCAATTCCGGTAATTCTACATACATTTTTATCAAAATAAATACTACCAAAACTGCTATCTATGGATGTCAGTGAAACTTTGCGCCATGTACACGTCTCAAGTTACTCTAGAAAGAATAAAATTTCCATTTAATTAACAATTAAAGTACCTATACTCCGTTTTTAAAAGACATGGAGTAATAAATCATTTTGTCCGGAACCATAGGCATTTAAAAAAAGTTATGGCTTCTACAATTATCTCATTTCCGAAAATAACCGTTTTGTAATATTATTTAAAATGAAATTACAAATTATCAATAATATAATAAACTGTGGATTATATCATTGACATCAATTTTTCAGAAAATTTATTATTATGTATAAAAGGGCGTAGATGAGTCACTCCACTAAGCTCCAGGTAGTTATAATCCTACATACAATAGTGTTTTTAAATGAAACTCAAGGTCTCTAGTTAATTAACTAGAGACCTTGAGTTTCATTTAAAAACACTAATATGAGCATATTCCACGAAGTAAGGGTCGAAACAGTCAATTTCATCTACATACAATAAATAATAAAATAAATGTTAATAACAATTTTATACAAATACATATATATATATATATATATATATATATATATATATATATATATATATGTTGAACTAGTCATCTAGTTTTGAGTTTTGTAAATATATTGACATAAATAAACATAATAAAAAGGTCTTATTGTAACGGAAGGAGTGTCAGTAGGGTGAAATATTGATGTGAATGTTTTTAAAAAGGGATGAAGAATAAAAATTCCAACACTATATTAGTTAAATAGATAGTGAATATTACCTGTACCAGTAATTCTGATTGGTTGTCAAAGTCACGGAATTACGTATTACACTGAACACAGACATAGCAATTTCTGTAGGACGAAACGTCATATAATAGCTTGAAACCTAAATTAAGAGAAAAGAATAATCAGTTTAACAATAACAACATTGTTTACATAATTTTTTTTGTAGTAGCAAAGGTTTAGAATACCATGTTTCATTCATTTATTGCAAAGGGTTGAAACTAGATGGAAAAGATAGTTGGAACACAGCCCCAACGTATGAAAAGGAAATGAATGTTTACAAGAAGTAATGCCAGCTAGGGAATTTTCATTACCAACTTAAAATCATTGTTTATTGATTATATATATGAAATTTAATTACAAAAACAAAAATAATCAGGAGTTTATGTATAATAACTATAAAACAGGACTCAAACTAAAATAGAATCAATTACATATGGGTAAATTAATAATATAGGTTGTAAAATTTGTAAAAATAAACATTTCTCAAATTAGCTAAATAACATGAATAATAGAAAATTGACTATTGTAGGAGGAAAAGAGGACTTAATTAAAATTCCTTAATACAATAGAAATCTAAGTGTATCAGTGTTATTACCCTCCAGGACAATAAATTTATGTTTTTTTAAAATACTAACTAAAAGACTGGAGAATAACAATTTTAGTGATAAAAAAACAAATAAGTGGGCTATGGACTAGGGAAGCCAAGAGACTTGTTGATTTTGAAAACAAAAGAGGTCGATTTATGATGGTGATAGAGGATGCGTCGTTAAAAGATTGCTCTCTGTATAAAATTGTTTTAAAAGTGTTTAAAAGTTAAAATTCTAAAAAAAAGTTAAATCAAACTAATCATAGGAGTATTCAATCCTGTGTAAGGAGTGAATAGTGCAGTAGGAGCGTGTCTCTTATGAGATATCTGCAAGATTTGGAGATGCGAGTGCAGCCGGCAGTGATAGCAAAAATAAGGTCTGTGTATTCTGCTTAAACTTATTTGGAATTCCAATTAACATTTTCAAAGTGTACACTCAAATCTTTAGTTGAACATTCGAATTACATAACGCATAAAAAAAGGCCAAAAACAATAAAATATGATGCATCATAAATTTATCTATAGAGAATTAGATCTTTAATATCTATAAAATTAGTGTACTCACCTTGTGTAAATTTATCTACTTGAAATATCTCGTGCATCATGTATATTACATTAAATCTTATAACTTCCTTCCAGCTATTGCATGTATAACTTTAAACTATCACTTTCTTGACCTTTAAACACACACATATTTAGTTTATAAATTATCACTTATATGTAATTGATTATAGAAACTTGATAATTTAACCAAAATCTTTTATCACAAGCACGCTAGCGTCGTGTTAACTGTGAAACGTTATTTATGGAAGGGAAACCTCCTTCTTTCATGTATATTGTAGTAGCACATGCGTTTGGAGATTTAGCGCCGACGCAGTAGTGGGAACATTTTGTTATAGAGAATACATGTATGATATAGGGTGGCACAATTCCATAAGAATAAATGTATAAACCAAATTAATAGTTTCAAAAATATTTTATTATGTTCCAATCAGGTTAAAAATTTTCAAATTATTTTATTAAACTGCTTTACATTTATGTGTTGATTTTTCTTTATTCTCACATCCATGATTAAATTCTCAATATCTTTGTTGTCGTATTTCAATCGTTTTATTTAACAGATATTGTTTCTTTCAGAGGTTGGAAGTTGAAGGTAAGATATATTTCCTCAATCTTTGATTAGTATATCCAGAACTCAAAGGGAGGATTCTCATGCTTCCGACTAATTAAATAAACATTATAAATAAATAATTAATTAAAAAAATCTGAGCTAGTCAATCAAGGGAATAATTATAAAATGGCGCCCATAAATATAAATATATAAACTAAATAAAATTATAAAAATTATATAGAATAATAATATATATATATATATATATATATATATATATATATATCCAAACCAACCCCATTTGCCAATTATTTCACCCAATTAGCAGGTAATTGAAGAAACTTGACAAACAGGTAGCTCAAAAATGGTTTTATTATTGTGAAATATAGTCTTTTCAGTTCTAAGAAAATGCCCCCATAATACAATGTACTTACTAGAGCTTTTCTACTATAAAAGTAGCGGAAAGGTTGAATATTTTCAATTTACAGTTCATCTGTTCTGGAGAAACTGCTGTGTTGATTGATTTCCCAATTATTACTGTTATTTGTTATTATTTTTTACCGTTATTGTTAACTGGTGTTTATTTTTGTTCATCTATACAAGTTCTCTTCTCATCACACGAGACAAACACCTAACTACACCTTGCAACTATATAGTGTTCCAACCAAATTCGACCAGATATGGAGGATTTATCACCATCTAAGCGACCTAAAGTTGGCCCATTGTCGCTGAACGAAAAAAATCTGATATTAAATTGCTATTTCTCGTTGAAGAACGAAGAAATTAGAAGAAAAATCATGAATTTGACAGGAAGTGTTGATGAAACTGTGGAGATTACTGCAACAATGATGGGTGTTTCAAAAACATTATTTTATAATTTAATGAAGAAGAAAAAAAAATGGAAACATCACAGCCCCAGCAAAGTCCCCAGGCCGACCTAAACTTGAAATGGATGACGACTTGAAGATTGGAATAAGGCGTAAGGTGCATGCTTTTTTCTTTAGAAAAGAGATCCCAACTCTTTCCAAAATTATGGCTTCGGTTCAAGAAGATTCAGATTTTCCGAAAATGTCTCGAAGTACATTATGGAAAATTTTGAAGGAACTTGGATTTGAATATAAAAACAATTATCGGAACGCAATGTTGATTGATAGAGACGACATTGTCATTTGGAGGAGGAGTTATTTGCGCAATATTCGGAATGCAAGACTAGATCAAAAACGAATTTATTATTCGGATGAGACTTGGTTAAATGAAGGTCATACTGTTTCAATGTTTTGGCAAGACACGAATGTCAAAAGTCGGAGGCAGGCAGCTCATTACTCATATCGGAAGTGCCGAAGGTTTAGTTAAAGGTGGATTGTTGTGCTATGAGTCGAAGCAAACCGGAGATTATCATGAAGATATGGATGCAGACGTTTTCGAAGAATATTTCTCACAAATGTTAGATCTAATTCCAAGAAAGAATACGACATTCAAAATGAGTGACGTAAAAGTTTTATACGAAGACGCGTTAGGCAACGTAACCAAAGAAAACGAAGAAATGTGTTGAACACGTGATACAAGAAGAACTAAATATGTGGGAAATGGATCATATAAGTGAACACATGATTGAACCATTTATAATCAATGTTAATAATGGAAGCTCAACAGAATCGTCTGATTCTGATATATAGACTAGTTTTTGTGTTAGTTATTACTATTATTTGTTAGACTTTTTTTATAAATATTACATTAATTCGTACTTTATTCCTGCATTTTTCTTTTTCCCTCTCCTATTGTAAACGGTATATTAGTAGTAAAGTTGATACCTACTGCAAAAAAATTCATATCCATATACCAAGTTTGTTTTGTCCTGATTGCACGCCTCTGAGGATTAAATTGTTTATTTGTTCATTCAAATACAATAGAGCGACCCTTTCAATACAATAGGCGACCCAACCGAATACAGAGTTACGGGGTGTCTACCTGAAATTCGTAACAAATGAGAAATTTTAGTACAAAATTAGATAAACTTCGGAGATATTTTATTATACACCCTGTATCGGTTTTGCATACCTAATGAGCTTTTATTACTCCATGCCTTTTAAAAACTGAGTATAATCAAGTTTAAATCACAAAAAATTTTGAAATCACGTAAAATACCATGTCGAATAATAAATTTATCCACCTTTTTCTATTTCAATTGATACTTACAAAGAAACATTCTACCAAATAATTCTCAATTTATTGACTGAAATTTATTCAGATAAAATTTCTATATATACATAGTTATTTTCCAACTAATTTTAAGCTGATCTAAAAAATCATATGGCAAGAAAAAAAATTTATAAGACTTGGCCCAATTTTTGGTATAAGGCTGCAAGACACTACCTTTGATGTCTTAAGAAAGCGAAGTAACCCATTTGAGTTACCAGTGGAAGTTTTCCGGCAGATGTATCGAGTAAACACTGAAGCTGCTAATGAATTATTCCGGGACTTATAATTTGTGAATCGTGGTAATCGAAATACCAGAACACCTCCCATAGTTACCCACTTTTGCCGTATTTACTGACACCTGTAGTTTGAGCAGCACCAAATACACCGCAGGGAAGATACGCCCATCGACATCCATAAATTCAGAACTGCATTGAAAGAACCAATGGAATGCTCAAAGGTGTGCAATACGATCCTGTATTTGTGTCAAGAATTGTATACGCCTGTGTCATGCTCCACAATATTATTATAAAAAGGATTATACCTTCTTCATCTTCTTCGGCATTTTTGCATATTACGAGTTCGCTGTTATTTCCATCCACAGTTCCCTTAAGTTCCAATCTCCTTCTTTCCGAATATACGAATTGATGAATATCCAATTTCATCGGAAGATGACAACAATTTTGTCGAAGAAGATGATATTGGCATGGACGATACTCATTTATTAAATAGGCTTAATAATATAGTGTGGAAGCAAATTATAAATAGTCTCTTTAATTGAGCAAGACTTATTGTATATTTTAATACAATAACTGAAGAACAATTTTCTTAAGTTTTTTGTCTTATGGCTCTTACATGGTACCATTTATAAGAATCAAAATAAAAAAAATCAATTATTAAAATAACAATTGCAGAAAATTTATAATTTCCATTTTAATACGATAATGTACTATAAATTCAAATTAACTCTTTTATAGAAAGAAAATAGAAATGGTTTTAGTGAATTATTTTTTTTATGTTATTTTACTAAACATAACGATAATGCAAGTTTTTTGAAACCTTACGTAGGAGAACTTTTTATTCGAAGTGATAGAGTAGTACTCCCCAAGGCAAAGTAGTAGAAAAGAGTTCAACTACTTAGGAACTCAACTTTGCTTTTTATGGTATTTTATAGTTACCCTCCAAATTTCAGGTCAATCGGACCGGGTGTTTATTTTTCTTAGCAAAAAAGTTGAGTTTAATGTGAGATAATCAATAATCACTTATAAACAAATTTCAATCTAATTATATTCAAGCGTTTTAGACAATTTGAAAAAAAGTTCTCCTTGTTTTATAGCAGGAAGGAAATATAAGAAATGATTCAGGTTTTGTTAATTTTTATTCAATTAATGTTATAATAAAACAGCAATTACACATAATATTCTGTGTTTATTAATACTATACAGGAAGATATGTGCAAACTGACATATCGTTTTATATAAAAGAACATTAAAATTGAGTTTTTTAGCCACCATATATCAACACCCATTAACATAGTGCTGCCTAAAGAATCTAGCTATTATTATTCCACATTGTCTTTTGTGTAATAATCCATTTAAATAATACATTATGTATCTATTAGTACAAGAAATAGCCCGGAATACGCTTTTATTACGAGGTACACATATTATTTTTTGTTGAAATCACAATTAACATCGTCATAAATTAAAGAATTTTTAAAAATACATAACAATTTTTCTATTACCAACTTATTGCCTATGAAACTGTTTACTAGGCAATCAATGTTGTGACAAAAATCACAAGATTCACTACATATTTGAGTTTAATACCTACTTATCGCTAAAAAATATTTAAAATGGATTTGTAAAGTGATGATGATGTGTGCGGAACATCACCGGAGTTAGTAAATGCTGCTGAAAATGTCTACAAAATTGAAGGCATCTACGTTATGGTTAAATTACTATATGCTGAGATCTACACTTGGTACTAAAGAAGATATCTGGCAGTGTGAATAAAATTGAAGTACTAACTTTTACTTAGAGTTTGATAGAAATAACTACGGTTCAGGTGAATAATAATTAGCTCTAGCTTGAACTGATGTGTTTAAAAACTCTTTGCTTGAAGCATATTTTACTTTTTTTGGGGAGAAGTTAAGTGGGTGTGAATAAAATGTAGCACTTTTAAGCAACAACTAACCATTTTTCAAGCTCACAAATATGAAGCTTGATAAAATAGTTTTAGTCTTCAATCGAGTAGAACAGTATTAAACTAGTTTCTACCGTGCACAGATTACAGTAAAATGAATATTAGAAAAAGAAAATACTTTTCACAGAAAAGTGAGTGACCATGTAATGAGTATAACAAGCTCTACAGATTTTTCAAGGTAAATGTTGAGTGGTTAGCAGCACATTTTCTGGAGAATAGTGGAGAATCCAGAGAATTAAACGAAAGGCAGAAAATATAGCTTCGTAAGCGATCCCGGGTTTCAAATTGGAGTTGGAAAGGATGAATTTGTACATCGAACGACAGTCAGCAAAACCGTGAAACATGTACTCACTAAAATTATAGAAAAGTCTTATCTTTGGATACAATTTCCTGCAAATAATAATATGTATGAAGCACACCAGCAATGGAATTCTAAATACCAATTTCCGTGTGCAGTAGCGTTATTGATTGCACCCACATAAGAATTACAAAACCAACCCCGCATACTGCAACAGAAGAGACTTAAATATACAGGCAGCATCTAATGTAGAAGAAGAATTTACTTCTATAGACGTTCAGTGGCCGGGGTCTGTCCATGATAACAGAGATCCACTATCTATGCCCAAATGAATACAATGCGACAAAACTTCTTGTTATTAGCTGATTTGGGTTTACGAAACCATACAGAAATCCCCAAAACAACAAAAAAATAGCATTGAACACACTTATTACAAGAGAATGGGTCATTATTAAAATATGATTCGGTCAGGTAAAAAGAAGGTTTCCTATATTGTTATGATACAACTAGATACAGTTGTTGCCGTCATTATTATTATGCTGTCCTTCACAATAAATCAAAATATTTAAATGATGATATTGATGCTGATGAACAAGAGATTTGTGAAGAGGAAAACGATGCAGATACATATTTGCGTTGAAGGGGATTACAGACGAGAGAAGGAATCGCAAACGTAATCAACCAACTACAACTTTGATAATTATCATGTATTTAGTGTCAATAAATATTTAACTACATGTCAGTGTATACGATGGCAGAATTTACATTTGTGAAAAGATTTGATCGTTCGATTGGAGTTTCACGCAACCTATTTAATATAATTTGATCTTGTTCTATCTGCAACTGTTCAAGAAGAACCAATCTTTGTTGTTTGTCTCTGTTGTTGTCATCAAACAGATGTTGTTTATCTGCAATGCCCATACTCACAGTTCCAGGTATTTTGTGGAATACTGGAATTTGTACATCACTATCCAACAATTTCTTTTCGCAGTCTTTAAGTCTTTTTCTTTAATTCATTTTTCATGTCTTTTAATTGTTTTACTGTAATATTTTTTCCATATAGTGCCTGGTATGATTCTTGCATGATTATTAATGCATTTTCTTTTGCTTTTTAAATTGTTGTCAATTGCAACAGATTTGTCAACATTTTTAAATAGTGGTAGAATGACTTAGATAATGATTTACTAAATATTAAAGAACTGTACAAGTAAGTGCATTGTATTGTGAAGCTCATTTCGTAAGTACCGAGTGATCAGTTAAGGGTAGCGAGCGGCCATATCTCATAAGATATTGGTCGTATAGATTTAGAAAAAAAAATTCATTATAAAAGTCGCCAAGAGAAATTGCTGGAAATTATTTCCGAGTTTGTCAAACGTCCGCTAGAGGCCGTAACAACCAACACTAAGTAGAAAAATGGGATTTTTATGGAATTTTGCCTAATGAAAATATATCGATAATATTATTTTCATATTTACTGACTATTCACCTACACTTTTTGACTAAAATGTTTTGTTCTATCTATCAAAATAAAGCGGTGGAGGAGGTTCAATTGTTTTTTTGAACAAACCAAGATTTCTCCAGTTTCGTTTGACCGATTTTAACAAATTTGAGCTCATATGAAAGAGCATAATTTACACTACAAAACGCTCACTTGGTTTTGAATTTTTGATTTTCGTCTTCGCCGCTAGATAGCGTTAACTGAAATGGTAGCAAATTTTTGAGTTTTTTTCAGAAAAAAAAACCAATGTATATTCATTTTTACATATTTCAAAAGAGGATATATTTTTCTAAAATTTAATGAAAAAAAATGAATCTACCTTTTTTTGAACCGTTGATATTGAACAAAATATAACTATATTACAGTAAAAAATGGCACGCCACTGCTTTTTATCAAAATAAAAATCATTTTCGTAATCACGTATTAGTTGCTAACAAAAATAACCCCCTGACTTTTTTTCGTTACACGAACGGTTATGGATTGAAAAAATAAGATAGGTTTACAAACTGTTTAAACTAATATCGCATTTAAGCGGAGCAGGCCATGATCTATATTAAGAAAGAAAACACCAAATTGTCAATCACGCTGATATTCATTTTGGCAGCTCCTGCTATTAACATCTAATTTAATGTTATGTAAAAAGTATTTTTACAACAAATCATGCCTTTTACGAATGAAGAAGCCTTTGATATGTTGAAAATTTATTTTCAATGTTTTGAAAATGCGGCGATTTGTTCTAGGCAGTATGCACTGCGTTATCCCCTCCGAAGACGGCATTCCAGAATGGTTTTTCGTCGTTTAGTCCGAAGACGGCATTCCAGAATGGTTTTTCGTCGTTTAGCCTTACGTTTAAGGCAACATGGCCAAGTGCAACCAACTCCAACTTTGAGAACAAATCGTGGAGTAAGAAGAGAAGATGTGTTGACTTATATTCATGCAGATCCCCATTTAAGCATAAGAGAGATCTCCAGATATTTAGGAATATCCTATGGCTCAGTGCAAAAAATATTAATGGATTTCAAAATGCATCCGTATCACGTCGCGATTCATCAATCCTTAAATGAGACTGATTTTGAACGTAAGCTCGATTACTGCTACTGGCTTAGAGATTTCATTAGGGAAAACCGTCATATTTTGTCACAAATATTGTGGACAGATGAAGCATCTTTTTGCAGTAATGGCAGGGTAAATCTTAATAACATGCATTACTGGTCGGACACTAATCCACACTGGCTACGTGAAGATTATCAGCAGGATCGATGGAGCGTCAACGTCTGGTGCGGTGTTATTAATGGTGCTATTATCGGTCCGCACATCTTTAATGGCAATCTAACCTGTGACATGTATTTGAACGATTTACCAGGACTCTTAGAAAATGTGCCTTTAGAAGTAAGAAGAAACATGTCGTTCCAACAAGACGGATGCCCGGCACATTATTCTGGAAATGTGCAAGATTTTTTGAACAGGCATTTTCCTAACCGTTGGATTGGTAGAGGCGGTCTATTTTTCTGGCCACCACGGTCCCCCGATTTAACCTGCCTTGATTTTTATCTGTGGGGCCGAATAAAGGATTTGGTGTATAAAACTCGACCAACTACTTGAGAAGACATGATAGTCGGAATTCAAAACGCCATAAATAATATACCAAGAGCGGAAATTGAGGCAGCTGTCAACTCCACCCAGAAAAGATTGGACCAATGCATTTAAAATAATGGACAACATTTTGAATATTCACGTCAAAACTATTAATTCATTTTTAACATTTATTTTTAATGTTCTGTGTTCTTGTTTTTAGTGTTATTGCTCCTGCTGTTGTTGGACAGTTTTATTAATGTTTTTTTTTCAAATATGTAAATTAGTATGTTTCGAGATATGGGCGCCTCATGTAAATTTATTTTATTTTTTCAATCCAAAACCGTTCGTCTAACGAAAAAAAGTCAAGGGGTTCTTTTTGTTAGCAACTAATAAGTGATTACGAAAATGATTTTTATTTTGATAAAAAGCAGTGGCGTGCCATTTTTTAATGTAATAAAATTATATTTTGCTCAATATCAACGGTTCAAAAAAAGATAGATGATTAATTTTTTCCATTAAATTTTAGAAAATTTGTAAAAATGAATATACCATTACATTTGTTTTTTTTGAAAACTACCATTTCAGTTAACGCCATCTAGTGGCGAAGACGAAAGTCAAAAACCAAGTAAGCGTTTTGTAGTGTAAATTATGCTCTTTCATATGAGCCCAAATTTGTTTAAATCGGTCTAGCTAAACGGGAGAAATCTTGGTTTGTTTAAAAAAACAAATGAACTTCCCCCACCGCTTTATTTTGATAGATAGAACAAAACATTTTTGTCAAAAAGTGTAGGTGAATAGACATTAAATATGAAAATAATATCATCTATAGACTTTCATTAGACAAAATTCTATAAAAATCCCATTTTTCTACTAAGTGTTAGTTGTTACGCCCTCTAGCGGACGTTTGACAAACTCGAAAATAATTTACAACTATTTCTCTTGGCGACTTTTATCTTGAATGAGATATGGCCGCTCGCTACCCTTAACTGATCAACCTGTAGAATAAACTAAAAGTGCTGTTACAGGTTCTAGACAAATGTTCTCCATTTATTCCTATTTCTGCTTCTACTATAGTGGAGGAGTTTGGGAGCAAATGTGATTAACCAAAACAAAACATTGCGGACAACATGCGGTAATAGATTTTATGACAATTTATGAAAACTATAGTAATCGCACATTCATCGATTTGTAACTAATAGAAATATGCTGAAATATTTTTTTTGGATAATATTTAAATTGCACATCAATATTATTGCATTTGAGTATTAACAGTTGTCCCGAATTGATTCGGAGTTTCGTAAAAATTAGGAAACCGCATGGGAAACGCCTCTTTCGACAATACGGATAGAGGTGGTAGAGGATTTTTAGGTAACAAGGATAAATTAGGATCAATTTCCTCACCCAGATAAGGTTTAAGTTGGTTTAATATTTTGAAATCAGTATTCTGGCCAGTAAAATTTACATCACTATGAACAATTAAATGTCGCTGAAGGTGTTGCTTTTTCTTGAAACCTTTCTGACAAATAGGGCAGAAGTGCGACGGTGGTTTCCCACATTCTTCTCTTTTATGATTGCAGAGATTAGTTTTGTGTTTGTATGAACGTCCGCATTGCTCGCACGTAAATCTTTGGTTTCTAAATTGATCCCAACCTGAAAATGAAGATTATTAATAAAAATATAGTGATAAATTTCATTTTATAACATACAAACATAAAGGTTATTAAATTATTCCCTTCTTTCAGCACGACCTATCTAAACTGAATAGCAGTGGCGGCTCCTTCATTAGGTCATTACGTCAATGACCTCCCATTAAAAATAATTTTAAAAAATATTTAAAAAAATAAAATATACCTATTATATATATAGTATAGTATTAAATACTAATACTAAGTATTTCTCTCAAATAAAATTTACCTAAAACATTTCAAGACCCCGTGTAAACGTTTTTCAAGACAACCGTGTAAACGTTATTTCGCAGCAAGTATCTACATCTCTGCGAAATCCAAAATGACAAATCGGGTCCATCGTTGACCTCAACGCGTTAAATGGGAACGGAATTTGCCGAACGCTGACAATCTTCGTAACGCGAAAGAAAACACGCCCGAAGTTTACATGTGTTGGGTCAAAAGCCCGGGTTATTATCGATGATGAATCGACTTACGTCGTTCGATTATTACACGCTTAGAAAAGAGATGAGTAGAGGGGTTGACAGGCCGCGCTATATTTTGATTTAAAGGGTCCTTTGAAGTCAAATAAGAGTTGTTTTGATGCAATAAGTTGTTATTGTTATTATTTCGATTTTTGATTAGTTTTTTGAGGGCTTGTGTTTTAATTATTTGGTGTTATTTTATTTTACGCCTTTTATCATGTCTGTGGTGCAAATGGTTCAAAATTTGAGAACTGAAAGTGAATTAAATTTTGAAAAACCATTAAAACTGAAGGTGGTCGTCCTCTTCCAGATTTTAAAATTAAACAGACTAGCAAGGACAAGAACAAAGAAGTTCATCGCAATTTTCGCAGGTCTATGTATGATTTGTCTGATTGGATTTGCGGATGTGAAGTAAGTGATGCATTTTACTGTTTCGTTTGTCTGCTTTTTTCGAATAATTCTTTATGGTGTAAAAACGGTGTCCAATACTTAAAACATTTAAAAGAGAAAATAAAAAAACATAAAATTGACTATCTCGGCCCTTACTTCGTGGAATATACTCATATTAGTGTTTTTAAATGAAACTCAAGGTCTCTAGTTAATTCCACAATATAATACAAGTTATTGAAAATTCTAAAAAATTGACAATTGTTTCGATAAATCAATATCATCGTCAGAATGACAGAAGTTACATTTCATTTTATGCCTACCTGATGTTTAGTAGTTATATTTGGCTAGACCAAGAAGTAACCTAACTTGTGATTGGCTTAATATATGTTTATAGAAAAAAGAAGAAGATGTGATATTACAAATATTGAAGCTTAGATATTATTATTAAAATGTAAAAACAGAAATACCACTATTAAAGAAGTCAGGTATATATAAACTAAAATGTCCAGAATGTAATGCTGTCTATTTGGGTCAGACCCTTAGGAATTTTGAAATACGATACAGTGAGCACTTACGAGCATACAGATTAAAACAACCAGATAAATCCCACTACGCAAAACATCTACTTGACACCAATCATTCATTGACACCTAACACAAAACTAGAAGTACTGCATATTTGTGAAAAGAAACAAGAACTGGATTTCCTTGAAGAACTGGAAATAAGAAGACATTTAAGAAACCCACAATATGAAGTTGTCAATGAACAGTTAAATCTAGGGAATTCTCCACTAATAAACTGTCTTCTTAAGTGATAATTGTAGAGATCAGCAGATATAGTTTTCCTGGTTTTCTATATCATTGCACAGTTATACTGATCTTAATTGGAAAAATGATATCCAGGATATCATCATAGGGCTAATAATATCTAAGCTTCAATATTTGTAATATCACATCTTCTTCTTTTTTCTATAAACATATATTAAGCCAATCACAAGTTAGGTTACTTCTTGGTCTAGCCAAATATAACTACTAAACATCAGGTAGGCATAAAATGAAATGTAACTTCTGTCATTCTGACGATGATATTGATTTATCGAAACAATTGTCAATTTTTTAGAATTTTCAATAACTTGTATTATATTGTGGAATTAACTAGAGACCTTGAGTTTCATTTAAAAACACTAAAAAAACATAGTTTATCGGAAGAGCATATGAAATGTGCCATGAGTTTTGCTACAATCGGTACTGTGGATATTCGTTCTCAATTAGACAATGCTTATAGACAATCGGTAAGAATTTTTAATGACAATGTGTCAAAAAACAGATATATTATAAATAAAATAATTGACTGTGTGAAATTTTGTGGGGCGTTTGAACTTGCTTTGCGAGGGCACGACGAGACAGAATCTTCTGTAAACCCGGGAATATTTCGTGGACTCATCAATTTTGTTTCAGAGCTGGATCCAATATTCAAAGAATACTTGGATAAGGCTATGGTTTTTAAGGGTACTTCAAAAACTGTACAAAATGAATTACTTGATTCAATGTTATCGGTGGCTCAAGAACAACTTAAATTGGACATTCAGTCAGCCGAATATACCGCAGTCCAGGAGGATGAAACTACCGATAGCTAACTTTTATTATACGGTACATTTTATCCGGTGTCGTTCACGAAAGGTTTATAAAATTTGTAACTCCTACCGGCACCACAGCCGAACGTTTATCGGAGATAATTTTTAAAGAATTAGAGGTACTGGAAATTAATAAAACACCGGAAAAGTTGATTGGAGAAGGCTATGACGGAGCTTCTACTATGAGTGGTCGATTAGGCGGAGTACAAAAAAAAATTAAAGAACGATATCCTCAAGCAAATTTTATTCATTGTTATGCTCACCAATTAAATTTAATTCTGCAAAAAGCAGCAAGTCAGAATAAAAATGTTAAAGTTTTTTTGCTTTTTTACAGGGATTTTTCACATTTTTTAGTCGATCTCCAAAACGTACAGCGATTCTCGATGAATTTGTTTAAGTACGTTTACCTAGAGCGGCACCGACAAGGTGGTATTTTAATACGCGTTGTGTGGAAACCGTATTTTTGTATCAAGCTGATATTGTGGCTTCAATAGAAAAGATAATTGAGGTTGAAGAAGACTCAAATACAATTAATCAAGCAATAGGATTAAAAACTTTTTTGCAAAGCGTGGATTTTGTTTATTGGCTAAATTTTTTCCATTTAATAATGCCTAATTGTGAAGTTCATTTCAATCAACTTGGTATTGGCATGATATTGGTGAAAAAAAAATATAGATTCATTTAAAATGTCAATTCAAAAAGTCAGAGACCATATTATATTAAATGAAATATTTCCCGAAGCGCCTTTATCTTCTTCAACACTTGGTGCAAAAAGGCCAAGGAAAAATGAAGACTCAGAGCGCCAAGTTGCTTTGGAGGTTTGTGACATAATAATTTCTGGGATTAACCACCGCTTTAGTTTCAGTGATCATTTAGTGGTTGCCCAGTTATTTTACAGCGACCAGTTCGAACAATATAAAATTAATTTTCCAGATCGTATTCTTAAGTCAATAAGAGAAAACTTTTCTAGTATTAATTACTTAAAACTGAACTTCAAGTTATTTATGAACGCGACGATTTTAATAAAAGTTCAGGAGCTGTGCCAATGCTGCAATTGTTTATTAATAACAATCTCTCGGAAACTTTTTCGGAAACTGTAAAATTGTTGACTATTTTATGTACATTACCAATGACAACTGTAGAAAGCGAACGATGTTATTCTACATTAAAGAGAATCAAGCCATTTTTGCGTAATACTATGGGGCAGGAGAGATTGTCGGCGTTAGCTATGTTAAGTATAGAAAAGCAATTTGTGAATAGTATTCATAATTTTAATGAAAGGGTCTTTGATCACTTTGCAAATACAAAAGATCGAAGGCTTCACTTGAATTTTAAGGAAATTTAGATTAATTATCATTTAATTTAAATTTGTCATATTTAATATGTATAGAAAAGAATAAAATGTGGTTGTTTTTTAAGAGACCATTATTTTTATATAAAATAAGCGTGGTCCAAAAAATTTTTTTGCCTCTCTGGCTTTGGAAAAGAACTCCACAAATTTTGCTTTTTTAGCGATTTTAACGACTTCTGGGTAGAAATTGGGCGTAGTTTTTCGAAAAATGTCCGCCCACGGCGAATAGACCTCCGGGGGGCTGGTCAGTGTCGTTCTGTATTTTAAGATTTTGGTCACATCACTTATGACCCCCCTATAAAATTTACTACGAGCCACCACTGCTGAATAGAAGAAGTTGACTACGCCGTCTAGGCTTCTTACTTTCCTGTACTTCTATACAATAAGTATTTTTGTGGTGGTACAACATGAAGGCAAATGTTCCATTGAACAAGTAGTTAACTTCAAACCAAAAGCAGATTGGCTGGCACGAGATACCAAATCGAAGATAAGTGATTGAACTTATCCGGATTGGAGATTTTTATAGATTTCCTGATCATTCGACCAAATTGTTACAGTATTCGACCTCACAGTCGAGTTTCGAATCAATTTAACACAGAATTCTTCTTTTCAAAGCCCAGCAACAACCTGATATTGATGATACTGGTATTCAAGAAAAAGAAACCTCAATTTAAAAATATAGATATTTTATTTTGAAAGACTAAAAACTATAAATAAGCTACAAAAATAACGCTCTAAATGTAATCAAAATTTTAAATCAGTCTTTTGAATTGTACTTTCACTAGAATACAGTGCGACCAAATTAAAATGACGACGTAAGACCCGAGTTTGTATGAAAATTTTACCCGGTTCTTAAAAATATTTTTATCATGATTTTCATTTGATCAACCTGTAAATATTAAAAGCAATACTGTTCAAGGCACGAGATATTATGATTCTTTGGTTTACGAATACATAATTATAAAAAAAAATTTGTTTCTTTTTGTTGTCGAACAGTTTTCACTTGGATTAGAATGATTCAAATGATGATACTGCATTAAAACCATTGAAAAGAGCGTGGCACTTCATCATCATATAAATGTAAAAGTATCAACAAAAAACTCAAACAGATGCTCAAAAAATGGTAAAATTTTGATGAAAAATTTAAAAACAAAATCGCCCACTGAGATGCTTATCTCACAAATTATTTTTACGCATCTTTCTTGTAAATCAGCTGTTTTTTGTTACAGCATTCTCCATCTCCGGATAAACTGGTTCTGATAACTTCGTCTTGTCCATGACGTACAACCCTAAGTAGGTTTTAACCAACTTAGTAACATGGCTCCATCTATTTCAATCTCTCGCAACCCATACAATCCTCGATGTTCATATCTTTGAGATATTTTACTATATAGCCTGGCCCCGAAGTCTTATCCCAGTTGAGGCTTCTTCTCATACGAGACTAGTTGTTTTGTCGTCAGGGAGTCTTCTGACTGGAATCGTTAGGACTTTATTTATTTTACTAGATTGGTATCCCCGAATAAATCTTACAATTCTTTGTTGGTCTTTATTCTACAGCGTCATGTCTTTTCCTCAAGAGTAGGACTAAAAGGATTTCTTAATCGCTCTTATTTTGCTGTATTCCTAGATCATTGTGTATGGTTTAAATGTTTTGGAGTGGAAGTATTTACCACATCCACGTGATTTTATTACATCTATCTATTTTAGATAAAACTGCTTGGTTTTAGTTAATTGTCAAAATATTTTCTGTTGCTTTGAGATAAGTGGGTAAGTGACTGAAGATTTTTTGAACCTCTTATGGGATTTGTATTGCTGTATCGACTAACAATGTTGCTAATTAGTTTCGTAGCAGTAGGTGGTATGATAGCTATGAATAATAAGTACAAAATAGCCTTGTGGTACACCTGATTTTATTTCGAACTTATCGATAGCTCCTTCTCACATATTATATTGAATTAAACATAGTTGACTTGGAAGATGTCAAAAAAAAACAGCAAAAACTGTTCGGAACATTAAAAACCTTAACAAGCAATCTTATCAAAATAAACTAAAGTAAATATCATAGCAGCAATTAATCTTATTGATAAAAAATATAAAATACAATTACAAATAAAATGAAGACATATAATACTTTGGTTTTGCATACGCTAAGAGATATAATTTTTGAAACGAGATCGAAAACATTCAAATTTTCTGCTATTTTCATTTGAAAATAAACTGAATTTATGTTTGATAAATGAATAAAAAGAACATCTATTATTTGCCAACTTAATAATTAAGATTATTTTTTGTGGGTATGTGGCAAGGAGTACCAAGGTGTACTCTTTTAAATATTTATTGTCCCAGCTTTCGAATATCTATATATTCATTATCAAGGACTAAAATTAAAAATTGATAGTTATGGTTACAATATAAAAATAAAATTTCATATATAAAGTACTTACATAATTGAGAATGATTATATAGTTGTAAATTAAATATAAATAATAAATCAATGTAAATATCTTCCAAAATTCATGGTAATCTGACTCAAGTTTATAACATCTTGTTTATCGTTGACTGTATTATGTGTACCATTTCTTTAATTGTGTTTTTTGTCGTTTGAATCTTGAGTTAGAATTTTTGTGTTTTTAAAATCAAACTCATGTTTTTCATTGTTTTCATGTTTGCGGAGAGCTGCGGAAGCATTTTTAGTAAATTTATGGCCATTTAATCTGTTTTCTAAAGTCTGTGTGGTCATTCCTATGTATTTTTTGGACAGTTTAGGCAGGGTAAAGTGTAAACAATGAAACTTAATTTAGTCAACTTTGAGAAAGCTCCTAACCCAGGGACGAAACGTCAGAAACAACAAAATGTTTTAATTAATTATACAACCAGACACTCGAGAATTAGAAAAATTAGTTATTTAGAAATGTTGAAGAAAAATAATACTTTTATTATATATATTGTATTATCACAATGATGTTCAACTATAAATAAAGGCATTTGGTGAAACAACACCATCAGATCCAATTACTTGGGGACAAGGATTTACATCGCAACATAAAGGCTAGATTAGTATAAAAAAGCCAATAAAACACCACAATAGTTGTATCCAAATCAACCGAATATTAATAAATAACAAACAATATGCCAATAACATTGTAATAAGGCATTTGTGAAAGTGAAACAAGAATATCTGATGGAATTACTTAGAGGCAAGGGTCTTGACCGCAAAAGCATGACTAGATTAGAATCAAAAAGCCTATAAAAGACAATACTTGCATCAAAATCAACAGTATATTATTAAATAACAAACGATATGTCTGTGCCTCATTAAATTTAACAGTAATGGTGACAAGACAGACCTGTATGGCTTCCGTTTCTTTATTTTTAAGACGTACTGTTGCCTCTTGATGGTAGTAAAGGTTATGTATTATCCTAATGTCTTCACACTATCTAGGCATCGTTGACTTAGTATATTAAAAGCAAAAAGGGCCCCTGTGGTTACTAAACCATTTCTAAAACTGAAGTAGGTCTGGACTGACCAATGCTCGCTTCCAGTTTTGTCTATATTTTGCGGTGAAAGATTTTCAATAGTATTTTTGGTATATGACACATCAGGCTAATGGTACGGTGATCTAAGCAGTGCATCGCATTTATCTTTTGGGTAGGGTTATGAACGTTGATAGTAGCCATTCTTTGTATTACTCCTGTTAAAAAGATCTACTATAATGCGTATGTTATGATCATTGATTAGTTTAAAAACTTCAATTGATATTTTATCGAAGCCTTTCATCTCTTTAATAGTGTGTTCTACCTCATCTTTTGTGATTTCTGGTCCAGTTTGGTCATATACAATGTGTTCTTGCCGTTGGTCATCAAACAACTATTCTATGTAGCTGTTCTTCCATGTTTATAATAATTCTTCCTTTTTCTTCTACCAATATATCGTGATTATCGATACGTTTTGTAGTAAGTGGTCATGCTTGTTTTGTATCCTCTATTACTTCACATTTTTTTCTATACCATCTTTCTTTGGCTTCTCTAATTATTAATCGAGTCGTATTCTGCAAAATAGATTGTTCTTGTATTCTCTTCGCCACATTCACATCCTACAATTTGAGGTGTCATCCATTCCTTCTTAACTCCCCTGTCTCTACGTAATTGTTCCCTACATGGTTTAATTAACTTTGTGTGAATGTCTATGACACTCTTTTATTAACAGAGACCTTCATATTTTAAAGCCAGGGATTTGTATTTTTAACAAACAAGAAGAAAACCAAAATAAAGCTCTACGAAAATCAGAATAAGCAAAGAGAAATCTAGAAGTACATTCAGAACTATCGCTAAATTCTGAGATCATGATGGGTAGAATAGCTTACGCTATAATATGTACAAACATGATAAGAGTATAGAGAAATTTTGTAATACATATTTTAGAATAAGCGAGAGACTGATTCAACTCAGCATTGAAGGAAAAGAAGATTGTGGAAAAGAAAGCTAAAATTCCAGAGATTAGTCCAATAACTGGAAATGTCTTAATGATTGCCTACCTATCCTATAGTTGAATGGAAGGTTGGTGAGTTTCGCATACCTCGTACAAAGGATAGCTGTTTTGGAAGGAACAGCATAGTACATTTTTTGCTGACGGTCAAAAACGATTGCAAAGTAGGTGGGTGAAAAAGTACTACGATTTAATTAATTTTAATATTCTTTTCATTCATTCATGTAAAAAATGAATTCAGTTGATGTTTAAAAGAGAATAGCTGAGTATCGAACAAGTAAAAAGCAAAAATATTTAAATATATAAATATCAGTCAATTATTGTACTTAAATTTATAATCTTATTATTATATTATTATTACAAGTTAAATTATTAGTAATGGATACAGTATTCCTTGGTCTTAAATCTACGTGTTTTTCTCACAGTTTTTTAAAGCAGTAAAACAGTTTCATTAAGGGTTGAATTTTTTGACGCAAAAGTAAACAAAAAACACAGGAGGCTTCAATAATACAGTGCATACATAAAGTACAGTATAAATTCATTATTAAGTAAATAAACGGTAAGATGAATTTTTTTTGATTTTAATTCACTATTTTTTTAAAAAATAATCTATGATACAGGGTGAATAACTTTTTAAATTTTTTAAATGAAGCACTTCCCTTTTTTCAATTTGTGGATTTCCCTTGCTGCGCGGATTCCCAAAAATATAATAGTTGTCTAAAATTGGTACAGTCGCAAAAGTTATTGGTTATTGTATCTACGCTAACGTTGTTTTGGCACTATTGAGGACACAGACAGTCCTTACAATTCTGTGACAGTTAATAACATTTCAAAATAAAAAAAATATTATAAACGAGCGTAGATAAAGTTATGTATATTATACGTGCCATAGCAGATTCCTTTAAAAGTTCGTTTAATCCTCTATACAAACGACCTGAATGTATATTTTTGTATCTCAAATAGTTTCTAAGATATTTTAGTTTCAAAGTAAATAATTGAAAAAATGTTTTCGCCACTTTGCCATATTTGGTTGTTATCGTAATTTTTAGTAGTTTTGGGAAAAATAAAGCAAAGTTGTGAATTTGTTTGTGCAAATTGTTAAGTTAATAAACAATTAAATTTGCAATCAAATGTTTTTCTCTGTTACTATATAGAGGACTGTCAATTACTTATGATTTTAAAAAAATTAAGAATTAAAAACTGTTATTAAGAAAAAAAATCATAATATTCTCAAGACGACAAAATTGTAAGAAGAATTATTTTTAAAATAATAAATTGGTCAATTTGTTCATAAAAAAATTATAAACAAATAACGAGAAAAATTATTGGGCTTTCAACGGCGAGATGAACATACCGAGATATTCTTAGAAAATAATAGAAAATATTAACGCTTTTGTACAAAATAGGTCAGAAAGGAAGAACGCCTATGTACGAATTTAAATTTACATTCAAATTCTTCCTGCGATAATTACTTTCATCTTCACCTCGTAAACCAAAATTTACACATTCCATATATATTATAAATAAAAATATCATTCTTCTTATATATTCAATATTTCCTTCGCTACTCAAATATCCACTTTAACATCCCTTTCACATAAAAAATTATTAATACCAAACAAAACTTTACAAAAGAAAATAAAAAAGTACCCAATCTCTTCTTAAAATTAACCGTCACACTCAAGAAGTCGTGTTATTTTGCACGTACGCTTTTCCAACAAACAAGTAAGCACCCTTTCTACCAATGCTCTAGAACATTCGATTAACATATAAAACATTTTCCCAACCTTAAACTGCCTCTATCACAAAATACAGACGATGATAGTATGAAAAGCTAGGCGTTCCCGAGAAAACCTAAGAACTTAGAGACACAACCACTACGCGCTTAATGCAGTTGTACTTATACTATTTTCTAGTAGAGGGTACCATATAAAAGAAAACCATTTCTTTCTGTATTCTCGTAAATATGGCAGTGTCAAAGAGCTTAATTCAGCTGGGCTGTGATCTGTGACGACATGAATTATGACTAATAGAAGCAATGATGTATTCTTTTATAGAAGTAGTAGGAAAATATTCATTTTGAAATCATTTTTATAGCACATGTGTTTGCACTCTTTTTTTAATAGTAGTTATATGATCTGTGTTTGCAGTGATAATTTTTTGCATATACAAATTATATATTTTTTTTTTTGGATATGGATGAAAACTATAAACCCCCTTTAAAATTAAGAAAATGTTTTGTACCGGGTTGTGACAATCGCATGGGTAAAATGCATCGCTTTCCAAAAACTGTTCCGAAAGTATATGGAATGTGGCTAGAAAATATACGTCCGCAGTATTATGATATGTATTCCGTGGAGGAACTATATAAAAAGTACGTGGGGTGTGAAGAGCACTTTGAAAGAAGTTGTAAAGTTGCAGGTACGAAAAGGGGCCTTACTCGTGACGCAGTTCCAACGTTACATTTTGCCAGTAATCTGGTTCCTACCCCTGGATCAAGCTGGAGAAAAGGTCGATATTTAAATACTGTACAGAATATTATTGGGTTTTATTGCCAAGGAACAAAAGTTTTCTTCTTTGTATCAATAGATTGTTAGTATTAACATAACTTAGGAACTAATCGATAACAAGCCGAGACATAAAAGTCCAATAGTCGTCTATAAAATGACACATTCATTAAACTGATCGTACTGTTCTGTGAACATTTTGTGTTTTTATACATATATAAGTTTTACAGATTTTATCAGTTTTTAACCCTAGACCGGTATCGTACGTAAAATTTACGCACTCAAATTAGAAATTTAATAGCACTGCAGTTATTCGCGTGCGCTTCATCCCCTCCTTCCAGCTATGCTAGCTCCAATCTGGTATTCATCGATTCAATACATAGCCAGTACGTATTTGTCAGTGATGTAGTGACCACACATTGTTTTCCAGAACACTGCACGTAAATTTTACGCATCGATACCAATAGGTGCATTTTACACCACAATTTTTTTACGTATCAATACCAGGAAGGGTCTATAGTGTCAAGGCGTGGTTTATCATTGGAAGAGCTGGAGAGAGCACTGTTAGAAAGTAGTGACAATGAAACCGAAAATGTTGTTACTAGAGCCGAATCTGAAACGGAAAGCGAGTCTGGGGATAACGACGATGATCCAGAATGGTTGCCACATGAGGAAATGGAATCTCAGATGTTGGGGAATTTGTCAAAAATTTGGAAAAAACAGGATTTGGAAATCGAATAGTCAAATATTCCAAAACGTCCGAAACTCAATATGAAAAGAAGAGAAGAAAGGAAAACTTTGTCAGGACCCGGAAATAGATCAGAAGATGATACAACATTACAAGAAATAACAAGTGTTCAGGTAAGTTATATTATATACGTGTGAGGTATAAGCATTTTTATTGCCTTATTATTTTTCAGACTGATCCTGCCAATGAAGAACCTAGCTTTGTGGTTACCCCAGCTAAAGACAAGTTGTATGAAAAAAATGGCTACCAGTGGTTTTCCAAACCAACCGGCACGGAGAAACGTAAGACCTCTTCGAAAAATATTATATATGTAAAACCAGGACCTTCGCCGGAATTACGAAATATACTTGATCCAGTACGCGCATTTCAAATATTTTTCTCGGATGATACGTTGAATATAATAGTGGAATACACTAATCAAAAGATTCGCTCAGCAAGTCAAAATTACGATAAGGAGCTAGCGTTTATTTCCGAAACAAGTTTGGAAGAACTAAAAGAATTACTTGGATTATATATTTTGGCCGGAGTTTTGAAAGATAATCACTTGGCGACTGACACCATGTTCAATACCACCTTTTGTGGTACTCGATATAAAGCAACAATGACTCAAAAGCATTTTGAGTTTTTGACCGCCTGCTTACGTTTTGATAACGCTAATACACGCGAGGAAAGAAGACAAGAATCTAGATTTGCACCAATAGAAGACATTTGGAATGAGTTTACTGAGACATGTAGAAGCTCGTACAAACCAGGTTCATATGTAACTATCGACGAACAGCTGGTAGGATTTCGGGGTCACTGTGCGTTTCGTATGTACATACCAAACAAACCAGCTAAATATGGCCTGGAACTTGTTCTGTTATGTGATGTATCTACGAAATATCTAGTAGATGCATCTCCTTATGTCGGAAAATCCACAAAAACAAATGGATTGCCATTGGCAGATTATTATGTTGAAACATTGACCAAATCAATCCACGGAACAAACAGGAATGTTACCATGGATAATTGGTTTACCAATATTCTGACGATGATATTGATTTATCGAAACAATTGTCAATTTTTTAGAATTTTCAATAACTTGTATTATATTGTGGAATTAACTAGAGACATTGAGTTTCATTTAAAAACACTAATATGAGCATATTCCACGAAGGGTCGAGACAGTCAATTTCATTAATTGTTTCATGTTTTTTATTCACATATCAAGCTATTTTATTTTTTTCTTAGAAATTATTAACAATGTATAATTATTTTAACAATGTATTTTTGTACTGTTCAATTATTTATTATTAATTGGTGAGTGTCTAAATGGATCCTTATATTCAGCATTTTCAAATACATTCAATTCCAACTTTTACCATAAATACTGCTGATGATTGTTCACAAATACTAAATATTAATAATAAAAATAGCACTTTTCAAGTCCTGCATATGAATATACGTAGTATCAATAAAAATTTTGATGAATTTTTGGTACTACTTCAAAATTTAAACAGTTTTAACAGTTGTATAGTTTTAAGTGAGACTTGGAAACTAATAGAACCGAGCATTTTTGACATAAATGGGTATGAATTGATCTATAATGAAAGTAATTTTAACCAAAATGATGGAGTAATTGTTTATGGTAATTCTTCTCTTAATTTCACGTATGATATATTACCATTGCACAATAATATCAATGCATTAAAGATTAATATTACATCAAATATCAATGGTTCCCTTGTTGTTACGGCATTTTATGAGTCACCAACTATAAACATAAATGAATTCAATGCGAGCCTGAATGCATTCCTAAAACAGCACGAAAATAATGAAAACGAGATAAAACTTTTTCTGGGAGACTTAAATATCAATTTACTAGAGCCACATGATAGACACACAGCCGAGTACCTAAATATTCTGAATGAATTTGGGTATAAATCTACCATCAATGACTCAACACGGGTCCAAGGTAATATTGAAAGCTGTTTAGATCACATATTCCTAAAGACTAATGTAAACAATTACGATAACATCTTGCCCTTGTTATTAAAAACAACTATAACTGACCATTTTGCAACCAACTTGCAAACTGGTTATGAAAATAATGTTGTACATGAAATAGGTAACAGTAGATATATCAATTTCATCAATGAAAATAAATTAATAAATTCATTACAGCACCTTTGTTGGGATTCAGTGTACGCTGCTGATAATCCAGATATTGCAACAAACGAATTTATAACTATTGTTACAAACGTGTTAACCCAATGCACTGAACGAAGACAACTGTTCAGAAACCGCGATAAATTAGCTCCCTGGTTAACTACGGCTCTACTTAATTCGATAAATAAAAAGAACATGATGTATAAAGAGTGTCAAAAAAATATAAATAGCATTACTATGAAAAATTATTACAAGATATTTAGAAATAAGCTAAATACACTAATTGTTAAAGCAAAATCAAAATATTATCAACAACTAATTAATAAAAATTCGAGCACCACTAAAAACGTATGGAACATAGTTCAACAATTGACAAATTTGAAAAAGAATAAAAACCCCATTAACAGCATTACTGGCGTAGATTCTGACGAGTTGCTTGTGAATGACATTGATGTAACTAACGAGTTCAATAACCACTTCACTTCCGTAGGCAAAAAATTAGCTAACAAAGTTCCAAAAGATAAAAATTATAAAATTAAACGGTCATCTACTTTGAATTCGTTTGTGTTTGCGCCAGCTGATGAAAACGAAGTTCTAGAAGTAATATTAAATTTAAAAAATGGGAAATCAGTTGGTTGTGATAACATAAAAGCTGAAACGATTAAATTAATCCGATATCATATAGTACAACCTTTAACTTATCTCTTTAACAATTCAATTCAAAGCGGTGTGTTTCTCATGGCCTTTAAGAATACTGTTGTAACCCCAATATATAAAAAAGGAAGTAAATCAGACGTCAGTAACTACCGACCAATATCACTTATAACACATTTTGCTAAAATATTCGAGAAACTGATTAATTCAAGACTTCTTAGTTACCTAAATAAATACAAACTTCTATCAAATCAACAATTTGGTTTCAGGCAAGGTAAATCTACTCAGGACGCTGTAATCGAATTAACATCTAAAATAACAGAGTCACTTAGTGAAGATAAGCCGTGTTTGTGTATATTTATAGACCTAACAAAAGCATTTGATACAGTGAGTCACCCTTTATTATTACAAGCATTGGAGGATATAGGGATCCGAAACGATTCCCTGAATTTTTTTGGAAATTATCTAACTAATAGACATCAATTTGTAAGGGTGAATGATGTGAAGAGCTGTGACAGACCGATTGACTTTGATGTACCTCAAGGTACCGTTCTAGGCCCAACGTTGTTTAATATATATATATATATATATATATATATATATATATATATATATATATAAACGATTTATTTTCGTTCGGAAAGAACGATAATATTATTGGTTTCGCAGATGATACTGCTATATTCTATAAAGCAGATAACTGGGAAGATTTAAAAAGGATGGCCGAAACCGATTTGTCTAAAATAAAAAAATGGTTACATTTCAAATTATTAACAGTGAAAATTATTAACAGTGAAAACCAATTCCCTGCCTTTCAGTTGCAATAAATTCGGAATGCCTTTATTTCATGAGTTAATAATAAATACTGAATCGGATACATACCGAATATTGCCTGAAAATAATATCAAATATTTAGGAATTATATTAGACCCGCTTTTGTAATGGGATGCGCATATAACATATGTGGTTAACAAATAGCGTACTATTCTATGGAAATTTAGAAAACTCAAGGACATTTTATCATCAAACTACTTACGAACTCTTTACTATTCGTTGGTGGAAAGTCACTTACGTTTTGGAATTACTGTGTGGAGTTCTGCTTTGAAGACTCATTTGCACATACTCGAGGTAACACAACGAAGATTTATAAAATTAATATATTCAAAAAGCGCGAGATATCCCAGTAACCAATTATATACAGAAGCAAAAATGCTGGATCTCAGACAACTCTATTTCTTATCCGTATGTATTAGATACCACACACATAAACACAGTAGTAAGTTACCTACTCATTCGTACGATACAAGACAAGGTCAGTATTTTGCGGTTCCCTTCATGACAAAAACAGTTTCGCAAAGGTCTTACTCTTATTTGGCCCCTAAGTTATACAATACAATTCCACAAGACTTGAAAAAAATATTGAAGATTCATAAGTTTAAAAAACATCTTAAGCAGTATATTATCGGAAATAATCGTGTTAATATAAGAAGTTTTTTTGAAACTTAGTTTTAGTTGGACATGCTTAAAGAAAAGTTGGTTCGTTTAGCTGTTTTCGTATTGGCACTCACCCTGTTTTCAATATTAATTTTTTTAGATATTAGTGTATGTATAGGTATTTTATTATATATTCTCTTAATATGTTTTGTATACCGTAACAAGTGTTAGTACACTTTTCGGTTCTCCGCTCTATTCAACAAATTGAAAAATGTCATATGTATCCATATTTACCTGTGAATAAAGCTTATTATTATTATATTATTATTAATTGTATCTGGAATTTCTGTAAAAGACTTTTTTTTCTGATTTTACCCACTATTTCTCTGATATCTAAATGATTTTATGAGTCACTTTATGCAGGCACTGTAGTATATAGTAACTACACTACCGTTCCAATGTTTGGAAGCAAATCGATTTCAAACAAAACAAAATATTCACTTATTCTTTAAACCTACCTGTACGAGAGGTATTACGATAATAATTTTATTTGAATGCAAATAAAGTTGTTTTATTGGATTCAACCTGATGCTTCAACTTTTTTAGACGGTAGTGAATGTACATTAAAATTGTTATTCATTGAATCAAGAAATATTCACTTCCAGTGGGAGTCCCGCTTCATTATCCTCTCCTTTGACTTCTTGTTTGACACCGTGTCTATTGATCATATGTCTGGATAGGTGGTACTTCCGTCTAAAAAGGTTACAACAAATCTCACATTTAAATTTCGGTTCTATACCGATACATTCGCCTTTTTGATGTCTATAGAGGTGTCGCTTGTTTTTGTAACTTTTATGACAAACGTTACACTCGTGACGATTTTCTCTATTAACGTTGTCGTTCTTTTCCATAAGATTCGGCGGAGTACTTCTCATAAAATTAGGGATTAAGTTACAATAATTTTGCATCAGTTGAAATGGAAGAAGGGGATTTACTCTGGTTTTTTGTAAAACGTTTTTTAGGTAATCTAAAAATGAAAAAAAGGATATTATCATCGGTTATATGTTTTGGTGATTTATGTATGATTTTAATACAATATAACTCTAATATTGTCCTACTTTTATTTGTTACATTATATCTACTCATACTGAACAGGTAACTATAGTAAAAATGTATCAAATTAATGAAAACTGTAAATCAGAAATTTTTCATCTTACAACTTGCCAAGTGCGAAGAAAGATCACCGGAAATAATTTCCAATCTTCTAGCTATTTTAACCAGAAGAGATGATCAGAGGAAATATCCCGACACTATGACAAATAGCCGACTATTATTTTCGTCATAATTCTATCGAGGGTACTTTGAGTTTGGAAACAATTTGATGAGACTATATAAACAATAATCCGAATAACCTAAGCTCGAGGGAATTATTCTTTGATTATTAATGTTCATATGGTCGAATTGAATTGTCTCGAAATACAAGTTGCTCGAGATAGATTAAAGAAAATAATAGTCTCTATTTGTTATAGTTGAGTGATGTTCAGGAAGATTATTTCATGAACACTGCAAAATCATTTGCCAAAGTTCCGGTCACTTTCGTTAAAGTGAAAGCAACCCAAATAATCATAAACTCTTATTAATATTTAATCCCAATTACTTTTTACAACTACGAAATTACTCATAAACAACTAGAGCTCCAATATATAATAATTGATTACTTGAAATTGAAAACGCAATTATTGTAAATGATTTTTTGACCAGCACCATAGATAAGTCCTATTGGTGTCGCCTTTTCTATATTTTCTTATATGACCTGTGCTGCTGAAGATGAAGCCCGTGTTTCTTCTAACTGTCGCATCTTATTCAAAATTTTGTTGTAGTGCTCCCCATCGAGCTGGAGGTAAGGTTTGATAGATGATGATGCATTTCTGTGACCCGTTATTTACATTGCCGTGAAACGGCTATAGAATGACTTGAATAATTAGTGGTTTTTCTTTTTTTTTACGTCCAACCCAATACGTTCTGCACCAGTTTTCATCCATTTCGAATATTCATTTTTTCCGATAGGACAATTTTTGCACCATGCAGATTCCTGTTTTTTCCAGAACGGATTTGGAGTAAAGAAAAAACGGTCAGTGGTTATGATTGCCGCTCTATGGCTAAGAAGTTTCAAGAAAATACGTACAAGGCAACGATTTATATTTTGAATGTTAGCTGTGAGCACTTTTGGTTTTTACCTTGGCAAGTTTTTGTGAATGTAGGATTATATTCGTTCTTGCCAGAATAGGTTCCGTCGTTTTTCATGTCTCTCTTAAAACAAACGATTTGCAGCCATGTGCAAATCATATAATCAGGAATATTGATATTTTTCTTCAAGTCGCGTTATAAAATTCTATTTATTAAAGGTTTAGAATAATTTTGAAGCTTTTTTCTTGATATTTTGATTATCAATTTGATTTCATCAACATTCAACAAAGTATAATCGTACTTCTGTCTGTAAAGAAAAATGTTTTGCAATAAAATATATAATGCTTAGTTAGCGATCTTACGTAATTTATTGCTATATTACATATTACATTATTGTTGATAGTAATACAGACAGTCGAAAATCAAATTTTATCGTCGATGAACAAGGACTTCCTTCAGTACCATTAGACATTGTCTACACTTATGTGATGTATGTATACAGCTCAGAATAGGAAAAACTGGAAGACACAATAACACCCTGAAGTCTACATTTTTTGGGAAGAAAGAGATACCATATGAAAGGAAAAATACAAAAAGTGATTAGGCCATCAATAATATAGGACAGTAAATCCTGGACCCCAACCAAACAGAATAAAAGTAAAATAATCGCCACTGAACTAAGTTTCTTAAGAAAAATAAAAGGAATCATAACAACAGACCAAATTAAAAATGAGGTAGTAACAGCTGAACTAAAGATAAAATCCATAGGCACGATATTGGAGAAATACTACTAAGCTGGTTGGTCGTGTTTATAGAATGAACGAAAATAGAATAACAACGATGAAATAAAACAATATAGTTTGTTTAAATCTTCATATATTTGAACTAATGTTCAATTTAAACTTGTTGACGCGTTTCACTAACACAGTAGCTTTGTCAAAACGAATGAAGGTAAAATATAAAAATGTCTTAATATATACAGTGCTAAATCTATTTACTAAGGTTAACAATGGTATTAAAAGATATTACCTGGAAATTCATTCATTACAAACATTCCTAAGCTATCTTCTAGGTAAAGAGGTTCAATAAAGGAGACTGATTGATATCTATTTGGTCGTTAAGGAGATTACCTGAATATTTATTTTTGTTAATCTCTAGGGCTTCTAATAAATTTAAACTAAAGGATTTACCGACTACGTGGAGAATTTCAAAATTTGGGTCGAAAATGTGTTGGTTTTCTAATAAATGATTTGAATAGTTAGAATCTAATTTTTTGTTGTCATAGCTACGTTTGTGCTCCGAAATTCTAGTTTTAAAATTTCTAAAAGTTCTACCGATATAAATTTTATCACAATTGTCATTACCACATTTTAATTTATAAACTCCTGATTTGTTTAATTTTGAAGATTTAGATTTATTATTTTTAATGAATTTGGATAAATTGTGATCAGTTTTAAAGGAAATATTCATGTCTAAAGTTTCTAAAAATGATTTAATTTTTAAGGATGGTGTTCCAAAGTATGTTAAGCTTTTAAATTGTCTATTATTTTTATCTGAAGGGAATACTTGTTCTAAAGTCTGTTTTTTTATCTTTTTATTTATGATATTGTCAATTAAATTTGGATCGTAATTATTATTAACTGCTATTTGTTTTATGATATTTAATTCTTTGGTATAATTATTATACCAAAGAATTAAATATCATAAAACAAATAGCAGTTAATAATAATTACGATCCAAATTTAATTGACAATATCATAAATAAAAAGATAAAAAAACAGACTTTAGAACAAGTATTCCCTTCAGATAAAAATAATAGACAATTTAAAAGCTTAACATACTTTGGAACACCATCCTTAAAAATTAAATCATTTTTAGAAACTTTAGACATGAATATTTCCTTTAAAACTGATCACAATTTATCCAAATTCATTAAAAATAATAAATCTAAATCTTCAAAATTAAACAAATCAGGAGTTTATAAATTAAAATGTGGTAATGACAATTGTGATAAAATTTATATCGGTAGAACTTTTAGAAATTTTAAAACTAGAATTTCGGAACACAAACGTAGCTATGACAACAAAAAATTAGATTCTAACTATTCAAATCATTTATTAGAAAACCAACACATTTTCGACCCAAATTTTGAAATTCTCCATGTAGTCGGTAAATCCTTTAGTTTAAATTTATTAGAAGCCCTAGAGAATAACAAAAATAAATATTCAGGTAATCTCCTTAACGACCAAATAGATATCAATCAGTCTCCTTTATTGAACCTCTTTACCTAGAAGATAGCTTAGGAATGTTTGTAATGAATGAATTTCCAGGTAATATCTTTTAATACCATTGTTAACCTTAGTAAATAGATTTAGCACTGTATATATTAAGACATTTTTATATTTTACCTTCATTCGTTTTGACAAAGCTACTGTGTTAATGAAACGCGTCAACAAGTTTAAATTGAACATTAGTTCAAATATATGAAGATTTAAACAAACTATATTGTTTTATTTCATCGTTCAGTATGGATCTTCATCAAGTAAAAGCCTCATCTATTCAATAGAATAACAAATAAGCCAGAATACACAGGACAAGGCGGCCACGGCAGGAATAGGAAGACCGAATTCAAGAGACAGAAAAGCAAGGACTCCAATTATGAAATGAAGCTGAATGTTATAACTCATGGACACAATGCTTCTCCGACACCTAAGAAGATAAAAGGAGAAGAGAAGAACATAATAACAAGAAGACATGCAAAATAATAAGAATTCTTTCTACGACCATGAAGAAAAATGCACATTTCAAGTGCGTCTTCGATTAAGAAACCTACCTAATACAGATTTTCATTTCCCACGAGCTAGTTGTATCGAAATATTTCATTTCCCACGACTTTCACGAGCTACTAGACAGTCATTATATTAACGACTCTTTTATCATTATATATTATAATATTTGATCGAGTCACGTTTCTTAACGTCTGTCTAATATAATTTGACATTTCACATCAGTGTTTACAAAATTCGTTCATAAAAATAATAATAATCGAAATTGGGTAGCGATAGTGAGGATGACTTGGCATAGACTTGCTGATCCCGATATGTAAACTAGCTATTGCTTTAGAATGACATCGGTCATTATCCTGGTATATGCAGGAGGTGATATAACTTCTTTAAAGAGACACGTAAGTTTTTCCGCAGGTGAATTATAACGATTTTTTTGTGCATAAAGTATTTTCATTTCCGAGTTGTCAAAATTTGAAAATTTTGAACGTTATTTGTTTCACGACATAGGTAGGTACATATACAAAAAGGAAAAAATATATGGTTCGTTCAAGGGGTTGAGAACCCGACCCGATAATTGTTATAACTCATGGACACGATGCTTCTCCGACACCTAAGAAGATAAAAGGGGAAGAGAAGAAAATAATAACAAGAAGAATGCAAAATAATAAGAATTGTTTCTACGACCATGAAGAAAAATGCACATTTCACGTGCGTCTTCGAATAAGAAACCTACCTAAAACAGATTTTCATTTCCCACGAGCTAGTTGTATCGAAATATTTCATTTCCCATGACTTTCACGAGCTACTAGACAGTCATTATATTAACAACTTTTTTATCATTATAAATTATAATATTTAATTGAGTCACGTTTCTTAACGCCTGTCTAATATAATTTGACATTTCACATCAGTGTTTACAAAATTCGTTTATAAAAAATATAATAATCGAAATTGGGTAGCGATAGTGAGGATGATTTGGCATTGACTTGCTGATCCCGATATGTAAACTAGCTATTGCTTTAGAAGGACATCGGTCATTATCCGGGTAGATGCAGGAGGTGATATAACTTCTTTAAATAGACACGATAATTGATAAGTTTTTCCGCAGGTGAATTATAACGATTTTTTTGTGCATAAAGTACTTTTATTTCCAAGTTGTCAAAATTTGAAAATTTTGAACGTTATTTGTTTCACGACATACACATATATAAAAAGGAAAAAATATATGGTTCATTCAAGGGGTTGAAAACCCGACTTAATAATTTCAGAGAAAAAAATTTCTAAACCATGCAACAATGACGGCAGGGAAGTTAATAATAAAAATTGTTATTAAAAATATTACAGTTTTGTTTATGATTCAGATGGTCGTAGAAAAAGTATAGTGTACAATTTGCATGAAATGACCCATTTCCAACTCGTAGGTATATGAAATGTATGTCATTTCATGCTCATTGTACAATATACTAAGCGAACTTGAAAAATATGTGCCATGTGTCAATGTTATTATTGATTGATTGGATTATTCTATGGTAACTGTTACTATTTTTTATTTAAAAAGTAATAAATCACTTTGAGAGAGGCTCAATTTGAAATTAAAAAAAAAAAGTTCCTTTCAATTACAATAAATTTTATTCAAATATTAAAAATAATAATATTAGCAACAAAAATAGAATTTTGTATAGAATCATTTGAAAACATTTAACTTTATGGTATCATAATTCATACTGTCTTAATAATTATTTCTACAAAGTTGTTGTATTATTTGAAAATGGGTTTATCTAAATAGTATCAGTAGTTATGAATAAAATATAGTTATCGTACAAACTGAAGACGGAGTCTCGAAACGTCATCAAATGTTTGGGTCCCTTCGAATCGAATTATTTTCAAATATTTATCAAACAAGAACATTTCATCATTGAAAGAACATGGGTTATTATGTTTTTGGTGTGATATAGAGGATGTTTCAATAAAAAATCCCTGGCCGGATATTTTGGAAAGTAATAGATATATTTTAATTCTGTTTGCATATAAATTGACTTTAAATATGTCAATATGTAGATGGCGCTGTGCTCAATATTTTTTTTCGATAGCAGGATCTTCCAAATGTGGCGGCACACCTTGTACAAAATACATTGGTAAGCAAACTTTATATTATGAACTAATTTTGTAAATCTAGCCATTTTCGATACAATGTGTTCACGAATGGAGAAAAATCGTTATCTTAGATCAGATATGGAGAGATATTCTCCCCGCTAGCATATGCCCGCCCTAGTATGCGAGATGAGAGAATGACTCAACTAGTGAAGTTTATGATTACCTATATTTTATTGTGGAAAAAACAGCAGGATTATATTTTCAAGTTACCATGCAGCGGCTTTAACCCACTATCACGGATGGCTACTGCGCGATTTGCGACTCTGAATTTTTGACTGAGTTCTTTAGGGAGGCAGTGATTGTAAAAGTGATGTGATATTTTTGTTGATGTAGTCCCTGATAGTAATTTAGCCTTTTCATGTAGCCAAGTGTTTCGTAGGTATTTTGTAAAGTTTATTGTACATAGTGTCATGCGGAGACACTTGTTTTGTAGCGTTTGGAGAGGTGTGAAGTGACCCTTGGCAGCGGAAAAATATACCGGGGACCCAAATGTGAGTATGGGTCTAATTATCTGTTTATAAAGAATTTTTTGTGAAGAGAGTTTGCTGGAGCGGCAGATGAGTAGATATATTTTGCTCATTGCAGTCTTAGCCTTTGTTATTTGACGATCAATGTGTTCACTTAGGTGTTGGAGGTGATAGTGTATACAAGATATTTAATATTTTCCCTTTTGGTTATAACTTGATTGTGAACATTTAGGTCAGACTGGAATGTGTATTTTTGGCGATATTTGGTTTTCAGGAAAAGGAATTCGGTTTTGGAGGGATTGATGTTGGAGTGGAAATAAGGTATTATTGTGTTGTTAACAAAATTCTCCATTGTACTTAGCGCGGTTTGAGGTAAGTTCGCGGTCGCTACGAAACATTTGTCGTCCGCGAACACTGCCGTTAATGTTTCTTGCGATGAAGGGAAATCGTGCGTAAAAATTAAATATAAAAAGGATGAGAGCACCGACCCTTGCGGTACTCCGGTTTGTATATTAAAAGGACCTTCGGACGCCGTTCCTATTTTGACATGGAATTTCCTGTTGGTTACGTATGAGTATGTGAATTAGATATTTGGGAAAATTTGCAATAATTAGTTTGTGTATAAGTCCTTGTAACCAGAGTCGAAAGCTTTCTGTACATCAAAGGTGACCATAATTGAGGCGTGTTTAACCCTGAACCCGTCTCTAATATGATCTAGTAGCCTGATAATTTGAGCGACCGTGCTGTGACCGCTTCGGAATCCGTATTGTTCAGAAGGAAGTATTTTGAGTTTTTGTTCGGCATCTTCCAGTCTATTTAGTATGATACTATCTATGACTTTGGCTATATTGTTTAATAGTGAAATTGGCCTGTGACTTTCAATATATTGCTGCTGTTTGTTCGCTTTGCTTAAAAAACTAATGTTGTTCTTAGTTTCCCTGTTTTTCCTAAAAAAATGGTATTTTTTCCGAACGCTGTTTGGAATAGACAAAATAAGGGACTCTTCTGTATTTCCAGGTCGCAAGTGATGCAGTAAATGAACTTTGTATAGAGAAAGTGCGTTCTTCTGTAGAATCCTCTAACAAATCGAAGGGGAAATAGTAGTTTCCTTATGAAATTGGCGTAGTGAATACGTGAGGATTATTTTCTACCCTTTGTAAAACTGCAGTAATATTTTCATCCGTTGCGAGTCTTTTTCGTCGTGTTAAATGAGGATTTCCGCAAGTTCCGTAATTACCTAAATTGGCAAATAAACTTACAAGTTTTGCGATCAGGGAATGGTATAAACGCACAGCTTCTGTAGAATGTATCGGCTTTCTCCAAAAGTTAAAATCACATATAATTTATCTTGGTTTGTGTGAAAAACCATTGTCGATAATAAAAACTGGTATAATTTTCGAGATAAACTGACAGAACTTCATTGATTGAGAAATATCAACAATTTTCGTACCGCAATTACCTGCGATTTTATTTTTGTTTAAAATATTGTTGAACCTATTGTCCTATTTCCAAGTTTAGTCGTTTAAAGTGTTTTTTTTTTCAAAAAAAATGCAGGTTCTCATAAGAGTCGAGGTAGATAGATGTAAAAGAAGTATTGTTTCAAATAAAGTACAAAAATTTGTGTTAATAGAATAATCATTTACACATGGTAATATACAGTGGAGTCAGCAAGGACGAACGTGCGAAAGAAGGAGTGGCACTGGCAATACACAAGAAATATACAAACAGCATAGAAGAATGTCAATATATATTATCTAGCATACTAATCGTTAAACTGCGAACAGAATCTCAATTATTAAATATAATATCGATATATGCACCCGAAGATAATAAGCCAAAACAAGAGCGAGAAAGATTCTATGAACAACTTCAAAATATTACAGAATCACTACCACAGAATGAATCGATAATAATCCTTGGAGATTCTAACGCACGCATTGGTAACGAAGTGATACCAGGCGTAAAACAACGCTTTAACGACAATGGAAAATTGCTGATGAACCTATGTTCGCTATGTGATCTAAGAATCAATAACACCTTCTTTGATCTCAAACCACAGTACAAATCTACCTTCCGTAACTCCCGAGGACAACAATCAACAATAGACTACATCGTAACCAATAGACATATACACCCCGCACAGATACAAGAAGTAAGGACATTAAACTCCGCGAAAGTAGGAAGTGACCACAGTTTGCTTCTTGGAAAAATCAAAATGAAACTTAACCTGGGAAGGAATAGAGAACCAAGAGCACACACAGAAAAAATAAACATCGAATCCATGTGGGACACAACCATAAAAGAACTATATCAAAACCGTTTAAAAGGAAAAATCGATAAAAACCCGATAGAAGAAAATGATGACATTAACAACAGTTGGAAGAGATTAAAAGAAAATATCATAGAAGCAGCAAGTGAATCGCTTGGAACTCGGACTATAAGACCGCGAAAACAAGGAACGAACAAAACACCGTGGTTCTCCAACAAGGTCAAAGAACAGTGCAAAAAGAAAAAGAAAGCGCACTTACACTACATGTCGTCACAAACGGCAGAAGCATATGAAGAATACAAGAGAATCCGTAACGATACAAAAACACTAGTGAGACAAACGAAAGACAACTACTGGGAAACCTTCTCCAAAAGAATGGAAAGCGACTTCTATGGGTTACAAAAACAAATTTGGCGATTAATAAGAAATCTGAGAACAGAAGCAAATGAACTCATCAGAACCAGACACGTAGAAAGAGATACCTGGGTAAAATATTTAAAAGAACTATTGTCACGTTTAGAAAAAACACCCAGTATATGGTAGGCCAAACAAAAGTAGGTCAATGTTTTAAAATATGTTTTGCTAATTACTCCAAACTAGAGCATAATATTTTCTAATATAAAAAAAAACTAAGCATTTTTCGAGAGAACACTTTCTTGGTTCGAAAAATATAATTTTTCGGGGCGGTGGGTTTTGAGGACTATTTCACTCACCTACGAAATGAACCAATCAGAAGCTCTAGTCAAGTTCGGCTTACCGATAATACCAAACTTGACTCTTGACTCTGATTGGCCTATCAAGTTCGGTGTTTTCAGATTTGTTTACAGTGCATGTGACAGTTAAACGTCAAATATAAGTGATTACGCTGTGCACGCATTCAAAAATGAGTAGATTTGGGATGAATTCTATCGAATCAATCAACGAAAAAATCGATGAAAATGTACCGAAAAATACGAGGAAATTTATTGATTTCTCAGGTCAACTTTTTTGCCAATTTCCTCTAATCCTGCCGAATTTCAGATTTTTTATCTTTCACTCTGTTTGTGAAATAGTCTAATAAAATTCCACTCGTGATTGAATTTATCTCATAAGTCTGTCTTTCATTTATGATCTCAACTGAATTGATTAGAGAAAACACCACTCGTCCTGCGGACTCGTGGTGTTTTCTCGAAACAATTCAGTTTCGTTCAAAAATGAATCGACAGACTTATCGCGAAAATTCAATCACTTGTGGTATTACTACTGAAAACCCGCGACCAGTCAAGTGAATCGGGAAAGGCCTACCTGAGAAGTGTATACCGTGACTGAAGGCAAAGCACATTGACCGCATGACGGAAGAACGAAATGTGAAAATATCAAGGGAGAAATCACCAGCAGGACAAAGAAGCCTTGGAAGACCTAGGAAAAGATGGAGTGACAACATCCCAGGTGACTGAGCAGAGGCAATGATGTGAAGAAAAACAGGCAATGATGCCTATACACAGCAGGAAGAAGAAGAAGAATAATCATAGTGATTTTTGTTTGTTTTCCACAACAAAATAGAATAAGTGTAATAATTGAAATTTTGTTTCGGGCTTTATGTTGAATTACAAACAACTTTCTTTTATAAACATTTTGCTTTAAATAATAAATAATGGTACATTTCTCGTGAACCATTCTCATGTTTCATTAATTTATTAATACCTTGTACATCTGATCTAAGATAACGATTTTTCTCTTATGGTAAACTCTATTCGTGGACAAACTATAAAAATGGCTAGATTTACCGAATTAGTTCATAGAACAAAATTTACCACATATTGACATATTTAAAGTCAATTTATATCCAAATCTGAAGGACTATTAGCGCTTTACAAATTGGCTTTTACAGAATTAAAATATCTCTATTACTTTCCAAAATATCCAGCCTGGGAGTTTTTATTGAAACATCCTGTATAATGATTACCTAAGTTCTTTACATTCTAGCATTCTTATAATACTTGTTTTGATTTACCACGTGAATGATTATTAAAAATGTGTATTTCTTTTTTGCAAATAAATACAGAGTTAAATTTATCGGACAGGATGAAATAAACCACAATAAGGAATGTGAAAGTGAACTATCAAAGCATTTTTTCTGTTTACAACTCATTGTAAAATATATTAATTATCACAAATATTGAGTTCAGGTTTGTGTTCCGAAATTCTATCATGTGATAAAAATACAAAAAAACGTCAAAAGTCTTGGACTCCCCTCAGACATGTTAAAGAAATAGTTTCATAAAAAAACAAAAAAAACACAATAAAAGTATTTTGTTTACTGAATAGGTTATTTTTGGAATAAGGTTTTTTACACACTAAGACTTTGAAAATTAAGAACTAACTAATATTGTTTGTTGACAAAATTTAGTAAATGAAAAAAAAAGTAATAAAACATGTTGAACGCTGAGTAATAGTCGGTAAAAAATAAACAAATTATAGATATAGATTCCCCGAAGTAAGGGTCGAGACAGTTAATTTCATTAACTAAATTCTTTATAAGAAAAATCTGAAGAATCGTATTGTTATTAAGTTATTAATAAACGGTTCGATGTCTGTCGTTTCGTCGTCAAGATCCCACATTTTCCCCTCCTCAGCTATAACATATTTTATGGCGCTTTGCAAGTTTTCGGCAGTCACATTCGCCAATGAATCCATCAAAAGTTGCCGTGTTTCTTGAAGTTTAAAAGTTTTGTTGTTCCTGGCAACATATCCTTTCACTTGTGTCCATATAAGGTCTATTGGGTTCAGCTCACAATGGTAAGGAGGTAAGCGATGTACAATAATAATTCTACCTTTTGCCATCGCATCGATTTTTAAACTCTGCCTCACGCTGTCTAACAATTTGCAATAGTTCTTTTTTCACCACTGTATCATCGAAATTTAAGGCTTTACACTGCAACCACTCAATTATCGCTGCTTTTTTCCATGAACTTGTGGGAAGTTTCTCTACTAATCGAAAATGATAGCTGGCGTTATCCATTACAATAACTGAAAAACGTGGGATAGGATTTTCAAACTTTATACAGTAAGTTAACCGCTTTCAGGAAAAGTAACAATTTTTCAACGTCACAGTTTTCTCCGATAATGTCTGTGATATTATTTGGTAAATTATACCGCGATCTTTGATGAGCAAAACGGGTACACTCCACTAGCACATGCACTACCGACACTGGAACCTGACATGTTTCACATATGGGTGCCGCAGAATGAGACATTAGGTGGCCGTGGGAGAAACGAGTGTGTCCAATTCCAAGTCGAGTTAATATTATTTGATCTCTTCTTTTGGATGGAAGGAATTTCCAGGCAGCTACACTTTTTTCACTATCCTCAATTTTGATTGAGATCTAGACCAGCAGTTTTACCAGTGACTGATGACTAACTGTTTAAAAAAGTTTTTACAGTCTGTCACTATAGTTCTTGATACTAAAGTACTGTAAGTTTTATCTGCAAAGTTTGCCTCCTGAATGCAGATAATAGAAGGATCTAGTTCAGACATAAGTAATTGCAGTGATTCTAGGTGAGTGTAAATGCCGTTTATATTCCATTGGAGAATGTTTTTGAACATGATAAGAGTGTTTATAAAAATTTAATTGGAAGAAATTAACAGCTGCTCACTTCCGATGACGCGTCACTTTCATTGTCAGTTGATGGTTGCGAGTCGAAAAATTAACATTTTTTTCCGAAGCTTGGTGCAGCGGGTTTTTATGCTTCTATCTTTCAAGTGAGGATGAATTTCATGTAACATATAGCAAAGTAAGGGTAAGTCATTAGTGTAATTTATAGCAATTTGGTCGGGGTGTAATGAACCGTAACTGTCTGCGAACAAATCCACCAGTTGGTCTAAATTTAGAACAAAGGGTGGTTCGTGAGAATTTATGAAAACTTTTGCTGGTTTAAGCAATGCGTCAAAATCGGGCCTTTGTTTTTTTTTGGGGGGGGTTTTCGGGTGTGACAAAGATATTATTTGTTGGATTTTCTTCTTCCGCAATTTTAGGTGTTTCCCGGTCGGAACTGGTTCTTTTGATTGCTGGTTCGGATTTTTTTGGTGTGGAGGGTAAATCAAATATGTTGGTTTTGTGAATTCACAATAGATTGAGATGCTTTTACAGGATCTTTTGTACTGGGAGTTTTCTTAGAACTACTTGACTTATCAGGTGGTTTAGGTGGACTTTCTGAGTTATTTTCGGAAGTGTTGGGAGCGGTGGGTGCATTACAGCAGTTGACAGCAATATGACCTGGCTGTTTGCACTTGAAGCAGGTCAGGCCATCAACGGATACGAAAATTCGATATAGAGTATTTTCATAGGTTAATGTGGATGATTCAGGAATGTTACTTTCAGGAGATAGAGAAGAGGTGAATACCTGGCGCCGAAAACTAAAAATATGTCCGTATTCTGGGTTGGAAACTCCTATTTTTATGAAAGTTATTGGTGATACAAGGTTTAAACCCAACTTCTTCAATTCAATTCTAAAGTCCCGTGTGGTATACTAGGGCAGACGTTGGATAACGTAATTCTGCTTGCTGGTGTAATGAGTCGTCTTGCCTGGATGTCTTGATTGTTGATTGTGATGCTAGAATATGTTGCCATAAACTGATCAACCACTGACTTGTTTGATAGGTAAATACATACACTGTTATTTGAAATTCTTGAAGCAAAAGTGATGTTTTTCGGAAGAATTTTATCTCCTCCTCTAATTTAACTCCATCAATAGAAGGAAATGGCATACCTTGATCTTTAGAGGGAAACAGTGAGATAGCTGCAACATTTCAATAAGATCGAGAAGAGCTTATTTGTGATTGGGTGAGAGAGGGACTTCTGTGGTCAGAAGCACTCCCTAAACTTGTCAGTTGAGGTTGGTTCGAAGAATGACCCCTGTGATTAGGGGGTTCCGCCCAATTTTCTGTCGTGATTAAAATTATTTACATTGATACTCGCCGAAAGTTTCCAACTACAGTCCTGTCCTAATGTGGTCAGGCAAAACCTGACCTATATCAAGAGAACAATAAAAACTGGTATTATGAACAACCGACTGCGACTTATTTCTAAAACCAAATATCTCTTATATTACTAGATGGAATTTATTGACTTACAGGTATATTTAGAACTGCCTATAAACTGCACAATAGTATACAGTATACAAAATTGTTTATTTGATTCTCAGATCAAAGTGAAATCATTCTGGCAACAAATAAACCCGAAGAATTGAATGGACGAAATATAACAATTGACATCATCTAATATTTTCTTGTATCAAACAAATATTGGTCTTGGAATCCAAATAAACTAGCGTTTATTTGTTTGACTGAAATATAATTTGTTTGATTCAATACTTTTTTTTCAGTGTAGTTGCGTCGCACCTATGTTTTACAACTATTTTATGATCCGAACATCCGATCCGTGCTATCAACTCCATGGGGATAGACTTTAATACTCTTTATTATCATCAATTATTGTCTTTTATGTCTACCAAAAATATGCACTTTTTTACAATAAGTAAAAGAACTAGGTTTAACCGAAACCTCTACAGGGGTCCAAGGCTTTTGACGTTGTGTGTATATTGTTAACATATACTTTGCAGATGAAAGATAGCTACATAAAACATCCGATAAGGCAGGCCAATATGGTGTAGTTCTTGAAAGGTGAATGGTTATAACTCAACAAATTAATGGTATGAACGTTTGCATTTTCAAGTACAACTACGACTATTCTTTGTACACCCTCTTCAATTTAAAATTACTTTTGACAATTTTAGTGAACTTTTAGATCTGTTTATTACTAAATATTACCAAGAACGAGTTGTTTTTAACCATACCTCAAACATATTTTGACAATCTCTTTATCTCCAATGAATAATTTTAAATAATTTTGGTAAATTTTCTTGTCCATTTGTTTTCAAACTACCGGGAATAGTAGAGCACTAAAACAAAGACGTTTTGATTCATCCACCATTTTGGCTTACGACACCCTCCAAACGATACAAAATGTCAGTATGTTCAAAGTCTTCTATGACGCACAACATGAGATAAGCTATCAAATCGTGCTTATTGTATTTACAAAAACTGCATAAAATTTACGATTAATGCAAAAAAATGTACTTTGATAGTTTTTCAAAAATTATTATTATTGGAATAGATTAAGTTTCAGTCCGTGTTGCCTTGCCATGTGAACTTTGAGATTCGACTTCCTGTGACTTCTGTGAGGACAAAAAGCACACGCCAAATCTGGAGGTTTTCCGCATTCTTTAATGTGCGAATTTAAATGCGAACGATGTTTATAACTTTTACCACAACTCGTACAATGAAATCTTCTATCTACAACAAGACCATTTATAAAATATAACACCAAGAGATCAACGAAGAATTGTTTCGTTAAACAAGATTTAATACCAAATCAAATTACTTTTTTTAATATCCAACGTGTTGAGTATTACCAAAAAGTTATGTTAATTCGTAAGTAGGATGCGGATATAGTTCGCATAAGAGATATAGTACGAACTTTAAGGTTTCAGATTATCCTTTAAATTGAATACCGTCATAGCCCAGTCAATATTATAATTTAAAATGCTTATTTGAAGATACATTCATTTAATATTATAATTTCAACTGATAATCGTCAAATTGTATTTAATAATTTTATAATTATTAAATACATTTATGGACTGTCTAACGATTATTTTTAACCCGCAATTATGGAGCGCCAGGCAATTAACATAACTTTAATCTCGTTTTATTAAGAAGAATTAGGAATATAAGTTTCAAATAACTTATTATTTTTTCAATCTTATACTGAACTATATATAAGTATATTTTGAGATGGCAACAGGTGTTCACCACTCTCACTCTTTAGTTGGTAGGCTGACATCAAGATAGGGTGTAGTGTTTTTCTGAGGAATTTGTGTAAGTATACATATTTATTATACAGCAATTATATTTTTAGTTAAAAATTAAATATTTACAATGTAGAGTCCTTGAGAAATATCGAGTTCGGTCCAAAATATTGTGTGTAACAACAACGAGAATTTGAATAATTGCGATCAAAGTCAAAACAGGATTCGACGTCATTTAAATTTGGAAACACAGAAGATATGTTTCAATATGTGTAAGAATCTACGGGAAGAGTTTGGTTTCGATGAAGAAACAGAATTAATGCAAACGGTATCTGATTTAGCAGAAGTTTCCCTGTCAACTATACGTAAAATAGCCAAGAATGGGCCTTACGAATGCAAGAAGTAATGTGATAAGGGATTGATCAAACCTTTGTGGCTGTAATAAAATTTAAAAAAAACACCATATATGACTGTTACAAAAGTAATGAGCTACCAACGATTGAGATAATAAGAAATAAATTGACAAATGTCGCCTGTGATGTAAATGTCTGTAAGAAAACTATTGAAAACTGTATAAAAAAATTGGGAATTGAATTCAAAACGAGTAATAAACGTCAAACAGTCATGGAAAGCAGATGAATAGAGGATAGGCGGTATGCACACTTGGAACAAGTAACTAAGTATAGAGAAGAAAACCGGCCAATTGTCTATTTGGACGAAACTTGGTATGATACACACGACATGGTTAAGAAAGGATGGACTGATGGGTTATAAATATGTATGCCAACAATGCCTCAAACAAAGGATCTAGACCATTGGTTCCCAAGGGGGGCGATACCGCCCCCCTGTGGGCGCTGTAGCCATTTAGGGGGGCGGTAGCGGATTCAGAAGCAAATAATAAGCAGTCAAGAGGAATGGTGAAATAAAAATGATTTAATAAGGGTTAATAAGCAGTTTTAAATTAGCATTAATAATAATACTAATAATTATAATAATTTCTTTTAGTTCAGAATAGAAGTATATGACTTGTCCTCGCACGTTGATAAGCGAACGCGCGATGGTCATACAAAATAACATGTTTCGACATGTTCGCACACAGACAAGTTGAATCATGCACGAAATGAAACGTATAAAAGCAACAGCTCTACGAATTTTTTCTTAGTTAGTTGTATGTGCTTGGCCGCGATAAATAGTCGTGAATCATAAGCTCTGCCGTAGTAAATAATCGTGAGTGGTGTGTCATTTTATAAACATTACTATCTATAAATCTATTGAGAATTTAATTTTTGTATGAAAATGGCTGAATCTACTTCTAAATTAAAAAAGAAATGTCGGCAATACAGTATTGAATATTTAAAATATGGATTTGCGGAATCTTCTACAAACAAATCATTACCTATGTGTTTAATTTGCCGAAAAGTTTTTTCAAATGAAGCTATGAAACCTTCTAGGCTACAAGAGCATTTACATAAAATGCATCCTGATAAGAAGAACAACGATATATTCTATTTTCAAGAACTCGAAAAACAATATTTAAAACGGCCAACTATAACAAACCTTTTTGCATCGTCTTCTAAACAAGACGATGATGGGCTACGAGCCTCATATAACGTTTCATTGTTAATCGCAAAGTCAGGAAAACCACACACCATTGGCGAGGAATTAATTTTGCCGGCAGTCGAAGAGATATTAAAAACTGTTCTCCATCATAAGACACCATTTGATAACATTAAAAAATTCCTCTCAGTAATAATTCAGTGCAAAGAAGAATAGATGAAATGGCAAATGACGTTGAAATATCATTATGCGATTACCTAAAGCCTTGCAAATTTTCCATGCAACTCGATGAATCAACTCTACCAAGTAACGAAGCTCTACTCTTATCATACGTACGATTTATAAAAGAAGAAAAAATTCATCAAGAGTTATTATTTGCTAAAAATATGGAATCTGATACGAAGGGACATTCTATATTTAATATCATGCAAGAATTTTTTCATGAGAAAGAAATTCCTATTAGCAATATTTTGTCTGCTGCTACTGATGGTGCTCCAGCAATGACCGGGCGTCATAAGGGTTTTATAGCACATTTGAGAAAAGCAGTGCCAAATGTACTCGCTGTACATTGTATTATTCACCGTCAGCTTTGGTTGCAATTAAATGAACGTCTGCATGCGTCCCTCAATAACGTTATTAAATCAATCAATATCATTAGAAGCAATTCATTGAATGACCGTTTGTTTCATAAGCTTTGCAATGAAAATGATGAAGACTACAAACGCTTGCTACTGCACACAGAAGTACGTTGGCTCTCTAAAGGTGTTTGTCTGAATCGTTTTTTCAATCTATTTGACTCAGTGTTGGAATTTCTTGAAGAAAACGAACAATTGCGCGAAAACCTGATTACGTCAAAAAATTACATCGCTTATTTGACGGACCTGTTTAAAGTATTTAATCAAGTTAATCTACAATTGCAAGGTGATGATTTAAATTTAATTAAAACTAAAAACGTCATGGCAGCTTTTGCAGGAAAACTTCATATATTCAAAAGAAATCTTGGTAGAGGTGAGTAGAACCATTTTCCCTCATTATCAACAGTGTCTGCAAAACCGGAAGATTTACTTACTTACTGCCACCACTTGGAAGTTCTTCATGTTGATTTTACAGAGCGTTTTCAAGATATTTTAAACATGGAAATACCAAGTTGGGTTATAGATCATTTCGCAAACACAGATACTGAAGGCTCATCAAATTTGGGAGAGGAGCTATTAGAACTCACAACTAACGAAGAACTGAAAGTAAAATTCAAACGTGGATATCAAGAGTTCTGGCTTCAAGAACCAATACCAGTTCTCTATCCTGGATTGTGGACAGTAGTACAGAAGTTGTTAATTGCATTTCCGATTGATGAAATTGGAACTCGATATTAACAAACTGGTAACACTCCATCCACCAGCCTCAACCGTCTCATTGATTTTTTCTTCATTATTAATTTTGTATTTCTTATTGTATTGCATTTCTTATTTCTATTGTGATTGTATTTCTTATTGATTCTGTGTTTATATTTAGAAGTTTAATAAACAATTTTATTGTACATTTGGTAGTCGTTTAATAAATTTCTACTTCATCATTCCTCTAAAATAAAAATTAGACATTAACTGAAATTAAAGCTAAATACAGATCAATTGGGACGGTACAGATGATATCCAAATAAAATTAACTACTTTGGACTAACCAGCGACTGGGGGGGGGCGGTGAAATTTCTGCTCTCTTCTATAGGGGGCGGTGGTCCAGAAAAGGTTGGGAACCACTGATCTAGACTTATTACTATGCATTGCGGTGGAAAAGAAGCATGGGTTCCAAATGACTTAAAATAATGTGGAAAAAAAGAGTATGAAGTATCCCGTTTTATCCACCTAGTCGAATAAAACAGGATACTTGAGCTTGTACAGTTTCCATAACGTTTAATCTCCAGCAAATAAGACAGAACATGGTAAATAAAAAAAATATTTTTATTATTATTAACAAAACAAATTATAAAAATATGTTACTAACATAAATCATAGGTAAAAGCTTCGTCTTCGTCTTGCCCCATTCCCGCACAAGCTTCATGGGCTCAGCCTTCGCAATGTTGGCACCTTAACCAACCTTCTTCTGCTTTAGAGTTGGAATAAAGTTCGCTGCAAAATATGCAGGCTGCTTTCATCTTCTGAATCATTACTTTCTTTCGATTTCCTTCTTTTTATATTTTTTGACTGCTTTAAGCTCTATGCGAATGAAAGTAATTTGAAATGCTTATTTTGAGCTGATTATAATGTAACCTAGGAGTTCGTACGAAGGTGAAGGTCTTGAAGTAAACAAGTTTCATTCACACTGTCGATTTATTAATTATAAAAAGACACATTTAACAATTTATAGATAATAGCCGTGGTTATGAATGAAATTCCCATTGTGTACAATCTCTTTACTATCGTCTGTCAAAAATTTTGCTTTACATCCATCGGCAACACATCTCCATCTAATTAAATTACCGCGAGATCGAGCTCCTCGTTTAAATTTATATCCGTAAACTTTTAACATAATGTGCTTCCTCTTGCTCATGACCTCTTCGATTCCCAACTGATCCGCATAACAATTTACGACTATAATGAATAAAAGTATATTTTTTTTAGTTGGAAAAATACTGAAACTAAGAATAAACCAAAAAAATCAAATAGTTATTCTCGCAAAGTTTTTAATATTATCAAATGAGAAGAAAGATTTTATAATTTCTATAGTTAGAGATAGATCAATTATTTCTAGTACGTACCATTCGCAGTGTTTCAACTACCACCAGCATAGCTGGGGTGAAATTTACCGACTAAAGACGTTCATAACAAAATAAGTTTTCTTAGAATCTTCTATAAAATTAAATGTCCTCTAAATGTACAATTTTTTTTCATACCTTGTGCCTGCGTATCCGCTATAATTTTAACTTTCATACCTGGCTTAGACAGTGTGTTTCGTAACAATATATTGTTCAATTCCTGTCACGTTTTGATTTAAAAACATCTTTCTTATGAATTTTTTATTAATTAAACTATGAAAGACTTTAACACATTGACATATGAAATTTTTATTAAATTAACAAAGATATTGTTTATAACTAAAATAGATATTTTCGTTAACCTACATCGAAATCTAGAGAATGTCACTATATTTATAATGTTTTAGAGAGAATTTTATTCTTGCAAGAATGTTTCAACAGAAAAACTGGCTCGAACGTTTGATATTCTTAAGTGAATAAAATGCTTTAAAAAACACACATGCAACTTTGCATTCACAATCACACACACAATCATTTGGATCTGTTATTATGCATTTTAGATTGTTTATTGACTTAGTTGAAATAATCTAATGCTAGGATTGTGTTGTTCATTGCAAATTCTTATAGATAAAATAATTAGTAATCAAAATTACAGGTAGTACAATAATTGTTATGTATATTAATGGTATATTTTATTTCATTATAAGATCTACATACAATAAATAATGATATTTCGCTTTTTGTTACAACATTATTGTATTCCACTTTTTTACATAAATATATCATTTTATTTTATTTTAACTATACGAATTAGCAATGAACAACACAATTCTAGCATGGACATAATTATAATCAATGATTATTATCAACATAAAAAAATGCCAAATTATAAGTAGTTAATGTAGATGCTTAAATTGTCATAATTGGTAGACGTCATTCTGAAAAATGAGTTTCTTTCATTTTGCTACATCGATTTGAAAAATATCATCAAAATCGGCCCAATAGAAGCCGAGATACAGCAAATTTTTGCGCCGCGTTCGATTTGAAGCGTCGATTTAAAGTTTCGCACTCTATCCCCACTCCCCTCAGATTTGACGCGCCGAACGCTACTGCTACAAATTTTTTTGATTTTTCCTACTTCATTCACAAGGGCGATGTTATATCTCAAAGCAAATACAATAACTTCTCGGAAAAATCTCTCAGCTGGCATTTTTATTGTTTCAATATTAATAGTTATACCGCAAACACTCTCGATCTTTGACGTTCATTATCTCAGCACCTATTCGGCCAAATTAAACGCATTTATTTTTAAAAGAAGCGTCTTTCCGAGAACTTTTTTTAGGTACTTTGAGTATTTTTCTTTGGTAGCCAAATTCACTTCAAAAATCAATTATTTATAAGACGAAATTTTTCAACTTTTCAAAATCGCGTAAAAAAATGATAAAAACTTTTTCATTATAACTATTGTGTATTATAGTTTAGAAGTCTGAGTAGTCGTAAAAAAAATCGGCGCCTATTACAACTTAAAAATGTAAGCCTGGCATGAACGCAAAAATGACGTTAATTTTTTCGCGGAAATTATTTAACAATTAATTCATGTAAAAACTATCAGGCCAATTTAATCGGCCTTTGGCATATTGTTTTATACTATAATAAGGTTCTTAAATCCCAATTTATAGCGTGATTGGATGATTTCTTATCTGCGCAACAAATGCTTTAAAATAACCTCGTTTTTTAGCTACTTTTTTTGCATTTATCGCCATTTCTCAACAAAAAAATTGAATATATCGATTTTAAACCAATTCTATCTTGTAGAGAATTTCATAAAGAACAAATTCGTAAGTACACTTTTTTTCTCTATCTTGCATATTTAAAGAGTTATATTAAGAAATATTGGAAAAAATGAGCGATTTTTGCGTTTTTTGCAGTTTATGATTTTTCCTGCAAGTAGCACAACTTTTTCAGGTGGCGGACCTTCATATTTTCTTTTCTTAGATGATTTCCAAGCAATTCCAACCAATATCTAATCTACGTCACGACACAGCCATATTTCAAAGTATTGGGGTCTAATTCTCCTAGACTATTGATGAATGTCATTCAAAATTAAAAGGTTTTATGTTGCACGTTGTTTTATGATTAACAATTTTTTTTTAGTTGTTCTGTGCTAAGTAGGTAATAGTACACATGCATATGTATGTACCTGTAATAAAGGAATAAAAGTGTGTCCTTAATCCTGTTTCCAATTAATGTTATCACAAACTTGAATTACCTACTTTTTAGCACTCTTCAAACTTCATTTGTAAAAATTCATTGTTGAAAAGTGGAAAAGATTTGTAAGAACCAGTTTCATCCTGATAAAATACTTGAAGAAACTCAAAAAACAAATTTATTGGCGGGGAAGTCAAAGGACACCGAATTGATAAAATGCGAAGAAAAGTGGTGTAAAATGAGCAGTTAACGCAGAGGTACTTCTAGCATATTTCTACAGTGTTTGGGACTTTACTATTATGGACAAAATATAAGCTAAAGTCGACATTAAAAGTGCACAGGAAAGGCATCAAACGTTAAGGTGGATGGAGGTCATCTAAAGTCTCAGAAAGCTGCGTTGAGAATTCTTCATCAAATACTGTTTTTCATTTGATGAAGAATTGATTCAGAAAAATACTGCCAAGCAAGTTGCAATGAACCGTATCGATAATCTTCTTCTTCTTCAGCAACCTCTGATTGCCTACTCCTAGACATAGATCTCCCCTCGTACTCAACATAGTCTTTATCTTACGCCAGTTGGTGCCATCTTCTTCCTGCTTCTTCTGATGTCGTCTTGCCATCGTCTTGGTGGTCTCCTGACACTTCACTTATGCGCTCTTGGTCTCCAGTTGAGAATATGTTTTGACCATCTTTATTCCTCTTGTCGAGCAAAATGTTCAGTTCATCTCCACTTTTGTTTTTCGATATATTCTGCATCTTCTACGCATATCCTACGTCTTATTTCTTGGTTGAGAATGTGGTCTATTATGCTTATCCCTAACATACGTCGCTCTGTAGCTCACTGTGTTCTAAGTCTATTAGCTGATTTAGTTGCTAGTGTTATTGTCTCCATTGCGTATGCAATAACCGGTAGCACACAAGTGTTGAATACCTTCCTCTTTAGGTTAATTTGGACGGTTGTGCGCTTTAAAACGTGTCCCAGTTTTCCTACTGCTGTCCATCTCATTCTTATTCTTCTGCTCTTTTCTGATGTTTGATTCTGTCTTCCGAGCTTTATTTCGTGGCCCAAATAAACATAGATATCGTCTATAATACTGTCTACGTTCCCTATTGTCAATATTTTGGTTTTATTGACATTCATTTGTAATACGAACTCAGCCGACCCCGCCTCAAATTCGCCTATCATTTCTCCTAAATCGTTAATATCTTGGCTTAAAAGTATGATATTGTCGCAAGGCGCAGGTGATTCAAATATCTACCATCTATATTTATTTATTCATCTCTTCTCCCAATTTAACATTTTTAACGTTTCCCAACACGAGCGTAAATAGTTTTGGGGATATGGCATCTCCTTGTCTGACTTCCCTGTTTACTAGTATTTTATTAGTTTTGAGATCTGCTGTGATATTTACTTCCAGTGTCGCTTTTTATACATGTTTTGGAGTAAGTCTTTATACCTGGAGTCAACTCTGGCTCTCAAGATTGCCCATAGTTCTATTGAGTAAAATGCCTTATTGTAATCAACAAAGTCAAGATGGAGGGGAACATTATATTCATTGCATTTTTCGATCAACAGACGCACTATTTGTATATACTCTACAGTGCTGTAGCCTCGTCGGAAACATGCTTGTTCTGGTGGTTGATATTCGTCAAATGTATTTGTGAATCTATTAATAATTATTATTGTTCGAATTTGATTTAATTACCAAATTCTCCTGTGATTTTATTTTCAACTTCCCCTGTATAATACAATTCGAATATTCTGCTCAAAACATATAACTAAATATATCCTTCTTCTCAACATTTAATATTTCCTTGCATCAACAAAAAATTCATTTTAACTTTACTACCAGATAAGAAATACAGATAAATATCGTTTTCTGAAATTCCAATGAATATTTCAAAATATCCGACATCTTATCGCTTCATAAAAACTTTCTTCCAAACTCTGTTATCTGTATCTACGAAACCTTTTCAGGCCATAAAAACCACCCCAACTGCCAACTTTCACTCGCTGTATCTGACCGTTACGTTTTAAAACTCTTTTATCCCATTGGCCAGATCCAAATATTTTGCTCCTTACTCGCAACTACGTCAACCGACGTATAAATACGCCATCTAACTTACATTTTGTCTCTTCATCATTTAACCGTGGTACATAAAGGTACTCAAGTTATAAGAGCACCCGGCATTTTTTATCCCGGGAACAAACATGTTTGTACAAGTGAGTTCTTAATTGTCTACGCAAAAATAAATAAAATTATGAATTCATGCAATATATAAAAATGAAAGTGACATAAGTGTTTAATTTCATCATAAATTTCATCGTTACATCATACATCAGTGAAAACAATCGTTTGGTCCTTCGAGTACATCAGCTAACAACAAAGAACTTTCATTCCATCTAATAGCCCACGTAAAAAAGGGTTAATTAGAACAATTATTGTGAGTAACTTGTATGGATGGGTTAATAGACTTATGAGGATAAAGTTTTAATTTATCGTCTTTTTTGTGCGTGTGTCTGGAATTTTTCCCTCTTCGAGGCATTTATTGAGCAGTATTCTTATAGAATCAAGGGTTGCCATTCCTCTGAGTTGTATCATTTCAATGGCTACGCCATCCTCACCTGGTGTTTGGCCGTTTTTCATCCTTGACATTGCTAACTGTATCTCTTTGTTGGTATGGTAATATCCGCCATCTCTTCTGATCCCACATTATTAATTCGTTCTGTGTTCCCTCCAGGGGAGTCGGGGTTTACTTGTAAATACGACTCGAAAAACGCTCTACTTTTGTCCTTTAAATCCTCTTTGATATTCCCACATTGCTCCTTTAGTTGGTTGTTCTTCCCATGGTGTTTTGTGTTTTAGAACATGTTTAATTGTTTTCAATGACCGATTAGTGTTTTTAAATGAAACTCAAGGTTTCTAGTTAATTCCACAATATAATACAAGTTATTGAAAATTCTGAAAAATTGACAATTGTTTCGATAAATCAATATCATCGTCAGAATTTTCAATAACTTGTATTATATTGTGGAATTAACTAGAAACCTTGAGTTTCATTTAAAAACACTAATATGAGCATATTCCACGAAGTAAGGGTCGAGACAGTCAATTTCATTTTCAATGACCGAGTTTATTAGTTCTGTATTTGAGTTTCTTGTATTTTCTTTTATTTTGCTCTTTATATTTTTGTTTATTTGGCGGTATTCGTTAGTTCTTTTGGACATTTTTCTCCTTTTTTCCATATGTTCTTCTGTTTCCTCCTTTAATTTGTCTTTTTTCTTGCTTCTTCTCGAGAAACATATCTTTGATATCGATGATACTTCTAGTAAAAGTTTAAATACAGTCACGATTGGAATAAGCGTATAAAACACTAGTCTAATGGATCATATTAAACAACGCCAAGCAGTTGAATTATGTAATTGTCGATAAAAAGTAGAACAAGCTTAAATTATATACGGTGCGGTGGAATAAGTGTTACTCCCCCCCTATTAACTACTCTATTTTTATATCTTAAGAAAAAAGCTCAAACAGGTCAATTTTTATACTAAACGTAGTATGTTATGACAAAAGTTTCGAACCTGACATAATCCCTCTTCATGGGGGTGTCATCCCTTCGATTTTTTTAAATGAGAAAGTGCATCATGCGACACCTCATTTGAAACATATTGAAACACTGATTTCAAAAATGTATAACACTTTGGTTCAAAAATTAACAGAGTCTGAGTTATGCGAGATTAACGGATTATGAGTACGTCACTGTAGATTTTTTCTCAAACCGTAATTGTCTTTTTTCGTTACCTAGCAAATTTATTATTATCAGTTGTCACTGTCAAATAATATTGAAGTAATTTCAGTTTTGTTACTACATGAAGATAAGTTTGTTTATTGTGAATAATAAAAATGGTACAACCTCGCAATTTTCCTGACCGCTCAATAGACCGACATTATTTTAAATCTGTGGTCGGTATATTTTTTAAAATAGGTGGAGTCGAAAATACAAAACGGTCTGTCAGAAACCCTATATCCGAAGATAAGCAGGTTTCTATACTGAGTGAGTTTGTCGTAAATCCATCTACTTCAACCAGAAATGTAGCACAAACTTGTGAAGTAGATAAGAAGACAGTGTTAAAGGATAAGAAAAATAAATTCCATCCCTACAAAATACAAATGTTGCATGAACTCACAGAGGATGACCCAGATAGACGGATGGAATATTGTGAAACTATCACAAATATTATTACACACAATCAGAATTATCTCCGACACATTTGTTTTAGTGACGAGGCGACATTTTTTGTATGCGGACATGTACATCGGCAAAATGTGAGGTATTGGTCTGATGAAAATCTAGGGAATTACATGCTAGGCCCAATATTTATTGACGGGAATTTAAATGGTGATAATTATTTGAATATGTTAGAGACAGAGATAACCGCCGCAATAAATAACATCATCACAAACCACCCGCATGAATTTCCTCAACATGTCATATTTCAGCAAAACGGAGCTTCGCCTCATTATGCTGTCAGAGTGCGAAATTATTTAAACACAGTTTTTCCAGGAAGATGGATTGGACGACGGGGATATATCGAGTGGCCATCTCGATCACCGGAATTAACCCTATTAGATTTTTTTCTATGGGGCTACTTAAAGTCCAAAGTGTATCAAACCCAAGTCGATACAATTAACCAACTGCGCGAAAGAATTATTGCAGAATGTGGTAATATTACCAGAGATGTTGCAAAGGGTTAGAGAGGAAATCCAAAATAGGCTGTATTATTGTCAAGAAGTAAATGGGGAACATTTTGAACACCTTTTACGTTAAAAAATTATTTAGTTGCAGTTACTGTAAAAGTTTAAAATTTATTTAGTTTTCAGTACACCCTTAGTTGTTACTTGTAATTTATTACATTAAATGATTAAATTCAGTTACCAACATTTACAATTTAGGAAAGATTTATTTAAAGACAAAAGAAATCCAACCCTCCAATGAAAAAACCTACCGTCAAGCCAACAGAATTCATTGAATTCTTGCAAAGTAAGATTAAAACTCTCGTTAATTTTTGAACTAAAGTGGCCCATGAAGAGAGATTATGTCAGGTTCGAAACTTTTATGTCATAACATACTACGTTTAATATAAAAATTGACCTGTTTAAGCTTGTTTCTTAAGATATAAAAATAGAGTAGTTAATATATATAACAACTACCCAAAAAATTATAATGATGGAAAAAAATACAGAAGGATCATTCAATCGCAAGCCGCTGTTTTGAAAAAACACAGACGCAACTAAAAATGGTTCTCTCTTATAAATAAAATGAAAATGCTGAATTTTAGAATGACAATTTTAATTTAAAGTGAAGTTGAAGGATTATCACTCTGTCAAATATTTTCGTATAAAACAGACATTTTTAGAGATATCAATACTTAATAATCTATATAAATAAATGTTGGCATGAATATTATCAAAAACATTGACTTAAATTTAAATAAGATACTTCTGTATTCGTGAACTTTAAAATAAAATTAAAACAAGTTTAGATGGTCAACATTTTGAGAAAATTCATTCATTTTTTGCCAGATAACAATACACAATCACCATTCACCAACATACATTTTAATTTTTGTACTGTCATAATTGATAGAGTTTATTTTTAAAGATCATATAACAATAATAATATTATTAACGATAAATTACAGAATAATAACCGTTAAAAACATGCATCTGCATCCTCTTCGAGCGTTTGAGTGTAAAAAAGTTACATGAAAAGTTTTGAAAATGAAAAACTTCACAAATCATTAGTAAATAGCTCATTGTGTAGACATTTTGTTGAGTATTGAATAAACATGAAGGTCCAGAAGCTTGTAGTAAAGTATTTCCAATTTACTAATCATAATTGAGGATCCCACCGTGTTCTTCTTTATAAACGTTTCGGCTGCTACAATTACAACCTTTTTTAGTACGGTGGACAAAATACTCTACTAGCGTCCTTCAACGATTAATTGATGTTACAGACTTCTTCCAGGTGACAGTTTCGCCTGGAGGATAGAAGAGATCTTTAGAAATTCCTGATATTTCCTGAAATTGCTCTAATATCTGTCAGCTAGCTTTATATGGAAACAAAGTTATAATTAGTGAGATACGGTAACGAAATTGGAGAGTTCGAAATATCGTTCAAAACTTCTGCTCGTTTAATTATCTGAATATCTGGAGCTACTTCTCCACTTGGAGGATGTGGAAAATGTATAAGTAGAGAAGGAGTGGAATATTTTAGTGATATGCCATCTGAAATAGTTCAATCTCTCATCTACAATTAACCGCTCCGGGAATTGGAAAATCCAATCTTTCTCAAAGGTTTTGGTTATATTTTGGATATCAGAAAAAAGTTGACCGAATAGTGGACCTACTTATAAATATAAAAGCATTTATCTGGAAAGATCAGTGTTAAAAACCTATCTTGAAACATGAAACCAGCTCCATTATAAAATTTTTAATGCATAATTTCAATGTTTCACTAACAAGTACTTAAAAAATTCTGGAATCTTTTCGTCAGAGACATTGACTACAAAAAATCATACGATAACGTCCCACATAGCTGGCTAATATACGTACTCAAGAGTATACAACATCAACCCTCTCATAATTAATTTCGTCCAAATCATAATTCATGTTCATATTTATTGTGGATGTAATAACATATACTAACAGTTCAATTGTTTTTTGAAGAATACGAACAATACAATATTATTTTAAACAAAAGTAGAAAAACATCCTTGCATAAACTTATTTACATACGATCAACTTGAGTGACGTAAGTCAACCATAGACATATAATATATGGATAGAAAAACATGTCAAAATGTAATTATATCTTAACAAAAATACAGAATTCGCAAATGACAAGATAGCCATTAAAAGAGGAATATTTCAAGGGGAAGCATTAGATGCCCTGTGATTCTGCATGTGTCTAAATATTATATACCAGGCTCTCTCAAAAACAAAACAAAGAATCACCATCAAATTCAACAGAAACAACAACCACAAAATCAATCACCTTTTCTACATGGACGACATCAAACTATTCAACTCTATAAAATGACAAATAAACTCGATCATTAAAATAACAGAAACCATGTCCAACGACATAAAAATGGAATTCGGTTTAAATAAGTGCAAAATTGACAACATCGAATGTGGCAAGTAGTGGTTAGTCCTTTGCTAGTGCACGGAAATTCCAAAATTTTAGGTCTGTATATTCATTTTAAAAACTTAATTTTACACCTTTTACAGGCGATACCTCCAAAGGGGTTGGGCTGAGGAAATTTTGTTATAGTAATCCATAATAATTTCGTACGGACAATCACCTCCTGAATTTTTTGATTTAATGTATAAAGTAATCTAAGAATTGATATCAAAACGAAGAAATTTCATATGTATAATATGTTGTATGAGCTTTCGAAACTTTTCAGGTAACCTATTAATTCTAAATTTTCATAATTTCATAACACAATAATAATTTAAAAAAATATATTTCACTCCAAATTTTATGAACTTCAAATTATTTTTCAGTAATTTTCAATTACAGGATATAAATTATTCCAGAAACACATTACCAACAGTCATTTTCTATGAATGTAAATAAATCTAAAGCTTTACAAAAACATTACACCAAGAAAACCAATTTAATTCAATATTTTGTCAATAAAAGTAATACTATCTTTAGATTTATTTTCAATAAAAGAAAGTATTCGTACGTATACGTATAGAACAATTTTTATATTTAAATTATTCTAAGCAAATAACCACAGAATTGATATTAAGGCACGTTATCCTTTCCATTTTCTATATGTAATGATTATGATTGAAGACGTATTTCTCAATAGTCTCCCTTGTAGAATTCGTGAATAATCTAGCTTTGCATCCAGGAATGGTACATCGCCATCTTATGCGCCCCGACTGACAAACATCGGCTTTTCGGAATTTATAACCGTTGACCAAGAGCATAGGTTGACCCCTTATACTTACGATTTCTTCTACCCTGAGATCGCTTCCGTAATCGAAAATTTTTTTGTAAATATCTAAAAATAATCAGGTGGATAATTATTTACATTTTATCATTGAAAAAGGAGGGATATAATTTGAAGTACATTCTGAAAAAATAAATTAATGTATTTTTACATTATTATATACAAAGCTGGAATTTTGAGGATTTTATTTACAGATGAACTTGTTATATACCATCCTTGAAAAAGAATTGCCTCTTAATGATTATTTGTGTAAAACTTTAGTAATGCTATTTGAACTTAGAGCAAAGTTACAAATGTTTCTTTCAGATACTTGTTTTAATTTGAAAGATTGTTTGTATTATAAAATTTGGTTGTTCCGACTGTCTTTTATTGAGGATATCTTTCAAAAACTGGACGAATTAAATTTATCAACGCAAAGTAAACAGACAACAGTGTTCCAGGCCTGTAACAAAATAACTGCCTTCAAAAAAATTAGATTTTTGGATTATTTGTGTTGGCAAGAGAAAAACAGAAAGCTTTACGTCACTCAGTGAGTTCGTTAGCGATAATGTTTCAAGATGATGTATTTGAAGAATTGGTACAATATCTCACTTCGATGCGCGCATCTTTTGAGAAGTATTTTCCCGAAGAACAGAAAACAAAAAGGAAACTGAATTCATCGATTCATAATCCTTTTTTACCCAACTTGCAAAAGTATGTCAAACGAGATATATGAATCTCTTTTAGAAATGTCGTCAGATACAAGTATGGAGTCACTAGTTATATCGCCGTTTCCCATGGAACCTCCAACGTCAGCAGATTCTCATATCATCATATTCGTACAACTGTTATTTCTGCATTTTTTACTTTATTAGAATTATATATTTTGTAGTTCTGTTCTTTGTCAATCTTTCACTGGTAAACTTAAAAATATCTAATAAAAATAGTTAGTTGTGTAAATAGAGTTTTTTAAAAAGCAATTTTGAGTATCGATTATATTTCTGGCGCAGTCAGTAGGATATCTAGAATTGGAGAGGCTCTCTAAAAATCAAGAAATCCATCTATTGAAGACCCTCGAAGCCCTTCAAGACAGAAGACGATAAAAGTTGAAACAAGCATCGTTCAACTTTGCAAGGACTACGGAAACTCAACAGAGAAGGTGTTTCGTCCTTATAGTTACAGTCACGGGAATGCTCAAGTTTGCCTTATTTATCCTGTGAGTATTCAGTAATATAAAATTATTTAATTTGTTCATGAAGTAGATACCTAGCCTATAAAGGTTCAATTATTAATATATGTCTATAGATTCGTTAATTAACGATCTAGAAAAGTTGAAAATTAATACTTTAGTTGACCTTCAAGTTTCTAATCAATCAGCACAAAGAAATAACGTAAAAATGACTGAACTCGAAGCTGAATACTTAAATTGCGTACCAGAGTTCGATGGAAACCCCAACGAACTTTACCGCTATTTATCTGTCAGCGAATCAATTATTAATACTTTTTATATTAGAGACCAACCCAACCATTTCCAAAACATATATTTAATTAATTCACTAACTTCCAAATTACGTGGAAATGCTAAACTTGTAGTTAACATACAAAATGTGACTTCCTGGACATCTTTTATACACTTTCTCGAAATATTGCGGACCAAAGAGATGAATCCTGTCTTAATCGCGATTTTGTTATGATGAGACAAGGAAGCGGTGAGAGACCCCAACAATTTTATGACAGATTGTTAAATATTTTGAACTTTGTTTGTAGTTATTTAGATAAGCACGAACAATCATTATAAAATGAGATACTTAAAAGAGATTTATACAACAACCTAGCTTTGAAAACATTTTTGTCGGGTCTTAAAAAACCTTTAGGAACCAAAATCCGCAGCATGAAACCTAAAACCTTGAATGAGGCATAACAATATGTTCAAAATCCACAAAATAGAAATTTACCTAGACAACTAATGCCTCGGTCAAGACAACAATTTAAACCAAATTTTAACAATCAGTCTTATTTTAATAATCCTAATAATACGGGTAACCAACTCTGCCTACAATGCTGTCGGGTGGACTGAGTAGCTTAACAGTAGTGCAGCCGGTCCCAAGCCCGGATAAAAGAGGAGGGTTCGGGGGTGAGGTTAGCAGCCTGCCTCTGCTAAAAAAGAAACATGCTCATAGAACCGATCATAAAGCGTCATATATCGGACGGAAACACCAAAAGACGAACTCAGCAAGAAACAGGATTACGAGAAAGGATACGAAACTAAGAGTTGCATGCTGGAACTTCAGGTCCTGGACTAAACGAGACCAAGAGATACTAACAGAAATGCATTCCCACAAAATCGACATATGTGCCCTATCGGAAACCAGGAAGAAGGGAAAAGGAACATCAAAGTACCAGAACTATATACTTGTATACAGCGGAATGGACAAAGGAGACTATGCAAGCTCAGGCGTCGGACTCCTGTTGCATAAAAATTTTTAGAATGATATAGAGGATATCGAATATATCAATCACAGAATCTTGAAGACAACCTTGAAACTAGCAAACTGTGAATTATATTATATCTGCCTATGCCCCAGACATAAGCAATCCTGAAAATGAAATGGAAGATTTCTATAACACGCTACAAGATGTGCTGAACAAGCTACAAGAGAACGATAAACTCATGATCCTTGGAGACCTTAATGCAAGAATTGGAAATAATATCATAGACAATATCAAACAACGATTTAACGAAGAAACAATAAATAGGCATGGAGAACACCTTATTGACTTCTGCGCTCAAAATATTTTAAGAATAAACAACACGTTTTCCCCCATAAACCCCAACATAAGTACACTTGGCAAAATACACAGGAACAACAATCAACGATCGATTACATAATAACTAATAGAGAGATCTTACTTAAGCAAATACTTGATGTAAGAGCTTTAACATCGCACAATGTAGGGTCCCATCACAAATTGATACTGGGGAAATTCTCAATTAACATTCCATTAAACAAGAAAAAACCACCCAAATACGTGGAGAAGATAAACATATAGTTACTAGTGGACCAAACCACAAAATGGCTATATCAGAAAAGATTAAAAGAAAGATTTGATACACGCCCAGTAACAGACGAGGAAAATTTAAATGCGATTTGGACAAAAATGGAATCTAACATATTGCAAGCTGCAAAATAAAGTACAGGAGTCAGAATAATTAACGTAAACTCAACAAAAATACTGAAACCGTGGTTCACTGAAGAAATGAGAGATCTAGCATATTGAAAAAGAAAAGCATATCTGCAATATTTCACAATACAGCCGACAGCTATTAACAATACAAAAACGTAAGAAATGATGTAAACTCTAAGATGATAATCCTGAAAAGAGATTAATGGACACGGTTTACCAAAGAAATGGAGCACGATCAATTCGGATCGCAACGTAAAGTGTGGAAAGTCATTAGAGGCAGAAAAAAAACCAATCAATGAATATAAAAATCTAAATAAGATAGAAGGAGAAAAATGGACAGCCTATATTAGAGAACTTTATAATCCAGAAACGAATATACCTAGAAATGAATATACAGAGGAAGATGAAGAAGAAGATGTCGAGGATGAACAAAACATAGAAATAACAAAGGAAGAACTTAAACATGGCATAGAAAAACTGAAAAATAGAAAAATCGCAGGACCCGATGGTATACCGAGCTATTAAAATACGGAGGAGAAATGATTATGGAAAACATAAGTACACTTTTTCAGAGACAGCAAGAATGTACCAGAACAATGGAAAAATAGCATTACAATACCAATATATAAAAAAACAAGAACAAGAATAACCCTAGTGTAGTGATCCCTAAAGGACAGCAATGGCAAAAGGACATTAACTTAGAAATAATATTTAAATTTAGGTTAATATTAATAATAGTATTTAGGGAGCATTGATCGGCCACGGTCAATGTCAGTTATCAGTGGAAGCACGTTCGTGTTTATATACAAACATGTACAACTTATAGACGGAGGTAAGGCATCTAGAAAATCATATCTATATTTCCTATAAATTAAGAGTTAACGAACCAGGATAGGAGAGTTGTTATTAATACTTTGAATAAGACGATTGGTTTTATATTTGTGTATTTTTAATGTATTAAACGTCATCCCAGTGATATTTACAGAAGTGATGTTGTTTATTTTATTCCCGCATACAGGTTGCTAGGTAAGTGGTTTCCTCCAAGATATAATGCCTTCATGGTAAGCGTCGAGTATACGAGGGACCCTTACTAAGTAACCACCACACTAGCAATTATCGAACCATTACCTTGCTAAACACAACACTCAAGCTATTAACGAAAATACTCGTCAATAAGATCAATAAAGACTATACGATATCAGAAGAGCAACAGGCCTTCCGACAAAACAGATCAACAATAGATGCCATTTTCATAGTCAGACAAATAGTTGAGAAATCAATTGAATATAATAATCCTGTATACAAGGTGTCCCGGGACTAATGGGAAAAAAGTCAGGAGCGTATAATCTGAGCCAAAATAATGTTAGTACTTCATATATTATACTTTTTCTATGCAGGCCCTCGTTTTCGAGTTATAGGCCTCTAAAGTTTTAATTTTGAATTTGGTTTTTATTTTTATTTTCTGTACTAGTTATTTGATCTTTATAAAATTTACGGCTGAGCTATAATGTACGTATATGTTTATTTTGGAAAGGTAAACAGTTTTACAGTAGTGCCTTGAAGCCAGGCACGGACTACTCGCAATGGTTTGTGATCCAAAATTTTTGCAGGGATGGCACACCCTGTATGAAATTATCGAAATTGAATAGAGGAACGAATATTTCGACGCGAAATAAGCAAAAATTTTATGGTCCATTTAACCAAAACCGACGAACACGAAATTTTGTGTCAGAAGAACTATTCAACACAGAATGCCAAGAACCTGGTCCCTCTTTTCAAAATTTTAATTCAAGTTTTTCCAGTGATAATGTTTGTAACGAAGATTATAATATAAATGAAAATGAAACACTTGATAATGAAAGTTATGACCTAATTGATTTAAACGAAACAAATTTTCAAACCAAGCCTCGCCGGAGAAATTTGACATAATTCCACAAATTATATCATTCAATAATTCAAATTCCAGCGAATTACCCTATACAATTTTTCCCGAGCATAATCTAAAAATTTTAATTGATACAGGCTCAACTAAATCTTTTTTAGACCCAAATCAAATAATGATCATGATGATTCAAAACGACGATTCTTGGTGCAGAATTCGTCATGAATATCCAATGTTTGCCAAAATGACTCTAAATATTCTACTCTTGTTCCCAACATATTTGTGCTAAACAGGATTCTCAACCTATGCAGTCACGAAAACAAAATACCGCAATAGATTGGACGCCGAACCTGATATAAGACTTCAACTGCCTTCTATCAAATCTGATATCAACCAGTTGATGAAAGATAAAAAATAGTTTCGTACCTCCCATTAGTTAGATTTTTTTAAATATCTTCTATTATTATACTTGTTATTAGTGTTACCGAGAGACGAGACGAGACGAGAGAAGGGCTTCTCTCGTCTCGTCTCATTAGACGAGAGACGACCTTCTCTCGTCTCGTCTCGCTTCTCTCGTGATTTAAACCGAAAATAGTAAAAACCAAGCTAAATTTTATCGCGTTGAGGTTAGGTTCTACCATATTTGACATGAAATGTGTGCAGAATATGTCAAATATAACAGAACCTAACCTTAATGCGTTAAAACTTTGCTTGGTATTTACTACAGGGTAGCCCATTAGTGCCACAAAGGTCAATATCTCCTGCACCAATAAAGATAGCAGGTAATCGTTTGACGAAGCTTATTAAGGGTTAAGAGGTGCTTATTTTTGTCTATACAGGGTGCTCCAAAAAACCAGCACGGTAAAAAAATTCAATTTTTTTAAATGGAACACCCTGCATATTTTTAAATTTTCAGATTCTATCCGCACTCTTTGCCCTGTGTGATGGTGTGGACTACACCGAAACGTTGGCGTTGATTTAATAAACACAATTTTTCCAAAAAGCTGAAATCATTATATGAACCGTTTTTGTATCTAGGCACCTATCTGTAATATATTTTTTAGTTCATTAGTAAATTTTATGTTAACTGTTGCAATATTTTCTCTGACAAAATAAAATTTAATTATTAAAATGGGCGTTTTATTATTTTTGATAAGATTGCATTTTTCACCGTGCTCTTATTTCGCATTTATACAGTGTGCTCATTTGAGTGTGCAACTACAATGATGTACGTTTCAACACAAATTATAGATAATCAGGACATTTTTTGAAATATTTTTAGTACCTACGGCTATGGTTGCTTCAAATATTATATTTTTTCTGTTTTCTACCTCAATTTCATTCTATCTCAAGCAAAAATTGAGATAATATTTAAAAAAGCCATAAGCCTACTGATAATATTTTTAAAAAATTCCTGATAATGTATAATTTGTGTCGAAACGTACATCATTGTATTTGAGATATTATGTACTCAAGAATCAATATGAAAAAATCTTGGTCCGTATTTAAAGATATGAAGTTGACCCATGATATCTCAAAGATTTATAACGAGTGATAGAAAAAAAGTAACGGTAGTTTGCAAAAATTAAAAGATTATATAGATTTTATTTCAAGAACGTTGTCCTAAAATTAAAACCTTTCGAGTTGAGGTTTGAAGGTTTTCAACAAATCATAAGTATCTCAGGAATTGAAAACATTTTTACAACGCGGTTAGTGAACACACAAACATTTTTATTGTGCTAATTTCGACAATGTATGCCTGTCACGAGTTATTTGACTGCAAATAATTTTATCCAGCGATAAAACGTCATAATCATAATATGTTTGCAGTCGAATAACTCGAAAACCGCTGGTCCACCTATAGACATTATATAATGTATATATTTTTGCAAAGAGGAATTTAAGAAGATTCCAAAAATGTAACGTTTTTTGCTCCAGATCGAGAGAAACGAGAATTTCTCGACGAGAAAGGGTACTTCTCTCGTCTCGTCTAACTAGACGAGAGAAAATGGGTCTGTCGTCTCGTCGAGAGAGGACGAGACGAGACGAGAGACGAGAATATCTCGTCTCGGCGGCAACACTACTTGTTATATACTAATTTACTAAGTAAAGTAAGTAATGAGTAACATTTGTTACATTGTATTTTTATTATGCTTATTAATAAAGAATACATTTTTAAAAGCAATTGTTTTATTGTAGGCTCACAAAATTCAATTCTGCGATCAGGATAATCTTCTGTCAACATTTTCAGTTTGTAAGGATGAAATTTTTATTTCTTTAAAACCCTTTTAACAGTTTATGAACACTCCACAAGTTTGCGTGACATTTAAGGTGGTTTCTATGGGGTTCACTACCATTTCGGCAACGATCTCAATTTGTATCTCTTCGCTGATTTCTGGCCGTCCAATTCGCTTATCGTCAGCTTTGTTTCCTGTTCACTGAAATTTTCCCTTAAGGTAGTTTCTAGATGTTGGCTGATCTAGATGTCTTTTATCAAAAATTAGATTATTTCTAGCTATATTATCCCATTTAAAATCATCTTCCTAATCGGCTCCCGTCCTTAGTTCAGTTTACCAAAATTACAAATTTCTAACTTTTACGGTTCAAAAAATAAATGGGCGAGTAGGGATTTTACACTCGCACTGTAAAAGTAAAGTTTGGAAAATATATAGGACTCAATTTATGTATTAATCTCGAAGAACACGAAGTTGTTTTATTCCAGATTTGATCTTATCCTAGCATGAAGATAACTTCATCTTATAGAAGGCATTAATACCATTTATACCTTTTTGGACGATTAAATAAAGCAATTTGTAACAATTCTTTAGAATTTATTACAACACTTTGATATAATAAACTTAAACTGAAAATAACCTTTCATATTATTTATAAACAATTATAAAACTAAACAATTATAGAACTAGACGCATATAAAATGATAATATATCTATAATTAAGAATACAAATTGTTTCAGTTCAAAAAATAAATTTTTCAGCTGTATAAACTGCAATTTAACCAGGTAATATCAATCACCATTTGAAAAATGATAAGATCACTGCCCAAAATATCCCGCTACTCAATTATCATAACACAGATATTTTTAACAAAACATACTCCTAGATAGACTCAGTATTATGTAACCAAATACAAATATCTATCTGTGGCTGTAAAAGAGCGGGGTTACTTTGTTGATCAAGGTGTACTAATAGCCAAGGGCTCACATGTTGGATTGAGGATCAATAATTAATATACCGAAAATAGAATATTATCCCATAAAACTATGTCATAAACGATCGAGCTGAATGTCTACCAAGGAAATCACGTAAAAAAATGTGCCAAGTACATAACCTCACAACTGGTGTGAATATTAAACGGGGTGTTAATTTGAAAACGAACGGCATTTAATATTGCCTAAACTAATGACAGTATCAAAATTTGGCGAAGTACGTCAAATTACTTATCAAGGGGCACAACTGCGTTTGTTGTCATATTACTTTCAACTCTCCGCCCCCAGGGCACCTACCCCTAAAATTTTCATTAGCAACCCCTATTTCTTTTACCATTTTTGAGTTCCTTATGTAATTCTTAGATAAATTTCATTATTTTTTTTAAATTGAAGTATTGTAATACGGGGTTACATTGAACATTTTCTTTATATTTTGTTGAATAACTTTTGTATCTGTCGCTCAATCGAATAAAAAAATGAACCTTATGGGTCACTATAGAAGCATGACTGTACATACGTTAGATTATCTATTGGGCGTAGCTATGTAGAGATAGCTATAAAAAAGTTGCTGTTCAATTTTACCCCGCGCCCGGGGTAACATTTAACGTAGTATAAATGGGTGTCTACGAGCTCACAGGTTAGTTATTCGTTCAATTTAACCCCGCCAGTGAAACAAGCGGAAAAAATTAGTGGAAAGAGTTTTGTTTGTTTTTATTTCTCAATGCCAAGGTGGTTATATTTATTGACAAAATATTTTTATACATTTTTTTTTATTAAGCATTAAATTATTTTACACAGTCTTATAAAATCATATTTCAAACTAAAGATAAACGGTTTTAAAGATTAAAACTAACTTTTCCGCATCTGTGAGATGCCCTGATTAATATTCTATCATAAAATTGCCAGTAATAATATAACAAGAGAGTGAGAATAAATAGAAAATAATTTGACAGGTTTTTTGAAAACTTGTTGTCAGGCAATAGTCACGAGAGCCCGCAGGGCTCGAGTGGCTATTTCCAAATGGCAACAAGTTTGAACAAAATCTGTCAAATTCTTTTCTAATTTATGGAACTCGCGAGTTATATTTGACTAGATTATTTTTTGATTCACAAATTTTTTAAATATAAAAGATTAATAAGACTATCATAAAATTATTGAAAACAATTTAAATTAGTACAATGAAAAACGCAATTATTAAAAATATTTCGAGACTCATTATTTATTGAGGATTTGGAATTGCTTGTTATATTAAGTGTTTCCTCCTGCGTATCTTTTTTGTTATTTCTGCATCAGAAAAGGTACTAAACCGATGATTTTCACCCATTTTATATATCGCGTTCACACAATTAGGAAATTATTTTGACAACTATCTGACACTTCCTAGGCAAATGAAAGCCACAGTGATTATTCCCGAGAATAATCACAAGAGATTTATTCTCACTATAATAATGACATAACTGGTTGAAACTTACCCTTATAACAAATGAAGAAGCATTTCATTGGTTTTGAGAAACGTCAAAAAATAATCACTTGTATACACTTCGGGGATGTATCGTGTTAACAAACCGAAATTTCTCCAAAAGTAACCAAAAATGGAGTATATCTGGATTTATAGGACCAGCTGTACTCGCTATAGACAGCTGAAAATCAATAGGGTACATCTGTGAGACACCTTGAATGAGACACCTTGAAAAATATCCAATTATAAAATTGGCCACTTGTATACACTCCGGAGGCTGTATCGTACTAAACACGAAATTTCTCCAAAAAAGGACAAAAATGATTCACTTCAGGTACCATAGCACCCGTTGTACTAGCTCTGGTGAGATAAAAATCAATAAGGTTTATCTATAAGATGCCCTGAACAATATTCAGTCATAAAATGGGTCACTTGTATACACGCTGGAGGCTGTATCGTGCTAACAAACTAAAAACTCTCCAAAAATGATAAAAATTGGGTACCTCAAGAACCATAGCACTCGTGTACCATAGCTTTAGTGAGCTGAATCTCAATAGGGTTCATCTTTGAGACGCCCTGAATAATTTCCAATCATAAAATTGGTCACTTGTATATACTCCGGAGGCTGTATCGTCCTAACAAACTGAAATTTCTCCAAAAATGTCGTACTTAAAGTACTATAGCACCTGTTGTATTGGCTGTGGTGAGCTGAAAATCAATAGGTTTCATTAGTGAGATATCTTGAATAATATTCAATCATAAAATTGGTGACTTTTTGCATTACGGAGGCTGTATCGTTCTATCAAACTGAAATTTCTCAAAAAATAACAAAAATATCGTACTTCAAGTACCATAGCATCCGTTGTACTTGCTATTGTGAGCTGAAAATCAATAGGGTTCATCTGTGAGTACTCCTGAATAATATTCAATCATAAAATTGGTGATTTATTGCACTCCGGAGGCTGTATCCTGCTAACAAGACATGTAACGAAAAATGGCCGACGACAACGACGACGACATACACACAGGATTCTTTTTTCTAAAAACCATTTTTTCGTGTTGTTCTTGATGAAAAAAGTAGAAATAACTCTGGGGTAAACCAATATTTTTCTCGCATCGTAGATACGATTGACGGAAAAGTCAAAATGTTATCACGCATTTTTCTCATTTGTCTTCTTGCCAAATTTCAAACATGGACAATATTTCAGCGCTGCAAGATGAGAAAATACAATTCCACTGAAAATTTCAACTTTTTTGTGGGTAAACCAATACTTTGTCAAATGACAAAAAAAATAAGGGAAACGTATAAACGACAGTCTTTAGAAGGATTTTAGCCCAAAATATACCCATCAAATTGGATCGAGAAAACCACTTTTCCGCGGCAGTCTTCAGCTGGAGCTGGCAGAAGTCTCTCAAAATCCGGAGGACTTACGACTGAAATGTCTATCTGAAAATAAATCAACAATCGATTTTGGTATACCTAATGCAAAATGCACTGAAAAATTTACCCCTGGCCAATAGAAAGCAGAATTCTTCGCAGTTCTCAGGAACTTGACCACGTAGTCTCCATCAGGCAGTTTTTCTTTTATAAGACCAACGAAAAATTTCAAGGTCTTTTTGGTTGCGAATCTCACGAGCACATAATCGTTGACGACTGCAGCCCCTGTTGACCTCTCGATCTCCTCGTTCTCTTCTTGGTTCATTTCATCACAAAATGTCTCGAAATCACAATCAGATTCGTCCTGAAGCTCTAGTTCGTTGTCGGAACTGTCACTATCCAATTCATTAGCAGACTTTTTCTTATTATTGGTGGGTGGTGCAGAACATCCAGAATTTTCCCCTATTCCAAAATCTTCCAGTCCAATGGTTTTACCCGGTGCGATGTTAATTTTCTTTTTTCTTTGAATTCTAGTTCCCTTTTTGTTCCTAATACCGTATAGAAACTGTATAACCGTGTCGTTTAAACTGTTTTTGAAACTTTGATTTGATTCAGTATCATCAGTACCAGGCAATTTCTTTAATATTTGATTTCTGTCTAAAGGGTATATACCCGTTACCCGAAAGCCACTTTGAAGGTTTTGTTCACCGGTTTCTGCGAATTTTAACATGAATATGAATATGGCTCGACACCCCATGTGGGGTTATGCCGCGTGTACTTTCTAGATCCGCTTAATTGGGGTGGATCAGTCCCCGTTATGCCTTTAAATTCTTTCACTTATGTCTCTCCATAGTTTCCTATTTCTTGCTTTCTTCTTCCAGTTTGTTACTCCTGCTATATTAAGGTCCGCCTCCACCTCATTTTTCCATTTTGACCTGGGTCTACCGCGTCTCCTCTTTCCCCCTGGATTCCACTGCAAAATATTGTAGGTTACTGATTTAGCTCCTTCCCTCCATACATGTCCCAGCCATTTAACTCGTTGTGCTTTTATTCTCTTTACAATGTCTTCGCCTTTTATTTCGTCCAAAATTTCACGATTCGTTCTTATTCTGTATTCACTTTCATCTAATTTTACAGGACCCAGTATTGCTCTCAATATCTTCCTTTCAGTTATTCTTAGTTTTTCCTCTTCCTTCTTTGTTAACGTCATTGTTTCTGCCGAGTACATCATGATTGGCCTTATCATCGTTTTATACATATTTGAATTTGTTTGCTTCCTTAAAATTTTACTCTTAAGTAGCTTTTTATTTGCATGATATGCTCTGTTTGTAGCGAGTATCTTTTTTTCAATTTCAGTAGTTCTATCTCCAGTATTGCTAATCATAACTCCCAAATATTTATATTTTTCAACTTCTTCAAATTCATAGTCGCTGATTTTTATTTTTCCTTTTTGGTTTAGGTTCCCAAATCTCATTACTTTCGTTTATTTTTAGCCACATTTTTCCTCCCTCTGTGACTATCTCCTTTAGCATATTTTCCATGATTCTTCTTCTTTTGGATACAAGCACGATATCGTCCGCATAGGCTATTATTGGACTGCCACTTGACCTTAAGCTACCCTTGTGTAATTTTCTCATTGTGTGTTCTAATGATAGATTGAATAGCGTTGTGGACAAAGAGTCACCTTGTCTTACCCCTTTATTAATCCTAAATTCATCTGTTTCTCCTTTTTGCGTTATTACACTGATCCTTGGTCATTTTGATTAGTCTTCTCAGTTTTTCGCTTACTCCTTGTTCTTTTAATGCCTTCATGAGTTCACTTCTTTTGATTAAGTCGAAGGGTTGTTGGAAGTCAATGAATAGCATTTCTATGTCTAATCTGTATTCATGTGGTTTTTCCATTATTTGTTTTAATGTATGAATAGCATCATTTGTTGATCTGCCTTTTGTAAAACCGCATTGATATTGCCCTATCACTTCCCTTCTACTTTCCACAAGCCTTCTGCGAATTTTAACATCAGCTTCTTTAAAAGTTTTGGAAATATCTCCTTTGGAAGACCAGTTGATCGCTGAGTATTGCACGCCATTGTTTCTTCAGTGGTACGAACACCGCGACATCCAGGGGTTGAGCGATATGCGTGGTATTCGGCGGTAAACATATGAATAGAATATTATTTTCAACCGACAGTCTCAGAAAAATGGCTCGCCAAGTTATCCCCGATTAATACTTTGACTCCTTCTTGATGACTCGTGGAATAGAGGAAAACAGAAGTAAACCAATTTAAAAATGTTGCAGAATCGAACCATCCATGAGTTGTTCGGTTGTATCTGGTTTCATCGGGTCCTCCTTCCGTCCGAGTTGTCCAAAGGTTTTCTGCTTTGTAGACTACATACAGAGGCAGCAGAACTCCTGAAGCGCTTCCACAAAACATCAAAGAAATGTTCGATTTTGAGTGAGACAATAAACGTTCTTAGTATTTCACCCCCCTTTTAAAAAAGCATCTTGTAGACCCAGGGTCATCCGCTAAATTTGTCTCATCGAAATTGTATATACAATCGGGAGAAACTCCGTCTAAACATTGCTTAAGGTTATCAAAATATGCAATGAAAACTTCTCTAGTGGAAGATGCTCTACTTGGGTTTATATTTTGAAATTTTCTTGCACTTATTTCTCTGTTTCTTTTCAGAAAACCTTTAATCCAGCCTATACCAGGCTAATCATTTTTAAACTGCTTAACTGTCTTACCCGTTGTATCCAAATGGGTTTTCATAACATGTCGTAAATCGTCGTGAGTCAAAGGAAAGCCCCATTCAGCGGTTTTCAAGAGCATCTTGACCAGTGCCTTTTCTTTGTCGTTGTTTAAAACTGTGGGCCTTCAGACGTCCTTAATTTTTTTGTTGTTCAGTTTGTGACTTAATGTTCCTTTTGGAATTTTGTATTTCTTCGACGCCTTGGAAAGTGACAACTTTTTTGTTTTAATTTCGCGGATTGCTTGTTCCACAGTATCAGAGGTGTAACTTTCATAAGATCGACTACCCAACTTTCTAACGTAATCACGCATTTTGGAATGAGATTATCGCACTGCACTACTGCACCACAACTGAATTTCCTAACCTCACAATGTTCCTACCGCCAAATCAACCAATGTAATACTGATCGAAATTGATTCAAAACTACGTAGGTAACGCCAGACAATAATATTTACATGGAACTCGATTGATGCCGCCCGAGCACGTTGAATCCTGCCGTTCCATGTTTCCAAAAAAATTGACATATTTTTTGTATTAATTAATTAAAAATATTTCACAACCCTAATCATTTACGGTACTAGTATTGTGGAAAATTAGTTATGAGAAGATATCTTTTGCATATCGCCGGTTGCACACCAAAGTTTCAGAGATTTTTTTTAAAACCTTTTATTTCAGAAACAATTTTTTATTGTTTTTTTTTCGTTAATTTTGAGAACCTATGACAAATTTTATCAGGAAGTCCAAGAAAAACATATTTGCAACCCTCGAAAAAATATATCGGCCTCAAAAAAAAATTCAGGCCAACTTGTATAAAAATATAATCTTTGTATGAATCTAATTATATCTGTGTGTAAAACAGCTATCCTTCGATAACACAGCTGGCCTCTGATTCCAATGGATATAAGGAAGGGTTCTTCAATAAATACCACTCTTTTAATAAAAATAACGAATATATTTCTTATTTTAAAATTGCGAAGGACCGGAGACTCAGTGGTTTACACACTGAGCAACAAATAGTTTGTGGTGGTGTTGTAATTCTATTTTCATCCATTAATTATACGATAAAGATAAATGTTACCTTAAATTCCTTCAGAAGAATGCACAAAAACACTGCAATACGTACTTAATCACTTTCTATTCACTACAAGTGCTATTATGTCTTTCTGTTGGAAATATGGATATAGGACAGGAAGTTTTAACCACCTCGTGGTTTGGAAAAATATATTAATAGCCCTTACAGAATAAAAAAGAACACGTGAGGAAGAGGGACTTGTTAATTCATCACTCTCTGAAGGGTACGGTACTTCTCCCCTTGCGTGCGGCATTTTCGCTCGCAAAACGGGTCCTTGCATGCGCAGTCGTTAACTGGCGATAAGCCGGCCAGGTTAGAAGATTCTGAAAGACTTTAAAATAAGTGACGTGCTTGCATAATCAAAAAAGAGGGTTTGAATTACAACAATCTTCATTGCAAAATTGTTCAATGTAACCCTGGGGTTCAATGTAACCCCGTTTTACGGATCTAGGAATTTTCTTCGAAAGCAATTCTTCGAAAACAATTCTTCGAAAACAATTCTTCGAAAATCAATTCTTCGAAAATGCGATTCTTCGAATACCATATTCTTCGAATAAACAATTCTTCGACAGCTTTATTATTTGGATTTACTAAAATCTGGGATAAGTTTTCATTAGACAATAATCAATATTTCTCGCATGATATATAAACGTATGATGCGGAACATACAAATAATAAATGAGAATTATAAGGTCATTTTCTTTTTTGAGAATACCTAGGAACTGGAAATAAAACACTACTTTTTTTATTTGTTATAATTATGTCAACATTTTATTAATAAATTACAGTAAAAGTTTACAGTACAGTAAAAGGTTACAGTAAAAATTACAGATAAATGACATAAATACTATCAAATACCAAGGTAAGAAAAATATTATAGATTAATATGATATGTTGTGAGCTAAACCTCTAATGTATTCTATTATATTATTTTTATCATACTGATTTACAAGAGTTTTGATTCGTTGATTACAATCTTTGTACTTCTTTCTTGGTGTTTGTGGTTCAAATCCTCTTAAATATTGTTCTACACGAAGATCATTTAGACTTTGCTCATTTTTTATACATTTTATAAATTTCCACAAGTTGGGGTGAACTGCTGATACTTGTGTTTCAAAACTTCGATGCCATCCTTCTACCGAAGTATTTGTTCTCGGTAAATCATCCAAAACTGTTTGATATAGATTCCACAATTCGTATGGATATTGTGGTGGTTTTCGCTGTTTTCGATTTGGTCGCCCAATCCACGTATCTTCAAAATAATTAATAACACTTTCGGCTTCTGACGGAAATATTTCACTATCATATAATTGTTCAAAAGCCATAACTATATCATCCACTGGGACAAAAGCAATAGCACACAACATTTTTAGTTTGAAAGCAAATTCACTGTCAGTCTCATAGCGTTTTTTTAATCCATTCCTTTGAATCATTCGAAAAATGCATTGACTGAAGTGGAAAAAACAGCCTCTTTTTCTACAACTTGGAAAAGCACTATTGCAGGCATTAATCAATGCTTTTTCGAAGTCAGTGGTAATCGTTGCAGGCACTAAAGATGATTTCAAATTTTTAAGTTCTTGAAAAAATTGATCATAAATTCGTTCTGATTTTTTTGGTAAGAGTGCATAAACTAAAGGTACCGATAAATTGAGTTGCAGTCCGTGAACGGTTAGTAATTGTTGGAATAATACCGGCACGGTTTTAAATGTGCCATCAATATACCAATGCTTACTGTTAGACAATAATTGGAGATTTTGTTCTGTAGTAAAAATTAATATTCTCTCGTCCACTGGACCGGCATCATATAGCAAAAAATTTTCATTTTTGTAGGTTTTCGTATATTCCTCCAAAAATATTATTTCGCTTCTATTAGTAGGAAGAGCTGGTCCTTGTAGATTTTTTTGTCTGATATTGCGAATACTCCGTTTCATACTGCTAACACTTGGAAGCTTGGGAGCTGCCGTTATGGAACATGTAGTCGAAGCAATTGATATAATTCTGTGCGGAGGATCATTACTTATTTTCGAGTTGATTCGAATTTTTTCGTACACTTTGGTCGCTTCCACCTCTGAGGCGTCAGCAATGTGATTATGTTCTTTTGTTATTTTACTGATTTTATCGTCGACAGTAATTATTCTCGCTGGACAGTTTGTTTTTCTTTTTTCAAAAAATGCGCACTTCCAATACACTTTTTCACCTTTTTCAACATCTTTAAAATAAAAATGTCCCTCGAACAACAATTTACGTTTTCCTTTTTCTGAACAAACAAATTCTGCATCCATATTTACTTGCACAGGGTTAAATTAAAACTAATTTTATTTTATGGAAAACAATCCCTTTTATACCCACTCAGGTCAGTTGCAAACTTGGGATTAGATAAATTATACCTGATTTATATCACAAACAAATTCTGCATCCATATTTACTTGCACAGGGTTAAATTAAAACTAATTTCCAAGGGATTATCGTCAGTTGCAAGCTTGAGATTAGATAAATTATACCTGATTTATATCTCTGAACAAAGTCATTCCTTTTGGATACTTCGAAGAATTGTTATTCGAAGAATTATTAGTCGAAGAATTGTGTATTCGAAGAATTGCATTTTCGAAGAATTGATTTTCGAAGAATTGTTTTCGAAGAATTGTTTTCGAAGAATTGCTTTCGAAGAATTTTCCGGATACCCCGTTTTACGGTACTTGACCTCACGAATGTGTGGAATGTGTTTTATTTCTAAATTGAAATAATCCAACTTTTACATTTATGAATTGTTCAAAATGGGATTCATTGTTTTTTAAACACAAATACAGCAGTCGGTATTCAAACTGTTCGCGGAGCTTTTGAAGAGTCTCGGGTGAAATAGTTCTACATTCCTGTACAATTGAGGTTGGGTTTTGAGTACGACGGATTTCAAGTGACCCCATAGAAAGAAATAGAGCGGTGTCTGATCCGGTGACCTAGGTGGCCATTCAATGGGTCCTCTCCCACCAATCCACTGCTCCGGATAATGATTATTCAACCACTCTCTTACTGGGCGTATATAATGAGGATGTGCTCCGTCCTGCTGGAAGTGCAGTAAATGTTCATCTAGAGGAATATTTCCATTGGCGCCCCTTTGATTTTCCACCTCATAAATTATAAGAGGCTCTATACCTCTGTTCTAACATTTCGGCGTAGATTTCACCATTTAGATTTCTGTTTATGATGAGGTGGACCAATGATAGTATTGTTCAATATACCTGCGAAAACATTCAATTTTTGAGGATATTGTATATGTTCCTCTCTAATAATGTAAGGATTGAAGTCGCTCCAATAGCGGCAGTTTTGTTTATTGACCTTACCATTTATGTAAAAAGTGCATTCATTACAGAAACATATATTTTTTATTAACAAGGGGTTGAGCAATAATTCTGTTGGTCATAATTTTGCAAAACTCAATACGTCTGTCCGAGTCATCATCCCCTAATTTTTGTAGCGCAACTTCACGAAGTGACATAGTAGGAGACATAGTAACTTGACCAACAATCACAATCTGATCAATCTTGTTCCAGCCCTCTTCTTATAGCCAATAAATCCAGTTTCTTCAAATTTAGCTACTTGATGTATTTGTGTCCAACATTTTTCCGCGATGTCTTTCGTTAAAGTTTTCCGTCATTTTGAACAGTTCATAAAGTAATTATAAATGTAAAAGTTGCATTATTTCGATTTAGAAATTAAATACATTCCACGCATTCGTGAAGTCAAGTACCTCAATGTTGAAAAAAAAAATAATGAAATTCATCTAAGAATTGAAGGGCTCGGTGCAAGAACCTGCTATGTTCACATTAGCTAATTTCGAAAAAAGTGAGAAAAACGTCGAGAAGTTTAATGAAAACTGAAGTCTGTTATGAGACTATGAATGAACTTGTGATCCATAGTGTTTGTTTTCAACTCGAAATTCATTTTAGTTTTTTTTATAAATTCGTCGGAAGTACTCACATAGCACTTTTTGCTACCAAAATGGTGGAAAAACAGTACAAGAAACCAAAAAAACTACATTAATTTCCAAATGAAACTTTATTAAAAATATCAACATAATCTCCTATACATTTGAAGTGAAACAAAACTTGGGTGTGAAGTTACTGGCTACTCGGAATCCCTGTTGCTGTCCTGCTTTTCCCCTCGTTTGATGCTGTCATAAAATGGTAAGTGTATAGGTGGGACGTACTTTCTAACCAATGGCATGATGCTGTCATATTTTTTATACTTCAGAGGTAACTTCTCATGATATGCTCGGGGTACTTTCTCTAAATCGGGAATAGTACCTTTAGGTTTCAATAAAACATATGGCATCAAATATTCAGTGGAATGGTTGTATCCAACAAACACCTGTTGAGGATTTTTAGTATCGTACAACAATACCCTGTATTTGGAAAGTGTAAATGGCTTTTTCTTAAAAACTGCTGACTTCTTGAAGTGCGGCTGTAGGTAAGATTTAAAATCGAATATCATACTTTGAGAAACTCTCTCGACAATAAAATTCTTACCGCAGTTCTCTACTAAATTATACCATTTCTCAGGAACATACAAGAGCTCTTTTTTACGTTTTCTTTGTTCAATTTTACCGAAATCCCGGTCGCACGGTAAGAAACTATGGCCGGGTTCTGGTAAGTGATGAATTATCTTGAGAAATCGACCGCTGCCAACTAAGGTCATCAAAAAATGCACCAAAGCAGCATTTTTATTTTGGCCACCGCAGTTATCGGTGAAAATATATAAAGTGGTAACATTTTTATCAACATATTTCTCAATGAAATGATGAAGGAATGAGACTGTCTCAATGCAACCTCTTTTGGCCACTGTTTCATCGAACATATAGTTGACAGACTTATTGTCGGAGCAGGAATGAAAACACTGATTGAACACCCAAATTTGTCGAGCATAAAAAATTTGTCCAGTAGTCAGTATAGGAAACGGTAAATTCTGCTGATAATCAAAGCAAATAACATCCACTGTTGCATCCGTCTTTGCTAACGCAGTTTTAGCTTTCAGGTCATCGTAGAACGCTTGTGCTTTCCGTAAATGTAGTTCCTTCTGTTGAATCAAGGACTGCTTCTCTTCCGGGTTGTCGGTATAACATATTTGTATTTTGAAAGAGTCACATGTGGAACACGTATCACTACGTGGATATCCGAAGGAAATATTAAAGTGTTCTGTGAAATATCTATAGTAGAAGTCGTATGACACTTTAGGTTTTATTTTCTGATTATCTTTGAGGAGTCTGTAGCTTTCTGGTTCATACTTCTGGAGGTACAGTTCATGCATTTTTTTTACATTCAGTTCGGTGGGAAGATAAGTTTTCTTTTTATTATCATTTCTTGAATAATGTGAATTTCTTGCTGGGAAGCTTCTAATATGTTCCGCGACAGTTGCAACAGTTGCTTCTGATATTTTATTTGGTCTATTGTGGTGGGTGCCACGGCCGTCTTTTTTCAAAAAACACCCAGAAGCACAAACTTGTGCTATTCTCATCACGTGTGATCTACCTATGGCGTGTAAATTACAGAAAGTGGTACGACAAACGTCTTCTCTTTTTGTTCCAACTTTGATGTAATAGTAGTATGAATATTGTTTTCTACGAGCATCCGATTCTTGACGCCTTCGTTTCACCTGTTTTGCAACAATCAAAGACCCTAAGTAGCTATCTTGGACATGTTTGTCAGCCATTTGATAATACTGATTAAAAATTGTATCTCTTTCCAACTCTGTGAATTTATCATAACATTTTTTATGGCACTCGCACCTGGGTCCCTGTCTTTTTTCTGTAACCACTCTTCCTGCACTATTAACGTATTCTTTTCCCGTATTCTTATTCAGTTTTCTTTGGTTTCTCTTCTAATTTGATGGAGTTTTTTTGCGTTTTTTACATCATTGTTCTAGCGATGTTTCTTCTGTCGAATTATTGCCTAAAATATTATAATAAAATAAGTAGATATTGCTTCAAATGCAACTGTAAAAACATACCTTGTTCGTCATCACTACTTGGTATAATATCATCAGCGGCAATATGTGAAATTGGTCTATATTTTGATTTTCCACTACTTCCTGGCTTTTCTATATAATCAGGATCTTGATCACTATTATCTGAACAATGAAAAGGATCTTCCTCACTTTCTTCATACTGAGTACTCATATTTTGAAATGAAATTGCTACACCCGAACGCACCACTGCTTAAATCACTTGCAAATTTTTCAGGTTAGGTGAAGGTTTTGTTTGGAGCAAAAACCAGCTATGTGAAGTACATGACACATTCTTGCCTCCAACATACCCAAACGTGGATTTGAATAACTATCTCGTTTGGGGCAAAAGGCGGCTTTGTGATCACATAATCTATTTACTATGACTTTTTGAAGCCGGCTATTGCACTTTATTGCCCAAAACATTTCATAATCTGATATTTGAACAATTTGGCCTCTAGCAGGTTCTTGCACCAAGCCCTTCAATTACGTAAGGAACTTAAAAATGGCAAAAGAAATTTGGGTTGCTATTTAAAACTTTAGAGGTAGGTAACCCTGGGGGTCAGAGGGTTGAAAATAATACGACAACAAACACCTCAACAGTTGTCCCCCTTGATACCTAAATTGACGTGTTTAGCCAAATTTTGAAACTGGCACTAGTTTAGGCAATATTAACCCTACACTACCTAATGTATCAAATCAGATACAACCATTTCATTTCTCATATATTATCGCTAAAGATTATTTTTCAGTCTACTACGAACCGTATAAGATCTGCTACAACTTTATTGAACAGGTCTATACGGTCGAAAATTGAATATACTGCGCTTTCCACCGGCTAGTTTGTTTATGTTTGAACAGTAGCACGTGGTTGCATTACTTGTGCAGATTAGTCTCCGCTTTTGTTTAGTTATTTTTGCGTTTGTGAGCCGTAGAAATATTCTCTGTGGCAAAGGTAAGTAGTTTATGTTTCAATTTACTGTATTTTGACTTTCATTTATGCAAGAAGAAATTTTTGTTGTTTAATTTGGTCGTATGAAATTTGCTACATAATGTAAAAAGTTCAAGTTTTTTTTTAATGTTTAATTGAAGTATGCTATAGCTCACTTATCCGATAGTGAGGATGATTTTGAGTTAGATTCGGATGATGATCTGGGTGACATTACTCTTGAACAAATTGACGCCATTGAAATAGATGAACTACCAATAGACCTTGAAGATGGTACTATTGCTTTTCCTGGTGCGGATGTTCAGATTCAACAGATTTCTGAAATATCAAATGAAACTCCAGAGCATGTTCCACAACAAGAGATAGGTAATTTGAAAAAGAAATGCTCCAATCTATTATGGCGTAAGCAAAATCTTGTTTTGAGTGAAGAAAGTTTATCATTTCGAGGAAATACAACACCTCCTTCTTCAATAAACAATCTTGAAACACAATTCCAGTTTTTTAAATCTTTTTTTGATGCCAATTTATTCGAAAAAAATGCAAATGAGTCAAATCTTTACTCAATACAAAAATATCCCAGTAACAAGCCATGTTATCTGCAGCTGACATAAAACAGTTTCTAGGAGTTTGCATTTAAATATTAGTCGTACATATGCCCAATGTACGAAGCTACTGGTTAACAAAATTAGGTTTCCCCCAAATCAAGGAAACTATGAGTCAAAATCGGTTTGAATTTATTCGAAAAAACCTACACTTCAATGATAACAACACTATGTTGCCTCGAGAAAATCCAGACCGGGATAGGTTACACAAGCTAAGATGCCGTAAATGCCATATTTCAGTCAGTACCTTTAAATGAATGTCCGTCAGTTGACGAGCAGCTTTGTGCTACCAAAGCACGCCATCATTTAAAACAATACCTTCCAGCAATACCCCACAAGTAGGATTACAAACTGTGTGTTTTATGCGGAAGTGATGCCTTTTCATATAATTTTGAAATATATACGGGGAATGAAAATAATTCAAAATTTCGCTTGGATAGCGAACCCGACTTAGGTTCTAGTGCGAAAATTGTTGTGAGACTGTAGAATTGTTCCTCCAAATCAAAACTATAGAGTCTATTTTGACAACTTCTACAGATCGGTTCCCCTGCTCGCATATTTATGTAGTAAGGGCATTTACTCGCTGGGCACAGTTCGATGTCCAAGGATTCCAAATTGCAAATTACCGACTGATGCAGAGTTGAAAAAAAAGTCAGGGGTACTTCAGAAGAATTCGTTTGTAATGTTGAAGGAGTTGACATATCCTCAGTAATATGGTTAGATAATAAACCGGTTACTTTTCTATAAACATTAAAAGGCAAAATACCCTTAACTGAGGTTAGACGATGGGACAGAAAAGAAAAAAATACGTACATATTGAGTGTCCCAGTTTAGTTCCAGATTATAATGCCCACATGGGAGGGGTAGATTCCATGGACAGCTTCATTGAAAGGTACAAAATTGAAATAAGGACAAAAAATGGTACATAAAACTTTTTTACCACCTGATTGATATGACACTTGTCAATACATGGCTGCTTTATAGACGAGCACATGCCGACATAGAAAAGTTAATGTCACATGTTAATGTGACTACAAATGAATGTCTTTGTAAGTCTGACAATGGCAGTAAAAAGAGAGGTAGGCCTTCCAAGGATTCAGTTGAGTCAATGTTGATAGGAAAGAGAAAGATATTTACAGTGTTTTCTCACGCACCACCAAAAGACGTTCGCACCGACTCCATGGATCATTAGCCAATATACGATAAAACTAGACAACGGTGTAAATTTCCTTCCTATTTTTTTGTTTTCTTACATTAAATGCTCTAAATGTGGCATACATTTATGTTTAAATAGGAACCATAACTGTTTTGTTTCTGTTCATATGCTCAGTTATGCTCAATGTATCAGATCTGATACTACTATATTTTTCACTATAATTAATACAAAAATTAGATTCAAGTTTTTGTATTATTTTTCCCTTCATCCTTAGTGTAGGGTTAAATGCTGTTCGTTTTCAAATTGACGCCCCGTATAGAATGTAATTTCTTCAACTTTTAAAACCGCGGCATCTGATAAATTGTGATTCTGACAATATAAAGTATAGACAATTTTTGTCGATAAGCAATATTTGTCTGATTAATGTTGTTGATAAAACCTACCGTTTTAGAGAAAAATTCATAAAACCGAGAATTTTAAACCTCGACTTTGAACTATTTTAGCAGACATGGGCGAGATGGGGACTTTGCGTATTTTATATGATATCCAAGGTTACTACAAAAATTCAACTCTGAGGGAATTTTTGCAAGCTCACCAGTATTTTTGTGTCTAACTTGACCGCTTGCAACTTACTGTTACTGGTAAAGTTGAATTGTTAGAACATTTGGACCAAATCGTAAATCTGTTACAAAATTCTAAACATCTTGAGACGATAAATTACTATATAAAAACATGCAAAGGACTGACATCTTAAAAAGTTCTGATGTATTTATATCGCTTGAGTTCTCGTGAGTTAAAATAGCCTCTAGGTTCTTACGATGTTCTAACAATTCATCATTTGGGAGTTCTATTAAGGTATATATTATACCAAAAAGCCAAATGTTTACTATTCTCAGAAATTTGGAAAAATCCTACTTCTAAGGAGTTTCTGGCTGTGTCTATAATATGAAAAAAAACTTCCGACTCGTAACCAAATTGCTTCTTCTTGGATCGTGCACTAGGTCTAGACACAATTTCGAAGTTTAACACCTCGCAATCAATTTCTGAAGCTAAAGCCCGCCACTCATGGTCCAACATATACGATTTTGTTGAATGCAATTACAGTACAATTTTGTCGAAAATCGAATAAGAACAAACACGTTTAAGATTTCGCAGGACGAGTTTACTTTCAACGTGAAAATGTCGGAAGAAAATATACTTCTAGGGGCGCTTGCGCTTTGTTTAACCGAGAAGAAAAGAAAAAAATACAAAAAACGTAGGGGGTGGTGTAAAAAGTGGTTACTGAAAGGAAATATAAATATAAATTTCTTCCGTCCCTACCCCCCCAGACTTGATGGAATTTTTTACTAATTTTAATTCCTTTTTGTATGATGTTCTAAAATTATTAATTTTCTTTTTTACAAAATCCTTATTTGCATCATTTTTTACTTCTTGAAACTTCGCAATCAAAGTATCCATAGCTCTTTTTCTAGCATTTTTGTCATGATAAGCTGGCGATTTAATTTTCCACAGACACTCTTGTTCTTTGTATAATTCGAAAAAATCTCTTAAAAACGTCTCACTATAGGTCATTTTTTAGAATTTACTGGCAAATGTACGATCAAATCGCAACTCTCAATTCACGGTCAAATTAAGCATTCAACCACTCCTGTCGTACTGCAGCAGACTGACTTGTCTGTCTGCGATCAAATCAAACCGACTTGGTCTTGCGGCGGGAATACACGATCAAATTACGTCCAATTCTGTCGCATTCGACAAAATCGTACTGCGTGTGGAATTGCCTCACTCGTCTGACGGCTCGTGCGGTCAACTTTTTCCATTCGTGAAAAAAAGTACCACTTTATGCACTTGTTGCATAAAAAAAGACACTTTATGCACATGTTGCATACATTATTTTTTCTACAGCCCTATACAAAAAAACAAAATTCAAATAGAAATTTGGGATATTTTAATTAAGATCCTTCGGTAAATTACAATTATACGTATTCCAAGTTTCATGAAAGTTCATCCTCGATGCCCAGCCAAGATTCATTGTGTTAGCTTATGGGAAGCGTGGAATAAAGTTAACGTTATGGAACTTTTTTAACGCTTTTTTACTTTTTTTCACTCTAACCATAAACAACCACTTTAAGCGCTGCAAACCGATGAAATACAAGGTACTTTAAAGATAGGGCGTAGAAAAATTACTATTCTATTGATGTTTAACCTAAAGTAGGTTGGAATGTGGTCGCATAAAATGCTCAACATTCAACCTGCTAACCTTGGTGGATGGCTAATGGCTAGGCGGTAAGATAAGTAATAAATCAATTTTGCCGCTCTGGGCAAATGACCGGCTTGCCCCTCCTTAGATCGGGCCCTGTTCGGAGAAGATTTTCATAGGAAATTACACATTAAACATCAATAGAAGATTAGGCGTAATTAACCAAAGTGTAACCGAGATTTTATTCCCATGTGGGCATTGCCAGAAACTTCACAAGAATTCCAAAATGCATTAATGATTGATAGCATGAGCCAAATTAGATATTACACATGAATCCTCAAGGAACGTTTGCCAATTGAAGCGAATTATGAATATAGGTAATAAGTGAAAATATATAAGAGTGGCTTGTTTCAGAACATTTATGATAATTCATTCCTGAGCTTCATTTGTTGAACTAGAACGTTTATAATAATAAAAAGAATAAACTTAGTTATACCAACGAGATATCGATGTTGCAGGGTGTCATAGTAACTTGCTTATTTGCAAATTCTATAAAATGAATGTTAACGTCGACCGCCTTATCAACTCGTTAATTTGCGCTGTCCTTACTGTTCTTGTTCTTCTTTTTCATACCACCAGTTTATCGGAAGATGTTTACCACAGAAACAATCGACTACGGACCTGGAAAACGTGGCTATGCTACTCCATTATGTTAACTGAAATCAGAGTCATAAAATGTTACGATTGTGCGTACTTTAACACTCCCCCTAGCAAATTCGAATAAGCAAGTTGCTATTACTCACTGTTATGACTCGTATTTGTTGATACAAAGGCATGCAGGCTAACCATGGAAAACAACAACAGCTAGAAAAAATTCGGGAGATCTTTTGGTCATCGGTCATGTCAATATGAGAAGAAACTTTTTTACCGCTAAATAAACTTAATCTACGCATAAATATTTCCATATTGGGTCAAATTTATAACAAGGTAGATCAAACTTGAGTAAATTTTGAAAATTTCTTATTTCTTTAAAAACTATTAGGTATACATAAATATCAGTATCTAAGAGTCGTTAAGTATAAGCAGAGAATATTTCATTGTCAAATATAATTTTATCACCAGATTGTCGAAAAGTAAACGAGATATAATTGTTAATATCAATTATACTGTGAATGATCCAACCTAACAATTTTAGATCCATTGGTAACGTAAGAATAAAACTAGAACTATGTTTAGCAAATACATATCCTCGTAAGGAGTTAAATATACTCCATTTTATGAAGTGTATATATACCTAATGACTCTTAAAACAATCAAAATCATAAACGAAATACTATAAATTCACCAGAACTCTTTTAAAACAAACCCACTGTTTATAGTATATAAATATAAGTATATAAAAAATAAAACTAATAACCACGATTACAATCAAATATAATAATAAATGTACTGTGTAAAATAAGAAATAAAGTATGCACTTCTTACAAAACAAGTATGTAATTGCAATGTCAAAATATCGAATACAAACAGGTATCAAAAAAATACATTATTTTCTTAAATGAAACTAACTGTTTCTAGATAATTCCACAATATATTGAAAAAATGGTAAAAATTCTAAAAAATTGTTTCGATTTTTCTATCATCGTCAGAATGACAGAAGTTACATTTTTTTAAATATTGTGGAATTACCTCGAAACATTAGTTTCATTTAAAAAAGTGTGGATTCCACAGGGTAAGGGATGAAATAGTAAATTTCCTAAAAAAATTACAGTCAGTGCTAGCAAATATATAAATTTCAAAGACTAGCAATCCAATTCGACAGAAAACCCAGTCAATTCACATCAACGAGAAAAAACACTTCAAAAATATGAGTAAATCGAGCAAGTAAAGTTGAATCAACGACTAACTGAAAGAAGAGGACTAAATATCAAATTGAAGACAAAACACCACATGATCCAGGTGATCATATTGACGTACAGAATCTCAAAAAAGAAAAGAAACGAGGAAAAAAATTATAAGTGATGAAAGCTAGTACAATCAGACGATTTGTATGCCTGAGAACCCATCCAATGGTCCAACTGAGAGAGCTGAAAGATTGAGCAGATATATTAAGCACAGATAATAGCTGGACCACAACAGGTATCAATAAAAATAGTAGGAGGTACAGTGCAACAGAAGTAGCTTGGCGGTCCAAGGTCACAAACTATAAACTCTAATTAAAGTAAAAAAAAACATGTAAAATAATAAAGCATCGAAAACTATTAAAATTTATGTCTCGGATTGTACTTTCGAAGTGATCACGACGATAAAAATGATTTAAAACGTACGTACATCGAATTTTGCTACTGCGCACACGATCTTCAACCGCCAAGTTACTTCTGTTGTACTGTACGGACCTAAAACTACACTTCTAAACATTTTTCCTGATGTTTTTTTCTTCAACAAAATATATAGATACAGATTGGCACCCATACTTGGCAAGGATATTTTTAATCAAACATTTTCCCAGTTATGGTTATGTTTTTCTTAATAAATTTAGTAGTAATCGAAAGCAAGAAGCATATTATATTGCGGCATTGTCTCATAAAGGACACTATGTAGTACCTCCGGGTTAGCACGAACCGGTCACTACTTTAAACATGAAAAGTAAACAAACTCACCCTGTCACACATTGCTGCTTCATTATTCAGTCTTCTTTTTCCCAATTCGTTTACGCTTGGTTTTATTTCTGATTAACAGTGCAAGTTAAGTTTTGATCATGCCGAAGTCTTCAAGAAGAAGACGTATGAGTCGTAGTGATTCTGCATCTCATAACGAGATTAATATAATATTAGAAAGAATAGAACATCGATTAGGTGAAATCGAAAAATATCTGAGAAAAACCAAAAAGAGACGCCGTTATCATCGTGCAAGTTTAACCTCCACCGATTCAGATTCTTCGAATTCAACTGATCGCAGTCACAGCGAAGGTGGAAAAATATAATCGGATGCCGAAACAGGAAGTAACAGTAAGTTTAAATTTATTTTTCATTAGTCAGCTAGCAGGGCTTACATAAGGGTCATTTCGCACCAAATTCGTCCAGTCCAGTGAAATTCACTTAAGTCAAAACCAATGAAATCAGGTCAGTCATTGGCTTTCGCTCCGAATACGTCTTGTACGGATGAAGTTGTCATTTTAGTGCCATATTTTGTCGAAGATGGATAGACTTATTCAAGCAATAATGTTACGCAGATTTCATAGACTCATAAATACTAGAAGATCTGTTTTTGGATCATTCAGTCATATGTTTCCTGTTTATTAGACAGCCGACAAAAATTCTACAACTATTTTCGAATGAGTCCAGATTTATTTTTTCAAATAAGAAATATAAAGGATAAAGGAAGAAACCATAAATTATAGTGCCACGATTTCCCCAGAAGAAAGATTAGCTGTTTTTCTCAGGTAACATAAACAGAAAGCACTCTCTACGATGCGATGGACTGAACCAGACTGGTATAAAAATTCGACCGGGTGAGTCTTGACGAGACTTGATACGATGGGACTGGACGTGATTGGTGCATTGTGAAACAAAATAAATATATTTGCTTTATTTTCATTGTGATCTATTTGAACGAATCCTGTGGCATCCGATTTGACTGGACTTGAGAGGTTTGGACGGATTTGGTGCGAAATGACTCTAAGGATAATTTTATGATGTTTTTTCTTTGTCTAGAGTGGCAAATACAGATGTAATAGACCTAGGTTGGTATAATAATAATAATAATAAATATAATAATAATGCAACATATTTTATTCTGCGCAAAATATTTACCTAGGGTGGTAATTACCACTACTAAATATAAATGTGGTCCTTATATGCCAAGGGAGGCATAATAATAATAAATAATAATAATAATAAGAAAAACTAGATGTGGTTGACCGATGCAGGAGGTCTCATAGAGAGTCTGAGACAATAGACCACCTAATATCAAGCTGCCTAAGTCTCGCGAATACAGAATACATCCATAGGCACAACCTTACAGCGAACATTCTGCATCAAGCACTAGCCGTAAAGTATAACCTCCTTTCAGAAAAAGACATGGTACCATACTATGATTATAAAGCAAGACCGGTATTAGAAAACGATTCTTATAAACTGTATTATGACCTCTCGATCCATACGGACAAAACAATAACAGCGAATAAACCAGACCTTGTACTGCACAATATGAAAGATAAAACAGCAATTTTCGTAGATATAGCCCACCCTAATGACCACAATATCAATAAAGCAGAAGAGGAAAAAATAAAAAAAAAATTCCGTTATCAATAGAATATAAAGAAATTCATAGATTAAAATCAGTACAAGTCATTGTAATAACGGCAACTGGCTTGGTCAACAAAAACCTTTCACAGTTAATACTGAAAATGCAGCTCGACCCAAACACACTTATTCCAAAGATGTTTAAGAATGTTATCCTCGAAACGTGTCGCATCGTACGAACAGTTCTGAACATGCCTAATCAGGAATTTGAGTAAGGTTTGCTTGGGCCCCTTAATTCTTGAACCATATGTTTAACAACTCTGAGACTAATACATGATAATAATAATAATAATAATAATAATAATAAAAGAAAAATTTAATAAAACCTTAGTAACCAGAGTGTCCAGCATTCTACGTACGGAACTCACTGCAAAAAATAAAATAAAGGCCGTTAATTCATGGGCAGTGTCTGCGATAACCTACTCATTTGGGGTAATTGGGTGGTCACAAACGGAACTTGAAGCTGCAAATAGATCCATCCGAGTACAACTGACCAAGTTCAGCATACACCATTCAAGAGCATGCATTGAGAGGCTGTACATGCCACGAAGCATGGGTGGTCGAGATCTACTAGATCTCAAAACTTTATATCACAGACAAATAAATGAACTAAAAAAGTACTTCAAGGCCAAAACAGAGATGTCAGAGATGCATAAGATGATCTGTGTGCTGGATCACTACTCACCGCTTAATCTGTCCGACGGAGAAGAGGTCCCTGTACCAACTTTGGCTGAACGAAAAACTGCTTGGCTGTCAAAACCATTACACGGTAGATTTCCCAATAAACTAAATGAAGCTGATCTTAATTCTTCAACGGAGTGGCTTCGGAGGGGACAATTATTCGGAGAAACAGAAGGATTCATGGTAGCAATACAAGACAACGTAATTGCGACCAAAAATCATGTTAAATTTGTACATGGAGTACAGCTGGATAACGATCTGTGCAGACTGTGTAATAGACATGCGGAAACAATAGAGCACATTATCTCAGGATGCAGTTACCTTGCTCCAACGGAATATCTCCAACGCCATAATTTGACGGCGAATATAATCCATCAAGAACTGGCAATACTCTGCAAACTGAAAGAACAAAAAGAACGTTATTACAAATATATCCCTTTTCCCGTCCTTTAAAATAATACTTTCCGTCTATACTGGGACACAACAATACAAACGGACAAAACTGTGGCGAGCAATCGACCAGATATCGTGCTTATTAATAAACAGGACAAGATTGGATACTTCGTAGATATTGCCCATCCGAACGATCACAACCTGAATAAAACAGAAAGAGAAAAGGTTAATAAATATTTCGAACTGGCCGAAGAATTCAAAGTTATTAATAACTTAAAAAAAGTCGAGGTTCTACAGATAGTCATCTCTGCAACCGGATTAGTAACAAAGAACTTAAAAAAATACATCGAAATGTTGGAAATAAATCATAAAGAAGTGTTCCCCGAAATGCAGAAATCTGTCGTACTGGAAACGTGTAGAATTGTCAGGAAAACTCTTAACTTACTTGAAAATATGTGACTGCGAAATCCTGCTAGAAGAATCGCAAGTTTCAAGCAACGTGAATGATCATGAATCCCACGTTGTGGAGCAACCCCGCAAGGGAGGAAACGGAAAATAATAATAATAAGTACTTTCTCGAGAAAGCCGACGTTTCCTCACTTCATAAAGCGGTCACTCTTGCTGACAAAAAATATACGCCCTTAAATCTGAGTAGTCCTCCGAACAGACTAGGAAAAACGAAGTCAGAATACATGGACCAAAAAATGGACATCTGGAAGCAAAAAACTCTTCATGGAAGACACCCACATGAGCTTAATTCTGAAAATGTCGATACACTAGCGTCGAACTATTGGCTGACTCATGGGGATCTATTCCCAGAAACAGAAGGACTTATGTGTGCTATCCAGGACCAGGTAATCCCCACCAAAAATTATCTGAAATATATAGTAAAAGATGGAACCGTGGTGGATGACAAATACCGCAAATGTCTGTCTGACCCGGAGACAATCCAACATATCACTGCAGGATGCCGGACACTTGCCCACACCGAATATCTTCAACGCCATAACTGTGTGGCTAAGATCATCCACCAGGGGCTGGCTCATAATCTTAACCTAATTATCACTATCACACCGTATTATCAGTACAACCCAGAGGCTGTGCTGGAAAATGAAAACCACCGTCTTTATTGGGATAGGAGCATTATTACGGACAGAACAATACCCGCGAATAGACCGGACATTGTTTGGAGAGACAAGCTGAAAAAGAAAACTTGGCTGATTGATATCGCCATTCCTAACAGTAACAACTTACAAAACACAATGACGAATAAACTCACAAAGTATGCAGATCTGGCCTATGAAATAAAACAAGAATGGCATCAAGAAAATGTTATTATAGTCCCACTTGTAATTTCATCCACGGGGGTTGTACCTAGAATGTTACTGGTCCACCTCAAATCACTTGGACTACACCCAAACATTATATCTACAATGCAGAAATCTGTCATCTTGTCTACCTGCAATATAGTAAGGAAGGCCCTAAGTTTGCAATAGTAAGAGCCATCTTGCTGCCCGCCGATGGCCCTTGAAAAACCGCATATAAAGCGAGAACTGAGAGATAATAATAATAATAACTACCAAAGGGCAAAACATCCGAGGACCCCTCCAAATATCGTCCAATCACATACCTCCATACCGGATATAAGATTATCACCTCCTGCATCACAAGAATCCTTAGTGCACATTTAGAAGATCAAGGAATAATGACTGAAGAACAGAAAGGATGCCGAAAAGGGACGAAGGGCTGTAAAGAACAACTTGTGATAGATTCTATCTAAAAAGAAGAACCGCAAATTGTCCTGCTGCTATATCGACTACCAGAAAGCATGCGACTCGGCGCCGCACCCTTGGTTGATCAAAGTGCTGGAACTGTACAAAATCCACCCAACACTCATTACATTCCTAAAGAACAACATGGATAATTGGAGAACTGAGATACAGATAACGGCCAGTCCAACACCCATAACCATTCCCGAAATACACATCACCAGAGGTATCTATCAAGAAGATGCGTTGAGCCCTTTGCTGTTCTGTATGGCACTAAACCCGCTCTCTAAACAGTTGAACCGAACAGGAATAGGATACACACTGAAAGTCAACCAAAGAAAACACATTATCTCGCCCCAACTATACATGGACGACCTGAAACTCTACGCATCATCACAAGACAAACTCAAAGAACTGATTATAATAGCGGAAAAGTTCTCCAATGACATATGTATGAGATTTGGATTAGATAAATGTAGAACTATACATATGGAAAAGGGTAAAATCCTGACAGGGAATATGCAACTTGCAGATGGATGTATAATAGAATCAATAGATCAGCAAGAGCTTTACAAATATCTAGGATATCAACAAGCAAGAACAATCGACCAAAAAAGGATCAAATTGTGTAAAACCGAACTGAATAGCCAAAACATATTCAAAGCTCTCAACACCCTAGCTATACCAATTTTAACGTACTCATTTGGGGTAATAAACTGGACAGTAACAGACCTAGATAATATTATGCGAAAAACAAGAACAACACTAACAGAGTACATAAAACACCACCCCAAATCCAGAACAATAAGAATGACACTTCCAAGGAAAGAAGGAGGCCGAGGTTTAATAGACATAAAAAACCTGCACAACAACCAGATCAAAATGATAAGATCATACTTCCACAAAAGAAAAGAAACATCATCGTTACACCAACTTGCATGCATGACAGATAGAGGATATACACCACTGAACCTATCCAATGAAGAATTACAAGGCAATGAACTCATGATTAGTATAGAGGAGAAGAGGAATGGATGGAAAGGCAAGACCCTTCATGGGCGACACCCGCTTGACCTCGACCTACCCCATGTCGACAAGCAAGCGTCGAACAAATTGTTAAGGACAGGCGAACTAATCCCAGAAACGGAGGGCTTCCTTACAGCCATACAGGATCAGGTGATACACACAAAGAATTACCAGAAATACATTGCCAAAGAACCAAGTGTGACAGATGACAGATGTAGGAAATGCAAGGAGAAGCCAGAAACCATCCAACACATCACGGCAGCATGCAGCATGTTACCACAGAATGATTACTTACACCGCCATAATCAAGTCTCTGGTATCATCCACCAAGAAATATGCCACAATTGGGGAATAATAGAAAGCACCAATAAAACACCGTACTACGAATATCAACCAGCTGCAGTAGTACAGAAGGATCATATCACAGTTTACTACGATCGATCCATTATAACAGACCGGAGGATCCCCTGCAACAAACCAGACATAGTTGTAAGAGATAACAGACAGAAGGAGACATACATCATAGACATAGCGGTTCCTAACACCCACAATATTATAACCAGTATCGAAGAAAAGAAAGTACACTGACCTCGCCGATGAAATCAAATACCTGTGGAATCTCAACAAAGTGACCATTGTACCCGTTGTCTTGTCCGCCACTGGTGTGATCCCAAAGGAACTACATAGAAGCCTCAAAACACTGGCATTAAATACCAATTTGTACAGGCCCATGCAGAGAGCAGTTGTACTGAATACAACAAGAATTGTTCGAAAATTCATGAGTCAAGAATAGACGAGAGTGCTTGGTAACCCACCCGTACCTCGCTAAATGCAAACACCAGGAATGAAGCCTGAGAAGATTGAAATAATAATAATAATAATAATAATAATAATAATAGCGCACAATAAACCAGATATACTTGTACTAGAAAAACAAGGGAGGACAGCTAATATAATAGACATCACCATACCTAACGATCACAACATTAAAGAAGCTAGGACCCAAAAAATACACAAATATATTGACTTGGCGCACGAACTAAAGGATGCTTACCAATTAGAACACGCTGGTTATCTCAACTACTGGTCTCGTTGAAGTACACTTACAAAACGAGTTAAAGAAACTGAAATTGGAAAATGTTGATAAGAATATAATTACCGCCCAACAAGCAGCTATATTGGGAACATGCCGAACCGTCCGACGAGTGCTCACACATGACTAGGCTGCTGAAACCTTGAGAATCCCAGCCTGGACATGCCAATCCTCCACTGACAAGAGTGAATTAATAAAAAATAATAATAATAATAATAATAATAACAGCAGCTCCTGGTACGGATAAAAAATCGTATTTTAAGTGGCTTACTAGAAAAGAACTTTACCCGGAAACAGAAGGTTTCATTATTGCTATTCAAGATAGAGTCATATGAACCAGAAATTATGAATAGCACTGTCTCAAGTTAAATGTAAACGACAAATGTCGAAAGTGCGGGATGGCTGCACAGTTCTTGCAGTATCTGCCTACTTAGAAAGGCACAATCAGGTAGCTAAACTTGTCCATCAGAAATTAGGAATTAAGTATAAACTTTTTGACGTGATGCCTCCTCCGTACTACAAATACAACCCCTTACCAGTCATAGAAAATCGTGACGTGGTGCTTTACTGGGATAGACCGATGCAAACTGATCGCACTGTGGATTATAATAGGACAGATATCGTGTTGATTCATAGAGAAACAAAAGCAAGCATTATTATCGACATTGCTGTGCATCTCAGTCACAACATCAGGAAGATCGAGACAGAAAAGTGTACCAAATATGAAAATGTCGCCTATGAAGTCAAGAACACTTGGAAACTAAATACAGTGAAAATAATCCCCTTAGTGTTTTCGGTGGAAGGGATTGTCAGTGACCAGCTTTCCAAAAATTTAGGAGAATTAGAGTTGCCACATAACATAGTGGACATCGGACAAAGAGCAGTCTTACTGCAAACATGCCATATATAGTTAGGAAATTTTTAAACTAGCAGAGACAAACTGAATTGTTTTCTCTGTAGCATATTAAAACCGCACGCTCTTTGGAGGTAGATGAAATAATAATAATGCAACATATTTGATTCAGTTACAAAATATATGATGTCCTTAAGTGCCTAGGGTGGCCTACTGTTGACCACAAGGCAGCTTCACAGACTATTAGTAGATGGATTAGGACAATTCTGAAAGAAAGTGGTATAAACATAGACCAATTTAAACCACGCAGCACCTTCCATGCTGCCACATCACTTGCAGCTCGCGCAAGCGTGAGTTTCGACAACGTTTGTTTGGCTGCAGGCTGGTCGGAGAATTCTAAAACATTTGCACAATTTTATAATAAACCCTTGGTTGATAATCAACAGTTGGCTCGTACTGTATTAGCTCAGAAGGTTAATATGTCTTAACACACTTTGTTAATGTTTTCTAGATTTAATGACTACGATATACTTTCATTTGTTTTATTGGTAACACGTTGTTTCCTTTTTTATAGCTTTGCTGGGAAATATATTATAATTTGGAAAATGATATTGATATTTCTAAAAAATAGATTCTCATTTATTAATCAAGCGCATTATGATGTTACAAGTTATGCATGTAAGTCTTTAAACATCTACATAGTGTTCTTTATGAGACGAGGCCGAAATATAATCATAAGATCTAACGAACTTCCCTTAAGTGATGTTCGATCTTGATTATATGTAGGCTTCGTCGAAATAAAGAATTCCCTAACCCACCCTATAGTTAATTAAATTATTCCCGTTAGAGTGCAACAACTGATTTAAGATCGACTGAATAATGAAGCGGAGAGGAAGGGAAGGTTTATTTACTTCTTTGCTTTAAAATAGTGATCGGTTCGGGCTAACCCGAAGGTACTACCTAGTGTTATTTGCTAAATGCTACTGTATATTGGAAATTGCCTGAACACAAGCCGAAATAGTCCAACGTGAACATATGACTATGACGTCTCTCTGGTTACGTCAAGTTGTTCAATAATATTGACCGTCAGTAACATTAAAAATTAATTCTATTTATTTTATTGTTTAATAGTTAAAGTAATAATAAAAATAACTTAATGGAGTAGTTTATTATTCGTTAAATAATTTACATTAAAAGAAACTAAAACCAACACTGTAAGATTAATGACCTTTTTCCTAGCAACAATACCAGCCAATCAGGTGTAAACAGGTTAATTGGTATTAGTAATTTTCCTTATTTTTTTCCAAAAAATCATAATATATGTAAATGTAGATAATTTTATTGCGAATCCAATAGTATGTGATTATTGGAGTTTCAAAAGATTAACACGACTTAAATTTTTATGAGGAAAAATTATGAGGGGTGTAGTTTTAGGTCCGGATCTTAGACTAGAATAGAAGTAAGGCAACCAGAAGAAAGATTGAAACCATCAGATAAGATGTAAAATGGTGAGAATACTCTCATCTTGGAGGGACGGTAGTGTAACACTATTCAGTTATTCTCTCCATCAGCTTAACTTTAATATTAATAATTTTTAAAGATGTTGAATATGTGAAACTTGTAAATCATGATTATGAACAAGATTGCACTTTTTTATTGATCTTCTGAAAGTATCTGTGAAAAATTTAGCCTTGCAGCCGCTTCTTGCGCACCTCCACCTAACTGTTCCTTTGTTTTGACCGATGCCCGATATCCTGAATTTGAATCCTTCAATAACTAACATAGTATGTCCTCTCTGACTCGTTGTTTCCTCTACCTCCAAACCGTTGATCAAAAATCTGTAACCTAAAAATGGTCCGTGATTCTCAACTGAACTACTTAGAATGAACAATTTGATATAAAAAAATGATTTAAGGAAGTGTGAAGAGATTAAATTTACAAATTTTACAATAAAAAATGTTTTATTAGATCTTGAAATAAACTCGTGTAGATTGTACAAACAATTAAAAATCTTCGATCTTGATTCGATATTGTCAGTGCTCTTTAGGTAAAATAGCCAGCAATTAAGAACTATTTTTACTCAATGATTCAGTTATTCTTAATTATCTCCTTTTTAGCATACTGCCAGCTTATGGTCACTATTTCCTAAAAATTCATCCATCCAACCCTTAAGCCTCAGTTTACCATTAATTTGAAAAGACGTATGAGTTGTGGCCAGACTACTATTTAATGAGGGGCTTCTACAGGGCATGTTATCAGCTCCAACTTTCTATCTTCTGTTCCAATTGAATGTTCGTCGCACTTAGTCCATTTTTCACAATCTACTGTCTTCATTTCCAATTGCAAGTGGTCTTTAACGTCTTTCAGATTGATGTTTGTGACGAAGTTTTTCTTCGAAATAACGCTAACGCGAGCGGAACTCTTTTCGGAGTAACTTTCTTAATTACTAATCCGTTTGCAAGTAAATCCGGTTGATGTATAGGATACATTTGAATATTCTGAAATACCTTCTCCTTTGAGAGAATCCAGAAGAATGGCTCGATGTTTCAATTTGATATAATTTTGAAATCAACTACAAAACATGTAGTCATTAACAAATAATACATTCCCAAAAAATACCACAAAGTAATACATCCATTTTCAAAGTCACAGCTACTTGCCCCTTCAACCAAAATAACGGAACTCTCTTTTCTTATAGAACTTTCAGTTTAAAGTAATTTATGTTCGTGTACGGTATAAATATGTTTCTTCATGTACGACTTTCGGCGGAACGATTTAGGACAATGCGTGCATAGGAACCGTTTTTCTTTTCCACATTCATATTTCAAGTGACAGTATAAATTCTTCTTGTATTTGTATATTCTTTCACAATTTGCGCATTGGTGTATGGCTAAAAAGAACAGCTCCAATTATCTGTGTATCGAAAAAAATGTCTGTGAGAGATATTAGTTAATATTAACTGATATGACCTTGGAGATGTATAGTTAGCTAAAATAGCTATAAGTTAGTTTATGAAGTTAATACTCGATTTAGCTAGTTTGGGAGAAATGCGCACACATTTGAAAAAACAACACCACGAAGTTAGTTGGTAAATATCTCAAGTTTTCTGTGTAACTGATGATTATATTCAAATATTCATGAAAAGACGTGTTCTATAAATATCAGTGGAGATAAAAAATAAATTCATACATAAATATGCAGGAGTGTGTGATTTTACATTATCTATGGTGGTGAATGATAATTTATAGTGAAGATTCGTGATAAAAGTGTTTTTATTTATGTGGGTTTATAGATTAGAGGTCAATTGTCGGTATATTTTCTTTCTATTTGTCCATACCAAAAGTTTATTTTATCATTTTTTTCACATGTTACAAGTTGATTTAGATGAATCCTCCGAAGGTTACAGATCAGGCTAGCGTACCAAAAACACCAGCATTAGCTACTATAACTATTCATGAACCTTTTAAGAAACAAACAAAAATACAATCTTAGCAGGTAAATTGTTTGGACCAGAAGTATCTATAACTAACTTAAACTAAAATCCCATCACCAAAAATAAAAATAAAACGATTTTCTAACTGAAATAAAAACAAATTCTCAAACAAAAATGAATATAAAATGCATTGTTTATTTTGATAACAGGTTAATCAGTACGTATCAATTGTCCTTATTGTCACTATCAAACTTCCGAAATCATACCTACATAAATGTCTCTAAATTCAGTAAGCATAAATGACTGCTAAACAAATATTTGAAATCAGGTTGGCCAACGAATAAGAGAATCTTCGAATTCACGGTTTACAAAACAATATTTTTTTTTGCTATCCATGTGTACGGAGTAAAACGATTGCCGCATTTTACGGATTTTTCAGAATTTCCGCAGGTAATTTTAAGTATTACTTTGGTGATAGAGACACCTAAAAGTCCCTGAAGATTATAAGAATTGAATATTTGCGGAAATTCAATTGTAGCAACTGAAAATTCACCTTGAAATCATCCGACATCGAAAGACCTCTTTTGAATACCAATCATCATTGGAACATCTGTTTCCAAGGGGCGTAGGTAAATTGCGCACAGTGGTCATGAAGTTTCCCAAAATTGGAAAGGGTTCGTCAGGTATTTGCAGGAAGGGAATTAAGTCTCTGCATAGGTAAATTCCGCACAGCGGTCAAATTGTATCCTTAGTCCGGTATACCTCAAAACTTTTTCTTTATGATATAATCAACGAATAAAAGTTGATGAAAAGAACACTTCTTGTAAACTATTTAACCTAACTTTTAAAATTCGTGAAATCCGTAAAAAGTTGTATGCCATTTACTTAGACCGTCTTTAGGGTCACTTGTGCGCAATTTACCTATGAAAAAGAAACATTTTGGGTATACCTGGCTACAAACTGACCGCTGTGCGCAATTTACCAACCCCGGTTTCCAAGTAGTCCTAGAAATACCTTGGACCCAAGGTTTCCGCTACCTGACAGGTTAGCAGCTGTTCGTCTAAGGACTACCTGGTTCATATCATATTAAAGGCTCAAGAAGCAACTGTAACTGTAAGGCATAGTGCTGAACGAGTATTCCGCCGTAATTTTACAGCTAAGTCGTAATCATGAGTGGGGTTTATTCTTTGTAAACATACAAGGTGGGGCACTATGAACGAACTATTCTCTGGCGTCTTAACGGCAAATAAAATTTGAAAAAATTAGACGTAGAATTAAGTAGATTACTTAGGACTATAATTTGAAAATATTTTGGAATATACAGGGTGCTCCCAAAAAGCGTGCCGTATCAAACTTAGGTTCCTTTAAATGGAATACCCCTGTATTTTATCACATTTATGAATTATACTATTAAAAATAATGTAAGTTCATTAAGATTTCCCTATACCTATCTAGTTCAGTTTCCAGGATAAATCGATTTTACATAATTTGTAGACCCTCCGAAAAAATACAATATCTTCAAAATAAAAACGAATAACCACATTTGCTTTACACTATCTCACTGAAAGCCTTTAACATTCTGTTTCCAATATTTACTGGTATGCTATAATATACAGGGTGTTTTTAATATGACAGTATAACACTAACCATTTAATACATAAATTTCTGGCTTAATTTAAATGGAACACCCTGTATCTGTTGGGTCCGTTTAACGTAGGAATTTATTACCTTTCAGTTGGTATTAGGGTTGCCTTTATCTAACTCTGATAGTTTTCGAGAAATTTTAAATTTGTTTTTTAATATTCGCTTTGTTGTATGATTTATTATTGATAAATTAAACGTCTCTTAAAACAGAATATTATTAAGGGTACACAATCATTAACTTTGCATTAAGATTAGTAAAAAAACTTACAAAAAATATAAAGAAAGTACTCAAAATCATGCCTATCGTGTTAGTACAAGCTTGAACTCTTTAGAAAAAATTATTGTTTTTTTTTAATATTTCTAGTGTTATTCTTTAAAGAGCTTGCATTATCCTATTCTTAATGTCCTCTGTTTTAAGTTTTAATAATTGACATAGTTATTAATCCCTGGTTAAAAATGAAAAAGTACTCTAACGAAGAAAGAATAGATATGATCTTAATTATTGGTGAGTGTCAGGAGAACTGTTTTTAGCAAGTAGATTATACGCTCAAAAGTATCCAAATAGAGATCATCCTAACAGAAATGTTTTTAAAAGACTACTGCACGTATTCAAAACTACTGGAAGCGTGCAATATACAGAAAATTCTAGACGAAAATCTGCAATTACAGACGATTCAGAATTTGAAGTAATGGGTGCGCTTGTTGAGAATCCACATACTAGTCAAAGATGTATTAGTGAGCAAGTAGGTATAAGCAAGAGAAGTGTCGCTAGGATAATTAAAAAACACAAATTTCATCCCTACCATATTCAAATGCACCAGCAACTATTTGATAGTATGGAGTTTTATTTATGGGTTATGGATAAAGTGGCAGGGTCTGAAGATTTTTTTCATTTTGTTCTGTTTACGGATGAAGCTACGTTTCATAAAAACGGTTTAGTAAACAAACATAATTTTCATTACTATAACGACGAAAATCCGCATTACTTCCGAAGTGTTGATCATCAACATCGTTGGTCATTAAATGTATGGGCAGGAATCGTTGGAACCCACATAATATGGCCTTATTTTTTTAATGGAACGCTAACTGGAAGAAAATTTCGTAAATTTTTCCGTAACAAACTACCCGAACTTTTAGATAACGTTCCACTAGCTACACCACAAAAAATGTGGCTGCAGTTGAATGGTGCGTCTGTTCATTACAGTGTAATTGTCCGGCGTTACCTAAACAATATTTTCCCACAAAAATGGATTGGGCGAGGGGGTCCTTACCTTTGGCCGGCAAGGTCCCAATGCTTGACGCCATTAGACTATTTTCTTTGGGGTTACATAAAAAGTATTGTCTACAATATAGAGCCAACCACTCCTGAGAACATGAAGGATAGGATAAGGAGAGCGTTTCAAACAGTAACACCAGAGATGTTAAAGAAAGTGAACAATAACTTTTTAAAAAAAATTGAAATTTGTATCCAACAAAATGGGCGTCACTTTGAACACCTTCTTTAAATTTTTGTAGTTATTTTTTTATAATTTGGAAGCATATTGTATCTGCCCAATAATAGTGCACTTACCCTTAATAAAATTCTAATTTAAGAAACATTCAATTTATAAATAATAAATCATACAACTTACTGTCAAAATAACAAATTTTTTAAAACTTTCCATCGGAGTATCATCATGTCATAGGTAACTAGATGTCAGCAAATAATTGAATATTAAAAAACAAATTTAAAATTTCTCGAAAACTATCAGAGTTAGATATAGGCAACCCTAATACCAACTGAACAGACCCAACAGATACAGGGTGTTCCATTTAAATTAAGCCAGAAATTTATGTATTAAATGGTTAGTGTTATACTGTCATATTAAAAACACCCTGTATATTATAGCATACCAGTAAAGATTGGAAACAGAATGTTAAAATCTTTTAGTGAGATAGTATAAAGCAAATGTGGTTATTCGTTTTTATTTTCAAGTTATTGTATTTTTTCGATGGGTCTACAAATTATGTAAAATCGATTTATCCTGGAAACTGAACTAGATAGGTATAGGGAAATATTAATGACTTTACATTGTTTTTAATAATATAATTCAAAAATGTGATAAAATACAGGGTGTTCCATTCAAAGGAACCTAACTTTGATACGGCGCGCTTTTTTGGAGCACCCTGTATATTCCAAAATATTTTCAAATTATAGTCCTAAGTAATCTACTGAATTCTACGTCTAATTTTTACTAATTTTATTTGCCGCTAAGACGCCAGAGGATAGTTCGTTCATAATGCCCCACCCTGTATAAAGTTTTAACACACATATAGTTTAACATTCACATATGGAAAACAATCACAATGAATATTAAGCACTGAACTCATAAATTATATTGGACTACACATTAGATATTGTAGATATATCAGTTAGCAGTCTGAAAATAAAGTTTATGGTTTTAGTTGAAGGAGCAATTTTTGGAACTTCAAAGTGGCTTACTTGCAATATGTAAATGCAAAGTATACTCTGCGGTAGATATTCTTTATATAATTGTTGGGGTACTTCAGTCACGCCACTTTGTCATAGCTAATTTATTTTTTTGTTATTCTTACAAAAACAATTATGATTTTTCTTTTTCTCAACCTAATCGAGTTTACATCGTCTCTTCTGGTAAATTAATTAAAGTGTACGGCCTCTTACCGGCTACACAATTTAGCCTCTAGTTCCTTCATTCTTGTATAGCGCCACCTTAAATACTTTGCCACTATTTTTTCAAGTTCTTACTAAATATAGTTAAACAACCGAACCATAGCGTTTTATTTATAGCCTCAAATAACTGTGCTGTAACCTTCCCTGAGAAAGAAAAATAGAGGTAATTGGGCATAAAAGTTTATTATCTTCTTATTTTTTATTATGAGTAACACAAAAACACGTAGAGTTTCTGGCACAAGGAGTGAGATTTTAAGAGTTATTTTTGTCTTGTTACGTCAAAAAATGTACGTATATTAGTACACATACACGATGTTTTTTTATTTTGTGTAAAAAGAGATGTTTTAAGGTCAGTTAGGTTGATCCCACCCCTCAAAGGATATTTTCAACAAAAACATCGTCGTTCTAAGATGCAAATTGCCTAAGTCCACTTTTGGTGAAAACAAAGGTATTAGTACCTTCTGGTGACAAACGCACAAAGCAATGATCTGATAGCGGCCTAAATCCCTAATATAACATTTACTCGCCATAATTTCATTGAAAGAATTTTGCCGAAATTCGCAGTATCCAAAAGTAAATACGCAGTTTGTCCTAGTCCCACATTTGTAATGAAACCGTATTCGTTGTATGTAAACGAAACGTGGTTCCATTGTTGGTGCTTTTTTAAATTAAAATGGTACGTAAAAAACATTATAGATATATTGAAATCAGTATTTTATCAATGCTTTAATAGTTATAGTATATGATTGGCTTAAATTTTTGATGTACTTTTGCTGTTTTACGAAGTTTTAATATCGGTGTGGACTGAGGCAAATTTCCACTTCAAGTGATATATAATGTCAAATCAACTCTTACGTGGGATTATATTTCTTTTAGCTACAATCTGGTAATAATGATACATGAAAAATACATAAAAGTAATGTTGTTTCAAACAGTTTATTGTTCGTCCTTTTTGTCAATTTTTTTACCACTTGAAATCGAAATTTGCATTGAACTTGAAATATTCTAGACTAGAAAATCAATTTTCTTCTAAAGCACCTGTACACTGTACAGACATAATATTTGTTGATTCTCGTGAACTATTTGTCGGTAGGTAATGTTTTCTGGATATTAATTTTAGATTCCTTTTTTTCAGTATAGATCCACAGTCTAGATCATCAAAAATGTTATCCCTTGCTGGCGTAATTTTGACAGGAGGAACTTTAGAACCAGAACCTAACCGTAACATTGTAAAGGTAATTAATGAAAACGACTCTGTCACAGAGCTCGGCGCTGAATCAAATTATGTTGATGTATTGCTTAAAATTGCGGATGAGGCAGTCAAAAACTTATAAGAAGCTCCGAAAAGTTGCACAACTCATCAGTCGATTGGCCTAAGCAACTTTAGAGATAAAACTTGTAATCTAAAAAGCCAATATAATGAAATTAATAATTTGCCAGGGTAATTGAATTTAAATAAACGGTTTTAAAGATTAAAACTAACTTTTCCGCATCTATGAGATGCTCTGCTTAACATTATATCATAAAATAGTCACTTGTATACACTTCGGGGGATGTATCATGTTAACAAACTGAAATTTCTCCAAAAGTAACCAAAAATGCAGTATATCTGGATTTATAGGACCCGCTGTTCTCGCTATAGTCAGCTGAAAATCAATAGGGTACGTCTGTAAGACACTTTGAAAAATATCCAATTATACAATTGGCAACTTGTATATACTCCGGAGGCTGTATCGTACTAAACCCGAAATTTCTCAAAAAAGGACAAAAATGTGGCACTTCAGGTACCATAGCACCCGTTGTACTAGCTCTGGTGAGCCAAAAATCAATAAGGTTCATCTATAAGACGCCCTGAACAATACTCAATTATAAAATGGGTCACTTGTATACACGCTGGAGGCTGTATCGTGCTAACAAACTGAAAATTCTCCAAAAATTACAAAAATTTGATACCTCTAGTACCATAGCACTCGTTGTACTGGCTTTAGCGAACTAAATCTCAATAGGGTTCATCGTTGAGACACCCTGAATAATATCCAATCATTAAATTGGTCACTTGTATATACTCCGGAGGCTATATCGTGCTAACAAACTGAAATTTCTACAAAAATGACAAAAATGTCGTACTTAAAGTACTATAGCACCTGTCGTACTGGCTGTGGTGAGCTGAAAATCAATAGGGATCATCTGTGAGATGTTCTGAATAATATTCAATCATAAAATTGGTGACTTTTTGCACTCCTTAGGCTGTATCGTGCTAACAAACTGAAATTTCTCAAAAATGTAAAAATGTCGTACTTCAAGTACCATAGCATCCGTTGTACTGGCTATTGTGAGCTGAAAATCAATAGGGTTCATCTGTGAGATGTCCTGAACAATATTCAATCATAAAATTGTTGATTTGTTGCACTCCGGAGGTTGTATCGTGCTAACAAGACATGTATCGAAAAGGGGCCGACGACGACGACATACACACCGGATTTTTTTTCTAAAAACCATTTTTTCGTGTTGTTCTTGATGAAAAACGTAAAAATCACTCAAAAAATATTTTCAAAATTTCACTTTTTTTGTGGGTAAACCAATACTTTTCTCGCATATAAATAGGTTTGGCGGAAAAGTAAAATTAATGAAGATTTTGAGGAGCAAACAACAAATTATGATGACCCAGCTGACCCGACCTACAAAATACCACATGAAGAAGAACCAAATTCTTCCGACCCTGAAGAAGGTAGTGAAGAAAATGAAACCTTTGTGCCTAAAGCTGATGAAGGTGACATTCATGGAAATGCAGTAGTAATTGAAAGCAAAAGAAAGGGGCGTCACGTAAATGGAAAAAGAGCTCTGAAAAACTTAAAAGACAAACAGGACAACCGTATTTAGGAAAACGGAGAAATGAAGGAAACTGGGACTATAAGATAGTTGAAAAATCGAAGAGTGTGGGAGATAGGTGTAAATGTGACGAAAAAACTGGCATAAGTGCAAAGAACTAACAAGCATTTCTAGAAGCGGTCGTGGTCTGAGTAGCAAATTTCTACACATATTAACAAATACCCAACTAAAAGTGCTAGAAATCGAAAATAAGTAGACCAATCAAGACAGAAGGCCAATTTTTTTACACCTTATGAAGTAATAAAACTGTGCCACACTAACATAAAGAACCTTCAGACGCAGCTCGGCAATAACTTTGACAGAGTCAAATGGGATACAAGTTTTATCTTCAAATATGAAAGTCGTGAGATATGAGAAAGGAAAAACATTTCTCTTTTAAAGTGAAAACCTCCTATGTGAAGATGAGTGAAGATTTTTAAGAGGTGGCAACAAGAAAAAGAGGAAAGAGAACTGCTACAAGTTGATTCGGATCCCGGATACACAATTAAGCCAGGAATTGTTATAAACAAAAAAAATACTTATTATCTTTATTTGAAGCCAGTGTGATTCCCAAGTCCTACCTACCCATTTATTAGGCTATGTTAGATTTAGGAAATTGCTTGTTTCAGGTCGCTCAATTTTAATTTGTTTTTTAAGTACATTAAACGGAGTTTTATTTAAGTTTTAGCCCAAATATTTTGTATGGGAATTATTTCAATTTCAGTTATATGTTTTCTGGATTTTATATTTTTATATCCGTCTTACAATAAACTAAAAATTCGAATTTGGTTTTGTTGGCCATTAAGTTTAACCGAAATTCATCAACAGTAGTGCCATATCATATAAAAAAAAATTTCAAGATATCTGTAGATTTCACATTACATTTTACGTCAACAATCGGTGAAGATACCTTTAAACTCTATGTACACCAAACCTGGTACGTCCAAGTACCAAATTAATTGATCCAGGAAATTTGCAACAGTTTTTGTTTTGCCTTGTCTGTAAAATTGACATTTATAAGTTTATGGCACTATTGGAACAGAATTATTATTACCCTTAATGTAATTTTAGTTCTGCTCATTATTTTGATTTTATGACGGTTTATTTTGAGTCTTATTTTCTTTACCAAGTGTAAAGGGACGTTGTATTCCACAGTTTTTTATACGGGTGCTAAGCAAAGTTAAAATTTCTAAATCTTAGAAATATTGGACCATTTAGAGCTTCTTGCACTACCGCCTCCCTTACAAAAATAATAATAAAAAATTTCTAGATAAACTATGCTTAAAAAATTTTATTCACTAAATAAAACGATATTTTCTGGAAGACATATATAAAACCGACTCTGTAAATTAATACTTTTTTTCTTTCGAAAACGTTAACCCCTAAATATCACATACTCGTTCACATCCTTCGAAACATTGTGTTTTCTCATTAAATGCTTTTTCAAATTGGACTTTTGGTGGAATTGCATCGTACAAAAATAGCAAGAGAATTTCCCTTCCATTCCGCACTCGTAACGAATATGAGAGTTAAGATGTTTAAGTCTTTTATAGCGCCGATCACATTTTGGACATACGTGTATTTTTGATGCATCTGAAATAGTTTCAAGAATTAATACTGATTTATGGATTTTAAGGCCTTACGACGCGATCAGAAATAATGTTATATCACTACAAGAGTATTTACAACAAACATAGTCGTGTGGAATGAATGTTTCAATATAAATTGTGGTTAGGATTACTCTAGTCGATCTAACAATTACAAATTCTGTCCAACATGAAAAACAAATGCTTTTTCAATCCAAGAAGTTCAACTGGAATATGCATTAGATAGAAATGATTTGTTTCAGTGAAGATTACGTGTCCAAAATCTTAGGAGAATCTTATTGAGTCAAGAAAATATTAGTATAAGAATGAATTCAAACTAGAACCAATAATGGACAACAGGATCCCAACTCCATAAACGATTTGTTTATTCTTCTAAAGATACCCTTGAATTTATTTTGACGTTTGCGTTGATGAGTCTATTAGCAGCTTTGGAATGAACCATATAAGACATCATTTGGCTTCATTTAAAATAAGTGTGTAACGTACTTTTCTGCTGCAAGTGAATTTTGCAAGAACATGGTTACAATGACACCCTTGGCAGAGCGGTATGCTTCGAGCGTCAATCCTCTCTAAACCTGGAGAATACACGTTCGTTCTTGAAAACTCAACAACGATCCCGGAGTAGCCTAGTGAAGAAACGGTAATCGTGCTAGAAAAACCCTTTCACAAGCGACAAGGTTATGTAACGAGCTTTAAGCGTTACACCCCTCGTAATATGGTTACCGGTTACATTTTTCTTCAAAGTATCAAGGTTCTAAACTTTGAGCGGTTCACCCTGTGTTTGTAAGATTTTTACTTTTTTCAGAAATAAGCCATTTTTCAATTTATTTATGTGTTGGTTTTAAGAAAATAAAAAAGGTATATTTAGTGTCAACATAATATCTGGTTATATTGCACAAAAAAACTATTAATATAAATAAAATGGTTTGTTCGGTATTTCAGAGCTAAGAATTGCATAGAATAAAATCCCTTTTTTTATATATATACGTTTGTTCAGCAATCTAAATGGATACACACACGTTACGGTTTTTACCTATCTTAACCTGACTTTTTATTTAAATGGATTAAAATTTTCCTTTTTGTTTCAGAAGTTATAACTTTGATTCATTTTAAAACTAAATACCGTGAAAGATCAAACCTTGCAAATATTCTCGTTATACTTGGAAGTTACAGAGACCAGTCAATGAATAGAACAATGGACGGGAGTGTGAAAGATATCTAGCGCTCGGGCTTCTAAAAATAGCTATCCCAACTCATTTCTCAATTCTAGAAATCATGCCTAGAACTCAGGCTCTAAAAACAGATTTCTGAACACAGTTCCCTATTTCCTATTTTCCGGAAGAATCGAAAATCTATGCAGTATTCAGGCTCTAAAAATAAACTTTGTAAATCTTATTCCCTACTTGTTTAAAACAAAATTTCGCGGAGGAGTCCGATCAGAATCTATTTAGAACTCAGGCTCTAGAAATAGACTCTTTTCGGTAACTAAATCAAACAAATAACTGTCTCTGCACTTGCTATGTTTGCAAAATAAAAGAACTATAGTCCGTTTTTAAAAGGCATGGAGTAATAAAAGCTCATTAGGTATGCAAAACCGATAAAATATCTCCGAAGTTTATTACTAAAATTTCTCATTTGTTACGAATTTCAGGTAGACACCCCGTAACTCTGTATTCGGTTGGGTCGCCTATTGTATTGAAAGGGTCGCTCTATTGTATTTGAATGGACAAATAAACAATTTAATCCTCAGAGACGTGCAATCAGGACAAAACAAACTTGGTATATGAATATGAAGGCACTATGAAATTATAATTAAGAAAACTATTCAAAAGAGTTCACAATATCGATTAAATAAAAACACATTTTTTTTGTGTTCCTATGAATAAACAATAAACATAAAATATTATATAGAAAATAGCAATTTTTTTGCAGTAGGTATCAACTTTACTACTAATATACCGTTTACAATAGGAGAGGAAAAAAGAAAAATGCAGGAATAAAGTACGAATTAATGTAATATTTATAAAAAAAAAGTCTAACAAATAATAGTAATAACTAACACAAAAACTAGTCTATATATCAGAATCAGACGATTCTGTTGAGCTTCCATTATTAACATTGATTATAAATGGTTCAATCATGTGTTCACTTATATGATCCATTTCCCACATATTTAGTTCTTCTTGTATCACTTGTTCAACACATTTCTTCCAGTTTTCTTTGGTTACGTTACCTAACGCGTATTCGAATAAAACTTTTACGTCACTCATTTTGAATGTCGTAGTCTTTCTTGAAACTTCCTCTTTCACTTGGGCCCTTATTAATTCTATGGGATTGAGTTGACAGTGCTAAGGAGCAAGCCTCAGCACCGTTATACCACGCGCTGATGCCATTTGATCTACAACGTATCTACTATATTTGTGTTTATGTGAATTGGCCAGTTGCAAGAGCTCATTTTTCAACGGGTTATCTGGGCATTCAATATTTTTCGAGGTTAGCCAATCGTGGATATCTTGTTTACGCCATGCAGTTGAAGGTAATTTCTCCACTAACCTGGAGTGATAACTTGCGTTATCCATAACAATGACTGAGCCCGTTGGAATTAGATCTAACATTTGTGAGAAATATTCTTCGAAAACGTCTGCATCCATATCTTCATGATAATCTCCGGTTTGCTTCGACTCAAAGCACAACAATCCACCTTTAACAAAACCTTCGGCACTTCCGATATGAGTAATGATGAGTCGACGTCCTTTTCCTGCTGGTGGATTGAGGCCTGTTGACCACCCTTCAAGAGCTGCCTGCCTCAGACTTTTGACATTCGTGTCTTGCCAAAACATTGAAACAGTATGACCTTCATTTAACCAAGTCTCATCCAAATAATAAATTCGTGTTTGATCTAGTCTTGCTTTCCGAATATTGCGCAAATAACTCCTCCTCCAAATGACAATGTCGTCTCTATCAATCAACATTGCGTTCCGATAATTTTTTTTATATTCAAACCCAAGTTCCTTCAAAATTTTCCATAATGTACGTCGAGACATTTTCGGAAAATCTGAATCTACTTGAACCGATGCCATAATTTTGGAGAGAGTTGGGATCTCTTTTCTAAAGAAAAAAGCATGCACCTTACGCCTTATTCCATTCTTCAAGTCGTCATCCTTTTCAAGTTTGGGTCGGCCTGGGGACTTTGCTGGGGCTGTGATGTTTCCATTTTTTTTCTCCTTCATTAAATTATAAATTGTTGTTTTTGAAACACCCATCATTGTTGCAGTAATCTCCACAGTTTCATCAACACTTCCTGTCAAATTCATGATTTTTCTTCTAATTTCTTCGTTCTTCAACGAGGAATAGCAATTTAATATCAGATTTTTTTCGTTCAGCGACAATGGGCCAACTTTAGGTCGCTTAGATGGTGATAAATCCTCCATATCTGGTCGAATTTGGTTGGAACACTATATAGTTGGAAGGTGTAGTTAGGTGTTTGTCTCGTGTGATGAGAAGAGAACTTGTATAGATGAACAAAAATAAACACCAGTTAACAATAATGGTAAAAAATAATAACAAATAACAGTAATAATGGGGAAATCAATCAACACAGCATTTTATCCAGAACAGATGAACTGTAAATTGAAAATATTCAACCTTTCCGCTACTTTTATAGTTGAAAAGTTCTAGTAAGTACATTGTATTATGGGGGCATTTTCTTAGAACTGAAAAGACTATATTTCACAATAATAAAACCATTTTTGAGCTACCTGTTTGTCAAGTTTCTTCAATTACCTGCTATTTGGGTGAAATAATTGGCAAATGGGGTTGGTTTGGATATATATATATATATATATATATATATATATATATATATATATATATATATATGTATATGTATTTGTATAAAATTGTTATTAACATTTATTTTATTATTTATTGTGTGTAGGATTATAACTACCTGGAGCTTAGTGGAGGGACTCGTCTACGCCCTTTTATACATAATAATAAATTTTCTGGAAAATCGATGTTAGTGATATAATCCACAGTTTATTGATAATTTGAAATTTCATTTTAAATAATATTACAAAACGGTTATTTTAGGAAATGAGATAATTTTAGAAGCCTTAACTTTTTTAAATGACTAAATGTGGTACGCCTATGGTTCCGGCCAAAATGAGTGATTTATTACTCCATGCCTTTTAAAAACGGAGTATAATTACTTTTGTTAACTACAGTACAATTTCTGGAGATGTGTTAATAACAAAATAAGTAACTTCGTTACAAGTGGCGTTTTATTAAATTGACCAATTTTATTTATTATTATTAATAAGTAGAAAACGTTTACTGCTTGACAAAGGTTGGTCCAAAATAGAAACCCTTGTAGAATCTGTAGACTTTATTTTTTCTTAAACAAAAAACATTCTGCTTGTGTTTTCCATTCTTCGATCTTCCTGACTGTTGCATTATTTTCTTTTCTGAATATTTGCCCATACCACCTAATTCTTTGCGACTTAAATCTTCTTACAATGTTTTCTGTGTTCAATAAATGGTCAATTTCGTGGTTGATTAGTGCTCTTGATTCTCCTCCATTCATTTTCTTTGGGCCAAATATTAAGGATTGCAATCCCGGGTTCCCGATACCGAAAATTTCGGAATCCTGAACAAAATTTAGTATCCGAAAATCGCGGGATTCTACATTCCTAATTCCGGGAAAAAGGGTAAAATTATATTAATCCCGGAAATCAAAAGAAGAGGAAAATGTCCAAGATGAAAATGATGATACAACAATTCCCGAAATTCAAAGGCACAAATCCATCTGGAAAGTCAGTCTTTTGAGGAAAGTGCTTTAAACTAAGTCGAGACAACTATTCCGCAGAATCTGAAAGATGTTATTCCTCAGCATGGTTAATTTGCTCGAAAATTAGATCTAAATTAGAAAACAATACAATTGAAAATTTGATGTTTTTGCGACATTAATTTCAAAAATAAACGGCGTGGGTTTAATATATTATACTATTATCTAACGTTGTATTAATTTACATGTTTTTTGCTGTTTCGCTATAAGTTTCCAAACCAGTTTTATTTTGTTTTCACTTTTTTGATTCAATTTAACAAAGAAAATAGGATTTTATTTTGTAAAATATTTCGAAATTTTCGGGAATAATCCCGAGATTAAATATCTTGATCCCATAATCCCGGGATAGAAAAAACCTTCCCCAGAACAGCAATCCCTACCATATATCATTCGTATTATTTTTCGTTCAAATACCTTCTTCTTCTCCATTAACAAAGTTTGTTGTTTCAGCTCGATATGTTACTACAGGTCTTATTGTCGGTGTGTCACTTATATGTTTAGTTTACAGATATTTCTGTTGGCGTTAAATGCTTTATTTGCTGCTTAAATTATGTACTTAATATCCATTCTTGCATTATTTATATGAATCGTCGTTCCCAGATATTTAAATCTGCTTCTTCAAACTTGTAATCGCCTATCTTCAGACGTGTGGTTCGTTTATGTTTTCTGCTGCAATGCATATACCTACTTCATTAATTATCAGAGCTTTTTCTTTTGCTCTCTCCTCTAGCATTTTTTACGTTTTTTTGTAGTTACTATTGGTTTCTGCTGCCCAATACTACATCATCTGTATATGTAATTATCTGTACACGTTTGATGTTTATCGTCCCAATAGGCATTATTTCTTTTACGATACAATCTAGTGATGTTAGGCAAAAATAATAGTGCATCACACGATTCTCCATTTTCAAGGTTTTTAATGAAGCTAAAACCTTCAATACGTCATTAGTAGAGTATCGGGAATTCTATTTTACATCTTCTATCTACTGAAAATTGTCTGCAAGAAGTGGTTATCTAAAGTTTATTAAGTTTTTGGTCGGAAATTGTTTACAATAATATTCTTTGAGATTGTGCATTATGCTGAAGCAGTGAAGCCAACCGGTTGAAATTTTTCCCAATTCTATTATCAAATCTCCTAAAATAAAACTAAAATACCCTAACTTTGAAAGTTTTTTTTTAAATCTTATTGATATTGAGCGGCTATATTTTAGTGGGATAGTTCTCCTTAAAAATTTGTTTTCCCGAGAAAACCTTTTCAAATAATTTTACTTTACTTTAGGAGAAAAACCTCAAGTTGGTGTCACTGTTCTGGAGCCGAAACAACTGATTAATATTGTAGGAACATGGAAATTTCAGCGACTATCTCAGACTAAAACTAAAACTACGATTTTTTTACTTTGGACTTGTTAATCTTAATGCTGGATAATTTTCTGAGGAATTTTCTAGGATGGAATAAAAGAAAGTATCACAGTTACACATATTTAATAATTTTTTTTGAATTGTACAAATTTTACAATATAATTTGGCTTAGACGCAATTATAATACAGTAAAAAAGAAGATGAGTACATTGGTAAAGCTTCTCCTTTTGAGATACAGGGTGAAATATTTTTCAATATTTCTCAATCGAAAAATGAGTTGTAATCATTAACCAAGTTACAGTTGAAATAAGTAAATTTAAAACACGTTCTTCTTTTTCTTATATTAGGCTTGTTTTTGACAGATCTCTCCTTTTATCTCAGTGCTAAAGACATTTGAAATCTAATCTTTTGTGTTCAGCGCATTGGTTTTAAAGAAAATCCTGCTTCAGGTAATAAATATTGCAAATAGGTTTAGGTAAATAAAAATTATTGATTATACACTGTGTTATTTTTAAAAAATAACGTAGGGAAGAACGCATTAATCTCCGAATGGCATGATATCTTTCTGAAATAAAACCATTTTTTTATATTAAAAAATTTATATACACAACTGATTTTTCACGTTATATATATATATATATATATATATATATATATATAAATATTAGTACATATCCTCTATCTAAATTCTATAGAAAACATTGAAATAAAGAAAATATGAATATTTAGATGTAATACTAGTAATACACACTGTATTATCAATAATTTGAAAGGTTCAATATACTAATAAAAGTTTTGACATTTCAATTTCATATGACATTACTGCAGAATAGACTTAATGACAGATAGATTTTAAAACGATTTGAAAAACCAGAATACAGATGTCTCTATTAGCAAATGGCACTTATAAATAAAATAATGAAAATCTCTCTTGGTATATAAAAACGTAAATTTGTAATTTTTAAAAAAAAAAGAATGCTAGGTAACCAAAGCAGAAGAGAATTATTTATTGAAACATTTTAGTTAGTTGAATTTGAAATCCCCATGAGACAACATCATAACAAGAGTTGTCTCAAATTTAATTTTGAATATTAGGGAATTTATATAATCGTTATCAGTTCAACATATCTTGCCTTTTGTAAAGCCAGTGCGTGTACTATTCACAAAGAATTACCGATAATAGGCAAGTGGTTTTCGCGTTTTCTAAATTATTGATTTGGAAACGTTTGTTCCGGAAATTCTAAAAATACGTTTTAGAATACGTAGTATCCAGTTTGGTGAGTCCAGTCCATATTACATATTATTCTCGAAAATTAATAGGCCTTTGATCAAAATTATTTCGAAAATAGATGCATCTTATGATTAAATTATAGTAACGTTACTTATATAAAATTCTACGTCAAGTGCAGACAATTTTGGGAACAGACAATTTACAAGAAAATTAACGTATTTTACATTGACAGATATCAAGTATAAATTTAGACATTTTGAACTTTCGGTTGAATTATTTATATCGGAAATTTCTAATATAGATTATTTTTAATATTAAGGTTTGATAGAAAATTCTATCTTTGTTTATGCGTTTATGATATTTTTTGAAGAGTTTTAATTTTTGTGTTATTTTGATAATATATTATATAAATTTGAATTCCAGATCTCTTTGGCTCTCTTTTCATATTCATTTTCATTATATTTGATAATTTTAATACTATAGAAAATTTAGTATAATAAGTGACATTTAGTTAATCTCCTGACAGTAAATTCATATATGTCATAAGATAATTTAAATTGTCTTATAGTGTATTGGATAAACAGTTACTGTAGATTTGAATAGTGTGATACGTAATTTAGAAAAGTATTTGGAAATTTACAAATTTGAATTATTAGTTGAAATCTTTGATCCCTCCCTGAGAAAAGAGTGAGTTGATTGGTGTTGTATTGATTTATCTTTCATAATATAAAATTTAATATTTATTTAGCCGGGCATATTAATTTGACAACTGCTGTCATTAAAAATTTTATAGGTTATATTTAGAGGTAAAGGTATTTTCACAATAGTGTAGTTATTATCACAAATTGTGATGACAGCTACAAATTAAATTCAGCATCATATAAATTCATATTCATATAAAAAATATAATAAAATTTTGATTTTCTTTGACCATATAAATACATATTTTTTCCTTTTTTTCTTGGGATTAGGTCAATAAAAAACTTTTAGTTAAGCAGCGTAGTCATATAATTCCTTCCAACACACTATATAAACTTGTTGACGTTTCGGTCATCGTTTTTGACCTTTATCAAAACTACAAACACAGTTTTTGTGAATACACACATAAAAATAAGCTTATCTCAAAGTGTAGTTAATCCAGTTCAGAATAAACAAAACAACACAATATTAAAATGTTTTAACATCATACACAAATGTACGCCATTTTAAAATTTTGAACATATCAATCACATTGTGACGATTTCGCATTTTGTTGTCTACTAAACTTATTTGGCATGTAATTAGTACCAGTACCAGTATTTATAACAATGGGATATATAAACTATTACGCCCAATAATGTCTTTTCTTCCATTGATCGCCTGGTTGCATTTTTGGATAGCTATCATTTCATAAAACTCCCTTTTCTTTACATTATTTCCGGTTTTTAAAATCTTTGTGTGATGTTTATTTGTTATTATATGGTTAGTCAAGGCTGTGGCATTTTTTTATGGTATGTGTGACTTTTTATTCTATTTTCCAGATATTGACTGGTCTGACTTATATAAGTTGCCTCACAGTTTTCGCATGAAATTTCATATACAACGTTACTTCTCTTTGGTATTGGAACTACTGATTTTAACCGAGAAAAATGTGTAGATAATAGGTTGTGCGGTTTATGGCATATTTGTAGATTATGATTCATGAATAGGTGCTGAAACTGTTGAGATAAACCGTTTACAAAAGGGAGCCAAATAAACTTTTGTTGTCTATCCGTTATTTCTTTAGTTTCAATTTTATTTCCAGAGATATAAAATATGCTGATTCTATTTTCAAAAATACTATTTATCAATTTTATTGGATAGTTGTTAAGGTGTAGGGCATTTATTGATTTTTTAATGCATGCTTCTCGAAATTCTGGATCTGATAATTTAATTCCACGATCAGCAAGTCCAATAACTACCGATTTTTTTTGGAAGGATGAATGATTCCATTTATAATTGATATATCTAGATGACCACATTCTATTTGTATAAGATTCTGTTTTTATTGTAGTATTTACATGATGTAAGGTAGTATCTAAGAAATTAATTCCTTCTCCACCTCTAAAGTGAATTAAAGTGTTTTAAGGAAATTATTAAAATAATTTTATATATTTTTAGCTTCATTTGTGGGTATTACTGTAATGCAATCATCGACATATCGAAAAAAGAAAGGAATTGTAAAATTAAGTTAATTTATTACTTGTTCCTCGAGTTGCTCCATGACAATCTGTGCTATAACACTGGAAATTGGAGAGCCTATAGCGCATTTTTCGATTTGTTTATAGAATTGGTTTTCATACAAAGGATATGTAGAATTAAGTGTTAGTTCTACAGCATGAATAAACTCTTCTTGTGGAATGTCAGTATACTTCTGAATATCATTCCATTTTTCTTCGATAATTTTTTTAACAAAATTGATTGGAATATTTGTATATAGAGAAACAACATCTAGTGAAATTAAACTGTAGTTATCAGGAATATGTATATTTTTAATTTTTTCTTTAAATTGGAATCATAATCTACAAATATGCCATAAACCGCACAACCTATTATCTAAACATTTTTCTCGGTTAAAATCAGTTCCAACGTTGTATATGAAATTCCATGTGAAAACTGTGAGGCAACCTATATAGGTCAAACCAGTTAATATCTGGAAAATAGAATCAACACAAATACGATAAAAAAATTCCACAGCTTTGACTAACCATATAATAACATAAAAAACATCAATTTGATTATAACAACAAATATTTTAAAAACCGAATATAATGTAAAGAAAAGGGAGTTTTATGAAATGATAGCTTTTCAAAAATGCAACCAGGCGATCAATGGAAAAAAGACATTAGTGGGCTTAATAGTTTATCGATGAAATAAAACAATATAATTTGTTTAAATCTTCATTGAACTAATGTTCAATTTAAATTTGTTGACGTGTTTCACTAACACAGTAGCTTTGTCAAAACGAATGAAAGTAAGATATAAAAATGACTTAATATATACAGTGCTAAATACAAAAATCTATTTACAAAGGTTAACAATGGCATTGAAAGAAATTACCTGGAAATTCATTCACTACAAACATTCCTAAGCTATCTTCTAGGTAAAGAGGTTTAATAAAGGAGACTGATTGATATCTATTTGGTGGTTAAGGAGATTACCTGAATATTTATTTGGTTAATCTCTAGGGCCTCTAATAAATTTAAACTAAAGGATTTACCGACTACATGGAGAATTTCAAAATTTGGGTCGAAAATGTGTTGGTTTTCTAATAAATGATTTGAATAGTTAGAATCTAATTTTTTGTTGTCATAGCTACGTTTGTATTCCGAAATTCTAGTTTTAAAATTTCTAAAAGTTCTGCCGATATAAATTTCATCACAATTGTCATTACCACATTTTAATTTATAAACTTTTGATTTGTTTAATTTTCAAGATTTAGATTTATTATTTTTAATGAATTTGGGTAAATTGTGATCAGTTTTAAAAGAAATATTCATGTCTAAAGTTTCTAAAAATGATATAATTTTTAAGGATGGTGTTCCAAAGAATGTTAAGCTTTTAAATTGTTTATTATTTTTATCTGAAGAGAATACTTGTTCTAAAGTCTGTTTTTTTATCTTTTTATTTATGATATTGTCAATTGAATTTGGATCGTAATTATTATTAACTGCTATTTGTTTTATGATATTTAATTCTTTGTTATAATTATTAATATTGAATGGGATTGTTAAGAGTTTGTATATCATACTATTGAAAGCTGCTGGTTTATGACTGAATGGGTGGATCGAACTATTATGAATTGTAATATCTGTATGTGATGGTTTATGAAATATAGAAAAATCATGTTTATTATTTATATTTGAAATTGTAAAGTCTAGAAAGTTTATAGACTTATTTTGTCCAAGTTCTACGGTAAATTTGATATTATTGTGAATCGAGTTCATACAAGTAATGAAACTCTCTAATTGTCTATTTGTACCGATGAAGCTAGCTAAAATGTCGTCCACATATCGGTGCCAGTACATAAATTTTTTACTAAGGGGGTGTTCATGAATTATTTTTTTTATATTATCCATGAAAATTTCTGCTAGTAGAGGGCTGAGAGGGTTGCCCATAATCAAACCATCTTTACTACTATAAACCTCTCCATTGAAATGAAAAAAATTTTGATTCAAACACACTTTTAATAAAGTAATGATATCAGAGTGAATTATAGGATTAACATTATTGTATGTGACCAAGTTATCAACAAGAGTTATAGTTTCTTTAGGAGGTATACTAGGTAATAGATTTGTTACATCGAACGATATGAATTTAGAATTATGGGGTAGTATTATATCTTGAATATTATTAATTAATTCCGTTGAGTTTTTAACTGAAAATCGAGGTATGAATGAACAATATTCAGAGATGACATCTATGAGAATCTTTGAAATTTTGAATGAAGGTGCTGTGAAATAAGAAACAACTGGCCTGATTGGGTACCCCTCTTTATGGAGTTTAATTAATGAATAAGCTTCAGGGTGTTGCGGATTGGGTAAAAATAATTTATATTTTTCTTTATCGTTAATTATTGATTTAGCGTTATCTACTGCTAATTTTATTTCTTTCTGAAATTTATTAGTTGGGTCTTTTTTAAGGGTCTCAAAATTGCTTGCCTGAATAAAATTGTTGGTTTTTAATAAATAATCTTCTTTAGGTAATGCTATTACCGTATTTCCTTTATCTGCTTTTGTGACAATAAGACTATTTGACTTTGATTTTTGTTGAATTGATTTTGCGACTGATAATTCAAAATTGGGTTTGTTAAACTCGACAAATTCTTTTTTAATAATTTCTGAAGCTTTATGTTTTATATTAGAATTATTTGGAAAAGTATACAAATTAATTCCTGTTTCTATACCTAGTTTGTTGAAGTTATCCAATGAACATGTGGGTTGAATATTATGTTTAAAACCTTTTTGTAATAATTGAATTTCTTTATCTGAAAAGAATGTATTTGAAAGATTGACGAATCTATTAAAAAAGTTTTATTGTTCTGAGAATTTGGTTTGTGGGTTTTTTGATTGATCATTATTAACCAACAAACCAGTATCAAAAAACCCACAAACCAAACTCTCAGAACAAAAAATTTTTAATATATAAATATTAATCATTATAACAAAGAAATAAATATCATAAAACAAATAGCAGTTAATAATAAGTACGATCCAAATTTAATTGACAATATCATAAATAAAAAGATAAAAAAACAGACTTTAGAACAAGTATTTCCTTCAGATAAAAATAATAAACAATTTGAAAGCTTAACATACTTTGGAACACCATCCTTAAAAATTAAATCATTTTTAGAAACTTTAGACATGAATATTTCCTTTAAAACTGATCACAATTTATCCAAATTCATTAAAAATAATAAATCTAAATCTTGAAAATTAAACAAATCAAAAGTTTATAAATTAAAATGTGGTAATGACAATTGTGATGAAATTTATATCGGCAGAACTTTTAGAAATTTTAAAACTAGAATTTCGGAATACAAACGTAGCTATGACAACAAAAAATTAGATTCTAACTATTCAAATCATTTATTAGAAAACCAACACATTTTCGACCCAAATTTTGAAATTCTCCATGTAGTCGGTAAATCCTTTAGTTTAAATTTATTAGAGGCCCTAGAGATTAACCAAATAAATATTCAGGTAATCTCCTTAACCACCAAATAGATATCAATCAGTCTCCTTTATTAAACCTCTTTACCTAGAAGATAGCTTAGGAATGTTTGTAGTGAATGAATTTCCAGGTAATTTCTTTCAATGCCATTGTTAACCTTTGTAAATAGATTTTTGTATTTAGCACTGTATATATTAAGTCATTTTTATATCTTACTTTCATTCGTTTTGACAAAGCTACTGTGTTAGTGAAACACGTCAACAAATTTAAATTGAACATTAGTTCAATGAAGATTTAAACAAATTATATTGTTTTATTTCATCGATAAACTATTAAGCCCACTAATGTCTTTTTTCCATTGATCGCCTGGTTGCATTTTTGAAAAGCTATCATTTCATAAAACTCCCTTTTCTTTACATTATATTCGGTTTGTAGTGAATGAATTTCCAGGCAATTTCTTTCAATGCCATTGTTAACCTTTGTAAATAGATTTCTGTATTTAGCTCTGAATATATCAAGACATTTTTATATTTTAGCTTCATTCGTTTTGACAAAGCTACTGTGTTAGTGAAACGCGTCAACAAATTTAAATGGAAATCAAGTAAAAGCCTCATCTATTCAATTTTTAATAGTTTATATATCCCATTCTTATAAATACTGGTAACTGGCAGTAGGCCGGTACTAATTACATGCCAAATAAGTTTAGTAGATAACGAAATGCGAAATCGTCACAATGTGATTGATATATTCAAAATTTTAAAATGACGTACATGTGTGTGATGTTGAGACATTTTAATATTGTGTTTATTTTGTTCTGAACTAGATTAACTACACTTTGATGTAAGCTTATTTTTAATATGTGTATGTATGTATTCATAAAAACAAGGATGACCGAAATGTCAACAAGTTTATAAAGTATGTTGGAAGGAATTATATGACTACGCAGCTTCACTAAAAGTTTTTTATTGACCTGATCCCAAGATATATGGTACACGTTGACCTCAGTTGCTTACTTGTTTGGTATCTTTCTCATCAAATTGAATTAGAAAAAAACTATTTGAACATATTTGAATAGTTGAAAATTAAACATAGAACATGTCGCATTTTCCAAAATAGACTTTGATCTTACAAAAGAAAAAAAACGCGTCGGTAGTGGAGCATAAGTTACACTTTCAAATCTAGATAGTTTATTTCAAGTTTTTATTTTTTGTAATTTTATTGAAATATTTGAAGAGATCGCTAAAAATGAACTGAAAAACAAGTTGAATTACAAAGCCATAGATACAAAAAAAGATTGCTCAGCACATTTCCTAGATGTGAACCAGGCCTTCGACAAAGCCTGGCACGATGGACGGCTATATAAAATTAAACAATGTCAATACGTAATCTGGTTATAAATTACATAAAAAAATGTGGGGCGTAAAAATTTACAATACATTCATTTATAGAAAAAATAAATATCTTAAGCATATTAAATACAATGGCACATACTAAACATAATACTGATTAATAATTTAATTTAAATCAATTTAGTATCTAATTGTACATTTAATCACGTGACAAGCATGCGCAGATCAACTTAACTTGGTATAAATAATGTATTACACAAGTCAACATGGTTTTGTACTTACATAGTGAATGGTGATTTCCGAAGTAACTTTTTGGATAGGATATAGACATAGTTGTGGTTATGTATCCATAGGGCTAGTTTTCTACTTACTTATTTTATGCCAAGTAACAAAGACAAAAGTTTTGAATAAGCTATCCGATACTTATAAGGGGGTGAAACTGGCCCTTAATCTTTTTATTATTTTAAATATAAAAACATTGTGGGTAAATATAAACAAATAGTACAGTTTTTTCATTTAGGTGAAAGTTTCTGAAGGAGATAACAGCAAAGTTCGATCAAAATTAATAAATTATTTTATATACAGGGTGTCCCATAACTTTGTTATTTCAAATAATACACCCCATAAAGTACATATTTTGCAAAATCGCACATCAAATTGTAAGTACTAAATGCCACTGTCAAAAGATATTCAACTATTTTTTTCAAATACGATGGAATATTTGGTAAAATATTGATATGATTGTTTTAATAGTATATTACATACCTAGCGGGGCAATAGATCAATACAGCCCAGGCTTTGTTAGCGGCTAAAAGCCGTGACTGGAATGATCTTTCCCGCGTAGTATGTATACTATTTTATTATTAATCGCTTGGTTACAAGCTTTTAAAAACATTAATTTTGAGAAAATCATAATTTAATATTTTTTCGGCAAAGAACTTCATGATAATGACAATTAAGTCAAAAATATTCTTTCCGTTACGAAATTTTAATGTTTTTTCTTAAACAAGTACATAATGTCTGATTTTGAATCAACCTGTACTCATCCGGAAGTCCGAGAAGCTGCGGACAGTAGAATTGACAGAATAATTCCGAAGAAAAGCAAAGTAAGGAGAAAACATCAGTACCGTCTTAAATAAAGCTCTAGAGGAATATCTGGTTCAAAATGTAATATTTCTACTATTTAATTCATATCAATTATGTGTTTAATAATATATTTTACTTTAAGGTTACTTTAATTACTGGCCTATCTGGCGCCTGCTGATGCGATGAACTCCTAAATATGAAAATTATTATAAAAATCACCACATAAACTCATATTGGGCTTTAACAAATCCTCACCTAACCTAAAATATTGGACTCCAACAAAACTTTAGGTAAACGCAATAGGGCATCAACTAAATCGTATGTAATCTCAGACATATTAGCAATTATTTAATAAATCTATATAACCTTAAAAATTGGGCTCCCACAGAATCTCGTATAAAGGAAATAGCAATTACTGTGCTTCAACTAAACCCAATGTAAACGCAATAGCAATTAATGGGGTCTAAAAATCCTTATGGCAATCCAAACATACCACAGCAATAATTTGGAACCAACAAATCCCCATATAACATTGGACACAATAGCAACTATTGAGCTTTAATAAATCCCCACGTAACTTTAAATATGGGGCTGCAACAAAACCCAAAGTAAACGCAATTGCAATTATTGGGCTACTACAAATCCCCAAGTAACCTTAGACATAATAGCAATTATTAGACTGCAACAAAATTCCATATACACGTAAATATACAATAGAAATTACTGAGTTTTAACAAATACCCATGTAATATAAAATATTGGGCTACTATAAAACTCAATGTAAGCGCAACAGCAATTATTGGTCCCCTACAAATCATTTTATAACTCAATACAATAGAAATTATTGGGCACCAACATCAATATGTAAACACAGAGACAATAGCAAATTACTGGGCATTAACAAATCACTATGTAACCTAAAATATTGGGCCCCAGCAAAACCCCATATAAAGGCAATAGCAATTATTAGGCTCCTACAAATAACCATGTAACACCAAACACAATAGCAATTATTGGGCATCCGCACCAACATGTAACGTCAGCCACAATAGCATTTATTGCGCTTCAACAAAGCATCATGTAACCTGAAATACTGGGCAACAGCAAAACCCCATAGCAATTATAGGGCTCCAGCAAATATCTCAATGCAATTATTATTGGATTACAATAGCAACTATTGGGCTCTAGCAAATATACTTGTATATGCAATAGCAATTATTGAGCACCAACAAATCTCCTTGGAACTCCATATAATGTCAATTATTGGGCTCCAACAAATTCCTAAACGCAATTATTGGTCTTCAACAACGTCTCATGTAATGAGAAACGTAATTATTGGGCTACACAAATTTCCTTGTAAACAGAAACGAAATTATTGGGCATGTATATAAAAACCTAATAATTAGATTCCAACAACTTCCTCCTATGTAATTAGAAACGTACCTAATTATTGGATTTCAAAAACTCCCCGTGTAACCAGAGAGCATACTCTAAGACAGTGATGAATAGTTTAGGCGATAAAGTATCCCCTTGCTTCACGCCTCTTTCTATTTTGATTTTCTTTCTATGGGAGTAGAGGTTGATCGTTGTTGTATATATTTTTTATCACATTTTTGTACCGATGGTCGACTCGGCATTCATTCAATGCTTTTATAATGGCCGTTAATTCTACCGAATCAAACGCTTTATGGACTAAAGGTTTGTTGTATTCAATAGTCCTTTGGACCAGGATTTTCAAGCACTGCAGGTGGTCGTTGATGCCGTAACGAGCTCGAAATCCAGCCTGTTCTCTGGGCTAGTTGAGCTCATCAGAATACCGTCATAAATTGATTATTATTGAAATTCATTAGACATATGTCATTAATATAAATAACAAAAAGCAAAGGACCAATAATGTTCTCTTGCGTTATTGTTCAGGGAATCTCACAGATTAACCCTATGATTTTCAGCTCACCAAATCCAGTACAACGGGGTCCTATAAATCCAGATATACTACATTACAAAATAAAGACGTTTTGGTTTATATTTTTTCTATTGCTTTAAGAATACGAGTTATGAACTCTAAATGCGACGTTTTTCATAAAATAAAATTATAATTATTCATTTGGTTTCCATATTTATTTTACGGCGTGTTTATTCATTATACACGTATTCATAAAACTATGTTCTATTAAAACCAAACATCCTATTTAAATAAAAACAGTTATTTTAACACATACCATTTTTACAGCGTCGTTTTGTACGATTTTCCAAAATATATACTTTATTGGACATATTATTTGAAATAACCAAGTTATAAGACAAGCTGGTATATTTTATTTCTTCCTTTCCCTATTATTAAACTGTTTGAATCAAAATAAACCTATTGTTTCATTTGCACCTTATATACACCTTAAATATAATCGATTACATTTGGTATTTATATTGGACTAGAATGAAATTATGGCAAATACTGTGAGATAAATAATTTCAAACATATTATCAATCAGACAATTTATATAAATTTTAATATAAACAATAAGAATGTGCATTTTTGGATGAAGCAGAATTCTTTGTTATTTATTTAAAAGTCTATTAAAAAAGATAGATGTTATAAAAGATAATTTCTATCTTATTTTCAAGAGAATTGAACTTATTAACGATTGGAATGTGAAATAAAATGGCAAAAATATTGTCCCAATTAATAACTTTTTTCTTAACTTTATTAGAATTTCATTTTGTATTTTTTGCTGAGTTTGAGCGTCATATGTCACTAGTAGTAGTACAAGTAGGGATTGAAACCACAATGACCTCATTTGACCCCAAAGATGAACCCCCGAAAATTTTGGCAGTTGGTCCGGGCCAAGTTTAGGATGAGTAGGTCATTTTTTATATACAGGATGTAGTCGTATAGATAGCATAAGGATGTTAGAATATATCTCAGTTATTAATGATTGGATTTTCATCGGACAAACGCTATTGTGATAGGTAATATTAGAGCATTTTGTTATAAACAGGATGTAGTCGCAAATATGCCATAAGTGCGTTAGAATATATCTCAGTTATTAATGATCGGATTATCATCCGGCAAACGCCATTGTGAAAGGTAAAAATTAGCTATTTTGTAAATGAAATTTAGTGTTCAGACCCTTTCTTTTAGAATTCTATTCATATTACTTTTTTAAGTAAAAGTAAAAAAAGTGAGGGTCGATACATTAAATTTCATTGAAAATCCTTGACACGACTATACAAGAAAAACTTTGCAAAGGATCACAAAACATCTGGTTTAACCAAGAATGCCTTAGAGAAAAAGTAATACCAAATTATGTAAATATAAAATTCCATAATAAAACACCTCAAGCACAAAAAGCTATAAAATGTGTTCAACAAGTGTGGTTTAAAGGAGAAAGTTAAAAATGGTTTAAAATAAGAAACTCCTTAGTCACGTACATAAAAGTTGTACATGATGAACTCACGTTCAACTACATCCAGTAGAATTTGACTGTTTAGATGACAAAATCAGAGAAAGTGTCAGCAAGATGAAGCACAATAAATTTAAGAAGCTAGAGCAAAAACTAAAAAAACTTGAATACACACTACATAGAATTCAATACTCTAAAAAACATCATGAAACTGTAAGTAACTACATATCAACATTTTGCATCACGATTTGAAAACACTAATTATACAAATAGTGAAATATAATTTTTAAATTAAGACTTAAAGTACATCATACCACAAAAATTTACAAATAAAATTAAACAAATATTAGCTACAGAATCAGAAATAGCTTTAAAATATAATTAGAATAATATTCTTTATGCAAAATTACAAATTGCCAATTTAATCAAAAATATTGAGCCATCAAGGTTAAACTTCAAATAAAAAATGACATTTCAGTTTTAAATTCAATCAGAACAAAAGTAGAAAATAATAACCTAATAATTACAAAATCTGACAAGGGGAATGCCACTGTTATATTAAAAACTGAAGATTATAAATACAAAATAAATAATTTTATATAATCTAGTATTACACAAATTCTTAGATCAGACCTAACAAAAAAGTTATTAATGTAAGAGGGATTGTTAATAATTCAAATTATCTTTTAAATGATTATGAAAAGGAAAACATCGTAAATAAAAATCCTCAATCTCCATAATTATATGGAATCGTGAAATTACATAAAATATCGAAACCAATTATACCTATTTTGTTATTTTAAAAAATAAATCTACCAAAAATCCCTCTTAAATTTTGCATTGCAAATAGAATTTCCTATTCGGAAGCAACTTTATCAAAAAGACGAGAGTGTGAGTGGTACAGTGCATTCAAAAACGGTTGAGATGTAGTGGAAAATTTCTCGATCTGGTCGAAAATGAGCTTCTTCAATTGAACTAAACATCGCTAAAGTGAAGAAAATGGTGGACAAAAATCGTCTTCAAGTCTAAAATAATTGTACCATTTGGAACGACTGTTGGGCTTGTAAGAATGAATTTTTGGACCAAATTATCACTTCCGGACACCTGTTTTCAGCCGATAAAGACATGAAAGGCAATTCGCGAGAACAGACAATATTTTTTGATTAATAGATTTTCGGAAAGATCCTATTTTTAATACTACGTAGGTTGCCAATGGCGAATTTAGTAGCCGCTACTGTCAGCCGTCTATCAACTTGGTGTGACCACAAAATTCGCCGCTCGAGTTGCCAGCCGGCGAGTATTTGTCAGCGGCTGGTGGACATGTTTAACTTTTGGTAGCAGGCATCAGCGACTAATTGATCACGTGACCGCTGGTACCAGCCAGTAGCGCAATCTGACCTCTATTGCCACTAACAATAGCGAGTAAAACATCGTACCTACCACGTAGTTTTTTATTTAATTAAAAATGAGTACGATACTAGTGGAACGGCAAAGAAATAATTTCTTTTCTAAATGCATTTCAAAACTATTCATGTTTATGGAACGTTCAGACAAGCGATTATTTAAATCATAATATGGAAGAAGTGTTAAACATAAAACTTTTAGAAGGTCTATGAACCGTAGAAATCTATGGTACTCTTGAGTCAAGAAAAAAATTAAAAGTTTACGGGACATCTAGCTTTGATTTCCACCGTGGTTTTACACGGAATCGCATGTCGAAATGAGGTTCAACTAAATTCAATAATTGTTGAAATTGAGGTGCGGTCATTCTTTAAACGTTCCTATATATTTCTGAATCATCTTCCTTTAACTCTTGAAAAAGTCTTGAATCGTTTATGATTGTGGTTAGAATGGATAGCTGGTCAAGCATTTCCAAAGAAATCTCCCTCGTAATATCTGACTCCTTAATAAGTTGGTTTTCGCCTACCGACGTCATGCTTGGTGAATAAACTGAGCAAACTTGAGAGCAGCAGCCAATTGCCAGCCGCAGCATGTAAGTAGAAACTGGCGAGTAACAGCCGAAAATGTAAGCGGGTTGTCAGCCACTACTGGCTGGTGCTACTGCCAGCCGTTGGTCTATCTGTAAATAACACATGATCTCATTGAGCCTCTGTCCAGTATTCTGGCAAAATTCAGCCTCGACCTCCCGTGCTCATATTAAAAGCTGGACCTCGGCGGAAACTCTAGGTCTCAGATTCCACGCTTCAAGTCGCTGTCTAATAGTTTCTCCACTGATTTGTAAACCACATCTCGTAGCTGAATTTGTAGACATCGCGCTTTTACAAAACGTTGTCGTAAAACTGAAAATTTCAAATATTCATTAGGGTTGTTTATTTTCGTCCTTGTCCTGGTCTACGAACATGATTTACATTCTCTCTGTATATTTCTATTACTCGCGAAACAATTGTAAAAGCCACATTAAATCTCTGACCAAATCTTCGATAACTCCAACAGTCCTTAAACAATATTAATGTTTGCGCACATTCTTCGCGAGTAAGAATTGTTATTTCACGTTTGGTGAAATTTTTAAATAATTCCATCTGAGTTTATACTGACTAAAATTAAACCTTCATTGTTACGCCCATGTGTTCCGTGTAAATAACGAAGGGTGCACTTGGCAGCGACTGATTGCCGACTTGTCTCCGTGAGTTCCTAATAAGGAGATTTGAGTGAGAACGGTCGCTAATTGGTAGGTGCGAAAAACGCGCCGTGAATACCCTGCAGATGGAGCTTTTTTGGAATTGACACAGTCGTGAATAATATGTCATAGCGAACAGCAATTTCATCATTTCATGTAACATGTTAATCAAGAAAATATATTTGTAGTTAGTTTTTGTTGTTTTGCCTATGAATACATAGAACTTCAAACAAAAGGGTAAATAATTATCCAATTCCTTTAAACGCTCATTGTGGACAGAAATTTCGAAGATGAAAACACAATACGCAAACACAACACAATGCTTTTTGACATTTACATTGTGTTAAACGTTTAACTTTTTTTACATATCATGATACTCACTTTATTTTTTTAACAAACATGTTATGATATTGTTTTGGCATTAATGTTTCCTATCCAACAAATTTATTAAAATATGAATTGTCATGCGTTTACTAGAATATTTGTTCGAATCAGTAGCGAATCGTGTTTTGACGAAACAACAACATTTTTACGGTCTAATTAATATAAAAAGGTTTATATTTCGATAACCGGTTGGAATATAGAATAAACCACTTCCTTTCCATCTAACCCTATCCCCAATCAGTGGTGAAACCTACATTGGAATATGATGAGCCAGCGCGAAAAGTAAGTCTTTTTTTTATAATTGTTAGTTTTATTTTTTCATAAAGGAGAAAAATAACCAATCATTATTTTTGGCCCTTCGAGCCGGATGATTATTGTGTCAACTAACTCATGAGGCTCGTAATTGGAACCTCTATTATTACTATCAATAATTATTTCTTGTGGTGTTTTTATAGGCCATCGCGGCATGTCGTATGACAACCAGGTAGGACCGTGAATCCAGTCCATTTTTCGCATAAATATAGAGGGATCAAGACCACGAGACGCGCAGTCAGCAATATTTTGATTGCCTGGCACATAGTACCATTTTTCTGAAGGAACCAGTTTCTGGATTAAAGAGATTCTATTAAAAATAAAAGTTTTCCATCATTTAGGATGGGAATGAATCCAACGAAGAGATATCTGTGAATCCGAAAGCGCAAAAATATTTTGAATAGCTAAACGATGAGCAAAGGTATTTCTAATATGGAATAGAATTTTAGCGAGTAAAACAGCAGAACATAACTCCCAACGAGGTAAAGTAACAGCTAATTTAGGAGCTACGCGAGCTTGAGAATATAAAAGAGTACTTTTGACCATATTGGTGGCTTCAGTTCTGGCATAAACCGCAGCGGCATAACCAGACTTACTGGCATCACAAAATCCAACTAAGGTTAAGCTAAAATCTTTTACAAAAGAAATATGTCTTGGAATTTCTAGCTTCGACAAATTCAGAAGCTGCAATAAGACAGATTGCCATTGTTGACATATTTTAGTTGGTGCAATTTCATCCCAATCATAATTTAAATCCCACAGTGATTTTATCATTAGCTTGATAAGAAGAATGAAAGGCGATAAAACTCCTAAGGGGTCAAAGGTTCTAGCGACAAAGGACAGCAATCGCCTTTTAGTGCAAACAGAATAATCAGCAGGAGAAAGTTTAAATATGAATTTATCTGTGGATGGATTCCATTGCAAACCTAAAATCTTTAAGGAATCACACTCAAAATTCTTAATTCCCATTAACCTGAGATTTTCTGGAATAATATTAAGTAAATGAGATGAATTGGACGTCCATTTCACTATTTGAAAACCAGCTGACGAAAATAAGGCAACAATTTGTGAATGGGCGAGTTTAGCAGACTCGAGATCAGGAAAACTACTTATGAAATCGTCTATATACATATCATTTTGGAGGGGTTGAACAGCATCAGGGTAATTACATCCTTCATCCTCTAGAAGTTTTTTAATAACCTTTAAACTCAAATACGGTGAACATTTTACTGCAAATGACAAAGTATTGAGCTGGTACACGGAAATAGGATCTTGAGGCTCGAAACGCCAAATAATTCTCTGATACTGCCTATGTGATGGAATGATTTCAATTTGTCGATACATTTGTTTAATATCTGATGTTACTGCTATTGGAAATAATCTAAAATTCAACAGAATATCAACTGAATTATTTTGAAGTTTGCAACCAGTATAAAGTACATAATTTAATGAGGTGTTTTTGTTGGTTTTCATACTGGCGTCAAACACAATACGACAAGGTGTGGAAACACTCTCAGGTTTAAAGATACAGTGGTGTGGAATATAATACGAGGGGATATTGATCAAAGCAGAAGGAACAAGGGCATATGTCCTTGATTAATATAATCCTGCAAAATATCGGAATAAATTAATCTTAGATTAGGAAATTTACTTAACTTTCGTTCGAGAGACAATAAACGAGACTTGGAAAAGGAGTAAGAGTCACCCAATTGGTCAGGATCAGATTTAAATGGCAATGCTACAGAGTATCGACCAGATGGGCTTCGAACAATATGATCTAAAAAGATTTTCTCACAAGCTAAATCTTAATCATTAGGTAATGGCTGAGATAGATCTTCTAGCTGAAACATTTTATTTACTAATGATTCTAGAGTAGGAGATACATCTATAAAGGTATGGAAAGTATACTCTTTTGTATTGCTTGGTAATGGCTGGACATAACCAGTAACTACGTAATCAAAGGATCCATCTTCTCCTGAAATTTTATCATTTTTTATTAAATCTGCAAAAATGGCTGCTCCCAAAACATGCAAAGAAGGATCAGCTAAAGGCAAGTTTTTCAAATAGTCCAAATTACGAATATCTATAGGAGATTCTGGCAATGGATTAGTAATCTTATCTAAAATCAAAGCTTCTAATGGGATTTTTAAATTTGTATCAAAAGTAGGAGAAATTGTAAGGTTGGTTTTACCCTTTAAGGTGTTTATATTTCCCCCTACACCTAATACCTTAGAATTAAATTTTTGGAAATTTAATCCCAATCTCTGGCAACAATCCAGAGTAAGTAAATTAGGCATAGAGCCACTATTTAACCTTATCTATTTTATTCCATTTGTTTTTAACATTGGCAACTATGGTACTCAAAACTACAAATTGAGATTTGTTATGCATACCATCAAAATGGGCTGTATTGCAAGCATTTTGCGAGCTGCTAGAGGGTGTGGACTGTACTATGTTATTATCAGAGACATTTGAATTTCCTTTATTACTATTATTGGTTTTATGTAACAGACTGTGATGTCTCTGATGACACAATGTGCAATTGAATCGTGAAGGACAAGCACTAACTTTATGTTTATTTGAAAAACAATTAATACACAAGTTGTTATCCTTTATAAAACTAAATTTTTGATCAAATGGTCAACTTTTAAAAACAGAACAGTCTTTTAGGTAATGTTGTTGATGTATAAAAAATTATGATTGGTTATTTTTCTCCTTTATGAAAAAATAAAACTAACAATTATAAAAAAAAAATTACTTTTCGCGCTGGCTCATCATATTCCAATGTAGGTTTCACCACTGATTGGGGATGGGGTTAGATGGAAAGGAAGTGGTTTATTCTATATTCCAACCGGTTATCGAAATATAAACCTTTTTATATTAATTAGACCGTAAAAATGTAAAATGTTGTTTCGTCAAAACACGATTCGCTACTGATTCGAACAAATATTCTAGTAAACGCATGACAATTCATATTTTAATAAATTTGTTGGCTCTACCGGATAGGCAACATTAATGCCAAAAAAAAACAGATATAAAATTGTGTTTCTTCAGCTCTAATAGAAATAATAACGTAAGTTGGAAAAAAGAATGTTAATAATAGATAAGATTTCACCAACATAAGAATTATAACTTGGTGTCGCAAGAGTAGAACTCTACAGATTGTTGCAAAATTGCATAGCAATTGTTACACACAACAACAACACATGATATACAAAAATAATAATTAAAATTGGATACGGGGTCTACACAAAAAATAGTGTCAAACTTCTTGTTATTTTTTGGTGGTGCGTTAGTTTCTTGGAAAAGTGCATTTGCCAATATTTTACATTTCCAATCAAAATTAAATGTTTGTCAAATGTCAATTATAAGCTTTTACTTGTGAACTGATTCAAAAGCATTTTTCCAATTTTTTGAAATCTATGAAAGTTTGTGATGAGTATTCCAATGAGAAAATAATTCTGCTTCAGCCCAAAAACTAGTATTACAAAACACACAGTTAAATTTCATCTCGCCTGTTTGATCTATAGTAGTCAGAGAACAACAAGAAATGTGATGCCTCTGCAGATGGTATTTCCTCTTGAAAATCTTCCCGCAATTTTTGCACTTGTACGGATCTCTGTCCATGTATCCGTGAACCTCCAGTAAGTGTCGCTTTAAATGTTCTTTTCTAGACAGCACTTTGTTACATACGTGACATATTTCAGGTCTATATGTTCTTCTCATTGGTTTCGATGAATAGTTTCTTTGGTCTGTTGACAAAAAGTTTTGTTAAAATCATTACACTTTAGTATTTAAGATAAAAGAGGCGCCATCTGGAAAACTCTTCGTAACTACTTTGTCAAACATAAATTTTTTGCGACGTTGACAATCGTGATCATAATATAAGAGTTTATGTATTTTAGTGAATACTGTAATAGACATGGATATAGCACAGGTTAAAAACAAGCATAAGGAAGACATGGGCAGCTATAAAATAATTCATTATCAAATTAAATTGGATAATACCGTTGAGTGAAAAATATAAGAAGAGACGCAACCTCGTAAATGATTTTGTGCCGCAAAATGTTGTTGGCGGCGAGATGTCGCCACCATCGCCAGTTTCTCTAGGAATTAGCAGTTGTCTACTGACCGTAGTAGAGTTAAGAACGGCAAACGGAATTTCTAGCTCTTGTCTTTCTCTCGAGTGTTTTGTTTGTACAAACGATTATTGTTCATTAACCAAGAAGTGTGTAGTTAATCTAGGCATTAAAAGACTTTGTTGTGTGTTACATATTTTTAAATATGAATCCCAAAAGCCATATTTGTTGTTTTCATGAATGTGAACAAAATTCAAAAAAAGATACAACATTTAAGTTCCTTTAAATTTCCGACTAAAAATGAAAACATTCTTAATGAGTGCAAAAAAAATTGTGGAAATATAACTATTTGGAATTTGGAAAAGGACGATGTTCGAATTTGGTTTTAATTACCAAATTCTCCCGTGATTTTATTTCAATTTCCTCTGTATACTACATTTCGAGTATTATGCTCAAAACATATAACTAAATATATCCTTATTTTCAACATTTAATATTTCTTTACATCACTAAAAAAGTCATTTTAAATTTACTAACACCTAAGAATAACAGATAAATATCGTTTTCTGAAATTCCACTGAATATATCAAAGTACCCGACATCTTATCTCTTCATAAAAACGCTCTTCCAAACCCTGTTATCTGTATCTACGTAACCGTTTCAAGCCCCAAAAAAAACATATCTCTAACTGCCAATTTCACTTGTTGTTTGAACGTTACATTTTAAAATACTTTTATCCCATTGGCTAGACCTAATATTTTGCCCATTCCTCGCACCTACGTCACCCTACGTATAAATACGAAACCAACCTCATTCTTACTCACTTCCCAGATACACTTCCCAGCAGTCACTCATACTTAATCCGTCGTTCCCTCTTTCATCATTTAACGTGGTACACAAAGGTACTCAGTTTAGAAGAGCACCCGGCGTTTTTCATACCGGGAACAACCATGTGTCCTTAATCTTTATTCATCTCATAAATCATCATAGTATGTGCAAAATACTCTCAGTTATCGCGTAAATAACAGTGAAGTCTTAATTGTCTACGCAAAATTAAATAAAATTATAAGTTCATGACAATATAAAACCTAAAAGTGATTTAAGTGTTTAATTTCATTCTACGGTTCATCATTACATCAGTGAAAAACAACCGTAGTGGTCCTTCGATTACACCTGAAACCAGATAACCTGCATTCCATCTAATTAACCCAAAGTAAAAAGGGTTAATTTAGAACAGACGAGTTAGCAAATAAAAATTTATGTGAAAAACATTTTAGTTCAGACTTTATTATTGTACACCAAAAACAAAAGATTCTAAGGAAAAATGCTGTACCAAAAAGTTATTGTAAAGGTAGGTATGTTTTTTTTATAATTTCAAGTTTTATTCGAATATAGTACATTTCTTATGACTGATTTTAATGTCCATACTTTGTAATGTGCACCATTATTTTCATTTATGGAAAATTTTAAAACATTTAAAACAAATAGATCATATACATGGTTGATAAGTTTGTTATGTATGTAGTTTTAAACTATTTCACAATTCGCGTATAAAAGAGACTTCATTATAACATTGTTTAGTGTCACAATGAAGCTCTTTGAATACTGTTATAGTAATTTTTAGTGTACAGTTGGTTATTCAATTTAGTTATATTTTTATTTGACATTTGACTTTAACCTTGACACAAATTATAAATAAAATGGTCTAGTGTTGTTCTAGCTAGCAAATTATTATATTAAAGGTAAATTAGAATGATTTATATATTAAAATTATTAAAGAATAAAGTACGATAACTTTTATTTATCAATGATTTGTCAATTGTTTATTTTTATATTGTATATGATCAATATATAGGTATACAAAACGTTCGATTTTTAGGATAAATTACCAGATATCTATGTGAAGATGTATTACAGAAATAATTCTGTTCATGATATAATATAAATAGATCGCAAGAGCATATACGAAGAAGCTCTTTTTTGAAGAAATAATCATCCTCTTTTTGCTTAAATGAAAGTTTGTTTTTAATTTACACAATTATTCGGTTATAATATGTCAAAAGTCAGAAGTGCTGAATAAAACCATCTGTGATCTGACCAATGAGGAATCTACAGAATTGCCAACTTAAATTCAAACCACTCATCCTAGTATAAAAACAGGGATTATATGAAATTCTATTTTATTTAAATAATTAAATAAATGCGAATTATAAAAAATATTGTGTAAAACTTGTGCCACAATGACCTTCTGTAGTACTCGTGATTTGCACAACTCACCGCTTCGCGGTTCGTTGTGCAAACTTCACTCGTACTACAAAACGAGTCATTGTGACACTTGTTTTACAAATAACTATTATTATGCAATATGAAAATATCAGAGCAGCATAAATCAGAAATTACAATCAAGCATCTACTTAGTAGAAAATAAATATTAAATAAATGTTAATTCTATTGTAGAAAGCTATATCGAAAATATAGATAAAGCTTCAACAAGTGGTGTTTGCAAAAGACGTTTTTCAGACTTAGATGGTGAGCTCATTAAATTACACTTTGATATTCTTAACATACCTACACCTATTTTTTATAGAGAACAACGCTAGACTATTGAAAACTAGGATGTTACAAAATGAAAAGAAATATAAATCTGGGAAATATCTGATTGGTATAGACTTTTTGGAGATTTCGACATATTTGAACTAATTCATTTTTTTATTGTACTTCAGATACATCTTCCGAAGAATTGGCAGTTCTACCTTCTACGAAAACATACGAAAAAAATCTCAAAACAAGCTATCCATCCTCTCCTGTTAAATTAGGAATTTCTCCATCAACAGTAAGTTCTCCTGCATCGAGTCTTAGCGAAAGAGTTATCAACATGCCTTCTCCAACTAGGGCTTTTTTCCAGCAGACAATTAAGTCTCTATCATATAAAGTAGATGGTTTAAATAAGAAATTAAGGGTCAAAACTTATCGTGTAAACCGGATTAAAAATAAATTTTGATGCAAATTTATCATAAAACCAGGTCAAAATGGACAAAAGCGTTATCACTTAATTATAAATCCCCTTCTTTGTACAAATTCATGCGCGACAAGCTACACTTTATTTTACCATCGATTCGAACCATTCAAGAATGGATGACATTGGTTAATATTCATCCCGAAATTAAATCGTCAATAATTGAAGAATTAAAAACAAAAGCTAATGTACTGGATGACAACGAAAAAATATATGCAGTATTGGTAGATGAGATTACTCTCAAAAAAGAGGTAGATTATAATATAAAACAATATTTTGCAGAAGGATATGAGGATCTCGGTCATCTTGGAAGAAGAGGTGTACCTGCTAATACAGCACTTATGTTTTATATACGTGGTATTTTACACAACTGGAGGCTTCCCCTTTCCTACGTAACATCTGCGGGTCCTGTTAAGGGAGAAATATCGAAACAATTAATTTTAGATGTTTTGAAAACCTTAAAAGATTGTAGTCTCAACCCCTAGACTATTGCGTGTGATCAAGGATCCAATAATCGTTAAGCTGTGTCTCTAAAAGTCTGAGGAATAATTTGATGAACGAGAATCTAAATTTTATATATGGTGACAAAGGGAACCCAATTTCATGGAGAGATATTAGAGAAGCATATGGTATTGATAGAAAAAGTACAACAACTCGAGCTTTAATTAAGCTTACAAAAAAACATATTCGGCCTAACAGTTTTCAAAATGCTGCCCAAATATTTTCTCACTCCGTTTCGGCAGCGATAAAAACCTTGATAGATACCAAACAATTGGTTACAACAACAGCATCGAATACTGCCGATTTTGTAACCAAAATTGATGAAATTTTTGATGCGTTGAACAGTCGGTATATAGGTAATTGTAAGAGTAATAGGAGACTTCTATCAGTATTTAATTTAAATGCCGAAAAAATTTAACGAGAGGGTCTTAATTTATTTAGATCCATAAAAGTTTACGAAAATCAAAAATTAAGAAATGATATTTATTGTATTGAAGGATCCTACATCAATTTTATTGTTATGGGAGGATTTAAAAGTTAACTATTCAATTAAATATTTAATTAAATCATTTTTAAATCAAGACGCAATTGAATATTTTTTCTCCGTAATTCGAAGAAGAGGGGGATAAAATCCGATGCCAAGTGTGCGTCAATTCAGAATTGCTCTACAACATTATGCAAATATTCATTTGCAAATTGCAGTTGATACTGGAAATTGTGACACCGATTATGGAGAATTTTTAAATATTTCTAATGACGAAGAACATGCTGAAGAATTGCATAGGAGCTCAGATAAAATTAGTATAATAGATATTGCCACAACTACTGATTTTGCAGAACCGTCAACATTAGAAGAGTATGAACAATTAGAGCCCATAGTGGAAGAAGAAGCTAGACCGATTTCTTTAGAAAGCACAATAGAAGCATATGTTGCTGCCTTTGTTGCTCATAAAATGCTGAAGCTTTCGGAGTGTTCTAGTTATCGCAAATATTTAATTCAAGAAGATGATTTAAATGACCAATATTATTTATTCATAATTAACAAGGACTTTTCTAAATCGGAATCAGCCAAGTTTCTAAAAAAACCTTCTATTCCGTATTTTAAAGTGTTTAGTTTATTGTTGAAACAATTTTTTATTTGCTTTGAAAAGTTCAAAGTTGTAAAGGATTTAATAAAAATATATGTTTGCATTTGAATCCATATTTAAATTATTCTCAGATTTGTAAAGATCATAAAAAAATTTTTTTGGACATTTTTATGGAAATGATGATTTACAGATCCTTCAGATGAGTATATGAAAAATTTCAAAAGACAAAAACAAATAAAAAACAGAAAAGTTAGGATATGGGAAAACTAATAAGAGATATCGTTTGTTTTTACCAAGTTTTATTTAACCAAATTAATTGTGTCAACCCTTACTACCTGGAATCTTCCCATAATTATTAAATAAAATCAATAAATAACAAATTCCACAAGAAAAATATAACATACCATAATTTTTATATTAATATTCAACACTTGAAAAAAAATTAGTCTGTGTGACGTTCTCTCCTTCATACAATAATGTTAATCCTATAATTCACTCTGATATCATTACTTTATTAAAAGTGTGTTTGAATCAAAATTATTTTCATTTCAATGGAGAGGTTTATAGCAGTGAAGATGGTTTGATTATGGGCAACCCGCTCAGCCCCCTACTAGCAGAAATTTTCATGGATAATATAGAAAAAATAATTCATGAACACCCCCTTAGTAAAAAATGTATGTACTGGCACCGATATGTGGACGACATTTTAGCTAGCTTCATCGGTACAAATAGACAATTAGAGAGCTTCATTACTTACATAAACTCGATTCACAATAATATCAAATTTACCGTAGAACTTGAACAAAATAAGTCTATAAACTTTCTAGACCTTACAATTTCAAATATAAATAATAAACATGATTTTTCTATATTTCATAAACCACCACATACAGATATTACAATTCATAATAGTTCGGTCCACCCATTCAGTCATAAACTAGCAGCTGTCAATAGTATGATACACAGACTCTTAACAGTCCCATTAAATATTAATAATTATACCAAAGAATTAAATATCATAAAACAAATAGCAGTTAATAATAATTACGATCCAAATTTAATTGACAAAATCATAAATAAAAAGATAAAAAAACAGACTTTAGAACAAGTATTCCCTTCAGATAAAAATAATAAACAATTTAAAAGCTTAACATACTTTGGAACACCATCCTTAAAAATTAAATCATTTTTAGAAACTTTAGACATGAATATTTCCTTTAAAACTGATCACAATTTATCCAAATTCATTAAGAATAATAAATCTAAATCTTCAAAATTAAACAAATCAGGAGTTTCTAAATTAAAATGTGGTAATGACAATTGTGATAAAATTTATATCGGTAGAACTTATAGAAATTTTAAAACTAGAATTTCGGAACACAAACGTAGCTATGACAACAAAAAATAAGATTCTAACTATTCAAATCATTTATTAGAAAACCAACACATTTTCGACCCAAATTTTGAAATTCTCCATGTAGTCGGTAAATCTTTTAGTTTAAATTTATTAGAGGCCTTAGAGATTAACAAAAATAAATATTCAGGTAATCTCCTTAACGACCAAATAGATATCAATCAGTCTCCTTTATTGAACCTCTTTACCTAGAAGATAGCTTAGGAATGTTTGTAGTGAATGAATTTCCAGGTAATTTCTTTCAATACCATTGTTAACCTTAGTAAATAGATTTAGCACTGTATATATTAAGACATTTTTATATTTTACCTTCACTCGTTTTGACAAAGCTACTGTGTTAGTGAAACGCGTCAACAAGTTTAAACTGAACATTAGTTCAAATAAATGAAGATTTAAACAAACTATATTGTTTTATTTCATCGTTCAATATTTTATGTATTCAACGAAAAAAACTGCCCGCTTCTAAAAGAAATAAACTTGGTAATTAAATTTCACAAACCAACAGTAGAGCCGTCCGAATGTCAGAAACAACCGATTCGGGTGGATTCGAGGTGAGGTGGGGACAAGAGCAGTGAATAGTTCGATGTCTAGAGACGGCGTCGCCTAAATACAGTACCAATTTCAATGAATAGTGGGGGAATCTCCATAAGGCACAAAATGTTAGATTGCGTTGGTTCTCTTCTTATATTTTTCACTCAACGCCTGTAACTACATAAAATATAATTTCGACTTTCATAATTCAAAAAGAATATGTTTGTACATTTTGTCATACTTTACATTTTAAACATGATACAGAATACACCACGTTAGATTTTTTTGGTGGTAATTTGGCTTTTAAGTTTAGTGAACAATGGCGATAAAGTATTTTGAGTTCTGTGACATACGTTAATGTTGTGTTTGGATAAAACGTATTTCAGTTTTTCTGAGAGTTGGTTTGTATATGCCATAGGCCATGGCCATGGCCATGAGGTCGACCGCGGTCTACCGGTCGACCGCGAAGACGATTTAGGTAGCCCGCGAGAGTAAAAATAAACTGAACAGAAAATATTTAAAAATAATATCATTTATTTTAAAATGTTCCATTTCGCGCCAAGAACACGTCTATATAAGTAGGTACTCACACGCTTCGGTCTGTTTTAACTCGTAACGTGGTATATTGTTGCGTGCGTGTGTGTAAACGCGACTCACCGCTAGTATATTGTTGTCTCTTTTCATTTCGCATTGTTTTCTCTTTTTGTGACCTCGCCCACGAAGGATCGGCCAAATAATAACAAGAGCCAGTACTAGTTTCGACTTGAGTGCGAACGTAGATATTTACAACTAATTTGTTGCGTCGCGATTATTAAAAGTTAACGTAGGGGCCTTGAGACTTAGTGTTTTTTAACTATTTTATCAGAATGAGTGGGCCATCTAGTTCGAGTGCTAAAAAAAGTAAGACTTACCATTATCACAGTGAGTGGGAAGAGGATTTTTTTTTCGTTATGGTCAAGGATAAATGTGTGTGCCTAATCTGTAACTCAAGTGTCGCATTACCGAAAAGAGCTAATGTTGAAAGGCATTTTAAAACTACACATTCCAAATACGCCACCGATTTTCCATTTGGCAGTGAAAACCGAAAGATAAAAGTACGTGAATTAAAAAGCAGTTTAAACGCACAACAATCTTTTTTTACAAAACCAGATTCGAAATCAAAAGCTGCAACACTGGCTTCATTTGCTGTTACAGAAATATCAATAAAACGAAAGAAACCTTTCGAATATGGAGAAATGATCAAGGAAGCCATGCAGAGAGCTGGAGAAGCACTTTTTAATAACTTAAAAAAAAAGAAATTATTACAGCAATAAATGATATTTTACTTTCACGGAACACAGAAATGCGACGCAGTGAAGCCTTAAGTGAAAATTTGGAACAATTACTTAATGAAGACTTGCATAAATGTTGTTTCTTGTCACTACAGTTTGATGAATCCACCGATGTAACCGACATTGCTGAATTGTGCGTTTTCGTGCGCCTAGTTTTTGAAGACATGACAACAAAAGAAGAATTATTGACAATGGTTCCATTGAAGGGGCAAACCAGAGGTGAAGATACAGATCTTTCAAGAGTTTTGTAGAAAATACACAAACTAGTTGCTATCACAACAGATGGAGCACCCGCTATGCTGGAACAAAGAATTGGTTCTATTTCATTGTGCAAAAATGATGACAACATTCCAAGTTTCACCAACTAACACTGCATCATACACCAGCAAGTTTTGTGCTCTAAAATTCTGGAATCAGATGTTATTATGAAAATTGCTTTCAAAATAGTTAATTCTATTCGTGCCAGATGTTTGCAAAGGCGTCAATTTCGAGCTCTTCTTGAAGAGACAGAGGCCGAACACTCAGACCTTTTTCTACATACAGATGTTAGGTGGCTTAGCTGTGGTGCCTTTTTGAAGAGATTTCGCCAATTACTGCCAGAAATCAAGACATTCGTTCAATGAAAAGGAGAAAATATACCTGAGCTTGAAGATGAAAAATGGCTTATGAAGCTGGCCTTTCTTTGTGACATAACAAAAAAACTCAATGAGTTGAACCTAAATCTTCAAGGGAAAGACAAAACCGTCATTGATATGATGACATCTTTGATTAAAACTTTTAAAAGTCAAATTTCAAATGCATGCATCTCAATTAAAACGAGGTGAACTAAAAAAATATAAAAACAGGGAAGAAGAATGTACACACAATTCAAATCGAGACTACAAAATTTTCGCTGAACAGCTGGAGAATTTGCATCTGGAGTTCGAAAGAAGGTTTGCAGATTTTGCCGCTCTCAAAGAAGTGCTAAGTTTCATGGTATTCCCTTTCAATGAAAACATTGACATTGACTGCTTGACCGTTAAAATCGGCAAGTTAACCGATACTGAATCTCTTGTGGTCGAAGAGGAAATAATAAAAATGAGAAGCGATATATTTCTGAAGTGATTTGCAAAGAAGTTTCCATGCCTAAGAAAGGTGGCTTTATATTTGACTTCATTTTTTGGTTCTACCTATCTTTCCAACTATGAATGCAATAAAAACCAAAAATCGTTCCCGCTTAACAGACGCTCACTTAACTTCCTGTTTGCGCATCACAGTTACTTCGTACACTCCCCAATATGATAAACTTGTGGAGAATATGCAGTGTCAAACATCCACTCAAAAGCGTAAAACGCAATGAAAAATTCGAATTAAGTATGTAATATTCAATAAATAAATACATACAAACTTATTACAAAAATGTTTTATTTTTCTCTTCTAAATTCTACCTTGCAGTCGACCGCAGGAAGTATTTTCGAGCACAAGTAGACCTCACAGGTCAAAAGTTTGGCCACCCCTGGTATATGGTATTGATATGTATTTGTTCTGATTTATTTGAGTTTGTGTTTGGTTATTTTTATTATTATTGTAAAATTTGTACGTGCGCTGTTTAAAAATGTTTATTATCGGGTAGTGAGTGTTTTTTAGGGTGTTTTGACAATTTTAGGACTTCCGGACGGTATTCTGGAGGAGAAGTAAGTTTTATAGCTCGGTCCGTCAATACAACAATTACACTGTTTTTTTGTGCATTGGGATGATTAGAATAGTAATTTAGATATCGGCCGGATCATGTCTCTTTTTAATAATTTTTAGTTTTTATTTTGTTGTAATCAGTTCGAAGCCAACCAGAAAAATCGAAGAACATTTTTACTGCGATGCAAAGATAACAATATCCAACCCTAGTTTTTAAATTTTAATACATCACATGTAACATTTACAGGTACCTAGCTTAGAAGTAAATTTAACAACATGAAATAAAAAATTATAAATTCACTCATAACTGAAACATCACAAAACATCAAAAGATTAGAGTTAATAATCAGAAATGAAACTAACAATATAAATACCATTCTACCTAAAACCATTTTTGACACCTTTATAAATTTAGAAAAAAATAAATATGAAAAACAACTGAACATAATTAAAGAAAAGAATACAAAAATATTAATAATTTTATTACACAATTACCTTAAAATTATATAAACATAAATAAATCTCAAATTTTAGCGTTGGGAAAAGTTTGCTCTTCCCATTAACAACGAACCTTATTCAGAATACATAGCCTGTATAGAAACAGCAAATTTTGATAAACCCGAACACATTAAACACGAAATTAGAGCAGATTCAGTCAATATTATAACTAATCATAAAATCAAACTTTATTAAACACAATCCACAAATAACAATAATACAGCCTGATAAAAGCAATAAAACTGTCGTAATGAATGCAAGTGACTATGATAAAAAAATGAAGGGAATGATAAGTAAAAAAAAGTTTATAAACCTCTAAAATCTTATTTCAAACAAAATCTTTTCAAGATAAAAACAATAAATTCAATAAATAATTACTAAATAATAATTCTATAAATCTGATGCTAAAAAACTACAAACTGACAACGCTTTATCACCGAAGATATATGGTCCACCATAGCTTCACAAACCAAATGTGCCCTTACGCCCATATATCTAATCCCCCTTTTACAATCCATCTAAATATCTCTCAGATTATCTATCAAATATGACGGGAAAAAATAATTACTACATTAAAGATTCATTTTACTTTAAACATTTTATAGATACTATAAATATACCATATAATTATAATATCCTATCACTGGATAACATCAATGTACACTAACATCCCAAATGAATTAATAACAACTATTATAAAAACAAAATGGAACTTACTAAAAGAACACACAACTCTGTCATGCAAAGAATTCATAGAAGGAATATTACTAATACAAAATAATAATTACTATCAATACCAAGACAATTTTTATCAACAATTGGATGGTTGTAAAAAGGGTTCTCCTATCTCCCCAACCTTAGCACAGTTAATAATGGAACATCTGGAAGAAAACGTACTAGGAAATTTAGATTTCCAGGTATTGTTTTTTAAACGATTCGTCAAATAAAATTGATAATATGTTAAATTCTTTCAATAGTTTTCATCCAAAACTTCAATTTACAATCGAAACAGAGAACAGTGCACTAAATTTTCTAGATATAACATTAATTCAAACTGATTACCACAAAATAAAAACCAAACTATATCAAAAATAGGCATGGTGCGGCCTATATTTAAATTACTATTCTAATCATACCAATGCACAAAAAAGAGTGTAATTGTTTGATTGACGGACCGAGCTAGAAAACTTACTTCTCCAGAATACCGTCCGGAAGTCCTAAAACCTGTCAAAAACACCCTAAAAAACAATCACTACCCGATAAAAAACATATAACGAATTTTTAAGCAACGCACGTACAAATTTTACAGTAATAACAAAAATAAACAAACTCAAATAAACCAGAACAAATACATATCAATACCATATACAAACCAACTGTCAGACAAACTGAAATACGTTTTATCCAAATACATCATTAACGTACGTCACAGAACTCAAAATACCTTAACGCCATTGTTCACTAAACTTAAAAGCCAAATTTAAACCTAAAAAAATCTAACGTAATGTATTCTATACCGTGTTTAAACTGTCCGAAGAAATATGTAGGTATGACAACACAACATCTAGAAAATCGCCTAAATGGTCACAAATACTCAAAAAATGCGTCCACCGCCCTACATAAACACGAAATAATGACAAAACATGTGTTTGACTTCAATAATACAAAAATAGTAACACAGTACACTAATTACCATATATTGGCAATCAAAGAAATGGTACAAATAATGCAGTGAATGATAAACAAGACATCAAAAATGATGCTCTGTGAAAACATTTTGAAAGAATTCTATTGAGAGATGATTGATCTATAGTTGCTATGGATGGATATAAAAAAATGTGACGAGAGAAATTAATAATATTAGATTGATGACAGATAATTTTAAAAAAGTGAAGCAAGATTAATTTTGAAATTAAAAACATTTTTTAAGAAATCAAATTAATAAAAAAATATTGGAAGGTGATAATAAAATAAGAAGCAGCATTTGAATACATTAAATTGGAAAGAGAAATTAAAATCGGTTAGAGATATTAATATTTGAGAAGTGAAAAAGTATTCGTAAGGTATGAGCCGGGAGCAGCAAGTGAAACATAGTAAGAGTCAAAAGAGAAGCAAAATTATAAGTATAAGAATTTCAAAATATTAAATTGGAGTTTATTAGAGAGATTTAAAAATTGAGTTATTTGGTAAAATTCATTTCAAAATTTGTAAATATTTCAAAATTCAATAAATCGTTAAATTAGTAAAAATAGGAATTGAAAGGAATTTTCCATAACAGGCGTCTCCAATCCCGTATAGATTATAGTGGTGGAAATTCTCATTATTAAATAAGTCCTAATTTATTATTGTCCCTAAAAAGTCATCAATTTGAAAATTTAATTTTGTTCCAATAACAGCGCTAGAGTCACTCTGAATCCAACGTAATTTAGTGTTGAATGCTTTTATATATCTAATTATAAATAAGTCTTAAAAATCATTATACATAATAATTCTAATTAACAAAATAATAGTCCCGTATAGAAATGTTTGTATATTTATAAGTTTATTATTGGTAGAACAAGTTACACTGTTGCCAATTTTAATTATGTCACAGTTGAATACTAATTTAGTCCAATTCAAAAACTAAATGGTCAGAAATTACTTGATAATATTTGCCAATATTTTACATTTCTAACCAAAATTACATGTTTGTCAAATGTTAATTATAAGCTTCCAGTTTTGAACTGATTCAAAAGCATTTTCCAATTTATTGAAATCTATGACAGCTTGTGATGAGTATTCCAATGAGAAAATAATTCTGCTTCAGCCCAAAAACCAGTATGACAAAATACACAGTTAAATTGCATCTCGCCTGTTTGATCTACAGTAGTCATAGAACAACAAGAAATGTGATGCCTTTGCAGTTGGTATTTCCTCTTGAAAATCTTCTCGCAATTTTTGCACTTGTACGGATCTCTATACATGTATCCGTGAACCTCCAATAAGTGCCGTTTTAAATGTTTTCTAGACACCACTTTGTTACACACCTGACATATCTCAGGTCTATATGTTCTTCCCACTGGTTTCGATGAATTCATTTGGTCTGTTGACAAAATATTTCATTAAAATTATTAAACTTTAATAAAAGAGCCGTCAACTGGAAAACTCTTCGTAACTACTTTCAAAGATAATTTTTTTGCCAACGTTGACAATCGTAATCATATAAGAGCTTATGTATTCTAATGAATAAATATTTTGAAATGGGAAAATATATTATTACAAAATATTCAAATAGTGTACACAACATAAATAATATCTCAAATAAATAGAAACGTTTCTAGTAACTCAGTGTATAAATACTCTTAAAATAATTTATTATCTAGTAATAATTCTAGTAACTATTTGAGAAGGCAGTCTTCCAATCCATTATGACAATCAAATGAACAAACTACACTGTCTACACCTAGTGGAGAAATTCTCTTGACAACTGCAATGGTCATGGCATATACTTCAGAAAATTAACATCTACTAGTAAAAGCTATCTTAGATTCTGGTAGCACTATTTCTCTCATTTCTGAAAATCTTGTGAAACAGTAGAATTACCCACAAACCCTCAGAAGATATCCATCTCAATAGACTAGGAGATGGTGACAGAAAATGTTCTCTCATTTCCTCCTGCATGCCTTTTTGGGAATTGATAACTAACCCTAAAATATGAAAGATAGAGCGATTACGAGCCCTTGCGCGATTGCACGTCATAAAAAAAATGACTTCTCTTTGTGTGAAGAATTTTAGTATTTTTCCGTGACATTATATTGCATGCCTTTGTAATATAACGTAGTTGTAACAAATGTAAGCTATAATCATTGATAGCATGCAATTCGCAACGGCCGACGAGGCTCAAAGGAATACGTAGAAATGAAAATGTCCGTGTTTACAAATTGCATGCCGTTGTAAAAAATTAGTTTTTTTTATCTCAAAAATACTCTACGAAAATTGGCATGCACCCCTCGTATGACCAAGGGTGGAAAATATTAGGAAAATGTTGTGAAAATGCAATACAACTTTTCCGTGATTTCAAACTGCATGCCATTTGAACAATACTTAATATTTATAATTTATTGACGTTAGCAAATTTGGCATGCACAACAGAAAGTATTAAAGTAGTGGCATGCATGACGAAAATTGCAAAAAAACGCTGTTTTAAATTCCGTGATATTATTTTGCATGCCATTCAAAATTTCATTGAAAAACATTATTTTAAGTTAATAAAAAAAATGGCATGCATATTACACAGGCCTGACATAAAAAACTTGTGCGAAAATAAAATTAAAAAACATTTTTTAACGAAAATAAAAATAAGGAACATTTCCCTGTTTTTTTGCATGCCTTTGTGTACATTGTCTGTAAATATTGTTTTAAACTCCAATAACAAATGGCATGCGTGTGTATTGACAAAAAATTACTATATGAAAAAAAACGAGTCATAAAAATGAAAAATGCATTCTTTTCCGCAGGAAAACTGAACACGTTTTTACGAAACTGTAAACTTGTATTAATACTTAATTTAAATAAAATATTATTTTTATTATACATTTTTCATTATTAACACTTTCAGTATCATTACATCTTCCGTAGTTTCTCCAATGTCGGACCTATCAAAATTAAATTAACATTTGATTTACAAGTATCAATTTGAACAATTTCAACAATGGGGAGAAATACCTCAACTTCCCTAGCGCGGCACGCGAGCTCTAAATTCTATTGTTTTCAACTCACGGGATTTTTTCTACGTATATTTTCTTACCATCAGCGCGAGTTGAAAACAACAGAATTTAGCGCTAGCTAGTTGACGTATCTTTCCCCCTATTTGATATGAAAGCAAGAATAAAAAAATAAAATACCTTCAATTATTTCTTGAATATTTGAAGGTACGTCCTCGCCCTCGAACCACTGCAAGGAATACATATCGTCTTCGAGTTTCCAGCCGAATTTCAGAACATTTAGATTTTCATTGGGCATTGGAGAAAATGCATTTTTCCACATGTGTCCAATGTATGATGCTCGAAGTAATTGCTGCTTGAGTTCACGCTTACAAGGTGGTAGTGTGCAAGCGTCAAAGTCCTTTAATTTTTGTTTGAACTCGTCCGTGGGCTCGACGTTACTAGTATATGTCGAGGAGAATATTTTTAATCGACCTTCATCGACATTCGAGCTTATTTTACCCCATTTTTTATTGTAGCGTATATTTTGCAGACAAAATCTTCGAGCGTGTCAAAAGCATTTTCATAATTGTCGCTTCGTGGATCTTATAAAGCTGCAAATGCTTGTTGATATTTTTCATTTTCTGAGTACAGCCCCCACGGTTTTCTTTTTCTCTTTTGATAAAATGCTGGGTTGTAATCGCAGCCCGTTAGTGCGTGGAACGCTGGTAAACCAGAGCATTTGACGCTTCCTAATGTGTTATAAATTTTATTGACATTTATGTACCGCCGATTGTTGCCCGTACCATACAACATCCAAATCGTGAAGTGCGCTGACAATTGTTCCATGATTCCAGGAACTATGACGAAGTTTTGTTAACTTTAAATTGAAAATATATTTTTTCAAAATTTATACGTTTTTAATCATTTTGATTTCTAAATATTCAGCATATTTCAATTTGTAATTTTTTTCAGTCGTAATTTTATTTTTCAAACATTTTTCGCCCACTCAAGAATGCAGATACTATTTATTTATAGACTAGGAACAACAATTTTTTTACAATATTTCCCAAGTAAAAATTTTGAATACAATTTTCATTGTATAAAGTCTCTATAAAATCAAAGAATTTTTTATTTATTTGCCTAGACAACAACGGTCAGCAAGCGCCGTTGTTTAGGCAACTAAATAAAAAATTCTTCAATTTTATACAGATTTAATACAACCAAAATTGTAAAAAGACAGTTGTATACAGGCTGTATAAATGTTTTACACTTGAGTTATTTAATTATCAAATTATAACAAATTAACCAAAAACTTACACTTTGCTTCCCGAAGGTTTATTTAAATCAACTTTAAATTGAGCTTTCAAAGCATTAAAATTGTTTCGACATTTTGAATGATACCCAATACTATCATCGATTTCCTTGGCCAGTTCTATATCACTATATTTTAGCGAATGCTTCTTCCTCTGCTCTAAAATCGCTATAGAAGATGCTAAGGTATCGGCAGTAAAAGAAATAATTCGAGCTGTAATAGCACAACCCAAAAAACATCTTCTTTTAACGGTTTCTTCTGGCTCATCATTGTCAGACATTGTCAGACATATTTGAGAAGTAGTATCTAAAGAATAATAATGATACAAGAATAATAAGAATAGAAGATGTGTTAGTATACAAAAGAAAAATACTTTTTGATACAGTGTGCGTGCGTAAAATACGATCGTGTCATTTAATACGCATGCCATTTTCGGTATATACTTACAATAATATGTTTTTATGAAATACAAAACTGCATGCAAATAAAAAACGCGGATATGTTTATTAAATTTTTTGCAATTTTTGTTATTATTTATAATATAATGACAATGTGCAACATGCATGCCATTTGTGTTTCAGAATTATTTGGTCATAAAATTAATATTTATCTTTATTAGAAGTAGTTTGAAATCACGGAAAAGTTGTATTGAATGTTCACAACATTTTCCTAATATTTTCCACTCTTGGTCATACGAGGGGTGCATGCCAATTTTCGTAGAGTATTTTTGAGATGAAAAAACTAATTTTTTACAACGGCATGCAATTTGTAAACAAGGAAATGTTCTATTTTTTTCATTTCTACGTAACCCTTTGAGCCTTGTCGGCTGTTGCGAATTGCATGCCATTTATGATTATAGCTTAAATTTGTTCCAACTACGTTATATTACAAAGGCATGCAATATAATGTCACGGAAAAATACCGAAATTCTTCACACAAAGAGAAGCCATTTTCTTTATGACCTGCAAGCGCGCAAGGGCTCGTAACCCCTCTATCTTTCATATTTTAGGGTTAGTTATCAATTCCTAGAAAGGCTTCAGGAGAAAATGGGAGAACATTTTCTGTCACCATCTCCTAGTCTACAAGTGTAAATGACACTACTACAAGTTCAAATAAAACTGTTTCGTTTAAAATATTCTCTAACATTGTAATAAAAATGAATACCAAAGAGAAAAATTTAATGTAGTAAATTTCAGAACACACGTTAAATCCTATTTTATTTCAAATAAAAATAAAAAGTAGAATGCGACCCACATTTTGTTTAGAAAAATGATACGAAACCATAACAGCTTTGAAACAAATAAAACATTTTACTAGGTCAAAATGAAATAATTGTTTTGTATACAACTATTTAATAACGTAAAATTTAGGCCGCTTCAAAACAAAAAAGTTGATTTTGCAATTCAACAAAAAAACCCAAACCTAATTCGGGTTGATAGTAAAAACCAAGTACAGAGAGCAGAAGAGCGACAGACATTGTCGGGGCGAAGACGCGAAGGGAAAAGTCCTTTCCCTGTCACGGCAACGGGTAGCAGTTCTTTTTAGTGTTAGCGGTTTCAGAGGAAAAGTTCTCTCCGTTGTGTCAGGGTGTAATAGGGATACTTAGATATCCTTGACGGTGAACACTGTCCCCCTTCGTGACACAAAACGGGAAGACTCGCCCTCTACGCTAAGGTTTTCAGCATAGCACGATACCGGTTACTGGCACTACCCGCGGTGGCTAAAAAGATAGCGAAGAATAAGCAGTAGCAAGGCCACAGAAGGGAATTTTTCTAACGCCGTAAGTTTTTGAACAAATTGAGATTTAAACTTTGTTTTTATTCTTTATGAGACATTTATTCGTTTATTATTTTGCGCTGGTTCTGAACTTGGTATTTATAAATTCACTGTTATACACAGGGAGTAGCGATAACAAATATATTTATTTTATTGTCTGTTCTTTCACGGGGACTGGACAAACTTGGCCGCTTTCAGTTCAATATTGAATGTCCAGGCTCACAATTTTAGGACACAGCTCGTTCTGTGATATATATAATTTACCGTGTGTGATGATATAATCAGATTTCGCAGGGTATCGCCAACCTGACAAGAGTTAGGTTTTTTTCTAATTAGTTAGTTATTATTTTGTTGCGCCACATAATTCGCTTCCACCTCGTAGGTAGGATAGAAATAAGAGTCAACGCAAGGTTAATTTGTACTTGGTATCAAAAGGGCCGGAGCGTATGGTTTTCCTTTTCCTTATGTTTCAGCGAACTTGTGTTCCGATGAATAATTTTAAATTGTTTTCTTTTGTTCAGACGTGATCAGAAATTTCTTTCAGATTTAGTAAAATAAATAAACATTGTTGGTGATTCAAAGACCTGCAATTTTTGCAACTCGAAACTTACGCCTTGTAACGCGAGTGTCGACAAATACTTTATTGTTCTTAGATCAGCAGAATTTTGTTACGATTTTATTTTCATATTTTATCAAGGTCAATGACGCAAAACCACCGTAGTCTAGTATAACATTTCGGTTGAGAGTAAATAAATATAATCTTTTTCTTTTGCGCCTCGAGACAGGTGAATATCAAACCTAGTTTTAAAACATACGCCGCTCATGCACTTTGAAATACTAAAGCGATAAGGGGTTAATTTCTTCGTTCTAGCTCAGGGCGAGGGTTATATCTTAATTTTTTTTGGGGGATAGTTATATGTTATACAGGGGTAGGTTTAGGATGTACAATTTATGGACAAGTGTGTAGGTAGTTTTATACCGGGGGACTTTAATAATTTGTTTGATATGGGGATTTTTATTTTATATATATATATATATATATATATATATATATATATATATATATATAGAGAGAGAGAGAGAGAGAGAAAGTTTTATTATATTTTTTTTATTGATGGCTCATATTACCTATGGTAACAACAACTCGAGAAACGTAAGTATCAATGACAACGTTTTTTATTAGTTTTTAAATTGTATATTTTCATTGTGAACCAATGTCTTATTTGGTTTTTTCTGCAAAATTTATTTACATATTCATATATACATTGTATCCTTTTAAATATGAATAAAGAAACTTTTTGATTATTGATCTGACAGCAGTACCTCGTAACGTCAAATAAAAATAAATACTATTTAGGGCTGTCACGAAACTTGGCTGGGCATCGAGGACGGTCTTCCATTTTTTTGTAGTAATAATATAATAATAATATTTTATGATTTCAAAGTGCACCAATAACAAAAATAGCGTAAAGTATTCGTGGATAACTGGTCTTTCAAACACTTGCTCTACTTGCGCGTGTTTGAAAGACCTCTTTATCCACTTATACTTTAATATACTATTTTTATAAACAAATTTCTGGTTCCACCATATTTTTATTTATCATCCCTACCCCGAATTTCCCCCTAGAGTGTGTATCAACCTTGGATACGAGACCGAACCGGGAGAACAATCCTGTCCTGGCGAAGGAGATCAAACCGTTTTAAGACCAGGTGTTCCCAGCTCAAATCGGACTGGATCTGCCTTACACGCTCGGCTGCACATTTGAGAAAGGAATTGGTGACCCTAAGGTCAGGATCATATACCGTAGAATGTTGAATTTGTTAAAGTGGTGATAGAGGTTGTTACACTGATGACAGCATTTTTTTTCGTATTAATAAACAGCTCAGTTGAAGGAGGTTTTATTACATCTGGTGACAACGGTTTGCGAACCATTCTCAATTTAAACAAAACCCGCCCAGGGAGGGTGTGGTATTACAATATAAATCATTCATTTAATATAGACATTACTTGTCCTGTATCAATACAGATAACTAGAAAATTGCCACATCTGCGTTTAGTAAAACAAAAAATAGAAATACCACTAAATGTTTGTTTGGCAAACCCTCATTTCTATATACCTTCTGACATTAATTTGTTACTTGGAGCAGATACTCGCGTGTGTATGGTGAAATCATTAGACTACCATAGAAATTTTTGATGTTAATAAACACATAATTAGGATATTTTATTGGTGGACTTATGCCCTCTAAAGTAGTTTGTAATTTTGCAAACACCAATTTAACCTCGTGATCTGAAGACTCATGTTTTTACTCACAAACTTTTCTAGAACAAAAAATCGACAAAATTTGGTTCTTCGAGCAGGGTATTCGACTGCAAAGAGTTAGGGTTTGTAAATATATACAAAAAGTGCATCAGAAAGTAAGTCGTGGTAAAAAAGCGGGGTTACGTTGGAGAAGGCCGCAAGATTTGGTAGAATTTTCTTGTTTATGTCTATTGATAAACGTGATATAACCTATAATGTTTTTGGGTTTAAACAAGCAAGCCTTGATTAATACAACTTTCACGTATTTATAATAAATAGTAAAATATTTTATCAGTATATAAAATGGCAGAACTTTAGTTACGGAATCATAAGCGAAGTGCACAAAAATATATTCTAACACGCTTTGATTACCGTCTTAAAAGATCTGATTCATCAGTAACAGAGTGTTACGAATTTTTAACAAGGGAAGAAAACTTGTTATAAGCTTATTTTGAATGTAGTTCAAATACAGCTAAAAACGATAGATGTAGATGAAGAAGTTTTGTCAATATTGCGTAGAAAATTAAAGAATTAATCCCTCACAATGACAACAAGTTAGTTATTGTGCAAAATTAGACTGAAGGTTATACTTCCCAATATTGATGTTCCATTGTTTATGAGTCAATTAACTGAATGGAATTATTTCTTTGAAATTTATGAAACGCAAATTTTAAACAAGAAGGGTCGCTTCCCAGTTGTTGGTCTGTAGCTGCCAATTTGGGCATATTTGCTACCACGCGTTATTTTCTCTTTATTATACTGTAATGGTGTTTGCAAAGTACAAATTATGTATGTGTCTAGTATCAAGAAAACTAATTCAGAAGTGGGATTTAGTTAATTTTTATATCTTTAATATAACATGTCTAATCATAAGTCTGAAAATGAGTACAGAAGAGGGATTGAATTTATTTACAAATAAAAAAACTAAAAACCCGTTTCATACTATTTTATTTATAATAAATAAATTCTTTATACTCAAGTCTTTTAATTTCTGCGAAATAAAATTCAACTTCTAGCATTAGATAAATGATGGCTTCATTGAAAAACTCAGATATTTCCAAAATCCCAAACAGAATCTGCGTTCGGCTGAGTTATACCTAAGAGAATACTTCTTAGGATACCACAATTCTCTAGACCTTCTTCATCTCCTAAAGTAATTTAAATAAATTAAATTTTCATTTTCATTTAAAACAAGAAACCATCACCATGGTATTTTTGTTAGAATACACTTTTAAGATGAACTGTGTTATATACAATGAAAACATTAAATGAACTTATAAATTTCAGTGAAACTGGATCCAGTAGTACTATTCAAGCAAGCGGAGGGTGCGTTAGGAGAAGCTATCTAATCAGAACATTTTGAGGTTCTTATTACACGTGAAATAAAATAACAAAATCAATATATTGTTTTAAATATATTTACCTATTTCTAAAGTCTAATTCATTACATTTAATATCAGTATTTTTTTATTAAAATCATTTAGAAGGAAAATTTAATATTTCAGACATATACATAGCAATAAATTGAGTATTTTCTAATGTATTCAATAAAATTAATCATGTAATGATGTCAAATCAAATCAAACAACAGTTTTTTACAGGACAGATCGTTAAGAAATATTTTGAATATCTAAAAATAATTTTTCTCTAACGTTATTAGTTTGTGAGATAAAGGAGCAGAAGAAATTTTTTGTAGCAGAAACAAATTTAAAATTTTTAGAGGCTTTACTTAATCTCAAAATACATCAACAGTATTAGTTGTCAAATTGTCAAATATTAATAAACTAATGGTGTGATACCAGGTGGTTCGTAAACTTTTGTTGTACCATATTCTCGAAACACCTGTAATTCGAGGTAATAACTTTTATCCGCAATTTTCACTGAATGTATTACATAAAATGTACTTTTCTTTACAAAACTCCATATTATTTCACATTTTATTGTAATAAGACATTTTTATTCAACAGTAAAAACACTGATAAAGGGCCCCGCCCTTTTCTAATGGCAGAGTGGCGTTCCGTCAAATGTAATAAATTTTGAATATGATGTTGTACTCGACTGTCCATGGGACCAATTCAATCATATGACTAATTTCTAAAATACAGGGTGTTAAAGTCGAAAAATCCATATTTTTTGAAACTGATTAAAAAGAAAAAAAATAAGCATTTTTAGTTGATTGTAGCATTAATATGTTCTAGTCTAATGCAAACGTACACATAAATAGTTCAAAATGTAAATATATACAGGGTGGTTCTCAGTTACATCAAGGGGAGTTTCTGGAATTCTGGGAGAATGTGATATGGAATGAAAACATGGTCAAAAATAAAGACTTACATAATGTTTACTGTTCTGACATAATATAAACCCATTTTACATTATATGTATACAGGGTGATTGTTAATTCATCCACAGAAATGCGTTTCTCTATATACTCTATATACTCTGTATATTAGGGAATTTGTTATTAATATTGTTTATGCATTTATTAATTAGAGAACAATAGTTTTTATGGAATACAGGGCGATACACACATCTAATTCGTTTTTGATGCAGCAATAATTAAAGAAGTATTATATATATTTTTTAATTCGATCCGTCGAAATGTACGATCTATTTATTTTTGTAATTAGCTTTAAGCAATTAATAACTTCATATAATTTCATAATTTTAGTATGATGCGTTTTTGAGATTCCAATATATGTATATAGTGAACCATATTAAATATCAGACATATCCATTCATGTATAATAATTTCCATTTGTGAGTACAAAAATCGTAGTTTACTATCGGCCATGGAGCTAGTATCTATCGGTTGAATAGGAAGTGCAAGTGGATAAAAATATTTATTTAATACTTTTAATGTGTACAGTAGTTTGTTATGGATTTGGTATTTTCTAAAAGCATTATTTTAGTAAATGGTAAATATTTTTTTATAAATTATCTGGACCCATTTCAATATTTTCAGGTAGAACTCTGTCATGTGCATCTTCAATATAATTTGATAGTTTGATTGATGGAAACTTAACACGTTCATGATGCCTGGCAAAACCAAGGAACCATATAACACTTGCTACATGAGCACATGTTCCTAGGGTTCTAGTTCCTGACCTGCAAGTACAGAAATATCCCAAGATTAATTGCTCTTCATCGTCATCATTAGGATCTCTATAAACTGCCCACAGCATATGTTTAGTATTATTTCTAAATCTAGAATATAGCCGGAATTTTAAAAAGTTCGGTTCTTCCACGTGTTCATCGATCTGTAAAATATTATCTTCCTTTCTTTGTAATTTATCCTGGATATAAGAACTGGCAAGATGAACATGATATGGACCTGTTAATTTTTTTAAATATTCTTGTGATAAATGTGGAAATATTGGTACATGCCTGTGATCTAATCGAGTCCATTGCCCATGTCGTCTTCCAAGATTTTCTTGTTCTACTCGCGCCTGAACAATATTTACATCCTCAGAATGAGTTAACATTTGATTTGCTAACTCCACTGTTCCAGGTATTGCTATTGAAGAATGGAATTTATTAAGTAAGGCGCCAGCTATAGAATAAAACTCCCGCAGTTTTGCTGCGTGAGTTAGGCCAGAAAAAAAAAATGAATTTTAAATGTCCATTTCTGGCCTCTACTATCCAGCGCGTACTACTAGCCGTATTCGCTGTTGTTAACGTTGTTAACTATGGTCGATTTCTAGGTAAAAATGGTGGCAAATGATAATGTAGAGCTAGTTTTTCTAACAACGGAATTAGAGTCTCTGTATCCCCTATCTAATATCACCACGTCACCTTCAGAAAACCAAGTTCGCATTCCGTTGACGTCGTTTGCGAATTCATAATCCAAAATAGATTCATCATTGTTCTTTGAATCAGAAAAATATGGTCCATTAATAGCTAAAATATATCCGTCAGCAGCACATATAATTTCAGGTTTCAGTAAATGTTTATTTTTGTGGAAGCAATAATTATTTTTAGCTAGACTAAGAAGTGACCTACCTACCTTGTGATTGACTTGATATAATAAATATATATAGATATAGATATATATATATATATATATATATATATATATATATATATATATATATATATATATATATATATATATACAGGGTGTCCCGGGACTAATGGGAAAAAAGTCAGGAGCGTATAATCTGAGCCAAAATAATGTTAGTACTTCATATAAACATTTTCTATGCAGGCCCTCGTTTTCGAGTTATAGGCCTCCAAAGTTTTAATTTTGAATTTGGTTTTTATTTTTATTTTTTTTACTAGTTATTTGATCTTTATAAAATTTACGGCAAAGCTATAATATACGTGTATGTTTATTTTGGAAAGGTAAACAGTTTTACAGTAGTGCCTTGAAGCCAGGGACGGACTACTCGCAATGGTTAGTGATCCAAAAATTTTGCAGGGATGGCACACCCTGTATGAAATTATCGAAATTCACTTCCCCACACATTAAGCTAACGAAAAGGTACTCTTGTTGGAATCCTACAAAATAAGCCGTTTGGCTAATATTTACAGTTTTATTAATGCACTATGTACCAATTTACCTAACTAACTTATTAATACGATGTCCAAGATTTACCTACAGTATTACAAAAAAATAAACGGTTTTAAAGATTAAAACTAACTTTTCCGCATCTGTGGCCCTAAACAATATTCTATTATAAAATTGTTACTTGTATACACTTCGGAGGATGTATCGTGCTAACAAACCGAAATTTTTTCAAAAACAACCAAAAATTTAGTATATCTGGATTTATAGGACCAGCCGTACTCGCTCAAGTCAACTGAAAATCAATAGGGCACATCTGTGAGACACCTTGAACAATATTCAATCATAAAATTGATCAATCGTATACTCTCTGGAGGCTATATCGTGCTAACAAACTGAAAATTCTCCAAAAATGACAAAAATTTGGTACTTCAAGTACCAAAGCACCCGTTGTACTGGCTTTAGTGAGCTGAATATCGATACGGTTCATCTCTGAGACGATCTGAATAATATCCAATCATAAAATTGGTCACTTGGATATACTCCTGAGGCTGTATCATGCTAACAAACTGAAACTTCTCCAAAAATGACAAAAATATCGTACTTAAAATACTGTAGCACCTGTTGTATTGGCTCTGGGGATCTCAAAATCGATAGGGTTCATCAGTAAGATGTCCTGAATGATATTCAATCATAAAATTGGTGACTTGTTGAACTCCGGAGGCTGTATTGTGCTAACAAACTGAAATTTCTCAAAAAATGTCAAAAGGCCGTACTTCAAGTACCATAGCACCCGCTGTACTGGCTGCTCTGATGAGCTGAAAATCAATAGTGTTTATTTGTGACATATCCTTAATAATATTCCATCATAAAATTGGTGACTCATTGCACTCCGGAGGCTGTATCGTGGCCGACGACAACGACGACGACATACACACAGGATTTTTTTTCTAAAAACCGTTTTTTCGTGTTGTTGTTGATGGAAAGCGTAAAAATAACTCAAAAATTTTTGTCAAAATTCCAACTTTTTTGGGGTAAACCAATACTTTTCTCGCATATTAGATAGGTTGGGCGGAAAAGTAATGATTTGATGATAGCAGATGATAAAAACATTAAGAACTCATTTAATAGGAATTGAATAGGTACGCAAACAACGTAATCAGTTGCTATAATCAAAATTACGAAACACAAAATTATTAAACTATTAAGAAAACCTCAAAAAACACAATTTATAAAACATTGGACTAAAACTAATTCCTAAACAACAATAAAAACTAACGTTATTCTAATAAATGTTCAATATGAGCTCCTCCCACTTCCACGCACATTCTAAGTCTACGAAGGTTGTTTCTTTGCACTTGAAAGAGCAGTCCCATATTATTTCTAATAACATTGCAGTGTAACACAATTCTGTCAATTAAATCTTGCCTTGTTTGCACGGGTGTTGCGTATACCTTACTTTTGAGATAACCCCAGAGAAATCCATAGGATTAACGTCTCCTGATCGCGGTGGCCATTGAAAAGGGCCTCCACGATCAATCCATCTATTAGGAAACCTTGTGTGTAAATGCTGTCGAACATCTAAACTGAAATGAGGAGGAGCCCCATCATGCATGAACCATAAATTCCTACGAGTTTGTAGTGGCACATCATCAAACAGGTTCCATAATTCATTTTGCAAAAACTCCAAATATCTCTGACCGGTCAAAGTACCGTCAATAAAATATGGCCCTATCAAACGATTGTCAACTATTCCTGTCCAAACATTAACCATGAATCTATGCTGGTTCCTAGTTTGGATAATGCCATGTGGATTCACATCATCCCATAAATGCATATTATGAGAATTTATGACTCCATCTCTGGTGAAACCGGATTCGTCCGTAAAGAGAACGTTACTAATGAATGTATTGTCTGCTTGTTGTTGTCGCAGAAACCACTGGCTATACTCAAGTCGTGCAGGATAATCAGCCACTGTCATACTGTGTACTTTTTTCATATGAAAAGGATATAACAGCTGTTCTTTTAGGACGCGATGAACGACTGATTTCGAGACGTTATGTTCTCTTGATAATTTTCGTAAACTCGTTGATGGTTCATTATCAACTGCATTTAACAAATCTTGTTCAACTGCCACAGTACGTACTGGACCTTCTCCACCTTTTTTTGGCAAAAAACTTCCTAAAATTTAAAATTTTGTTTTCTATACATGGAAAATTACATTAACTTATTCATACCTGTTTCTCGTAACCTGAGATCAATACGCTCAAACATTCGTCTGTCTGGCAATGCTCTGTTTGGAAAATGTTCTGCATAAAGCCTTCTGGCCTCTAAACAGTTTCGAGAAGCCAGTCCATACATTAAATGCATATCTGCATACTCAATAAAAGTGAATTCTGCCATTGTAACAGTTAAATTAAGGACTTATGAATTATTGACAAGTAATGACAACGAACTATTCTACACAACGTTTGACAACTAATCCTATGGTTACTTGATAAACGGTAAAAACACTTTTAAAAAGTTTTTACCAACTTACGAATTGATACGTCGTTAATGTTTTTTATCTTCTTGCTATCATTAAATTATTTTTTTGTAGTACTGTAGGCAAATCTTGGACATAGTATTAATAAGTTAGTTTTACCTCGTTGTGTACTTATAAAAATGGTGAATGCGTAAATTGGTAGGTAGTGCATTAATAAAACTGTAAATATTAGCCAAACGGCTTATTTTATCGAATTCCAACAAGAGTACCTTTTCGTTAGATTAATGTGTGGGGAAGTGAATTTCGATAATTTCATACAGGGTGTGCCATCCCTGCAAAATTTTTGGATCACTAACCATTGCGAGTAGTCCGTCCCTGGCTTCAAGGCACTACTGTAAAACTGTTTACCTTTCCAAAATAAACATACACGTATATTATAGCTTTGCCGTAAATGTTACAAAGATCAAATAACTAGTATAAAAAATAAAAATAAAAACCAAATTCAAAATTAAAACTTTGGAGGCCTATAACTCGAAAACGAGGGCCTGCATAGAAAAAGTTTATATGAAGTACTAACATTATTTTGGCTCAGATTATACGCTCCTGACTTTTTTTCCATTAGTCCCGGGACACCCTGTATATACAGGGTGATTCTTAATATATGCGACAAACTGTAGGAGCTGATTCCTGGGGTTATTTTGATCATAAAAGTTCATAAGAACACATGTCCAAAACCGCTTAGTTCAGAAGTTATAGAATGTTTAATAGAAAGTCAAAATAATAAATGGTTTTATTATAAATTAACAAAATAATTAGTAAAACAAAATTAAGTTATAGTAACTGTTGAAAATGACCGCCTCCAACTGTACTACAAGCTGCTATCCTCCGTCGTATTGACTGACGAGTCCGTTCGAAAATACCAGGGGTATTTCGAATTGTTTCAAAAGCTGCTATAATACGATTTCTTAGTTCATCGACATTTTCCATGGGAGTCGTGTACACTAATGTTTTAAGGTAGCCCCAGAGAAAAAAGTCCAATGAATTTAAGTCTGGAGACCGAGGAGGCCACGGCTGTGGACCTCTCCGTCCTATCCACCGATTTGGATACGTACTGTCCAGAAACTCGCGAGCAAGTAAACTAAAATGCGCTGGAGCACCGTCATGCATAAAATACATTTGTAATCTTAACTGCAACGGAACTTCTTCCAGCAGTAGTGGTAACGCCTCTTCAAGAAAATTGCGGTATACATCGGCATTTAAACGCATCGGTAAAAAATGTGGACCTAACAAGTGATCTGCAACAATTCCGGCCCACACATTGACAGAGAATTGATGCTGATGACGGGCATTCATTATTTCTCGCGGATTTTCTTCGGCCCATATGTGATTATTATGAAAATTAATAATCACGTTTCTAGAGAAAGTAGCCTCGTCGGTGAAGAGTATTTGAGCCAAATGGTTAGGATTTTGTGCGACTTCGTGTTGCATCCATTGACAAAAAGCTAATCTTTGTTGAAAATCTGCTGGCAATAGAGCCTGCACCCGTTGAATGTGATATGGATACAACAGTTGATCTTTCAATATTCTCCAAACTGTGGCCTGACTCATGTTCAAATCAAACGCAATTTTTCTGGTGCTTGTTGTAGGATGTTCCTCAATTCCATCTAATACCATTTCTTCAACTTGTGGAGTTCTCACTGTAGATGGGGGCCCGTTATCAGTCGTCCGTTTTTTAAAACTTCCCGTTTCACTAAGACGTTGATGAAGACGGGCAAACATGGAATGATGCGGTATGATACGGTTCGGGTATCGTTCTGCATAAAGACGTCTAGCAGCACGCGTATTTCCATTGGCAAGACCGTAAACGAAATGAATATCACACATCTCACCATTCGTATAATTCATTTTAGAAAACAGAAACTGGCAATAAACTGAATGAATACTCTGACACTATTGACAGATATTGAAATGACAAATAAACAATTCCAAAATACCGTACATAATCACAACACGTGCTTCTTGAGCGACTGGTAAACACCGACTGATTAGCATCGACAACGCGACCACAACGCATATTAGAGAAACAGGCACAGACTTGTTTACGAGCTTGTATTACAGTTGGAGGCGGTCATTATCGACAGTTACTACAACTTAATTTTGTTTTACTAATTATTTTGTTAATTTATAATAAAACCATTTATTATTTTGACTTTCTATTAAACATTCTATAACTTCTGAACTAAGCGGTTTTGGACATATGTTCTTATGAACTTTTATGATCAAAATAACCCCAGGAATCAGCTCCTACAGTTTGTCGCATATATTAAGAATCACTATGTGATGCCAACCAATAGTTGAGTAGATAAATATGACATCAAGTACCCATTATAGAATGGCCTCCGATGTGATAGTTAAAATTTGAGATGGAAAAGAAGAATGCAGAGGGGTTGAATATTGCATTCATAAGAAGGAAAAAGAGGAAATAATGTATTCTCAACAGTAAGAGGTTTGTTCAACAATACATTTATTAGTATAGATGTTGGAGGATATGGCATAAACAACGACGGAGGGCTTTTTGAAGAATCTGTCATGGGGCAAAGACTAAGTAACAGAACCTTTCACGTGCCAAAAGACCGAAATTTGCCAAACCAGCAGGAGCCTACGCCTTGTGTGCTTATTGGCGACAAAGCTTTTCCACTAAAGGAATTTTTAATGCGACTGTTTCCACATCGCCAATCTAGATGTGATGAAAGAAAAGAAAAATATAACAAAAGATTGTGCCGAGCCCGTCGTGTTGTGGAAAATTCATTTGGAATATTATCTCATAGATGGCGATTGCTTTTGAGACGTATTGAAGTAAAAGTTCATGATATTCGAAACGATACAAGAAGGCCAACAAATACGGCGTTTCAAATACGTGAAAAATTTATTTCGTATTTTCATGCTAATTAGATAAGTACATTTTTTGATTTTTTTAATGTCTTTTTACTTGCCAGTCACTCCACCAAGAGATACTGCAATTTCATCCCATATTTTGTCTTTCTTTTTAATGTTTTTATATTCACTGTGAGACAAATCATATAAAATATGTTGCTTACGCACTTTTTCTATCAATTCTTCAGTAGAGCACATGTTCATATCGCGCGAACTGACGGGCAAATACCGCTTGCAACATTCTCTTTTCTTAGTTCGCAGTCCGCAAAGCGGTACGCGGTAGTTCGCTGCAAAGAGAGGCGAGCGCGTTTGCCAGATCGCGGAGGTTTGCACTCTTCTAGGTCTGCGCGCCGCTGTAAGGCGACATTTGAAAAGTGGAGAACTTCCTAGATTAATCTGTTCATTGACGATTTCATATTCTGGGTTTCTTGAATGTCTTCTAATTTACAATTCTTCAAGGAAAACCAATTCTTGTTTCTTTTCACAAATATGTAGTACTTCTAGTTCTGTGTTAGGTGTCAAGTAGATATTTTGCGAAGTGGGATTTATCTGGTTATTTTAATCTGTATGCTCGTAAGTGTTCACTGTATCTGATTTCAAAATTTCTAAGGGTTTGACCTAAATAGACAGCATTACATTCTGCACATTTAAGTTTTTATATACCAGACTTTTTTAAAGGGGATCTTTTTGTTTTTAAATTTAACAATTTTGTACTCACATTAATTTGTGATGGTGATATTTAATATCGAACTAATTGTCAATTTCTTAGAATCTTTAACATTTTTTCAATATATTGTGGAATTATCTAGAAACAGTTAGTAATATGAGTAGATTCTACAAATTAAGGGTCGAGACAGTGAATTTCGTTAAAAAAATGTGTATATTATGAAATTAAAAAAATTTCATATAAAGATTAAAATCAAACTTCACTTTTTCTTTTACATACCACTGCATCTAGAAACACTATCATAATTTCAGACGGTGAAAAATCTTCAAAACGAGTTGAATAAAGAGGGAATTTATTGAATAACTGCAGACAGATTTTAAGAATAAAATTTACGAAATCCTAATACTGCGACACTGTCTTATTGAATTTGACAAAACTTATACAGTTCATGTATTTTGAAAAAAATATAAAAATGTCAAATATCTGTTTTATTTTCGATTTGCAGTAACATGTTTATTTCTTCTACATCTTTTATCTTTTGTATCTCACAAACTATCAAGGTAATAGTAAAATTGTATTTAGCCATGTTAAATATTTCTTTTGGTTCTACTACTAGTCTAATTTACAAGTCGCCCTGCATAAATCAGTCCCGAGAAAACAGGTTCGTCTTTAACCTATTGGTAACCTTCGGCACAATAGGATGATTGGGCCGCCCAAATGACCTTGCTAGTGCACAATTTTTTAGAATAGATAGAGGAAGAAGATAAACAAGGTTACATATTTTTTTATTTCTTCACACCAAATTCATAGGATAACAAAATAATTCACAAAAAATAGCTCCTTCAGCATCCGCTACTAAGTACTTAAAAATCTATAGTAATTGAAGGGGCACCCTTCTTGTTTTAGATTAGCAAAATCGTCAATTTGATCTTTTGGGTTATCTGTTATTTATCCGACAAGAATTCAGGGACTCCTGGGCACGTGCCCAAAATGGCCAGTGGAAAAAGAGCCCTATGACAAGCGATAAACCGTAATACTATCTTAAGAGAATTATTTCGAAACTTCTCTTTCTGCCAGTGAAATGAAGATTTTTTTCCCAAATGAATATATTATGCGTTAGGTAAGTTTTTATTTTAGCCATAAAAATGGATACAGAAATTTGAGTTTGAAAGATTCATTATGTCAAGTTTACATTCTGCATTACCAACATGAAGTCTTTAGAACATAGTTAATTTTTCATGTTTCAATTTCCACTTGAGGATGAAGACTGTGTTAATTGGCATGAGGACTACACATTTGGATTCTTGTATAGCATCGCTAATTGCCCCTTGTAACTTCAGTAAATTTTTCTCTGTCCAAATATGATTAAGATAATGAAAAAAAGAAATATCGTTCAAGCCTACATAGAAGTCTCACTGTCAAGCCGCACACCCCAGAAAACCAAAATATACAATAAAAATAATTATTGCCACACATTTGGTTTAGTTACTTTGTGATATTGGGAAAAGCATTCCAAACAGTAAAATTTATTACAATCTAAACATTTATGATGAGTTTGACGGGTCTTCCTGGCAGCTTCGAATCTTCCCATCATCGAAACTAATCTGGCGTAACATCTCACACAACGTCTACGGTAAGCTTCTTTTACTATCACATGGTTATCTTCATAGGTTTGTAATTCTGCAGGAAAATGTACTAATTCAAACTCAAAAATTTAGTAAAACGAGAAACAATATTTATCAGTCGCCTAGATTCAAAATCCGACAAGTCCACTTAAACGGAAAGTGAGAAAATGCAGAAAACCTGTATATTTTGAAACAATTTTTTTTGCGATAATGTATTAAAAAAGAACAGGAAATAAAACACATATTTTCGGAAATGCCCCATTCTTACCAATCGTAAGAACCCCAATAGTTTTATGAACATGTTTGTTTTGCACTAAAAATTAGGCTAATTTGTAATTAAAAAAACAACGAGATTATTGTAAAATCTGGTTTTATTTGTTAACAAAAATTAAAAACAGTATAACCTTAAATTTCAAAGTTTATGTTTTCTTCTTCACACTGGTTCTCTTCATCTGGAGACGGTTCTGCTTCTAAGAGGCTCTGAAAGACTTCCTTAAAAACATAAGTCTTTTTTCTTTTTACCAGTCTTTCCAAAATGTGCTTCTAAAAGCTTCTAGTTCCTTTCTCACTTGTCTTTTATGATAGGTACTTCAACATCTAATTGGATAGGGCACATCAAGGAGATTTTTCCTCTTTTTCATAAACTCTTGGATTGACATGAAACTTAAAATGCCAATACCCTCGTTGTTTTAGAATATTTTTAGATTCACTACGCAAGCCTTTGAAGTTTGCTAGACTTCCAATTTTAAATATAGTAAAAATTCTTAATAATATTGTTACGAGGTCATCCAGGAGTGAAGAAAACCCTCCAGCGAATCCGTGAGAGGTTTTATTGTATGAACAGCTCCGATGATGTGAAGGACTGGTGTAAGAAATGTACGACTTGTGCTATGAGTAATGGACCACATCGCAAGAGAAAGGCACCCACGAAACAGTACAATGTTGGAAGCCCTTTCGAATGGATTGCTTTAGATATCGCTGACTATTTCCGACGACCGAAAATGGTGGCAAATACATACTGGTTGTAATGGATTATTTCACAAAGTATCCCATCATCAGGAACATGGTAGAGATTATGTTTCAAGATACCGGTGTCCAGATATTAATTTGCAGCTACAGCCCCCGTTATCAGTATCCGATGAAGACGGTGCCCTGCTATTTCCATAAGATCGGAAAGTGTAGACATGGAGATAGTTGCCGATTCAAACATACGGTCTCGGCTACACAAAAGTTCCAGGAGGAACTTCCATTTAAGGAGGGGGTAATGTTACGAAACAGCACACTGGTATAGTCCCTAAATCCGACTCGCTGTGTATGAACCTCCTCCATCCAGTGCGGATTACAATCTGACCAGTACCGACAATTATGTCTGTTAACAGAACTATTCAAGCAAAAAATCTAAGAAATTGTTTTGCATCCTTATTTTCTCTGTAACTATTTGACACAATTGTAATCGCCTATCAAAATCATCCTCGCCCAATTGTTGAAGATTTTGAACCTTATAAGGATGAAAGTTATTTTTATGCAGAATAGTTTGTATAGACTGCCTAGAAATACCATGATTTGTTGCCAATATACTTGTAGATGTTTTAGGGTTTTCTTGAACATCTAATAGAGCATCTAAAGTTTTACCTTCATTAGTTGCACTTTTCGGTCTACCAGACCTAGGAATATCTTTTACACTACCAGTTTCATTAAATTTATTTACTAATCTCGTCACTGTAGATTTACTTATAGGAGGGCATTCAGGATTTAAATCGTTAAAAAGATGAGTTACTCCGTCATGGATACGGTTGCGATCACCATAGCCAACTAACTTTAAGATTTAGATGCGTTGTTTTTCTGATAAATGTTCCCTTATTCTTAATTTACTTTTAAATTTCGTACTAATTTGAAATTAGTATCAGTTTTGACAATTTGTACATGAATAATGAACTAATGATGTGGTTGACGTTTTCAATGCCTACTATTGTTCCTTGTTTTATTTTAAAAACCTACAAGTCCAAATAATTAGTAGGTACGGTACACTTTAACTTAGAAAAATGAAAACGATATTGTATAGGACATTTTGTAGTAAAGTGGTACATTGGTATTATTTTTGGAAAGAGAAAAAAATAAGCTTTTTTGTGATAAGTCACACGACCTAGGTTGTCATTTTAAAAAATTAAAGATGGCGGCCGTACGCTAAATGCTGACGTAAAAAACATTTGACATTTCCTCTAAAATGTGCAGAATAGTCTCATTCATCGTCCTAGAATTTCATAACTTTCCCTTTATCCGTTTCAAAGATAATCCCTTGGTGCGAAACTTTTTTCACGCTGTATATACATATATATATATATATATATATATATATATATATATATATATATATATATATATATATATATATATATATATATATATATTCAAGAATATGTCTTGGGTTTTAGTCAAATAAAAACAGTATTGAACTGATTAAAAAGTCATTTTAATCAAACTGGTACAGCAATTGTGACGTTTCGATCCGAATGTTAGACCTTTTTCAAACTAAAAGAATGTGAATTGTAATGGACAAAAACAATTGAAATTACAAAAAAACTCACCTCGACGTGTAGTATTCCGAAACATTATTAACATTCATCCCATATTGTATCCCTAACATCCACAACACAAATTTTAAAATATTTTTGCTAAGCCTTTATTTAAAAACATATACTTTAAAAAGACAATAACAGAACGTATATATCGTTATAAATATCACTTGGTGGCATGGTTTCGTTTTAGTGTGAGACTAATTAAATTTATCATAGGAGTGGAATGTAAGTTGTATTCAGTTTGTCTATATCTTTTTTGTCGTTTATACAGTAGGAGGATTTTTGAATAGCTACTATTTCATAGAACTCTCGTTTCTTAAGATTATTTTCTGTTTTTAGAATTTTAGTCTCTGTATAATTGAACTTATGTTTTTTATTCCTTTCGTGGTTAGTTAGTGCTGTAGCATTTATTTTTATCATATTTATGGCTCTATTCGGTTTTGTAAGTATTGTGACGTTTGGCCAATATAAGTAGCTTCGCAGTTATTGCATGGAATCTCATAAACAATATTACTTTTTTTTAATTTCGGAGTTTTTGATTTTAGCATAGAGAAATGTTTCGATAACAGATTATAAGGTTTATGACATATTTTTAAGTTGTGTTTAATAAATAAATGTTGAAATTGTTGTGACAATCCGTTAACGAAGGGAAGAGAAATAAAATGTTGATTGATATTACTATTTTATTTTTTATTTTTTGAGTTGTAAAAATTATGTACTCTGTCTTTGAAAATTTTATTAATTAGTTGCATAACAGCAATTCCTAAAGCAGAAAAGTTAATATTTTAAAACAATTTAACAGTTTTCATAAAAAATTGCAATTTACAATAGAAATAGAAGAAAACAACAAAATAAATTTTTTAGACACTACCTTACATCATATAGATAATGGTATAGGAACAGAGTGGTTCACTAAAGGCACATGGTCTTCGAGGTATATCAATTTCAATTCAAACCATCCTTCTTCTCAAAAGAAATCAGTAGTGATTGGCCTTGCTGAACGTGCAATAAAGCTTTCCGATTCCGAGTTCCGAAAAACAAGTATTATTAGAGCGAAAAATGCATTAAGGTTGAATGATTATCCAAAAACACTAATTAATAAAATTTTCAAAGACAGAGTACATAATTTTTACAACTCAAAAAATAAAATAGTAATATCAATCAACATTTTATTTCTCTTCCCTTCGTTAACGGATTGTCACAACAATTTCAACATTTATTTATTAAACACAACTTAAAAATATGTCATAAACCTTATAATCGAAACATTTCTCTATGCTAAAATCCAAACTCCGAAATTAAAAAAAAAGTAATATTGTTTATGAGATTCCATGGAATAACTGCGAAGCTACTTATATTGGCCAAACGTCACAATACTTAGAAAACCGAATAAAGAGCCATAAATATGACAGAAAAAATGCTACAGCACTAACTAACCACGAAAGGAATAAAAACCATAAGTTCAATTATACAGAGACTAAAATTCTAAAAACAGAGAATAATCTTAAGAAACGAGAGTTCTATGAAATGGTCTATTCAAAAATCCTCCTACTGTATAAACGACAAAAAAGATATAGACAATCTGAATACAACTTACATTCCACTCCTATGATAAATTTAATTAGTCTCACACTAAAACGAAACCATGCCACCAAGTGATATTTATAACGATATATACGTTCTGTTATTGTCTTTTTAAAGTATATGTTTTTAAATAAAGGCTTAGCAAAAATATTTTAAAATTTGTGTTGTGGATGTTAGGGATACAATATGGGATAAATGTTAATAATGTTTCGGAATACTACACGTCGAGGTGAGTTTTTTTGTAATTTCAATTGTTTTTGTCCATTACAATTCACATTCTTTTAGTTTGAAAAAGGTTCAGAAACGTCACAATTGCTGTACCAGTTTGATTAAAATGACTTTTTAATCAGTTCAATACTGTTTTTATTTGACTAAAACCCAAGACATATTCTTGAAAAATATAACTATAGTCAAAGAACCTCAAAAAACTGTATATATATATACCGGGTGTTCATTTCAGGACTTCCCACTCTAATTTTCTCGAAATGTGTGTATTTTAAAAAAAATCCTGGGACACGTCAACAAATATATCGAAGGGGACAACTTTTTATCATAAAGGCAACGCGCCCCCTTTCACCCCCCGCCAGCGGGAGTTGCCAACTTCAAAATCTTAAATAGGAAGGGGTATCGAGTTATACCTCATTTTAAAGGTATTTTTAATGTCTACATGTCGGTTTTTGTTTTTTTTAAATTGATCGATTCGTTGTCGAGATATTTAGGAAAATCTATTTGCTGCTTCGTACCATTAAAATTAAACTGCAACTGTTTATTCTCATTCCTTTTATCAAAACTAAATTACCATATTGTACACAGATTTTCAATTTAATAATTGCTCAAAATGTTGCCCATTATTGGCCAAACAATGATATAACCGCTGTTCAAATTCGTGACGCACATTTTCAAACACTTCTGTTCGAATTGCTCGACATTCTGCAGTAATCCTTTGTCGAAGGTCTCCTATATTTTGTGGCGGGGGTGTGTAAACAACTGATTTTAAATGTCCCCATAGACAAAAATCACATGGTGCTATATCTGGGGACCTAGCTGGCCACTCTATAGGTCCTCTTCGCCCTATCCATTTACCGGGAAATACATTGTTTAACCATTGACGGACCGGAAGCACATAATGGGGGAGATCTCCATCTTGCTGAAAATATAACTCATTTTCGTCAAGAAAGTTGTTGCCATCTCTATCCAGTTGATTTTCAATTGCTTGGGTAATTAACGGATTGATCGTATTTTCTAGCATATTCAAGTACATCTCACCATTTAGATTTCCATTTATAAACAATGGACCAATTACTTGATTTCCTAGTATACCGGCCCATACATTAATTTTTTGGGGATGCTGGGTATGCCCTTCGACAAATACGTGGTCATTTTCATTGTTCCAATATCTGCAATTATGATTGTTGACAAAACCATTTAAATAAAAAGTACACTCATCAGTGAAGCAGATATTTTTTAAAAATTCGTTATTGTTATTAATAATTGTAGTCATTTGTTGACAAAACTCAATTCTTCTGTCAAAATCGTCTTCACTTAACTCTTGACATACTTTCATTTTATAGGGATGGAATTTATTAATTTTTGTAATTTTGTGGACAGAGCCTAAGGAAATTCCAGTTGCAGCAGAAATGGTACGTAACGAAGTATTAGGATTCATACCAAAATAACCTATCACTTCAATTTGAGTGGCTTCATTCAAAACTCTTGGCTGATCATGTTTTAAATTTGCAACAGATCCTGTTTGAGTAAATTTGGCGATTAGATTTAGGACATACCTATAAGAGGTGTTCTTATCTGGGTGCCTTTCATTAAATATTGCAGCAGTTCGTCGAGCACATTGGTTTTCGGCGCCGTAAATTAACACTATTTCAACTTTTTCAGCTAAAGTGTAAACCATTTTTAATAAATTGCTTTTTCACACAACTGGTAAGTATGGTAAACAATTCAATAGGTATCATGTCTTTTATTTTCTCTATAAAAAACATTTTTTTTGCATTTTTTTATACAAAAAAGTTGAAAGGAATAACAAAACAAACAATTGCAGTTTTTATTTTAATGGTACGAAGCAGCAAACAGATATTCCTAAATATTTTGACAACGAATCGATCAATTAAAAAAAACAAAAGCCGACGTGTAGACATTAAAAAGACCTTTAAAATGAGGTATAACTCGATACCTCTTCCCATTTAAGATTTTGAAGTTGGCAACTCACCCTGGCGGGGGGTGAAAGGGGGCGCGTTGCCTTTATGATAAAAAGTTGTCCCCTTTGATATATTTGTTGACGTGTACCAGGATTTTTTTTTAAATACACACATTTCGAGAAAATTAGGGTGGAAAGTCCTGAAATGAACAACCTGTATGTATGTATATATATATATATATATATATATATATATATATATATATATATTAACATCTTTGCTCCCAAATTTCACATCCTTATTTGGTTATGCCGTGCTGAAGAGGCAAAATGAGCCAGAAACATGCATGTCCACGGTTACCACTCTATTTCAGTAGCCCTTATTTTGCGTGAATTACCCATGAATCTCTTTGTTGTTGTTAACATATCACGCGATATTCCTACATCTTCTTTGTTTATATATATATATATATATATATATATATATATATATATATACATATATATACACTATATATAGTTTAATTTGTATTCTTTTCGATATTATAAAAAATGAAGGTACTTTACTAATGAGCAAAATTCATATCTGATAGCTGTATTTTGGATTTTAGACCATGCAGAACTTTTTATGAAGAATAACTTTTTTTCATACTATTATTCCATATATTGCGAACTGACGTGGACACACTGATATATATATATATATATATATATATATATATATATATATATATATATATATAATTGGTTACTTTCTTGGATTAAAGGTTTTTCCTGGCAATAACACCCACCAATCAGGTGTAACCAGGTAAATTGGTATTAGTAATTTTCCCTCATTATTTTCCCAAAAAAATCATATATGTAAATGTAGATAATTTTATTGTGAATCTAATGGCATGGCAAATGATTGACACGACTTTTAATACGGCGTAACAAAAAACATGATATTATTATGTGCGGTAGAGAAGGATACATGATAAAAGCTGGAATATCAAACGCTTGTTGATTTTGTTGCTCTGAATCTTTAATTGAAGGTGTATCTCTACAGCTATTATCGTCCATTCTTCTCTGTCGCACATAATGTATACAGGGTGTTCGCGAACTGAATTTTGAAAAATTCGGGAACGAGTAGAAGAGGTCAAAATAACATTACAAAATCAAATAAATTTTTGTCATACGAGCTTTCGGAATTATAGGTCTTTAAAGTATCGAAATAAAAACTTACTATAATATATTTCTAATTCTTAAAACATACATCGCAATACTATGAAATTCCAGTGATTAACGTATATTCATGTGCTGTGATTGACAGTATAAACGAATCTACATTACACACAGAAATGCAGAGGCGGCTTGAGCCCAATGGTTAATAATACGTAATTTTAACAGGGACAATCTGTACATAATCCGAATTTCAAATATAAATTTTCCAATATATTTAGTAATGAAAACGTACTCTGTTTTGAAGTCGATTAACTGAACGGTTTAGGACAAATTTGAATTTTTAGATCGGAGCAGTGGTTCGTGGAGGCGAGACGATATTTTCATAATCTTGTCTAGCCTCTCCGATGAAATAAAAGTCTCGCATCGAGTCCCAAATCACAGTCTCCACTCTCGTCTCATGAAAGTTTCGAAATCTCGTCATGCATAATCTATTGTTTCAGTGCAGTAAGGAATACTTAAATACTATCTATGTAGTCGGCAGAGAAAATTACAATTTTTGAAAGATAACATGTATTTGAGAGGAATACATCTAAACAAAAAAATATTTTCTTAGAAATGAAATAAGTAAAAAAATTAAAAAACAGCCATCTGTCCTTTCGGTAGCAAATGATTTCTTTTTTCACCCAGCCGTTTAGGCATAACATTGTGCAGATTTATAATTATGGCAATTACGATGTTTTCTTAATGCTAACGCAGGATGCGAGAATAATATTTCGGCCGGTATGTTTAATCCTAGAACCACAACGTGGGGTCGCTCGAGAGCTAGACGTTAGATTGTTCTTAAATACGCGCGAGGGCGTTTTAGATACCGAGCTGTGTCCACGATAACTTTTCGAGAGTATATGTATTTCTGGGGCAAATTTACACAATCTACACATTCTTTGTGTTTTGATCCCACGTTGTTGTTTGCATTATAATTTTTACTCGTACGTTTAAGTGTTCTATAGATTGATCAATGGATGATAAAAAACTTCAACATACATTATATGAAATAATGCACTCTGTAATGAAAAAAGAACTTAGGGACGAACTGTACAATCCAAATAATATATTCAAGGCCAGGAGTTTTTCGATGAAGAAGATAGCAAAGACGAGAATTGTGTCTTAGTCAACGATTCGGTACCTGATAAACATACATGGCAAGAGATACAAAACAATGTGGATGTTATGGACATAGAACTTAAAGGAGATCATACCGGGTTTTTCGGTCGTAATGATTCATAACTATTAGTTTCGAAGAAAACACGTTGATCTGCAAATGCAAAACAAGAAGGAGGTATTTAAGAATTTTATACGGTATGCTAGACGCTACAGGAATCAATTATATTTTATTGTACCGATTCCAAACAATAGACAATGCTGATACTAGAGCCTAGTTTCTTAAAAAATATATCTGATGATCTGGTGGTAGACCATATGAAATAAAGTGAAGAAAATAAATGATTTGCAAAAAAATTGAGACATTCTTCTGTGCCTTCTATCATGACCATCTGTCGCCCCAAGAATCACAAAACCATTTACGTCGTTATGACTTTTATCCAAGATCGCGGGACCGAAATGGATTTGTGTTCATTGTAGAAAAAATATGTGCATAGAACATCAATTTAGTATTTGTGAAGAATATTTATCATAATTTTTTATGTATTAAAAATGTTTGTTTTCTATTTTATTGCTTATCTCTGAATCACAATTTTATTTTGTTATATTTTCAGCAGTGTTCTAGATATAATAAATTATTAAAAGCTCAATGATAACAGGCACATATTCCCCAAGTCACATTAGAAGTAAAATGGGCTCAATTTTCTCACATTGTGGTTCTAGGGTTAAGATCTATTGTTATTAAACTTAGAATAGGGAATTCAGAAGCATGAATTTGCAATCATTGCAATATATATGTTTCTTTATTACAACAGTGCATATAATAATATTTTTAAAGCTCCTGCATCCTTCGGAAGGCATAAAATTTACTGCATACAAAACATCAAAATTCGACTTTTCCGGTATAGGATCTTCTCGTTCCTCCATTGCCGTTTCTTTAGAACGTTGTCCTGATTCATAGAAAGAGGTTTTGTCTATATCTTGAAACGTCTGAATCTCTTTAATTCTTGGCCTCCTCTTGTAAGTAGGAATAGGGTTCAAAGTGAAGCGCAATATACTGCGTTTCTGTTAAAATATCTAGCGACGGTAAGGTAGACACATCCTATATTCTTCTTCGAGGCATTTTTGCACAGCGGAAGTGATTTTGGATTTAGGAATTGAGAATTCACTGTCAGTTTGTGTACTCTTTCTTTCGCCAGAGACAATATTATAAATATTCAGAAAATAGGAGATGTATTCCCAATTTTGATGCATTTGTTTTGGATATTAAATATATTTAATATCGCACCGAAGCTTTCACATCGAGCAACCATTACTACCTAGTATCTAAATAAATAAATATATCTATCTATATCTAGTATTACCCGCGAACCGGTAAAACCTACTCCTAGATTATCATTTAACTGGTAAAAGAATCCCGCCTGAGATGCTCTATAACTGAGCAGCCGTTACAAAAAAATTAGTAACAGAATAACAGGTCACAAAGTATAAGTTTTGTGGTAGCGAAAGACAGCGGCTACTGATAACATTTTTAACAGTTTGTTATTGTTGGATATGGAAGAGGATTTACACTTTGATCGGTCAAATTAAATTAAACTATAATTACAGTTTGAATAATGTTTATTTCCTTTTAATTGATAGCCGGTAGATATGTTCTATTACAAAATTTCGATTCAGACTAAAAAATTTTAAAATCACAAGAATATATTTTCTTGGTTCGCACATAATCATCTGATTTTTGTTTGTGTATACTCAAAACACTGTGTAAAGATATTTATTATCAGGTCCGTCAAGCTGAGAATTTAAAAAAAAACTGATAGTGAAATGCAAAATTTATGTTATCATCACAATGGTTAATCAACCATCAATTTCGGCAATAAATATTCTGGCAAATTTAAATATAAAGTTTGAGTGTTTCTTTTAAATAAGGATGACAGTGAACCACGATCAGTCTAAAACATGTATTCTCAATATATTGGAACATTTTTAGGGATATCAACCGCCCCTTCCCAGATTGCACAACTTTGTCCAAAGGATATATCCAACACGGCTTCGCTTTTTTGGACATTTATTTATCCAACATGTCTGTACGCAAACGTTTGTCGTTGCCTTTTTTATAGTGTGACGTAATTTTCAACTTATTCGTGCACGGATTGTTTCTAATTCCGTGACTAAATGGTTGAATTTAATTATTTTGTTTTATTAGAATTACTATTATTTTAACAATATTATTTTTAGGAGTGAATGTTTTTTTAATTCTTTCGTTTTTTAGCATTAATTGAAAATAAATAGATAATTATTAATTAAATAATGGTTAATTATTAATTAACCAAATACCCTGCTAGATGGGAAAATATAGATATCACGCACAATCTGGCAACATCTGTTTAGGGGCCATTTTTTATAGGAAAATGATGTTTAGGGACAAATACATCCAACATTTTCATTCATTTGTGTAACCATAGCTTTATTTTGCAGACGCCCTCCACCCCCTGAATTCAAAAGCATTGTTGATGTACTAGCTATTGAAAATTTTGTGCTAGGTGTCTTTTCTTTGTGATAGCAAAGAAAAGTCCGGGGGGGGGCTAGCGTTAACCTGGCCCCACCCGAATTCAAAGGCATTTTTATTGTAAGCTGTTGGTGTGCTAGGTGTCCTACATCTGTGCTAGCATTTTGGCGAAAAAATTCCAACCGGGGGAGGGCTAGCGTTAACCTGGCCCCACCCGAATTCAAAAGCATTTTTATTGTGAGCTGTTGGTGTGCTAGCTATAACAATTGTTGTGCTAGGTGCCCTTTATGTGTGCTAGCATTTTGGTAGAAAAAATCAAACCGGGGGGGGGGGGCAGCTTGATGGACCTTGCAACTAGTGTGTAGAGCTTGTGGATTTTCTCAAGGGCTATGACCTTGGAACATATCTGCGCGTCATTTTTCAACAACTCACAAAATTATTGAAGTGGAAACTGAAAACATTGACCCAACTACTTGACTATAATAGCCTAGTCATAGTTCACACTGGTCGGGTTGAAGATTGGTTACAAAGATCTAACCGGGGGGGGGGCAGCTTGACGGAGCTTTTATTATCGGATATTCAGATACTCCCTTTTATATGGGTATCATAAAACCTAACCCTGTCTCAGAGGACAACTATTTGTAAGCCGGGATGTTATAATTTAATCTTATTTCACATAAAATATTAAAGCAATAAGATAGAGTGGTTTTTTGTTGAAACTAAATTAAAATTCCAACAGTTATCAATACAAATTAATGTAGTGGATACAATATCTTCAATAAAAAAATTGTTTTATCTTTTTTAGTTCATTTTGAAAATATTATAAAAACGTGTTATTTTTATCTATATTTTCATTAGATTTTCAAGTCCGCACGTACCAATATTCACGCACGTGACTCGAAACGAGACCAATAAAAATCTCGTCTCGCCGGAGTATATTCTCGAAAACGAGACGAGACTCGTACGCACGACTATATCGGAGTGTATGTAGAGGAAGCTCCTTCGTCATATTCTGTAAAAACAGACATTCTGGAGTAAACTTTAGCAAAGTCAGATTTTGAACGCTTGAACTAGAACTGAAATAGCAATGTAATAATTGTTTTATTGCGTTTTGACATTATCTCAAAATAGTTTCAGTAATCAGTGAGAATGACAGTTTTCTCCAGTACGTCTGTTTTTGCAGAAGACAAAGGAGCTACTCTATACATATTCCCATCCAAAAATTCAATTGACTCCTAAACAGTCTATTTTATCGACTTGAAACAAGAGAACGTTTTCATTAGTAAATAGATTGGAAAATCTATTTCTGGAATTTAGATATGATACAGGTTGTCCATGTTTATTAATTAAACTTATGGCTTGTTAACAACTGGATTTCTGTCTGTAATGTAGATACATTTATAAAACCAATCACAGAACATTAAGGTAATAAAATCGATCAATGGATTTTATAGTATTTCGATGTGTTTAGAAATTATGTCTAAACATAAGTTTTTAATTTGATATTTTAAAAATCTCCGAAAAGAAGGCTCGTATTAAAAAATTTACTTGAACTTTTAATGTTATTTTGACCTCTTCTGCGGGCTCCCGAAGTTTTGGCGTCAAGCTCCTGTATACAATAAAAGTAATTATTGCTCCATTTTTGGTTTAGGTGCTTTGTGATATGCGAAAAAGCATTCCAAACAGTAAAATTTTTTACAATCTAAACATCTGTGATAGGTTCGACGGGCCTTCCTAGCAGCTTCGAATCTTCCTAACATCAAAACTAATCTGGCGTAACATTTCACGCAACGTCTACGGTCAGCTTCTTTTACTATTACATGGTCATCTTCATAGGTTAGTAATTCTGCAGGAAAATGTACCAATTCAAATATTTAGTAATACATGAGAAACAAATATAGTTTAGTTTATTAGTAGTATTACCTGATTTAATAGATACTTTATTAATTTAGATAATTTAACAAGGTATTTTGAAAGTTTGGACAAAATTAAGAAACAGTTATACATTTCAGAGCTTATGGCAATACTTTTTGGTTTGTTTCTGTCCTCACGTTACACTCAGGAACGAAGATGTGTAGCACTACAGTTGTAGGTTAGATTATATTTTTTTTAAGTAATACATTCCTGAACATTTTTACATTGTGTAAATTTGGTGTTTCCTTAGCATGTTGCCTGATTATAGACGAGGTAACACAGAATTGATTTCTCATATTTAGATAAATGAGATGGCTAAATATGAATTTAATCAAAGTTAGTTAATTGATTGGAAATATTATATTCTAAGATACGGATCTAAACTGTACAGCTCATTCTTTTTCATGATGAAATATATTTTTTTGATAAAATATATAGATAAGTAAATGCTGGCCTGATTGGCACCCCATATCTTAATATATTTGGTAGCAATCGAAAGCAAAAGTATGACTGAGAATCTTTTTCGTGGACCTAATACATGACAATCAGGTGTAAATGTAGATACTTTTATTGTTATTTTAATAATAAATAATAATAATACTTCATCCTTTTTGATCATAGTACATGATATAGGACAGGTCAAACATTACATTGAATACGACTTACTTATTAAACACATAAATTAAAATCGTTTGCTTAAAAACTCTGACACATCTTAGAAACATTCGACAATTAAAAATTTTTTAAGTTTTTGTTTGAACACATTGAAATCGCTCTCACATCTAATACAGCTGGGCAAATGATTAAGGAATTGAATTCCTTTATAGACAGGACTTTTTTCAAACAACGAGGTTTCATGTTTCGGTGGCCGTATAAGTTTTCCAGATCTGGTTGGGTAATCATGGAAATCAGAATTAAGACTAAATTCACTGAAATTACTTTTTGCATATAATATGCACTTGTAGATGTGAATAGAATAAAAAGTTAGTACACCGAAATCTTTAAAATGGTTTCTGCATGTTTCTCTATAATCTAAATTAAAAATTAGACGGACAATCCTTTTTTGAGAAATAAAAATCCTCGAGGCATTTACCGCACCCCCCCACAGAATGAGATTATAGGAAATATAGGAGTATACTATTGCATAATAAACATTGATCAGTTGACTAGTTGTGAATATATTTTTTAGCTGTAATATTGCAAAGTAACTACTATTTAATTTTTTACAAATGTGGTTGATATGGGTATTCCAACTCATATCCTTATCGAGGTAGGTTCCCAGAAATTTCGTAGAACTCGAAAAATAAACTTCAGTCCCCCCAACGGAGATACAGCTATTTTCAGGAATATATGTTCTTGTAGAAAAATGCATGAGGATGGTTTTTGTCGAATTTACTATCAAAGAATTTCTTTCACACCAACTGATAAATTCTCCTGATAAAATATTCATCTTTAGTAGCAGCTCATCCGGAGATTCAGAATCAATTGCCAATGTGGTGTCAGTATTAAATGATTAGTGCTAACATATTTAGAAAGATCATTTATGTATAATAAAAATATCAGAGGCTCTAAGATTGACCCCTGAGATACGCCAATTTCCACAGGTTGGGGGAGGGACTTCTGATCTTCAATTCTGACAATAAGTTTGCGGGCTTCTAAGTATGATTTCAGCCATGATTGAAATTTGCCACGAAATCCTAAATCTCGTAGTTTATTTATTGCTATATCAGCACGAACCGAGTCAAAAGCTTTTGAAAGATCAAAGAAGAGCGCTCCCACATACCTCTTTCTATCCAATGAGGTGTGGATAAAATTAAGCAGAGCTACGGATGCACTCTCCGTCGATCTGCCAGGTAAGAAACCATGCTGATGGTCCAATATAACATTATACTTTTTGAGAAAAGAAAGCATTTGTTTATAAATACACTTTACATATCACAGTCTGGACAGTTACTGGCCGATAATTGTCAAGGCTGAGGAGGCTATCTTTTTTATGTATTGGTGAAACAACTCCTATCTTTAGACTTGATGGAAAAGTTTCGGTTTCCACTGAGTAGTTGATAATGTCTGCTAGAGTACATGCGATTTGTGGACATATACTTTTAATGATCTTTGTCGAAAGATAGTCAACACCCTCGGCATTAACATTTTTTAAGCAGTTAATTACATCCAATACATCTTCAGGGATAACAGGTTTGAAATAAAAAGTATTAGCGACATACATTGTCGTATAACTTTCAAAACCACAGTTAGCAATGTGGGTATTTATTGCTTTTTTAGTATTTGTCGCAAAAAAAGTGGCAAACAAATTAGCAATTTCGTATTTATTTTGAGTTATTTTACCATTTATATCAATGGTATCAATAGTAGAATGTCTCTTTTTTCCAATTTTGTGTTGTACTGTTCGCCATATATATTTTTGTTTTTCTTTTACATTTTTATTTTCAAGACTTTTTTGGTAGAACAATTTTCTTGATTTGTTAATTTCAGTGACATAATCATGTTTTAACCTCTTATAATGTGAATGATCATCGGGTTTGCGGAAAATTTTGTTAACCAAAACAAATTCCTAAGATCACTACCCATCCGCACAAGATCGCGATCAACCCATGATTTTCTGGTTACATTACAAATAAAATCAATATGGTAACATATAGTATCTAAAAATTCATTATATACAATATCAACACTGATATTTGTAGCATTTAGATATTCATAGACCGACAGAAAACTTTCATTGTCTAGATGAGTTTGTAAACTCAATAAATTGGATGCTGATACATTCCTAAAACTTGTCTTTCTGTTATTCAGCTTATTCTCGCAAAATGTACATAATATACTCGTACGATATTTTACATGAATGTTTAGTCCCAAATGATCGCCAAGCTGCATATCAATCACGCTTTCATTGTATTCAAACGTCATATTAGTTAAAAAGTAGTTAACTTTAGTTTTTGTCGTTTTCATGTTTTTATTTGTGAAAATCCGTGTTGGCTCACAATTTTTCAAGTTTAAGTTAAAACTCTCCATCAAGTCAATTAATAATGTTCTTTCACGTGATATATTCAAATAATCAATGTTCATGTCTCCACAAAGAATAGTTCAATCATAATTATTGAAACAGAAATTTAGGATCTTAAAAAGTCGGTCCATGAATACTTCAATGTTTCCTGATGGGGATCTATATATATTTAAAAGACAACAGCTTCTTTCTTGCAAAAAAAAGGATATACTACATACTTCAAAGTCAATATCAATTGATAAATTATTTACAAAGTCTAGATTTTTAAATTTAATCATTGGCATTTCAAATATTGGCAAGTCTAAGTGCGGTACAGAAGGATGCACGATAATCAAACGCTTGTCGATTTTATCACTCTTAATATTTAACACTCCATCGGTCATGCTGTCATAAAAAAACCAAAATAAAATTATTCGCTCGAAATTTTTTCCGTACAGAATCTAGCAATTCGAGGGATCTTTTTAACCTCTTCAAGGGACAGGAAGACATTCATGTCGATTTGAGAGCACATTGTAAGTGTTTATAACCACTGAATTAAATCGATATTATTGAATGTGCATGTCGCATCTAGTGGAGATGAAGTACGAGGAACTCTAATGCAAAATGTAAGTTGAAATATTCCCGGGGTTCCCATTTAATTGTTCGGTTATAATTATGTATTTCCCCGGAAAAAATAGTTGGATCGATAAATAGGCTTCGGGCGCATTCAAATGCAGAGGCAAAAAGAATCTTTTCGATAGTCTCAGACATTAAAATCAAGAAAAGAAATCGAATAGGGAAGAAACATTGAATGCAATGTGCGTTCTTCGTAACGCCTTGCACCAGGATAAACGAAAATGCTTTGACTACCCATACCAAACGATTTATTGCAAAAACACGCAAATAATGATATTTACTGGTTTGAAAAAAAAGTAACCCACAATTTGTTTTTTATTATAGTCCGTTTTTAAAAGGCATGGAGTAATAAAAGCTCATTAGGTATACAAAACCGATACAGGGTGTATAATAAAATATCTCCGAAGTTTATCTAATTTTGTACTAAAATATCTCATTTGTTACGAATTTCAGGTAGACACCCCGTAACTCTGTATTCGGTTGGGTCACCTATTGTATTGAAAGGGTCGCTCTATTGTATTTCAATGAACAAATAAACAATTTAATCCTCAGAGGCGTGCAATCAGGACAAAACAAACTTGGTATATGAATATAAAGGCACTATGACATTATAATTACGAAAACTATTCAAAAGAGTTCACAATATCGATTCAATAAAAACACATTTTTTTATGTTCCTATGAATAAACAGTAAACATAAGATATTATATAAAAAATGGCAAATTTTTTTGCAGTAGGTATCAATTTTACTACTAATATACCGTTTACAATAGGAGAGGAGAAAAGAAAAATGCAGGAATAAAGTACGAATTAATGTAATATTTATAAAAAAAAGTCTAACAAATAATAGTAATAACTAACACAAAAACTAGTCTATATATCAGAATCAGACGATTCTGTTGAGCTTCCATTATTAACATTGATTATAAATGGTTTAATCATGTGTTCACTTATATGATCCATTTCCCACATATTTAGTTCTTCTGGTATCACGTGTTGAACACATTTCTTCCAGTTTTCTTTGGTTACGTTACCTAACGCGTCTTCGAATAAAACTTTTACGTCACTCATTTTGAATGTCGTATTCTTTCTTGAAACTTCCCCTTTCACTTAGGCCCATATTAATTCTATGAGATTGAGTTGACAGTGATAAGGAGGAAGCCTCAGCACCGTTATACCACGCGCTGATGCCATTTGATCTACAACGTATCTACTATATTTGTGTTTATGTGAATTGGCCAGTTGCAAGAGCTCATTTTTCAGCGGGTTATCTGGGCATTCAATATTTTTCGAGGTTAGCCAATCGCGGATATCTTGTTTACGCCATGCAGTTGAAGGTAATTTCTCCACTAACCTGGAGTGATAACTTGCGTTATCCATAACAATGACTGAGCCCGTTGGAATTAGATCTAACATTTGTGAGAAATATTCTTCGAAAACGTCTGCATCCTTATCTTCATGATAATCTCCGGTTTGCTTCGACTCAAAGCACAACAATCCACCTTTAACAAAACCTTCGGCACTTCCGATATGAGTAATGATGAGTCGACGTCCTTTTCCTGCTGGTGGATTGAAGCCTGTTGACCACCCTTCAAGAGCTGCCTTTCTCCGACTTTTGACATTCGTGTCTTGCCAAAACATTGAAACAGTATGACCTTCATTTAACCTAGTCTCATCAAAATAATAAATTCGTTTTTGATCTAGTCTTGCTTTCCGAATATTGCGCAAATAACTCCTCCTCCAAATGACAATGTCCGTCTCTATCAATCAACATTGCGTTCCGATAATTTTTTTATATTCAAATCAAAGTTCCTTCAAAATTTTCCATAATGTACTTCGAGACCTTTTCGGAAAATCTGAATCTTCTTGATCCGAAGCCATAATTTTGGAGAGAGTTGGGATCTCTTTTCTAAAGAAAAAAACACGCACCTTACGCCTTATTCCATTCTTCAAGTCGTCATCCATTTCAAGTTCGGGTCGGCCTGGGGACTTTGCTGGGGCTGTGATGTTTCCATTTTTTTTCTCCTTCATTAAATTATAAATTGTTGTTTTTGAAACACCATCATTGTTGCAGTAATCTCCACAGTTTCATCAACACTTCCTGTCAAATTCATGATTTTTCTTCTAATTTCTTCCTTCTTCAACGAGGAATAGCAATTTAATATCAGATTTTTTTCGTTCAGCGACAATGGGCCAACTTTAGATCGCTTAGATGGTGATAAATCCTCCATATCTGGTCGAATTTGGTTGGAACACTATATAGTTGGAAGGTGTAGTTAGGTGTTTGTCTCGTGTGATGAGACGAGAACTTGTATAGATGAACAAAAATAAACACCAGTTAACTATAACGGTAAAAAATAATAACAAATAACAGTAATAATGGGGAAATCAATCAACACAGCAGTTTCTCCAGAACAGATGAACTGTAAATTGAAAATATTCGACCTTTCCGCTACTTTTATAGTTGAAAAGTTCTAGTAAGTACATTGCATTATGGGAGCATTTTCTTAGAACAGAAAAGACTATATTTCACAATAATAAAACCATTTTTGAGCTACCTGTTTGTCAAGTTTCTTCAATTACCTGCTAATTGGGTGAAATAATCGGCAAATGGGGATATATATATATATATATATATATATATATATATATATATATATATATATATATATATATATTTGTATAAAATTGTTATCAACATTTATTTTATTATTTATTGTATGTAGGATTATAACTACCTGGAGCTTAGTGGAGGGACTCGTCTACGCCCTTTTATACATAATAATAAATTTTCTGGAAAATTGATGTCAGTGATATAATCCACAGTTTATTATATTATTGATAATTTGAAATTTCATTTTAAATAATATTACAAAACGGTTATTTTCGGAAATGAGATAATTTTAGAAGCCTTAACTTTTTTTAAATGACTAAATGTGGTACGCCTATGGTTCCGGCCAAAATGACTGATTTATTACTCCATGCCTTTTAAAAACGGAGTATAATAGTTAAACCATTGTTACTGTTTAGGCAAGTTATTATTGTTTTCGCTTCTTATTTTGAATTAAATATTTTGTTTTACTGGTCCATTACCTGTTCTTGCTATAATTAGGACTAAAAAAAACCAAACTTATGCAGCTAGTTGGTTTAAGCCCTAATTTAAACTTGGTGGGACGTTGAAAGAAAATATGAGATATTTTAAGCCTGCATTAACTTCGTTATTGAGTTGGCAGAATCGCTGATTAGTGACTGTAGATCTGAATAATCGCACAAAAGAACAAGAAAACAAGGCCGCGTGTCAAAGACAGTAAAGCTTTGACCCAATATTGGTGATCATCTTCCAGTTGAAAATGGTGGGAGGAACAGATGTATTCGCTGTAAAAATCTGAAGATCGAAAAATGAACAAAACTTATAAGTCGTCTGTGTCAAGTACCACTTTGTATTAGATATTTTACAGCCTATCATACCTAGAATGTTTTCAGTTTCATAAAAATAGATATTTTTCTTTCATAATACATTGTGTCTTTATTACTGTTGGTACACAATTGTCCCATCATTCGCTACTGCTGGGATCAATCTGTACCAGAACGTTTTTTTTTTCAAAAACTAGTTTACGGAAAAATTCCAAATTGTAAACTTCCGTTTTCTAACTTCACATGGCCACACCTATATACTTTAAACGAGACATAATGAAATCTAAAAGTCGTATTGAAAGGGTTAAAAGTTGTCTATAGTAACAAATTTTTTTAGTTAAAACTTCAAATAATCTTCAAAAAGCACGTAGAAAAATGCTGTAGCGATTTTAATCCTTAATATTCAAATATCTTATTTTCAAACGATGTTATTAAAATGTTTCTGATCCAGATGATCCTAGTTAGGACCTTAGCATGAAATTATTAGATTATTGTATTGTCATCGGCCCTTGACCCCTATGCAAATTTTCCAGTTAATCAAACTTCTTGAAATTGGTGAAAATTAAATTGAAAGATTCAGTTACTTAGATACAGGTCAAAACTTGTTAGGGCAAAAATTATTTCGTAAAAGCTGTCAAGAATTAAGCGATGTAAATGTTAGAAATTGCACCTTAAAAAGATGTAATATATAGAGATTCGCTTCTCGAAAGTACTGTATTTACCAACATTTTTTACTACTTCAAAGTTTGTGAGTAATTTCAATGGAAATTTTGAAAATCTTCTTTCAGGAATGGCGATACTCATTTCAGATATCCCAAGGTGTAAACATGCAACAGGTCGCATACTTTCTCATCTGGGAAATAGATAAACGTTCATTTTTTTATATCAGTTTCAAATTTGATTTGAAAATCGAAATCAGTATTATGTTAGCCACTTAGTTTCCGCTCTTCCGTTTCATTAAATTCAGAAGTATATTTATTAACAATTATAACTATTTCGAAAATCGCTTAAATGTTTTAGAAATAATGAAGCCACTTTAGAAAATAAGGCCATTGCAGCTCGACAAGCACTGAAAATCGAATACTAAATATGAAAATTGAAAAATTTCCTTTGGAGTGACTAATCGAAGTTTCATTTTTTTGAACCCATCAGACGTATCTATGAGTCAAAATCATGTCCTGTGTACTATAAAACGTGGTGGAGGTAATGTGATATTTTTAGGGGCGTTTTAGCAGCAGTAACCCGGAAAGTTTTTGAGCATAACCAGAAAAGTAAACCAAAGTAATTCAGGATATTACCATACCCAGAGGAGTGAATGAGTAATGATAATTAGCATTAATCCAAACAATACAAAATAAACATTTTAAATAGCATGTAATTGTTTTTCTAGCATCTACAAGTCGAACTCCTAAGAATTCGGAATGTCCGTAGCAGCGTTGAGTCCATAGTACCGCAACTTTCCTCAAAGCCCATTTAGGTATAAAAGACAACATGAAAGAACAACGAAACTTTTATTGACTAATAGTTTTACATATATAATACAAAATAGTTAATTGCAAAACAAGTGTCACAGTGACTCTTTATGTAGTACGAGTGTAGTTTGAGCAACGAATCGCGAAACGGTGAGTTGCGCAAAGCACAAGTACTAAAAAAGGTCATTTTGACACAAGTTTTACACAATATTTTTTATAATTCGCATTTATTGAATTTTTTAGATAAAATAGAATTGCATTCTGTAGATTCATGATTGGTCAGATCACAGCCGGTTTTACTCAGCACTTCTGACGTATATTATGATCGAACAATTGTGTAAATTGTGAACAAACTTTCATTTAAGCAAATAGAGGATGATTATTTGTTTATCATGAACATATTCAATTCTGTAGTATATTTTCACATAGGTATCTCACAATTTATACCAAAACTCGCACGTTATGTAACCTACCTATGTACTGATCATATAAAATAACAAAATAAACAATTGATAAATCATTAATGAATAAACGTTAGCGTAATTTATTTATTAAATTTTTTAATATATAATTTGTTCAAATTTACCTTTAAGACCATTTAATTTCTATTAATTTGCTAGCTAGAATTACGCTAGACCATTTTATAATTTAGTTTAAAGTTAAAGTTAATTGCCAAATAAAAATACATACAATAACCAACTTACTAAAAAAACTGTTCAAAGAGATTCCATTGTGACACTGTTAACAATGTTATAATGAAGTTTCTTTTATACGCGAATTATAAAAAGATTACGATTTGTGTTTTTCGACAAAACACGGAATACAATAGTGAGGATTGTCAAGACAAGCACTACAATATGTTACGACTTTTTTCACTCTTGATTTTTCAATAATTTTTTTTGATTTTTTCTCATTGCACCCAACACAATCTCTTCTCACCTTGTGACTAGTACCTTCCTTTTTAGCCAGACAATGAAATCTTCTTGGTATTGAAACCTCTAGAACACCAACAGATGTAGATTCTTTTCTTAAATTATTCATTCGCCACATTGATTTGAAAATCAGTAATTCCATTGGTATTTTTTTAAATGATATACGCGTTCACCATTGCAAACCCAAATAACAACTCAGTGGACATTTTCCTAAACCACTTCAAATTTCTTCGCAAACAAGTGTAATAACTTGCCATTTGAAAGATCTATACCAAAAACATTCAACTAAAGATAGACTACCTCAGATCCAAATAGTAGCGATCAAACATAAGGTAAACAATTCATCGACGTTGTCAGATTGTCCTAAATAACAATAGTCAGAAGTGTAAAATAATTAATTTGTGTTTATTTACACGGACAAAACAATCACAAACGTTCCTAATTACTGCACATTTAAAGTTGTTCACACCGCAAGAAGACATAATAATTCTGAAGCAGACTTCTATTGAATGTATATATTATTATATGCTAGTAAAAAATTAATCGAATTTGTAAATTGATCACGAAAATAGTATCGTCAAAGTGACAATCTTGCTATTATATGATCAACAAAACTTAGTATATTTCATTCATTATTTGCCGACCGTTTTGCCAATACAGTTTAAAGACGCTTGGAAGTTATCGCTCAAAGTTTTTGCTGTTTTTACCCCGTAGCGTTAGCAAATGAAGGTTATCAATTCAGTCCAATACGGCCCGCATCATTGGTAAACAAATCTAACCTAATGGTTACCTAAAGCACGCATGAAAAGTATAAGGTTAGTCATCATTTCGTTTAGTAAGCCACTTGGAGGTCATCACGGAATATTTTTTGATGTTTTTCGTAAAGTTTTTAGTTTATTCTGATTTGGAGTTGTTTGTAAGTTACTTGGTGAAGAAACGTGTAATGCCAAAGTGCATAGTGTGCCACAAAATGGAAATTACTGGTGTAAACCAAACATTTCACAGGTTAGTGATTAAAAATGGCTGACGCCATTTTGCTTTTGCTCAAGGGCGTACACGTACTGTAGAAATGAATAAAAAATATTCAATAAAGGAAAGGAATATATTATATGTAAACAATCTGCAACAAAGTAGAAACACACAAAACAAAAATTATATTTCATTAGGTTTTTGCTGAAAAATACACTTTATACCCCTTCCACCTGTTTACATCAACTTGAGGATTTTAACTATGTACAGCCTTTATATATTGGATTTAATCGCATAAGTTCATAGGAATAAAAGCGATTATTTACGAATTATTGATATTCATGATCATGAGAAAATATAAATTAGATTTCTCTATACCTTACCAGCATATAGAAATCTGTAAGAAATCACCTATAGTAATGGGAATTCAACTTTACAATAGGTTTCAAAGATATTGTCTTAGCGCATAAATTAAAAGTGAAAACTGATTTCATAGAGAAACCGTTGGTTTTTGTTTTCCCATGTTTCGATCAACATCTTTGCTCCCAAGTTTCACATCCTTATTTGGTTATACCGTACTGAGGCCGGCAAATGAGCCAGAAACATGCATGTCTGTTTCAATGCCCCTTTTTCTTTTTGCGTGAATTACCCATGAATTTCTTTGTTGTTGGTTACATATCACGCGATATTCATACATCTTCTTTGTTGTTTACTATGGGTCGGAAGGTTCAGGCAGGGGGGCTATATGCACCTCCGTGTCAATCTTGGTTGTTGTGTCGAAAACTCGGGATCTTCCAATTGAAGGCACAAATGTGCGTTTGGTTTCACTGTGAAATCCGTTGTTTTGTGTTTTCCCATGTTTCGATCAACATCTTTGCTCACCCCTTACTTGGTTATACCGTACTGAGGACAGCAAATGAGCCAGAAACATGCATGTCTGCGGTTACCACACTGTTTCAATACCCCTTTTTCTTATTGCGTGAATTACCCATGAATTTCTTTGTTATATACGTATATAAAATTATCATAATTTATTAAAATAATACACCTGAAGTCTTAACGTACCCCTCCTGTATAATATCGTCGAATTTGTATCGATGGTACTTCTTTTAAATGTCCATTTTATAAATATTTTTCAACTATTGTACATGTGTTTTTTAATTTCTAAACCGTAAACAATGAAACTTGATTCAGTCAAAAATAAACTTTGAGAAAGTTCCTTCAATTACACAACCTGACACCCAAGAATTAGAAAAATAAATGATTTAAGAAGGTTGAAGAAAAATAATAGTTTTATTATACAGGGTGGGGGCACCACATACAGCACGAAATCTAGAGCCCAAACCCTAACAATTTAAAAAGATATTTTGATATGTGTATTCGTCGATAAGAGCTACATTTTAAAAATATTTATAAATGTACAGGGTGGATCAAAAAAATTTGGCATATCAAAGTTATATTTTTTTAAATGGAATCACATTTTTGAATTTAACGAAAAAAATAATGTTTGTTTCTTAAGGAATCCTACCTTTTATGGTTTTCGAAACATCTCTGTTTTTCTCGAAATATATTATGTCACAAAAAAATGAATAACAATAAAACGGGTAGGAATTTAAGAAATTGCCTTGGATCAGTTGATATGAGGCCTTCGGGCTACTATTTGAAATATTTAGGATTATGTATATATGTACAGGGTGTTCGAAAAAGTGCGAAATATTATGGACTCCTACTAACCTGAAAAACATGCTTATCTTAAATAGAACACCATTCCATTTAATCGTTTTGTATCTAAAGACGACCTTGAATGCGAAACATTGTTCAAAAATACTACTTTTAGATCACCTAGTGGTACATTTATTGTTAAAATCCCATTCAAATATTAGGACACAAAATGTGTTAATTGAAAATGATAACATATTGTCTAAGTAAGACACAGGGGCAGATTGTAACATATTGCCCATAAATATTTTTAACAAAATAAAATTTAAACATAAGCATTCAATCAAAAAAGCAAATAATATAACAATTGAAAGTTATTTCAATGAGAAGCGACATGCAGTAGGTTATACTGTCCTTGTATGCAGTATTAATAACAATATCTGGCATGTTAAATTCATTCTTTTTGCCAATTCTAGGGCGTAATGCATGTGAGAAAATTAAATTGATATCTAAAATTTGTAACTCCGAGGGTAAGATTTGGTCATTAGAATGCAATGAAAAATTAGAAAAGGTGGAATTTATAAACAAGAACAATGACATTTTTCAGGGTTTAGGGTCATATCCCAAAAAGTATGATATAGCTCTTAAAGGTGATGGAAAATCAGTGGTCAATGGGTGCAGAAAAGTACCATTATCGATAAAGGATAGACTTAGAGACACGTTAACAATGTTGGAAAAGGAGAGCATCATTGAAAAAGTTGATTATGCAACGGATTGGGTTCATAATATTGTAATTGTTAAGGAAGCAGATAAGAGTCTGAGAATATGTTTAGATCGATTATATCTGAATGCTTGTTTGAAGGAGGAGATATTTCCTATTCCCACTGCAGAAGAACTGAGTGCAACCCTAGCCGGTAATAAAGTATTTAGTGTGCTTGATATGAGAGATGGTTTTCACCAAATTAAATTAACGAGTAGAAGCATTGATATTTGTACGTTTATCACTCCTTTTGGTAAATATAAATATAAGAGATTACCATTTGGACTCTCAAAAGCACCAGAAGTATTTCAAATAATGAAAATGTCGTGTATCAACATAGGGTGTACGGGACGCATATTTCAAAACTGCACATTGATACGAAACCAGTGGCCAAATGCGGCGCTGCTATTTGCTGGATTTCCACCGTCATTCCCTATGCGACTGCGACCCTTTTTAATCGAACACGATACATAAATTGGTTTTATGCTGTCGCTGCCATTATGGAATGACAATTACTAAATTATCTATTAATTTAGATTTAAGTGAAATTTCTATAAATATTTTTATGCAGGGTGATCCCATGGTATTAGTACCTAATTGAAGGAAATTGACATCACTAAGTTGTAAACAATAGCAAGGAACATGTTAAGTTCTAGTTTAAAAGACGGTAACTACACAATCCAGCCAATGCCAGCGCAGCATTTAACTACTGGTTTCGTATCAATGTGCAGTTTTGAAATATGCGTAAGGTACACTGCCGCTGTAACTAAAATAGAAAGTACACCGAGGTCATATACTATAATGAATGAACGGGGAAATGAAATAAAACCTCTGTACATTTAAAAAAGTCATTCCATAGTCCTGTGATTGGATCCCCCGAGTATAAGGAAATCTTACCTGATGAGATGTTGTCTTTGAATGTTTAATAGTGATGAGTGTAGTTTTAGAGAACTCAAACGTAGTTAAAAAAAATTGTACAGTGACAAGATCTGGTAGTCAGTCAAGAAAGCCTGACAAGTTTAAAGACTATGTGATGTAAATCTAATGTGCTTTTGAAGTTAAGAGGGGAGATGTGACATGTATGCCAGGCCTTAGTAGGAATCATGGGCAACTGCCATGCCGGATATCATCAGACAGATGTACAAAAATAAGAACCGTCATTAAAAAATAAAGTTACGTTATCTATAATCATCTTTTAATAAACAGTAAGATTATTAATAAATAAACAAAACCAAAGCAATACACTTAGCCATTATGTGTTTACACCAACTAGCCGAAGACAAATTAAGGAAATTTCCAGAAGCATCTCAGACAATTCTTAGTGATTTTTATGTTGACGATCTGTTGACTGAAGCGAATGATCTTAATAATTTATCAACACGGTGTACAGAAATTGCTTCAATACTCAATTCAGGTCATTTTCACCTAAGAAAATGGATTTCAAACACTTGATACAATTTCTAACATAAACCTTTCCAGTTATGTTCTCCAGATAGGAGATACTGAACCTTCCAAGACTCTGGGCATTCAGTGGCAAAGCCAATCCGATACAATAACTTTTTCTATTTCTGAAAATCCTAACAAATCTAATCAGATAATAACTAAGCGATTAATAATATCTCAGACTTTAAAAATATTCGATCCTTTGGGTCTTCTCAGTCCAAGTATTATCATTGCAAAAATAATAATACAGCAATTGTGGACAAAGGGCCTAGCATGGAATGAACCGATAACAAATCAGCTCTTATCAATTTGGAATGATTTTTCTAGTCAATTACATATTTGTAATAATCTAAAGATTCCTAAAAACGTAAAACCTATTAATTTTAAATTAATCGAATTGTATTGCTTTTCAGACGCATCTCAATGCTTCATGCATATATACACGTAGTTATAACTTTATAGAAGGAAAATGTGAATATTGTCTTCTTTGTGCAAAGTCCAAGGTTTCCCCTATTAATCCCACAATTGCAAGATATAGCCTTATCTAATTCAATTCCAACAGTCTATTGGAGCGATTCTCAAGTGCTGTTGGTTTGGTTAAAATTAGAGCCAGCCAGGCTTCAACAATTTGTTGCAAATCGAATTTCACTAACATTGAAAATTGGAATTATGTCTCCAGCCAGTATTATCCTGCAGATTTAGCATCCAGAGGTATGTTGCCTGCACAATTGATAAATTCTTACTTTTGGTGGCACGGTCCTCACTTTTTAAATCAAAATTCCGATAGCTGGCCTTGTAATAGGTACATTTACTATTGACAATGAGTTGCCAGAATTAAAGAAAGAATCCAAGATCTTACTATCTTCAAATATTCCTAAAAATCATCCTACGTTCGCTTTATTTAATAAGTACTCATCTTTTATAAAATTACTACGACTCACAGCATACATTTCTCGATTCATTAAAAATCCAATCAAGACCTATTCGTACTGATCCTCTTATGCACGTGTAATAAATTATGCTCAATTACAATTAATAAAAATCGCTCAGCTAAAATCATTTTCGCCAGAACTAAGATTATTAAAAACTAAACAGCAAGTACCGAAAAACAATAAACTATCACTTTTATTGCCATTTTTGGACAATGACGATATCCTCAGAGTAGGAGGTAGATTAAGCTTTACTCCATTAAATTACAATACCAAACACCCAATTTTATTACGTTCCAGACATATATTAGCTAAACTTATTATTACTCATAAACATAAAGCACGCAATGTTTATTAGCCGAGGTTCGTCAAAAGTATTGGATAATAGGTGCCAAAAATTTAGTAAAAAAGGTAATCAAACAATGTATAACATGTTTTAAGACAAAACCCAATTTTTGTAATGCACCTATGACAAATATTCCCAGTAATCGTGTGACACAGTCATTCCCGTTTCAGTACACAGGCATAGACTAAGCTGGTCCATTTTATGTATCAGATAGGTAAGGTCGCGGGCGTCAGATAGGTAAGCTTATGTATGCGTTTTAGTTTGTTTCTCGACAAAATCAATTCACTTAGAGTTAGTCAGTGCACTAACAAGTGAACATTTTATTTCCTGTCTGCGACTTCTAGAATAGGTTTGCCTTTCCATGTATATTCTGTCAACGGCTCAACGTTCCAAGGAGCTCATAACGAACTTGAAGAAATTGGTCAATTTCTATTTAATACAAAAAATATTACAATTGAGTTCGCATCAACTCAAGGTTTCGTTTGGCACTTTATTCTTCCTTACAGTACAAATTTCGGGGGTCTATTGGAAGCTTCTGTAAAAAGCATGAAATTTCACTTAAAAACAATTCTTAAAGACACTGTTGCAACATTTGAGGAATTAAATACATTACTAATATAGGTTGAGGGAATACTCAACTCAAGACCATTATACGCATTATCCAATGACCCCAACGATCTCCTTCCGATTTTTCGTCACATTTTCTTATTGGACGATCTATTACTGCCCCTCCAGAGTATGAACTACCAGATATACCACCTAACAGATTATCCAGAGTACAGTTTAAACAGCAGCTACAACAACAATTTTGGAACACATTTTCGAAAGAATATGTCACAGAATTGCACAAGCGATACAAATGGCAAGAAACGCCAACTCCTATTGAAATGGGCACATTAGTTTTAGTAAAACGCCCACACCAGCCATCTTTTAATTGGAATATTGGCAGAATTTTGAAGCTTTATACTGGAAAAGACAGACATCAAAACTTCTCAAGGAACCATCCAACGACCTATACGAGATTTATGTCCACTTCCTACCTAAAATAACTAATGCTTCACCAACTTTCCAGTGAAAATAAGCAAATGGTTAAAGTTACAGGTGTTTGTTTTATGTTTTAACCAGTTTGCAAATTTTATGACTATTTTGTTATTTTGAAGATGCCCTTCAATGTGGAGGTTATGTTTAATTTCCTATATTCATTTTAAAATAGTAATATCATGTTTTAACATTTAAGTTTTTAACAAAAATATCAAGTTGGTAAAAAAATATAATTGTGTAATGTGTCAAAAATAATTTTTAATGTCATGTCAATTTTAACAGTAACAGTTACGATTAATTATACATGTCGAATACGAATTAGACAGCTTTCATTGTATACTTATATTAATTGTAAAACGCACTTTTCCAACACGAGAACAAGTTATAAGAAGCTTTTAGTTATGATAATTCGAGAGGTTGTAACATCAAGAAAATTAATCGGATCTATGTGTTTAACATTTTATTGTAATTCTGGAAATTGTTCTAGGTTTCAGTTTGAAAGCGGTTAAAACCTTTACTTTTTCGTATCTAGCAACGTGAAAGATGTCGCTAAACACTTATAAAAACGGTTTTACTGTTTTAGTTTGTTTCTAAATGAGAAACGAACTCTTTGTGTACACACAGTGCAAACTAAAAAACGCTTACGATAATAAACATAAAAATAGTATTCAAATAAAAATACCTATTATTTTTAAATCAAAGTAATATTCTGTTAGGTAATAAAAAAAATTCTTCAATGTATTTAAATCAAATGTTGGAATAAACCCCCTTTTTGAGCTAAACAGCAACCGAGCCGGTTCTAACATGTGTGAGCATTTCAGGTGTTACTTCCATACAGGCTTTTAGAATATGTTTCGTAAGTTCATTCAGAGAACTGGCCCTGATTTCGCAGAATCCATAAATTCTCGATTTCACAAACCCCGGAAAAAGAAATTGTTTGGTGCCAAATCCAGAGCTCTAGCAGGCCATCTAATGTTACGTGGAGATTATCCGATAGCTAATCGATAATTATGTGATGCACAACCGTCATGCTGGTACCAAATATCATTGAAGTTGACTGTATTTGAAGCTAATATTAATTTCCTGTAGCTGGACGTTAATTTTATTGCCGCAGATAGGATCTTTGCACGGATAGAGAATGTTATAAAAAGAAAAGAATCATTTCTCCAGAAGAGTTTCTGGAAATATTTAATGATGATGGAACTGCTTTTATATTGGGCCGTGATGTGGAAAAATATTCAAAGCTCAAACTGCAATCCCTGCACATTGGAAATTGATATTTAATATGAGTAAGAGAAAATAAGACATTCACGATCCAAGGAAATCAATCCTATAAGTCTGATCTGGAGGAATATAAATATGTGTTTAAAAAATCAAAATCAGTTGGGAGTACTATACAATAAGCCCTCTTAATAGCCCCGCAAATACATAATTTTAGGTCGCAAAATTCATGGTAGTTCTGGACATAAGCTTGTTTTATGTTTTCCGGGTAGCTAAATCAGAATTTTCAACTTCCCACCAAAAATTCTTCCCGCATCCCCCCAAAATTTGAAAGAGAAAAAAATATCGTTTTTTTTTGGAAAAGAATAGCCAGTTTCTATATTTTAAACAAAAACAACCTGGAAATTCGGAAAGTAGACTAAATTTGCAACAAAAAAGATCAAATGATATTTTGACGTAGACACGCGCCTCGGTGCCGAACGGTAACAGCGACCCTGGATACTTTTTACTTGCAAAGTGTGTGTGATTATAAAGAACAATTTGTTAAAGTTGCCTACGAATCGTCAGAAAAGCATGTTGATCTTAGAAGTAAAGACACTCAGCACAGGAACAATAAGCGTTGAAAAAATTAACTACGGTTCCGCGGGGCTTCCAAAACTTGAAGGTTCTAATTTTCAATCCGTTAAGTTTAAGCGAAATGAACGATGTTACGCTCTTGGTGCAATGAAAAATTTGTAGAAGTCGACGACGAAATAGTTCCTGTAGACATCTTATATTTCGCAGAATATGCATTGCCAACCACTCGCAAAATTTCTGGAATTCGAGCTTTCTCCATTCCCCTGACGCTTTTTCATGAGGAATGAATGAGAAAGGATATCAAGTCCTCTCTCTACAAAGCCTTCAAGCAAACAGACGACGAAATTCAACTGAAATACTCGTTTTACATTATCGACGGCGGATGCCTTCTTCATCGTGTACCGTGGCAGCAAAATACAACTTTGGTATCTATTTGCGCAGCTTACGTTCAATGTGTTCGGTCAAAGTACTCCAAAAATAGTATTATAGTTTTCGATTGTTATCCAGACGACATAGAAAATGACAATACAAGAAATATCGCGAAGAGAAATAAAGCAATCATCAGTTGACATAATTTTCGATGATCCTATGACTTCTACTGTTGCCCAGGAAAATATTTTATCCAACAGTAGAAATAAACATCGCGTCATTGAAATGATTAAAAGGAAGTTTGAGATGGAGAATGTGCTAGTGCGACAAGCTGTCTCATCGTTAACACAACAGTTGAAATGGCATCAATTCATCCATCGATGATTATTGTCGGCAAGTATCGATTTATTAGTTCTATTTACTGCACTATCTCAATCCGTCAATGTCTACTTTATGAAGCCGGGCAAAGGCAAAGTGTGGAACTTTGCCTTTGCAAAGATTTACTCGTCTTCTGGTCTTGAAGAACTCACAGCGGTTAAAACTATACAAAAATTGAATAGATGAGGCTTTTACTTGATGAAGATCCATACTGAACGATGAAATAAAACAATATAGTTTGTTTAAATCTTCATTTATTTGAACTAATGTTCAGTTTAAACTTGTTGACGCGTTTCACTAACACAGTAGCTTTGTCAAAACGAATGAAGGTAAAATATAAAAAAATGTCTTAATATATACAGTGCTAAATCTATTTACTAAGGTTAACAATGGTATTGAGAGAAATTGACTGTCTCGACCCTTACTTCGTGGAATATGCTCATATTAGTGTTTTTAAATGAAACTCAAGGTCTCTAGTTAATTCCACAATACAAGAAATTGAAAATTCTAAAAAATTGACAATTGTTTCGATAAATCAATATCATCGTCAGAATGACAAAAGTTACATTTCATTTTATGCCTAAAATGAAATGTAACTTCTGTCATTCTGACGATGATATTGATTTATCGAAACAATTGTCAATTTTTTAGAATTTTCAATTTCTTGTATTGTGGAATTAACTAGAGACCTTGAGTTTCATTTAAAAACACTGGTATTGAGAGAAATTACCTGGAAATTCATTCACTACAAACATTCCTAAGCTATCTTCTAGGTAAATAGGTTCAATAAAGGAGACTGATTGATATCTATTTGGTCGTTAAGGAGATTACCTGAATATTTATTTTTGTTAATCTCTAGGGCCTCTAATAAATTTAAACTAAAGGATTTACCGACTACATGGAGAATTTCAAAATTTGGGTCGAAAATGTGATGGTTTTCTAATAAATGATTTGAATAGTTAGAATCTAATTTTTTGTTGTCATAGCTACGTTTGTGTTCCGAAATTCTAGTTTTAAAATTTCTAAAAGTTCTACCGATATAAATTTTATCACAATTGTCATTACCACATTTTAATTTATAAACTCCTGATTTTGAAGATTTACATTTATTATTTTTAATGAATTTGGATAAATTGTGATTAGTTTTAAAGGAAATATTCATGTCTAAAGTTTCTAAAAATGATTTAATTTTTAAGGATGGTGTTCCAAAGTATGTTAAGCTTTTAAATTGTTTATTATTTTTATCTGAAGGAAATACTTGTTCTAAAGTCTGTTTTTTATCTTTTTATTTATAATATTGTCAATTAAATTTGGATCGTAATTATAATTAACTGCTATTTGTTTTATATTTAATTCTTTGGTATAATTATTAATATTTAATGGGACTGTTAAGAGTCTGTGTATCATACTATTGAAAGCTGCTAGTTTATGACTGAATGGGTGGACCGAACTATTATGAATTGTAATATCTGTATGTGATTGTTTATGAAATATAGAAAAATCATGTTTATTATATATATTTGAGATTGTCAGGTCTAGAAAGTTTATAGACTTATTTTGTTCAAGTTCTACGGTAAATTTGATATTATTGTGAATCGAGATTATGTAAGTAATGAAGCTCTCTAATTGTCTATTTGTACCGATGAAGCTAGCTAAAATGTCGTCCACATATCGGTGCCAGTACATAAATTTTTTACTAAGGGGGTGTTCATGAATTATTTTTTCTATATTATCCATGAAAATTTCTGCTACTAGGGGGCTGAGAGGGTTGCCCATAATCAAACCATCTTTACTACTATAAACATCTCTATTAAAATGAAAATAATTTTGATTCAAACACACTTTAAATAAAGTAATGATATCAGAGTGAATTATAGGATTAACATTATTGTATGTGAGCAAGTCGTCAACAAGAGTTATAGTTTCTTTAGAAGGTATACTAGGGAATAGATTTGTTACATCGAACGATATGAATTTGGAATTATGGGGTAGTATTATATCTTGAATATTATTAATTAATTCCGTTGAGTTTTTAACTGAAAATCGAGGTTTGAATGAACAATATTTAGAAATGACATCTATGAGAATCTTTGAAATTTTGAATGAAGGTGCTGTGAAATAAGAAACAACTGGCCTCATTGGGTACCTCTCTTTATGGAGTTTAATTAATGAATAATGATCAGGGTGTTGCGGAATGGGTAAAAATAATTTATATTTTTCTTTATCGTTAATTATAGAAATTTTAAAACTAGAATTTCGGAACACAAACGTAGCTATGACAACAAAAAATTAGATTCTAACTATTCAAATCATTTATTAGAAAACCAACACATTTTCGACCCAAATTTTGAAATTCTCCATGTAGTCGGTAAATCCTTTAGTTTAAATTTATTAGAGGCCCTAGAGATTAACAAAAATAAATATTCAGGTAATCTCCTTAACGACCAAATAGATATCAATCAGACTCCTTTATTGAACCTCTTTACCTAGAAGATAGCTTAGGAATGTTTGTAGTGAATGAATTTACAGATAATTTCTTTCAATACCATTGTTAACCTTAGTAAATAGATTTAGCACTGTATATATTAGGACATTTTTATATTTTACCTTCATTCGTTTTGACAAAGCTACTGTGTTAGTGAAACGCGTCAACAAGTTTAAATTGAACATTAGTTCAAATAAATGAAGATTTAAACAAACTATATTGTTTTATTTCATCGTTAAAACTATACTATTACTTTTCCGCGCAACCTATCTAATATGCGAGAAAAGTATTGGTTTACCCCAAAAAAAGTTGGAATTTTGAAATAAAAAAGTTGAGTTATTTTTACGTTTTCCATCAACACGAAAAAACGGTTTTTAGAGAAAAAATCCTGTATATGTCGTCGTCGTCCACTTTTCGTTACATGTCTTGTTTGCACAATACAGCCTCTGGAGTGCAACAAGTCACCAATTTTATGATTGCATATTATTCAAGAAATCACACAGGTGAACCCTATTGATATTCAGCTCACCAGAGCCAGTACAACAGGTGCTATAGTACTTTAAGTACGATATTTTTATCATTTTTGGGGAAATTTCAGTTTGTTAGCAGGATACAGTCTCCGGAGTATATACAAGTGAACAATTTTATGATTGGATATTATTCAGAGCGTCTCAAAGATGGACCCTATTGATATTCAGCTCACCATAGCCAGTGCAACGGGTACTATGGTACTTGAAGTACCAAATTTTTGCCATTTTAGGAGAATTTTCAGTTTGTTAGCACGATACAGTCTCCAGAGAGTATACATACGATTGATCAATTTTATGATTGAATATTGTTCAAGGTGTTTAACAGATGTACCCTATTGATTTTCAGTTGACTAGAGCGAGTACAGCGGGTCCTATAAATCCAGATATACATTTTTGGTTATTGTTGAAGAAATTTCGGTTTGTTAGCACGATTTCCCCCGAAGTGTTACAAGTGACAATTTTATGATAGAATAATGTTCAGGGCCACAGATGCGGAAAAGTTAGTTTTAATCTTTAAAACCGTTTATTTTTTTTACACGATTTCAGCGGCTGTGACTCTACGTCTGCGATTTTTGGACAGGTAAGACCAAATTTGTTGAAGTCCTGAAAACATTACTTTAAACGGTCTTTGACATCAGTGTAGGACTACGTTACTACGTACAACAATAAACACAACCTAGCTTCTTTGCCTTCAACAGAAGCAGCTGCTGAGCAACAGTAATTCAGGACGTACCACAAATTCCAAATTTAGTAAGTAAATGTCACGAAACCACAAAAAGGGGGCTGAGAAAAAACTGGCTGCGGACTATCTCCTGTCACTACCTTTAAACCTCCCGCTCCACCAAAACTACTAAAGATTATCTCCTGCAGGCGTAAAAAAGCTGCCGTAGCGCGGATGGAAGCAAGAAAAGTGGGTTGAGGTGTTCAATAATGTATAGCAATTCATGCGATAATCGACATGAAGATAGTGTTGAGGATTTGGATGAAAGGATCCACAGGCAGTGGAACTGTTGTTTGAAACAGCCGATCAAGCTGAAGGGATTATTTTAGAAAAATCACATAAATCTGATGGTCCTGCTTTTCTAGAGTACAAAAAACGGAGGAATTGTCACATTAGTCATTTTTAAACTTTCTTTTTTGGTTATTTTCCTACAATGGAGCAAACAATCTACTCTAAAAACAGGACTTTGAAACAAATATCTATTTCGTGCAAGAACTTAATTTTCAGCTCGAGTAACAAATATTTCTTTATTTCAGTCTTGTATGAAACCCCTGAAGTAACAGATGACGGATCTGATAGTAGTGGTGAAAGTGACGTAGATATACCTGGGCCCTCAGGTGCAGTTAAGCAAAGAATAATAATTTTTCCTACGACCACATAGGAAAGTGACATATATCGCAGTGTCTAGTTCTATAGAAAGTGGCCTTTATTCATACGCGTACGGAAAAAAAAACATCCGTACGTGTACGGATAAAAAAGCTGTCAAATTGAATGTTGAAATGCCATTCCATCGCTGTTACGTTGTGTTCTTATCAAAGATACTTATAGCGCTAAGAAAATATACACAATAGTTTATTTATTCTTAAAAATAAAGTGTCTTGCAATTTATAAATTGCACTAATAATAATTTTACTTTTTACAGTGATTCAAATAAATAATTAATTCTGAATCGCAATATTTATGTAACAAAAACAGTTTTATTTCTGATGTTCTGTTTCCAATTGTTGTTAGTTGTTAAAATAAATGTTCGTAATATTTGGTGTACCAATATTTATTCTAACTTTTTTATGAAGGCACTCTTTTTCATCGTATAAAAATCACAATTTTCTGGGCCACTTTCAAAGGTAAGTAATCAAAACTATATAAAGTAATTACAAATACACATATATAAAACCTCTTACATCTACATAAAAACGCAAGATTGTACATGTCTGATTCGGTAAAAGTATATCGCGTGGTCGTAGGAAAAATAGTGTACATAACTTGTGCGAAAATGATTTTTCATACTCGTGGGATTGTCTCACTCGGCTTGCGCCTCGTGAGACAATACTTCCCACTCGTGTGAAAAATGTTACTTTCCACACTCGTTACGTAATATACTATATTTAAAGTTATTCTTCAAAAATTTGTTCATATTTGTTAGTATTTATTTTTTATTGTCAAGAATTTTTATTAGTAATAAAACTCTATAAATATGCAGATGTGTTCTTAATTTCCAGCTTGCCTGAAAATAGATGAAGAAAAGTTGGAGGTAAGGGGAGGACTTTTAGATGTTAAAAATAAAGCAAGTTTGACGAACGCCCCAGTGCGGCGTAGGTAAAACTTCTAAGCAAACGCGTTTAACACTAATTATATACATTAGATTATATTTTGCGCGCTGATTAGGAATATATAATTTTTATATTTATATGACTTATAGTTACAGAGATCATGTGATTGAAAGGTAAGAGGTCAAATTCCTTAAAACGGGGAAGGATTTGGACCATGTTGAATCGAATGGCGTTGTCCATTTAGCCGCTTACACTTGCGACGGGCGGGCAGTCAAACTCGATCAAGAGACTTCGATTTTTTTTGTTTAGAAGTCTAATAGAAGGGTGGCGACGGTGTTGCATTACGCAAAATAAATTGATCAAAAATGATGACACACCCTGTATTGAGTCAAGAGGATAACTATAGGATCTAACCACTCTCCTACCTTTGAAATTGACCAGACAACACTTGTAATAGTCTGGACATGTAATATCTTATAACACATGCTCGTTAATGGACCTTGTCTCATAAAATAAGGTGACATATTGGGTCTGGTCTGATAAATATATCACTGCATAATATATTATGTAAGGGGAAGAAATGTACAAAATGCAGAAGTTTCAGAAAAAATTGTTAAGATAGACGCCCTCGGAAACAGACTAACGCTCCGGTACCTGGAGTGTAAGATGAAATCGGATTTATAAAGTTTAAGATGTAGTGTTATTTAGTGAAGTAAGTGTTTTTGGAATAAGTGAAGTTATGCAATAAAGATGTAAAAAAGCATGATTTCTGGTCCTTCGTTTTTTATTGAATCCCACCAAAACATAAGGGTTAAAAGTGATGAAGGAAGAACGAACGTAATGATGTACGTTAAGCGAAGTTCGTAACTTGGCGTAACCCTGAGTCGCCAATGAGCATGCTTCAAGACACATCAGCGCACATGTTCGTCCTAAGTCAAAATGTTTAGGAATTTTTTTGTCGCAAACTTATTCTACTTTCCGAATTTTCACGTAGTTTTTGTCTATACAAAATAACGATTTTTTTTCCAAAACAACCGATATTTTTTTTAATTTGGGGGTTGCGTGAGAAATTTTTTGTGGAAAGTTAAAAATTTGAATTCGGCAGCCCAATAAACATAAAACAACTTATTTCCAGAACTACCATGAATTTTGCAAGCTAAGGTGTTTATTATGGTCTTTATTGCCTGGACTATGAGTGGTGTTTGTCTTATTAAAGAAAAGCTAAAAGACGTGAAAGTCTTACTGGAAAAGCACTGGAGTAAAAATTGATCAAAATTAGAAAATCTTAAATACTACAATAATGTCCTGAAAAAATGCAAAGGTGATGTTCCAGTTGATGGAATTCAAGCGATCTAAATGCAAAAAGTAACTTGTACGAACCAGTAGACGAGATCCCGGACCATTTTGTTTATGATTAAAATAGTAGATGTTTTTAATAAATAAAAATGAAATTCTGATAATTGCATGTGAAACCCAACAAATCCATGCATAGAGTTGCAAAACCATACAACACCAAAGTTCAATATAAAAACCGGACACACCCATACTATTTTTTTTTGAATTCGGACTATATTATATGTTTTTAGAAAAACTAAGTCTTTTTAATAAACCAACTTGGTATTTAAATGCCTGCACAAAAATTTATATAATTAAACATCCCGGTAGAATTTTCTCTAATTTTCTAACATTTGACTCCCGACCTGTGGACGCGCGGAAGAAATCCAGCAGAGGCATCAACAAATTACAAAAAAATTAAAAAGTTTATATATTTTGAAACGGTTGTTTTTTCATGTGTATTTACAACAAAAAATTGAATTTGATGCTGGACACAAACACACATTCAATGAAATTTCTTTATAGCTATTAACTAAATAAAACGTTAGTGAGCGTCCGGCCATGCGTGAGAAATTGACTCAGCATAGCAGCATAGCCTAATAAACACACATCCCAGACTCTTAACATCGGCACTTTGATATTATTTATTGAAAATCTGTGACCTCGAGGACGCCATTTGGGTGTAAATGTCAGAGGTAGCTGTAACCCTATTTTGGTACCGCTGGTAGGGCCGTCCTTAGAAATGTTAAGTAAACATGAGATTATTATGTTAATTTAAATTTACATAGATAATTATAAAAATAGGATATAGGTAAGCTGTTCTAGTGACGTGAAATATTGATATTTATTATTTAGCTATATCACCGCGTTGGGAAGTAGGTAGTTCGATTCGTTTATAACGAAGCGAATCTTTATAACTACCGATTAAAAGACTCCCAACTACGTACGACAATGGTTACGAGTAGCTCCTCCTGCATTCTCGTCACTGATCAGAGACGTTTTACACCGGAGGGCGTGTATGCGCGAATAGCTGCGCATTCGGTTCCCGCCAAGTAAGAGTCGCTGCTGCGTGTTTGATATGCTGTGATAGCAGGGTCTTTATTTGTGGCGCGGCGGGACGTAGTGCGCATGTCTGCCACAGTGCCAATGTGCACCACAAGCGCTACTTGTCACACAGTAATCCAGTCGCGCATTTGCCTGCGAATGTAGTTTTATTGTAATTATTATAGCGATTGTGTTCTTGAAAGAAAAGACTCTACAGTGATGACTATATTAAATACGGGTTTACAGTTTTGAGAAAAACGGTTAGTCATTTACCTCAGTGCGTAATTTGTCATGTAGTTTTGAGTAATGCTGCAATGCGACCTGGACGTTTGGAGCGCCATTTTACTACAAATCATGCTGCCCTGAAGGACATACAGAATTTTTCACTTCTAGGAAAAGTTGCCTTAAAGAGAATGAAACGTGTTTCTAGTGGAAGTTTTCAAATGAACTTAAAAAGGTCGTTGAAGCTTCTTACAAATTGCCTTGTTGATAGCTAAGACAAGAAACCCCACACAACGGTGAGTCACTCATAAAACCTTGTTTGCTTACTACTTGTAGTACTGTGCTTGTTGTAGACAGCTACAATCAAGTTGCCAAAATTTATTTATCAAACGATACAGCTAAACGTAGAATTGATGACATGGCTATTGATTTGCATTGCAGTGCGATGAAACAACACATTTCAAAACAAGTCCAGTTGTTTCACTGTAGATATATAGATGAAAAGAAATGCCTTGAAGAAAAACTGTTACAGCAGTCGATATATTTACTTCTCTAAACATTTTTAGCGGCTAATGACCTTCACTGGGAGAGTTATTGTAATATGTACTGATGGAGCTCAAGCGATGACTGGTCGCCGATCAGGATTTATTGAATTGGCCAAGAAAAAGAACCCTAAAATAATTGGATCCCATTGTATCATCCACAGACAAGCTTTAGCTTGCCAGGCTCTCCCTGAATCACTTCTGCTTCGAACTTAGCAGTTAAAATAGGTGAATCACGTCAAAACCAGTGCTTTGAACTCCAGACTTTTTCTAATTTTGTGTCAAGAACTGAACAGTGATCAAGAAAAGCGTCTTTCATCTTTCACAACAAAGTTCGCTGTTTGTTCAAAGGTAATATGCTTACAAAATTGTTCAACTTGAAATCTTTTCGATGAGTTCAAGTGAAGAACTGTACAAAAAATGTACATATGACAAATTTTTCTTCTACTTGCCACATTTGTCAGAATTTTCGAAACAATAAATCTTCTGAATCTAAAACTAAAAGGTCAGAAAAGTACTTTGATGCAATTAAGAGTTTTGCTGATAAGATGGGTCTTTGGCAACGTCGCTTGCAGATTCCGGAGCCGAACTTTTCTTCCTTTCCAAAATTAAATAGCCTTCTCGATGATACCCAAAGTCTTCCAAAAGACCTAGCAAATGAAAAGGACCTAATATCTGAGCATTTGTTATCTCTGAAGAACAAATTCGGAGCTTATTTCCCAGATATAAGATCGCAAAAATGGGAATTCGAGTTAAGAAAGAGACCCCTTTCAAATCAACGTTTATATACTCCCTGATCACATTTAAGAACAAACAATTGACTTGACCTAACGTAACCAAAGTTAAAGTGGATTTCCCGAACATGGATCTCTAAATGTCTGGCTACTATATCTAATCTAGTGCCTGTAATCTAAATATCGAACCAGACTAGACTGGAAAGTGACCTACGGTGTTCTTTGACAAAATTGCAACCAAACATACAAGAAATAGTTAACGAGAAACACACTAGTACTACAGAAAAGTAGAAAACATTTTTCTGCTTACATTATTGATATTTTGTTGATTTTTTCGATGATTTGTGTAATTAAAATTTGTATTTAAACAAATATGATTTTATATTCCTTACCAGAGCATGTCTAGTCCAAGTTCAAAGTCATTTTACTCAAACATAATGTAAGTAAATTTAGCATAAGTCTAAATTAAATTAATCCCTGAAGTATGAAGAGGGGCTCAGAGCCTGAAAGGTTGAGAACCCTTGACCCAAGTGGATGTGATGGATTTTGAAAATAGATGATTCAATTAAGTTAGGTGTACATGAAGATAGTGATAGTTAATTTTTAATAAATTATCGTTTTTTAGAATTTCATTAATTTTGTTGTATTTATTGTTATCACAATAATTATTATTTTTAATTAGTCATTGTTATTATTCAACACAACTAAAAATATCGATTTTGAAATAAAAAAATAAAGCATAATATATGTCGAGCAGACCCTGATCCCATTGATTAAACTCTGATCAGGTTGATGTCTATACAATATGGTTTAATCAGGTAGTTTATTTACTGCAGTAAGTAGCAGTCAATGGTATATTGTCCCACCTACATTACTAAATCCTCTAGACTATCTTTTATAGATGTAAAAATCACTGTTTACAACAGTTGCTTCACTCTTCTTCCCCGCCCTATCCAAGATGCGAGAAAAGTATTGGTTCACCCCAAAAAGTTTGATCTTTTTTTCATTTTTCAGCGAGAAAAATACGAAAACAGGGCTTTTAGGAAAAAGTCCTATATACCGTCGTCAGCCGCCCGCTTTTTGTAACATGTCTTGTTAGCATGATACAGCCTCCAAAGTGCATACAAGTCCACCAATTTCATAATTTGGTAATATTTAGGGCATATCACTGATGAACCCTATTGAATTTCAGCTCTCCAAAGTCAGTTCAACAGATCCTATACATCCAGATTTGCAGCCTCGGGAGTGTAAGCAAGTGGCCTATTTTATAATTGGATATTGTTTAGGATGTCTCGCAGATGAACCCTATTGATTTTAATCTCACCAGTCTTACAACGGATCCTATAAATTCAGCAGATATACCACATTTTTTTAGACCAAACATCAATTCCTGTTGCCGACAGAGATAACTTTTCCTCCGGACCACTTTCTAGCCAAAAAAACCCTCAATCCTATACAAGTTTTAAAAATTATTTGCACATTTATCTTGTTTTTCCTACACTTTTATAACTCGGCCGTTTTTCAGCCGAGCACCCAAGTACACCAAACTCAATATATGAACGCTGCACTAGAACCTCCAACCCACCCCTGCAGAAGAAACAAATCACATCTGGGCAACCAAAATAATCGAACATTTTCAACTTTTTAAATTACAAACACTTATCGAATTTCTCTCTCCTCTATTTTTCAAGAAATTTCCGTTTATTATCAGGATACAGTGCGGAAAAGTTAATTTTAATCTTTTAAAACAGTTTTTATTAGTTATTCGTTTTTATTAGTTATTCAACAGCTGTATTCAATTTGTTTCTGTTGTAGAGCAATTAAATTACTTTGTTAAATAGTAAGTCAAGCTCTGTTGTAATAGCTATTGTAAGCACTAAATCTATGAAATCACTTGTATACTTTGATTTCCAATCATCTAATTTGTATTTACTGTTTTTTTGTCATGTTCGAGACCACTCAGACCTTCAGAAAACAGTGTATTTGGTGTCACAAAATATTTCATGCGTTTAAGAAATTTTGAATTTTTCGTTTAAAAAAAGGTGATCTTCAATTATTCATCAATAACATGCCAATAAAATAGGTTCCAAATAAAAAACGTTTTCACAAAATAAATCAAAACCTAAAAAAAATAAAAATTAAAAAACAACTCTAATCGTAACCCATAGAAAGTGAAACCCGTGAGTGTTATATACAAATTAAACTGATTTCTGAAGAATCTGATAGGTTAACTAGCTCTTGCACTTACCTTTTAACGCCTCTCATTCATCTGCTCTCGTCGATAGTTTTACCATACAAAACACATTGCTGGGAAAATCTTTGGTATATTTCTCTTTGACATTTTTTTGTTACATTTAACCATATAAACGGTTTGGTGTATAGGAATCTAGTTACTAGTTAAATATATAGTAGCAATCTTAATATCTCGCAAGAAATTTAGTTAGACCCTAGTGTCTGAAGGACAATTGAATTTAGGAGGAAATTCTTGCAACTATTATAGAAAACTTAAATGGCACACAAGACTAGAAGTTAAATACGGTCACTTATGAACACAAAAAGCAAAACTAAAGTGACTTTTTATCCCTAACTTAAAAAATATTAAAAACTTTTGTACACTATCTACACTTATTTTTAGGTAACTGTTGACTAGACTTAAAAAGATGAGACTACCACCCATAAATATTTACAGCCTCTTCTGTAAGACAAAATTGGGTGGTTGAAGGCAATGACAAATGTTTATAGTTTTTTTGGAAGAAGAGGCATACATTTTCGCGAAAAGTCTCAGGAAACAGTCCTTGTTCTATACACAGTAATACTGTTGCTGAATTTCGGTAACGTTGTGTGTTTATTTTCAAAATGTCTTTTCAGATTAGATTGCTGATGAAATTTTCTGTCACAGAAAGAACACTGGAATCGTGCAGCTTTTCCACATTCGTATACCATGTGTCTACGCATGTTTCCACGATGTTTGTAAATTTTCCCGCAGTTGGCGCAGGGATAACCGGTAGCAGATTCTGGATCAATATGGTGTAGGATCCAATTTCCGCCTGTAAATAAATACTGCTGTACTAGCGATTTCAATGTTCTATTCCATTTTTGCTCTTTTGGCGTACACATTCACTTTTTTCGCATGATCACAAAGCAACACAACTGCGATAACAGGAAAATTATTTACTAAGAAAACCAAAGTGATAATCTACTTTAATCAGAACATCGCAATTGTGATACTGTTCAAGGTGTTTAAGAGTATCCGCAAAAACATCTTTTATTCATATTAAATTTAAAAACTATGAAATAATATAGATTTTCTTGGCTAATTAAGATGTTTTTGGGGATAAAATATGCAAGGAATTTGGTTGTGTTAATAAAATTCGGACGATTTTTAGTAACGGTATATATTTAACGATTTCTTTTTATAAAAATCTTTTATAAATAAGTCTTCTTTGGCCACGTGAGGATGAAAGTTGGGGAAGAATGGGTCTGTAACAACGGAAAAATAAACTGTTAGTAATATAAATAACGGATTGTCGAAATCCTTATCCAAGTAAAAACTTTAAACTTACAAAAGCGGAATTCGAATAATTGGAGTTTATCGGGCCGCTTGCAAGTTTAGTGTGCATGAAACTAAAATGCTGACAGGATATTAATAAACAAAGAATTATAAGTTGTTTAAAGTGTTATTTCTCAAAGTTCGATCATTTTCTACAGTATATCTAGTAGCTTTGTAGCTTCAGAGGTCATTCACCTATACAGGGTGTTTCGTTAATGCTCAAAATATCAAGATTCAATATAAAAAAACGTCTACATAGAATGGGGCTGATTACGAACATGCGTTTTATTTGTGGCCAGTACTTATTGTGAGAAGTACAGATAATGTACACTACGAAATTGTTAGACAACCGTTTCTAGCTACAACCAGAGGCGTACGACTAGGGCAATTAACTGGTTGGACCTTTCCCGAATTTTACACCCCTGGCAAAATTGCCATTTTAGTACAATTTTTGGATTCTGTAACACTTGTTAGTCGAGACAATTAACTACTAAAAAATGCAAAAGTTCGGATAGACGGATCGGAATGCGGTTTTTTGCCTTCGCTACCAAAACTCATCTGTAAAAAATGTGCAGATTTGTTCTGCCGAAAAGTCGGACATTGCATAGGTGTGTGTAGTCAAAAATGCATTTTTCGAGGCGCCTTTGGGAAATTTTCAAAACTATGCGTCAGAGAGCAACTCCGGTTTTTGTTCTCGTTGAATCCAAATATGACATCGCCGAACACCGTGTGCCCCCAACCAACCATCCCCGAGAATTTTCCTGACAATATCGAAAAAACTATCCGAATATCATTGACGGGACGTTTTTCAAGGCGCTGAATCCAAATACCCCGGCGGAAACGACCCCCAAACAACTGGTGCTGAGGACGTTCAAAGCCAGGTTCAGGCGCAACAGGTGTTCGGCAGGTCGTCTTTGCCAGGGAATTTCGATACAACAGCGCCCAAAAAAAACTGGCCCACCGATGATTTTCGGATAGGTTGTGTCGATAATGTGAGGAAAGTTCTCGATGAGGGCGCCCGCGTCCAGGTTGGGGTGAACCAGGTGTCCGGGGGGTTTTCGCCGATGTCATATTTGGATTCAGCGAGTCCAAAGCCCCCGAGCGCCGGGTTTCTCTCCTTCCCCACGTAATTTTAGGAAGAGTTCCACGGCGATGACGTTCATCGGCATTTCTGAGCTCCCCGGTATTCGGGGGACAATTTGAACATCACAATCAGCGACCTAGATAACCCGCCGAAAACTCGATTAGGGCCGGTCCAGACTCTTATTACATAGTTTTAAAAATTTCCAAAGGGCGTCTCGAAAAATGCATGATTGGCTGCAGAAATGCAATGCTCGATTTTTCGGGAGCACAAATCTGCCTATTTTTTACAGATATTTTTGGAAGCGAATGCAAAAAATCACATTCTGATCCGTCTTTTGCCTTTTATAGTAGTACACTGCCTCAAATACTTTCATAGTACTGTACACAAAAAGTTTTTAAATGCAAAATATCCTTTACCTCAGTAAAGAGTGATCTGAGTGATTTAGGCTAAATTTTAATATTTTGAGCCAAATATTTAAATATTTCGAATTATTGACGAAATACTCCTGTATAAAATTTCAATTGAAAAATTTGTTGGGCAACTTAAGATTTGACGTCGGAATAAATAACGTTTTTATGTGGATAAGGTTTTTATAAGACTAAAAAACTAGCAGTTTGTGATTGATAAATTGCTTTGGTATTTACAAGACTAATACATTTCAAATTGGGCAACTGCCCGTATCAAAATTTTGTAATAATTAACAAATTTAAATTTGTTTTTAAATTGAACACGAGCATTAATCGTAATCAATTTAAAAAAAAATTCTGTAAATATTACTTCAGTGTTGAAAAAAAATTTGGCATACTATTAACTATTATGAAACAAAATTAATATTAGTACTTGAATTTATCATATTTACCCAGCTATCATTTACTGAAAATATCTTTCAAACACTATTTAATAATACAATTCGCTCAGAAACTGTTATTGTGCAAGCATAAAAATATTTTCAACTAAAAATTCCAAATTGTACAACAAACTTATATTTCAAAAGAACAGTTCCTGGGCGAATAAATTGACACTTACATCCCAAATGTTCATAAATAAGCAAAAATAAAGTACTTTACTCATTGAACAAATGGAAGGTTAATAATTAAATTATTACTTCAAGTGAAAAAAAATAATTGCCATGAAAATATGGAAATAGCCATCAAATATAGTAAAAAATGTATCTACTCACATGAAATGGATGAAGCGGCCAAGCCAGCGATGCAGTTGGAGTGGACTGGATCCGATTAATGGACTAGATGAAGAGCTGGGAAAGGATGAGAGCGAAGGGAGTGATGATCCAAGTGATTTGATGTCTTCTTGCTTCGTAATCCATTTGATGAAATGAAAAAAGTAACTTCCTGAAGGGAAGTTATCTGGCCCACCTCCACCCAGTCCGGTTGCTTCCTGAAGGGAAGCACCCGACCTACTTACTATTGAATATCTATACAAGTATCATACATAAATTATGATCCTTGTATTTGATTTAAATTATCTAATTGATGTAAATCGTGATTAAATTTTTTTTCATGAACTCGAAGAATGTCTCTTCGTGAAAATCTTCTTGAACAAACGGCACAAGAAAATTGTTTAGCGACACCGCATTCGTATCGAAGGTGTCGTTCTAGCGTGTACGATACTAAATAACCTCTACCACAACGTGAACACTTGTAAGGCAAATGGTCTGTAAAGAAAAATATCCATTCACACATTGGACCAATTTAAAAATAGTCATTTCTTCCATCCGGATTTTTGTTATTGGTAGATTTGCCATCTAAACGTATTAATAAAGTATAATACACTTAGAAAACAACTACTACTCGTGGTTAAAATCGAGATGGCTCAAGTGAAGCTATGTGTTGGCCCTCTACTCCACAAAAAAGCACACTCAACAAAGACGCATTTTCATTACAAGTTTTTACATTGGGGAGAAATTTTTAGTATCAACACGGCAATTGCAGCAACTGTTGCTGTGAATCGAAATTTTATATCAATGACAATATTTGTAATATTTTTTGTAGAACAAAACTAATAGAAAACATCAAAACTATTGTTTGTAAGAAAATAAAGTTCTACTTAAAAAATATGTATTCTTTTAAATAAAAAGAGCATACATAATTTTTAAGTTGTACTTTAAAAATTACTTTTCAAATAAATATCATTTTTTAGAGAAAAAATAGTTTTACACTGAAAACTATATTTTTCAAATAAAAATTATTTTTTAGAGAAAAAATAGTTTTACACTGAAAACTATATTTTTCAAAAAAAAACTAATTTTCAAAGAAAAAAGTTTTTCACTGAAAACTAGAATTTTCAATACAGTTCTATTAAAAATTGTAGTTTTCAAACAAAATATAGGTTTCCTGTAAAAATTAGCTTTTAAAGAAAATATAGTTTTCCTGTAAAAATTAGTTTTCCAAAAAGAATAGTTCTCAAAGGAGACAATGTTCCAATAAAATTTATACTTTACAAAGAAAATTTTCACAGAAAATAAAATTTTCAGCGAAAATGCAATTTTCAGCGAAAATGCAATTTTCAGCGAAAATGCAATTTTCGAAAAAATATGGTTTTCAAAGAAAATTTTTTTTATAAAAAATAAATGAACTGAATTGCCTAAGAAAAAATATCATAGTAATCATAAACTTTTTTTTAAAACAAGCAATTCAATTTTATTATGATTGAATTAAAGCAAAAGTACTTCAATTCAATCAATATTTCTAAAACTATCATGTATGTATTAAGAAAAAGTTTATGAATATAAAATATTTAACTTTACTCGCAGGAAAATGTTGAAATCTGTAAAAAAATTTGTTAGTTCACTCTGTAGACCGAAAACTATCTTCGTTCTTGTTTTCTTCTTAGTGTGTTAACTAGTCAGATTATTCAGAGCTGTGTAAAAAGATACACAGCAGGAAAATATTCCACTGTAAATAAGATGTTTGCAGCAAATATATAAACAAGAGTGGATAAACAGTAAGATCCCAATTTAAAATAAAATTGTGACCATACTGTATAAAATACACGTGCACTTAATATGCAATCTGAAAAAGATGGATAAGTTACCTCACTGCACATATTTTAACGATGTGCAGCTACACATCACTGCACATATTTCAACAATGTGCAGCTACAAGATCTTATTCCAATTGCAGGAGAAAAAATTATCAAATGATAATAAATGATATACAATGTGAGTAATAGCAATGAGAATTGCTAAGTAATAAACTTAATATTTAATCTGAAATAAAATGATGGATTAGATACCTCACTGCACATATTTTAACTATGTGCAGCTACACCTCACTGCGCATGTTCTAACAATGTGCAGCTACAACTTTCATTCCAATTTCTGGAGAAATAATTATCAAATGATAATTTGATTAATAGCAATGAGAATTGCTATGAAAGAAATATGTGCAACTAATATTCAATCTGAAATAAAAAGGGATCAAGTTACCTCACTGCACATATTTCAACTATGTGCAGCTACACCTCGCTGCGCATCTTCTAACAATGTGCGGCTACAAGTTTTATTCCAATTTTTGGATACTTATCAAATGATAATATACGATGTAAAATTTGATTAATAGCAATGAGAATTGCTAGGAAAAATGGGTGCAACTTAATCTGAAATATAAAGGGATTAATTAGTTACCTCACTGCACATATTTTAACTAAGTGCAGCTACACCTCACTGCACATCTTGTAACAATGTGCAGCTACAAGATTTTGTCCCAATTTCTGGAGAAAGAATGAGGATTATGTAAAATTTGATTAATAGCAATGAAAATTGCTAGAAAATAAAGGTACCTCGCTGCACACAAATTATGTGCAACTACGATGCAAGAAGAGTTACTGAAAAATTCAATTTACTCCTTGCACAAAAATGTGTGTTAAAGAAATTCTCAAAGATTACCTCACTGCACGAAAACGTACAGTTACAAAAGTTTTCTTGTTTGCAAGAAAAGTAATATTGCAAACAAGATACTGTGTTTTAGTAAATAATACCTCGCTGTATGTGAAACAACACATACAACTACACCTCACTGAACCTAATCAAAGGCAAAAACCTTGTCACAAGGAACAGTTACATTTTTTCGTGTAAGAAATTCCAACTAAATACCTCACTGTTTAAAGACAGCTACATTGAAAGTTTCCAAGTTATATGCAAAAATATACAATAACTTTTCAATAAAATCTTAGAGAAACAGTATTTAAAACACATTATTAACCTGTGCATGAAAGTAATGCTACAATTTAAAAACATGTTATAATACTGTCTCCATTGTTAGATGTTGCAATTGATTTTTGTCCATGATGAATGATGCGAAACAAAATTCAAAATTATGAAATTTGATATTACTGAAAAAGAAATTCTGAAAAAACAATTACCAGCAACTGCTAGTAATTGTAAAATTTTAATCACAAACATTACATGAAACCATGTAATGTTGAAAAATAAATTGGCAAAAATACACAACAATTGATGCATATTTCAACTGCCAGTACCATGAAATGAAAAATGTCTGAATTCTACTAAATTTAGCATATTCAGTAAGAACAAAATACATGCGCAGTAAGACTAAAATTAGGCTTACTGCGAAAATTCTAGAGAAAAATCAATTTTTACAAATATACAAATATAAAAAAAGCATGCAGATACAATGTTAGACCAAAAAGTAAAGAATACAATGAGATAGAAGGCCAACATTATAATTACAAGACGCAGTACGGACCATATTTCATATATTAATTTGAGGATATTAAAAAAATATAGAAAGAAAAATATTTTTAAAATATGGTTCGTACAGGCCAAACAAAGTTTACAAATACCCAACAAAAACAAGCGCTCGCAGATCGCATGGCAAAATGTCGAATTTGGAGGATTTAAAAAAATAAATAAAAATTTAAAAACGTAAAAAGTGGGAGAACAAATAACACCGAGACCTTCAGTCTCCGTTCTGAAACCAAAGTGCCTTCCAAGGCGTCATCGACGAATTAAATGTTACTAAAAAATACAAGTGAATATTTTGAATCACACTTTAGCATTCTAAGTATACAACACCTCTGCAAAAGAAACATACAGTTCTATATAAGGTAATAGAATTAGTATGCATCAATTGTAGAGTAGAGTTGTTTTTTTAGTGCACTAAAAATGTTTTTTGAAATAGTTTGAAAAGAGGTTAGGTTGTATTGAACATTGGAAACAGTTTGGTTTCGAGTCCATTCTCCCCCTTCTTACCTTTTTTGACGAACAACGCTAGGCCCAAAAACCTATACTGAATTTTGAAAAAAAAAAACTAAACTATAAGAAAAATTGAAGTGTTTAAACAGTATAAACACTAAACTTACAAAAAAAAGCATTTAGCAGAATAAATGCATCTAATACAATTTAATAATATTGAATTTAAAAGTTCAATATGACTCAGTTTACTACAATCTATAAGTTTCAAAGATAAAACTAATCTTCGTAAAAATGGCATTTCATACAATTCGATACAAAGAAATAAATCCATGTAGAAGTTCAATACGAATGTATATTTCCTATTTCATTATTCAATATGAATATTTTTATCAAGTTCATTAATAATTCGACATGAATGAAATCAATATAAATCAAAAAATTTCAAATCTGTTCTATTGATAAATTTTGAATGACCAACTCGCACAATTTCAAAAGCTAAAAAAAATTAAATGATTGGGCCCAGCTCTCTCGAACTGACAGGACCTCCAAAATAGAAACTGGTGAATGAAGCTCTTGAAATCTTGATGCGGGAGGGGAGAAGGTAATAGGAAAACCAAAAACTACAGCTACTTCTAAATAAAATAAAAGCTAAGTGTTAAGCAAAGGAATAACCATAGGAATACCCGTTAGGTAATAAAATAAAAAAAATGTTATAAACCAGAGACTGGAAGTCAGGGTGTTAAAATTTTGCCATACGATGTGCGAGCGAAATAAACTTGTCTACTGAAAAGAACCAATAAACGATTTGATTTACTAACGCAAATGATTTTAAGAGTAAAGTGCTTGCTACTAACTTTCAGATACGCCTATGTAAAGAAAATAAACGTAACTGATAGAAAAGTAGGTGCTTACAGCTCTTTATCCGAATTACTGATGTGATTTTTGTATGAGTAAACTTTTTGAAGACTTTTAAAGTCGTAAAGATGCAAGCAGAAAACTAAGCAAAAACCTGCATCATTAATCCTGTATTAGTTCAGAACAGTAGACAAGCCTTTACAATTGAAACAAAAATCTTACCTTGTGAGTCTCGATGTGCACCTACCGCCTCTTGTGCGGCTAAAAATACTTCATCCTGACTTTGATTACCCATGTGCCAACCTCCAAAACCTGTAAGATGTGGTTAATAACATATCTAACATGCCTTCGAGATGTGGTTAATAACATATCTAACATGCCTTCGAAATATTGCTGTCGTCATCGAAATACGAAAACTCAATTTAAAAAATGAACATGAAAGCCCCTATTGAACAGAAATCGAATATAGGAATGACAAAATGATTAATTCATGTTGGTCTCAGAAATTAATGCCCCGAGTTTCCACATTTTAACTGATATTATAGTGACCCTTTACTCTCATACTTATAGTTTGATTATAGTCATGAAATAAAAGGTAATTTACAAAAGTCGTAATCAAAAATACGTTTCAGTTATTATTAAAAAAACTAGAGTGAATTATTCTTCCTATTATGGGAAAATTTAAATGTATTACATCTAAAAGAAAGTGCCAGAAATAAACACCAAAAATTTATTTTGATACGAAGGAAAAGGAAAATTATAAATCAATAACGACGCAAATATTTCTGGAAACTTTCAGGTGATTTTTAAGAAATACTTGAGAATTTTCCTAATTATAAAATAAGCTGTGAATTTACATCGCAATAGGGAAAGTTTTTTTTCAATCAAACAATTAAATTTGAATTCCAAAATAATATCATTCTTCAAATAAATCAATATTGGTTATTAATTTCAAATTTCTACCTTAAAATTTTATATGTCCCTTTCTGGGTACACTTTAACAATCAAGAAGCACGATTTTCAGAATATATAAATATCTCTCATCTACCTTTTATGCAGGGTGTCCGGAAACTCTCCTGCCCAAACAACTAGAGATACTGAATGTAATTTGATATCCACATAAACGAATTTACTTTTATCCAAAAGTTCCTTCCCCTATTTGAAGATAAAGTTAAATTCAGTATTTCGAGCACATCTCAAAAAACCGCTACAAACCGCAAACTTGGTACATTGTATATGACTGCATTGATAAATTGTTTACTGCAAATTCTCGTTTTTATTAGTCACAAGCGTCCAACGTGAGAAGGAAAACGGGAATTCGGTATTTTATTTAATCAGTTTTTTTAACAAATTTTGCAATAAATTCAGAAATTGTAAGGTCTAAATAAGCTGTTGTTTGAATTCGCTATTATGCACAATTTTCTATAAAAAGCAATTTGTAATATACTGAATGCCCAAAATACAAAAAATTAAAATTTACTTTTCTGAAAAATGGTGCATAACAGCAATTCGAACAAATGCACATTTTGATATTTAGTTTTTGTATTTACTGTAAAATTAGTCTAAAAAACTAATAACTTCTTTTTACCAAATGTACCCGTTGCCCCTCCCACATTGAACACTTTAAAAACAGTTCTCTTCATCCAACACAAAAGTAGAAATTTCGACATAACGTAAAATGCACGCTAGAGGGCGCTACTCAATTTTTTATATCTAGTTATCTTTGGAACATATTTAAATAGATTACAAAAGAAAGACATAATTAGCAACAGTATAACGAAAGCCGTATGTCGATATATTTTCCATGTCCGGAGAAGCACATTTTCTTTATAATATAGCTTACAATCTTGTAGGTAGGAAATCGATTTCAACAATTTTAAACTAATTTAAATGGACTACTGGCCCTTTCTATTAATAATAATTTTAATTATTATTTCATTACAGTAAATGTTACCATCAAAGAACATTAAGTTAAAAATGGAAAAATATAAAAACAAGTAGTGGACTATGGAAAAAAAACATTTACAACCATATAGAAACTGTTTCAAAATCTAAACTATGTAGAACGCTTTTTTGTTCAGTGAGAACATTCTTTAATTGATAAAAATTGCATAGTGGGAAAAACTGGTTGTCGAAATTCTAAAATTTACAAATGGTGTATAGGGAAGAACAAAAGAGGGAATTTTAATCAGAGTAAACCTATTATTTTCGACATTATCTAAAAAGTTGACTCGTTCACCACCTTGTGATGGTTAAGTGTCTGATAGCTTATTCACAAATTTAGTTTGTCACCGACAAAGTAAGAAAGTGACAAAATCTACGTTTAAGCTATCGACGGACGGTGATGAAACTCCTGAAGTTGTTTACAGTATTGAAATTTCAAACCAGCCACTCAAGAAACAAACCTTTTTTACCGAATTTTTATGGCTCTAGTCTTAAAGGGTATTAGTATTTCATACACTTTAGGCGACTTACATATTATACTATAATATTTTGATGAAAAATCTGTATAATTTATTATTTGTATTATGATAACACCTGAAAATAGCAGATTTTTTCCTGTGTTTTTATGCAAATTCAATATTTCATTACGTATGTATGTCCATAATAACTATCAGAATGCATTAATGGAAGAAAATAATTAAAATTAATTATTTTCTTCAATTAGTTATTATGGACCTACAGAGTGAAATATATTAAATTTTCACCAAAAAACTAGGAAAAAATATAGTAAGTAGTATGCAAGAGTCGCCTAAGGTGTATTAAGAGATACTAGTAATCTTTAAGAGGCTAGATCTATGGAAAATGGGGTGAAAACGTTTCGTTACGTAGGGGCTGCGATTTCAAATCTAAATATTGTACACAACTTAAAGGCCAGTTTCACCACCTTCTGATGTCGATTAGCTTATTCAGAAATGTAATCTTTGTCACTGACAAAGTAAGAAAGTGACAAAACTTACGTTTAAGCTATCATAAGGTGGTGAAACTGGCCCTTAAGATATTTATAACTTTTAAATTTGGAATCGCAAATCTTTTTTACCCAATTCTTCATGGTTCTAGCCTTATAAAAGAGTACTAATATCTTATAATACACCTTAAGGCGTCTCCTACATATTACTATATTTTTATAAAACATTTGGTTTAATTTATCTTTTGTATTATAATGATGTTGAAAATTGTTCAATTTCTTTTTATTTTAGCACACATTCAATATTTAACTCTGTATGTATGTCCATAATAATTATCACAATGGAGTAATTGAAGAAGATAATTAAATTTAATTATTTTCAATTAGTTATTATGTACATAACAAAGCGAAATATCAAATTTGCACCAAAAATCTAGTGAAAATTTAAACTATTTCCAGCAAACGTCAGTAAAGTTAAATAATAAACTAAACCAAATGTTTCGTTAAAATATAGTAATATGTAAGAGTCGCCTAAGGTGCATTATGAGATGTCCTCTTTATGAGGCTAGAACCATGGAAAATTGGTGTAAAAAAAGTTTTGTTACTTAAGTGGGTGTGATTACTAATTTAAATAATGTTGACGACTTTTCTAAATAACTTTTTTTGATAATTTTGAAAATAGTGTAGTTTATTCTTAATAAAAATTCTCATTTTTTTTTCCCTGTACGCAGTTCGAAAATTTATAATTTCGACGAGTTTTCGCAATGCATCAATTTTTATAAATAATAAAATTGTCTGACAAATGGATAAATAAAGTTTTCCACATGGTGCAGACTTTTTGAAACTTTGAATATAATGAATTGAAACAATAATAAAAACATACAGCACTACAAATTATAAGAAAAATCATTTAGTTCGTCACTAGTTACCTTGATTTTTTTTATATTTTATAATCATGTATAGATGTATTATTGTTTTGAGACATTATATATTAAGATTTGGCGGCAATTGTCTGTTTTTTCCACGGCCCACTACTTGTTATATTTCCACCTCAACATCCTTAACGCCGTTTTGCAGTAACATTAACAATAATATTGAAATAATGATTGAAATTATCATTAATATGGCAAGTAACAGTCAATTTCAATTAGTTCAAAATTGTTAAACCCCTTCCATATCTACAACCATAGTAGACAATTCATATTCAAATGAAAATGATTCATACTAAGATATCTCGGGACAGGAAAAATATCTCTACATGTGGTTTTAGTGATTATGTTGCTAATTATGTCTACTTTTATAAAACCCGATTTAAAATGCATACTCCTATTTTAAAATTTTCCAAATACTCTTTTAAGAAAAATAGCGTCCCCTAGCGTACATGATACTTATTAGGTTATGTCGAAATGATTACTTATGTAGACAAAAAGAGCAGTTATTAAAATAAGTTTGCCAAAATCGGTTAAGTAGAATTCGACGTTTTTTGATAAAATTGCCACACTTGCCATACTAAAACTTATAATATCAAATATACCCAAATTTTTTGAAAAATACGAGGCTTGTTATTGTTATTTCCCTTAATTAGGTTAATTTTACAAAATATGGTTATTTAACCCTTCATTTCATCTTGTGGGATATTTCAGTGTGAACGTGTATTACTGGTCGGCTTCATGTAGCATATTTATTACACTTATGTTCTCCCAATAATCATGCGTATTGGACAGTCATCTTAGAAGGTAATTCCAGCAGGTAGATACACTATATTTGGGAGCGTGTCTATTGGTGTTTTAGTTACAAGAAAAGTGAAAATGTACATACATTAAACTGTGTTATAGAGAAAACCATATGTATTTTATATAGTCTTAAACGTGTGGCGGTTGGTACTGATTGAAAAAGTTCCCAAATTTAATCATCATGGATAAGACACATTTACTTTATTTTCAGTAGTAATGCCGAAATAAAAGTAAATCAGCATTATCTAATGCCAATTTGGATAATAGTGAAGATGAATTATTCGACTTCTCTGACACGAATCGTTTGAGTAACCAGATTATAGTCCAGAAGAACTCTACGAAGACCGTGAGTTTCTACATTAGATATTCAGAAATTTTTTGGAGTAATGTATAAATCGGTAAGTAGTAAAACTACCAAAAACTCGATATTACTGGCGGCAAGATATGAGTTGCAAGTATCTGCAATGGCTATGAATAGATTTGAACACTTGAACCATATACTCCATTCCAATGACAACACAAAAGTACTTAACTTAATATTGACTAATAGATATGCAAAAAGGGACAATGCGACATTGGCGCAGCACAAGGGAAGCCCTGCAGTAAAATTGTTCAGAGTAAAAATAAATTGCAACTTGGAGGGTCGGAATTTGGAGTTTTAAAAATAAAATTACGAATATTTAAAGATAGTTAAATTGAAACCTTACACACCTATTGATAAGCGCACATTTTTAATAAGAAGAAAATTTAGAAAACTTTCAAACCTCGAGGAAAACCGTCAATTATCTGCGAACAAATTTAATTTCCTGCAGTAAAATTTTGAGATTTTTCTGTTCCGTCGCAGTAAAATGGAAAACATTCTGCTACGTAAGCGATGCAACATTTGAAATACAATTCCATGAAGCCCTACAAATGGGGATTCAAATTGTTAATGCTGTGATACCACAGGGTTTTCGTACCACTTCGAAATATGTAGGGGAAACTAACTGATTCATCAAAATACAACCATGAGGCGTTGATTTAGATGCTAGTGCCAACGTCGTCTTCCATATAGAATGAATTATTCCAAAAAATATGAATCATCAATTCAATTGCGAAAATTACTACACCCCCATTCCGTATTTGCCAACATGACAAATCAGGGTGGCTATACAGGGTGTACCAATCTTACGACAAACTTCGGTATATGGGTTATTTTAAGAGATATCAAAAAATGTTAACAAAAATAGTAGATGCCGTTAAGGTGCATATTTTGAAATTATCTCGAACTATACAGAGTGTTGCATAACTCCGTTACAAACCAAACATACGACTTTTTAAATGAGAACCCCTGTATATTATACCAAATTCGAATTGCTCACATTTTTTTGGAGCTTTTGATATAAGGTTTTGCTACGTTATACCGAGTCCTTCAAAAGGTATGGACACGTTTATGTGAAAATCGTAGTTAAGTCTGTAGCTTATTGTACGTTGAAGAAAAAAATTTATTTTCCCTAACAGAGTATCATAATATGATGCAATATCTCCGTATTTTATTAGATTTTAATTATGTCACCTTTTGTATACAGGGTGGACGGAAACACGAACCTTTCATTTTCTCTCTTCTTTCAAGTGGAACACCCTGTATTTTTTAGCGCAAATAGAATCTTCGATCATGTAACTTTAATTTTTGTTAAGTATTCCCTATACCCAAAGTTTATGAAAACAGAGTTATTTTGTAATATCTATTGTAAATCATAATTATTAACTTATTTGAAAAAATAAACGTTGAATGTAACAAAAAATCCTAAATCTTAATAAACTACTTTTTCTGAGCAAAACAAATCATCAAAAGTATAATCCTAACCGTAATATTAAACTAAATGTTCAAAGTGTTCACCGTTAACATCAATGCAATGCTGCAGTCCAAGTTCAAATGAATGACTAACATTTCTCAGCATAAAAACGTTAACAGATCGAAATGCCGCTCTGATTCTTTCTGTCATATTCTCTCTAGTAGTAGGGGGAGTTTTATAAACCTCATTTTTTATAAAACCCCAAAAAAAGAAATCCACTTTTGTTAAATCGAGAGACCTGGTTGTTCAATCAGTTGGGCCTTCTCTTCCAATCCATCTGTTTTAGAATTCGGTATTGATGATTTCGTATAGGCGCACCATCATGCAAATACCACATTTGTCGCCGAATATTGAGTGGAACTTCTTCTAATAAAACTGGCAAGTGATTCTGAAGAAAATTTAAATAAATCGCACCAGTAACCCTTTTATCAAAGAAGTAAGGTCCTATCACATAATCACCTGCTATTCCACCCCAAACATTTAATGACCACCTCCATTGGCTATTACGTGTTGAGACGATATTTGGATTAGAAGTTGCATAATAATGAAAATTATGTCGATTTACAAATCCATTTTTATGAAGTCGCCTCATCTGCAAAAAGCACAATCAAAAATATTTTTCTGGCGATTTACTTTAAATTGGGCCCATTCACCAAATGTTACTCTTCTTTGCAAATCACGGTCAAGTAACTCTTGATGAAGTTGGATATGATAGGGATGCATTTTATGTTTTTTAACCCTCACACTTGTATGCGGATTCTCTGCATGCGGATTCTCTGCATGCGGATTCTCTGCAATACTTAGCATTACTTTCATTTCATTTTCCTCAGTAATGGCTGTTTTTGCTACATCTTTTTCTCTGTATTTCACTTCACCAGTGCGATTGAAACGATCCATTAGTTTTTCAAATGCTCACTTCACCAGTGCGATTGAAACGATCCATTAGTTTTTCAAATGCTCCTTTGTTAGGTGCCTTTCGGTCTGGAAATCTTTGACGATAAACTTTAGACGCAAGCAAGCAATTTTTGTTACATTCACCTAATACCCAAATCATGTCCACCATTTCTTGAGTAGAAAAATGTACACTATTCATCCTCAATAATTGTTACTTTATTTAAAGAAACAATAAATCGCAGGTCACTTAATTACTGTTGTTTTAAAAAAATAAAATACAACGACTAACGTTTATGTCAAATGCCAATCAAGGCTTACTGAGAAAATGTAATAATTTACAGCATTGCATTAATGTTAACAGTGAACACTTTGAACATTTAGTTTCATATTACGGTTAGGATTATACTTTTGATGATTTGTTTTGCTCAGAATAAATAGTTTATTAAGATTTATTATTATTTAGGATTTTTTATTAGATTCAACGTTTATTTTTTCACATAAGTTAATAATTATGATTTACAATATATATTACAAAATAACTCTGTTTGCATAAACTTTGGGTATAGGGAATACTTAACAAAAATTAAAGTTACATGATCGAAGATTCTATTTGCGCTAAAAAAATACAGGGTGTTCCATTTGAAAGAAGAGAGAAAATGAAAGGTTCGAGTTTCCGTCCACCCTGTATACAAAAGGTAACATAATTAAAATTTAATAAAATACGGAGATATTGCATCATATTATGATACTGTTAGGGAAAATAAAATTTTTTTCTTCAACGTACAATATGCTACAGAGCGTTGACTAACTACGATTTTCGCATAAACGTGTCCATACCTTTTGAAGGACTCTGTATAACGTTGCAAAACCTTATATCGAAAGCTTAAAAAAAATGTGAGAAATTCGAATTCGGTATAATATACAGGGGTTCTCATTTGAAAAATCGTATGTTTGGTTTGTACCGGAGTTATACAACACTCTGTATAGTTCGAGAAAATTTCAAAATATGCACCTTAAAGGTATCTACTATTTTTGTTGTTAACATTTTTTGATATCTTTTAAAATAACCCATATACTGAAGTTTGTCGTAAGATTGGAACACACTGTATGTCGGGAAAAATTCGTCGAATCCGAATTCCAAACCATAAATTGAAATAAGAAACATTCAAAAAAAAAGAACCAAGGTTTTATATTATAGATGAGTATGTGGCCTAATATCGATGGCGTGGATTTGAGTATGACTGCCAATGTCTCTTCTTGCTTTGGGACCTACCGGACAATGATATAAAACGTTTCGATAGAAAAGAAAAAATGAATGTTATCAGTCAGTGCCCTCGCGTAATTACAGAGTATAATAAACACATGGACGGCGATACAAAATTCCTCTTACATCAAAAACTAATACCATAAGCTTTTCCTAATTAGTTTCATGCGGCTATGATCAACGCTTGACACTTGTAAAAGCTAGGGAATTGAAAGGCATATCCAGGTACCCCTATGATACTTTGGGAGGTTAGACTTGAGGTAACAGAAACGATGTATCTAATGGGAAATGTGACTGAAAAGGGACGTAGCAGACTATCACCCACTCAAGTTGAAGATGGAATAATCGCAAAAAATTTCAGGGGCATTGAAACTTCAGCTCCTCCAAAAAATGTCCGCATGGATGAATTACACACTACGTCAAAGTTTAAAATTAATTAAAAACTCACTTCAAGTTTTACCAAAGACGGGAGATGTTTAACCAGAGACGAGAGATGTTTAACCAGAGACGAGAGATGTTTAACCAAAGACGAGAGATGTTTAACCAAAGACGAGAGATGTTTAACCAAAGACGAGATGTTTTTTACCAAAGACGAGATTTTTTACCATAAACGAGAGATGTTTTACCAGACGAGAGATTACCACAGACGAGATATTTTGCCACAGACAAGAGATGTGTTTTGCCACAGACAAGAGATGTGTTTTGCCACAGACAAGAGATGTTTTACTGATTTTCTTTTGAACTAAATCTCACCACACTACCATACTATTGCTGTACTGCAAAACAGCGGTTTTCTCAAAATTAGATTTTTTTATTTTTGTTGCACATACGGTCCTACTTTACCTACACGACGGCCAAAAGACAAAAAATAAAATGAAAGGTAAAACTTTTGTTTTCACTTACGCCCTCTAGCGGTGAACATTCAAATTATTATTATTAGGTTTTTTGAGGCCACTTTTGTTATGATTTCTTTTCATGCAGCTGCACAAACTGTCCGATGTAAAGCCGAGGAGCCATTCTTATTGGGACATACAAGAAATGCAAAAATAGTATATTAAAAAACCTGCAATTAGAAATTACAGTAAACCCCCGCTTATCCTTGTGCGTTTTATTCGGGTAACGGCTTTTCCGTGGCTGACGGCCAGAGTTGGCGCATGAACACTGAATCTACCGTGCAGACATCAGTCTCAGGGAATACGCCCCAGCAAATCGCCTATTTATTTACTTACATGTTTGCCAACCTGCCGATCGACTCGTTAGTTAACATGATGAAATCTGTATATTCAAAGAACTAATGCTTCAACTATTGGGAAAATATGGAGTTTTAGGAACAACTAAATTTTAAAGAAACCATTTATGCCGCAGCTCGTGCTAATTTTAAAGAAACCATTTATGCTGTAGCTCGCGCTAGAAGTGAAGTAAAAGATACAACATTAAGAAAGAATTGTACAAAATAGTTACCCAAGACACATCAGATGGAGACTGTACTGAAGTCGATAATCACTTTAAGGAAGGCGTTATCAATGGAAAACCTAGCAAATCCAATGTTGGAAGAAATGGACACGACAAAATACAGAAACTGATTTGTCAGGAAGAAAAATGTGATCAAATTATAGATGTCGATTACCTAAATGAACAGACCTCTGCAGGAAGTTCTGACGAAATTAGGGAATGCAGTAATATATTTATCCAATATTGTGAAGAACAGTCTGTAACTGATGAGATTTATTTGCTTCAGCTTAGTAAAATGCAGGATTATGTAAGAGGTGGAAGTTAAAAAGCCCAAAAACAAACAAAAATTAGTGATTTCTTTCAGGTAGTACATATATTATTCAACGTAAATCATCTATAATATAAAAACCTTTTTGACATGTCTGAATAAAAAACGTAAAGCAGTCCTTTGGATTATCGTGTCTTCTTATAGGACAAGGGCTTGGTCCCGGCTGGCCTGGATAATAGAGATTCTACTACATTGGGGAATTTGATCGAACAGTACAAAAATTTCGTAAATAAAGAGGAACAATATTTACCAGGATAACATTGTAAGCCATTAACTAGCGAGAAAACACGACTTCAAAACTAAATTATTATCAATAATATGCACCGATTCCAGTTCACAATTTAAAGGATCTAAAGAACTACCTAAGTAGCAAAAAAATAAGCTTTAACCAGAGATGTACTTATAAATGACAATTATAACAATCGAAAGGACAGTTTACTCGAGAAGCTACTTTCCTGCGAAAAATCGTTGGAATTGTGCCAAAAATATGAACGGCGGCTCATTCGACGCGGAATCAAATTTTGAAAAAGGAATATTTTTATTTTTTCTGTAGACAATTACAATTATCTACTAACAAAAAAAAACAGAAAGGGGATGTTTTTGTTAATAACTCAAAAACTAAGTGATAAAGATAGTATGAAAAAAGATAAAGGAGTAATTTCTTAAAAATAGCCTCTACACCCGGAACAAGGTTTATAGGAAGTAATTTATATTTAATGCTGAAAATAGGGTCTCGCGCGGCCGCTACTATATGGGCGCGTCGAAACCAAAAGGCATTTTTATAATCTAGTCTAGACAATCGGAATCAAGTCTCGATGGAAAGGGGGGTTTCCATCAATTTTTCGAAAAGGTAAGAAGCTATTGATAATTAACTAATTTTTTTCGGTACTCTTTTTATTCAAATCAATTAAACAGTAGCTATAAAAATATAATTATTTTGGAGCCCTACTTACATAGGTACTTAGAATATGCCAAAAAAGTTCAATTGTTTACTTTAATATTTCTGAATTTTGAAAGTTAAATCAAATTATTACAATAAGAATTTTTTTGGTATATTTTATATTACAGGTTTCATTTCTAACGCATAAATTAGTTTAGGTCAAAGAAATTGTTGAGAAAATTTCTACAAACAAATGGAGTAATGTTTTTGAATGTTCATTTTAGTAAATTATTTTTAAAGAAAACATTCTCAAAAAAATTTTAACTGTTTATAACAGTTTTTTTCAATTAACATTTCAAACGTATATTTCAGGAATATTTTTATTTTTAAAAATCATAATTGATGATTTAAGATAACATCCAAAAAAATGTATTATTAATTCAATTGTTTACTAACTTATCAACTTGTTATAAACAAATTCGGAATATCCCTATAATTTTTTGTTAAGTAAAAAAATTACAAAAACATCCATATGTAACCAAAGGTAAAAAAATTATCTATTTTTCATTGAATTTTCAAATATCCTACCTTTTGTTATGTATGGTTGTTTTTCCGAATTCATTTATAAAAAATTGATAAGTTAGTAGTCATTTCAATAATAAAAAAATTTCTTTGCATTTCATAATCATTATGATTTTTAAGAAAAAAATTATTCCCTAAATACTTGTTTACAAAGTTGATAATTGATAAAAACTAATACAAATAATTTTTAAAAAATGTTTTCTTCCAAAGAACAATTTACTAAAAGGAACATTCCAAATAAATTCAAAAATATACAATTACTCCAATTTTTGGCCTAAATTAATTTATGCGTCAACAGAAATGAAACGCAATATTAAAATATACCAAAAAAATAACTAAAAATTCACAATTAATAAAATAAACAAATGTAATTAAACTTTTGGCATATTATCAAGTACCTATGTAAGTAGAGCTCCAAAAACAATTAAGATTCTTTGATCTATTGTTTAAACTTTATCTTGATTTGAATAGTCGAAGTACCCAAAAAAATTGTTAATTAATAAAAGCTTATCTTTTTGAAAAAAACTCCTTTCCCAGGAGAATTGATTCCTTGAATTGTATAATTTTCTCAAATTTTCAAATAAAAAAAAATCATTTTTGAGTTGTACTCTTCTTTGGCTTCGACGCTCCCGCGCAGCAGCATCCAGGCGAGACACTACTTTTAGCATTAATAATGAATTTCTTTGTTATGAAACTGAGTTCCGGGCGTCAAAGCTTTTTTCAAGGATCTTTTTCAAACTATCATTGGTCACTTACACTTTTCGATTTATTAACAAAAACTAGAGGCTTCTTTTTTTTTGTTAATGAATTATTGAAATTTTCACCTCCACAAAAAAATAGAAATACTCGTTTCTCTAAGTTTGATTCTGTGTCGAATGAACTATCGCTCATATTTATGGCACAATTCTAACGATTGTTTACAGGAAACTTCAAAATAGACTATAAAACTGCCCAAGTAACAAAAAAGAATTGGTTTTAGCCAGAGATCTACTCTTATGAATGACGATTATAACAATCCAAAGGACTGACTGGCAAAAAAGGAAGAACTTTAAACCAGAGATCTACTTATGGATGACGATTATCCAGTCGACTTGAAATTAGTTCACTCCATATAGGTTTTACAAAATTTATAAAAAAAAACTATAATAACAAACTATTGAAAAGAAATCACAAGTGAATCACCTTCTTTATAGTGAGAATATTGTAAGTGTATCCAAAAACATGTGGAACTTCAATTTCATGCATCAAGTATCTGTAAGACAATATTTGGAAAATGTACATTTAAATATTTTATATTAAATGAAAATTATGGTTATCCCTTGGTATTTGTAGTATCCAACTTAAGGCAAAATTTTGCAACTTTGGAATAATTAAATTACTATATTTTTTAAAGATTTAGTTTCAATTACAATTTGTTATCAATGAAATTTATACTGGCAATATAGCAAAAATGTTCTTAAAAAAATTATATGTGCAATAAAAATTGAGATTGAGATCTACTCAATACAATTTAGATTTAAAAAATATTTTTAGTGACAGTATAATAAATATTAACTTTTAAACTGAATTCTTTTAATCACTAAAGTACTATGTCATTTTACTATATTTCCTAACAAGTTTATCAATTTAGTGCAACTAGTACAAAAATACCTTAGAATATTTTGAATTTTCATGTCTCCGAAAAATAAGTAGATTTCGGTTACAAAAAATTCAAAAAATATACAAATTTTTATCAAATGACGCTAAATTGGTAAACTTGTAAGTTCCAAAAATGTTAGCATCTGAACAAAGTAATTTTAAGTACGGCACTGAATCGTGAAGAAAGGCGAAATTCAAAACTTTTATTAATATTAAAAAAAACACTAATTAAACTTTGGTATATGTGAAAATGCAAATTTTGAGCTGGGAAAATATAATTTATGATCAATGAAATTTATACTGACAAGATAAAATATTCAAAAGAAAAACAGAAACTTTCATGCAATATAAAAGGAGATTTATGTTTAATTTCGAATTTGAAGAAAATGGGAACAATAAAAATTCGGAAGATTAAATGTGCAAAACCCAAGAGATATTTTCAGCAATATTCTAATAAATATAAACTTAATTGCACTATTTTTTATAATTCACTAAAGTAGTATGCCATTTTATTTTCTTGGACAATTTAATCAATTTAGTACAACTACTACAAAACCACCGTAAAATTTCTTGAATTTTCATGCATCCGAAAAATAAGTAGATCTCGGTTACAAGAAAATTCAAAAAATATACAAGCTTTTATCAGGTAGTGCTAAATTGATAGAAGTCAAAGAAAAGTCCCAAAATTTTTTGCGGCTGAATGAAGTAATTTGAATTGTGGCACCGAATCTTGTTGAACAATTCTAATTAAACTTTGGAATAAGTGAAAATACAATTTAGGATGGATGAAATTTATAGACAAGAAAAATTTTTCAAAAAAAAACTGCAACTAAGATAAATTGTACACAAAAGGAGATTTAAGTGAAATACAATTTCAATGAGGAAAAATAATGGGGACAATAGGAAAAATTCAGAATATTTAAATGTGCAAAACCTAGAGATACTTTTAGCAATATAATAAATATGAACTTTTAAATTGCAATAGTTTTTAATCTGGTAAATACTACCCATTTTACTTTTTTCAAAAATTTAATCAATTTAGTACTCCCAGTACAAAAATCTTATAATTTCTTGAATCTTCGTGTCTCCGAAAAATAAGTAGATCCGGTTACAAAAAAATTCATAACAAATAAGTTTTCAACAAGCAGTGCTAAATTGATAAATTTATTACAGAAAGTTTTGCAGCTGAACAAAGTAATTCAGTGCAAAAATAAGAACTTGCCAAGGGCAATTATCAAATTTCAAAAATAAAAAAATTTCACTCTTCATTTCTCAAAAAAAGCCTTCCAAGTTATTCACTTTTAAAAACACAAAAAAGTAAATTGAGGAAAACCAGTGTGTAAAATACAAAAAGTATTGTATTTCACAAATGTAGGCATCCTGGATAGCTTTTTGTGATAATCAAAGCTTTTTACTTGGAATGCAAAATGCGGATATGAAGGAGTCTAAATTACTTTTATCTTCTCAATTTAACAATTGCCATCTGACTTAAGCCTTAAGTTGAAGAGTGAAAATTTAAAAATATTTTCAGGGCTATCACACCAATAGAATATTTTATATTGCAACTTCCATGTAATTAACAATTTTGTAAATTAAACACGACTTTTTAGGCACTCAAACTGTCAAGGCGAAGTTCAAGTCCTAAATTTGTTGTTAATAATTTTAGAAAATTGTTAAAAACATAGATACTGAACATATATTTTGTACTGGCATGATATACTTATTTAACAGTGTATATTTTATTAATTATAGTGTGTACAATTATTAAAAGTATCTTTAGATTTGAAGCTAATTTTGGGGATTAGAAATTGTGAAAAATGTACTGATTATCTTGTAAATTTTAAGCATTATAATGTTTAAGAGAAATATGGGTGGCTAAATACAACAAATTTAGTATATATTTCATACAGATATTTTAAAAATAAATTCTTTGGGAAAATTGCACTTTAAATGTCAGTTGAATTTGGGAAATAAGTTCTATATAAAAGGTGAGGGCGCGTCCTTCAAATTAGGGAAAAAATTATTTTAAATTTGATCAAAAAATTGAGCAGGTGTCAATAAAGATATTATATTTATGCTGATAATAATTAAAATGAACAGATGCGACATATTCAGGCAGTTTCCTCCAAGTTGGCAGACATCTGACAAAAAATTGTGTATTTAGAGAAAGAATAATAAGTAACTAAAAACTCCCAAGTTTAATTTTGTCCGTTTTCTCGGCACCTTCAAGTGGTTAATAACGAAACTAAATTCATAATAATATTGCCCCCTCCCAAAGTTTTTCAAATTGTTAAAAATTAATCTGCTTCCAATTCTTTTAATCCTCAAATGGTGGATCATTCCATTTTTCGAAATTTATTTCAGATTTTTTTATGAGATCTGAAAAATTACTTTGAATGAAAAAAAAACAATTTGAAGATTTTTTCATAATTCGCAAGTACTTTTTCTATTTTTCAACTTTTTTCAAAGATATAGTTAAAACTAAATTTTTTAATGACTAATATTTATCAACAATTTTTTTTCTTCCACTTCTAAATTATGTTTAAAAGAGCACATGTGGTTCTTGGTTGTTTTATTTATTTTTGTTATAGATCAAATAAAAAAATGTTGTAGTCATTTAATCTATAAGAAAAATAATTAAAAAACTGAACGTGCTTCTTAAGCATAATTAAAAAGTGAAATTTTGATAAGAAATTTTTTTATAAATATGTCATTAACAAATTAAGTTTTCTTAGTATCACTGAAAAAACTTAAAAAATTGAAAAAAACGTGTGAATTTTCAAAAAATCCTTCAAAATTGCTTTTTTTCATTTAAAGTTATTGTTCATGTAGATCATCCAAAATCTAAAATTTCGAAAATTGAAAGAAATCACATTTAGAGAATTGTTTAATGATTAAAATAACGAAGTAGATTCAATTTAACAGTTTAAATAACTTTAAGAACAAAGACAAAACTATATTCGACTATAATTTTTTTTCAAAATTAACCAATGAAAATGTCGACAGCAGACAACACTCACCTTCTAGTTTTTACCAACTTTAATCTTTCTCTAGATAAACAGTTTTTAGTCCAACGCCTGCCAACTTTTGAGTGAAAAAAATCATGATTGTGTTGTCAATAACTTATATCAAACATATTTTACTAATCCAGCAATACAAACTTCGATATATTAAGATTATCAATGGATACTTCAAATGCACAAGGTATATATAACCAGAACTTTGACTAAAAAGAGGAAAAACATTTTGGATGAGTCATTATTTTGGAATTCATAGTAAATAATTTGAATTATTACAAACCTTGACTTGATCCTTCTCCTGCTCCGTGACTAGGTCCTGCTTGATCATCAACTTGTTCCATGTTACTTAAATCGTCATCATCTAGCGTTAAATCCTCGATACTGTCTTCATTCATTTCATCTACATATTCAGACTTTGGTTCCAACATCAGTTCTGTATGCGTTTCGATCTTTTCTTTTATTATAGGAACTTGGGGGATATTATCGTCTATCTGTTTATGCCTTGTGAGTATCTCGGATTTTGTTTCTATTTGGTCAGGCACGTCGGCGTTCATTTTCGTAATTGCAGGTAACATAGGAATGCTTTGGGCGGGTAAACTGTGAGATTCGGAAGAATTAGAGGCATCGTGGTTATCTAATTCTTCGCTCTTTCGCCTCAACCTTTTCTTTTTTCTAGGACCTGGCGACATACTTCCTTCCCTGGAATCCTCCCGAGCTCTTTGCTCTATTGTTAGACCCTGAACCTTAGGCAGGGTAGAGACCGGTTGCGGACTCTTTGGTGGAGGTGCGGAGGGTGAGGGTTTCCTCTCGGTCGTTTCGGCCTTTTTATTGTCGGACAATCCTTTTATTTGCAACGATTCGGCCGCTTTCAAAAGCGCGCCTAATTGATCTTGAGATATGTTCACTTCCCCCCTGTACATATAGTCCATCATAGCTTTCAGTTCTTGGAATTTCACATCTTTCAAAATGAGAACTGGGTGCTTGTCGAAATGCTTTGACAGTAACGCCTGCAAGAGGACGATAGTACCATTTCAAATTTCAATTATATATTTTTCGGAAATTAGTTAAAACTACCCTTCAATAAAACTTAAGTTAAATCTTCGATGTTATATTTTGTAAGCAGTATTACAAAACTTAAATCAATTGGTTATAAGCAACCCTGTACTTTTCATTAATTCATTACATAATATGAAAACTGGTACCCACGAACAGTATCGTGAATATTTATAAATGTTTACTTAGAGATTTTGGAAAAGAACACCATAAACATGAAGAACTTTCGTAAGGGGAGTAAAACGATTTAGCAAGGCACACTATTTTATATGGATATCAATAAAAAAATTATTCAGTTTCAAATATCAAAAATGTATGGGACTATGGCAAGACTGTTTCTTGAATAGTTGATTTTTATCAACTTGTTCGTTTATTTACCAATGAAGATGATGCTTGCACATCTAAGGCAATGAGGTGCCACGAAGGAAAATTCCGTACAGCTAGTAACTGTAGGCGGCAGGCAAGCTGTATTGTGGCATGAATTGTATTATAGACATTGTATACAGGAATACTCAATGCTGAAAGACTATGCAAATATAATCCCCATAAGGATATTTTTCTGGAGCAAGTTAGCACGGGCATTGGTGGCATCCAGGTTATTCAACATAATGGTGTCAACTATTCATCTGTATTCAAGTTTTATTCGAGATATAGCTTAGTTGGAAACTGCTACAAGTTCCGGCGATTCCAGTTTGGTGAAGTAAGACATATTGTGAAAATGGACGAAAGCGTTGACATAGAAATGGGTGCTAGGACTTGTGGATACTATTACACAGACATGAATGATCGTCTACAGAGAACATTGGTCACGAGACGCTATTATTCCTGAAATCAGGAAGTATGTTTTGCCAGGAACCGAAATTTGGACTGATAGTAACCTGGGTGGCGATCGCCTTATGCCTGTTCCAAACTCAATTTAAAAATATTTATATCGGTCGCACCCTGCTACAAGCTACGGGTAGCACAACTCATTCTCGAATATCAACGTCGCAACTGGATAGTCGACCGATAATTTGATGAATGCCAGTTGCAGACGTTGATATTCGAGAATGAGCTGTGTTGCCTATAGCTTGTAAAAGGGTGCGACCGATATAAATAATATTTTTTAAACTGTGTTTGGAACACTCATAAGGCGTTGAGCAAAAACACTGGAGCAAATGCTAATTTTGTCGGAAGATACTGGGGGAGAATGTAGAACGCTGGGGGTGATATGCATTCCATGTTGTTTTTCAGAACATGTGGAATGAAATATATGGGAAGAATGCAGGGGTATTTACCAATTATTTTGGAAGATATTGGAGAAATTCTTATCTTTTTCAAATTTATTATGTAGCAGCGACAATGAAATATGATAAGGATAGATATTAATTGATCTGTGTCGGAAGTCGAGAAGAACATCTGAGAATTGTTTTTTACTGATTTTTTATGGAAACTTTCTCCTGTACTCCGCATTTTTAATAAATTGTGTACATAAAAACAATGCCATTTTTTTGTTTTTACTCCACCTAGCATCCCAAATCTCTCCACATGTCACCGGTATACTCGTTTATTTTGGTTAGAGGTCTCACTTCAATATTTAAAGAAATTTTTTATAAATAATTTGGTTAATTCTTGTCTTGCTAATACGTTTTCTACCCCATGTTTTTATTTACAACTTCATGTGTTCCATGAACAGTATCATGGATATTTCTAAATGTTTATTTACCAGATGGGCATTTTATTAAGCTATTAAAATTGCAACTAAAATTACATAATTTTGAGATCATGAAATCACTTTTTCTCTTGAATTCCACGTGTTCCATGAACAGTATCATGGATATTTCTAAGTTTGTTTAAAAGATATTCTTAGGAATTTTATTGTCTTAAAATTACAACTAGAATTATATAATGTTGAGAAAGATCATGAATCATGAAATAACTTGTTCTTTTGAATTGCACGTGTTCCATGAACAGTATCAGATATTTTTCAGCAGATATTCTCTTATTCTCAATATTAAGCAAATATTAAAAATTACAACTAGAATTACATAATTTTGAGAAAGATCATAAAAAAAATCATGAAATAACTTTATCTTTTAAATTGCACGTGTTCCATGAACGGTATCATAGATATTTTTCAGCAGATATTCTTTTATTCTAAATATTAAGCAAATATGAAAATTACAACTAAAAATACATGATTTGAGAAAGATCATGATATAACTCCTTTGAATTCCACGTGTTCCATGCACAGTATCATGGATATTTCGAAATGTTTGTTTAGAAGATATTCTTTGAATTTTATTAATCGAAATTTGAAAATTCCCTAATTTTGAGAAAGAGCATGAATGCAATCTTTCTTTTAACAGTATCTTGTTTGTTAATGTTTATTTATCAGGTAATGAAATTTTATTTAACAAAAGTATAAAATATACAACTGAAAAAACCGAATTTTGAAAAAAAAAATCAATAACTTTTAGAATCGAAACATGTCTTCCACGAACAGTATCATGGAAATTTCAATAATTATACAATATTTAATAAGTAATTCACAACAGCATGATGTGAACAGTATCACATACTTTATTGTAATTTTATAACAAATATGTGATGTGAACAGTATCACACCATCTTGTAAAAAATCGATGATATAAAATTCAACTTACTGCAAAATATGGACTACACGCAGATAGTACTACTCTGTGAGCGTTGAGGAATTTTCCTTCTGCTGCCAAAGTACAATCAACTAACGTGCCGTTCTCCAATAATGTGTCAAAAACGGCTACCAACGTCGATTGATGGTTGTTCCATCGTAAACAAAATTGCTGGTCGTCATCCATTTTCTGTAAAAATACCGCAGATAAACACCACACCCTAACACTAGAGTTCAAAAAAAATCAAATACGCGCCCCAAATAACGATGTTTAAGTAACCGAACTAATTATTATTGAGTAGTAACACACGAATGAAATGTATGTTAGAGTATCAAACTCCTTCCGGGTTGAAGACGATGCAGTACTACTTTTTAAAAATGGGGAATAATCTAATGACGAAGACACCGTTCACTTATCCCAAGTTTCTTTCCATTGGCTGCTGGATCAAAAGCACGCAAGCGTTCTAAGCTTGAAAGGCTCCACGTCAGCATAGAGGGGGAAAGGAAAGCGAAGCCTTGGTTTCACACGGCAAAATGGCTGCTTTTCCAAGTCAGCATTGAAAAATGGCGAGGCTTCTACCGTAAATGTATAATGAAGTACACGAAATTACCCAATTATATTAAAAAATGATAAAAACGACGATCCTAATTAATATTTACATTGTTTTGTTTACGTTGGAGCTTTTTATAAACAGAAATGCTTGAGGAGAAAGCTCGGGTGGTACCAACGGTATGATACCGGCACAAAAACCTAGATTTCCCGAATAATATGCGATAAAATAATTAAGAAACGCGTTTATAAGGAATAAGAAATCATATTTACCTATTTTGGCACACTAAAACTAAATATCACAAATTATTTCACTTGTATTATAGCTTATAAAGAGACGACGAAAATCATGTGGTTAGTCTTCTTAGGGCGGTACGGAACTAAAAGCGATCACTTAGATGGTAGTGAATTTGTAGCCGAAAAAGAACACGGGGCATAGCTAACGAAACGAAACTGACGTCACCTGGTGAATCAGTAGTGTTCTGCGCAACAACGCCGGCATTCGAACCAATCAACGCACGAGCTTTCGCTGCGAGGTGGCACGCTGGACAAGCTTCATAGATTCGTTTCGTTAGATATGCCCCGTCGCCTTTAGCCGGCAACGGAGAATTGGATGGAAGAGAGAGAGGACGGTGAAAACTTGAAAGAGAGAGCGTAGAGATGAGAAGAGAGAAACGAATTTGATCCACAACAAAATAGTGAGCCTGTCTCTTCTAATCGTACAGTCCGTTTTCCACTGTGGTCTTGATTTTATTCCTTTACCCGTGAATTTAATCGTGTTTGTTTTTGCATGTTCACTAGTGTCTACTAGAAATCCGGCTAAACAGGTAAGACCCCTGTTAATGCCTACTTTCGGTGGCTTTCCATTATCGAATTCGCTAATAATTTTATAAAATGAACGCCATTTTCTGATATGAAAATAAGAACAAAACAGAACCGACATTGAATTGAAGAGAGAGGTTATATTTCGTTTCTTATTCTAAATCATTGTGGCGCATGTTTGCCTCTTAATCATGCTGTCATGTTGAAATAAATACTATTTTTATTGGAATTTCATAGAGATTTCTGTAAAATGTCGTATTGTATCCTCTGTTACTCTCTTTTTCTATCAATTTATGAGATATTTGTTGTATATTACGGTCAAAGGGTCCGGTTACAAGGGAGGTACAAAATGTATATTTGCTGCTTAGTATCCGATTTTGAAGTTAATACACTTAAATTTATATATAGTTCGTAACTATTAGTAAAATCAGCTATATAACTAAAGATTCATTATATTTTTAAGCTTTATCAGGCATTACGTCGTAATGTGTTATCTTCAACTAGTGATGTAATCAGTGTAACTTAATGTTTATGTATTAGAAAAATACCTGTCTACTTAACCAACGTTTACATACTACAAAGTAGTCTTAATTTAACTCATTAATAATAATTTCATGGATAATATTCTCAAGTAATGCCTAAAAGGTATTCATGAATTAAGAAAACAATGTTTTTAAATAGTTCACGTACCTAGTCAAACTTTGATTTGAAGAATGCCAGCTAAGAGTTTTGAGGTTATGATATATTTATTAATGTAGGTGATTTGTAATTTCATTATAATATCGCGTGATTGATAATGATTTTATAAAAATGATCTAAATCATCGAGATTGACAACAACGTACCTATGAATTGGTGATGCCTATAAGAAAGATATTTGGGATCAAGAGATTTTCGTACTTAGCTTCATATAAGATTATTTTTTCTACAAAACATCATAAAACTCATGTAGGCCTTTTTCAGCTTCGAATATGAAACTGATACTACAGTAATTGCAGTTTTCTAGTATCCCATCAATATGTCTGAGGATGTATGAACTTATTTTGTTCTTTTTCAAATCAACTTTCGAGTTGAATTTAGCAATAAGTAGAACATTAATAATAATTTGAAAAAGTGGCGCTGCATATTTTTGATTAAAATAAAGTGACACAGATTAGTTAATTATTTATTTAGAAACGAAATTTATAATACACCGGTTCTCAATAAGTTTTTCATGGGGGCTACTTCAAAAAACTTTCTATAGAAAAAAATAAATGAATAAATGATATTGGGTTTTCAATTATATTATTTAAATTGCGTTTCTATTGATCGTGAAAATCATTAAGTGATATTATATTGAATTGTTTCTGTGGTTTTTGGCCTCCACTTTGATAGGGGACGCCATCTAGGGCGTTCAGACTGATCCATCCTTTTGTCTCCTCTTTTGTGATGGCAGATGTATTAGTTCACCATGCATTAGAAGGAAATTCGACAGATGTGGGTTTCATTGGCCTCAAATCTGGTTAATCTTTCGTCAGTTTGAATCCCAAGTCATGAGATTTTGATCATAGATTGGTAGATGTTTTTTTCTAATAAGTATATTGTAATAGTGGCCCAGCACGAAAGTAATTATGACAAATGATTCAATTACTACAAGTATGAAATGATATTGATCACTACTAAAACTATCATAGATGAAAGATATTTGAAATCAATATTTTCGTATCTTCATATTAAGAATGTTTTTTCTACAAAACACCATAAAGCTCATGTGGCTTGGCCTCTTTCAGCTTGGGATATAAAACTGGTAATCCAGCTATCTGAGAGAATTGGCATCCCAATATATCTAAGGAACCTTAAACATATATATTGTTTATATTTTATTCCAAGTTTCTCTCTTTTTTTTTATGAATGCCACTTCTAAAAAAAGTTCAAACTTTCTTATATCTTTCTATAGAAAAGATAAATGAATAATGATATTTGTTTTTCAAATATTTCATATAAATTACTTTGCTATTGATCCTGAAAATCATTAAGTGATAATATATTGATTTGTCTCTGTATTTTTGACCTCCATCTTGATGCGGAAACGCCATCTAGGGCGTCTGGAATGATCCACTTTCTTTTTTCCCCTCCTTTGTGATGGCACATGGATGTATTAGTTCATGGTATAACTTAGGAAATTCGACAGTTAAATCTGGTTAATCTTTGGTCCCAAGTAATTTGATTTTGATCAGAAATGGGTTAGATGTTTTTTTTTATTAATAGTTTAGTAAAATTTGAAGGTGACGATTCTGATAAATAATTTCAATCATTTTTATAAATCAAATTACCATTGATATAACAAACGAGATATTTAGGAAGACAGATGGTTTAAACTTGAATATTTTGACATGGGTTTATGTAAATCTATGAGATTTCTGAACCAATCTATAAAACATCAAAACCCACATTATGTATAATTTTTCATTTTTGATTTTGGATCATATTACCATTTCAAAACAGATAAAACTATGTAGAACATAATATTTATATTCAATTAAGAATATTATCAGCTGAAGGAAATATTTTTTCTTGGTTCTAGTAAAATAAACTACTTACTTTCAAAACTTTAATGACCTCTAAATGGTATTTAAAAACGATTTCAGATGTGTATAGAAATAATGTCTTCAAAATTTGGAATATATTTTATTACTATACCCATTATTACATTTGAACATTTTCAAATTAAAGTTGGTTGAAGGATAAACACTATTATTTAGAGAAATAATTCAAATTGAAAATGACATTTGATTGAATTGATATTTAGAATAAAATTGAGAAATGTTTTAAAATTGTAGAATCTTTTTATGCAATTTTTTGTTAATCCAGTCACCTAGTACATTTGACCTTTCATGTTTTGGGGTACTAGGTTTCTTTTTTATATATTGTTTGGGATTTTTCCACCTCGGAGATCTTCCGGATCACCGCCCTATAACATTTAAAGGGTTTAAAATATGCACTTTTTTCAGATTTCGCCATTTTTTACCATGAAGGAGTACTTTTTCATCAAAGACGATTCTATTCATTTTTAAACATATAAACAAAAAAATTACTAAATATTAATACTGTAATTGACTGTCTCGACCCTTACTTCGTGGAATATGCTCATATTAGTGTTTTTAAATGAAACTCAAGGTCTCTAGTTAATTCCACAATATAATACAAGTTATTGAAAATTCTAAAAAATTGACAATTGTTTCGATAAATCAATATCATCAATATTAATACTGTAGTTTACGAGATATAGCTTTTCAAAGTTGGTCACAAAAGGGTGTCATTTACTGAGAAACAAAGACACAAACATTACAAGAAAAAGTAAAGAAAGAAAGTAGGTATAATATTATTTTGTATTATTACAAATTAAGTACATTTCAATTTTGTTTAAACCTCGTAGAAGGTCCCGGTTCAAAATACTTTTCCTGGACCAGTTCTTGCTCTCAAGGCCTCTGAGGATACAAGAATTCATTATCCAATTCATTGTCATCTAGTAAGTCGATATCAGAGTTTTCAATAATAATCTCTGTTCGATTCTCACATGACTGTCCACTGCATTGACCGCAGACAATAGAGAATTTCAAACCTGCTTTTCTGCAGCTACATGCATTCACACATCCTTTCTTACAGTTGCAGGAAATCATCTGTGTGAGGTATGAAGAAGCCACATCTCTTGACATCATCACTTGGGAGAGACCATGTTCTGTTAGAGTCCATCCCCATTCAAGTGGACTAATGTCCATACCCATCCATCGCTGCACTTGGTGATAAGTACAAAGTGAGTGGTAGCGAGCAGCGTCTTCGAGTTTGAGGGATTCTGGCAAGGTTAAAATTGTTTTTTAGCAGCCTCAGAAAAGTGCTGATAGCGCAGGTCATGGGGGGGTTTTGTGCAGTGTTTTCCACCATATATTACCATGATAATTTGTTCTCCTGCTTCAGTAACGTCATCTTGGGTTGCATTGGGTTTAATAAAAACCGCTGATTTCTCCTTTAGATCGGAAGATTTTTGAATAGTTGAGAGAAACTTGCCTTTACCTTGACCAAAGAAGGAGGACGTGGAATCACATCCACTAAAAGCATGGATGAAAGGGATGAGTTGGTGGTCTGAAGATATTGAGGTGTTTGAAAAGAAGATATCTGATGTTTTTCCTCTTCCACATTTTTGAAGGAAGATGTTATTTTGTGAGGCCATTGAGGATCGCCAACAAATCTGCGTCCTCTCCTACAATAAACATTTCTTCAAAGTCAGAGGCCTTTGCGATAGATGTAGTGATAATCAGCATGTCAGCATCTTCTTCAGTAGTTGGATGAATCTCAACTTATTTTTATCATTAGAGAAAAACCTTTTCTTGGGAAATCTGAGGTATAGTTGTTTCTTCAAATATTACCTCTGGAAAACGTAGTTTCCATGGATTCTGCGCATTTTGTATTCTACTTTTCAGCTTCTGTAGGATCCCCGTCAAACAGTATTGCTATGAGCGGACCATACCGTGTAGCGAGATACTGAACATATCTGGCAGCTATTAATGCAAGCGAGGGACTTTTCAGCCACACCACCTTAAGTAGGAGATGACCTCCGTCTACAACAAATCTAGTTTTACCCTTTTTTTCAACAATTGGAATGCTGCATAAAAATAGGATTTTGTGACCTGCCTCATTCCATATTGTGTAAATAATGGCATAGGAAATGGTGAAAGATCGTGTCTGAAGAAGTTTTTCAATTTTTCGTCCGAATAATACATATCATAGAAACAGAGTTAGAGAGGATCAACGGCCACCTGTCTGTCGCCAACCGACACAGTATTGACAGCAGAAGAAAGACTCGTCACTTTGTTCTCACGTTTTCAAAGTTTTCTCCAACAACTTTTAACATCGCTTCATTCCCAATTTCTCTAGCCATGTGGCAGTTGACATCATTTGCTCCAACAAGTCCACTGCTCCAAAGACATGATCACATCCACATTACGGAATGGAGGGTGCTTCAAAAACCAGTAGCACAACTTCCCTGTATCAACTTCATCTCTAGGAATTCTCGATATTCTCATTTCTACATGCTGCTCACTTAACACTGCAAAAATCCTCGATTGCGCTACATATATTCTGAAGGTAGATCATTCCCAGTGTCCATCGGGTGAGTACGGTGTCAGTTATCCCACGACCTCCGGTGAGGCCTCGGTAGCTTTTCGAACACATGAGTACCAGTTTTATGATGATTTCTGACCAGAACTTGTGAACGTGTAATTGTGAAAAATTCGTTAGTCGTAAACAAGCAGTACCCTGTAGAATTAATATTTTTACTTAATTCTAACATATCCTGAAGATACAGATGGGCACACTTTGCATAAAAAAAGTGGCATGTAGCATGAGAGAATGGGAGCATTTTTTTTAAATATTCTTTATTTACATAGTTTGTTTCCCTTATACAACATTTAGAAATAGTAGTTTGTACAACAAGTGCGCAAAGCGTTACTTTTCCCACGAGCGCAAATCCAGCGAGTGGGAAAAGTGCTTTGCGTACGAGTTGTACACAATATTTTTCCTACAACTACGTTTATTAATTAAAGAAAAAAGTAACTTATATATGTATTTTATTTAACTTAAACAGAACGGTTCATAGTTCCTAAAATAATGGGCAATAAATGAATTTATTTATAATCTATAATCAATAAACTGAAATACATAATCTAAAAAATAGTTTACTTACAGAATTTTTAGTTTAAATTTAAAACACCCAGAAATCCACTATAAAGTATTGTCAAAAAGATTTGACATTGACATTTCCGTGGGCAAAGTGACATTTTCGTGAGGAAAAGTACCATAACGTGTACTTTTCCCACACTCTATACTCGATAGTCGAAATTCTGTAAAGTGACTCATCGCTCTTACTGTCCATAAAATCAGTTGCAGAAGCGAACTTCATGAGCGCATCATTTTTGAAGGGTTCTTAATAGTCCTAAATAAAAAATAAATAGAAAATGTTCTTGTACGCTCTGGCGTTTAAATTTGAGAGAACAGAAATACGAAATTATTATGGTAGGTATCATTATGTATATACAGGGTGTTACCAAGAATAATACACATTTTTAAGGATGAGCTATAATAAGATGTATATAAAAAAGTCGATAGTCGAAATTCTGTAAAATGACGTCATCGGTTATCTACCGATTTAAAGTGAACTCCATGAGCGTATCATAGTTTAAGGGTGCGAATACTGAAATATCTGGAATTTCAATTTTTAACATTTGAAATAATAACTTATCACAAGTTGTTCATAAGTAAGTTAAAACAAAATAAAAAAAATGTTTAAAAGTCAATTCCAACTTACTACTACTAAAACTAAAAAAAGTTGTTTGTCAAGACCAAAATAAATTACCAATAAGTATAGGTATGTTGCGAGGTCACTTGTAAAATGTCTGACTAACTGGAAGCGGTATCACTCCCTGACGACTCCTCAGAATCATCGCTTTCTCCTCCTATATCGATAATGAGTGGTTCCGTCATTACTTCTACACGTATGTCTAAATCCTAAAACTTTATTTCTTCTTTTAATACGTGTTGAATACATTTACGCCAACTCTCAGCAGTAACGGTATGCAGCGCCTCGTCAAACAGTTTCTCAACGTCAGCCATTTTGAATGTACTGTTTTTTCTCGCAACATAATTTTTCACTTGGGCCCAAACCAGCTCGATGGGGTTTAACTCACAGTGGTAGGGAGGAAGTCTAACAACTGAGACGTTGAAATCTTTCGCCATTTCATCGACAACGTACTTAATATAACTGCTTTTATGTTTCCGTACGAGAGATAATAATTCAACTTTTAGCATTGCCTCGTTGTGCGGAATGCTTTTACTCTCTAACCAATCAATTATAACCCTCTTGCGGCTAGCTGAAGTAGGTATTTGCTCCAGTCGACGAGAGTGGTATGAAGCATTATCCATAACTATCACTGAACCAGGAGTTACCTTTGTTAAAATTGATCTAAACCATGTTTCAAATCGGTTACCATCCATCTCTTCATGGTAATCGACAGTTTTTTTGGACTGAAAACTTAGTAATCCACCTTCTACAAATCCTTCCTCGCTGCCAATGTGAGTGATAATCAGTCGACGTCCTTTCCCAGAGGGAGCTTTTAAACCGGAAGAGAAACCCTCCATAAAGGCTTGTCGATTGCTTCGTATATTCATGTCTTGCCACACTTTTGACACAGTGTGGCCTTCATTTAACCATGTTTCGTCAAGATAATATATGTGCCGTCCTTCGTTACGAAACTGTCGTATCTGTTTTAAATAATTTCTCCTCCATTCCACAATGTCATTTCGTTCAATTAAGGCACTGTTTCTACTTCTTGTTTGGTAACGAAAATTCATTAATTTTAAAGTTCGTCTCAAAACTTTATCACTGATGTTTGGTAAAGTATCATCAGCTTCTATTACCTTGCTCAATTTAGCTACCGAGGGGATTTCATTCCTAAAATAAAAAGAATGTATTTCCCTACGTATAGCATTCCGTGTTTGGTCGTCCAAAACAATTTTCTTTCTTCCCCTACTTTCCGGTTTACAGTTTTCACCTCGTTCTCTTGTCAAAGATCCGTCCCGCGATTTCTTTAGAATATTGTATATAGTACTCTCAGAAACTTTAGTTAAATAACTGCACTTAATCACAGCGTCACTAACACCCAACTGTTTGTCCATGGCACGCAGTCCTTCGTACACATTTAATATGAGGACTTTTTCTTCCCGAATTAAATTGTTACGACGCCGTTTTTTATCGCCAACACCGCTACACTCCGCCATTATTGTCACTAAATATACCGATATAAATATTACAATAAATACCAATAATAACCGATTTATCACACAAAACCACAACACAAATACTGATGTTACGCTCATGAAGAGAATAAACACCTCACGTAACTGTTTACTATCACTGTCTCATTCGCGTAGCTCGATCTATCTATCTCGTTCTCAAAGCCGGAACATTGAAGCGACTCTCCAACATTGTCAAATCGGCGAGTTTTTCACAACAAACTTTGCGTTCAAGAAATATACATAAACACTTTATTTCACATTTCAAGTAAACTAATTATTATTAGTCTGCTTGAAATTTGAAATAAATATATTAAATTGGTATTGACTTAATTACATTGCATCTTTTGTACCTGAAATATTGACACAATGGATTTGAAGTGTATTTATAAAATACAGCATTTCTCTCTAGAAAACATATGGCAACTGCGCTTTAACCAAAGTGTTGATTAGATAGCTCTGACTCACTTTACACAATTTCGACTATCGAGTATACATTATTACTTTTCTAACGGATATCAAACTAATTAAGAAAAGGCTTGCTTTGCGCATAAAAATTTGTGTAGAAAAGCGTGTTTTGCATAGTAGTTGTAGAAAAAATACATTAAATTTATTATTAATTTTTCATCCTGTTGTGTACGTCTGCTGGTATTTTCATGGTTCCTCACTTATAGCATTATCCACATGTTTTCGCTATTTACAACAACTTTGTCCCTTAGAAAGTTTGTGACTCCTAACACCTAGCATATTTCGGCTGAGTTTTCCTTGAAAAATAGCTAAAAACAGGGTTTTAAAAATGATAAGGGGAGTAGTTTTTGAGAAGGCAACATGACAGACGTTGATTGTATTAGTTTCTTTATTTGTTAGGATTGATTTACACATTTTGTGATAATATAGGTTTGCAGTTAATCAACCTTGTTATGTAATTAACGAGCCATGTAGAAGCCTACGCCCGCTATCTCGGATATTTACTGCGCGATTTGCGTCTATGACATTATTACGAATTTCCTTTGGCAGACAATAATTATAAAAATTTCTTCTGCCTTCTGGCATGCTATATGTATATATATATATATATATATATATATATATATATATATATATATATATAAAAGGAAGATAGTCTTTGCTGACTGTTAGGAATAAAACTGGTGAATATTGGGGAAAGCAGCAAGAAGAAAACGGAAAACGTGTACTCTTAACGGAAAATTTTCAAGCTTTCGAGGATGATTGTCCTCATCATCAGAAATACTGAAATGGAAAAAACAGCATTAAGATACTGTAGTTGATAAGTAATATATAATATAGAAGAAATCGCAACAGGTGCGAACTTACCTCCGAATTGAGGTTAGGATCCATTATGTTATATAAAAATAAACTACGGACATTCAAGTATGAAACAGTTCACTAAAAAAGGTTTAAAATAGCACAATCACAATCAGATGATTAAAAAAGCCGACATCTAACATCATTTTGCAGACAAACGAAACACGAGTGCTGTTTTATTGTTTATTAACAAAAAGACTGACACAGACCACTTGAGTGAGATTTATTCCTTTTTGCTATCCCTAGATTACAACTATAACCTTCTCTCCACTAATGACAATCACATTCCCTCAATTGACACTACCCTTTTTGCGGATAACTGACATATCTCAAAAAACATCTTTTATTTTGGGTGCATTGGTGTTGGTAGATGCACCCATTATCACATTTTTAGTATACATATATATATTACATAATTATTATTATTTTTACCTTAATAATTACTATATTACAATATTATTATTACTTAATTGCTTTTGATTTTGTCTTTTTTGGCTGGTGTTGTGTTTTAACTTTGTCCTCCAAGGTATATGTTTTGTTGTTATACAAAACTCTTACCATTGCGATTTATCAATTCCTCTTCTTCTTTCTTATGAATGCAATTTCTCAACCCCTCTGCATTCTTCTTTTCCATCCTTAATATGAACTTTCACAACGGAGACCATTCTCTTATGGTACTTGTTGTCACGTTCATCCACTCAACTATTGGTTGGCATCATTGCCTGTCAATTCAATCCCTCCAAATTAGAAGAATTTGATATCAGTTTCCTGCCGGCTTTTGACAATAAAAAAGCACTCGTGTTTCGTTTGTCTGCAAAATGGTGTTAGATGTTGGCTTTTTTAGTCATCTGATTGTGATTGTGCTATTTTAAACCTTTTTTAGTGAACTGTTTCATACTTGAATGTCCGTAGTTTATTTTTATATAACATAATGGATCCTAACCTCAATTCGGAGGTAAGTTCGCACCTGTTGCGATTTCTTCTATATTATATATTGCTTATCAACTACAGTATCTTAATGCTGTTTTTTCCATTTCAGTATTCCTAATGATGAGGACAATCATCCTCGAAAGCTTGAAAATTTTCCGTTAAGAGTACACGTTTTCCGTTTTCTTCTTGCTGCTTTCTCCAATATTCACCAGTTTTATATATATATTATAACGTATAGATAAAGATAGAAACACTGGTATAAACAGATTAGTTGGAAACTGATTAGAAATTAAAACATTAGACTATATTTTGTTAGAATCATAAATATGAGACATTAAAAGTGCTCATATTAACTAAATAAAGTAATACAACTTATGTATATAATTAATAATTTGAGAAGAATCACATAGAATTGACAAAAGAAACATTACCTTGATCATATAACAAAAGCCATAGAGTAAATATCGTCCATCGTATTAAATACCTCATGTCAGAAATAATGATGAACATATAATCTAGAAAAGAAACATGAATTAATAAATATTCGAAATAAAAAAGGATATTGTTCAATATTATAACACATTGTTTACTAAAAACATATGGGTTAGAATATTTAACGATGTAATACCAATACGCTTAGCGACATACGCTAGCGACACACGCTAGCGACAAAATATAGATGTCAATATGTATCAGCGACAAACGTTGAAAGTAGAGTAATTCCATAGATGACATGAATAGGAATTAATTAATGTATTTAATCCAATATAATGAACATTAATAATTAGATTAAGGAATATTAATAAATGTTTTAAAAGAATTTATGTTGATGGCTAAACACAATTGCTAATTATAATAAGAAATTGAACTGAACATTGATATTAAAGACTATTGTATATCGCTTGAGAAAAACTATTCGTCACATAATAACAAGAGGAACTTCAATATTGAATAAACAATTTTAGTGAGATTAATTTTTGTATGTAGGTAAAGATATTAGAATGTTAAGTGAAATCATAATTTTGAGTGCGTTAAAAAAGAAAAACGGTGATTGGTTTATGTGACATGACAGAAGGAACTTTCAAACAACAACAAGTGTAACAAACATTTTTATGGAGATAGTGAGCTGAATTTAAACAAAAGACTAATTGTTGATTGTTGAAAAAAGTTGAAGAAAAAGGGTCGGTGGCTTGGCTTCGTTTCTGGAAGGTTGGGTTTTGGTAGTGCTCCAGAAATTTTAAGAAATTATCCTCAAATGAGGATAAAAACATAACAAACCATTGATAAAACATTCACATGTACTTACCAAATGATTGTAGCTGATTTTCCAGAGTGAAAATCATAATTTCACATAACTATTCAACTTTAAAACTTCGGAAGCTGTTTTTCCCGAATCCCGAGAGGCAGATCCTGGTTCCTGAACACAAGGTCAGTGTATTGTTGTACAACAAGAGTTATATAAAACTCAATAACTTCAATTAAATGTTTTCTTTAAAATCTCATGAGTAAAATAGACTTTTAAATAATGATCGATCTGAAAAAGAATTCAAATTAGAGACTCAATATAGCTATATTCTTAAATAATTTCTCAATGATTAATGGCCAATTTAAATAAATAAAATTTAATACTTACGCATTTTTCAAATAAGAAGCTTAAGAAAGATGCATCCAATTCTTTTATGTAATATTTAGACTCTATGTATATAAATTTCATAACTATTTCTTGTACCATATTATTTGTGTTTCTGTATGTATAAATTTCCAACATAAATTCTTTTAACTTGTATATAATTTGAAGTACGTTCTATCACACAGCATATAAGCTCGCTGTGAAACTGAACAGACCGACGCGTATAGCAAATGTTTACTCTAGCGCATCGTCACCTTATATTTTCAAGCATGCGTACAGAACGCCACACGAAAGAATAAATCAATAATTTCATTTGACCCATACATGGGCGGCGCATAAATTTTTTATAAATAAAATTAAATATTGTTTCCAAGTAAAATGTTTCTTTATTTATTTATCAACTGAATTTATTCACAACCTTAAGAACCCAAATAACAAAAGGAATCTCATGCTCTACACATACATAAATTTCAAATGTTCAATCAATTATATTGTTATAACACTCAATTAATTATATATCATTATAATAAATAAACATTATCATAAAGTCATAAATGGCGACCCAACGTAGGTGCGTTGAATAAATTCAGTAAATAATTAATTGTTCATAAAATAAAAATAAATTTGACCAATTTTTGTGACGATCTAACTTTAAAATCAGTAATAATTTCGGGGAAAATTTGTTTGGAGTTTTGTACTGTTTTGTTTATTACAAATAAAAATTCTGAACAATGGAGTCAAACAAAACAATAAAAGAATTAAAAACAACGGAGTTGAAGGAAATTTTGGAAAACAGAGGATTGGACAAAACGGGAACCAAACAGGCGCCATTTAAAACTTATATTTATTCACTAACAAAACAAAAACCTTAATAAAATATATACGTAATAAATATACGTAATAATATATATCTGATTCAAATGCTTCAGCAAACTTCCATTTTCCACGTTTTTTAATACAATTTCACCTTCCTCCAAACTTAAACTACAGTAGAACCTCGATTTTCCGGGCCTGTCGGGACCGGACCTTTGCCGGATAATCGAAAACAGGGATAATCCAAAAAATTCATTTTTATTTCTTCAATAATTTATTTACACAAATGTATATAAAAAGAATAAAAGAAACATGTAACAAAAAACAAAAGTTTTAATATTTAAACATAATACAACGTATATGAACAGTAATAACTAAAAACGTTAATAAAATCACTTACAAAAAAATCAGTAATTTTTGTTTTGTTTTTGGGCTTCGTAAATTCTATCCCTTATAATTTCCTTCATTTTTCTAAGTTGAAGTAGATGAATGTTATCAGTTTTAGGTTGTTCTTCAAAGTAATGGATAAGTACATTAACTGCATCTCCTGCTTCTCTATGACTTGTTTTGATGATGACATTATTTTCATCGTCATCACTACTTTTGTCAGAACTTTCTGCAGAGGTCTGGTTATTTAGATAATATTCGTCAATAATATTCTGATACCCTTTTTCGTCGTGATCACATTCTATCCATTCCTGTATTTTTGCTCTATCTATTTCTTCCAAGCCTTTGATTTGTGAGGTTATAGATGCGATGTCTTCGATTGATAACTCATCTTCATATTCAGTACAATCTTCTTCATCTGCTGTTAATGTCAAAATTTTATCAAATGCTCTTTTAATGTTAGTCTCTTTCACTTCACTCCAAGCGCGAGCTACAGCATAAATTGCTTCTTTCAAATTCAGACGTTTCCAAAATCCCATAAAGTCACATTCTCCCAACAATTGGAGCATAAGGTCTTTCCTATAAAGCCTCTTCATGGTCTCTATAACACCTTGGTCCATGGGCTGGTCAATAGATGTCACATTAGGAGGAAAATATGCTACGAATATGTTCCCATCTGCTGATTTTAGTTGCCCTACATCAGGATGCGATGGAGCATTATCCAGTAACAGTACAGCCTTGGGTGGAAGATTATTTTCTTGCAAATAAGTTTTAACTTGTGGTATAAATTTTTCAAAAAATCACTTTTTAAAAATCACTCGATCCATCCAAGTATCCTTTTGATTATAATAATCAACTGGCAGCGTTTTTACATTTTTAAAAGACCTCGGATTTTTTTATTTTCCTATGACAGCTAGCCTAAGCTTATTGCTTCCTGGTGCATAACACTGTTTAACGGTCTTTGCTTACCTTGAAACCTAAATAAAAAAATAACTTTAAAAAAAACAATCAGTACAGTACAAAAATGAAGCTAACCTGGTGCACTAGTTTCTGAACCTGCAGCAAGTGTTCTCTTCGGCATTGCTTTCAAATAAAGTCCAGTTTCGTCGCCATTATACACTTGCTCGGGTTTTAGGTCATGCTCCGTTATAAGATTTTCCAAATCATAGCAAAATTCAACCATAGCTACATCATCGACACCTAATTTCTCCCCTTGAATAGCTAATTGTCGTATTCCATGACGTTTTTTAAATCTGTATAGCCAACCGGAAGAAGCAGAGAAGTTTCCTTTAATTTTCAATTGCTCGTGAAAATTTTGTGCTTGCCTAGCACACATCGATCCTGATATTGGAACCCCTTCCGATCTTTTTTGTAAGAACCACTTGGTCATAGCATCATCAAGTTTATGAAAAGTAGATCCTTTTAGAGACTTCCTGTCAGAAATAGCTTTTGCACTATCATTTTAGCTACAAAGCTCTGTAACTTCGCTTTAGCCAAAAGAGCAACATCTTTCTTTTTTCAAATTGTTTTAAAATTTCCATTTTTTGTTCTAAAGATAATACATTGCGTTTACGCTTTTCGTTAGCACCGGTACGCTGCATTTTATGCGTGTTTAACGAGTCGGGTTGATACTGTTAATAGTTGACGAAATTAATAAGTAAACACATATTTCGGGATTCCCCGAAACGAACGTCTGTACGAGACGAGCGTCTGCGCGGTGCATTCAATGTTCACGCGCCAACCTCTGGCCAACAGACACGGATAATCCGCGCACGGATGACCAATTTAACATGCCGCACGCAGAAACCGCCGCCCGGATAAAGCGCCCACGGATAATCGGGATTCTACTGTACATATGAAACATGTAGAGAACTTGGAAGTTCCTGTTTCCGACATAATTACCTAGAATTTTTGATTATTAATACTTATTCTTCATTATTAATTCTCATTTAGAAACTAAAACAAAAAAGAATTTTCAAAGCTTTATCAAGGTTTTATCACCAAAGTTTAAAATCTGTATTTCGAGAACTGTTAGGCCTATAATAATCATATTGAGCTCAAAATTTAGGAAATTTTATGTTCTTTAAAAATTAATAGAGTTGTCTTTGTTGAAGAAGTGCAAATTTTTATTTAGCCTTTTAAACATTATATGGCAGTGATCCGGAACGTCGCCGAGGTCGAAAAATTGAATTTTGCATCTCTGTACAATCCCAAACAATATAAAAAAAAGAAACCTACTACCCCAAATCATGTAAGTTCCCCTTTTGATGCCAAGGTTACCGGACTATTTGGCGTTATTTGTATGTTTTTACGAAATGTGATAAACGCATTCTGCATTCAAATATTTCACACTAACTTGTTTTATACAACAAAACAACGTGTATAGTTAGATTTATGTTATACCTATTTGTGATGTTTGTAAAACGTATAACCTTGATTTATGCCAATCTCGTCGCATATAATTTAAATTGTGTATGTTTTGAATTTCTGTTAAATAAATAGATAATGAAAAAACAAATTCAATGCTGCTCTGTCAGGTCGACGATAATACGAGTCGCACTCGATAAATAAAAATACGCAAAATAAAATAAAATGAGCTAGTGTATTGATTTTTGACAGGGTTAAGAACTAATAAATTAGTTTTTGCAATGAAATGAAGACTCTCCTTTACATTTTTACAAACTTAGGACTGTTAACAGTAAGGTGTCAGAGTCTGTTTTCTTTCAATTTAATATTTTTACTTTTCCGCTCAACCTATCTAATATGCGGAGTTGGAATTTTGAAAAAAAAAATATGTTTACGCTTTTCATCAAGAACAATACGAAATAGTTATTTATGTAACAAGTATGTTAAGTAGCCTTTTTTCGACGAATGTGAATATTGTCGCATGAGGCGAATACGACAATCACATGAGTCGAAAAAAGCCTTTACACACGAATTGCATACACTTTTTTTCTACTACCGAAAATTTTATCAAAATACAGAAGTTTAATAGTAATTTTCTTTGCGCACTAAACTAGGTTTAATTTCTCTTTAGAAGAAACTATAACGCTTTTATCGATTCTTAATAAAATATATTATATATTGATTAATATTTTGAACATTTTAATCAAAATTACAACAAATTAATGAAACAACAGACGAATTCAATTATTGACAATACTAATATTAAAGGTGCAATTTGTGCACTCGGACATTTTCGGAAAATTTTTTCCTACACTATTCTTTAAACAAATTGTATTTTGTTTCGTAAATATTCACAGATTTTTGGGGCAATAACTCATTAGAAGCATTCTGTACAACGTGTAATATGTTTGATTGTGTATTTTCAAAATAATCTCCTGAGAGATCATCAGAGGAATCCATCTTTATAATTATATGTACCTACCTATCCCGTTTTCTAAAAAAAGAATCTAAAATAACATCATAGTTTCCTAAAAATAAATAACATCATAGTTTCCTAAGCACCCTATTCTATTATTTTCCAGTACCCAATAATTATTACGTATGTACTTTACTGAATTCCTTATGTTTCAATCTCTTTTTTAAAGAAAACTCAGATTTTATATCCGTTTATTATAACTACCTATATTTTTATAAGACTAGATAAAACTACATACAAATTGGAACTAGTGCGTAATAGTCCAGGAGGAATCGGCGCATGAGTACCGAAAACTATTCCACCTCAATTTTTTTATGCGATCCTCTTTGAATTGCCCTACTGATGATATAAATGCTTGTTGCCATGGGGCAACCTAGTGCCATATTGTTTAAACAATTGGAAGGAATTGTTATTTTTCAACCGGACAAATTTTTTTTATATTCTTTATTGAAATACAAATAAAAAAGGTCCTATGACTTTTCACGATAAAGTTGATACTTTTAGAGATATGAATTTTTAAAGGCTCGAAAAATCCCAAATTCGAGTACTTTTGACCCATGAAAAATATATTAAAAAAATAAAATAAAATATAAATAATAATTTTTTTAAATTCTTTATACAATAGTTAATAATATTCTTAATAGAGATTTAAGAAAATTTCATTGTTTATACCTGTTTTTTAATTGTTAATTTCGCGCGCTCACAAGTATGCGTCGCTATCTTTAAGTATCGCCGTCGCTACCTTTAAGTATCGCCGTCTCTCTCTGACTCATGAGCTGCATCGACCTCTCTGTGTCCTGAATCATTATTTATCATTTATCTAAGAAACCATTAACTTCATCAAGATTGGTAAAGAGAGCAATGTTATTAATAATTAAATTGTAATTTATGCATTTTTATCAACAATAATAAGATATAATGGTATTTGAAAAATTTTTGGAATCAGAATTATATATAAATAATAAGCTTTTGCTCAAAACATACATTTGGAAAAATGCATTGAGTCCGGAATATAAAACAGTAGATTTTGATCAGTTGAAAATGGGCTTTTGTTTATAAATAAAGGTATTAGCAAAGTATCATTCTCTAGTTTGTATCCGATATTCGTAAAAGCTAATGTTTTATATTCCGGATTCAATGCATTTATCTAAATGTATGTTTTGAGCAAAAGCTTATTATTTATATAAAATTGTGATTCCAAAAATTTTTCAAATACCATTATATCTTATTATTGTTGATAAAAATGCATAAATCACTATGATAATAACAAAAAAGTAATTTTAATTACATGTTCCGATTCATACTTAAATTACTTTTGTTAAAAACAAATTGTAGACAATTTAAATATTAATAACATTGCTCTCTTTACCAATCTTGATAAAGTTTTTTAGATAAATGATTAATAATGATTCAGGACACAGAGAGACCGTATGCAGCGCATGAGTCAGAGAGAGACGGCAATACTTAAAGGTAGCGACGCTTACTTGTGAGCGCGCGAAATTAACAATTAAAAAACAGGTATAAACAATGAAATTTTCTTAAATCTCTATTAAGAATATTATTAACTATTCTATAAAGAATTTAAAAAAATTATTATTTATATTTTATTATGTTTTTTTCATATATTTTTCATGGGTCAAAAGTACCCGAAGTTGAGATTTTTCGAACCTTTTAAATTCATATCTCTAAAAATATTAACTTTATCGTGAAAAGTCATAGGACCTTCTTTATTTGTATTTCAATAAAGAATATAAAAAAAATTTGTCCGGTTTAAAAATAACAATTTCTTCCAATTGTTTAAACAATTTCGGTTTAAACAATATGGCACTTGGTTGCCCCATGGCAACATGCATTTATATCATCAGTAGGGCAATTCAAAGAGGATCGCATAAAAAAATTGAGGTGGAATATTTTTCGGTACTCATGCGCCGATTCCTCCTGGACTATATAGAGTTTTTCTTTACGCACTAGTGTGTAAAGTAAAGTTTTACGCACTCGAAAGTGTGTCTAAAGTACGTACTTTACGCGCGGTAGTAGAAAAAGCGGTTTTTAGAAAAAAAAACCTGTGGGTATATCGTCGTCGGCCACTTTTCGTTACATGTCTTGTTAGCACGATACAGCCTCTGGAGTGCAACAATTTTATGATTTAATATTGTTCAGGACATCTCACAGATGAACCCTATTGATTTTCAGCTCACCAGAGCCAGTACAACGGGTGTTATAGAACTTTAAGTATGACATTTTTGTCATTTTTGGAGAAATTTCAGTTTGTTAGCACGATACAGCCTCCGAAGTATATACAAGTGACCAATTTGACGATTGGATATTATTCAGGGCATCTGAAAGATGAACCCTATTGATATTAAGATCACTAAAGCCAGTACAACGAACGCTACGGTACTTGAAGTACCAAATTTTTGTAATTTTTGGAGAATTTTCAGATTTTTAGTACGATACATCTCCCGAAGTGTATACAAGTGACTATTTCACTAGATTAAATTGATAACTGACAAAATTTGAAGGTTTTGAACTGGCAATTTTTTGTCTTGTCGCGGCAATTTTTTGACGTTTAATATATCAAATCTATGTGTATAAAATTCTATCACTGTGATAAAATTCAATATAAAATCTTTGTTAGTGGTTTCTAAAACAGTCTAAAAATTATTAAAACTGTTTCAAAAATTTAAATAAGTATTATTAACATGAATAATACAAGATTTGGAAATAATTCAATAAATGAAATAGAGAGTATAATTAAGCAAAGTATACCGCGAAATACAATGAAGACAAAAAAGTCTGCGTGGGAACAGTTTAGAATGTTTCTGGACGCACGTAATTATACGTTAGAAAAGGATACTTCTGAACAAGCTATAGCAAAAATTCTTGAAGATTATGGTTTTAACATGAAAAAAAGAGATGGAACGGATTATACTGAAGCTAGTGTGAAAACACTTTGGAATACGACTGCTCAAATGGTTCAGGAAAAATATTTTCTAGAATTTAACATCAAAATTGATCCATTTAAAGATATTACCTATAAATTTGCTAGATTGGCCAGGGATACAAAACGTAAAAAGCTTCAGGCTGAACCTGAAACCAGAAAAAGAAGTTCTAACGCGTTTACCAAAGAAGAATTAATGGAAATGGTAGAAAGCTATTCTGAAGATAATCCTGATGGGTTACAAAAAAAGTTTTTTCATTTATGTTCGTTCGAATTAGCATGGCGTGGAAATGAAGCTGCTAATTGTGATATTAATTACTTTAAAAAAGAATATGATAATAAAGGTAATTTTACTGGCAGGGTAGAATATAATCCAATCTTTTCCAAAACGACACAAGGAGGATCAAAAGCTTTATCTGGCAGTAAGTGGCTGGTAAGAAATAATGCTAACAACAATTTGTGTCCCCTTCGTTTATTTTTAAAAATTATTGAAAAAAGAGAATCCAATCCTTATCTAACAACAACAAGATTATTTTTAACAGTACATCCAAATTGGGAGAAAGAAATATGGTACAAAAATTCACCATTGGGAATTAATACAATTTCAAAGTGGACGAAAATATCGGCAGAATCAATTGGTATAGACACAAAAAAAATAAAAATAACCAATCATTCACATAGAGCTTCTGCAATATCTACATTAGCAAAAGAAGGAGTTGGTGAACAAGAAGTAATGCTTACAGGACATTCTTCTGCCCATTCTTTGAAACCATATTTACAATTAAATGAAGAACACAATTTCCAACTTATAGAGAACCTTAGAGAAAATAAAAATAAAGAAAAGGAATCCTCAGTTTCTAACTTAAATTCATCACGGGTTATGATGCAAAACAATCCCCAAAATAATGCTACAACGTACAAATATAATAATTGTACTTTTTACATAAATAAGTAATTTTTTTTTTCATAATGTTGTTATTTTTTTGGCTTTGTATAATTGAAGTTTGCAATAAATAAAACGTTTAAACATATGATTTTTTAGTTTTTCTCTCGTGAAATAGTCATGTCGAATACCACTCAATTAAAAATTTTGTAAGATAAAATTTTGCTCATGACATTTAATCCAAAACCACTCGCCTGACGGCTCGTGGTCTTGTTAAGAATGCCATTCGCAAAATTGCCAAGCAACAAACTTTCATGACAATCGAAAAATTTTGCCGACAAAATTCTCACTGTCGTGGTATTATATATGACAATATAGAATATTGTTCAGGGTATCTCACAGATGCAGAAAAGTTAGTTATAATCTTTAAACCCGTTTATTTTTAGTATTTTTATATATATTTTTGACTTTTAACCATAATATGAAGTAACGTCCACTACAACGTGCGGTCGCCGATGACTCATTTTTGAAATCGCTTCTAATGTGACATTAAAAAATATGACAGTTATTATTAAATTCTTAAATACTGTATTATACAGGGTGTTTCCTAAGTAATCTAAAATATTGTAGTGGGCGCTTCGTCACTTATTTTTAAGACGAAAAGTTCTTATAAACATGTTTGATAAGATGAGATACGGGGTGTTGAATTGTTTTATTACTTCAACTTTGATGTTTTATAACTCTGTTTGTAACGCCGGTGGAAACGCACCAACAAAATGTAGCGAAAGACTCGTAATAAACGAGGTGCATTCGAAAATTTGATTTTGAGTAAAAAGAGTGGCCTTATTTCAGTAAATATCAAAAAAAATTATTTGAAAAAGTTGTTCATAATTAAAAAATACATCAAGATTTGAAGTCATGGCCATCAATATTATTGAAAATTATATTCTTGTTAAGATACTGACATGTTTTGAGCAATGTTTGGTGTCAACAAAAAATCAAAAGAACTTGGTCCATAATTGGCGCTATGATTGGGAAATTTGTAAATTACAAGCTCTTTGAATTAAACTGCTGTATACAAGATGTCCTTTAATTGTAATTTATAGTCTGTTTCTTATTGTCTGACAGCACGTGAAAAGGTCACAGATGCTAGTCAGGTAATAAATGGTAGTGAACCATAAGCGTCCCCGTTCATCTAAGGAATTTATTTACTATTTAATTTTATACCCGATCTGATATATAAAGGTAATATAAATGTAAATTCGTTTATTTAAAACAACTAACTGACCTTCATACATTTGTAGAGTACATACAGTTAAAACAATAAATTATTTTTGAAATAATCTTGTAACGCAACTATTCTGACTGAGTATTTCATTAATTATCTTGAGAATTTGAAGCAGGTCAATTCTTGGGAGACATACTCGTATTAGCAAACCATTTATCAATTTATTCTCCAGATAATTACTTTCTGATTTTCGAAATGTTGATAATAACATTTCCAAGAAACATTACAGTAGGGTCCTACCAGGGATTGTCCCAATTACTACTTAGAACTTTTGCAGGTATATACGGTGAAACTTGGTCTCGCCCAAATTTGTATAATTTGTTTTGCTTAGAGTCGCTTATGTTCCATAAGTGTTAACTGTGTTGTGAAAAATGTCTTCAAGTCTTACCCCAGTAAAGTGTAAGAGCGTGCTTAGCTTAGAAAAGAAGACTAGTGTTAAATGTGCATGATGCCGTTGTACATCAAATGCCGGCTGCTACTGTTAGAAATATAGTTTCGACATGTTCCAATATGACAGGAGTTAGTGAATCTACTATTTACAGGCTTCTAAGAGAGAGAGAAAAAATGGAAATATATCTCCACCTAAAAAGTCAACTGGAAGAAAACTTTTTGACCTTGATGAACATATGCAAAATACAATAAGACGAAAAGTACATGAATTATATTTTAAAAAAGAGATCCCAACCCTTGACATAATTCTAAGAATGGTGAAGGAGGACGAGAATTTGCCTGCTATAGGACGAAAAACTGTTTGGAAAATATTACACAAATTAAATTTTACTTGGGAGTAGAAAAGTCGCAAATCAGTGCTAATCGACAACGAAGAAATAATATGTTGGAGACGCCAATATTTACGAGATATCCGAAAATACAGACAGGAGGGAAGACAAATCTATTATCTAGATGAGACATGGCTCAATGAAGGACATTCAGTAAAAAAATATGGCAGGACAAAAGTATTCAAACCAGTCGTCAAGCTTTCATAGAAGGTTTATCTACTGGACTGTAAACTCCTATCGGTAAAGGTCACCGACTAATAATAACGCATATTGGATGCAATCAAGGGTTCGTTGAAGGTGGTTTACTGGAGTTTCAGTCACCATCAACCAAAGACTATCATGAAGAAATGACTGCAGATGTATTTCACACAAATGTTCGAATTAATTCCAAATTATGAAGTAATCGTTATGGACAATGCCACTTACCATTCGCGATTAACAGAAAATCTTCCATCTACCTCTTGGAGAAAAGCTGATATTAGAAACTGGTTAATCGTAAAAGATATACCATTTGAAGATGATATGTTGAAAAAAGAACTTTTAAAGGTTGCTTCAGATCACAAGCTACAATTTAAACAGTTTGTTATTGATGAAATAGCCAAGAATCGTGGGATAACAGTGCTTCGTTTGCCGCCATACCATTGTGAATTAAATGCGATAGAGTTAATATGGGCCCAAATGAAAGGTTATGTAGCTAGACATAATAAAACATTTAAAATGAAAGATGTTCGTGAACTCATGAAGTACTCATTGCACGTTTACCTTCGATCTTACCCTCTATCATGAGCTGTAGAAATTTATATCTATTGTGTCTCATTACATGACCGAGATATGCATTTTTCCGCTTTTTTATGATTTCGATGAGCTCACGTTCTCTGCCCATTCGATTCAAAACTTCCAAATTGGTGGTGTGAGCAGTCCAAGGTACTCGTAACATTCGCCGATACACCCAATTTTGAATGCCTCGAGCCTGTTTAGGCTGCTAGCTTTTAGCGTCCACGCTTCAACCCCATACAGAAGTGTGGAATATATGTAGCACTTCACAAAATTGTATTTAATTTTTATATCAAGTAACCTATCGCTTAACAGGCTTCGCATTTTTAAGAAGTTTGCCCTAGACATTTCAATCCGAGCTCTAATTTCCAAATCAGGATTCAGATCTTCGCCGATCCAACTGCCCAGGTATTTAAATTTAGAGACCCTGGTTATCTATGTGTTTTCAAGCTGCACTATCGCTACCTGGTATTCATGGAGGTACTGAATAATTTTTAGATCTTGGGAATCTAAACCTTTACTTTCTAGTATGTTCAGCAGCGTGCCATGTTTGACACAATCAAATGCTGTAGGATAGTCTATGAAACATAGATACACTTCTTTTCGCTGATCTCGACACTTCTATAGCAGGACCGATAGCCCAAACAAAGCCTCTCTAGGTCCCAATCCCTCTCTGAAGCCCATCTACAGCTCACTCAGATCCTGCTCGCATTTCCTATGTACTCTATTATGTAGAACCTTTAGAAACAACTTCAATATTTGACCCATTAAGCTAATTAGTCGAAACTCATCGCATCTTTTTGCACCTGGTTTTTTGGGAATAGGGACAAATGTAGATTTTAGCCAGTCTTGAGGAATGTATCCATTGTTATAGATAGTATTGAATAGTTTGGTGAGGATTTTTAAGTTTTCTTCATTTATAAGTTTCAGGAGTTCTGGACAAATGTTGTCTGGTCCAGGTGCTTTACTGTTTTTTATTCCCTGCAAAGCCTTTTCTATTTCTGTAGTTATTATATTTGGTCTCATTTCTGTTTGACGCTGGTTACCTTTGTCGTTGAAAATATCAGAAATATAATTTGTCCACACTTCTTGCAGTTCTTGTGTGTCTAAGACTGTTTTTTTGTCTTGATTTACTATTTTTGTATATGCTAGGGATTTACGGTTTCCTGTAATTTCCTTATCTCTTTTGTAGATGTTAATTAGATCATGCTTTTGGTACATCTCCTCTATTTCCTTAATTATCTCAATCATTTCTAATTTTAGTCCTTACAAGTGCTTGAGTTTCTTTATATTTTCCTTTTTGCGTGTTTTTGAGTTTCCGCCGTTGGTCAACGATTTAATATCTGAAATTGCAACCACTTACTTTCATCACTAGTGATGAAAGTTAACGTTATGGGATATTCTATCACTGGTCTCGGAAACTAATGTTTTCGATTGAAGTAAAACGTGACGAAATTTATTGATTTTTAAATGGTTATAGAAAAAATTATTTTTTCATCTGTCTGGCGCTATATCTCAAATAGCCAAGAACAGGTTATTGTTTTTTAAATACATGAAACACTTAGATTCTAAAAAAAAGACACTAAGTAGGATTCACATTTCGCGATCTTGTGCAAAAGTTACAACGACGTTAACGGTTTTGGGGCTCTTGTGGTGCAAATTCTTCTGGAAATTGAAGGTAATCGCGAATAAACTGTCTCAGTTTTCTTGGTTATCGCTCATTTTTCATTCGTTCAACCACCAAAACATCAGCTAATCTTTTTAGAAAATTAGTCCGAGTATCATCCTTGTCGAATGTTTGGAATCGATGCAATACAAAAGAATTGATTTCAGCAGCCTCTAACAAAACATTAAAAATTCTTAAAGGCCATTTTCTCGTTTCTCGGGAGACTGTTTTTGAGTGACAAAACTGAACGAATTTTATATATTTATGAACATCCACCTCATTTTGTAATCTGCAGTAATTAATAATAGGAACTTTTGCAAACAAACTTAACTTATCTTATCCGTTTACATATACAGGGTGTCATAGGTTACCTGCCGCACCCTTATAACTTGTTTATTTCAAATAATATACCCCATAACGTATATATTTTCGTAAATCGGATATCAAACTGCATTAAATTTAAAATTGGCGTAAAATAACGATAGCCAATTATTTTTTATTTTAAAAGTTGCTACTTGTTTGGTTAAATAATTTAATAGAACATGTTTGCGTCCAATAATCTTATAAATATTCAAAATTCTCACTGGAAACTATCTCAAACACCCGGTACGGCTACATTTTTGAAACCGTCTTGTAAGATATTTACCCAAGCACACCCAACTCCTTTATTCTGTCTCTATTGATTCCCATTTCAGCTTTTTTGTTATGTTCTCTTTCCCTACGGCTAGGCCTCGTACAAGGTACGCGCAGGCTGTATAGTTCGTAGCTGCTGTTGCCAAGTTACCAGAACGAGCTTCAGTTGCCACTTGTGTAAAATTATACAGAACAAAATGGAATTTTCTAACACCAACCTTAAATTAAACAACATATTTAGGTCAGAGTGGATTTTCGATTATACTTACAAAGCGGATTTGCGTAAATTACATTTTTTGTAGAATCTGATTATCGTATTTAGAATGATCTTTAAACTCATCAAGGTTTTTTGAAATTTGATTAAAATTAGAGATATTTTACTGTGGATGTTTTTGCGTATGGTAAAATACTTTGGAAAAATTATTTTAATATTTGAATGCATTCATGATAAATCAAATTTTGGAGGTTATCCCAAAATATACCTGTATCTATACATGTAAAATCGCATCCGTTAAACATATCTTCGTAAATATTTAACCCCTTCAAGCCCAAGTTAATTTTTTAAGTCGCTCCCTATATCCCAGATGACGTGAAAAATGGCTTTTTTCAATTTTTTTTGTAATCCACTGATTATGGTGGCGGTATATTGGGAAAGTATTTCTAGTTATCTTAAAAAAAGAATTTAGGGATTTTATCCAGTGGCGTTACTATAGTGAAAAAAAAACTGACTATGTAAAAAAATAGTATATTTTTATAAATGATATGTAATCGAAATAAAAAAAGCACACATTTTTTCCTACTGAACAGAAAAATAAATCATACAAAACAAGCAGTGGCGTAGAAGGTGAATATAAAATATGATATTACATTCTTTTGATCCTAGGTATATTCTTCTGAATGAAATGATGTTGAAATAGAAAATCAAACATTTCTTCCTACTATACAGAACAGAGATTTATAAAAAAAACAGTGGCGTAGCAAGTGAAATTAAAATATGATTTATTCTTTTGACATATTTTGTGTGTAAAAAATAAATGATAGATAAAGGGTACCAGCAGTAGTAATTTTAACACTAAATAGAATTTTCTGAACACTATGGAAATAATTGCAAACAAAAACACAGTGGCGTACAGCCGAAGGGAGTTTACCTACATACCTCAAGAGACACGTACCAATTTCGAGGCTTCCCCTTTTTCCATTTAGTTCAGTCCATGAGAAGCAATATGCATTATTGGGCATGGATAATTCATACACTGTTAAATTGTATGTACATTGGACTAACATCACTACTCGGAATCTGCAGTACGCATTGAAGATCAAAAGTGCAACAGACGAAGTTAACTTCTCGATGGGCTCTCTCTTTATCTTCCAATTTGTCTCTGTAGCAATCGTTTTCCGCGCAATGTAACTCTCGTAATTTTCTTTAAGTTGTTCCTTTTTTCTAAATCAGCTGTCTCATATTGTGTACAAGTCTGACTTTGGTCTTTTTTGGGGGTAAAAAAAGACAGATTGTAATTCGTGCAGAATATTCTTCTGTAATGTATGAGAGATACCGGCTTCCGATTATCTTTCTCGCACATCTTCTTATAAAAGTTATGTATTTTTGCAATACTTAATTTGCTATCAACATATTGCCTCTTCGTACATTTCCGCGTGTAGTGAGATTCCATCACAGAAAAGCTTTGGATATGATTTTTCACCATCTCTATATCAGAATCCTTTGTTTCATTGTAGGGTGCCTTTTTACCTCTTTGATCATTGCTGGCAAACAAGCCTCCTTCATATTTAAATTTGAAGGCATGTTAAACGACTTATTTGTTTATACAAAGAGTTTTTATAAAAAATACCTGCAGACTCTGCTCCTAATATTGTCATATTCAAGAAAGTAGCGTTTAGAATCCAGTCGCGACTTCTTAGTACTTCCTGGAGTTGATCTTCGTCGTTCAGGTGCATGGCTCTCCACCCTGCTTAGGATGAAATCCTTTCGCCGATTAAAATCGGTTGACCAATAGTTGTAACATATCATATTTCTTGCAACTTGATTTAACTTATCTGTACATTTGAAGCAACAGTTAGAACAATCAATGGGTTTAGGAGCCTTATTCTCTAATTTATGGCGTTTTTCAATATTCTTCTTCCATTTACTCGGATCACATTTTTTCCAGCGTGTTCTAGATGTCAGATCTTTCGGCAGAGTATTATGTAAATTACCATTTTTCTCTACAATATCTGAAACAAAAATAAGGGTAACGAGTGAAAACTTACTTCATAATATTATTTTGAAAAACAAAAAGTCAAAATTAGATAATAAAAAAAAATATACCTTCTTCTGAAGAACTGTCTGATCCTGGCACATAATCTTTGTCGTTTATCGAGCAATCGGAATCGTCTAAAATTAGTGCCAATTAATTACGTACACGCTCTTGTTCGGGCTCTATATTGGATAAGGATAATGCTGTTTCCTCTATATTAGTAGAGTATTCTTTCGAAGTACTGGGCATATTATGTGAGTTATTTACCGGCATTTTGTCTTCTAACAAACGAAATAAATAACAATGTTGAATATAATCATCTCATTTAATAATAATGCACTCGCCATTATTAGGTTCAAACATCATTTTCAACATACGAGAACTACGAGAAGACATTTTTAAATTAATACAACTACTAAAAAATCTCAAATTTTTCACACTCCGACAATAAGTGCACGCCACTCAAATTCTGCTTCAGAATCACGTGTGTATTTCCGAACTCTATACTGCCAAAATAAACTAAGTGCCAATTATTTTACTGAATGTGATGAAGATTGTGTATTTTGCCGAAAACAGTACGGCGAAAACCAGATATCTGGCAGATGTCTTCGTTTCGCTTGATAAAAATATACTTATAAAATATTTTCTTGCAGCAAAAAGAAGCTAACTGACTTTTGTCTTGTTTTGGTAGAACTAGAAGGTTTCAAATGATAAAATACTTTTCTATTTTGAGATCCAACTGTACTTATCTCGTTTTAGCAGACTAAAAGTTGTAAAAATGGAGTTGGGTTTTTTGGACTACTTGTTTTGCCTACCTTACCAGTTTGTTTGGAGTTGTCAGGTTTTCTCAGTATGTTTTTCGAACATTTTTCAATCCAATGGAGTACTTAACTCCGAATTGAGTTTTGGCAGTAACCCGACGATATAGTATAATAATTTGACATTTAAGTTTAATAAAAAAAATAATGATTTGAATATCTATAAACCCTGTATTATCATAACATACAGTATGTCGCTAATGTATGGAATAAATTCATTATTTCCAAAATAAACGACTTTTGAAACAAATCCAAAAACAGGTCAATTTCAATTTTTGAATCGTTATCACATGACGTAGATGTAACGAACATTGCGTTACCAGTATTAACGTAGTGACGTAATCGGCAATTTTTTTAAACGCAACCATGTGTCTCAAGACAACTCATTGGAAAGTTCTTCTAATCGTTTTTGCAACGATGTAATTATTTGAATGTTTATTTCTACAGGGTCGACCATTTGGTAAAATTTGAATCATAAATTCTGATTCAATAAACTAAGTTATTGTAAGGACCGCCACTGGAAATAAAACATCGTAGTGTACCCAAAAAATATTTCTGTTTTTGTATGTTACTGATAATAGTATTAAATTCTAATTTAACACTAATTGATGTGTATCAGTCAAGTGTTCAATAGTTAAAATCTTTAAATTAGCATAACTTAGTAATGAAACTTAAGGTACTTTTAGATGGTCAGATCAGTTTCCCGTTCAGTCTCAGTTTCAGTACAGTTATCAGTTCAGTTTGGAAATGCTGCTGTTATTAGACGATCAGTTTAGTTGTCAGTTGTCATTTTTCAAATTTTTCACACTCCGACAATAAGTGCACGCCACTCAAATTCTGCTTCAGAATCACGTGTGTATTTCCGAACTCTATACTGCCAAAATAAACTAAGTGCCAATTATTTTACTGAATGTGATGAAGATTGTGTATTTTGCCGAAAACAGTACGGCGAAAACCAGATATCTGGCAGATGTCTTCGTTTCGCTTGATAAAAATATACTTATAAAATATTTTCTTGCAGCAAAAAGAAGCTAACTGACTTTTGTCTTGTTTTGGTAGAACTAGAAGGTTTCAAATGATAAAATACTTTTCTATTTTGAGATCCAACTGTACTTATCTCGTTTTAGCAGACTAAAAGTTGTAAAAATGGAGTTGGGTTTTTTGGACTACTTGTTTTGCCTACCTTACCAGTTTGTTTGGAGTTGTCAGGTTTTCTCAGTATGTTTTTCGAACATTTTTCAATCCAATGGAGTACTTAACTCCGAATTGAGTTTTGGCAGTAACCCGACGATATAGTATAATAATTTGACATTTAAGTTTAATAAAAAAAATAATGATTTGAATATCTATAAACCCTGTATTATCATAACATACAGTATGTCGCTAATGTATGGAATAAATTCATTATTTCCAAAATAAACGACTTTTGAAACAAATCCAAAAACAGGTCAATTTTAATTTTTGAATCGTTATCACATGACGTAGATGTAACGAACATTGCGTTACCAGTATTAACGTAGTGACGTAATCGGCAATTTTTTTAAATGCAACCATGTGTCTCAAGACAACTCATTGGAAAGTTCTTCTAATCGTTTTTGCAACGATGTAATTATTTGAATGTTTATTTCTACAGGGTCGACCATTTGGTAAAATTTGAATCATAAATTCTGATTCAATAAACTAAGTTATTGTAAGGACCGCCACTGGAAATAAAACATCGTAGTGTACCCAAAAAATATTTCTGTTTTTGTATGTTACTGATAATAGTATTAAATTCTAATTTAACACTAATTGATGTGTATCAGTCAAGTGTTCAATAGTTAAAATCTTTAAATTAGCATAACTTAGTAATGAAACTTAAGGTACTTTTAGATGGTCAGATCAGTTTCCCGTTCAGTCTCAGTTTCAGTACAGTTATCAGTTCAGTTTGGAAATGCTGCTGTTATTAGACGATCAGTTTAGTTGTCAGTTGTCATTTTTCAAATTTTTCACACTCCGACAATAAGTGCACGCCACTCAAATTCTGCTTCAGAATCACGTGTGTATTTCCGAACTCTATACTGCCAAAATAAACTAAGTGCCAATTATTTTACTGAATGTGATGAAGATTGTGTATTTTGCCGAAAACAGTACGGCGAAAACCAGATATCTGGTAGATGTCTTCGTTTCGCTTGATAAAAATATACTTATAAAATATTTTCTTGCAGCAAAAAGAAGCTAACTGACTTTTGTCTTGTTTTGGTAGAACTAGAAGGTTTCAAATGATAAAATACTTTTCTATTTTGAGATCCAACTGTACTTATCTCGTTTTAGCAGACTAAAAGTTGTAAAAATGGAGTTGGGTTTTTTGGACTACTTGTTTTGCCTACCTTACCAGTTTGTTTGGAGTTGTCAGGTTTTCTCAGTATGTTTTTCGAACATTTTTCAATCCAATGGAGTACTTAACTCCGAATTGAGTTTTGGCAGTAACCCGACGATATAGTATAATAATTTGACATTTAAGTTTAATAAAAAAAATAATGATTTGAATATCTATAAACCCTGTATTATCATAACATACAGTATGTCGCTAATGTATGGAATAAATTCATTATTTCCAAAATAAACGACTTTTGAAACAAATCCAAAAACAGGTCAATTTTAATTTTTGAATCGTTATCACATGACGTAGATGTAACGAACATTGCGTTACCAGTATTAACGTAGTGACGTAATCGGCAATTTTTTTAAATGCAACCATGTGTCTCAAGACAACTCATTGGAAAGTTCTTCTAATCGTTTTTGCAACGATGTAATTATTTGAATGTTTATTTCTACAGGGTCGACCATTTGGTAAAATTTGAATCATAAATTCTGATTCAATAAACTAAGTTATTGTAAGGACCGCCACTGGAAATAAAACATCGTAGTGTACCCAAAAAATATTTCTGTTTTTGTATGTTACTGATAATAGTATTAAATTCTAATTTAACACTAATTGATGTGTATCAGTCAAGTGTTCAATAGTTAAAATCTTTAAATTAGCATAACTTAGTAATGAAACTTAAGGTACTTTTAGATGGTCAGATCAGTTTCCCGTTCAGTCTCAGTTTCAGTACAGTTATCAGTTCAGTTTGGAAATGCTGCTGTTATTAGACGATCAGTTTAGTTGTCAGTTGTCATTTTTCACGCACAGTTCAGTAATGAACGAATATACCCTAATTGCGGTAGCGTTATGCTTCGTACTAAAAAAACCACGAAAAGGCTAAGTGCAACTATCAGATTTTTAGCTACTGGCGACTGGTTACTTTATTTTCTGGACCCTTATCATCACCAACTGTTGTGTTGTCCACAGAATTTTTACCACCACGGACATCTTGTGTATCAGTAAGGAGCATAAACAAGTCGTAGTACCACAAAGATGGTTCATATATGTTACCACTTCCGGCTCCGCTTTTGGTAGCCTCCTTAACCTTTTTTAGTTCTTTATTTATGCGCTGATCGTAAATTGTTTATTTTCGCTTTTACTATTTTTATAGTTGCATTGTTATCTTGCTCTTTGATTTTTTCAACTATAAAATTATACGCAGCTTGTCTTTTGTTAATGTAGTAGTATTGCGGATCTTTTTGTTCCACAGACATGGCTGTTGCTGATAAAGTACTATAAACTCACTAATCAACTCATTGTTTGTTAAGACGCAAGGTACACACTACTACTAGCGATAATTTTATGCGACTGAGACCCGATCGACACAGGTTCAGCGTTGCCAGATGGTCGAAGTCTAAAAATTGTACGCCGTTGTTAAAATTATCGTATTATATCGTACGGATTATCGTACTTACTGACTTTTTTTTAGACAAAGGATTTACAAGGTTTCAAAAATAAGATATTTAATTTTTTGTTTTATAACTAAACAAATAAAAATAAAATAAAAAAATAATAAAATAAATAATACGTAATAAAACTTAAAAGATAAAAATATTAACACTATTAGTCAATTAATGTCAATTAGTAAACTTCTTGGAATTCATCATTACCAGCTTCTACCTTGTACAAATTGGCTGACGTCATAGTTTTAACCATTGCTTCTGTAGGTATAAAACTGACACAACCCTTTTGCAGTTGAACTGATTGGGAAGAATACATGATGCCATTTAAAATGTGAGTCACTAACCGGTTCCTGCACTTCGTCTTTATTAAATTGACTTTTGAAAATTGTCTTTCGCAACTTGCATTGGAGTGAGGTAAAGTTAGGACAGACAATGCAAAGACACTTATATTAGAAAATATATGATCACCCTCAAAATCTGTTATTCGTCCCACCTTAAAATAAAATTCATCCAGATTTTCAACTTCTGGTAAAGTCTGATATTGTTGAAGTTTCCACCATTCATCGTCAATTTGCTGCATCTTTTGTATATCTTGAGGATTAGAAATTTGAGGCAATTTTGACATTAATGGGAACAAACTGTCGCAAGTTTTAAAATTACTTTTATTTAAAAGATGGATCTGGCTCATAACTGGATCTGCAAAATCATAATATCTTTTTTTTACTTCCAGGCAAGCAGTAATTAAGAAACGCCTGCATCTTTCGTAAATGTCTTGTTTCAGTTCTGTTTCCAAGTCATTAATACTTTGCATAACCCCAATTCCTAAATACATGTTGTTAATGTTAATAAATTTTGCAGCATTTTGGGGATCAGTTGTATCAACAGAAGTTTGCCTTACATATTGTGGATCCATATATGCAAACAACAGATCTTTATACATAGTAATCATTTTGTTGTGTAAAGTTGTTATTACTACTTTGTCGCTTTGGAAAAATTTATTTAATTCTACAAATTTTGGCAACACACATTCCAAAAATAAATAAAAAACTTTTATAGCTTTATTATTTAAAGCATTATTATACACTTCTTCACTGGCAATAATGCGATGTTCCAAATAATTTTGGGTAAAAAAAAGTCGAAGGGGTTCCCACTGTTCCAGGATTCTTTTGACTACAGATAATAGTGATAGCCACCTTGTTTGAGCAGGACGTAAAATGTGGTGACGGTCAACATCACAAAAATCCTGGAATTCTCTGAACATCGCCAATCGCTTAGCACTATGTTTGAAAAAATTATAAATATTTCTTGCCATATCTTCGCATATGCGAGGCAGACACTTGCAAGCTTCGCTAGCGCACAAATGTAAAGAGTGGCAAATGCATTTGTTAATTACAATCCCAGGAATATCATTTTTTAATTTAACGGAGACAGAATTATGTTTTCCGAACATAGTATTACAACCGTCAGATGCGAACCCAATAATATTTTTCAAAGGAATATGTTGTGATTCAAACGCATATCGGATTTCTGTGTATAACCGTTCAGTAGTCGCACCTTCGTTTGCTTTATCCGCTTCTTCTCCACTAAAAATTTGAACAAGTTTCCAAAATAGTGTGACAATTTTTTCCTCTTTAAGATGAAAAAACCTAACACAAATGCATAATGTTTTGACTGAAGCAATATCTGTAGATTCATCCACAATTATGCTGAATTTTTGTTTTTTTTTAAATGGTATTTAGTTCTTCCTCCGCGCAAGACCCAATGTGTTTTGCCAATTGTGTAGCTTTTGTTCGATGTAGTTTTATTTGGCTCGCAACTTTTGAGTCTTTGAAACATTCCTTTATCAGATCGGTTAAGTGGTCTGCAACTCTAAAGGAAATGTTGTGTTCGGTTAGGAAACCTGTTAATTTTAAAAAACGATGAAATAAAACAATATAGTTTGTTTAAATCTTCATATATTTGAACTAATGTTCAATTTAAACTTGTTGACGCGTTTCACTAACACAGTAGCTTTGTCAAAACGAATGAAGGTAAAATATAAAAATGTCTTTATATATACAGTGCTAAATCTATTTACTAAGGTTAACAATGGTATTAAAAGATATTACCTGGAAATTCATTCACTACAAACATTCCTAAGCTATCTTCTAGGTAAAGAGGTTCAATAAAGGAGACTGATTGATATCTATTTGGTCGTTAAGGAGATTACCTGAATATTTATTTTTGTTAATCTCTAGGGCTTCTAATAAATTTAAACTAAAGGATTTACCGACTACATGGAGAATTTCAAAATTTGGGTCGAAAATGTGTTGGTTTTCTAATAAATGATTTGAATAGTTAGAATCTAATTTTTTGTTGTCATAGCTACGTTTGTGTTCCGAAATTCTAGTTTTAAAATTTCTAAAAGTTCTACCGATATAAATTTTATCACAATTGTCATTACTACATTTTAATTTATAAACTTCTGAATTTTGAAGATTTAGATTTATTATTTTTAATGAATTTGGATAAATTGTGATCAGTTTTAAAGGAAATATTCATGTCTAAAGTTTCTAAATATTTAATTTTTAAGGATGGTGTTCCAAAGTATGTTAAGCTTTTAAATTGTCTATTATTTTTATCTGAAGGGAATACTTGTTCTAAAGTCTGTTTTTTTATCTTTTTATTTATGATGTTGTCAATTAAATTTGGATCGTAATTATTATTAACTGCTATTTGTTTTATGATATTCAATTCTTTGGTATAATTATTAATATTTAATGGGACTGTTAAGAGTCTGTGTATCATACTATTGAAAGCTGCTAGTTTATGACTGAATGGGTGGACCGAACTATTATGAATTGTAATATCTGTATGTGATGGTTTATGAAATATAGAAAAATCATGTTTATTATTTATATTTGAAATTGTAAGGTCTAGAAAGTTTATAGACTTATTTTGTTCAAGTTCTACGGTAAATTTGATATTATTGTGAATCGAGTTTATGTAAGTAATGAAGCTCTCTAATTGTCTATTTGTACCGATGCAGCTAGCTAAAATGTCGTCCACATATCGGTGCCAGTACATAAATTTTTTACTAAGGGGGTGTTTTATATTTTACCTTCATTCGTTTTGACAAAGCTACTGTGTTAGTGAAACGCGTCAACAAGTTTAAATTGAACATTAGTTCAAATATATGAAGATTTAAACAAACTATATTGTTTTATTTCATCGTTCAGTATGGATCTTCATCAAGTAAAAGCCTCATCTATTCAACTGTTAATTTTATTTCAGCTACCTTTACGTTTGAGTCTACTGAAGTCTCCACTTTTTTGAAACTTTCAAGTATCGTGGACTTGGGAAGTGCCCTAACTTTTAAAAGGTGGTTTGCAGATTTCGTATGATTTCTTGTTACTGTTAATTCAGCTGTTATTGATGCATTGCAAGCACGGCAACGAGCTTTTTTAGAATCTAAAAAGAAAAGAGAAACAGGTAGTACCTAGTTTAGTTATTAATAAATTATGTATTACCTTTTTCATCACACATTAGCCAGCCTCTAAATTCTGTTAGCAATTCCCATTCTTTTCTGTACTTTTGTAGCCGGTGTTTTGCCGTTTTTCGACTTTCATCACGTATAACTTTTTTATATTCTGGCGTTGAAGGCCTTGAAGTGGAAAGTTCGGAGTCAGACATTTTAAAAATCTTTTTAATAAATGAACTTTTCAACACCAAACACTTTCGACTTAATGAAACAGTAAAACGGTGAACAGCACAGCAACAAACAGTAATTAATGACGATTCTATGCGGCGAATTCCGACCGATACAACATCGACTGAATAGTAATTCTGTTCTGTGATTCCCCTAATAATATTTTGTTTACATTACGTTCGGGCCGGAGTTGCCGCTTCTAATCCGGAGTATCAAAGCAAATTTAGTCTTACCTATTGTTAAATATTCCCCGCGCCTCAAAAATGTTTGTGTATATTACACTGCAGACTAAAGAAAAACAAAAGAGTTTGACACGTTCATACCGTTAATTGAAATTATCGTATATTTTACTATTATCGTACACGTACTATCGTACATTGTGTAGACGGTTAAAATTATCCTATAAAACGATAATTATCGTACACCTGGCAACGCTGCACAGGTTTGTTATACATCCGTTTAACTGATAACTGATACGATAACTTTTGATATACACATCGAGCCACAGCTTCGTATCAGTTTCATTTTTTCATACAGATAACTGATCGTTCGACTGAACGGAGAACTGATCTGACCGTCTAAAAGTACCTTTTACAGAAACTGAACGGATCAAAATATTAAGCATAATTGGCTATGGAGATAGAGTAAGGACACAGAAAGAAATTGACAATTTATTTAATGCTAAATACCCCAACCCATTTCTCAATCAAAAATTAGTAAAATCGAGAAACGGTCCATGTTAAAGATCTCCCCAAAAGTGGTAGAAAGTGAATTTTCGAAGACAAAGAAGTTGACGTTTTCCTTGAGTTTCAAGAAAATCCCCACACTAGCTCGAGACAAGTTGCGCTGGATAATAATTTACACCATTCTACTGTTGCTAGAGTGCTGAAAAAGGAGAAGTGGCATGCATATAAGGTACATTTGGTCCAAGAACTGTTAGAAGATGACTATGATAGGATAATCGAATTCTATGGTACGATGTAACAGAGATCGTAATTTCATACAAAATATACTTTTATGCTCAACGGCCACGTAAGCCATCAGACGTATCGATACTGGGCAAGTGAAAATCTCCATTGGATGCAGGAGTATAGGACACAATATCCTGAAAAGGTGAATGTTTGGGCCGGCATTATAAACAATCAAATAATAGTGCCATATTTTCTTGAAGGAAGCTTGACCGGTCCTCAATATCTTCAATTTCTTCAGGATTATCTATTACCACAATTAAATCAACTATTTCCAAATAGATGTGATTTGTGGTTTCAGCAGGATGGGGCACCCCGACATTACGCATTTGATGTACGAACCTACTTAAATGCTGTTTTTCCAGATAGGTGGATAGGAAGAAGAGGAACGATCGAATGGCCACCAAGGTCGCCAGATTTGACACCTTTAGACTTTTTTTATGGGGATACTTGAAGAGCAAAGTTTATCAAAGTCACCCAAACGATATAGAAGAGTTGATGGGCCGCATCAAAACGGAGATTGCACAAATAACGCCTGAAGTTCTCGTAAACATTAGAGACGAATTTATTGCTCGGCTGTCTCATTGTATTATTGCTGAAGGTTGAACACTTAATATAATTTAATTGTTTTTTATTAATCAGTTCTCTGTATGTTAGTAAATAAACAGTTTTGATCGACCCTGTAGAAATAAATATTTGAATAATTACATCGTTGTAAAGACGATTAGAAGGCCTTTCCAATGAGGTGTCTTAAAACACATGGTTGCATTTAAAAAATTACCGATTACGTCACCACGTTAATACTGGTAACGCAATGTTCGTTACATCTACGTCATGTGATAACGATTCAAAAATTACAATTGACATGTTTTTGAAAATAATGAATTTATTCCATACATTTGCCACATACTGTATATTCTATCTTCTTTTGTTCCCAACAATTTTAGCAAAAATAAAAAAAGAAGGTGTTTAAAAAATTGACAAATGTTCAAAAAAAATTCAGATGATATCAGTATATTTACCAATTCGGTAAAAATGTGTATTGATATACTTCTATCCTTTTCGAATACATTGTACAACCCAATGGCGTAAATTTCCTTTATACGTGACAATATTTAGAACTTTTGTACAATATTTCAGATTTTTTCAGAATATCATTCTAATAAAACATTCTATATTTTCTCATAATGTTCTACAATACTATTGGTTTCGAATCTTCTAAATTATTCTAAAAATTTCTATATTGACCTGGAAATTTTTTCATAATGTTCTATAATATTCTAGATTATTCCAGAATTTTCTTGAATATTCCAGATTTTTTCAGAATGTTCTAGAACACTGTAGGATGTTTTTAAATTTTTGAATTGAGCTACGAAAATATATGACTGTAGTTTGTCCAGAATACTCTAAATCTTTCTCGAAATATCAAATATTCTAAACTATTCTGAAAATTTGTATATTTACCTGGAAAGTTCTAAAATATATTTTAATATCCCAATTTCTCTCACAATATTCTAGATTTTCCAGTATGTTCTAGAACATTCCAGATTTTTCCAGAACCCTCTGGAATATTCTAGTATATTTTATAATTTTTAAAACGAACTATGAACATGTGTGATTGTAGTTGTTCCAGAATCTTCTAAATTTTTCTCAAAATTTCACGAATGATCTGAGAAATTCCATCCAGCATATAGTCACACACTAAAAATTCTTCTACACCTATGGATGGTAGACGAACAGAACATTCCACATTAAAATTACCTTTAAAAGTTGCTGACTGTGAATATTACTCGTAAAACAGTGCAAAACATCTTATGGCTCACCGAAACTTTTCAGAAGCACTAAATAGAATACTCCAAAATCTATGAGATAATACAAACGAAATGGGAGGTGCTTTGTTAATATTGTCAGGGGATAATTGGCGATTTACGCAAGACTTCCGAAAATCTACGAATAAGAGAAGGCAGTACCCAATAGATGAAAGTTATGACCAAATCGTACTGACAAATAAATTGTGCAATGTTGTGGAGACACCTGAACTACTTACAAATGAAGTATACCCAAATATTGTGGATAATTATACTAATTCAGAATGCGAAAGAGTAATTTTGACGACGAAAAACAAAATTGTCAAAAGAATCAATAGAACGATTCAACAAATGATTCCGGAGGAATAGATAATTTACATGCCGATCGATAAAATGATTGATGATGATGAAAACGTCAATTTCCTTATTGAATTTTTAAATTAGTTGAATGTACCAGGAATGCCATTACACTGTCTTAAATTGAAAGTTGGTTCGCCAATTATTTTACTACGAAATCTGAACTCGCCGAAATTGGTGAAAGTTGGCTTATAGTACGGCCATAATTTCTTAGAGATTCTTTATTTGTTCATATTAGATATCCAGAAAGAAGGTAACCTTTCCCATACATATTTGCCTGCCTCAAATCAAATTTAGAAGAATATGGATCATTTATCCCCCCATCCTAAGGGATATTCCATACATGATAGAAGAGAGAAAATATGGGTTACGTAGAAGCGACGCATTCATCTTATTGCAAGGAAATAGAGGAAACAACTGATGTTCAAAGAAGTATATACACTCCAAATGGTTCAACATTTACACTCTGGCGATGCTATTTTGCCAATGGTATTTACAACAGATCCGTACCGATGAATATTTTGGAAGAATTGTTATCTGGTCTGATAAATGTTATTTTTCAAATGCGACTTACGCCTTTTATTACAGATTAATGCTTAATTGAAGTTCGTGGAATCGAATTTCGGCCTTATTCACTTATTAATACGTCGATTTTTTATTTGGTGAGTAAATTGACGTTTGTTGGTTTAATTGAGCTTGGTGGAACCCAGAAAGTAACTTAACTAGGCAATAATGACTAATAGCCGATTTTTTTATTGCAATTTGTCATATTACTTTTCCGCCAACCTATCTAATATGCGAGAAAAGTATTGGTTTTCCCACAAAAAAATTGGAAATTTGAAAAAAAATTTTGAGTTATTTTTACGTTATCCATCAACAACAACACGAAAAAACAGTTTTTAGAAAAAAAATCCTGTGTGTATGTCGTCGTCGTCGTCGTTGTCGTCGGCCACTTATCCTTGTAAATCTTGTTAGCACGATACAGCCTCCGGAGTGCAATAAGTCACCAATTTTATGATGGAATATTGTTAAGGACATTTCACAGATGAACCCTATTGATTTTCAGCTCACCAGAGCCAGTACAACGGGTGCTATGGTACTTGAAGTACGACATTTTGTCGTTTTTCGAGAAATTTCAGTTTGTTAGCACGATACAGCCTCCGGAGTTCAACAAGTCACCAATTTTATGATTGAATATTATTCAGGGCATCTCACTGATGAACCCTATTGATTTTCAGCTCACCAGAGCCAGTACAACGGGTGCTATGGTACTTGAAGTACGACATTTTGTCGTTTTTCGAGAAATTTCAGTTTGTTAGCACGATACAGCCTCCGGAGTTCAACAAGTCACCAATTTTATGATTGAATATTATTCAGGGCATCTCACTGATGATTGATTTTCAGCTCACCAGAGCCAATACAACCGGTGCTACAGTACTTTAAGTACGATATTTTTGTCATTTTTGGAGAAGTTTCAGTTTGTTAGCAAGATGCAGCCTCCGGAGTATATACAAGTGATGACTTTTATGATTGGATATTATTCAGAGCGTCTTAAAGATGAACCCTATTGACATTGAGCTCACTAAAGCCAGTACAACGGGTGCTGTGGTACTTGAAGTACCAAATTTTTGTTATTTTTGGAGAATTTTCAGTTTGTTAGCACGATACAGCCTCCAGAGAGTATACGATTGATCAACTTCATGAATAAGTATTGTTCAAGGTGTCTCACAGATGTAGCCTATTGATTTTCAGTTGACGAGAGCGAGTACAGCGGGTCCTATAAAACTAGATATACTAAATTTTTGGTTATTTTTGGAGAAATTTCGGTTTGTTAGCACGATACATCCCCCGAAGTGTATACAAGTAACAATTTTATGATAGAATATTGTTCAGGGCCACAGATGCGGAAAAGTTAGTTTTAACCTTTAAAACCGTTTATTTTTTCATAAAATTATTATTTTCTTGTTTGTATAGGGTCTATCTTTAAAATAAAAGCAATTCCAAAAATTATTCAACATTCCTGTTGAGGTTGTTGGAACCGACTATAAAAAACTATTTTAATACCCAATAAAACACCTTCCATCACTAAATTTAATATGATGGGAGACAGAGGGTCTTCCTGATTGACCCTTCTATTGATTTCAAATAGACGTGTTGTTGTCCTGAAACTAGACATGTTCTTAGTGTTTTTGCCAAATTAGAAAGTAGTATTTATACTTCACTGAACTGCTATTTCTAACAGTTTAACCTTTCATTACAAATACGATTTGGATTTATGTGACCCCACAAGAGTTCTTGAAATGAACTTATCAAGTTAGATGTTGATTTTCTTTGATTCATTAATACTAATATTTCAGGTTGTTTATAGACGCATCAAAGTATCTTAAGTAGGGAAAAATTTAAATCCTCTTAGCTAAAATATGCCGTCACCTCAATATTAGTCGTGGCTAACATTATCAGGGAATTTGGGGAGAAGTTTCGACCTTAATATCAGTAGTAAACAAAAATTATGGAGACAAATTCTAAATCGGAAGTAAAACAAGTCATAGAACTAGGAGGAACTTCCTCTTTTGTTCATAGGACACACTTTTTTCTACTGATATTAAAGATATTCTTTGCCATTTAATTTTTATTCTTGTTATTTTCTAAACATTTAGACTTCGCTCTAAACCATTTTTAATTTTAATTAACATTAAGTAAATATCATGCTAGTAAAATTTCCCACTTTTTCGCAGTTTTTAGTGTATGTCAAATGTGTAGAACTACATAATAGACGTTAACGTCGCAGGGCTCGGAAATTACTCCAATTTTTCGTTCCAGTAATGAAAATGTTGCCTTTAAATTGGAACACTATTCATTGAATTTCTTTCTTTGCGATTTGAAAACTCTATTTTTACTTCTTTTAGAATCTTATTCGAAAGTATAATAGTACATTCTGTATAAGTATCTATCGTACAACCTATTATATATACTTGAAAGTTTAAATGCTTTAAAAATTATATTCTAAATAATAAAAAAACGGAAACCAAGCATGGTTCAATTATTCACTTCAACCACTAGATCTGGCAACACTGGTTTGTTGCCGCTAGGCTCTTGGAAAATCAATATGGAAACGTTTATACCTCTGAGCCATGTTTCGACTGTCCCTCTATCTCTCTTTCCTTCTCTTTTATTCACAGTTCCTTTCTTTCTACAGCTCTAAAAATAGTACTGTGACGAGGGCTGAGGGTCTTGGTATCCGTTGGAACCGTAGTTAGGGACAAAGCGATACAGACACAATGGATGGAAATATTTTCTCTTTACAAATGATAAATAATACATGCTACTTTGAAAATATGGAAGATAAAAATATACAGTGGGTTTTAAAAATTTGATTTATACAAAACATAAGTTGTCATGATAATTTGAATTGTTTAAATTCTTATATAAAATTAATGGCTTTTAAATGATAATTCTTTATTACTGTCATTAACAAGCGATTTGTTTTGTATTGTTGGGGTTAAAATCAATTGGAGTCTTGAGTTGTTTTCTATTTCTGTATGATTCTTATTTCGCTAATTAACCCGTTAAAGCCCGATTTATTGTTTTTTTTTCGAAAATTATCATTTCTTTGATAAGTTAAACAAAAAGTTTAATTATTTTGAAAAAAGTTTTCTAGTTTTTAAAAAAATGCTCGTTGCCATAAATATGGCATCGCTATGTCTTTATGGGATCACACAAACTGTTTGAGAGAATGACTACACATACAATTTAACCCTTAACTGGTGACGTGGTATTTGCGTCACACAAGTAGTGACGTAGGGTCTGTCATACCCAGTTATATATATATTTTTTTAAAGTGCTTGTTTAATATAAGCAACCAAATGCACATGACTATATCATTGTTTAATGTCTTTTTCAATTGTATGGCAAAATAATTTAAAAATAGGCCTTTGTACATGAAGAGTAATACCATAAGAATGGGCAGTTTCAACAATAGAAGGATCCAAATGGCAAAAATTCGAAAGACAATTTCCTGGAAGTTTATATTTTCCAAAGTGCTTAATCCATTCGTTAAATGTTTCAATTACCATGCTTGCTTTCTCCGTCATAAGCGTCAGAGTGCCTGGTGGCAAGTTGTCACACCATCCTTTGACCTTTAAATAGAACTGCTGGGGGAATTCTTCCTCCGCTGACGCTACCACAAGCAATAACAGTAACATTCTCCGCATCACTAGGTGGACCCTTTTGGCTCCCTTTTTAACAAGGATAGTTTGCTGGTGATGCAACGTTAACCTGCACCCCTTTTCATCCATATTACAAATTCTGTCAGGTTTATCCATTAGGTCAAGTTCTAAAAGCAATTTTTGAACCTTTTCAAAATAATCAGATACAATATGTTTGTTGAGCTTTTGTGCCTTTCTAGGAGTAATCCCTGGGTTTCTCTTTAAAAACGCTTTTAACCAATGACGGCCAGCTAGGCCGTATTAAAAACAGATCTGCGAAGCATTCGTTTCGTAAGAGGATAACCCACCTGGGCCAGTCTAATAATTCGGGACGCCAATTCTGTTTCTTGATCTTCATTCAGAACACTTTTTCTACCAAGTGATTGTTTTACGGTAGTGTTTTTGTTCATGTAACGATTAAGAGTCCTTCGTGGTATTTTATAATGCTTTGAAGTTGAGTTTTTCGACTCCCCATTTTGTATAGCTCTTATGGCGCACTTAAGGTCTTCTTCCGTTCACTTGTTGTGTAAGGTGACATCTGTAAAACAAAAATTTGAATCAGTAGTCATTCAATAAGTATGAACCAAAGGTAATATGCCCATAGGGCATATTAACTCCCAATAAGGATGGGCGTATTAGCGTCAGAAACAGAAAATGCATATTAACATTTTTTAGCGGTAATTTATTAACATCTTTTTAAAGGTAGTATGCTAAAAGAATGGTAAAAAGGTGTATTTTAAAATGCTGTACTTAGCGTTATTGTATACAAACATACACAATATTTACACTCTATTGAAGCACGTCTTATTTTTATAATATATAGCGCCGAAAACGTATGTCACCCCTTCAACTTATCTGGAGAGACTAACAAACACAGATTCGGCTCGTAGTACTGTAAGTACGAAATATTGAAAGTCTTGACCGCCTTCTATTAGCAACTAAGCTAAACTTTTTAAAATTGCAGCAGGTGAGCATATTGCCAGCAGGGACATACACCTACCTCATAAAAATGAGGCAATGTGCCATAAATTTCATATCATTTTATTGGGACTTGAAACGAGCAAACTTTCTATGAAGCATGATATATTTCACTAAAACTAATTAATAAGTCTAATACAAAGATATCGTTTATACACACAATAGCTTTGTTCGCGGGTGTGATTCCGAACCAGTTTAGGGACTGGCAGCATGCGCACATTCAAAATTGTCGTTCGCGGTTCACTCAGTTCTGAATTTTTAGTTATAGTTCCGTGTTCGCGGGTCCCAATGATTCGGTTCATTATTGATTCCAAATCGGTTATAGCAGTTCTTGGGTTTTTGTTAGAACTAAAAGTTCGGTTCGGTTGCCCATGCGCTTTACCAAAAAGTCGGCGTCAGAGTAAACTGGCATCAGCTGTTATTTGATGGCGAGTTTGTTTACATGGTTGTTCCAGTCAAGTTTAAAGTCTAAATTTGTAATTTGTAGTTAAATAAAGTACTACAAAGCTCCCGTTTATTTAGACCAGTAATGTGTTAGAAACCATTTACGAGTCCATTTTTGAAATTCCTCCTCTGAAGTTGATAGAAACATCAAAAACTCAGATATAATTCTAATCTATCAACAATAAAGAAAACGAAAAAATCTAATATAGTCCGGGAAAGTAAGGTCGAAAAATCTGTTAACTATCAAAACTTTCCCATAACTGTTTTTTCATTTTTAAATGAAAATATATTGACCCAGCATCACTCTCCTAGATTGTCTAATAATTTCCACTGGAGCTTGCGACGCAGCTTGCAAGCACAGCTCAGACCACCTAAAATTCAAGTGGATGTGTTCTTACAAAAAAAAATCGTAGAGATGAAAATTGAAGCAAATCTTATGCTCTTGAAGGTGACGTAAATAGTTTTTTTAAAAAAAAAATTCCGATCTTAAATTTTCCAAAAATTGAAAAACATTACGAAAATTATATTTTTGGTTGGTAATTATAAATAAAATATTAATATCGAGGTCAAAACATAGATAAACATAGAGGGCAAACTTCTGAAAATTTACATTTTTTCAGATTTGGAAAATTCAAAATGGCGGCTGCGCAAATTGGAAGCAAATTTTTTTTTTCAATCGCGTCTAAATTTATGAACATTACCGATAATGAGAAACGGTTTAATGCAATCGACATAGTGAAAGCTATATTTTTATTAATAACATAAACAAAATTTTTAAAAATTTTTTTACATAATTTTTTAGAACATTTACCGAAAATAAAAATTTTTACATCTAGTTTTTTCTCATTTTGGTGTTGAAAAATTCCTTAAAAATATCTTTTTACTTTATAAATATGTTTGGTTTTTAAAGACGAGTATTTTGAAAAAAAAAAATTTTCAGATGCGACTTTTACAAGCTGAGATAAACAAATTCAAAATCTGCTAGATACTGTCATAATATTAATTCAAATTTTGATCACTTCGCTAGGTTGTTGAATCTCAACTCAACTTAAACACAATTTTTCATTTTCTACCGTTAATTGGTCCATTCAAAAGAGAACAGTAATCCTAGCTCGCTCGGCCAAACGGTGCGGCGGCAGCTGCTTGGCGTTCTGGTGGGGGGTCAGCGCTCATTCTCTTCGAACGCCCAAAATACCCTTACTAACATGACTGACGACGTACTTGTACCCGACGAATTATTGAACATTATTTCGTGTTGTTGTACCACAGGGTGCTCTACTACCAGGTGTGGTTGTAAAAAAGTTGGCATACATTGTATGATATTATGTAAAAATTGCGAAGGCAAAAACTGTTGTAACATCGAAATTGTAAGTACGGTATTTGACAATGACGAGGAAGATAATGAATCTCTGAATGATAAGCTAAATTTTGATATGACTCAATTAGTTGATTGTGAACTTGCATCGATAGTAGCAATAATATCGATGAGGATTTGTTTGCTAATGATGATGACGAGGAAAATTGTACAGAGCCATTTCCTCAGAGACCAAAAAGGGCGAGAATTTGTAGAAAATAGATGTAAATTTGTAAATAAATAATATTCTTAGTATCTACGTTTCGAATTATGTATAATATATATAATAAATGGATTTATAGATATAAATTATAAATATCATTGTACCTTATTTCTAGTAATATGTAATGGTTGATAATAACCATACTATTAGCAAACCACAAATGCGAAATTTTTACAAAGAAAACCAAAATAAAAGCTTGAGCTTCGTTCAACTGCGAACGAGCACTGACCCCCCACCACAACGCCAAGCAGCTGCCGCCGCACTGTTTGGCCGAGCGAGCTAGGATTACTATTCTCTTTTGAATGGACCAATTGACGTTAGAAAAATGAAAATTTGTGTTTAAGTTCAGTTGGGATTCGACAACCTAGCGAAGTGATCAAAATTTGAAAATTTCAATCAATATTATCACAGAATCTAACAGACTTTGAATTTGTTTATCTCAACTTGTAAAAGTTGCATCTAAAAAAATTTTTTTAAAATAATCGTCTTTCAAAGACACACATATTTATAACGTGAAAACATATTTTAAACAAATTTTTCAACGCCAAAATGAGAAAACACTAGATGGAAATTTTTTTATTTTCGGTATATGTTCTAAAAAATCTTGTAAAATTTTTTTTAAAAATTTTGTTTATGTTATTTATAAAAATATAACTTTCACTCTGTCGATTGCAACAAACCGTTTCTCAATATCGTTAATGTTCATAAATTTAGACGCGATTGAAAAAAAAATTTGTTTCCAATTTGCGCAGCCGTCATTTTGAATTTTCCAAATCTGAAAAAATGTAAATTTTTAGAAGTTTGCCCTATGTTTTGACCTCGATATTAATATTTTATTTATAATTACCAACCACAAATATAATTTTCGTAATTTTTTTCAATTTTTGGAAAATTTAAGATCGGAATTTTTATTTTAAAAACTATTAACGGTAGAAAAATGAAAAATTGTGTTTAAGTTGAGTTGAGATTCAACAACCTAGCGAAATGATCAAAATTTGAAAATTTCAATTAAAATTATGACAGTATCTAGCAGATTATGAATTTGTTTATCTCGGCTTGTAAAAGTCGCATCTGAAATTTTTTTTCAAAATACTCGTCTTTCAAAAACAAACATATTTATAACGTAAAAAGATATTTTTAAGAAATTTTTCAACACCAAAATGAGAAAAAACTAGAAGTAAAAATTTTTAATTTCGGTAAATGTTCTAAAAAATGATGTAAAAATTTTTTTAAAAATTTTGTTTATGTTATTTATAAAAATATAACTTTCACTCTGTCGATTGCAACAAACCGTTTCTCAATATCGTTAATGTTCATAAATTTAGACGCGATTGAAAAAAAAAATTTGTTTCCAATTTGCGCAGCCGCCATTTTGAATTTTCCAAATCTGAAAAAATGTAAATTTTTAGAAGTTTGCCCTCTATGTTTATCTATGTTTTGACCTCGATATTAATATTTTATTTATAATTACCAACCAAAAATTTTCGTAATTTTTTTCAATTTTTGGAAAATTTAAAATCGGAATTTTTTTTTTAAAAACTATTTACGTCACCTTCAAGAGCATAAGATTTGCTTCAATTTACATCTCTACGATTTTTTTGTAAGAACACATCCAGAATTGACACGAGCATAAATCACTTGAATTTTAGGTGGTCTGAGCTGTGCTTGCAAGCTGCGTCTCAAGCTCCAGCGGAAATTATTAGACAATCTAGGAGAGTGATGCTGGGTCAATATATTTTCATTTAAAAATGAAAAATCAATTATGGGAAACTTTTGACTTTTATTTCCTTACTTTCCCGGACTAATATGGGTTATTTCCATGCCGTATCACAAAAAATATCTTTTTAATCAATCGTATTTGCTAAGAGTTAAATTTTATCTGGCTTTCACTTTCGTAAGAATCTAAATTTCTACCCAGAAACTAATGTTTTTATCACATTTCTTCGTTGTGATTAAAACCTATGAATGACCTAGTATTGTACTTCTTTTCAAAAATCTATATACAGGGTGTTTTTAATGTTGACCGGGTTATATTATCTTGTTAGTGTAAGCATAAATTGAACTCAAAAAATAATTGTTTACTTATACCTGCTCATTTTTTAAGATTTTTTGGTTAGATTTTACACTATTCAGCATCAGTAAGAGACAGTCGAAAGCATAGATCACCTTTGTCGAAAGATAAACTTTTCCTGTGGTCCTTAAATCGTTGGCGGTAAATAAAAATCCTGAATCGGTTTCTAATCACGCATGCGGATTACAACGATCCTGATTTGGTTCGTAATCGATTCTATTTTTGACCCGCGAACAAAGCTAATAATTTGATTAGGTCCTAGAACTGTATCTTGTGTGGTATACTATTATCAGTAGTAATAACCCAAGGACATTGATAATTGTTCGAAAAATTTTTATAACAGATTTCGAAAGCTTGTTGCTTGGAAACAGACCGACGCCGCAGGCGGAGGTCTGTTGCCTATAAGCAACAAGCTTGAGAAAGTTGTTATAAAATTTTTGAGCATTTATCAATGTTCGAGGGTTATTCGATAAAAATGTTTTTGCTAATTATAGAAAAGAAGTACAGAGCTTCTATAATTTCATTAATATTCTCGTCAGTATTATGACCAAATCGTGACATTTTGAAACGTCAAAATCGAAATAAATAATCAAATTGTATCCATAGCAACGTGATAGAGTGAAAACAGCCCATGGGATCTGTTTTCAGTATAATGTTGTTCTGATTGCTTGTGTTCAATCAAATGACATCAAATTAACTAATTTCATTGGATTTTTACTAGAGCAAAAAATTTTCAAGGTAATAAGTATGTTCATATTCTTAAACTTAGAGATTAAAAACTTATTTGTTAAATGTGTTCCTCAGATGTTATATGAAATTAATGATTTATAAAAATATACTGCAGTTCCAAAATAGGCACTAAATTCTCAGAAATGATTAGGATTAATGATTAACGTTGTCCGTTATTCCACGGCTATTTAGCGGCATGTGAATGATTTAAATATAAGGATGCTAAAATAAATGTCTAGAATCACTGCCTGACTACAATTGCTGTCGAATTGTAAATTCATGCGAGAGTCAGTCACTAAATTTCTCTTTTGATCAATTCTTACACTTTCTAATTCATCGCCGCATTCCCCCCCTGATTCCAGCACCCTTATTATAAAACCCTATTTATATTCGTCAGGGTTTTTAAGTAAGATTCATCACCCCTATCAATACCAAATCTATTATCTTCCAGCACCGGTTTAGAGCGACCACATTTTCGCTGTTATATTTATTTCTCTGCTTCCCTAATCGTCTAAAGATAATTTTGTCAACTCCTAGTCACTGTTTTGGATAAAAAAATTGGTTTCTGCATTGTTGAATCATTTTCTAACTAACATTGAGCCAGTCATTAACTGAGAACATTTTCTGTAGATAACGTTAAAAGTAGCCAAAGACAAGTTTTATGTACATGATCCCAAATATCTTAAAAAGTCGACGTGATTGTCCTACGCAAATAATTAGTATCATAGAAAGAGAAGAATATAGATTGTATATAAGAAATAATCCCCGATATGGCGATAAATATAATGTTACTGATAATAAAACAACATAAAATCAACATTAGCATTTGTAATTTCCGTTTGGCTGGAAACCTTATCTTGCAAAAAGTATCTAACCTCAGTTTTCTATCTCACAGAACACTTATATTGACTATTCTGCTTGAACTTTTATCTTATCTGGTTAAGTATATAAATAATTTACTATCATGTTCCATTTCTAGAAAAGATTTTCTAATATTATTGAGTTGATAGAACTAAAAATTATTTTGATTTACTTTTTGTGGTTAATTCAGATTTCGTAGATATGACAATATTTTAAATAGGATTTTATGTAAGAACTTTATGACTTAATTATTATTAAAACACACTTACAAAACTATTTGTTTATCTTAAATGTGATTATGGAATCTTCTATTTCACACCGGTTTGAAGATAGTAGCCAATTTTAGCTGAAAAAATGGCGAGAACTGCTCAATTCCCTGTTTCAGTGGCGGGCAGAATATATATTCAATCGAATTCATATTTCGGAGAGGCACCTTTATATTCAATTAGTAGGGGTGTACTGGTGTAGAGGACACACTGTTTGGAGGGAATTTGCTTACCATGGGGACCAATAGTTGCAACGTAATCCCTAAAACTAAAATAAATTGTAACTTCAAGAGGAAACGAGATACCAAATCAGCATTTGGAGGGTAGAAGGATTATAATGTTGAAAACAGACTGTTCAAAAAAAATTTGCTAACGATGGGGAACAAGGGTTGAAACGTCGCCCCTAAAACCAAAATAAATTGTTACTTCAAAAGGAAACGAGATACCAAGTCAGTATTTGGAAGGTAGAAGGATTATAATGTTGAAAACATACTGTTCAAAGGTAATTTGCTTACGCTGGGGAACAAGGGTTGAAACGTCACCCCTAAAACTAAAATAAATTGTAACTTCCAAAGGAAACGAGAAGCCAAGTTAATATTTGGAGGGTAGAAGGACTATAATGTTGAAAACGCACTGTTCAAAGGAAATTTGCTTACGATAGGGAACAAGCATTGAAACGTCACTTCTAAACCTAAAATAAATTGTAACTTCCAAAGGAAACTAGAAGCCAAGTTATTTGGAGGGTAGAATCATTATAATGTAGAGAACACACTGTTCCAATCAAAGTATATATAATTCACTCTAAATTATTTTAATTTATTCAACGGCTAATTCTTTGCAACTCCACTTAATTTAATATTGCCTACATATTTCGCACATATTATTGAGTGTTTTTGTACTGATATTTTGATGTATCTTAATTTCATCACAGTGTGTAGACATTGTTAGGGAATAGATCTCAAACAAATTCTGCACTGAAATATTTAAGAATGTCTGTCCATACTTTTAAAGCAAAATAAACATTTTGTTGCAACACTTTCACTATTCTGTAATAGCAACTGTTTCAACTCAGTTCCATATTCATTAATTGGTGCGTTCTTTTTGATTGAGATCTCAGATCACTTCAGTTAAAGTGATCTGAGATAAAGTGATGTGAGTAAGCACCAAAAAGAACGAAATCTCAATTGAAGCGCACGATCTGTCGATAGATTCAAACTATACGGCAGATTCGTATCAGCATCTAATAATGTTAATTAATGTATCCATAATTTGTAACAAAAGAAAAATAGATTGTGTGTGTTTATTGTTTATATGTCAATGGTTAAAACCTTAGATAACCTTGGTTAAATTACAAATAAACCAAGCAAATCAAATATTTCTTCGTTCCCTCCACTTTATTTACGACTCAATTCCAACTGAAACCCCCTTACAACACATTCAGCATCGGTGAAGGGGGAGGAAAAATCTCAGCTCACTTAAAGTGAGTAAAACAAAAAGAACGCTCACATTACTGATGTGAGCTGAGATTAACTGAGATCTCAGTCAAAAAGAACGCACCTAATGTCTACAAAATCATCCAAAGAATTTTTATAGCAAAATTGGGAAAAAAATACAATAACTCATACTACATAACTATTGGGACATATGCTAAGCGTAGATTGATTGGACCAAAATATGGCGATAGGACCAAATATACCTCAATAAGATATTGCTGTGGAAAAAGATAAAGGGCGTTAAAGTTGAATTTTTTTTTTCGTTTTTTGCTAATAATTTCACTGTATATTTATCGATTGTTATCAAAATCGGCACAGATGCATAATTTTATACAGGCAATATTATTTCATGTATTATTTGACATTTTGTTACAGGGGGAGCCTCTTGAAGGATTTCTGATGATGAAATTGACAGCTAGTGACAGATTATCCATAATATCACTAAAAGTATTTTGTAAAAAAAAATAAGAATCTCCATTTAAATTTGGAGGCAGAACATATGGCCCTAGTAGTTGGTCGCCTATAATGCCACACCAAATATTCAATTTAAGCTCATGCTGGAAATGTCTTTCTTTCATAGCATGCGGATTTTTTTCTTCTCAATAATGGCTGTTTCGCCTCGTTTGGTAAAAGTCGCTTCATCGCTGAACATAATATTCTTAATAAAATTTCGGTCATCATTATGCTTGTTGAGAATACGTTGGCAGAACTATAACCGTCGTGGGAGATCTCTTGGAAGCAAATATTGAACAGGAGTGAAGGGATAAGGGTGAAACTTCTCTTTTTTTAGAATTCTAATAATAGACAACTGACTTACTACTGTTGCTGATGACAAACGACGTGAACTTACTGTAGGATTTTCATCTATTGAAACCAAAATTTCATCTTCTTGATTAGGTGAAATTTGTTTCGGACGACCACCTTGATTTTTATTGTGAAATGACCCGGTTTCGCCCAAACGATGAAATAGATCGTCAATAAAAGTTACCAGTCAATTTCATCATCAGAAGTCCTTCACGAGGCTCCCCCTGTAACAAAATGTCGAATAATATATAAAATAACATTGCCTGTATAAAATTATGCCTCTGTGCCGATTTTGATAACAATAGATAAATATACAATGAAATTGTTAGCAAAAAACAAAAAAAAAATCAACTTTAACGCCCTTTATCTTTTCCCACAGCAACATTTTGTTGAGGTATATTTGGTCCTATCGCCATATTTTAGTCCAAACAATCTACCCTTAGCCTATGTCTCAATAGTTTTGAATCACCCTGTATATACTCCACAATTGTAGCCATCCGTTTGTGAAATGTGTTTTTGTTTTTTTAGTGATACATTTTCGGTTCAACCCTTGTTCCCCATCGTAAGCAAATTTTCTACAAATAGTGTGTTTTCAACATTATAATCCTTCTAGCCTCCAAATATTAACTTGTAAAAGTTTGTAAAAACTGTAAATAACGTTCAGCATTCATAGATTCGCGAAAAAAAGGTCCTATTAATTTGTTATCATAAATGCCACACCACACGTTCGTCTTAAACGAATATAGGTTATGAGACTTTAATACAAAATTGGGATTTTCCTCAAACCACCAGCGACAATGTTGCGACGAGACAGTTCCATTTGACGAAAATGTCGGCTCATCGGAAAAAAATATATGCCTCGTAAAAAAAGGGTCCTCCTCTAACTCTCCTTGGATGAGAGAGCAAAAATCAAAGCGCCAATCATAATACCTTTTTTTGTGTGTACAATTTTTGGTTTGTATAGTTTGTATTTATTTAGTTTTAAAATTCTTGCCACTGTATTTTTACTTACATTTTGTTGTAACAACGACTTTCTGTTGCGCAATGTCAATTCTGGATTTGCTACAACAGACAGCATTACATCAAACTGCGTATTCTCATCAGCAACCAGTTTTCGAGGTTTTCCATTAAAATTATTTTTAATACATCCAGTTCTTCTAAATTTATATACTATTTTCGTTACAGTTGATTGGGTTATATTTTTATTGGGATGTCTAGTATTGAAAATATTTGCTGTTTCTCTATGCGTTTTATAGTAATCTCCCACAATCAAAACAATTTCTATTTTTTCATCAGTTAATAACGCTACCATTTTTACGAATATGTGTCTTATAAATTCTAACACGGTTTGAAATTTACTGTCAACATTTCCTTCCATCAACAAATTATTTGTTTGTCAGTGTATCATAGATTACATGTAACTACAGTTAAATTTGCGTTAATGTAGACATACGTTTTAAAAATAATTTTATCAATGTAAATGAATGTGATTACATATTTAAACGTAATTTTTAATTCTGATCAACATTTTTCGATATTGTCAAATTTAAAGGTACTTTACTCTCGAGTAAAACTCATATTTTCTAACAAACCTCGTATACGACTATAAAAATTGATATTTGATGACTGTATTTTAGGTTTTCGATAATGTAGAACATTTTATGAAGAATACTTAATAATAAAAAAGTTTTCCATATGATTCCAACTTGGGGGACATATTGTACATAAGAACGTTTGTATACAAGTACATGTTCTCTCTTCACTCCAACACTCAACCGATCATCATGAAAATTGGCATATAAGGTCTGTTCCAACCAACACAAAAACCGTACAATTACGATACAAACCCAGTTGACCTGCTGATTAGTGAATATAATAAGTCTGTGTAATTAACATCAAATTTGCTGCGTTACTGATATTGTACGGTAATAAAACGGTATTTACTTCGGTTGGAACAAACCTATATGTATTCTTTCATGGAGAAGATTTCTACACCTTCCTCTTTGTTGTAAATTCTAACCCTCAAAATTGGCCCCCAGGTGGCGCTGCAGTATATCAACTTCTATATTGTTTACTTTTTTCACGAGCACAGAAGTAGGAGAAGTGCTTTGCGTACAAATTGTACTCAATATATTTTCTACGAACATGTTTATTAATGAAAGAAAATATTTTGACATTTTCGTGTGGAAAAGTACCATAGCCAGCAAACAGTGACCAATTTTTGGCAGGACAACGTCTTCCAGGTTCATCTAGTTACCGTATAATATTGATGAAACTTATGCAGATTTATGATAAGTTTATTAGACATTCTGTCAGTTCAACACAAATTACAAAAGGGCTTTTCGGAAACGGTAATCTTAGATCAGATAGATCACTTATCAGCTGATTGTGGATTCTAACCCAGAACGAGATTTTTATCAGAGTTTCCGAACGACTCGTTCTGTTTTGTGTGGAAATGTCAAATTTAACAGATACTTAACAAAAACTTTTTATTTTTATTACTTTAGTTTCGTGGGTTGAGTTTTCATGTACTTCTCTCCATACTCATCTTGTAAAGCTTTAATTTGTTTTCACTCATCGTTGACACTAAATGTTAATACCAACAAGCTATTTTTTATATTGAAAAGTCAAAAAGTACAAAAACCACAAGCCCCAGCTGCCTGTCCACTACTAGGCTTAAAGAATTAATAACATTTTAGCTTGAAGAAAACAAAAACAAACAAAACAATCCGTCAGCTGATCGCATTTACCCACCGATGTACTAGGGTAGAAAGGATCCAAACATATGATTATGATCCGCTCAGTTCGTTCAGTTTCCGAACGTGAGTGAACGTGATCCGGATTACTTTCCGAACGTTCAGATCATGAACGGGTTAACCCGATCATAGTTTCCGAAAAGCCCTAAAGTGAATATGAATAATTATAGCAACTGTTTAAAATGTCCTCCATTGTTTTGTATACATACATTCGTCCGTTTTATGAAGTTATCAAAACCACGACTCAACATATCGACGGGAATACTTTCTATCACGTTATTTTCTTTGAGTTGATCGTGATTTCGGGGCACTGGATTGTAGTAACGACTTTTGACGTAACCCCATGAAAAAGTTAAATACTGTTAAGTCAGGAGAACGTGGTGGCCATAGTATGGGGCCTCCTCTCCCAATCCAATCATTTACAAAAGTGGCATTCAAATAATCTCTTGTGATTGCTGAATAGTGGGATGTACCTCCATCTTCATGGGTGCTTCTTGGATTTTCCAATGCCCAAATGCGACAATTGTGTTTATTCACCTTGTCATTAATATGGAAACTTGCTTCGTCGGACATTATCAAATTATGCAGTAAGTGATTAGTATTGTATAATAAATGTATATTATATACTTGAAAGAGCTATGTTAATAAATGTTTGTTATATCTATTAATATTTTTGTATATCTTCCTATTATTTACAAAATTATAGAACCTCGACCAGTCACTGTCAATCCAATGAACAAAGTTGTTTTACTAATTATATTGAAGACAAGAATGTTCCGATCAACCAACTACTCCTGCAATTTCTTCTAAGTGTTTCTTTTGCGGTTTTGATTATCATTCTCGTGATATGTGTCCAGCTAGAAATTGCAACTGCCATGGATGCGGGAAGAAGGGACATTTTTCAAAAGTCTGTAAATCTCGAGGCAATTCAGCAAAATCCACCAAATACTCAATCAAACAGACATCATCAACAATCCTGGCTACAATTTCAGCTGCATCCCCAGCTTGCCTGTCAAGAGCAATCCTTCAAATTGACGTTAATGGAATTATGACGGATGCGTTGATTGATACAGGAAGTTCGGATAGTTTCATAAATAATAAAATAGTACGAGCAAGAAAAATGAAGATATTTCCTTCCTCATGTATAATGTAGCCATGGCCTCTACGTCTAAAGTGTCTCAAGTGATCGGATGCTGTATCCTGACCATTAAAATGTTGCAGAATAAACACGAAAACTTCAAATTACTAGTACTTGATGATTTGTGTGCAGATATGATAATAGGTCATGATTTACTCAAAGAGCACTCAGGTGTAGAAGTGACTTTTGGTGGACCAATAGATTCTTTGGCAGTATGTAATCTAGCTTTGGCTAACGTTGATCCATTTCCTCTATTCTCACATTTGGCTCCAAATTGTAAACCTATCGCAGTGAGATCTCGCCGATACACATCTGATGATTCTAAATTCATTGATAATGAAGTGAAGAGACTATTAGAAGAAAATATTATTGAGCCAAGTAACTCACCGTGGCGTGCACAAGTTTTAGTCACCTCAAGCGAAACTCATAAAAAGCGAATGGTAATTGATTATTCACAAACAATCAATAGGTTTACATTACTTGATGCTTATCCATTACCACGGATAGATGATATTGTTAATCAAATAGCAAAGTACGAAATATTCAGTACAATTGATCTACGCAATGCTTACCACCAGATTCCCATCAGAGATAACAAAAAAAAGTATACTGCTTTTGAAGCTTGCGGTAAACTTTACCAATTCCGTAGAATTCCATTCGGAGTAACTAATGGAGTAGCCTGCTTCCAGAGGACAATTCAAAATATAATCGAAAGTGAGGGTTTGAAAGATACTTATGCTTACTTGGATGACGTAACCATTTTTGGATCGAACAAGATGGACCACGATCATAATTTACAACTCTTCATGAATGCTGCAGAGAAGTATAGTTTAACGTTGAACAAGGAGAAATGTATGTTTTCCACTGACAAAATAAATATTCTTGGCTATACTATTACGGGGAAAACAATTAAACCAGACCCAGAGAGACTCAGACCACTTTTGGAACTTCCCGCACCAAATAGTTTAGCTTCCCTTCGCCGTATAATGGGAATGTTTGCTCATTATTCGAAATGGGTGCCTAATTTCTCTGAGAAAATTCAACCACTGGTACAGTGTAAAACATTTCCCATGTCTGAAAATGCTATTACAGCTTTCGAACTATTGAAGAAAATTATTTCCAGTGCTGCCGTGAAATGTATTGACGAATCCGTTATGTTCACCGTAGAAACTGATGCGTCGGATTTTGCTATTGCTGCCCAACTCACTCAGAATGGAAGACCTGTAGCGTTCTTTTTAAGAACTCTTTCAAGTACCGAACAGAGACATTTATCCGTTGAAAAAGAAGCATATGCTATTGTGGAAGCCCTCCGGAAATGGAGACGTTTCCTTATTGGCCGACATTTTCAGTTGATTACTGATCAAAAATCGGTATCTTTCATGTTTGATCACAAAGTTTCCAGTAAAAACAAAAACGATAAAATCATGCGGTGGCGCCTAGAACTATCATGTTTCAGATATGATATTATATATAGTCCTGGAATCGAAAATACAGTAGCAGACACCTTCTCGAGAATAACTTCAACATTGTTGAATGAAGATAACAGGAAGACTCTTTATAATCTACATAACTCTCTGTGTCATCCTGGAGTTACTCGAATGAACCATTGGATTCGCTGTAAAAATTTACCTTTCTCTATGGAAGACATTCGAAAAGCCTCGATTCCATAGAAATAGAGGAACTCTAATAAAATCTACATCTCCATTTGAAAGGTTGAATATAGATTTCAAGGGGCCTCTACATTCTTCAACAAATAATAAATATATATTAACTATTGTGGATGAATATTCACGATTTCCTTTCGCTTTTGCTTGTCCAGATATGACCTCTACGACAGTTATAAAATGCCTTCGTCAACTTTTCGTTATTTTTGGTACGCCATCTTATGTACATTCTGACCGAGGAACTTGTTTCATAACTCAGGAACTAAAAGGATTTCTAGGATCACTTGGTATAGCTTCAAGTCATACTACAGCTTACAATCCCCAAGGAAACGGCCAATGTGAGCGTTATAATGGTATTATATGGAGAACAATTCAACTTACGTTGACATCACAGAGACTCAGGATCGATCAGTGGGAATCAGTGTTACAAGAAGCTCTTCATCCAATAAGATCTTTGTTATGTACAGCAACCAATTGCACTCCACGCGAGAGGATGTTCAGTTATCCTTGACGATCCTCTAATGGTACTACAGTTCCAACATGGCTTTCTGTTCCTCGTCCGGTATATCTTACAAAACATGTAAGAACCAACAAGTACGAACCATTGGTGGAAGAAGTTCAACTAATCGAAGCAAACCCTGATTATGCACATGTACGCTTTTTGAATGGTAAAGAAACCACTGTTTCAACCCGTCATTTAGCTCCTCAAGGAGATATGACCTTGTTGAGTGAATCAAATTCAAATCTACATCAAGAAAACTCAAATACAACCTCGAATGGCAATACCGATCTAGTTTTGATGGAGAAGCGAAAATCCAATCTTCCACAGGAGACAGCTGAAATTAGTCAAGTAGAGATGCCAGAAAGAATAGATGATATTGCTGTTGGACGACCAGTTCGAATTAGGAATACTCCAAAGTATTTGGAGGACTTCGTGATAAACTGAGGGGGGATGAATGTAATATATTGATCTGATCTTCGTTGAGATTTTTGTACAGTTGATTTTGTCAATGTCAAGTTGTTAAAAGTCGAATAAAGCCTATTTCAGTTCAGGTTTATTTACTACACTACCTGAAAAATCTAAATAAAATTATGAGAAAGAATATGAACGGTTTTTAAAGTGGTGTGTAGAAAACAATGTGAAAAATTACACAGAGAATGTCAGCTATAAATGTCAGTTTGTCTGCTATAAGTTAAACAGTGCATCCAACTGTATGAAATGTTGCCACAAACGATGCTGAAATGGTTATTTTAAGAAACTGTTTTCGACGTCACAAAGTGAATTTTGTAGACGTGAATTATAAAAAATATCAAGAAAAATGGAAATAAATTGTAGATGAAATAGGGAATTGTACGTCACTAGACGTGCAAGAGGCTACCAAATTTACAACACGTAACCTCCTGCCACAAAAGTCGAGAAAGAAATACGGTATGGTTAATGTATATGTTGATAATAAGAAAGAGATATAAAAAATATTACAATTATTACTTAATTCTTTAATATGATTAGAAAAAGCATAGTATTGAACTTGTGGGAAATGGCCAACTTTTTCACTAGTTGAATAATATACTATTTTAATAAACTGACAATTATTAATTACCTTCTAATTTTCTATGAATGATTTGATTATAAATTAGATTAATTATTTGAGAAATTAAAAGTTTTTACAGTCGCTAGCATCACGATAACAAAATATATTTATTTTATATGACCATGTTTCTAAAAAGGTTTAATCACTGTGCTGTTCACCCCTAATAATAGTCCGTCACTGTTACTTTTCCCCACATGGGGAATATGACTCATGTTCAGCTGTCTACACTACCCGATGGTTTTCAAAAATAGGTTTGCGTGAACGTGGAGGGCTGCTAATATATCTGGGCGACCCTGAAAGGCCTGGGGTAGTCGCCGGGCGAGCTGAGGTACTATTTATTGATCTATCCCAGTGGGGGAACGAAAGCTAGTAACGGAAGTTATTTGGGGCGTTTCGGTACAGAACTTTCAAAGTTTTCTACTATTCATAATAAGGGTAGTTGCTTTGCTATAGGGGCATATTTTTTTCTGGATAAAAGAATAAAAGAATTTCCTGAATGTAATTATTTTTGTTACAAGGGTACATCATAAAGTTATGAACGAAATTTGTAGTCATTTATTATCGGTTTCATTTTTCACTTCGTTTACTTTTTCAATCAATATATGGAGGGCTCAGAAGAGAAGTAGATTAAGTCCTAAAAACTAATTATGGAGAAAATGAAGGTTAAAGTTCTTTATGCTCATAAATTAAGAAACAACGAATATGAAAAGAGAAATAAACCGAATCATTATACAGTAATATACCTAAATAACTAAAAATATTAAAGCCCTAGTTTCTATAATCAACAGTTTATAATTTTTCATACAATTTTAAAACTGAAACTATTTTAAATTTTAAACATAAATATGTTCATCAGTACATTATTCGTCGTCAATAATGGTTTTGTTACCTTCGTTTCGTCTAGTTTCGACAGATAAATTTTTGTAAAATTTGTGGTATATAGTCGAAATAAATGGAAGATCTTTCATGCGTTGCTTTTTAGATTCGGTAACGTTAGATCTAGATGGATATCATTATCGTTAGCCATTTCGAGTTCACTGCTGGACATAGGCCTTCTATAACTCATTCCAGTGCATCCGGTCTTGAGCACTCTGCATCCAGTTGAGCTGTATTCGCTTGATGTCGTCCGACTATGTTGTTGGGGGACGTCCTCGGTTACGATACGCTTCGTGTCTAGATCTCCACTCCAAAATTTTCCTTGTCCATCTTCCATCTCTCACTCTAGCTACATGTCCACTTCCGTTTCATCGATGTTACCCTTTCAACTGCGTCCGTAACCCCGGTCCTTTCCCTGATTCTGTGGTTTGAAACTATGTCTTTAAGGCAGTGGTCGCCAACCTATCGATCGCGAGCTACCGGTAGCTCGCGGAGGCAATTCTGGTAGCTCTCACAACGATTTTAAGTTAAAAAATACAAACTGCAAAAATCAGAGAAGCTTCCGAAAATTCCACAAAAAAATCTAATTGTCATAATATTAAACATAAACAGCGGCAACGTTGCGGTGAGCGATCTGCCGCTGACACCTTCAAACTAGATCCGACCAGCCGGACCAGCGCGTTAGTGTTCGAGAACGATCAGGATTGCTTTGAACGGGATAAACACGCACGGCGCGGCGACATTGCGCTTAGTTTAAAACTGAACGCGTAACCAACGTCCAGCGGTTGGGTTAGTAGAGAACAACAACAAAAAATATTATGGTAAGCAGTTGTAAGAAGGTAAAGACATACCACTTTCATTCGGAATGGAAAGAACAATACTTTTTTACAGAAGTTAAAGACAAAAATGTGTGTTTGTTATGTAATACTTCGATCTCCGTTGCTAAAAATGGAAATATTGAGAGACATCGTGAAACTTTACATTCTAATTTTGCAAAATCATTCCCACTACATTCTGCCGCCAGAAAGGAGAAACTGAATCACTTAAAAAAGCAGTTAATTGGACAACAATCAATATTTTTAAGAACAGTCGACAAAAATAAGGCTGCAACTGAAGCATCGTACCGTGTGTCCCAGATAATTGCACAAAAAATGAAACCTTATGAAGACGGGGAAATGATAAAACAGGCATCTCCTTGTCTGATGCCCTTCTCCAGGGGGAATTTGTTGCTGTCGCCATAGTACATTCTGACTGCAGCTGTTGCATTATTATATATATTCTGAAGAAGGGTGTGTACCTATGATCGATACCGCTCTCCGTAAGCAATCTTAACATGGAGCTATGCTGGACTGAGTCAAATGCTTTCTCAAAGTCTACAAATATCAGTATCAATGGTTTGTTCTATTCATAACTTTCTCTATCAAGGATTTTACTACTTGCAGGTGGTCATTACTTCCAAAGCCACTTCTGAATCCGGCTTGCTCTGGTGATTGGTGGAAATCTAGCTTCGATCCCACTATATTAGTAATTATTCTCATAAAGAGCTTATACAAATGAGATAACAGGTCTATAGTTTCCTATTTCTGTTATGTCTCCCTTTTTTGTAGGATTTTCACAACGGCATTATTCCACTTTTCTGGTGTACTTCCTTCGAATAAGCATGCATTATAAAGAGTTTCAAGGGCTTTTATTACGCTTTCACCTCCCAGTTTTATCATTTCAGTTTCGATGACATCTTTTCCAGAGGTTTTGTCGTTCTTCATGTACTAGATGGATATAGTTGATCCTTTTAGATGTTTAAAGATGAAATTTTTTTATAACCTGGTACTGAAATTTTTAAGTCTATAGTGTCCATGGTCATGTCTTGCACTAACTTTAAAATAGTGAAAGACAATTTCATGTTCCTGTTCTGACCTGTGCATGAGTCAGAATACAAGATGATGTAATTATAATTTGCCACAAACTCTTTTATATGTTTGACCAAACACGATGCATGTTCCTATATTGAATGAATGTACCTCAAAATTTTCAACACGTAAGTTTTTCTTGTAATAGGCTACAGCTCTGGCAATTTTGGGAAATGGTAAGGCCTTTTGAAGGTCGAAAGTACATAATTTATATTTGAGGTCTTGTTTTGATCATATTTCAAAGCATTGCACGCTGTTACAGCTTTAAGACCTACTAGCGTTTATTTTTTGTTTCTTCATTCTCTTCACACCAAATTTTCATTTTGTGATTCACATCAAGAACAAGTATCTTTAGAAGGTGGTTTAATGCATAAATTCAACACATGGAAGAATTGTTTTGCATTCTCCTGTTTTCTAATGGAAAAGCAAAAATGCGGCAAGTCGTATTCACTTTCATATTTATAAGCTCTGAAGGACCAATCGTAATGTTACGATAATAACTGCTTCCATATGTATGAGTTGTTTGTTATGTTAAATGAAAATCGATGTGTATATGCACTTTTCCTTATATTTCTATTACTTTACACCATTGGTTCCCAACGGGGGCGATACCGCAGCCCTATGGGCGCTGCGGCCTTTTAGGGGGGCGATAGCGGATTCAGAAGCAAATAATAAGCAGTCAAGACGAATGGTGAAATAAAAATGATTTAATAAGGGTTAATAAGCAGTTTTAAATTAGCATTAATAATAATACTAATAATTTCTTTTAGTACAGAATAGAAGTATATGACTTGTCCTCGCACGTTGATAAGCGAACTCGCGATGTTCATACAAAATAACATATTTCGACATTACCCCCTCCCCAAACAAAAAATAATTTTACGACTAATCGGCGTTTTTTTTTTATTTTTTGAGTTGAATATAAAAGAGTGGAAAAATAGCTAAGAAAAAATCAAAATCCCCCTCATATTCACAATTGGCTTCATCATCGCTCCTTTCAATGTTTGTGGCATTGTCTAATATTTCCGGCCGCTTTTGCATGTCTCCTAAAATATAAATGTATGGGAAATTTTCTTTTTTCTTTATTAAGTTTAAAAATAACATACCATGAGAATTTAATCGAATTACACCTATCTCTGGATCTTTGAAGTTCACGGAATGGTTGACTTGCAGATTTCGATATTTCTGACTCTCTTTCAGGTTGGAGTAACCCTTCCAACAATCAGAATATATCATAGTGCCATCCTCTATAAATTTTTCAATACAAGACAAGAATGTTTCTTGGCTTCTGTCTGGCACTTAGTAAGTAAGTAATGTTTATTTGAAAGAAAGAAAAATGTACAATTACAGTTATAAATCAAAATATACATAAATAATCACAGAAGCTCTATTAGGAAAAAACCTGAGCTTGTGTGTGATGCATTTATGTGTGCAGCTATGTTCAATGTATACAAAGTTCTAAAATCTAATACAATAAATGTGAAGTTTAATATTTATAATATACATATATCTATACATAAGTTCCAAAATCTAATATTTAAAATAAACGTAAAGTTTAATATTTATAATCCATACCAAAATCTAGAGTAGAAGAAATAAATGCAATACAGAGGTAAGTATCTTTCAGAGATTATTCACTATATTTTTAAATACGTGTCTCTCTTTACTAAGAATCCATTTCTTAATTTTAATTTTGAATATATGTAATTTTTTTATTTGTTTCAGAGAATGTGGAATTAAGTTGTATAGTTTTGCTCCTATGTAATCAAAGAATCGCTGTTTAATATTTTTTTCACATTTGGGTATTTTTACAATATAATAAAAACTCGTTCGTAACCTCCAAAGACCCAGAAACCTTCCACATGGTGTCCTCGATGGTATTTTCTTTACCCAAATTTTGACTCTTCAATCTCCATACTGAAAATATAACAAACCAATAAGCATAACAAAAATAAGAAGTATGCATCTCTTTCACATTTGACCAGGCCCTCCAATTTTCCTTGCGTTGGTTATAAATGCGTCGAAAACGACTTCTCTGCAAAAATTGGCCCAATCCACTAACGTATGTTGCGCTCGTTTTGCATCCGCAATAGCTGGTCATTATTGACCCACATATGAATAAATCCCAAAATTTTCCAAATGGGCAAGTGGGGTTTATAAAAAAACTCATATAAAGTAAAGATGCCCTAAAAAATTTAAAGGGTTTAGGTTATTTCTATATAATGTATATTTTGTTTGCCATGGTAAGTAAGTTATTCAAGAAGGGGAAGGGAATATAATCATTAGATTCATCCTTTCCCTTCTTGAATAACTTAATGTGCCTTACAAAGTAGTGGATATTAAGTTATTCAAGAAGGGGAGGGAAATATTATCATTCATTATATTTCCTTCCCCTTCTTGAATAACTTAATGTGCGTTACAAAGTATTGAATATTCTTCAAGGGGAAGGATGAATGCATATTACTTTCACTATGAGGAAAAATATGTGCGAAATTTACGTATATTCAAAACCGAAGTTTATTAAATTATAATAGTATTAAACATTTATTAAATCATAAATACAATTATATTATTCAATATTATTAGATAAATATGTCAAATTATTTTATTATATTGAAAATAAAAATACGTCAATTTGTTTTTAGGGGAAAAATTTGCAATAGGTTGGCGACACTGCAGTATATTATTGTCGGTTGTCGAGACATTGACTTTCTTAAGTGCATGAAAAATACATATTTTTAATAAATTTTGGTGTTCATATTTCGAAAAGTATTGGTTTTCTCAACTCGTGACTTGGTATAAAACGTTTCTATAATAACAACTGTTTGTAAAAAAAATGTGCAGCCCGAACTCGATTGGTGGCATTCCAAAGTTTAGTCATATGGCCGGCTCATCACTTTAGCTATTTTTGTTACTTCATTTCTTTATATGGGTTTCGCATATTTTCCAAATAAATTACGATTTGGCAACATCAATAATTACCGGAAACGTGAAAAAGTGGAGAGACGTCAAAAAGAGATTTGAATGATAAACTTGAATTTTATACTTTTATTACAAAATATACGTTTATTTTTATTTTTTTATGTGTCCTTTACATTTCCAACGAAAACCATCTATGGAATCTGGCCGTGGTGTCATTATGAAATGTCCGTCGCAAAAATCCACCGGACACTAAATTTCATTATTTGCGTGTATTAAACCCAATCGCTGCGCTTGCGATATAATCTCATTATTATTTCGCCAGGTATAAATATCGCCTAGATTAATAAAATTAATTTTTGTCGGAAACCAAAAAAATCTTAAATATAGAGGCACAACAAAAATAAACAGACACACAATACCAGCCGCAACAAATAATAATGACAATAGTGTGACACTTTTATGACAGCTAGAAATACATCATTTTTATTGCTATTGTTGTGTTACTTCCAAAATTGAACCTTTTAAAAGTGAATATTTTCATTAAAATAACAGGCCGCCAAGATTTTTTTTTATTTTTAGTCTTCTAGAAACATAATCTACCTAAAATTTTTAGTAATACAAGAAAAGCCCGTAAACTGAATTTATACCCTCGATCAATAAGTACCACCATTACTAACTCATAAAGTACCTTTATATTTTTCTATCAAATCTAAAAAGATTAGTGATGGGTATTACCAACATTTCCTTCAGACTCTTCTGGTTTTAAAACAATTCATAAAACTCTATAAATAAGTACCACCAACTCAAAAAGTACCTCTATCTGTCTCAATATAATCTAGAACGATCAGTGGAAACAGAACGATGGATACTACGGATATTTTCTTCGAATTCTTCTGGTATCAAAGCATTTCATATATCTCGATTAATAAATACCACCGTCACCAACTCAAAAAGTACCTTCGTCTTTTTACACGAAATCTAGAAAGATCGAAAGATTAGTGGGTTCCAGAACTACCACCAATTTCTTAAAATTGTTCTGGCTTCAAAACAATTCATTAAACTGTATCAATAAGTATCACTATCACCAACATTCACTGGGATTCAATATTATTGGAACTATCAAAATTTTCTATGCAAATTTTCCTGGTTTCAGAGCAGTTAACGAAGCTCATGCTTTGGTATTTGATACATCACTTTTGAGAACCAGAATATCCCATCAGTCTAGAACAATCAGCGGGCTTCACAGTACTTATTTGTTTATCTGTAAATTATGGAGGGTAGAACTAAGAGAACCATCTTGTATAGGGGACAAGTTGAAAAAGTGTCCAGCTGTAAGCAGCAAATTACAGTTCAATAATCGACCACAATAACGCTAGCGTAGCATGTGGAAACTACTAGCAGTTTTAAACGGAGTGAAGTTCGCTGAGTTTTACGTAATCAAGTGTTGATGTTGATTAGTAAATATAACCTATAAAACTGCTGAACTAACGTGGATAGTGATTCGATTGTTATAAACTCTAGTAGATACATTTTTTATTATTATTACGAATTTGTTGTAAATTCAAAGAGGAAAAAAAATAGAAACAATGGGAAAGCTTTGTTCAGTGAAAAGTTGTCCAAGTGGGCGAAAATTAAAAAATAAAGCAACTGATGCGTCTCAACCTCTGTCTTTTTTTCTTACGACATAAAAAACAATTTACAGAACAGGAAGCTGATATGAACGTTGCTATATCTAACGCTCGAGTACATATTGAAAGAGCAAACCAGCGAATGAAGATTTTTGAAATATTGAGAGTTCCTTTGCCAGGGACTTTGCTCAAAGATGTGGATGACATAATTACAGTCATAAGTGCCATGGTGAACCTGCAAACCCCTATATTAGATGATGACAAATTCATTAAGAATCAATATTCATTGATGCACAAATACCATGCATTTTTTCATCTTCTTTCAATTGATCAATTATTATTTTAGTTGTGAGTCGAGTTCATATTACAGTATTAATTTGTTTGATGACATTTTCTAATATACTTTTGTAGCTTCTATAGATCACGCACAAGTAAAATTTAAAGATAAAAATCTCGAAAACATTTGTGTATTATTAGACACCAATATCACTGATCATCCTAGTATACTTCCCTTATCAACTACACCATATAACGTATGTTAGCTCTAAAAACGTTATTAATTACACACATCTAAAGAATAAACTAAGAAATATATATTGGAATGTATTGTATAGAATAAATGAAACACAAAATGCTTGGGGTTGTTTTCTAAATATATTGTTATTTTGTCTATCTATTGTTTTTATTTGTTGTAATATTGTGTTGCATTTTATTATGGTAATATTGGATTGTTTTTTATTGTTGTAATATTGTGTTTTGTGATTGTAATTTCAAGATTACCTATTTGAGTGAAAAAATTCAAAATAACGGCATAAATACTACCACACCTAATGACCACGGACAGCCTTTGGCTTTGTGGTGTTTAGTGTTTGTATTGGAGAGTGGATAATTGGAATTTCTATGTAATTTTATATATGTATAAGTATATAGTATATCTGAAAAAGTTGGCAACATATGAAAAACTTTTTTATTAGTAATGTTATGAAAAAAAGTTATTCTTTATAAAAAGTTCTGCATGGCCCATAAAGTAAAACGCGCACATCTAATGTTAATTTTTTAAATCGTATACGAGGTTTGTCAAACAATATGAATTTGATACAAGTTTAAAGTACCTTTATTTTTTACAATATCGAAAACATTAATTATTAAAACTTATTCGAAATAGAAAATTATGTTTTAATATGCAATTAGAACATACTACTTAAAAAAATTATGTTATTTTTACAAATTGTTCTCAATATATTCAATGTAATTTTAAAGTATTGATAGGAATTACAAATTACGTTTAAGTGCAATTACTGATTACTTCACTCATTACCTCATTGCAAAATTTATGAACTTTGACTTTCTCTTAAGAATTATCTCAAATAGACACACTAACTAAATGGAATGTATTATTTATTTCTCGAAAGCTTTTACTAGACTGACTTTCGGAAAGAAATGTCATTGTCAGAGTCGTCTACATTTTAAATTATTTTGCTTATTTTTGTGTATTCTAGTAGAAAATAAATACATTATTCTGTTTTTGGTATTACTAATTTATTACTGATTAAAGTTCATTGCTAAAATATTTCAAATCAACATTTGAGGTGTGTTGAGTTTAAATAAGATAAAAGTTGACGTGTATCACAACTAAAATTTGCGAAATTTAAGTTGAAATTGAAGTGGTCAAAATATTCCTAATAATCTTTTGCAATATTGTAAATATCTGACATACTGTATATGTATACACATCTTGCAAAATAATTTGTTATGTAAATGTAATATTACAAATGCATATTATTATTATTAGCTTTTTGATATTTATTCTAGTTCCTTATAATTATAAGCAAATTATTATTTTTCTCATATGTATGTGGTGGCGAGTGATAAATTTTAACTAAATAAATCCAAATACTTCAGTTTTGTCTTTATTTCACAAATCTTCACTTGTATCATCTACATTGCAAAATTAATATATTAATGAAATTGATATAAAATGGAGTCTTTAAGACCACATTTTCATAATAGTAATGAATGTTTTCATGTATGGGATACTTTTTCCAAAATAAACTCGAAAATACTCAAGCTCCTGTTTATTTGCACATATAACATGGATCATGTGGTTGAAATAATTCATAGAAATTGTTTCTATTAACTGCCTGGTAAAATCTTCATCAGATGGTACAATTATATTTAGGAAAGGCCTTGAATATGTTGAATATAATATGCAATCATATTGGGTCAAGTTAAACAGGGCCATGCCCAATTGTACTTGTCCATAATAGGCGTGCTGCTTCTTCAGCCTAACTCCATTGGTTGAAATTTCCAGGTAGCTGCATTCGTTTACGAAGTGTATGGCACCTTTTGTTTTGCCTACAAATGAAAGACATTTATTCAAGTTCATTATTATTATTATTATGAGTGATCATATTACCAACAAAAGGACATTTAATTTCAAGCAGCCTAGATGGTTTTCCTTCTTCCATAACAATACCATCAGGTGAGTACCCTAACCATGGATATAGCTGGCAAATAATGAACCCAGGTTCAATTACATTCGCTCCCAAATTTTCCTTGTATTTGTTAAGAGCTTCTTTCTCATGTTTGATACCATGCTGTACAAATTTATTCGTGAACCCTTTTGGAAAGAAGTAGTTCAAGCTCTTTTGATTCCAATCCATTTGTCTATAAGTGAACCGGGAACCTGAAAAACACCTTTTATCATCTCTACTTTTGATATTTTTATGAAATATTTATACCCGTTAACCTATACTTCCGATGAATTTTCCAACCTTCACTTCCACTACAGCAACTGAAAATTATTTCTGACATGTCTACACATCTACACCATCTTCATTGCATTTGGGATCGTAAATGCCACAAAGAATCAAATGCCTACTGTTTAGGACTTGTTCGTCCTCCACGATGCACCTTCTGTCATGTGTTGCATCCAAATATGCAAATACAGTAGTCAAACTCAAATATACCTCCTAGTTTTCCATGACTGTTTCTAACTGAAAAGGATCTGATTTGATACCTATTTTAAACCATTGCAAAACGTTATATTACCTCACAGTTTGTTATTTTCTTTCACACACTATAATCAATTGTCCAAAACACACACAAAAATCCAAAAAAAACACTTTTTTATAGTTCGCAAACAACTAAAACATACGAATCAACCATGAAATCCGTATAAAAACTAACGCCATAAACATAGAGATTACTCATAATCCTCCATATTTGTTTACGTTTTGCAGCGCCCTCAACGGTGGTCGAAATCGCCAATAGTTCGGTCTCGATCCCTATCCTACTCTAATAATTTATGGCGCTGTTTACAAAATCTTTCCACTTGCTACTGTGGCGCCACCTTAATTTGGTCCCTGTCAGCTGACACTTTTTCATACACTGAGTTGGTCCTCCTTAGTTCTACACTCCATACTGTAAATTCATCAGAGCCATTAATAAAACCGAAACCTTCGCGTTTCATCTATAGAATTTGACAAGCAAATTGTGCTTGAAATGCTCGTACAAAAAGTGACAATACTTTAACTTGATATTTTTTATTGACATTACAAAATGTCAAAACAATTAAATTGGCATTCTGCATTTTTTTGTCTTTAGAAAAAATGGACGACAACGACCAGCATTATTGTCTTCGTTGGAATAATTATCAGAGTAATATGACGTCTGTTTTTCATCAGCTACTACAAAACGAAGACTTTGTGGACGTGACTCTAGCCTGCAATGACCGTTCTCTTAAAGCGCATAAGGTAAGTTTTCAATTAGCTATTATTTTCATATATAGTTTAAATGTATGGCGATTTCTTTAAGATTAACGACAACCTTCAAGTATCATGAGCTTCAATTAGCAACGGTTTCTAGTTAGCCATATCATCCAATGAGCAACATATTGTAATTAGGGATAACTCTTAATTATAGCGATAGCTTCAAATTTGTGCTAGCTTCTACCTAGTGATAGCCTTTGATTAGGGATTGATTTCTAATTTTGAACTGTATGTAGCTCCAATTAGCGATAGCTCTCAATTATTCATACTTTACAATTAGCCAAAAATTCCAGTTAGTGATAACTTCCAACTAGCGATAGCCTTTAATTAACAATAGCTCCTAATTAGCGATAGCTTCCAATTAACACCATATTTCAGTTACTTATAATTAGTTCAAAATATCTTCCTATTAGCTATAAAGTCATAAATTAGTGTAGAAATAACTTGACAATATATTTCCTACAAATAGGTGGATTGGAAGGTATATCAAATGATTGATATCAAAAACACAAATTAATAAAATATTTCATTTATAAATACTGTCAGAAAAAAAATGTAACAAGCAAACTTGTTGAAATCTTCAATAACTGAATTGTTTATAGAGCTGTATATTCTATACTATTTTTCAAATCTGTGCAAACTAAAACAAAAAATAATTCCTGTTGTATTAATATTAAAGGATGTACGAGGATTGAATAAAAACACTGCTCTTATCTGAATATTTGTGAAAAATGAAGAGATGCCAGATGGAATGAATATTAGGGAATCAAATGAATACTCAATGTGGAACAATTTTATTAAAATTTTACAATCGCACTAGACTAGACGATAGACTATTGCATCCTGAGCTTTTTCTCCTGGCATCATCTTTTTGACTCGCTTGCGATTTCTGCTTTCGTGGTCGTATATTCTAAGGCTTTATTCACCATTTCTTCCCGACTCTTTTCTAAAAATGTTTTCAATATTCTCAGCTTCAGTACACACTTTTCTAAAGTAATATCTTGGGTTTGGAGGTATTTTTGGGCGTAGTTGACTTCTTGTAAAATGTGGTGTATTTAAATTTTCAGAAGCATGTCACAATTTCTCCACAGCATCGACCAACTTTTCGAAGTTTTTAAAGATTGGTTTTACTACATCATGATGAGCACTCCAACTAGTATCACTACGTCTTTTAACGGTCACTTCAACGGTTTCTTTGAGTACCTGCCATCTATGTGTTGAACAAGAAAACATATTGTACAGACTTTCCAACGTTCCAAAAAATGTGACACAAGCAGGAACACTACCAAAAGCATGAACATCACATATATTGAGAGAATGGTTTGCACAAGGTACGAAAATCGCTTTCGGATTTTGTTCTTTAATCCTTGTTGATACTCCTGTATGATCACCTGAAATTTTTGTAGCATTATCGTAACCTTGGCTTTTACAAAGTTTTATATCCAAGCTGTTCTTTTCAAGTGATTGGAGTATATCCTCTGTAATGTCGTGTGCCTTTTTCCCACTAAGTGGAATGAAACAGAAATGATTCTTTGACATCTACTTTCTTGTTGTCAATTTTCACATATCTTATTACTTGACTCATTTGTTTCGTGTGGGATATATCAGGCATGCTATCAAATAGTATTCCATAGCACTTTGCTCTCTTGATTTCAGAAATTATTTCTTTGTTTACGTTGTTGCCCAAGAGAGAAATAAACGCATTTTGTACTGCAGGCGATAAGTAAGGTACTGAAATCATTGCTGAAGCCGTATGCTGTGCTCCTTTAAAACAGGGTCATAATGTGACAGAAGATTCACCAGTTGTAAGAAATTTCCACGGTTTTCAGAGTCACTGTCTTCTCTATGACTTCTAAACGGCAAATTCTGCTTAGCCAAAAAAATTGTTATATCTAAGAGCCTATGTAAAATGTCCTTCCACTTCTTCCCCTCTCTTTTCATAATGTCTTGGTGAGCACCATCGATAGTTTTGTTTTGAAAAAGTCTTACTTCAAGAGTTTTCCATTTTTCGAAGTTGTTAACATGGAATTCAGAGCTTTCATGGCCAGACACTTTAGGATTTAATTTCCACCAACTGTTGAATCCTGTGATGAAACTAGATGTCGTAGCGTGTATATAGTTGTTATCAAAAAGCTTGCAACAGTAGCAAAACAATGATTTCTTTTCATGGGAATTTCTTAATATATTTTCTCCACTAGGGAGCTGTTTGTAACCAAGTAGTGTTCAACTGCCGGGTATGTATGACCTTTGGGATTTTCCCCAGGCTTCTGCACAGTTGCAAATGGTCCCTCTAAGTGTTGGTAAATCTCACTCCCTCGTCTTATTATCTCGGTCCTAAGAACATCTGGCACTGGAATAGGCCGATTTCAAACATCAAAATCTAATGATAAATCTGTAACGTGTTGATTTTGGATACGCCACTGGCTTTTAGTAGCATCAGTAATCTTGATTCATTGGTACTTACTAGTTAGGCCACCAATTGAACTTGTCGAGTAGGGGGTATTTGGTAGGTTGTGGGAGAAAGATAAATGTACTTATTGGATTGAGGAAGGGGTTTTTGAAAGGATATTTGGGAGAAAACCAAGAAACGAGAAGGTTCTACCTATACCTTGTGCTAGTTTTTGTTATTGGTTAAAAAAAACCTAAGTAGCCCTAAATCGTGATTTGTGTGGGATATAACCCTTTTAATAAGGTGAGCGGTCTATTTAAGATCTTGTATATTCAAATTTGATTTACCCATTTTTTGTGTCGTCTCAGAATCAGGAATGTTTTTTTTGGTTGTTAAAAATAGTTTTCTTTTAGGGTTTTACGGTATTTTAGAATTATCTTTCGTTGACTATCTACATCAATTTCTCGTTGTGTTTGATAGACGTGCATTTGATTTGGTGCATACACTCCTTGCCCAAAACTATAGAAGAAAGTCTCCATTTGGTTACTATGAAAATGAAGATATGCTAGGGATCCAGAGTGCTTATGGGGAAATGTGGTAGGACCCATAGGAGCGAGCAGGCCAGAAATCTCTTTATATTTTTCTTTATTCAATTATTACTTGCATAGTCTGAGGAAAACTGTATTTTGGAATTTAAATGGAAGTAATTAAAATTAAGTAAATTCCACTATAAACGAATATACAATCTTTCGATGTATTACAGAATATTTCTTTGGAGGTGTAAACTATAGTACTATAGTGTAACAAAAAAAAATCACTATTGTAGTCATACTGAGAAACATCCAAAGTTTTATTAACTTGCTAATAAGGATTAATCAATTTTATTTTCTTACTTGAATAAATTACCGTAAATGTATATAGCATTAATCCCACTGGTTGTAAGTAGATTTCTATAAATACTCAAACCTAATTAAAGAATTGATCTGTGCTACTAGTCAAATAATACTTTCTTTTGTTGGACCTCACCTCTTTACAGAGATTTTATATTTTGTAATTTAGTAAAATCTATATCTGCTAATTGACTTATTTCTGTATGTGAAACTAAAATTGCATGGCGCCGCGGGTTATGTAATATATTCCTTGCTTACGCCCATGACTGCTCTCCGATGAATAGCTACCGTCGCATTTATAACCTCTAAAATTTTCTTAAAAGTACTTAATTGATAGTTAATGGTAATAGAGTTAACAAGCGGGGTTATAAATCCTCTGATTCTTCAGGTGGATCCGACTCTGGGTCAAAACATAGCAAAGGGGCTATGTCTTTTTCTTCTTGTTCTTGCTTGTCTTTGTATTTACCTCGTTGGTCATAGTTTGTACGTGGACTTTCTATAGATTTGGACGCATCTAGCTCTGCTCCATTGTTTGCCTGAAATGACACCATTTGAGTAAATTTCAAAATTGAACCTGACAGACATTGAATTTCTTGTTCTTTAGCTTTTTGTTTTCTCCCATCCACCGGGATAACTTCGTTTCATTTTATCGTCAATTTGCTTGGCTCTCAAAATAATAATAATATTTTAGCCTATATTTTTAAAATACCAAAAAGGTAAACCTAAGAATGAGACATATAGCGGGGCTTGTAACAGGTGATATTTGTATTTTTTGTTTTTTATTTTTTTGTAACTTTTTTCAGAATCACGTTATTTTAGTTATTCTTTAGAACTTCGTTGTTTGAAAAAACATTAAGTAACCTAGGATGTTACAATATTCCTGATCACGAAATTAAATTTCGATAAGACTTAATACAACCAATAAGCTACAATACATAACAATAGGCTTCGTCAAAAATTGTTTATGGCAATAGAAATAGGGTGACACTTAACATGCAATATTTAAATATGAAACAATCGATAAATACGATGGAGTCCAATAACAATAAAACTTACCATAAACGTGATGACAAAGTGATGTCGTGACACACGCTTGACCAAATGCTTGGTGAATAACTAACTAACCACTAAGACGTGGTTGAGGGCCGAAAGTTCTTGTTATTGGTGGTGTGGACTGAGAGTGGACGCTCACTATCATGCCGTGCACTCGTGCAGACAAAACAATGCTTCTGTTAACCTCAGCTCAGTTCGTAAATAACCATGCAAAATAAAAATAATCGCGATTAACACAAATTAGTAGTCTGATATATTTGTATTTTTTGGCCGTTTGGTGGCCTATGATGGTGCGGGGCCTTGGTATGCCCTGTTTGCATGGCTTTAAGGCATACATATTTTGAATTTTGACCGACCTCTAAATGAAACTAACATTTCATACACACACTCATCTATTCCTATAGTGTAAACGCTACTATAATTTTCAATAAAAACATTAAAGATATCTGAAATTGGACCTAAAGGGTCTTGTTTCCTTCGTTCATTTCTGGTTTTAGGCTCGTCAAATCGTAAACATGACAGAATTGTTGCAAATCGGTTGGATTTTAGATTGAAAAATGGTCTTTATTAACAGTTTTGTGTTCCCAATTTACAGTGTTTTAAAAAATAAAAACAAATATGTGTGCTGATGGATTGTATTTTCGAAACTACTGTGTTTCCTGCGTTGCTTCATGGCTCCTTGCTTACAAGCATTATCCATATATTTTGACTATTTGAATAACTTTGACCCCAGTATATGGTTATGGTTCCTAGAATTTTTCAGCTGGGGTTTTCCTGAAAAGCAGTTGAGAGCTTCGAAATAATACGGGGTAGTAGATTTCGAGAGAGCAACATGGCCGACGTTGGTTTTGGTGTTATATAATTTATGTAGTATATGGAGGATTACAGCACAGAGGGTGACTGTGCTGAATTTACTTTCTATATGAAGAATGTGAGTTTGGGAATGAACAACCAAGTAAAGTGATTAAGCCAACACCCACTATCGCGAATGTCTTCTGCGCGATTTGCGGCTTTGAGCTGAAGCTCTTGTAACAGACAGTAGTTTTAAAAGTTTGCTGAAATTTTATTGATAAAGTTTTTGATGGTGGCTGTATTGGCTTCGGCATGTAACCAGGAGTTTTTTGGAAGTTTTGGGTAAATTGTATTATGTTTTATTGCTATTCTGACGCTTGTTTTGTATCACATGCAAAATTCTTAGCCTACTATAGAACAAAACAATTGAAGCAATGTGTTTTATTTCCTATTTCAATCTTTGTGTGTTTTATTTCTGTAAAATACTTTCTATAAAGATGTTTATACACATTTTTTAATGAAAACAAAACCTAAAATGTCACGTGAAAAGAATATAATTATTTATATCTTGTTATATGAAAGAGTATTCTTCATAACTAGAATCCACTTGTAACTTAAACCGACGTTTGTATAGATTTAACCCAGCATTAAATATGTAGATGTCCACGATATCTACAAATAATAAGAAATATATGGCCAATATTGCAAGTTTCTAGAATGATTCAGACAAATGCATCGATTTTGGGCATAACAAAGTCGAGTTTTCTTTGGTCGATATATGCCATATAAGCTGTTGCGCGATTTTGTCATTTCTTTTGATATTTAGCACTGTTTACCGAGAACTAGTAACATTAAGCGACGATCAGGGATTATATGTAATTCTATTCTATTTAAAAAATGAAATAAATGCGAATTATAAAAAATATTGTGTAAAACTTGTGTCACAATGACTTTTTGTAGTACTAATGAAGTTTACGCAACGAACCTCGAAGCGGTGAGTTGCGCAAATCACGAGTACTACAAAAAGTCATTGTGGCACAAGTTTTACACAATCTTTTTTATAATTCGCATTTATTTCTTAAATAGAATAGAATTACATATAATCCCTGATCGTCGCTTAATGTTACTAGTTCTCGGTAAACAGTGCTAAATATCAAGAGAAATGACAAAATCGCGCAACAGCTTATATGGCATATATCGACCAAAGAAAACTCGACTTTGTTATGCCCAAAATCGATGCATTTGTCTGAATCATTCTAGAAACTTGCAATATTGGCCATATATTTCTTATTATTTGTAGATATCGTGGATATCTACATATTTAATGCTGGGTTAAATCTATAAAAACGTTGGTTTATGTTACTAGTTCTCCGTAAATAGTGCTTAATATCGGGGGAATTACGCAATCGCTAAACATAGCTAGTATAACGAGAATAGTTGGGATGGGATATCAAAAGCTAGACATAGTTTTGCTCAAAACCGATGCATTTGTCTGAATCGTACTAGAAACTTCCAATATTAGCCATTTATTTGTTATTATTGGTAGATATTGTGAGCATCTACATATATAATGCTAGATTGAATATATCTAAATGTAGGTTAATGTTACTAGTTCTCGGTGAATAGTGCAAAATATCGGAAGAAATGACAAAATCGCTCAGTAGACCTAGTTATATGCCATATAAAGACAAAAGATGGGATAACCAAAGGTGGACTTAGTTTTACTCAAAATCGATGAATTTGTATGAATCGTCCTAGAGACTTCCAATATTAGCCATATATCTGTTATAATAGGCATATATCGCAGAGATTTACGTTTAGAAATTTGAAGCCACTTAGGAGACCCACAATATGGAGTCTTCAAAGAACAGATAAATCTAGGAAGTTCTCCACTTTCAAACTGTCTTCTTAAGTAGTAATTATAATGATCTGCAGATATAGTTTCCTTGATTTTATATATCATTGCACAGTTATACCGATCTTTACTTTTTTTAGTAAATTCCTTCGATGTGCGTCTATACTCTTCTGATAACAACCTAACCATTGCGCATGTCCAAAATAATGCTATTTTTTTCTCTGTCCCTCCAACTGATGCGTCGCTTGCCCAAAATAATACCATAACGACGGTGCATTAAACATATTTTATGACTACACCCCGTATATAAGAAATATATACCTATTCCACAAATTTATAACACCCTTATTGCATTTTTTTTTGGTACATTCCGTATATAAAAAAGCTCTATCACCACGACGATTGATCTATGTTGACCAATAATAACAGAGATGAATTTCTAATGTCCTTATGGCGTTATAAAAAATATACTATGCCTTTTCCATAATTATTAAAATTTAACGAACGCGCATCTTATAACAACTTCTTGTACACACTGTATATCGAAATAATCTATAACATCGTTTGTCCCATGAAAATCTAGCCAATAACAACGGATATACATCGTAGCGCATTATAACATCTTCTTGTACACACTGTATATCGGAATAATCTATAAAGCCGTTTGTTCGATGAAAAGCGGGCCATTAACAGCAGAGTGCCGTTTTTGACATCCTATATATAAAAAATAATCTATAACGCCGTTTGTGCCTTGAAATCTGACCAATAACAATGGAGATACATCGTAGCGTCTTATGCCTTCTTTGTACATCCTGTAAAATGCTCTACCTATCACAATGTTCGACTTCAATCCGCCCAATAATAACAGAGATATATACAAGTGCTCTTATGGCATCTTTTTTTTACATCCTGTACCTATCACAATGGCGTTTGTTCGACTTCAATCCAACCGATAATAACAGAGATATATGCAAGTGCCCTTATGGCATCTTCGTATATCCTATAAAATGCTCTTCCTATCACAATGGCGTTTGTTCGACTTCAATCCAACCAATAATAACAGAGATATATGCAAGTGCCCTTATGACATCTTCGTATATCCTATAAAATGCTCTTCCTATCACAATGGCGTTTGTTCGACTTCAATCCAACCAATAATAACAGAGATATATGCAAGTGCCCTTATGGCATCTTTGTACAGCCTGTATAACGATCGAACGTGTCTGAGTCCAATGACATCCTATATATTGATAGCCGTAGTGACCTAATGGCGATTTGGTACATCCTGTTTTGTTCGATGAAAATCCAAGCAGAGTGCCCTTATGGCATTGTCCACGCCCTGTATATTGATTGTAGTAACGTTGTTTTATGTCAACTCCTTCGACCTTCAGCTGACATTTACTCATCCTATTATCTCTTGGGGACCATCAAAAGAGATAAGAACGCTGATAATAAAAAAATCATAAGCACTTCTGTAACCACTGCGCCTGTCCAAAATAATGCTATTTTTCTTTCTGCTCATCCAACTGATGCGTCGCTTACCCACAATAATACCATAACGACTGTGCATTAAACATATTTTATGACTACAACCCGTATATAAGAAATATATATCTTTTTCACAAATTTATAACACCCTTATTGCATCTTTTTTGGTACATTCCGTATATAAAAAAGCTCTATCACCATGACGATTGATGATGGCCAATAATAACAGAGATACATTTCTAATGCCCTTATGGCGTTATAAAAACTTTGGTTCTAGAAATTACGACGTATGCTTAGGTCAGTGTTTCCAATCAGGACTATGGGAATTTTCAAATCTACAGGATAAAAATGGACGACTGCCATCTATAGAAATCTACAAAAAATGACATACGCCATCTAGCAATAGAAATCTACAATTAGAGGATAAAAAATGGCCGACGGATAAAAAATGGCGTCTCCTTTCGAGCTTCCGGTCCCCGAGTGCCCCATTCTCTACTAACCTGCAACGTCTCTAGACCTTTCAAAAAAATGTTTCTTCTTGCTCTGCAAACCAGACCTCCACAGCTTTTATTACCTCCTCATTGGAAGAAAATTTACGAACTTTTAAACTTTTTTTCAGTTGAGGAAAGAGATGATAGTCGGACGGAGCCAAATCTGGTGAATAATGGTGGTGTTCTAGTAATTCAAACCGTAAGTCACGAATTTTTTGCATGGCAACATGAGATTTGTGTGCAGGGGCGTTGTCCTGCAAAAACAAAACACCTTTGGATAGCTTTCCGCGTCTTTTCTCTTTAATTTTTTCCCGTAGAGTGGTCAGTAATGTCGAATAGTAATCTCCAGTTATTGTTCTACCCTTATCCAAAAAATCAATCATGATTACTCCATGGCAATCCCAAAAAACTGAAGCAAGAACTTTTCCAGCACATTTTTGGACATGAAACTTATTAGGTCTTGGAGAACCAGAGTGTCGTCATTCCATCGATTGTTGCTTTGTTTCTGGATCGTAGAAATGTACCCAAGTCTCATCCATAGTCACAATTCGGTTTAAGTCTACATCGTTTTTAAATCGAGCACAGATCGAACGCGATGCTTCTACCCTTGCACGCTTTTGGTCAACATTCAAACATTTGGGGATCCATTTTGCAGCAATTTTTCTCATGTCCAAATTGACGTGAACTATATGAAGAACGCGTTCGTATGAAATATTCAGTGCTTCAGATATCCGTCTTAGCCCAATTCTCCTGACATGATAAAATCATGTCATGAACTGCATCGATATTTTCGGGGACTGACACAGAAACTGGCCTTCCCGATCGGTCATTATATTCAATGGAAAATTTACCTCTTTTGAAGCCTGCAGTCCAATTTTTCACGGTCGCATACGAAGGACATTTATCACCAAGAGTATTAAGCATATCTTCGTAAATCTGCTTATCTCTTAACCCTTTTAAATATAGGTACTTGATGATGACTCGATAATCCAATTTTTCGATTTCCACAATTTCGGTGGACATCTTTTTTCTTTTAATTTATTGCGTAACTTTATTTTTTTGACGTCAAACTTTACACTAACACTTCTAATAAGTTATTGTCCGTTGCTATGGTAACGCAATATTTTGTTTATGCATGGAACTGGTCTAGGCTAACTAGATATCAATACATAGTATATTGGACTTGCGTATGTCAGTATGGGTCTAATGATTTTTTTGCATATGAGTATTTTGTTTGTGACTGCATACGACTGGATATCATCTGCCTATTGGAATCTTGGCTTTTTGTATTTGTTATGAAATATGTAAGTTTATGTTGGTGTTGCCTTGCATAGTGTATCCTACATATTTATGTTGGTATTTGGGGCAATGTAATGTCCGTCGACGCAAAGCTGAGATTGCAATGGGTCAGTCTTCATAGCTATTCCCCTGAGTAATAAATACTCTGTTTTGGAAGCGTTGATAGCTAATATGTGTTCATTAAAATGCGGTATGATTTTAGTGTTAATGTGTGTATGTACCGGGTCTAATGCAGGTTCTGGTTGTTTTGCTGATGCTACAAAACACATGTTATCGGCATACATAACGGTTAATATTTGTGGGGAGGTTGGGAGGTCAAGGATGAATATGGAGTATTGCAAAGGTGATAATGCAGAACCTTGCGATACTCCAGCTTGTATTGAGAATGGTCCTGCTGTGTGATCACATATTTTTGTGTAAAATTTCCTATTTGTGAGATATTTTAATTAGATATTTTGGAGTTAGTTCTACATCTAAATCCGTCCCTAAAATAAAAAAAAGTTCGGTAGCTTTTTGTAAATATACCAAATATTTAGTTTCATAGAAATTATTCCAATTAATCATTTTTATTTCGGTATTTCTAAAGTAAGCCAATAATCATCATTTATGGATAAGAAGATGCATAGATTTGAAAAATAGTATTGAATCATAATTTTTTACACCATTCAAAAATAATATCGGATTAACCAAATTGAATTTGATTAAAGATAGACATTCTTGTGTGTTCAAGATTTTGCTGTGTCATCTAGCGAAAGATTTATTATTTTCCCAATGCACAATCCACGAAAAACCGAGCCTAAAATCAAAAATATTCTACATACTTTTCTTTTCAACTTGTTATCTTCTGAATGGGTATTTATTTTACTGTAGCATAGTAACAAGTTTCAGCAATTTCAATACTCAGCAGGTTAAATTATTGTGACTCCAAATAATAAAACCGTTGAAAACAACCCCTGAAATAAAGCAACAGAAAAAAAGGTTCTCCGGTTTTCTTTTTCAGGTAGTCTTATCGGCGTGTTCAGCATATTTCCAAAAACTGCTCTTAGAAAATCCCTGCAAACACCCTACTATAATAATGCCTCAAGATGTCGGTTACGAAGACCTCAAATTTATCATCGAGTTCGTTTACAGAGGGGAAATCGACGTCTCTCAACCGGAACTCCAGGTAGGTGCTTGTTACTTACTTACTATATACACTGTGAGGTACTCACCAGTGGCGTGGTACCACTGGCCAATATTTTTTATAAACTAAATATTTCAGAAATCAAAAATTTTTCAAATATATCGAAAAAAGTATCTCTGGAGGTAAAATATGCCCGAGTGATAAAATCAAAGGAATTCTGGAATATCAATTACCGAGATGTTACTGATAATACACGATTTTTATGGATAGTACGCTTGGTGACTCCCCAATATACATTCAAAATGACATAAATTTCAACATTATATTCATATATTTTTAATCATTTACACAGTTATATAAAATATATTTGATTACATAACAATGCAACCACTTTAGTGAAAATAATTAACAGACAACTACGGGGGCTAATAAAATGGATGCTAAAAACGGTATTTTACCACTAAGTAACTTGGAAAATAATAAAAATAGCGGAATTAAACTTTCAGGGTTCGTGAATTGATTATTTGGGTGTCTATAGAGCAATTGTCTCTTACTTTTTCTGAGCTAGGGACCACATTGATTTCTTGGTTGTTTATAAGGATTATGACGGACAACAATCAATCAAAAATAAATTTTTTGCACAATCGTTAGCAAAATTCATTATAATTCAACTGTATATAAGTGAGCAAAGTAGCATATTGAATAACAAGTGAGCGAAGTAAATGACTTTCTTCACAAGTGAGTAAAATACACAAACAAACGAAAATATGATTATTGATATATGTACAGGGTCTTCCACATACGAACCTCTATCCCCTTATCTCGAAAGATTTTTTATTTAGGAGAAAAAATTAAATACAAAGTGTTATTGTTTTTAAAGGAACTTTTATATTATGTACCTTTCACGTATCCCTGGTCAGGAATTAACTCTTAAAAATTAAATGAGACACCCTTTATATTGTTTTAAATTCAGATTCCGCAATAAGAAATTAAATAGCTGTCTCTCGTGGTTTAGGATTTAATAGCCATTTAATTTTTTGCTTATAACGTATTTATTTAAAGTATATAGTAGAAAAAAAAGTCTATCATATTTGGCAAATCTACTATTTTAGTGTTAAAGACAATAAATACCACGATATATTATTCTGCTTGTTTCCTTTGGCTACAAATTATACAGGGTGATGTCAGAAATTTATCCGATCGGAATATATAAGACCACCTATAAGTCGATCATTTTAATTGGTTCACCCTGTATATCATTGCCGATTTCGATTGTTCACAAAAAATTAAGCTAACTTTGTATAAAATAGCCTATACCTATCTCTAGCCGTTTAGAAAATATTCGCTATTATAGTCTGTTTCTTATTGACTGACAGCACGCGAAAATGTCACAGATGCTAGTCAGGTAGTAAAGCATAAGCGTCACAGTTCATCTAAGGAATTTATTTACTATTTAATTTTATACCCGATCTGATATATAAAGGTAATATAAATGTAAATTCGGTTAGTTAAAACAACTAACTGACCTTCATACATTTGTAGAGTACATACAGTTTAAACAATAAATTATTTTTGAAATAATCTTGTAACGCAACTATTCTGACTGAATATTTCATTAATTATGTTGAGAATTTGAAGCAGGTCAATTCTTGGGCCGAATTAATTCCAAATAATGCTGTAATCGTTATGGACAATGCCACTTATCATTCGCGATTAACAGAAAATCTTCCATCTACCTCTTGGAGAAAAGCTGATATTAGAAACTGGTTAATCGTAAAAGATATACCATTTGAGGATGATATGTTGAAAAAAGAACTTTTAAAGGTTGCTTCAGATCACAAGCTACCATTTAAAAAGTTTGTTATTGATGAAATAGCCAAGAATTGTGGGATAACAGTGCTTCGTTTGCCGCCATACCATTGTGAATTAAATGCGATAGAGTTAATATGGGCCCAAATGAAAGGTTATGTAGCTAGACATAATAAAACATTTAAAATGAACTCATGAAGTACTCATTGACAACAATAAGTGAAGAGAACTGGAGAGATGCTGTGAATCATGTAATTAAAGAGGAAGAGAAAATGTGGGTTTTAGATAACCTCATAGAACAAACTATAGAACCGATAGTGATCTCTCTCGACGAGTCTTCGGATGATTCTCGTATGGCCAGCGAAGAGGATGACACTATAGATTGAATTTTATATTTCCTATAAATGGTATGTTTACTTTACTTAATATACATTAATTCATTGTCAATAAATTTGAGTTATGAGAATTAAACTATATTTTCTTTAATTAATTTAATTTAATGAAAATGTAACTTGTTAATAGGCCTAAACGAATGAATTTTATTTCAACTGTAATGTTGACCGAATCTAATTAAATAAGCAAAATGAACTAATATCGTAATCTCCGCCACTGCCGCACTGTTTATCCTTTTGCTGGCATTGTTCAGTTTTATTACCATATTGTATTTTGAGCTGAAACAGGGTTGTACAGATAACCAATACACGTACTTGTTTTGCAGTAGAATTTTAGTATTTACTTGTACGAGATAATTTTCTATTTGAATATTTAATGAGGCTACTGTGCTGTCAGACATTAAGAAATAGACTATAAACATTTTTCATACAATAAAAAAACCTTTTGTTTAAATTTAATGAGAAAATACGTTAACAATATTTTTTATTTTATTTAACTAGAGGTCAAATTATTTCCGGAAATTTTTTCGAGCTCATGAATATTTTGAAAATTTTCTAAAAATATTCTTGAGCGAGAAAAAATTTCCCGAAATTAATTTGACTTCGCGTGGTATTCGGTAAGAAAATTCCACGCCGAATTGTGGTGGAAAATCAAATATTTTTAAAATTTATTTCAACAATGCAAATTATTTTCTTCATCAAGTCACCAGCGAAACATAAAATGTGTGGTCGACTTGATTGTTGAGTTGCCATTGTAACTAAGTGAGACCCTACCTCGAAATTATTATTTCACTATTGAAGCTGTCAAGTAGCACGATATAAAAAAATGTTTTGCTTCGGTCAAGAAAGTAAAGAAAATATTCACCAGGAGATTGAGCAGTTGACACCCGCGAATACCACGAAATTGAAGGCAAGCGTATGGAACCATTGAGTATAACCCGGTTTTTTCAAGGCCACCCAAGGCGGTTCATAGAAAGTGGCTAGTACCGAATAAATGTGTCCAGTGAAACTGTTCAAAAAACTAACAAGCCAGCGAGGCCCCAGTTCCAAAGACTGGTACAAGAACAGTCCAATTGGACAGAATACAATATCTGACTGGTTCAAATCCGCTGCATCATTGATTGGAATTGATGTCAAAATAACAAACTATTCTGGAAGGGACACTGCTGTTTCAACATTAGCCAAAACGGGAATTATAGAACAGCAATTAATTAAAATAACCGGTCATGGTAGCAGCCACTCAATAAAAGCATATCTGTAAATAGACTCGGGCCATCATCAGGAAATATTTGACGCAATGAGGTCTGCTTCAACTTCGGCAACGTCGATTCAAGAATCTCTGAATCAAGAACAAGCAACTACTTCCAATCAAGCTGCCATAGTTTATAATAATATAAACAATAATTATAATAGTCAAAATAATATAAATAATTAGGTTTATTATCACTTGTAACCATTCATATAAAATAAAAAAATAAAAACTCATCTATTTTTTTTAGCTAGGCAAATATAACAAATTTCCATTGCGCCTCTAGATATGGGTTGCCAGCCTGCGATAATTCTGAAATTTTCACTCATTCTAGTTGCATGAAAATGGCTTTAATGTGCTTTGCAGTTTCGGTAATGACCATGTAATGGCTTCTCAGCCTGCCCTTTAAGATATTGTTTTCTACTCATTGTAGTTACATGGTAATGCAGTTTTATAATGAAATATATTACAATCTTTGATTTTTTTATTTACTTCGGGCTACTACAAGTGGTAGAAAATGAAAAAAATATTAGTTTCACAGATACATACCTACAGGAACAGATTACATAATAATATTCAGTTTGTGTTCACACCAATTGACTCTTCGCTTATAAACTGTAAACAATACTGATTGTAGTGGCTTAAAAGTGCCATTTAGGAACAAAAAATATAATATTCTTTTATTTTATAGTTACTTGAGCTTACTACGAATGGTCAGAAAATTATAATTTAATAGAATTTTCGGGAAGCTGCATGAACAGATTCATAGCGCGTCATAGCTTTGTCAGCAATTATTTAGGCCTTCAATTGGTAATTTCTACTCATTGTAGTTGCATGGCAATACCATTTCAAAATAGAAAATAGTGTATTCTTCAATTTTACATAAGTTTTGAGTAACTCCAAATGGTAGAAAACTGTTTTTTTGCGTTTTTCTTAACGTGCGTCATGCGCGCTTTTATGGTATGGAATACATAACCAGCGTCAGCAAGCATCAATCATAGGAGGCTGTGATCATTGTATTTGTACACTTCAAAAAAACTCGCGTTTTTTTACTATAAAGAATATTGCACAGCCAGTAAAACCAATACTATTCTTTGTTTAAAAAATGAATCGATTTGAAAATCATAATATATGCAAAATATGCGTGAAATTGTCTGATGTAATGATCAATCATCGTACCATGACTTATTTATTGGCTTCAATAGAGGATTGTGGCTCCAATTTGACGAAAGAAAGTTTGTTCCGAATTTTCCACGAATATTTGCATCTAAACTACACAAAATTGAAAGTACTGAATGGGAAAAAGGTGAATAAATTAGTGTCTAAATATTATATATTTTTTATTAGATATAGACGCTTAATTGAAAACATTCCTGCATTTTCGCCATTAAGAAGAGAGGAGGTGTCCGAAGAATATAGAAAACATCTTAGCTTTGTAATTAAAATGTATGAAAACTAAATATTATGTGAACAAATAAAAACCAGTCTGTCAAAAATGGTCTGTTATTGTAAACGTCAAAAAATTTCCAGTATAATTCGAGAAAAAAATATCCACTAAAATACCTCCGTTGCCATGGTGATCTGTCAAAATAACGTATTTTGATTTGTTCAAAATTACAGGTGTGAAATTTTCAGCAATATATTGTAGTTTATAACTTTATCTAACACATCTGAGAAAACAATTCATAACAAATCGTAAAATTGCATGTAATCAAAACCAACTAACGCTGCAAATTCAAAACTACCATGGAAAATAAATAGAGTGCTTTGGAAACCAACATAAACAAGAATTGTCAAACAATAATTTTGGTTTTGTTGTGTGTTTATCTTTAGCTTTTCATGTCTTATAGTGTCGAAGAAAGGTTAAATTTATATCAGTATTATCTCCAAAATAACAAAAGCATTGCACTAACTACTAGAGTATATTCTCAAAAGTATCCGGAAAGAAAAATACCTGAAATGTCCATATTTGGACGAATTGAATGAGATCTCGAACAGAACGGTGTTTTAAAATATGGAAAAAAAACCTAAAAATATTTTGGATGATGGAATGCAATTAAACATATGTTTGTATTTTGAAGAATTTACACAAAATGCCATCAGAGCTGCAGAAAAAGACTTGAATGTGTACCATTTAAAATATATAGGTGATCTTATATATTCCGATCTGATGACCCTGTATAATTTGTAGTCAAAGGAAACAGCTAGAGTTATATATTGTGGTATTGTCTTTAACATTAAAATGGCAAATTCAACAAATACGATATATTTTTTTTCCTACTGCCTTAAATACATACGTTTTTAGAAAAAAAAATTCCGTTTACTATAAATATCCTACCATTCTACATGACGGAATATTTTTTTGTATTCATTTTTAGAAACTAAATTCATTAATAAACAAAGTACAATGTTCTATTGTTTTGGGAAAATTGAATTTCTGTAATGTGGCAAAAATAATGTTTAGGCCCTCGAGATCATGTCTTTTTCTCACTTGTCCAATTTCTGGACGCGACTTTGTGCTCGTTTGTACTAAAAATAGCTATTTATCAAAAACTCAATGAAACTTGCATTTAAAATATTATTTTCGTAGAAAACATATATTTTTTATGGAATGTCAAATCAACTTTGAATAGATTTGATTTTTGAGCATCTGCTATAATCCTAGGACTAATATTCTTGCTCAAAGTTACACATAATTCATCACTCACTTTAGCTCTCGTTGAGGCAATCAACTGCCTCAATAAATCAGTAAACTTCTTAGCTAGAAAAATCTCAACCCGTACCTGAGCTTTTATAATCTTTCCAACATATTAATCTTAAATAGCAACCTAACTTCTAAATGTATCTCCCGCGAAATTTGAAATTGTTCGCCGACCATATTTTGGATCCTGCGGACCACCGCTATAGAATATACCCATAAAAAGCTGCCGTGATTAGTTTATGAGATATACCAGAAAAAGTGAGACCATATTATATAAGACACTTAGGAAGTTGATCTAGGAGAAAAATAAGATGGTGAGGGATATTTTTATTGTAATATTTTTATTTCATGGTGTAAATTTTGTGGGGATAGAATCACAGTATCTAATATATCGGTAACGTTTTTCAATGTTTGTGATCGAATGTTTCTTTATATTCGGTTAATAACTTAAATAGAGTTTTGGAAATAATACTAAATAATTTAAAAAGATAGCTTTAGTCCAATAAACTAATAATGTTTTCAACTACATATAAGGAACTGCAATACAAAACTGATTTAGACTCTGAATTTTCCAAGTTGCGTTAACTTACATAATATATTATGGTGCGCCGCTGGTGACCTTCTCAATTGGACAGGTAAGAAACGGTTATGAAAACGTTGAAAGAAGAAGTTTCATGTTTTCTTTGCACTTCTTCGATGTCGAGTTTATTTTTAACGGTGAAGTATTCCATTACAGCCCTCGATTTCCATTCGAGGTATACAAGAAGCGGTTTTGACGTGGGTCGTCGCTTGGATACTGTTCTTGTGTCCACATTTCTTAGTTACAGCCTTTCTCTTTCTGGGTAGGCAGAATATAAGGTTTGAGTTTCATACGAAGAGGATCATTTTCTTTGCATTTTCATTCAAACTAGTTGTTGTAATATCATATTAAATATTCTGTTACTAATATATTTTTAGTATTTATTATCGGAAAAAAATCATTTTTTAAAATACTAGAAGCACCGGCTATTTTATATACCTGTAGAGCCGTCATGGATCATTTTGACCATTTGTTATTGATTTAAATAGTGTACAGATCTCGGTCGCTAAGAAAGTTTTTGTAGAAGATTAATTTATTACATTTTTGAAGAAATAAACATTTTAATAAAAAGCAAATGGTTAACACAGGTCACAAATTTGATAGTTTCTTGAATACATTTTCCGCAAGTAAATTTGAGGCAAACTTTACATTTGTCAGCAGTGGTGTTTCACTAGCTTTTTGAGTGTCTAGCACTTATACCTTACTTTGGAAACATTTGTAGACTGCTCTTCGCCAGACTCTATAGGTCTTTTCTTTTGGCAGTAAGCTCTTTGAAGTTATTCGGCAAGTTGCTCCAAAAACATATGGCGGCTAAGTTTTCTACCTGTAGTTTCCTTGTATAAAATCCAGACATTTATAGGTGCCAAATCAAAAATGTTATAAAAAACCTGAACTGGCCAACGCCGAACGTTGATAAAGCAATAATTTTTTTTAAATCAAATTAGCAACTAAGCGTGATATAAATATTGTTAAAGAAGAAGTAAGTAATAAAAATATTATGAATTGATTACTAATAGCAAAATTATAACGAATTAATAAATATAAACACCTGCTGGTACTAAAGTTGAAGAATGGATTAAAGAAGAAACAGGAGCTGAAGTAGCTATCGCTGCAAGAAGTTAGAAAAATGGATTTGAGCTCTTTTAGTTAATGCTGCTAAAACTACTAAATGACTAATTAATTATATAATATCTAAATAAAATTTCTACTACCAAAATTTAATATTCATGCAATTGATATTAATAAAACTGCATCACCAATTCGATTTCTTAATGCTGTTAATATCCCTGCTCTAAATATGTTTAAACTCTGATAATAAATTACTAAACAATAAGAAACTAAACCTAACGCATTCCAACCTAATAAAATAGAGATTAAATTAGGAGAAATAATTAATGATATTATTGATAAAACAGATATAACTACTTATAAAATAAATCGATTTTTAAAGAGAGAGAGAGAGAGAGATTCGTGAATGAGTTTGGGGTGGGTTGGGGTTTTCCTTGGTTGATTTGTCGTTTTCTTGATGCCGCCCTGGTATAGGATAGGTTTCCTCTTCAGGGCTGTGTTGGGGGTGTGTTGGGTGGTTTACTGCGCGTTGACCGAGAAATTAGTTGGGGTTTAAAAGTGTCTAGTAGAAAAAAAATTTAAAAGTGTCTAGAAAAATTTGTTTAGAAGTGTCTAGGATGAGAGTTGTTGGGTGGGCTATTCTCCAGAAGTTGACTGGAGGGTTGTGCTGCGTTGGGGTGAATTGGGGGTTGGTCTCTGCAAGCAGCGAAGCCCAGAAGTGTGCGGAAATGATTTGACAAAAAGTGTCTAGGATGGGAGTGTAAGTGTTGAAGACGAACCATGTATAGTTGCCGATACATAGATATATGCGTTGGACTGGCTAGGTGTCAGGAATTATGAAATTGAATGTTATTTATTGATTTTGAAATGTCTCCGATATTTTGAGAGCGATGTATTAGGGGTACTGAAGATTTCTACTTTTTGGATTTTTGTTATGTGAAAAAGTGTATAGGAGACATTTTTCAAAAGTGTATGGAATTTAGTACTTTGTTGAAGTTTGGTAGAAAGTAGCGGTGACGTGCCTTCGGTGATTTGGGAGTGTTTTCGATGGTCGGTGGAATAATAACAATTTTAAATCTTAAATGCGGGTGCGTCGATCGTCGGTCCATTTGGCTAGTGATTAATTCACAGAATGTACAGGAAAACCGCAAAAACCTATCGATTTTTATATAAATCCCCTATTATATAATCCTGGTGGTATACTGTCTAGCCATCTGGTCAGTAACGTCAACGCCGTACTTGATATTATTATAAAAGCATACAGCTTTCACGAAAAAAAAAACATAAAACCTTTACATACCGAAAATCTTGTAGTTTTAAAGATATTTAATATCGCTTTTTATTAATGAAATAATCAACAATATTTTCTTGGGTTTCGGTATGTAAAAGTTTTATGTTTTTACATGAAAACGGTTAAGCAATACAAAAAAATTAAAATTCGCTTTAAATACCATGGGCGCAGAAAATAGTTGGGAAAAGGGGACATACTCTTTTATCTTTACACATTTGGAACTACAATGAAACTAAAATATGTCTTAACATATAAAAACGACCTGCTAAATTTGTTATTATCATAATAATCAGTTTTAAAGGCATCAAATAAAAACTTTTTTTACTTTTCCGCCCAACCTATCTAATATGCGAGAAAAGTATTGGTTTACTCACAATTAAGTTGAAATTTTGAAAAAAAATTTTCAATTATTTTTACGTTTTTCATCAAGAACAACCCGAAAAAATGGTTTTTAGAAAAAAAATCCGGTGTGTATGTCGTCGTCGTTGTCGTCGGCCACTTTTCGTTACACGTCTTGTTAGTACGATACAGCCTCCGGAGTGCAACAAATCACCAATTTTATGATTGAATATTGTTCAAGGTGTCTCACATATGTACCCTATTGATTTTCAGCTGACTAGAGCGAGTACAGCGGGTTCTATAAATCCAGATATACTACATTTTTTGTTATTTTTGGAGTAGTTTCGGTTTGTTAGCACGATACATTCCCCGAAGTGTATACAAGTGACAATTTTATGATAAATTATTGGTCAGGGCCACAAATGCGGAAAAGTTAGTTTTAATCTTTAAAACCGTTTATTTTAACTTAAACCCCCTGTATTTCAAAAAGTAATCAGGTTGGACCTCTCATTCCTCATATAATTTTGCCCAATTTTACGTGAAGTTTTTACAGGCAGACGTTGTAAGTGTTATTTAGGAATGCGAGGCAGATAATGGGTTTTTACAGATCTTTTATTTTACAATGGATTATAACTTCTAAAAATTCCTTTATTTCCTACTATTTTTCTAAGAATAACGGCATATTTAACCGATAGGGTCATGAGGAACCGTTGGCGCTTCTCGGTACAAGGTACGGTCTCAGCCTAAGGCAATGAAACAGTAAATTTGGCTTTCCTTTGAAATTTGTATTTATTAGTCATGTACAGGAAATTTCAAAAATACTCAACAGCCTTGTGCACCCCGTTGAAAAGTTGGAGAAAAGTTAAAACAGGAAAGGGTCATAATGACCCCTTCGGCGTTTCTAGAGTTAAACAAATCCTACCAGAACTGCCATCAACGTCAGTAAAACTTTGCGCCATGTACACGTCTGAAGTGACTCTAGAAAGAATAAAATTTCTATTTAACAAATAATTAAAGTAATGAAATTTAAATAACAATTTTTTTAAATCCTATAAAATGCCATGTCGTTTATTAAATGTATACAACTTAATCTATTTCCAATTGATATTTACAAAATATTCTTCCAAATAAATCTTGATAATTTATTGACTGAAATTTATTCTGATAAAATGTTTATATATACATAGTTATTTTCCAACTAATTTTAAGCTAATCTAAAATATCATTTGGCAAGAAAGACTTTTCAAGAAGTTTTGGAAAAAATGTTATTAAAAGCACCCTTATACCAAAAATTGGGCCAAGTCTTATACATACCAAAAGATTTTTAGATCAGCTTAAAATTAGTTGGAAAATAACTATGTATATCCCTGACTCCAGAACCACAAATACGGCGGCCTGGGAGGATGAGGAGAATCACTACCCGACGGACGATGACTGGCGTATATCACGACAGATCGTCGACGCGGACAGACTGAGGTGGGCCATCTTAGGCTTCTCCCCCTTTAAATCCCCGGGAAGGGACGGCATTTATCCAGCCCTACTTCAGTGGGGCTTGGATGAACTAATGCCGCACCTGGTAGGAATCCTCAGATCCTCACTGGCACTGAGGTATATTCCAAAAGGTTGGAGAGAAGTCAAAGTCGTGTTCATACCAAAACCAGGAAGAATGGACTATTCCATCCCAAAAGCATATCGACCCATTAGCCTCACATCGTTTACAATGAAGACTTTAGAGAGGCTGTGCGAACGATACATAAGAGATGTGGTGATGACACGAAATCCACTGCATCCAAATCAACATGCATACACTCCAGGGAGATCCACGGATTCGGCTCTTCATCTCGTGGCGGGCCGCATCGAGACATCGTTGGAAAATAAGGAGTCCACCCTGGGTGTATTCATAGACATAGAAGGCGCATTTGATAGAACCACTTCTCCTAAAATAACAAATGCACTTTCCAGTAAGAATATCCTCCAAACCATAAATGGCTGGATATAAAACATGCTCTCAAAAAGAGCAATCAAAATCAGTGTAGATGATGTAACCATCAGAGGCTTGGTTGTAAAAGGTTGTCCACAGGGAGGGGTGCTCTCGCCACTACTGTGGAACATGGTCTTAGACTCCTTGGTCAGCCACCTCAACGATAGCGCAACTTCTACACAATAGCATATGCAGATGACCTAGTGATTCTGCTAACAGGAAGATTCGAGGAGACACTCTGCGCTTTAATGCAAGAGGCCCTCAATATCATATAACAATGGCGCAGAAACCATTCGCTGTCAATAAATCCAAAAAAGACGGAGATGGTTCTTTTCACGAAAAAAAGGAAGCTTGCAAAACATCAAGCCCCAAAGTTCCTAGATACCAAACTTAATTTATCTTCAGAGGTGAAATATTTAGGGGTCACCTTTGACAATAAGTTAACGTGGAACTCCCACTTAGAAAACAGAGTTAAAAAAGCATATATTTCTTATGAGCAGTGTCGTAGAACCATCGGCCGCACCTGGGGAATGTCACCTAAGGTTGCTGCCTGGATCTACACTGCCATCATCAGACCTATGCTAACGTACGGTGCGATTGCCTGGGGAGCTAAGGCAAACCAGCTGACAGTCGTCCGTAAACTGGACCAAATCCAAAGAACAGCATGCCTCAACACAACAGGAGGCATGAGAACCACACCAACAAGAGCTATGGAGGTAATCCTCGGTCTCACTCCCCTTGACATATACATCAAGGAGGTTGTTTTGATGACCATGGCTCGTCTGCGCTCTACTGGTATACAACCTGATGTAGGATCCGGTAAACTGAGACGTAACTTGTGGCATGAGGCCCTCAGGGAGATCGCACTGCTGCAGGCCAATACGGACTCGATTTCACCGCGATATGCCTTCAACAGGCCCTACAAGGTAATCTTTAAAAACAACTCACAAGACCTATTGGAAGAAGGCGCAATCCGCATCTTCACAGATGGGTCTAAATCCAATGTAGGCTCAGGATGTGGTATTTTTTCCAGATCCCTGAATCTAAACATAAAATGGGCAATGGGCTGCAATGCAGGTGTTGCTCAAACAGAGCTCACTGCTATCTGCATCGCTGCTAAAGAGATTACCAAAAGGAAAACCACAGGTAATAATATTTACATCCTTACGGACAGTAGACAAACACTACTAGCCCTGAACAGACCACGTATTACATCAGGCCTAGTACTAGAATGTCACATGGCCTTAATCGAAGCCTGTAACAACAACACGGTCACTTTAGGCTGGATCAAGGGCCATGAGAAATCGAAAGGAAACCGTATTGCAGACTCGCTAGCCAGGAAGGCAGCCTCCCAGAAACTCTTGGGACCTGGCACTTTCATTGGTCTATCGGCGTCAGCAACGGCCGACCTATTAAAGGAACACTCCCTTAATAAGTTTAAGGGTAGATGGGACGGCGCAGAAGGCTGCAGGCTTGCCAAGGAGCTGCTACAGTATCCGGATAGCAAAGTAGCCAAAAAATACGTGACTATGAACAGGCGGAACCTACGAACAACCACGGGAATTCTGACTGGTCACTGCCACCTACGAAAACACCTTCACAGACTGGGTCTATCTAACACCCCACTTTGTAGAGGATGTGAACAAGAAGATGAGACTGTCGAACACATTCTTTGCGAATGTCAGACACTCTCTCAATTTAGGTTTCAAGTATTCGGCGAGCACAGGCTAACATACGCCAATATAAGGGAAATTAATTCAGGCGACGTTATCGCCTACTTCAAGGAAGTAGGCTGGATGACGAGCTAGAAGGAAGTTTTGAACCTCAGAAGGATGCACAATGGGCCAATTGTGGCCTAAGTGCTGTGGGGCCACCCACCCTTCAAACCTTTACAGATACAGAACTATGTATATATAAAAAATTTATCTGAATAAATTTCAGTCAATAAATCGAGATTTATTTGGAAAAATGTTTCTTTGTAAGTATCAATTAGAAATAGAAAAAGTTAATAGACAACATGGCATTTTATGCGATTTCAAAAATGTTTGTGATTTAAATTATTTTTGTAGTTTAATCTTTTAGTTCGCTCTATTGTTCATTTAGTGATTCGTTTCTTCTACATGTGACAAGATATACTCCATAATCGAAAAGATGTTTTTCTAAGACTAGACTATCTACAAAGTATTTTCTTTACTTGTTCGAATATTGCTTAAGCCCACTAAATAAAGTGTAGCCAGTTTTTTTTCTAGAAAATTTGAAGAGTATTTTTCAGAGAACATTTTAGTATGGTCTCCTCCACCCCTCTAAGCCAACCCAGTTCTCACAAGCGATTTTTAATTTGCTAACATGAGATTATTCTTTGCTTAAATTACTGGCTGTCATCCAATAAACCCAGCGCCCTTTTTTTCTTTTCTTCTTCTTCTTATTCTTCCTGCTTCCTTAATAGGCTGGCGCCTGTTCCATCTTTGGGTGTCTCCTCACTATATATCCAGGTTTTCACTCCATCTCTTCCTCGGCCTTCCAATACTCCTTCGGCCGTTTGGAGATCTGACTCGTGCTATCTTTACCAGTCTTATTTCTCCCATTCTGCTTATATGGCTCTACCATTCTTTTTTCCTTTTCAGTGTCCATTCATTTATGTTCTCTATATTACAGTTTTGTCTGAGGTCTGTCCCATAGTGTTTTTCCTGTGATATCACTGACTATTTTCATTTCACGTGTTTCCATCAGTCTTTTTGTTCTTGTTGTCTCAGGTCTAGTTTCCGCAGTGTAGGTCATAATTGACCTCACTACTGTCTTATAAATCCTGGCCTTTGTTTCTGTCCGTAAATGTTTGTTTCGCCAGATAATATGTTTAAGACATCCTGCTTTCTGTTGGCTTTGTTTATTTGTTGGGCAACTTCTGTATCTCCATAACTGTGCACTAGTATTCCCAGGTATTTGATGCTTCTTTCTTGCTGAATTATTTTTCTGTCCACTTCAAGCTTGCACCTTATTGGATCTTTAGATATCACCATACTCTTTGTTTTATTCGGTGACATTATCATGCTAAACTTTCTTGCTGTTATAATAAATTGATGTAGGTAGAAATCTCTGAAGATCATCTTCACTCTCCGCAATCAGTACAGCATCATCTGCATAGCATACTATAGAGATAGTTTCTTCGCTGATTCTGTACCCTCTATTCAGATTTTTGACTTTATGGAGTGATTGCTTTCGTTATACCAATCGTGTCTGATATTCCAGAAACTACTCTTTGCATAAATTCGACAAGTTATTATCTTACGTTGCATGCCCTTTTCATTGATTTATGTTGGATAAAATTTTCAAAACACCAATGAGTACTAAAGTCACTAATTAGCATAAACATTTAAAAGAGTTAAAGCTGATACTTTACTGATTGGCATAATCATTAAACATTCTATACCTGTCCAAGAAACTGTTTTTAATCGAAACCACACTAATTATTTCAATTTCTGATAAAAATCAATAATACCAAGTAACTTACTTACAAGAACATATAGTCAGAAATCAAATTGATTATATGTTAGTAAATAAGAGATTCCAGAACGCATTCACATCTGTTAAAACATATCCTGGGGCAGATATAATGTCAGACCATAACCCATTAGTTGGCACCTTAAAGCTAAAACTAAAAGCTGTGAAAAAGACAACAAAGAAAGACCGTTATGACATGCGAAAATTAAAAAACCCGGACACGAAGGAAAAAGTAAGACATCACTTAGCAGAACAACTGCAAGAAACAAATATCAATAATGATGTGAAATTTGAATTAGACAGAATAAAAAACATTGCTACAAGCGTCAGTGAAAAATATTTAAAATCAGATCAAAACATCAAAAGAAAAACATGGATGACAGACGAAATTCTACATATGATGGAACAAAGACGACTTATGAAAGATACACCCGCATATTCAGCAATTCACAAGCAAATACAAAGAAAAATCAAGGATGCCAAAGAAAAGAAATTACAAGAAGATTGCCAGGAAATAGAAGCCCTACAGGAAAAGTATGATAGTTTTAACATGTATAAAAAGGTTAAAGAAACGGCTGGGTTGATCAAGCCCAGAACAATATGTAAACTGACCGACAAACAAGAAAATCTAGTAATAGACAAACAAGACAAGATAAAGGTATGGAGCAACTACATCTCAGAACTATTTAAAGATGCAAGACCGCAGCGGCCACAGATAATAGATAAATCAGGTCCTGCCATCACCGTCGATGAAGTGCAATCAGCGGTGCAACAAATGAAAGATGGAAGAGCTCCTGGACCAGACAACTTTAGATCTGAAATTCTCAAACTTTTCGACGAATCTGGAATCACACAACTAACAGAGATGTTCAATCTCATCTATGAAAAAGGCGAACTACCGAAAGATTGGCTACTGTCGGAATTTGTTATAATACCAAAGAAACCAGGAGCAAAGAGATGCGAAGATCATAGAACTATCAGTCTCATGAGTCATCTATTGAAACTATTCCTGAAAATTATTCACAGAAGAATATACAAAAAGTGTGAAGATTATATGTCGGAAACTCAATTCGGTTTCCGAGATGCGGTAGGTACTAGAGAGGCACTATTCAGTGTACAGGTATTATTCCAGAGATGTAGAGACGTCAACTGCGACGTATATGCTTGTTTTGTAGACTACAGTAAAGCTTTTGATCGAGTACAACATCACAAACTAGTGGAAATATTAAATACTGTTGGGATCGATGGAAGAGACTTGGAAATAATATCGAGACTATATTGGGATCAGTCAGCGTATGTGTCCGTAGAAGGAGAAAAATCAGATGCCATAAAGATCGCACGAGGTGTAAGGCAAGGATGCGTATTGTCCCCTCTATTATTTAATGTTTATTCAGAATACATATTTAGAGAGGCTCTCGAGGACGTAGATGAAGGAATATTACTAAATGGTAAAAGATTAAACAACATCAGATACGCTGACGATACAGTGATTATGGCTGGAGACCTCAATGGATTACAACAACTAATGAACAGAGTGTATTCAGTTAGTCTAGAATACGGTCTCGATATAAATGTCAACAAAACGAAGTACATGGTAATCAGCAAAAGTCAGATTCCACAGGAGCACCTCACCCTAAATCAGCTACAAATTGAGAGGGTCGGTAAATACACATATTTAGGAACTACACTCAATGACCAATGGGACCACTCACAAGAAATCCGCTGTAGAATAGAGAAAGCAAGGGCCGTATTTCTCAAAATGGCATCAGTTTTTAAAAGTCGATCTCTGACGTTAACTACCAAAATAAGACTCCTTCGCTGCTACGTTTTCTCCGTCTTACTGTACGGGGTCGAATCATGGACCTTGACCGACGCAACAACAAAAAAACTCGAAAGCTTTGAAATGTGGCTCTATCGTAGAATATTAAGAATCTCATGGACAGACCATGTGTCCAACGTAGAGGTCTGCAGAAAAATGCAGAAAGACACCGAATTAATAAAAACGATAAAGATCCGCAAGCTAGAATATTTCGGTCATATAATGCGAAATGAGAAAAGGTTCACTCTATTACAAAATATCTTGCAAGGGAAGATCCCTAGTAAACGTGGCCCAGGACGACGGAGAAATTCATGGCTCAAGAATCTCAGGACATGGTTTTCAAAAACTACTACAGGACTATTCCGTGCAGCAGCAAATAAAATCATAATAGCCAGAATGATCGCCAACATCCGGACCGGATAGGCACTAGAAGAAGAAGAAGAACTTACTTTTTTAAAAAAACCATCAACTCGGTTGAGAGACCTTATATATAAATATCGGTTTATAACGTTTTCCGACGTCTTCCGACTCCTAACCGCCATCCTTCTCTATCTTGCCATAGATCCTCCGGTAGCTCCCTTTCTCGTACTTCGGTATCTATGCCCTCTCTCCAGCTTTTTCTTGGCGTTCCTCTTCTTCTTTTTCCGTGTGGTGACCATTTTAGGACTTGCTTTGGTAGTCTTTCGTCTGGCATCCTTTGAACGTGACCGTACCAGATCAACTGCTTGGTCTTGATATCATCTATTATTGTGTGCCCGACACCCATGATTTGTCTGACTCTGTCGTTACGTACTCTATCTCTTCTCGATTTACCCGCTGATCTTCTCCAGAAGTTTATTTCCGTTGCTAGTAGGATTCTCTCCGTAGTCTGCTTCATTTGCCACACTTCGCACCTATATGTTACAATACTTTTAACGATTGTGTTGTATATTCGTTGTTTATTGGCCTTTGATATTGTTTGGTCCCACAGTATTCCGTTCATCATAGATATAGCTTTTCTACCTTGTATGTTTCGGTCCTTGATAGCCGCGTCTAGTGTTCCGTTTTGTGTTATTTTCATTCCTAAGTATTTGTATTCCTCGCAGTGTTTAATTTTTTTCCCATCCTCCAAGTCGATGTCTTGTGCCGTTGTTCCGATGGACATACATTCAGTTTTTCCTACATTTACTTCAAGGCCCCACTTCTTATATTCTTCTACGAGCTTTCGAGTCATGTAGTTTAAGTCGTCACGGTCCTGTGCTATAACTACTTGGTCGTCTGCGAAGCATAGCGTGTAGAGTGTAGTATTGTCGTTGAGAGGTATTCCTATTCCATTAAATTTCCATACCTTAAGTGCCTGTTCCAAGTATATCTTAAAAAGCGTCGGCGATAAGCAGCATCCCTGTTTTAGGCCTTTTGTGACCGTGAACCCTTTGGATATGTTACGTCCTACTTTAATTTGTGTTTTATTATTTTCATAGATTCTTTGAACTGCTTTTATTAACCCGTTTGTGATATTTGTTTTTTTCAGCGTCTCCCATAATTTATTAAGGGGTATGCTACCATACGCCTTCTGTAGGTCTACGTATAATAGATGAATTTCTTGGTTCACTGCTGTTTTCTTTTCGATCATCTGTGTAACACAGTATAGGTGGTCTACTGTGGATCTGCCAGCTCTAAAACCAGCTTGCTCCTCCGCCTCAAGATCTTTATATTCTTTTTCGATTTTATGTTTTATTACTTTACCGTATATTCTACTAAATGTGCTGGTCACTGCAATACCTTTATAGTTCTCACATTGGTCTCTATTACCTTTCTTGTGGATTGTTACCATAACGGATGTTTGCCACTCCCCAGGTATTTCTCCCCCATTTATGCAGTTTTCGCATTTGTTCGTATAACCTGTCGGTTCCTACTTTAACTAATTCGGCTGGAATGTCGCCTGGTCCGGCGGATTTTCCGTTCTTGAGGGATTTGCATGCTTCTTCGACTTCTTTACAACTGACCCTTAATGGAGACGATGTGATATTTATTCCATTGTTTTCCTCTATGTTAAATTCTTGCCTGTTTTCAATTAGTAGACCCTTAAAGTATTGTTCCCATTTTTGTTTTCCTATTGGTGATATTATTTCTTTTGTCTTGTTTGCTCTCATGTTCTTTAAAAATTTCCAGCTTTCTGAACTCTTTCTTCCCCCTCTGTATGTATTTTTGACAGTTTTTTTCCCACGTTTCATTTTTCTTCTTGATAATTCTTTTTCTTACTTTGGCTTGGGCTTGTTTGTATATTATTTTGTCATTCTCGCTGTTTGTTGCTAAGTATCTATGGTATTTCTGTCGTTTTTCTAAAATTTCAGCCTCTATTTCGTCATCCCACCAGTATGGTTTAGAATTATGCCTAGATCCATTGTATCTTCCCAGTGCCTCTTCTGCTGCCTCATGTATGCACTTTTTAATATATTCGTAGTGTTCTTCTGTGTTATTCCGATTATACTCGTTTTTTACTAGTTTTTCGTCCAGACGTTTTCTGTATAGTTCTCTTACACTGTCATATTCCAGGCTATCCAAGTTGTATCTTATTGGTTCACTTATTGGTCGACTTTCTTCGATTGTTTCTATGTTTCCTAGTTCTTGTTGTTCTTTGCTGGGGAATACGATTTTCGTTTTAAGCATATAATGGTCGGTACCACATGATGGTCACCTACATACTTTTACATCGTGGATTCTCATTTTTGTAGTTTGTCTTACAATGGTATAGTCTAGTATATATTTCAGATTGCGAGTTTTTTGTATCCAGGTATACTTGTGGATGACTCGGTGTTGGTAGAAGCCGTTTAGGATTTTTAGTTGATTCTATTCGCACAGTGTTATTAAACGTTCTCCGTTATTATTACGAGTTTCCTCACCATATGTTTCCACAGTATCGTTATTAGTTTTTCGCCCTACTCGACAGTTTAAGTCTCCTAATATAATAATTTCTCTGGGGTTTCCTATTTTGACAATTTCGTCATTTAGTTTCTCGAAGAACTCGTCTTTAACGTTCACTGACGCGTCATCGTTCACTCCATATATCCCTAGTATGGTGACTCTATATCCTTTTATCGTGAGATTTATTTTTATAATGCATTGATCGATTGCTTCCCACGAAGTAATATGTTTCCTTAGAGTCCTTCGAATTAAAATAGATACCCCTTGTTGAGCTCGCTGATCTTTGGCAACTCCACTATAAAAGTGATCATAGTAACCCCAGTTTTCGGATCCACTTCCTTTCCTTTTCGTTTCTGTGAATACCGCAATATCTACTTTGGTGTTCCTGAGTTCAGACACTACTTCATTTGTCTTTCGAGAGAGCCCTTGTACGTTCCATGTGCTGTATATCATTGTCCTTTTCCGTAGCGTTTTTCGTCGTCTGTGATTCCAATCTTTTGTTCCAAGGCTTTGGTTAGGTTTTTTAACATTTTATGTTTTTTCTGAGTATCGAGGAGTTGGCCCGATGCCTCAACCCCCAACCTGGAGGACCACGGTTTATTTTCAGAGTGTACTTCTCCTAGATGAATTGCTGTCTCCATAACTAAGAGCTTCATCTGCCCTGTTTTTCCTGATTACATTACCCCTAAAAAGTGAGGGTTGCCACATGCGCCAGGTCCGCCGTACCGAAGTTCATCTTCTCCGCCTTTCCTGCCGGTGTGGACTTCACCCGTATCCCTGGGTAACGGGATTGCGTTGAGAGACCTCAAGTAAATAAAAAATAAAAATGCGGGGTGAGGTAAAGGAAGAAATTTCGTATATGAGAGTGTCTGCCGTCAAGCGCATCATGACAGGGAGAGAGAGAGGGCGATAGAAAGAGGGAGACGGCAAAGTCGAGACGTGACATGGCGCGAGTGACAGGTAGTCACTCTTGATTAATAAAAGAAAAATGTATCTCTGAGATAACTTCTTAGACTTTATAGATATGATTAAAAACAAACAAAAGTTGAAGAATTCACATTTTTCAATTTTTCTAATAGGTATTCCTCGAAGCTGAGTTATACATTTAAATTATTTATTGCAAATACGTACGTCAAAACTGATTCAAGACAATTTTATAGGAAAATTTAATTTCTACATTTTTTATTTGAGGCTTTTTTTCACGTGTTTTTGATAAAGTTATTTTTGGGGTATATTGCCAAATGACAATTTTAGTTTTAGCCATTATTGGAAGGAGAGAACGTGTATCCTGTTTACCTTTGTTGAAGGTTAAATGGCTATTTCATTAAATAGACCCGATAAAGTAAAAATACTACACCTAGATGTGCATATTTACTGGTTGGAGAAGCTACTTCAACTATAAATTCTTTAAATGTATGCTTAAATGAATTTAAATTCAATAATGTATGCCTTTTGGACGATAATTTGAATCTTACGTTGAATGTATTACTAATTAAAATTAGATGCGCCCTCGTACTATAGTGATAATAACATAATTGAAGTGTGTGACTTTAACACAAACAATCAAACAGTGTTATCCAGTAACAAACACGAGGATTGTTTTTATATCCGATTGTTGAATAAAAAAATAACAAATAGAATACTCAATTTTCCATGCAGTTCCTTTCTGTGATCAATAAAGCAATTTATGGCTTTCTAGTTGTACCGTAAAAACCGTTTCATTGTCCATTCTATTATTTGCCGATTAAAATAATGGAATGGAATAGAAAGGAATGGAAATCTGAACGTGCCCGTTTTCTACAATAACGAGAATGTTACAGTAAAATCATTGGCGTATCGAACAAATTTTCCACAAGAAATATTTAAAAAGAGCCTCTTTGTCAACAATCTGAGGATTAATATGAAATATTTTGGATTTATATTTGAATATTATTCACAAATTATTGCAGTTGAAGTCCGCATTACAAAACTCTACTCATGGTATGCTGAGTTTCGATTGCTTTCTTTTTTGGACTGGCTCCAAAGTTGTTGGACTTGTTGGTACTTTCGGTGGAGTTTTTCTAACATATGAACTATCCGTCATGAGTGAACTACAACTTGAGGCAGATGATATGCTAGCAAAACAGTCAAGCGACATTCGACTCTCTGGAAAGAGGAAAAAACATAATTGAAAATTGATTACTTGATGATATATTGATATAGTATTGAATTATTGATTTTAAAATAAAGTGAAAATGTTCAATAGAGATGTAAAGGCAAATTTATTTTTTTAAGTTGAAAAAAATTAAAAATTAAGTAAGTGTAGAAGAGTAAAGATCTTTAATTAACCTGGGAAAGGTAGCGTTAAAAAAGTTACATTAAAGGCCACGTGTTAGATTTCACCTTTAAAAAACAATCATATATGCCTAAAATCTATATCCTACAATATCTATAAATGAATACTTAAAAATTATATTATCTTTGTTAAAAATAATATCTATCAAAAAAATTTTAAAATTATCTCAAAAATGTATCTTCTTCTTCTCATTGACTTTCAGACCTTTAGGTCCATAGTCTCCCTATTGGGATTCCTCGCCTCATTTTTCCGGCAGCGGTGGCCAGCCGCTTGGCCAACCCTACTGCTTTAAATCAGTAGGGAGTTTGTGAATTCGGTGATTTAGTTTCTGCTCTGAAGTCTGTTCTTTGCTTCTGCTATTCTTTTCCATGAAAGAACAAAAAAAAATAGAAATGAAGAATTTTTATGACAAAAAAAATTAAAATTATGTCATACATGACGTCATCGTCAATTTATTCAAGAAAATAGATTCAAAGTGCTCATTATATTTGCTGGATGGTTCTTCCGGTCTTTTGCTTCGTTCTTCCAGTCATTTATTCCAATTTCTTTAAGATCTTCTTCTACACCATCCAACCATCTAGTTTTCGGTCGTCCCCTTGATTTTTGTCCTTGTCTTTTAGTTTCCTGTATTTTCTCGAAACACCTTTCATTACCTAGACGTTGCACATGTCTAGCCCACCTTAATCGTTTACTTCTTATTTCATTTGTTATTATTGGGCTATTGGATTTTTGATTAGCTTCGTAGTTTCTTAATATTCTCCATACTCCATTCTCTTTAATTTGGTCGTATATTCTTCGTAGTATTTTCCTTTCCCAGATTTCTAATGTGTTTTCCTCTTTTTTTGTTAAATTCCAGGTTTGTGCGGCGTAAAGTACGACTGGTCTAATTACTGTCTTGTATATTTTAATTTTTGTGTTTGTAGACAATATCTTTGATTTAAATGTGTCTTTTAATGCATAGAAACATTTGTTACCCTGTTGTATTCTGTGATTTATCAAAAATGTATCTACTTATAATATAATACGTATATATTTAAAAAATATTTTAAAATATCTCAGAATATATAATTAAAAATTACACTATGTTACTAAACTTATAGTTAATATTTATGTCTCAAAACTTTCACTAAATTAGGCTCAAGTTTCGTTTAGCCGAAATCAGTTACATGGAATATCGGTTTATAGGAAGATTCTATACAAGAAAGCGAGCACTACATAATTTGATTTTTGTCGCGGAAATTCTGAGAAAACTCGAATTTTTAATTTTTCTACTATTAACTAAAATTCGAAACGGTGTTTTTAATAGCTTTTTTGTTATAGAATGACGTAAAAACATTTAATATAATGATATGAACTAATTTTTATTCGAAAATTTATTTTTATCACAATAATTTTTATTGATTTTTCCGGGTTTAGAAGTGCCGAAATGTGATAGGAAGATAGAAACTACATATTTTTGTTTGATTAATAATTTGCTATAATTAGAAATTTTTCATAAGGGCGGTGTAATAGAAAATCTTCAATATTTCGAAGTTTTCTATAGAATTATCAACTTTTTTACATACTTTCGGTATCGTGGAGTGAAGTGGAGTGCTGGGTGGGGAATATTATACATGTGTGGTTTTTTTGCATTTATTGGAGATTTTGACCTTCTTACTGCGCCTTATAATTCACATAAAAACAGATTTCGTTTGAAATATTATTTATTTTTGAAATTGCCATATTCTAAATGGATACAACGAATAAGCTCCATGAATGGATCCAAGTTATTTTTTTTGCAATGGCGTCGCCATAAATATTCGTACAGGCGATCTGCGAATTCATCTGGTGGAATGCCTTTTAAAATTTTTTTGGCAGCTGACCAACATGACTCAATTCTTTGAGCATGGACACCTTCCTTGGTAACGAATTTCTCACTATGGTTTACAGTGCGATGCTGATACCCATATTTCATAAGCTTCTTGTCGCCAACGAGGAAGAGCCATTTCTACAACTTGAGTAGATATTTTTGTTAATAATATGAACGAAATGATTTAACTCAACTGAATATAGAATATTAAATTCACATATATGTACAATGTAATACATACCTACCTTTTATACTTTATCAGGATTGTCATTTTCATGATTTATTGACATTTTTTTAAAATTTTCGCATTTATTGACCATAGCGATATTAAGTTGATAAGAATAGATATTATTCATTGATCTGTGTTAAAGGTCGGGAAGAGGATCACTGCACAGTGGCGAAACAACGCATTTCCGCGGGTTTTCATTTTCGTATCGGTGCTTAAAAATACGTCTACATTATAAAATAACATTAATTTTTCATGTAGCTCATTTCGTTACTTCTAAACCGCATTCAAAAAATGGGAACAGCGCATTTTCCGCGGCAAAATTTTTTCAGTATCTGAGGTATCTAAATGACAAAAATAGTTTTTTTTTTCTTTTTTAACAGATTTCGGCTAAACGAAACTTGCCCCCTAAATTATCTCAAAAATAAAATATCAAGTGCTTGGAGAATCAAAAAAAACAAAAAAGTTAGGCAAAATTTAACGAAGCGATTATTCCCGGGTTAATAATAAAAATCTTTATTAAATATATATAAAATTAAATTAATAATTTAATTACCTGTATTCCTGTCTTGATAATTACAAACATCGTGGTGTGCTTTAAGTCTTTGGACTAACCCTTGAATATCTTTCTTGCACTTTCTATAAATAGCCCTACACTCCAATTTATTTGGATTTGTTGTCTTAATATAGAACTGCCATATTGGGTCCTCTTTTCTTCCACTCATTTTACTTTATTTGATGTTTTCACTTCACTTAACTAACCTAACTAGCGAAATGCGTGAAATTGTTGGGCAAAATCAATTTATAGGTTGAGAAGGAAAACAAGCCTCGACAGGAATATTCTTGCAAAAAGCACAACAAACTCGTTCGTGCCTCACTCGGCAGTACTCGGCACTGTATAGTGAGTGTATAGGACAGAAGGAAAACAAATCGCGACAAGAATTTTCTTGCAAGAAGCGCGACAAATGCGTTGTCACAAGGTTTTGAGCTGCAAATTATATTATAATTTTTAGACTTATACAATAAAATAATTAAATTAAAATAATTAACAATAATTTCAAATAAACGGTTTTAAAGATTAAAACTAACTTTTCGCGTCTGTGGCCCTGAACAATATTCTATCATAAAATTGTTACTTGTATACAGTTCGGGGAATGTATCGTGCTAACAAACCGAAATTTATCCAAAAATAACCAAAAATGTAGTATATCTGGATTTATAGGACCCGCTGTACTCGCTCTAGTCAACTGAAAATATTCAATCATAAAATTGATTAATCGTAGACTCTCTGGAGGCTGTATCGTGCTAACAAACTGAAAATTCTTCTAAAATGACAAAAATTTGGTACTTCAAGTACCATAGCACCCGTTGTACTGGCTTTAGTGAGCTTAATATCAATAGGCTTAATCTTTGAGACCCTTTGAATAATATCCAATCATGAAAGTGGTCACTTGTATATACTCCGGAGGCTGTATCGTGCTAACAAACTGAAACTTCTCTAAAATGACAAAAATATCGTACTTAAAATACTGTAGTACCTGTTGTATTCGCGGTGGTGAGCTGAAAATAAATAGGGCTCATCTGTGAGATGTCCCGAATAATATTCAATCATAAAATTGGTGACTTGTTGAACTCCGGAGGTTGTATCGTGCTAACAAACTGAAATTTCTTAAAAAATGACAAAATGTCGTACTTCAAGTACCATAACAACCGTTGTACTGGCTCTGGTGAACTGAAAATCAATAGGATTCATCAGTGACATGTCCTTAACAATATTCGATCATAAAATTGATGACTTATTGCACTCCGGAGGCTGTATCGTGCTAACAAGACATGTAAGAAAAAGTGGCCGACGACAACGACGACGACGACATGCACACAGGATTTTTTTTCTAGAAACCATTTTTTCGTATTGTTGTCAACGTAAAAAGAAATCAAAAAAATTTTTCAAAATTCCAACTTTTTTTGGGATAAACCAATACTTTTCTCGCATATTAGATAGGTTGGGCGGAAAAGTAACAATCAAAATGTTCAAATTTTATATTCAAATTTAAAAAATCAAAAATATCGTGATTTTTCTAAAAAAATCAATGGTTTTACTTTTCCGCCAACCTATCTAATATGCGAGAAAAGTATTGGTTTACCCACAGAAAAGTTGGAAATTTGAAATTTTTTTTTGAGATATTTTTACGTTATCCATCAACAACACGAAAAAACGGTTTTTAGAAAAAAAATCCTGTGTGTATGTCGTCGTCGTTGTCGTCACCAATTTTATGATGGAATATTGTTAAGGACATTTCACAGATGAACCCTATTTATTTTCAGCTCACCAGAGCCAGTACAACGGGTGCTATGGTACTTGAAGTACGACATTTTGTCGTTTTTCGAGAAATTTCAGTTTGTTAGCACGATACAGCCTCCGGAGTTCAACAAGTCACCAATTTTATGATTGAATATTATTCAGGGCATCTCACTGATGAACCCTATTGATTTTCAGCTCACCAGAGCCAATACAACCGGTGCTACAGTAAATTAAGTACGATATTTTTGTCATTTTTGGAGAAGTTTCAGTTTGTTAGCACGATACAGCCTTCGGAGTATATATATACAAGTGATGAATTTTATGATTGGATATTATTCAGTGCGTCTTAAAGATGAACCCTATTGATATTGAGCTCACTAAAGCCAGTACAACGGGTGCTGTGGTACTTGAAGTACCAAATTTTTGTCATTTTTGGAGAAGTTTCAGTTTGTTAGCACGATACAGCCTCCAGAGTATATACAAGTGATGAATTTTATGATCGGATATTATTCAGAGCGTCTTAAAGATGAACCCTGTTGATATTGAGCTCACTAAAGCCAGTACAACGGGTGCTGTGGTACTTGAAGTACCAAATTTTTGTCATGTTTGGAGAATTTTCAGTTTGTTAGCACGATACAGCCTCCAGAGAGTATACGATTGATCAACTTTATGAATAAGTATTGTTCAAGGTGTCTCACAGATGTACCCTATTGATTTTCAGTTGACTAGAGCGAGTACAGCGGGTCCTATAAAACTAGATACACTAAATTTTTGGTTATTTTTGGAGAAATTTCGGTTTGTTAGCACGATACATCCCTCGAAGTGTATACAAGTAACAATTTCATGATAGAACATTGTTCAGGGCCACAGATGCGGAAAAGCTAGTTTTAATCTTTAAAACCGTTTATTTTTAATAAAAATCAGATTTTGCCCAACCCTGTTATTTACACACCTCGTATAATATACCGTCACGAAACTGGAGTTTTAGAGGCATACGCATATATTTACGTGTGTAAGAAGTATATTCTGGGTTCATTGCTCTCGGAACATATTTCCTCAGTTTGTATGTAACTCTAGATAATAGTCAATACGTAAACTGAGTAATAACACGATATGGAATTGTGGACAAACAGTAGTTGTGTATTTAGTTTATTAAAACTTCACGTTTATCGAAAAATATACGAAGTATTACCACAAATTAATATTTTTTGTATAGTATTAAATATAATATAATATTAATTAGATATGGAACAACTGAAACTTCAATAAAGTAATTAATAATAAAGTTGCATCACTTACTCATTGAGAAAAAATATTTTTAAATAGTATTAAATGAAATTGAAGTATAGGGTTAATCAAAGTGTATTTTATCTAACTAAAAAATGTTTTTATCAGATATTAGTAATTAAATTGTGCATAATTAACATTATCGTTATCTGTGCATTCATTTCGGAATATCTTGAAAACGGTTCTTACGATATTTTTTAAAAACTAATGTAATGTAAATCAAAGTATTAGATAATTTAAAAAAAAACATATAAAACACTCGATGCGTGGTGGGGTACAACAATCACAATTACTGTATGACAGTTTATACGTGTTCACATGTCTCCTACAAAAATAATATTTTCAAACATTGAGAATCTTGGTACTTACTATAACGTCTGTCGCGAGTGAACTACCTCAAGTCACTTGGAGATCTAAATCTGAATATTTCTGATTTTCTTTTCTTATTTTCATATCTTAGGCAAATGAACTCAAATGTACGCCTTCATTAGAGAGTTATTGAAACGTCTTTTGAGAAATCCTTTATTAAAGGATTCCTTTATTTTGACATATACGCATGCGCATTTCTTAAGTACGACTTTAATGCTTTTAAAAAATAAAGGATAACCTTTATTTGAATAAAATACAGGAATGGAAACTCAATGGAAACTAAATTTATTTTACATTTCAAAAGTTACACATATAAAAGATTAATTATTGTACAAAAATAAAGACCTACTACAACCAGGTACTGGTTGTAAAAGAATGAAGTCCCTCTAGTATTCAAACCATTTTTTGCAGTTTTAGGCACACAACAGGAGCTTATGGTGTAAAATGAATTTTTTTAACAAAAAAGTATAACATCATTATAAAGAATATTATAATAGAACGATAACACTTTAGTACTTTAGAGAATAACAACAAAACCGTTCGTCTTATGACAAAACTGCTTTAAGAGCTTGCAGATGTACTTGCACTTCTCTTTTTAATTTTGAGCATTTAGTCATACAGGGGAACCACTTCTTTGTTACTTGTCTTTGATTTGTTTACTATAACAACTTGTAATCCTCAGTATGGCGAAGTTTAAAACTTATCTCAGTATTTTTATATTTGAGGCAACGTATATCGGATATCACCTAAAATCCTGAAATTTATGGTAATTAGAGATTTTCTTCAAGTCACCGAAATAAGAATATGATTTTGTTTACCTACCATCCACACTATTTCCACTGTCGGTGATGAAATAGTCTGGTAATTGCAGCAGATTCTTCAATTTCAGGTATACTATATCAGCCCTAAGCAATCTAAAGTGATTTTTAAGTTCGTCATAATTCATATTATTTATATCAATTATTTGCATTTGTTCATTATTTTCAATACCAATAAAATAGTGCAAAATCAGCATCTTCTGCATTCGCTCCTGCTAAAATTGCTATTTCTAATTGTTCCTCCATGATAATATAATTTAATATTACAATAGATGCACACAAACACCAAAACAAACAGATAGATAGGTTATGTTCTTTTATAATCTGTCAAATGTCATTATAAAATAAAGTTCTTTTCCTGTATTGCTACTTTCAATAACTCTATAAAAAGTCATACTAAAAGTTACTTTAATAAAGTATCTTTTAATAAAAGCAGCTTTTATTACAGATCTTCAATAACTCTCTATTGTTTAAAAATGACATTCCTTACCTCAGAAGACTGGCTTACAGAAATAACTTACCTTGGAACCTACAGAAATAACTTGTTATACCCTTTATAGTTCAAGGTTGAATGTTATGTCAAGCCTCATTACACATATATTATGTACGGATATAAAAACACAAACGTATTTAAAACACATTACAATATTAAAATTCACATTTAACTTTTTTTTATTATAATTTAATCAGCAATCAGAATCTATTCATTCTACAGGGTGTTTCTATATTCGATCGACAACTCTCTACCACAGAGAGATTTCAATAAATGATTCATTTTGATATAGGAACACGAACCCTTACGGGGCCTATGTCTGACAGCACAGTAGCCTCATTAAATATTCAAATAGAAAATTATCTCTTACAGAGTAATCCTAAGAATTTTACAAGTAAATACTAAAATTCTAATGCAAAACAAGTAGGTGCCTGTATTGGTTATCTGTACATCCCTGTTTCAGCTCAAAATACAATATGGTAATAAAACTGAACAATGCCAGCAAAAGGATAAACAGTGCGGCAGTGGCGGAGATTACGATATTCGTTCATTTTGCTTATTTAATTAGATTCGGTCAACATTACAGTTGAAATAAAATTCATTCGTTTAGACCTATTAACAAGTTACATTTTCATTTTTATTAAATTAAATTAATTAAAGAAAATATAGTTTAATTCTCATAATTCAAATTTATTGACAATGAATTAATGTATATTAAGTAAAATAAACATACCATTTGTAGTAAATATAAAATTCAATCTATAGTATCATCCTCTTCGCTGGTCATACAAGAATCATCCGAAGACTCGTCGAGAGAGATCACTATCGGTTCTATAGTTAGTTCTATGAGGTTATCTAAAACCCACATTTTCTCTTCCTCTTTAATTACATGATTCACAGCATCTCTCCAGTTCTCTTTAGTTATTGTTGTCAATGAGTACTTCATGAGTTCACGAACATCTTTCATTTTAAATGTTTTATTATGTCTAGCTACATAACCTTTCATTTGGGCCCATATTAACTCTATCGCATTTAATTCACATGGCGGCAAACGAAGCACTGTTATCCCACGATTCTTGGCTATTTCATCAATAACAAACTGTTTAAATTGTAGCTTGTGATCTGAAGCAACCTTTAATAGTAATTTATGCAACAAGTGTATAAAGTGCCACTTTTTTTCACGAATGGTAAAAGTTGATCGCACGAGCCATCAGGCGAGTGCGGCAATTCCATGAGTGAAAAAAAGACACTTTATGCACATGTTGCATACATTATTTTTTCTACAGCCCTATATAAAAAAATAAAATGCAAATAGAAATTTGGGATATTTTAATTAAGTTCCTTTGGTAAATTACAATTATATGTATTCCAAGTTTCATGAAAGTTCATCCTCGATGCCCAGCCAAGTTTCATTGTGTTATCTTATGGAAAGCGTGAAATAAAGTTAACGTTATGGCACTTTTTTTAACGCTTTTTTACTTTTTTTCACTTTAACCATAAACAACCATTTTAAGCGCTACAAACCGATGAAATACAAGGTACTTTAAAGATAGGGCGTAGAAAAAAGTCATTTTTTCAACATATCATCTTCAAATGGTATATATTTTACGATTAACCAGTTTATAATATAAGCTTTTCTCCAAGAGGTAGATGGAAGATTTTCTGTTAATCGCGAATGATAAGTGGCATTGTCCATAACGATTACAGCATTATTTGGAATTATTACTAAGGTAGAATTTAAATAGGACAAAGCGAGAACGAAGAATCTGTATAGTTGAATACCGATGAGCAATAATAATAATGTTTATTCACTTAAAGTATACAAGTAATACAAAACTATTTAAGATTTTAAAATAGAAATAGATAAAAGTAATACAAACATAGCGAATAAACAAACAAAAGAATGACCATAGAGGCAAGCCTGAATATGGCATATCACACTTTTGTCTCTTTACACACCCGTCGTGTTACATTAAAACAAAGCAAAACATACACAATCTACCAATATACAAAAATATGTACATCGAATTATGAACCAATTTTCAAAGTAACAATTGTTTTTAATATCTATTATTGATAAAACAGTGTCCCTTCTGAGTGAATGAATGTACTTTTTCAGTTTATTCTTGTACAAGTTGAAATTTGAATTTGATAATCTGGGCTACGTTGACCAATAGTCAAGCGAGAATTTGAATAAGTACTCTGCCATCGTTCTTAGTTCGCGTTGAAAATTTCTGTTCAATTATATTCATTATATTTCAATTTTTGTGAAAATATGATGATAGTTTATAAAAGTATAATTTTCTAGAATCCATAACCTTACATTTGTCAAACAATAGTTCGCTAGAATATATCTTGGGCTTCCCATAAATAATTTAATAAAATACTTCTGTACTATTTCCAACTTCTTTAAATGACAGTTAAGAACTCCACCACATCCAAGAAGACCATATGAAATTCTTGATTCAACCAATGTGTTATAAAGTATTTTTAATTGTCAAATCAAGGTTCCTTTTTATGTACTTAAATTTGTATATGAGAATCCTTAATATTTTTATGACTTTGTAACTGTTGATGATTAACAGTGTCAAACGTTTTGGCCAAGTCCAAGAAAACACCAATACAATAACTATTTCTTTCATATAAGGAGCGATATGTTTTTAATATTAGTGTGTAAATAATGTCTTCCATACATTTTCCTTCTCTGAAACCAAATTGATTGTTCTTGAACAGTTTAAAATTTTTTAGTATAATTTCTTATTCGCTGAATTGATAACTTCTTGATATTTTGGCCAGATTTGTGATTACAGAGATAGATATGTAATTGGAAGAGATGTTATGAACCCCACCATTGTGCGCCTAATTTTATGATATATTTCTTCATTGGGGCGTGTAAATGTATTGAAAAAATGGAGTGCTAACAGTTCATCTTTCTCTTTGCTACTTTTTGCCTACGTTTGGTATCATTAGCCGGATTGGTGGTATAGTTGCGAATTTGAAATACCGTGTTTAGTATCTTCGACCGCTGTTAACTTTTCCCAGTGGGGAACAATTTATGGACCGTAAATAGCATAGTTGTAAATCAAGGGCAAGTACACAGTCCGATCCTACGCAGGGACGTCTTTAAAAATTTGAGCAAATTAGAAAACCTTCCTGTTGTCCGAAACATCATCTTCAGTATCACTGTTATCACTAATTTCAATCACTTCATTCTCTTTTTCCATTTCATTCGACATAATGTTTTCCCATGGGCGAAACACTGCCATTTTTATTTGCACAATGCACAACGATGAAAAATCACAGACTGATATACTGCTCCCTTGCTTTACCTGCTTGGTGATTACTCCGAGCCTGTTAGGACGCAGGTTAAAGGATAATTTCTAATTTATGAGGAGGCAGTATCTGTGGTCTTTATGCATTCTTGTTGTATTTAACATTTACACAATGCTCCCTGTCATAAACGCGGTATTTCAAATTCGCAAGTATACTGGGTATTTGGGTTTTCTTGCATTTTTAATAGGTTTCCATATTTTCTGATATCGGTTTAGTTTTTTTAGGTAATCGGTAAATGATTCTTCTCTCTATTGTTTATGTTTAGTTTTTAATGTGTTTGTTAGTTGGTTGAATTTGGTTTTATAGATCGGAATGCGTATACACTGCCGTGTTGCTCTAGCTTTTCTTTTTTCTCTCAGAAGACATTTGTGTCATCTTCCTCATTTTACACAAATGCAGGATCTATTGCAATAACTTTTTGAATGGACATACAGTTGACATCGTGTGCATTGTATTATAGTTTTTGGTTTGCTGGGAGGTTCTATTTCGACTATTTTGTTGTACAGAGCTTTTATCTTTTAGACAAGTCTACAAAAATAGTTTTAAAGGCAACTCAGTTTGACGAAGTCTATCATTAATTACGTTTTTTACTCGGTGCCCCTTTGCATTTAGTTCGTCGGTTATATCTTTTAACTTTACAGTATCGTGTAGGTGTTTTATAACTATTCTATAGGCATGTTCTTCTTTTGTTTAATATGAGTGAAATTATACTTTTTTTCCTTCAGAATTTTTATTATTTTTCTGTGTGTTAGGTGAATTACTATTTATTTTGATTATATTGTTTGCCATTGATTTGATGCTGTATTCTTCTTCATTAGCTACGTTTCTTAGTTGTTTTATTATTTCCGGGTAATTTATGACGACATAAATGAAAATTGGTGGCGGTATTTAGACATTATTATTTTTGTCTTATTCTGAATTTGTCTTTTCAGCGTTTTCATTTGATAATAAGGCACATTTGTTGATCGTAGTCAGTTTCAGTTAAATTGTTTTTCTGTAGGCTAGTTTTCTTCCTTTTTGCTTCTCTTACTACTTACCAGGATACTGTATTGTTTTCTGCCTCCTTATAATCAATTTCCACCTCTTCATCTGATGTGGAATAAGTTCACGTCGACAGATGCGTCGGTCGACGTATCGGAAGATAGATCGTCACGATCCGTCTACACGTCTGTCGGTAGTCAGTGTTGGTCAGTCTGAATCAATTCTCGACAGATGCAACTAGCAGGAAACATTTAAAAAAATGTATGTTGATGTTGTAGGACGACAATTTCTTTTTTAAATTTAATCTAAATGTAGCCATAAGATTTTCTTTTTTAAATCATGTATCGGAATACCCATCGTGTCAGCAATACGTTTCTACGAATCATTGATCTGAAAAAATTAATATAATCATCACCATAATATCATGTCTATTCGATGAGACTTGAATAACAATTGCCTAGGCATCTTAACTCTGTTACAGGGTTTTCATTATATATGGACCCTTCTATATCTCACTTATTATTTGATGCAGATAACAATGTTTCAAATAAGAGTTAAAGGGTTATTAATGTAGTTTTTAAAATTCAACAAAAATATTATACAGGATGTCCCAGATCAGAGAGTCAGAGCCAAAGTGTTCTTTCTTAAATGGGACACCCTATATATTTTTATATTTTTAAACTGTTCACTTCAATCCAAATTCAGCAATATATAATTGTTATAGTCTAACCTTAACAGTTCAGAAAATATATTCATTTAAAAATCGTTTTCTGTGGGATGAAAACCAACTATAAACAACGGGCAATGAAAGCATTGTCATATTTGACAAGTAGTTATTTACACCATTATAAAACATTGTATTTGATAGTTTGGAAAATGCGGTATACAGATGATGAAAAGATAGAAATATTTTCTCTATTTGTAAAAAATAATAATAACAAATTAGATGCAAGGAGAGAATTTATGGAATTATATCCAAATCGGCATGCGCCTAGCAAAAATACGTTCAATAGAATATACCAGCATGTAATGACAACTAAGAACTTTTCTAGGAAAAAACGAACGTGTGTAATTAATGAGGAGGATGATTTAGATACACTTCTGCATGTTGAAGGTAAAAAAATATATTTCTTTGGATTTTATGGTAGTTGAATAAGAAGGAATAATTTTTGCGCTACTACTTTTTTGCATAAAACTCTGAAGACTCGTTAGTAACCAGCTCCAATATATTACAAAAACATCCTATGAAAATTTTTAGGACTCTGAAAAGACACAATTATAAACCATATATGATACTTCCCGTGCAGGCTCTTACTGAATTGCACAAACGGAAACGGTTAATATTTTGTCAGGAAATGCTTCGTAGCTTGAATGAAACTCCAGATATCCTTCAGAAAATCTGTTGGACAGATGAATCCAGTTTTTCTACAGCTGGCGTGTTCAATAGATAAAATAGACAGCGGAAAGTGCAACAAATAAAGAAATCTGGACGGAAATCAATTAAAGTTTGGTGTGGAATATTCCAGAATAAAGTGATTGGGACAATATTTTTCAATTATAAGTTAACAGAAAGAACTTATCTAAACTGCATAATACCCAAAATAAGTGAAATACTAGAAAATTAATTTACAGCTGACCAATTAAATACTATGATCTGGCACCAAGATGGGGCATCACCCCATAATGTATTAGAGGTGAGAGAACATCTCAACAATCAGTTTCCAGAGTGGATCGGAAATAATGGGACAATTCTATGGCCTCCTAATAGCCCCGACCTAACTCCCTTAGATTCTTTTTTGTGGGGATGCTGAAAGATATTGTTAACTTTGGCGACAATAACAATCTTGAGATAATTCAGGAAAAGATTCAAGGCGAAATTAATAACTTAAATAATCATGCTGATATTATTTCTAAATGTTTAGAGAATTTACGCCGAAGATACCATCTATGCATCGACAATATGGGGGGTCATTTTGAACAATATTTATAGTTTCATTTGGGCTTACTTAGTTTGAGATTACTTTATTTTGTAAATAAATTTACTGAATTCCAATCGATAGATTACTACATCTTACTGTGTCGTATATATTTTCTGAACTGTTAAGGTTAGACTATAACAATTATATATTGTTGAATTCGGATTGAAGTGAACAGTTTAAAAATATAAAAATATATAGGGTGTCCCATTTAACCTTCATGGGACAGACATCAAAATTTTACGAAAAGGACTAACTGGGGTCCGAGAAGACCCATGCGAAAATTACATAAATGCTGTATTTTTCTTTAAATTAAATATATAGAAAAAAAGTTTTACTATTAACCATTTATTAGTCAAAAATCATCACGAAAAAATACAAAATACCCTAATCACTAATACTACTAGCTACATATCATTTTAACATTTTTTACAAACTATCTCCGATTTTGAATGTTCTAGGCACACAAAGTTATTACACCTAATACATATTTTTCTGGATTTTCTGTCTTTTCCTCTTTGACACATATGGCAGGGCCCCCTGGTAATGTTTTGTTGTTCAACTCTATGTTCTGTTGCATCCAGTAGTTCGGGAAAAACGTCTGTCATATGCCGTTTTCTATTCGTCCGAATGTATTTATTATTATATCGCCGCAAAACGTTTTTCTTTATTCTTCTCTTCCTAGTCCCAAAATATACATTTTACGTTTATCCAAACTGTTTTTTCGCCAATCCGGGTTTTGCAGTAACCACAATTTATAAGCATTTATTCCTGCGATATCTATAAGATGCGAAAATATTGCCATTGGCCAGCGGTTTGATTCTCTCTGCACTGTATATTCTTTGGCCAACTTATCTGAAGTGTCGACAGCACCTTTTGTTTTGTTGTAATGAAGAATAATTTCTGGTTTATAGTGCTGTTCTTCTCCAGCTACTTTACTATCAGTATGCACACTTGACAGCATGTTTTTGTTTTGGAAAATACGATACTAGCGTTCTTTGATTTCTAAAAGCAAACATACTTGAAAACTCTTTCTTGTACGATGCCGGTAGAAGTTCCCTGGGAATAAATGTTTTATTTTTCCGGAGGGTTCCACATAAAGTAATATTTTTTCTCCACAACTTGTCAGCAAGTTCTAAACTTGTAAAAAAGTTATCGGTCGTTATTCCAAATCCGCCTTCCAAATGGTCTGTCAAATCTAGGACAACCCTTTGACTTTGACCCTTTTCCGCTTTGTTACCTTGTTTTCCTAAAAATTAATAGATACATAGGAATATAAAGTTTGCCTGTATTGCTTTTCAAATAACTTACCCAAATAAACTTGCATGTTTGCAATATAAGAAGTGGTGCAGTCCACAAGAGCCCATATTTTGATTCCATACTTATCAGGTTTACTCTTCATATAGACTCGGAATGGTGCCTTACCTCTAAATGGTACCAGCTGCTCATCTACACATAGATGGTCGCCAGGATTAAGTGATTTTTTACAATTAGAAGTGAAAATATCGAATATATCTCTTATCGGAGCTAGCTTATCTACTAATTTTCGTTCTTGTCTTGTTTGAAAATTATCAAAGCGTAAAAATGAAGTAATTTGTTTGAATCTGTCTCTTGACATTGCAGCAGGAATTATAGGACGACAGTAAGAAATATCTTGACACCAGAGCATATCGATAACCTCTTTCGATCCGTGAAGTGCGCCAAGAATAAGCAACAGTCCAATATAAGCTTCAATCTCTGTAGAATCAACAGGTACAAAAACTTTAATTCTATTCGGATTTTGTATATTCCATTTATACATAATATGTTTGTGCCTTTCTGTTTGTTTCGGTTACTATTATGTTCAGAATATCCGGAGATAGGAAAAGAAGAAAAGCGTCTTTTATACTTGAAATATCAGAACTGTAATTTGTAAGGCCTAGAGCATGTCTCCGAATATTACCTTTTGAACGTATAACTTTTGTGTTTCCTGGAATTTTTGACCACTCAGTTCCATCTTTAGATTTATGTACTGGAATGCCCTAGCTGTTACTAACTGTTGGTTCCTCTGGGTTCGTTTTCTCTATATTTTGATCAACAACTATTACATCATTTCCTTCCTCTACTTCTGTGACAATGCCCCTTGCGATTGTTTCTAAATAAAAACTGACTCATTTTCAAAACGATGTACCCTACTCGCAATATCACAAGAGACTAACCCGAATATTCAAGTCTAAAAATTATATCGCAGTGCGGGGAATCCCCCATTTGAACTGGTAATTTACATTTCACAATTATATGGGTAAATTCCCTGCTAGTAAACAAACGTTAAATGTATGGGATTCCCCGATTTTACTAACAGTTACCGGGATTATTTTATCGGACGTAAAAGGCTGACCGGGGTCTGAAGAGACCCCTGGAATATAAAACTATTTTTTGTTTATACCAGCCAATAAAAACTACTAAATACATCATATTTTATCAAAATAATTCATAAACTGCAGCTAGATGAAAGATCAACGTTTAAAAATTTGCGTTTGCTAAGATACAGCAAAAACATACGTCAGGGGGTACAAACGGACCCCGGCCAGTCCTATGAAGGTTAAGAAAGAACACTTTGGCTCTGACCCTCTTTTTTGGGACATTCTGTATAATATTTTTGTTGGATTTTAAAAACTACTTTAATAACCATTCAACACTTATTTGAAACATTTTTAATTGTAACAAATAATAAGTGAGAGATGGAAGGGTCTATATATAATGAAAAACCCTATACATGTCCAATTTGATGTAATTGGTTGATTTTGGGGCTTGTAAATCATTGACGTGTATTGATTTTGGCTGTGTGGGAAGGGATTTTGTTGGGTGAAACACATTATTGGGGGTGCGGGAGGGGGGCTTGTGACAATTGAGAGTTTGCAATTGGATAATTCTGGATTAAATTTGGATGTAACTGATTTATTTGTAGTTGTGTATATTGATTATTTGTTGCTGGATGACCCTGTATATATGTATTTTTTTATCATCTATCAGTAATGATTGTTTTTATCGTTATTGCACTTTTTCTGTTGCGAAATAGATAATAAATTGAATTCCGAGAATAATGCGAGCAAGTTTTTCTTCAACATAATTCAAATGTATACTCCTTTTTAATATTTTAAATATAAATATTTTGAGAACCCCTCGTACATTTCTTCATTAGACTTTAAAAATACTATTGAATATGTTTTTTATTGGATATAATACCTTATTTTTTATTCTACTGTTTTTATTTTACTGCTGAAGTTGTAAAACATGAAAGGCATCCGTTCTATCCATTATCATGCTTTACGGTAGTAGACTTGGCTAAACGAAGCGTATATGGAATAACATGTTTTTTGATTAGTTAGTAACCCAGATTTCTGACTATTTAACTAGTAGATTTATTTATCTGTTCGACACAAAATTTATCTCTATTTTTGAAATACGAGTAACAATTATTATCGCTTCATAATCATTAAATCCAATCTTATAAATTATTTGTGGTTATCTAACCAGTATCTTCAGACTAGTTTTAGATTGATCGAGTTTCTAAATTGCATTATGGGGTACGTTGCGCCATCTTCTAGGCAGTTTAACATCTCCGGTCATCCATCTTTGTTTGTCAATGTTTGATGACTTGCAGATTTCTTTACATAAGAACCACCATATTAAATCAAACTCAATTCTATTAGATTTTTTAAGTTACTGTTAAATTATACTTCTTTTAATTTTACTTTTTTAATACAAATTTCATTTGCGGTTAATTTAATGTATTATTTATCAATTTCTAGCAGTTATTGTGTCGCCATTTTTTATCCTCTTTACTGGATTTGTTATAAAATTTATTTCAAAAGGTAGCAGTCATTATTTTGATGAAAAAAATCAGAGTATCTTCAAATTACAATAATTCTAATAAATTATATCAAATAGGAATGAAGGAGTTTTAAATAAATCAGCCACTTCTTTTTAAGCTAGATTCGCCATCTGTTGTTCAGTGGCCAAATCTCTATGAAGTAAAATTATTAAGCCTTCTAGTTAATAATAGAAACTTGAATTTTTTAATTTCTTCAAACATAATTATGATTCTCCAATGTACTGTTATGGAATTCAAATTATTTTAAACCATCCCAACGTTAATGTAAGATGGACTAATATTCCCATAAAAAGTCATTCTCTTGAATAAGCAAAATTGAATTATGTTTCATTCTCTATCAATTGATTGTTTTCGTTATATTTATTGTTATAAAAATTATAAATTCCAGACTAAATATATTTCACCTATCCTATTAAATTGTATATTTTATTTTAATAATATTTTTCTCTAAAATTTTAGATTTCCTTTTACTAGTGCCCTCTATCATCGAAATGATGCACTAATATGTTTACAATTGTACCGTTATATATTACAGTTTCCTTTTGTGAGTTATTGGATTTATTGATATGTATATATAAATGGATACTTTTGTAATTATTGTTTATATCTTTAATACTTATTCAAAATGTATGGCTAAAGTACCTAGATAAAAATTATCGCTTTTATTAGTAGAACTTTGAAATCTCTTCTATATTAAATTACATTATTTAAATTAAACAGGGATCTACTTGAATTGAGAAGAAGTATAAGTCTTTCTACTTTTCAAGCTTGTGATTGAATTTCGATTAATTCTTAGGACTTTAAGTTAACATAATAATCATTGAACTCTTTAAAAATTATAGTTATATTTTCACTAATTGCTGTTTCTCAATCTTTTTTCGTTCCCACTAAATCCATCCTACTGTAATCGTCGTCCGTGACTGTATTACTCCTATTCTGACAAGGCTCAACGAATCAACAGGGGAATTTTCCCCTTTACCCTGTCCCCTCTACACCGCTCTTCCGTAATAAAAATCAATCGCTGAGCGCCGTGGATGCCGCCGCTGCTGCTGCCTCTTCCTTCTCTGCCTCCAACGGTCCATGTTCGCAGGATGAATAGTATACAGGGTGGACCAAACCAGACAAAAATATTTAGGATTGGGAAAGTTTAAACCACATTGAGAGTAAGAAAAATATTATTAAAGATTAAATTGTCTATCCTTTGAAAGTAAGAATACATTTAGTGAAATGAATTTGATAATGTTTAATAACATTCTGCTTTTTAATGAGTACAAAGTAAAATATGAAATTGAAATAATAGAACAATAATAATAAGATGCAAGTCAATATGGTAGGTACCATAATAGAATGTCCTAATTCCTACCATCTCCACTTCTAAATACACACGGAGAGTTGAATTATGTCGAATTTTTCTGTGAAATATTGAACTAATTAGAAAAGTAGCTTCATTTCTTTCCCCTCCAGAGGACTCCTTTATATTTTTTCACAGCCAATTTCACACTTAAGCCGCATAATCATATATTTTGACAGCTGTTGTAGCAAGGATTGCTTGTGAAAGTATTCGATTAATTCAATGCAGTAGTTTGTTGTTAGGTCAAGTTAGGTTTGTAGTGAGTGGGTCTGTAAGGCTCTCCACTGCGATTCGTAAGAGTCTATTGTGGCTCATACCTATTCAGCTTCTAAACGAAATCGATTAATTTGTTCGGTGAATGATATTTCAGGTCCGCCAAACATCAGATACCCAATTCGAGCCGCGGCTGGACAGGCACAAATTATATGCTCTGCTGTTTCATCATCTTCCAAACAAAGACGGCAAATCGGATCCTCCGACAGTCCAAGTTTCAGCATATGATGATTCAAACGACAATGGCCTGTTAAAAGGTCTGTTAGGCACCGTAGGGCATGCCTTTTATAGTCTAACATTTGTTTGGATACATTTTTCGAAGGATGTATGAAAGCCTTTGAATGAACTAATCCTGATATATTATGCCAGAAGTCTAAAACTCTTCTTGGTGTCCAGATATTTAGTGTTTGTTTGGCAATACTTGTTGCGATGCCAATTGTAGGTTCTGGTCCGATGAAGACACGAGCGGCACTCTCCCCCTTGCAGAAGAGTCCGCCTTCTCATTTCCATCCATACCAGAGAGGCCAGGGATCCAGACCAGCGATACCCTGTTGCGTTCTCCTATTGAGGCGAGTCTTTTTTGGCAATCTAAAACCAATTTCGACGTTACACGGTAGGAGCTAAGTGCTTTCACAGCCGCTTGGCTGTCCGTGAAATTTTTTATTAATCTATGTGTGTGGTTGGATTGCCCCAAACTCCAGTGGCGGTGCCAGGGGTGAGCGCGGTTGGGCGAGCGCCCAAACTAAATTGTTCTCGCCCAACCTGTTAAATGGAGAAAAATAATAGCAAGCCTCATGAATAGAATAAAAGAAAACTTAAACCATCGCTTTCAATATTGGACCATACTATAAGAAATATTATTTTGAGCTATACAAAAACTGAATAAGTAAAATATCTATATAATTTTATTTTACTTGTTGCTGTCTATTTGATTTATTGCATTTACGGCATGCTTTGCCTGAAGACGCCCGCTTATCAGTCGGAAGCCTTTTAATGTATCATAAAATAAACACCCGCTTTGTCGGTCTGGTCGGTAGTCAGGGTAGTCTGTACTACATAGAACTTTTTTTGACACGTGCGGTCGCAATATTGTTGTTACAAATCTCTTGCGAGTGGAAGGGTGTCTAATAAAATAGATGTTATGTATTTCTTTACAATTTCATTTAATCTTTTAAAAGAGGTTACTTGTTTTCTCTTTTACTTCCTTGGAATACATATAAATTTAATTTTTGAAAATTTAATTGTCGTTTAAAATGATTGCTAAACGCATTATCAGTGACTTTTTTAAATCGAAACCAAGTGTTCATAGTGCAAATTTATTAGAAATAAGTGAAACGGTTGATGCTGGAGCAAACGAATGCGAAAGTGACAATATTGCAGAAGACAGCAACATTTATCCCAAAAGAAGGAAAGTACAGGAAGATGACACAGTTCAAGATGATGATTCCTCTTTATTAATCGGTGATGAAAATGATAGTTCTAAGTCCGACACGTAAGTTTGTTATGTTAGAGAGATTATACTACTTAAGTCATTAGGTACTTATAAAAATTATTCTTTGATATAGGATGCACGTCAGCGACGCTGACAAAAATCCGACAACTATGAGTGATTTAGCCCAGTCTCTAGATGAACCTCCAAGACAACCGGATTTGCTCAATTTCCCAAAAACAAGATTTGGTCCGGATCTCCGATCTTTTAAATCAGACTTCTATAAAACCTATACGTGGATTGAATACAGTGTTTTAAAAAATGCTGTGTTTTGTTATCCATGTAGATTTTTTTCATTGCATACAAAAGGAATATTTTCATCCAAAACATTCATTTCTGAGGGTTATAAAAACTGGAAAAGAGCTTCAGAAACAAAAGCTGGATTTAAATATCATAATAATAGCTTTCAGCACAAAAGTGCTATGGTAGCTTGGAATTCGTATAAAAATACTAAAAGTCAACAGTCAGTAGCATCTCAAATAAGTACTGCGCATACTGAATTGATTCTACAGAACCGGGAGTATATTAAATCTATTTTACGGTGTATAATTTATTTATCTACCCAGGATCTTGCTCTTAGAGGACACGACGAGTCCAATACTAGTCAAAATAGAGGTAATTTTTTGGAGTTATTAGATTTGATGTCACGTGATAATACCACTATTTCAAAAAGACTACTTGAGGGCCCAAAAAGTGCTCGATATACGCATCACTCAATTCAAAATGACCTTATACATTGTTTAGCCGAACTATCTATAAAACATATTAGTAGCGAAATTAAAGAAGCCCGTTATTTTGCCCTTATGGCTGATGAAACCAAAGACTTGAGTAAAATTGAGCAGTTATCAATTATAGTAAGATATTATTTAAACGGTGTGTTGTACGAGCGGTTTTTGGGCTATGAAGCTGCAGACAAATTAGATGCAACGTCATTGTTCCAGTTTATTAAAAAACGATTAAGTGAATGTGAAATCGACTTAAGTTGTTGCGTGGCACAAACTTATGATGGAGCAAACGTTATGAGTGGTAAGGTTAAGGGGGTACAAGCATTTTTAAAAAAAGAAGTCCCACAGGCTATTTACGTACACTGCTGTAATCATTCCTTAAATTTAGTAGTAGTATATGTATGTAAAAACTTAAAAGACTGCAATATTTTTTTTTCTGTTCTTGAAAACCTTTATGTTTTTGTTAGTGGCTCTTCCATACATAATACATTTTTAAAAATCCAAAAAGACGTACATTCAGAAGATAAGCCTGTTGAACTAAAAAGACTTCACACATATCTAGCTGTTTGGCTGTAAAAAAACATTGCCAGCAATTTTAATTTTATTAAACCAGTACATAACAGAAAATAATGTTCGCTCTCCAGATGCAAATGGACTTTTAAACAATATTAATTTTACTTTTTCATTCAATTTAGAGGTTTTCTGTGAATTCTTAACAAAAATAAATAATGTTTCTGATTATCTACAAAGCAAAGACAGTGACATTCTAAAAAGTTTAACATTAGTGGAATCACTAAAACAGTTCTTTGTATTATATAGGCAAGATTGTGAATTTGAAAAGTTATGGACTGCGACAGTACAAAACGCCTCGGCTAATAATATTAACTTGGATGATGTAAATATTAAAAGATCAAGAAAATTGCCTTCTAAATTTAATAATACTATAATTATTCAAAAAAATACCTCACTTGAAGAGGACAGATGTGTTACTAAAAAAAGTGAATTTCAAACTAAATTGTATTATCCTGTTATTGATCGAATCACTTCGGAACTTTGTCGGAGATTTGAAGAAAATAATAGTGTTCTAAAAGGATTTAGTGTTTTAAACCCATCAAGTAATATATTTTTAAATTTAGAGCAATTAACTCCATTAGCTATACATTACGGATGTGACTTGGCATCCGTCGGAACGGAATTAAAGTTACTACCAAAAACCATTGAAAGGTATGAAATTAATCATAATGTTAAAATAAAGACCGTCTCTAATCTTGCAGTTCTTCTGCAGGAATTTAAATTAGTTTTTCACGAACTCAATAAATTGTGTAGAATTACAATAACCGTACCCTCTTCAAGTGCCAGTTGTGAGAGATCGTTTAGTGGCTTAAAAATAATTAAAGATTATTTAAGGACCACAATGTCACAAGGGAGGCTCACCGATTTAGGAATTTTGTATGTCGAAAAAAATATTATTAAAACATTGGATTTGGATGTAGTTGTAGATTTGTTTGCCACTAAACATAACAATAGAAATATAGCTCTTTTTTAATGTCTAACCGTCTAACGTTTTGCAAATAAAGTGTTCCTGTGTAAAATAAACTTTAAAATAGTGCCAGAATGTTTTTTTATCCCATTTATTAATACTAGTTGAAATTTTACAAATCTGATATATTTAAATTAGGTACGCGGATATCTGTATAAACCAAAATAATCCAAATTTTTACTGCCCACCCTCCAAATTTTTGTGCCGGGTATCGCCCAACCGAAAAGAAAAAGCTGGCGTCGCCACTGCCAAACTCCACGCATGAAGCAATGGCGTACATTTCCGCCTGAAATACGGTGGCATAGGATCCTAGAGAGGTTTAAATTTCTGTCCTAGGTCTGCGCCCGTATACACCCTCGCCAGAACCTGAGGATGTCTTTGAACCATCGGTGTACCAACAGATGTCTGCTTTTAAAAGTTCATCCTTACGGAGGACCCATTCATCTCTATTTGGAAATAGGACGGTATAAGGCAGATTGTAGTTTACTGTTGGAGGCATTATACTCTCTGTTCATCCACGATCTCCCTACCTCCCCACAATTGTTAACTGCAATGTACGCAGACGACACTTGTTTTGTAGCCACAGCACAGAATCCAGATGACGCATTGGAAATAGTACAAACACACATAAATACAAAAATCATACCATATTTACACGAACACAAATTAGCTATTAACGCATCCAAAACAGAGTATTTATCACTCAGGAGAATAGCTGAGAAAAACATATCATTGCAGACTCAGCTTTGTGTAGATGGGCCTATTATTAAACCGAGTAATACACTAAAGTATTTAGGGCAGCCATGTCAAACTCAAAGTCACTGGTTGGCCAAAAGCATGAAGACCATATACTAGGTGGGCCGCAAAACCTAATCTCAAAGAAGACAAACTACTGAAAATCTTAACGAAAAAAAGTACTATTATGTTAGAAGTATATTTATTAAATTTCCAATAAAAAGGACATTACAAAAACTTACAAACATTAACTTCTTTTGCCAGATATTTGACATCTTTTGTCTTTAATTAAGTTGTCTATTTGTGGCGTGAATTTATCGGCGGAAATAACTTTTAAAACTGCGTCCAAGTGTGCGTCCGTCAATCGTGGTCTTGCGGGAGATTTGTTTCCTTTCATCAAAGAAAATAATTGTTCACACTTATAGGTACTTCCAAACATTGTCAGGATTTTACAGACAAGTTTTCTCATTTCTTGGTATTGAAAAGGCAAGTACTTATAAAATTCGAATGTACTAACACTATCAAATTTTTCTTTTTAATAGATTTGACACTGAATCTCAATCACTTCCATCTGCAAGTGAGGGGGAACTTTATCAATATCGATAGTGAAAAGACCAGTAAATAAAGAAAAATTGTTTTCTTGGGACTTAAAATCCAGAAAACGCTTTTCAAATTCTGACAGAAGGCTTCCCATTTTCTCTGTATACATTTTGTTGATATTGGGCCACTCGTACTTTCCTGATACGCCTTGCAAGTCGGAAAATGTGACAGATTATCCACCGCTAACTGGTTTTTCCACAGCATCATCTTACACTTGAAAGCTTTAACATGATCATGCATATCTGTTATAACTTGACGTAGTCCTTGCAATTTCGTATTTAAGTCCGACAAGTGTTTTGTGATGTCTACCATAAATGAAAGATCTTGTAAAAAAGGTACGTCGGATAATAAGCTGACATCTTGTTCTTTCACTTACATGAAAAGGCGTATTTCTTCTTTGAGTTTCCAAAACCGATCGAGAACCATAGAACACGAAAGCCATCGCACTTCTGCAAAATAAGGTAAACCAGTGTACTCACTTTCTAAATCACGTAAAAACGCAGAAAACTGTCACTGATTCAAGCCACGTGACCTTATGAAGTTTATCATTTTTTTCACTGACTTTAAAACGCTTTCCAACTTGATCACTTTTGAACATAAAACTTCTTGGTGGATTATGCAATGAACATGATGAAAATCTGGTTTGTCACTGCCTGTTTCTCTGATATTTGTTTGTAATATCTTAATGAAGCCATTATTTACTCCAGTCATTGAAGGAGCTCCGTCTGTTGCAACGGAATACAGTTTTGACAAATCTAAATTGTACTTTTGCAGAAGTCCATAAACAGCATTGAAAATATCCTCCCCAGTTGTTGTATCATGCAATGGTACTAATTCCAGTAATTCTTCATAAACGTTGATATCTCTATCAACAGCACGAAGAAAAACAGCGAGTTGCGCCACACCACACACATCTGTACTTTCGTCACAGGCAATAGAAAATGCAATGAAAGAGTCTGATTTTGTTTTTATCTGTTCGCTTATATTGGCAGCCAACTCGGTAACTCTTTCAGCGACAGTATTCCGGGACAAGGATATATTTTGAAAAGCCTTCACGCTCCCGGGGCTTACAATTTCCGCGGCCTTTACAAGGCACTATTTTATAAATTCACCTTCAACAAATGGTTTCGAGTGTTTTGCGATCAACTCCGACAGTACGTGCTCGCTTGAACGGCAGATTCATTTTCTTGCTTTGGACGTGTAAACATAAGCTGTTGATCTTTTAACCGTGATTTTAACTCTTTTAACTTTTCGTTTCTAATCATGCCTGTATACTTGTCAAACTTAGTTTTATGACTATCATAGTGACGTTTTATATTATATAATTTTGAGACACCGACTGTACTGTTACAAATCAAGCAAATAATTTTGTCTTTCACTTCACAGCAAAAAAACTCTAATTCCCACTTTTCTTGAAAGATACGATGCTCATCTCCAAGTTTCCTCTTACTTCCACTTGGTTTTGAAACAGACATGTTAAAAACTTTATCCGAAATAAATAACAATAAGTACTGTTACGTGTTGTAACAATAAGTACGCAACTAAACTCGCAATTATATCGCAACTGACTCATAACTGACTGAACAACTGAACTCAATCGAGCGGTATTGGCTTATATACGGATTGTGATTTCTCGACAGTTCTTTCCAGAATGTTCAGGTAGCGTCATTTGTGTTCTCGCGCGATAGAACTTTCCGGAACAAGCCAGGCTTTTAGGTTGAGCGCGCATCTTAGTTCATCATCACAGTACTTTATTTTCGGTTTTTAACAGGCTCGCAGGCCGCATTACATGGCTGTTTTCAAAATTGATTCGGGGCCGCAGGAAAATGCTCAGTGGGCCGCATGCGGCCCGCGGGCCGCATGTTTGACATGGCTGATTTAGGGTATACTGTTCAAGGCAATACAAATGCGAAAGCACATATTATGCCACAGGTACACAAGGCCAAGGCTGCAATGGGAAAACTTTATCCACTCATTAGTACAAGTAGCTCAACAAGTCATAACAAAATTCTCACATACAAATACATCATACGACCAATACTTACATACGCTGCCACAGTTTATTTCAACGGGACGAAACACAACTTCCACTCCCTGCAAGTGGTTCAAAACAAGTGTCTATGGATGGCTATAAAACATAATTGCTACCCCAAACTACCCAAGAATTCTTGGTTACATGACAAAGCCGACACGCCCACTGTCAAAGACTTCATAACAAAAATTTCATCTAATTTTTATAATTATTGTCTGCCAGATGAACTTCGTAAAAACCTCTTAGACGCAAATCGCGAGATAGTGGGTGTAGATTTCTGCATGGAACAGTAATTACATAACTAGGTTGTTTAACTCCAAACCTCAGTTGTGTTTGTACCTTCATAGTGAACGTATCGATAGTTCAAGCGATCAGGTATTAACAGTGCCTAACAAAAACTTTGACTTCTTTCTAAAGATAAGTAACTAGTTTTATTTTTGTTTAAGTATAAAATCGAATTTAATATTTAATTGAATTCACCAACTTATGGATTTAAATTCGGGCGGCGAATCGCCGCCCCTATTAATTGATAAAGGGTCTTCGATAAAAGATTTTCAAAATATTAATTTCGAGAATAAATATCAGCCTTCGGATGTTGGTCCTTATTTAGTTTATATAGAACATAAAGAAAAAAATGTAGGTCGTTTATTTCCCATTAAAATCGGTCACTTTTTAAGAAACATTACAGAATTCAGGCAAAATATATCAGATATAAAACCAGTAGGGGTAAACAGGGTAAAGGTAATTTTTAAAAATTTCAATATTGCTAACTTGTTGGTAAATCATGAAGTTTTATTAAAAAATAATTACATAGCTTATATTCCGCTATTCTTCACGCATAAAAAAGGTATAGTACGTATGGTAGATACTTATTTTAATGCCGAATACCTAAAAGACGCAATTGAATCTGGAATTAAAGTAGTTGATGTTAAGCGATTAAAGCGTAAAATTGTAGACAGTGAAACCAAAGAAACAAAAGAAGTAGATAGACAAATGATCGTGGTTACTTTCTTAGGAAATACGATTCCCCAATCTGTTAAAATAAATATGGTAAACTTTCAGGTAGAACCATACATATATCCGGTGGTTCAGTGCTATAATTGTTTACGTTTCGGACATACTAAACATCAATGTAAAGGTAAACAGAAATGCCAAAACTGCTCTGAAGAAAATTGTAACTCAGTTTCCTGTGAAGAAAATAGAACACACTGTGTACATTGCGACAGTAATGAACATAAATCCACATCCAAAAAATGCCCTGTTTACAATACACAATTGAGTATTAAAAAAGTAATGGCCTCTATGAATGCATCTTTCAAAGAAGCCGAAACTATTGTGAAAAATCCTGCTTACGGAAAAATCACAACTAATAATCGATTTTCATTATTATCAAATCCACAAAATTTCCCTGAGCTAACACATACAGCTTCAACTTCTTCTTACAGCTCAATCTTGAGTAAACCTAAGCCCTCCGTACATTTACCTAAACTTAATACGAGTACATCTGCGTCAAAAAAACGCAGAAAGTCCTCACCTCCAACTTCTCCTCCAGTAAATCATGAGAACAAAAAAACTAACAAACATTCTTCCATACTCCCAAATCCTTATAGGGAAGAGTTCAAATTTTATAAAGAGCAACTAGCATTTCAGGTAGAAAACATTATTAAAGATATAATTCTCAAAAAAAGTAACATTAATGAGATCAATGTTAAACAAGCAATTAACAATATCCTGGATAAATATGAATTAAAAGAAAAAAGTAGTATTAATAGACAAAATGACGAAGACTCAGATACTTTCTAATAAGCACATCAGAAATAATATCACAATTGTACAGTGGAACTGTAGATCTATTATTGCAAATCAAGCGAGTCTTGTAAAATATATTAAAGACACACATGTGGACATTTTAGTTATATCAGAGCACTGGCTAAAACCAAACAATAAATTTCGTATAAAAGGATATAATCTAGTAAGTAAATGTAGAAAAGATGGTTATGGCGGGGTATGCATTTTTGTGATTCAGGGTCTTAACTATAAAGAGGTTTTGCTAAATACTGGAATCAAGGACTTAGAAGTATGCGCCGTATCGCTTGACTCTTTGAATTTGACTATAGCATCAATATATAGACCTCCAAACGTAATGGTAAGTCGAGTCAACTGGATTAATTTTTTCAAACAATTTGATTTATCTGCTACAATTTTTTGCGGTGATTTTAATGCACATCACGATATGTGGGGACCAACTCCTGATGATCGACACGGAAAAATACTGGTAGAAGCTATGGATGACCTAGAACTTATAGCTCTCAACGACGGTTCCCCTACGAGAATTAACCCAAGTGGCAATCACTCAGCAGTCGATTTATCTCTCACCTCCAACACTCTCGCTGCAAAGTCTTCCTGGACTATCTTAGATGACACATTGGGATCTGATCATTACCCTTTAATAATTGAGATTCAGATTAATTCTACAAACCTTGCATTAAATCCTTCCTCGAAATGGAATGATTCCCACGCAGATTGGAATACATTTCAAAACGTTTTGCAAACCGAAATGGTAAAAAATGATTTTGATGAAAATTCAACTGGCCCGGATAAAGTGAAGAGACTTTTTGAAATGATTTCAAGCGCGGCGTGTCAATCCATGCCGGTCAAGAAGCCTTTTATAGCGATTACCCCTAGGCCTATATGGTGGGTCGAGGAATGTACAATGATATTTAAAAAACGAAAAGAAGCTCTAAAAAAATATAGAACTCTAGCAAGTTTTGAAAACTTTTTGAACTACCAAAATGCTGCCGCTAAAGCTAAACGTATATTTAAAGTTAAACAACGGAACAGCTGGATGACATTTTTAAACAAACTTAATAAAAATACCCCACTAACTGATATATGGAGATATATTAGATCTATGAACGGCAACTGCAATCAAAATCGTAAAAAGCCTATTCCTAAAGAGCTAATTGAAAAAATTTTAAACAAACTAGCACCTCCTTCTGCACCCAATCTCTTAAGTTGCAGATCTTTTGGTTTCCAACCCACGGATTATACATTAAAAGCATTTACAATAGATGAACTAGAATTTGCTACAAAAGATAGTCGTAATACAGCCCCAGGGCTAGATGGTTTTACCTATAAAATTATTCAAAAGCTACCCTTATCTGTGAAGATTTTCCTTCTTCAAATTTTTAACGATTGGTGGGTGAAACAAGAATATAGCGACGATTTAAAAAATATTATAATTTGTCTCTTTTTAAAACCAAATAAAGATGCAGAGTCTCCTTCATCATATCGACCTATTTCCCTATTATCTTGTATAACAAAAACGTTTGAAAGACTAATCAAATTTCGACTTGAGTATTTTCTTGAAAGTAATTCTATTCTTCCTAGGACGCAGTTCGGTTTCCGAAGGGGACTGGGCACAGTGGATGCTGTAGGTGCATTAGTTGCAGATATTCAAATATGTTTTTCGAACAATCAGTACACATTATGTTTATTTATCGATTTGACAGGTGCATATGATGTAGTAGATTTAAATATTTTATTTGAAAAAATGGTAGATGCTGGTATTGGGAAAAAGGTTTGTGCTAATGTAATTAATTTATTCACAAATAGAAACATTTTTATCCGCGACCATAATAACGTGTTACATGGTCCACGCACAGTCTTCAACGGTTTACCACAGGGATCCATATTAAGTCCCTTGCTTTTTAACATCTATACTGCAGAGCTGCATAGGTTAGGCGGTGAAACAATTAACCGAATTCAATACGCTGATGATTTATGTTTTTATGTTACTCGTAATTCATATGGAGAATGTGTTAAGGACTTACGAGCATTCCTTCAAGTACTCAAACCATGGCTGGTAAATATGGGCTTTAGTGTTTCTTCGGAGAAGTCTGCTCTGGTATGTTTCACTCGCCATCGAGTGGAAACGTCCAGGGCTCTCTCTCTAGATGAGTTCACATTCCCATTTGTCGACGAATACAAATATCTGGGTATTGTCCTGGACAAAAAATTATTATGGACTAGCCATATCAAGTACACTAAACAAAAATGTGAAAAAGGTATGAATCTTCTCAGAGTAGTTTCCAAACAAAAATGGGGAGCTGACTCAAACATCTCCTTCATTTTTTATAAGTCTTATATCCGTTCAATATTGGATTACGGGTGTACATTTTATGGTTCCTCATCAAAAACCAATTTAATAGCTGTTGACCGAATTCAATACAAATCATTAAAAATATGCCTAGGAGTTATGATGTCATCACCTAATCAAGCTGTCTTAGCAGAAATGCAAGAGCCCCCGTTGCATATTAGAAGGCAATACCTAGCCGAAAAGCTTCTTATTAAATACCGAACATTTAACACGTACATGGTTCAAAAGATTTCAGCAATAAACACTAACAATCTGACTATGCCATACTGGAGAATAAAAACCAGTCCTCCATTAGCTGAGGCTTTTCTTAATACCAACAGCAAAGAAAATCATATCTTAAAGCAAGATACTTTCCCTATTTTTCAATGCAATTATGAATCTTTAGTGACTGCTCCTAACATCATATACCCCTCTTTTTACGAATTTTCTAGTATCAACCAAGTAATTTTGAAAACTGAACTTAACAATATAGGCGACAATGTTACCACAATATACACTGACGGATCGAAATGTGATGAAGGAACTGGGGCAGCATTTCTTGTTTCAAATACTAATTACGTGGAAAGATTTAGAATTCCCAATTATTGTTCCGTTTTTTCTGCAGAAGCCTTCGCCATATCAAAAGCGTTAACTTGGTGTGCTTTAAATCCGATTCAAAGAGCTGTTATTATGTGTGATTCCAAGTCAGTATTACAGGCTATAGAAAGTTCTCCATTCAAGTGTTACAGACAAAATATAATTTTAGAAATTAAAAAATTAACAAGCGAATTAAAAACCCTGAACAAAAGTATAGTATTCATGTGGGTAAAAGGGCACTGCGGTTTAAAAGGAAATGAGTACGTGGACTTGGAAGCCAAGAGAGCCTGCAAAATGACTTCTTATACCAATATTTATGTCTTCTCAGACCTTTTAAATTATTATAAGAAACATATTAGAACTAATTGGGAGCGGTCTTACGCCGACTTCGCTAAAACATCTAATAGCCAATATTTCCTTTTGCATCCTACTTTACCAACTAAGATCCCTCATATTTTTAATTTTGATTATAGAAAACAATATACCTCCATCATATCACGTTTAAGAATAAATCACGGTCGTTTCCCAGCTCATCTTTTTAAAATAGGTATTGTCAATTCTCCAGCTTGCTCCTGTAACAAGGCATCAGTAGGAGATCTGAACCATATTTTCTTTGAATGCACTGAAAATGAAAAGGCAACTACTGAACTTTACAATTTTCTTATCAATTTCAACGTTCCTCTTCCCACAAATATAACCGCTCTTTTGGCAAATACTGAGAAGTCTGTACTTGATTCCATAGTGGATTTCATAAATAATTCTAAATTGTCTATTTAGATATATGCTTAGATTTATGCCCAGTAATCAGCAATTTTATATCCTTACTCCTTTACAGTCCTTTTAATTTTTCAACCTTTACTCACTTTTAACTTTCTGTGGCTAATAGACTATGTCTGAGGCCATTCTCCCCCCACACACACAACTCCAAACCTATTTCACACATTAGTGTTAATCAAATCAAAGAAATAAATAAATAACACAATCAAAATCAACGTCAGTCATGTTGCCTTCTCGAAATCTAAACCCCATATCGTTTCTGAAACCCTGTTTTTTAGCTACTTTTCAGGGAATACACAGCCGAAATGTTATAGGAATCAAAAACACGCTACGGGGCAAGGTTATTGTATGAAACGAGAATCTATGGATAATGCTACGGCAAGGAACCTTAGTTGACACCAGACGACATATGCAATGAGGCGAAAAATTACCAGAACATCGGCTCACATTGTTATGTATTTTTCGACCTTATTATAACAGGGTACAAATTTTATACCAAAGAATATTTTTAATAATTAATAATAGGCATTATATCAGACGTCATTCCCAGAACACTATGACTTTCAGTGTCTGCTAGCATTTGCTCTGTATAAGCCCGTTTTGTGCATTTAGAAATATGCACAATTCTATATGCTGTCCAGCTGGCCTCTTTTTCCAGAAATATATGTAGAGGAGGTAGGTCCAGGAGGATTTCCATGGCTTCTGACGGTGTAGTACTGATGGCACCAGTAATAGCCATACAAGTCTGTTTCTGTATACCAGAGAGCTTTGCTTGGGTGGTTTTCTGTAAAGCTTTTGACCACCAAGCAATGGCTCCAATCATTGGTCTGACAATCATCACATATATCCAATAGATTTGTTTGGGACCCAAGCACCAAGATTTTTCACAGATCCTGCGACATGTCTGGCCTTATGGATAACTTTTTCCAAGTGAGCGTTCCAAGTAAGTTTTTTATCTAGGATAATCCCCAAATATTTTACATCCCCTGCAAATGGAATAACCTCACCATTATAGGAAAGTGGTGGGATATCCACCAATTTCCTTCTCCTAGTGAAGGGAACTATTACAATTTTACCAGGGTTAACAGACATCTGTTCCCTCTGGCAGCAACTATAGACATCGTCCAACGTCTTTTGAAGGATATTATATGCTACCCATTCTGACTTGGTCCTTGCCAGAATAACAAGGTCGTCTGCATACGCTTGCAGTTCTACCCCTTTTCCTACAAGAGTACCAAGCAGGTCATCCATCTAAGAGTGACCAAAGTAGGGGTGATAGCACTCCTCCCTGCGGGCAACCCTTGGAAACCTTGAAGCTAATGGCCTCATGATTAAAAGTTTATTTACATGATACATTTTGTTTCCCTTTTCTGAGGTGTACCGGTTTTTTTCTATAGCAGATTTTAAGTCAAGTGCGCAGTCTTAAGCATCTTTCCCCTAATAAAACTGTAATTTAATGTCAGTTTCAAAAATTGTATAACGTCAACTTTCCAACAAACATAATCAAACTAACAAACAACATACAAGTAAAAAAGGAATTATCACGAATGAATAATACACAATATGAACAAATGTAACATTAATTACCTACTTACGACCATACACATATCTTACCTTCATCTGTTTCAATGGGTGGGACATAGTAAAGAGAGCCACTTTCGGAATTCTCTGCTACAGACTCATTTCCAATTTCGTTTTAACTTCCGTCAAAACGTAACTAGTCGTACTTGGTATTGGAGATGAATGTTGAGGAATTAGCGGAAATGGTTCATCACAGGATGGTATTTCTTCGGCAGTACTATTTATTAGTGCCAGCAATTCTGGATCTTCCACGATGATTTCAATGTTATTGGACATTTCAATTGAACTCGTGGGGGCTGCAGACAAATCAGTTACAGAAGCAGGCGCAAAATCTTCTTGTGTAAAAACATCAGGATTATAGGGCCAAATGCCTGTCAAAGAAAAACTCTTCTCTGCTTTCTGAAGTGAAGAAATTCAGCTGTAGGCTCTGCCAAAAAATTTGGCGATTTGAAATTGCGTTATCACTTTGCCCGGATTAGAGACTTGCCACTTATCTGCCTCTTGACTGTAAGCTGTTTTCAACGATCCAAATAAGCGTACGTCCAGTGGTTGGATTTTATGGCTTCTGTGGGGAGGTAAGCTTAACAAATGTATTCCGTTTTCTCTACAAAAATTTACGGCTGCAAGGCTGATGTGCTGATCTAGTAGAAGGAGAACAGGATTATCTACTGATGATTTAATAAATTCCTTAAAATGTTGTAGCCACTTCAGAAAAAGATCAGCATTTATGAAACCACTGCCTGACACTAACAGTAGGGTATCATTCGATGCACCAAACCGAAGTTCTCTTTTCTCCCGGTTTCGAGGGTAAATTAAAGCAGGTGGTACATAAATTCCTGAAGCACTAAAGCAACTGCTGTTACTAACTGTCCTCTCTCCCCAGAAACTATTTTTCCTACACCCTTCTTCCCTTTTAGGCGAGCGGGACGCACCCCCAAATTGACCTTACAGTGACCACGGAAGTACTAATCGCTAAGACCACTTTTACTTTATGTTTTCGGGGTCGCTGAATACGAATATGAAATTATTTTCACGATAAAATTGGGGGAACGTGGAAAAAAACGGCAATTTCGGGTAAAATTGAGACAATTGAATTTGGCGTTTTTCTGTGTTCATCTCGCTATATCTTCCACATTTATCAATGTATCATTATGAAATTTTTTATGACTATTGCGTATCTAAAGATCTAAACAACAAGCCTACTCCGAAAACTCTGCGACAATTAATACTTGAACAGTAAATTTACAATTGTTTACTTTTACGTGTTCAGAGTTTTGTTGTACAAATGCAAAAGTTGTGTTACGAAGTTTCGAATTTCTAAAAACTAATTATCCAGTATTAAAATGCAATACCTAAAGAAGTTTTTGGGAAAGTTTCAGATCTAAATATTGAAAAGAAAAAAAGATATGCTATTTCAAAGTAGAGCGTAGCGTGCGGCTGCACGGCGCACTATAGCACGAGCAGCGACTATCCGAGTCGGAACTTTACATGCGTCCGAAATACGGTTTTAATATATCAATTAAAATAAAAACCATTAAAATATCTTGAAAATCTTCATTTATTTCATCTGTATTTACAATCACTTCTTTATTTACACATGTATCATTACAACTACAAACATCACAGCATTTCAAATTAGATTATCTACAAGGGCAAACGTCAGTTTCGCAAGCATTTTTGCCAGTGCACGAACAAAAGTACTGTTGTAGTATTCCCATAGCAGTGGGTCCATCGTAATAATCGAAACTCAATCTACCTGTTTCTACCACCGAACCAAACTTTGTCACATCTTTGGAAATGATTAGAGGTCTAAGCGACTTTTTGGGGGTGTCCCGCTCGCCTATTTAATGGACATAGTTTTGTGGATTTTATTCGGAACGGTAAGTAGACCAGTTTCGTCCATGTGGAAGACAGATTTTGCTGTGAATTTGTACTTTTCGTAGACTGTCTTCAGATTACCATAAAATCTAGAGACTGGAACTTTATTCAATCCACTTGCTCGAGCAGCACTCACTTTTTCCGGCTGCCGTATTGCTAAATTGTGCCGTTTACAAAATAAACTAACCCATTTTTTACCAGCTAATTGTGTAGTTTTGTTAAATCGGTGATTCAATCCATAGAATAACTGATCTAATTTGCGTACTTTTTCAGCTAGGTCAGCTTCCATTTCTGCAGTAAATGTTACTTTAAATCGTCCCAATTATTCTGAGATGGTTCCTTCTTTTAAACGCTTCCTCAAAAGGGATTCGTTTACACCGTACTCCTTAGCAATACTCCTTTTACTTCTGTCAGCGGCAAGTTTTTCCCTAATTTCTTCTAGTTCTGTTCGATTTATTCGCAGTTGTCGATGGCTTTTCCGTATTAACTTATTCTCGAACTTTTAACAATTTGAACCTGAAAGTGAATGATTTCTGTCAATTTTCGGCAACAAAATGCAGCATCGTTTTAGACTAAATAACTGTCGTCTAAGTCTATACAGTACGCACACTTAGAACGCTTCAAAATGCGCACTCTTAGGAAACGGTCAATTTGCTTCAAACACGAAAATTTCTAATTCATAATGGCATTAAAGACTAAATTGGCTTCTTTTCAGTATCCAAACACATGTCTAAATACGCTGCTTTTGAGTTTCCGCGGGATAACCTCAAATACATGCGCTTTCGTTCAAATAAAAATGTAGAAATATTACATCCTTACGTACCAAATTTTTGAACATTTGATAATTCAGTTCTTGCTCCTCCGATTCTCCTAAACTCTTCTCGGGTTCATTGTTTTGTTGCAGCTATCGACAGAATACTGAACCGAGCACACCACGAATCTCTTTCCACTGTAAACAAGCTATGCGCATTCTTATATTTTACGATATCTTAGGTGCCCTTACCCTACCGACATCAATACCAACCGTAGGACGAAAAATCAAAATTGGAGTTGATGCGACGATAGTTAATTGAATCTTAATTGTGATTGGTGGAACACAAATGAAATTTGTTAGAGACAAAATTTAATAGTTAATTAGATGATTGGTAATAAATGGAGCCGGCCATAAGTTTTTTAAAATGTATTTAAAAGAAACTGAAAAGATGTGATCACAGCACTTTTTTAAATAATAACTTCGTCTTTTAATGTTCGAAAATTCAATTTTCTACATTTTTCTCAGTATAGAACATCCCTAACAGAAGGGTTGTTAATGGTAATATCCACCCTGTAAATCGATATTTTTAGAACGGATAGTAGTGCTCTTGGTTACGCAGGAACTCGAAGCTGGTGCCATGCTTGAGCTCAAGGATTCAAGGATGCTGCTGCTGCTGGTGCCGATGTTGGAATTCGAGATTTTAACTGAATTATTTAGAGGTTAGAATTGTGTGTTCGTCGAGTTTTACATTACAGGTTGTTTTTCTCCCTTTTTTTGTTTCGATTTTCTCTGTTTCCTGTACGTTATTATCAATTTGAATTTTGAACTGAAATTTTTATATTACCTTTATTTTAAAAAAAATACTAGCCGCGATATATTATAAATTTCAACTTACAACTATTTAACATTTATTTATATTTATGAAAATATATAACGAATATTGTTATTGATAGAATTGTAAATAAATAATAACAAGCAAACACTAAGAATAAAAATCAAAAAGTAGAAAACAGTGTGGGGTATATGTACACTTCTAAACTGTAATTTTTAGGCTTATTTCAGAATGAAATAGGGCTATTGTAGAGAGTAGCATGACGCGAATTTCAATGCAGTTTTTCGTGTTGGTGTTCCTAGATGCCAAAATCACCCCCCGTTCCAAAGTATATATATATATATATATATATATATATATATATATATATAAAGAAGATGTAGGAATATCGCGTGATATGCTAACAACAACAACAAAGGGATTCATGGGTAATTCACGCAAAATAAAGGGCTACTGAAATATAGTGGTAACCGTGAACATGCATGTTTCTGGCTCATTTTGCCTCTTCAGCACGGCATACCCAAATAAGGATGTGAAATTTGGGAGCGAAGATGTTAATCGAAACATGAGAAAACACACAATAACGGATTTCAGCATATTCCTACATCTTCTTTGTTATTTACTATGGGTCGGAAGGTTCATGGCGGGGGGGCTATATGCGCCTCCGTGTCGATGTTGGTTGTTGTCCTGAAAACTCGGGATCTTCCAATTGAAGACACAAATGAGCGTTTGGTTTCCCTGCTGAAATCCGTTATTTTGTGTTTTCCCATGTTTCGATTAACATCTTTGCTCCCAAATTTCATATCCTTATTTGGGTATGCCGTGCTGAAGAGGCAAAATGAGCCAGAAACATGCATGTTCACGGTTACCACTCTATTTCAGTAGCTCTTTATTTTGCGTGAATTACCCATGAATCCCTTTGTTGTTATATATATATATATATATATATATATATATATATATATATATATATATATATATATTGTAACCCACTTAAGATCGCAACACCCAGTTGTTACGTTTAATTGACATTTGTTTGTTTGTTTTAAAACGTCTTTATTGACAATAAGTTTACATAGCACATTTACAATTGTGTTCAAGATATTGGTAGGGCCGATGTTCTGGCAATCCTGATAAATTCGTGTGACTGTGTTTGAGTATATGGCACCTTGCGATTTTGCATAATCCATTTATTTTGATTCTCTAACTACCTTTGTCCCGTATTCACAAATATGATTCCATGGCTATTTCCACTGTAAATCCCTGAAAAGCAGCTGAAAACAGACATAAAATTTTGATGGTTCAAAAAGGTCGGCAAGAGGATTATTTTTCCTTATTAACATTTTATTAATGTCAGTAGCTTACATTTTTAGGGGGCTTCAAAACGTCGATTTTTCAAAAAAGTTATTAGCGATTTTTTTATTGGATTTTCGGTTACCACACTGTAAAGAGTATCCCTTGAAACCCCTAAATTCAAATTTTGCGTTTTTGTCACTTATACAGATTGACATTTTTATTAGTAAAACTTATTTGTAAACAGGTGCGTTCATAAAACATAACTTATAACTCGACCGTTGATGAGCGCTTACTGAGCAACAAATAATAATGGTTGACGTGTGTCGGCTGAACGATAACTTTTTTGGAAAACGTTAATATTGAAATTATGGCTATATACAATCTAATTCTTGCGTTATTAGATGATGGTAATATAATTGATACTCGTACTAACAGAAATATTATAACCTATGCAATAGAAGATTCGCAGGAACCACTACCACATGATTATAATGTAAGAAGACGTGGTAGTCGTGAAAAAAAGAGAAAAACATTCACGCAACGGTTGTGTTTTCTGAACGCACCCAACGTTTGTAATTATCGCCATGCTGTAGTTACGGGATGTCATCAGTCATTATTGGTTTAGCGCGAATTATAAACTAATCGCATTTTTATTCAAATAATTTTATGTAATTTCAAAAAACAAATACGTTAAAGGGAATCTCCTGGGTACACAAAATTATGGTGCACAAGTTTTTGTTAAACTACTATCCCTGGATTCTAAAAACATTATCATATCTTTTAGCTTTTCCAATAAAACATCTTATAATGAAATTAACTGTCTCGACCCTTACTTCGTGGAATCTACTCATATTAGTGTTTTAAATGAAACTCACTGTTTCTAGCTAATTCCACAATATAATGAAAATTGTAGAAAATTCTAAAAAATTGACAATTGTTTCGATAAATCAATATCATCGTCAGAATGACAGAAGTTACATTTCATTTTATGCCTACCTGATGTTTAGTAGTTATTTTTGGCTAGACCAAGAAGTGACCTAACTTGTGATTGACTTAATATATGTTAATAGAAAAAAGAAGATGTGATATTACAAAGATTGAATCTTAGATATAATAGCCCTATGGTGATATCCTGGATATCATTTTTCCAATTAAGATCAGTATAACTGTGCAATGATATAGAAAACCAGGAAAACTATAGAAGACAGTTTATTAGTGGAGAACTCCCCAGATTTATCTGTTCATTGACAACTTCATATTGTGGGTTACTTAAATGTCTTCTAATTTCAAATTCTTCAAGGAAATCCAGTTCTTGTTTCTTTTCACAAATATGCAGCACTTCTAGTTCTGTGTTAGGTGTCAATGAATGATTGGTGTCAAGTAGATGTTTTGCGTAGTGGGATTTATCTGGTTGTTTTAATCTGTATGTTCGTAAGTGTTCACTGTATCGGATTTCAAAATTTCTAAGGGTCTGACCCAAATAGACAGCATTACATTCTGGACATTTGAGTTTATATATACCTGATTTCTTTAATGGTGGTATTTTTGTTTTTACAAATAACAATTTAGTACTAACGTTACTTTCTGTTTTTAAAGAAATTGTTGTATTCGTTGCTAAATATATTATCTTCGAAATATTATTAGAAATATTTCCTGCATATGTGATGGTTTTATAAGTTTTTATTTCATCAGTTTGTTTAGGAAATATTATTTGTAATGCCACTTTTTCCTCTTTTTTATTAATTAGCTTATTTATCATATGTAATGGATAACCGTTGGATGTTGCTGTTTGTCTAATTGTATTAATCTCTCTATCAAAATTACATTTGTTCATAGGAACTCAAAAAGCTGTATGTATCATTGAATTATATGCCGCTAGTTTATGTGACATGGGGTGATTGGAACTATATGGAATTGTCACATCAGTGTGTGTTGGTTTTTGGTAAATTGAATAATCAAGTACATTATTAACTCTTTGAATTTTTAAATGAAGAAAATTGATTGAGCTATTTTTTTTTCAATTTCTAATGTAAATTTAAATTTTGGGTGTAAATTATTAATGTGGCTGAAAAATACACCTAATTGTCGTTCACTACCCATAAAACAAGCTAATATGTCATCTACATATTTATACCAAAATAAAACATTTTTCGAAATATTACTTTCAAAGATCTTTCTTTCTAAACTGTCCATAAAAATGTTTGCTAAAATACGTGATATAGTGCTTCCCATTGGTAAACCTTCATTTTTAATATATATCTTATTGTCAAAAGTGAAATAATTCTGATTAATACATACATCAAATAAATTAAGTATATCTGATATTATTCCTGGATTAATATTTTTATCTTCTAGTAATGTTCATACAAGTATTAGACATTCTTTAGGAGGAATTTTAGTAAACATATTAGTAACATCAAACGAAATAAGTTTATAGTTATCTTGCAAGTTGATTGCTTTTAATTTTTTGATTAGTTCTATTGAATTTATAATTGAGTATTTAGATGCATATCCGTAACTATTAAGTATATTGTTAAGCCATTTTGCCAATATGTTATTAGGAGTATTAACATAAGAAACTAAAGGTCTAATTGGTTTCGTTATTTTATGTAATATCCATATAATTGTGGACAATGAGGATTCTTATGTATGATAGACCTCTTTTCGTAATCACTTAAAAGATAATTTGAATGATTAACAATATCCTTTACATTATTAGAAAATTTTTTTGTTGGGTCTGCTGTAAGAACTTTAACATCGCTAGATTCTCTAAAGTTATATATTTTGAATTATAATTTTCAGTTGTCAATATGACAGTTGTGTTCCCCTTATCAGATTTTGTAACTGTTAGGTTATTATCTAATTCAAATAATTTTCCTAATGAGAAATTAAAAATTGCCAATTTAATCAAAAATTTTGAACCTTCAAAAGTTAAACGTCAAACAAAAATAGCATTACAGTTTTAAATGCAATCAAAAAGAGAGTAGAAGATAATAACCTAACAGTTACAAAATCTGATAAGGGGAACACAACTGTCATATTGACAACTGAAAATTATAATTGAATTGGAAATTAGAAGACATTTAAGAAACCCACAATATGAAGTTGTCAATGAACAGATAAATCTAGGGAGTTCTCCACTAATAAACTGTCTTCTTAAGTGATAATTGTAAAGATCAGCAGATATAGTTTTCCTGGTTTTCTATATCATTGCACAGTTATACTGATCTTAATTGGAAAAATGATATCCAGAATATCACCATAGGGCTAATAATATCTAAGCTTCAATATTTGTAATATCACATCTTCTTCTTTTTTCTATTAACATATATTAAGTCAATCACAAGTTAGGTCACTTCTTGGTCTAGCCAAAAATAACTACTAAACATCAGGTAGGCATCAAATGAAATATAACTTCTGTAATTCTGACGATGATATTGATTTATCGTAACAATTGTCATTTTTTTAGAATTTTCAACAATTTTCATTATATTGTGGAATTAGCTAGAAACAGTGAGTTTCATTTAAAACACTAATCTTGAAATGAATTTGATAATTGTTGTTTTATCAGATGCGATGTTTTAATTGTATTTTTAATCATTTGTTTCTTTTTATCTAGAAATTTAAAATGTCATAAAAATATATGAATGAAGTCGTTGAGCTTTAGCTTTCTCTCAACCCAAAGAAAAGAATACCATTGAAAAGAGGAGTATCGCGAATGAGAAAACAACTAAAAACACAGTCGTGTAGGTATCAGATGTGGGTCAAGAAAGCGCGAAGATCGTAAAAGAGAAATTAGGAAGAACTTTTCATTCACTCGTGTAACATAAAAGATCTTGCAACGACTTCTTTTTTTGCTACTCAACCAACGCTTTTTTAAGTTTATTCAATTTGAAGGGATGTAATTTGAGATTTTTTATCCTCTTTCCTCATTTGATTACTAGAGGAAAATGTTTTTATTTTCGGAAGTATATTTGTAAAAATAAAGTAATTGTGACAACTTTTATAGGGTGTCCATTAATGTGACTGGAAAAGGTAATACTAATATACATAATAATGATAGTAGTTTTACTAGCAGTAGCCGTTCCTCATCAAGCTAGCTTGAAAGTGTATTAATATTGGTCATAAATGTTTTAATTATTGCAAAATAATAAGTTTTGTGAAGTTAAAGGTGAAAATATCTCCCAATTTATACTTCTGTCATTTTTTGAGTTTGCTGAAATTGATATTAATTAATTGTTTCAACGTAATTTGAAAAAAAATGTAGGGGATTGATAGGTGGTTCAAAAGATATAACAGATTATTCAGAATGGTATATAATGTTCAAACTAAACTAAACTAAAAATAAAATCAACTAGAAAATGTCTCTAGAAATTCGACTGGAACACAAGGAGCTACTTCTGAAAATGAAAAAACAATTGAAGAAAGCTACGAAGATTGCAGAAGAGCTTATTGTGAATGGCAAAGGGCAAGAAACCGAACTAACAAATTTGGACAGCCTCACGCACGGAACCAGGCTGGATTTACCAATAAGCACCATAGGCACCGAACGTGGGAATAAATACACTCAAGTATTCAAGTTTGAATTTTTTGAATCGGTTCAATGACTTGAAGCCTCATAAATCACCAAACATACAGGAGAACTATTGGGATTGTACCTCGAAGATCTAGATTCCCTTTTTGTTTACATTTGAAACCCTTTTTGATGCAAAATACTCCCAAAAAAGCAGCATGATTTTAACGAACATTGTCAAAGTTTTGTGTCATTTTAATGTAGTTGAAATATACCTTAAATGGTCCTTAGTGCACCAGTAGCAGCAATTGTACAAGGGGAAGGTCCTTCTCTACCCTTCGTCGTGTGAAAACTACTTAAGAGCTTCAACGAGCCATGATTGATTAACAACATTAACCCCGCTCAACATCGAGAGAAGGCCGACTCAAAAGGTGCCTTATGGTGACATTATAGACACATTCGCTCGAAAAAAAACAGAAGGAAGGTTTCATAAACTGACACACATCACTTATAAAAAAACTGTAGGGGATAGTGGTCCAAAATGATCCCTCTAAGCTAGAAATACATGTAAAAAGTAAAGTATATAAGCGAAGAACTTCGGATATATTTTTTTGGGATGTCGGTATACTGTACTTAAATATTGCATGACCAATTTTTTTATATAACAGGTAAGCAATTTTTTGAGGGCAGTAATGTAGATGTTTGCAAAAAGGATCGTTTTACCCTGATAGGTTGGGCAAAATGATTCTTAGGTAGGGCATAATATTTCCCGTTCCAGAGGTTTTTTTGTAGTAAAACAACTAATTAATGACTACCAAAACTACTTTATTTAACTAAACCATAAGACATTTAGTAAGGATAAACAAAACTCCTTGTAATAAAACAGGTAAAAAATATCAAAAAACGACAAAATACAAAAAATCTGAATTTAGGCAAACTCCAAACGACTTGACATTACAGCTACTAACTGTTTACGCACTTTCTTCATCTTGGAATTATCAATACAGTAGTCATAGCAATATGGATCATAGTAATTTTCATCGATTCTCGCACACTCATCATGTGCCCAACGATAGCACATTGAGCACTGCACCCAACGTTCTCCGGATCAAGACTGTATACATGTTTCGGTACAAATAAAACATTCTTTGTCATCTTCCACTTCGGATTTCTCGTTATTTTTGTCCTTCTTTTGTTATTCTTATATTTTGTCACACTTCGCCTTTTTTTGGAACTCTTTTCTGTCAATTTATTCTTGTTCTTTGAAGCTTTCTATTCGGCCTGCTTTTCCTTCTTCTTTTGTTCCTCTAACAATTGTGCTTTATACGGAGTGCTTGTCAAAACTACTGTGCCTCCAGGCTTCCTTGGTTTTGAACTACGTTGTTCTTGTGCCATTTTAGGGAGTGGATGAATATTATTTGGCAGAATGTTAAGCCCACTTGATGCCCTCGATGGCGAAGGTTCATTAACCGAATCTGAGGATTGAGTAATAGTTGTTGGTAAGGCATCATTTTGGTTGTTGTTACAACTACAATTTTCATTGGCCTCATCATTTTGCTCATGGACCACATTATTTTCATTATTTACTTTCTTCTGTTCATGGAATTCTTCATTTTGTTTATAGACCGCATCATGTTCATCGTGGACATTGTCATTCTGAGGTTCGTTTTACTCAGTCACTTCAGCAGCTGCGAAATCAATGTCAGTGAAAACATCGGGGTTATATGGAAAAATTCCTGAATCCGTTAAGTGGTGTGCAGGCCGGCATGTAAGACTCGTTGAAGATTTGTAAGATTTGGTAAACGCTTACCTCTCTTCCCGGGTGATTAGTGAGCCATTTTTCCAATGCTTTATCGTGATAGTGATTAAGCGGGTGTATAAAACTCACGTCTAACAGCTGAAGCTTGTGAGTGGTGTGTGTCGGTAGACATAAAATGGTCACACAATTTCTTCTAGCCTTTTCGATGACACTTAAGTTTGTTGTGTGCGAAAGATGGCCATCGAGAATTAGAACTGTAAGATCCTCTTTTGAAGGGTTAACAAGTGTTAAACTACACTGAAAGAACCTCAAGATTCATCCAACCAGAGTGGTTGCAATAAAATGCTGTTCCCGGTGGTGCACCGTGTTTCAACTCTTCTTCCATTCGCTTACAGGCAAAAATAATCATACGTGGAACGTAACCAGATGCAGGCATACAAATTACGCCAGTAGTGGACACACCTCGTTCTGCGGATTTGTATCCTTGTTTTGTACCTCTTTGAGTTAAAATTTTACAATTTTTACCTGGGACCATACTCAAAGATGTTTCATCAACATTATAGATCCTGTGTGCTGGAAATTGTCTTTTGTCATACACTGCTATTAGTAACTTAAAAAATGTGGTCTTGACAGGCCGGTTAAAAGCATGAGCACGAGCCGCTGATGTTGACTCATGTGATCTTAGCGGGCGCCTCTTGCGAAAACCTATCAACCAATCTTTGCCAGCTAGACATGTTTCCTTGGGAAAGGGATAATCAATACTATTTTGATCTGCAAGCTGATGTGCAATCGATCTTACATCTTTAGTGGTGAGACCATACATTCTTCTCCCCATGTCGAGTATATGCGCAACAAATTCCTCCTCCTATTCCTCAGTGAAAACCATTATTTCGTTTCCCAGCTTCTCAACAGCATTAACAGCTAACTTGTTCGTTCCTTTACAGCAGCCATGTCGAACTCAAAGTCACTGGTTGGCCAAAAGCATGAAGACCATAGGCTAGGTGGGCCGCAAAACCTAATCTTAAAGAAGACAAACTACTGAAAATCTTAACGAAAAAAAGTACTATTATGTTAGAAGTATATTTATTAAATTTCCAATAAAAAGGACATTACAAAAACTTACAAACATTAACTTCTTTTGCCAGATATTTGACATCTTTTGTCTTTAATTAAGTTGTCTATTTGTGGCGTGAATTTATCGGCGGAAATAACTTTTAGAACTGCGTCCAAGTGTGCGTCCGTCAATCGTGATCTTGCGGGAGATTTGTTTCCTTTCATCAAAGAAAATAATTGTTCACACTTATAGGTACTTCCAAACATTGACAGGATTTTACAGGCAAGTTTTCTCATTTCTTGGTATTGAAAAGGCAAGTACTTATAAAATTCGAATGTACCAACACTATCAAATTTTTCTTTTGAATGGGTTTGACACTGAATCTCAATCACTTCCATCTGCAAGTGAGGGAGAACTTTATCAATATCGATAGTGAAAATACCAGTAAATAAAGAAAAATTGTTTTCTTGGGACTTGAAATCCTGAAAACGCTTTTCAAATTCTGACAGAAGGCTTCCCATTTTCTCTGTATACATTTTGTATGATATTGGGCCACTTGTACTTTCCTGATACGCCTTGCAAGTCGGAAAATGTCAGATTATCCACCGCTAACTGGTTTTTCCACAGCATCATCTTACACTTGAAAGCTTTAACATGATCATGCATATCTGTTATAACTTGACGTGGTCCTTGCAATTTCGTATTTAAGTCCGACAAGTGTTTTGTGATGTCTACCATAAATGAAAGATCTTGTAAAAAGGTACGTCGGATAATAAGCTGACATCTTGTTCTTTCACTTCCATGAAAAGGCGTATTTCTTCTTTGAGTTTCCAAAACCGATCGAGAACCATAGAACACGAAAGCCATCGCACTTCTGCATAATAAGGTAAACCAGTGTACTCACTTTCTAAATCACGTAAAAACGCAGAAAAATGTCGCTGATTCAAGCCACGTGACCTTATGAAGTTTATCATTTTTTTCACTGACTTTAAAACCCTTTCCAACTTGATCACTTTTGAGCATAAAACTTCTTGGTGGATTATGCAATGAACATGATGAAAATCTGGTTTGTCACTGCCCGTTTCTCTGATATTTGTTTGTAATATTTTAATGAAGCCATTATTTACTCCAGTCATTGAAGGAGCTCCGTCTGTTGCAACGGAATACAGTTTTGACAAATCTAAATTGTACTTTTGCAGAAGTCCATAAACAGCATTGAAAATATCCTCCCCAGTTGTTGTATCATGCAAGGGTACTAATTCCAGTAATTCTTCATAAACGTTGATATCTCTATCAACAGCACGAAGAAAAATAGCGAGTTGCGCCACACCACACACATCTGTACTTTCGTCACAGGCAATAGAAAATGCAACGAAAGAGTCTGATTTTGTTTTTATCTGTTCGCTTATATTGGCAGCTAACTCGGTAACTCTTTCAGCGACAGTATTCCGGGACAAGGATATATTTTGAAAAGCCTTCACGCTCCCGGGACTTACAATTTCCGCGGCCTTTACAAGGCACTCTTTTATAAATTCACCTTCAACAAATGGTTTTGAGTGATTTGCGATCAACTCCGACAGTACGTAGCTCGCTTGAACGGCAGATTCATTCATTTTCTTGCTTTGGACGTGTAAACATAAGCTATTGATCTTTTAACCGTGATTTTAACTCTTTTAACTTTTCGTTTCTAATCATGCCTGTATACTTGTCAAACTTAGTTTTATGACTATCATAGTGACGTTTTATATTATATAATTTTGAGACACCGACTGTACTGTTACAAATCAAGCAAATAATTTTGTCTTTCACTTCACAGCAAAAAAACTCTAATTCCCACTTTTCTTGAAAGATACGATGCTTATCTCCAAGTTTCCTCTTACTTCCACTTGGTTTTGAAACAGACATGTTAAAAACTTTATCCGAAATAAATAACAAAAAGTCTGTTACGTGTTGTAACAATAAGTACGCAACTAAACTCGCAATTCTATCGCAACTGACTCATAACTGACTGAACAACTGAACTCAATCGAGCGGTATTGGCTTATATACGGATTGTGATTTCTCGACAGTTCTTTCCAGAATGTTCAGGTAGCGTCATCTGTGTTCTCGCGCGATAGAACTTTCCGGAACAAGCCAGGCTTTTAGGTTGAGCGCGCATCTTAGTTCATCATCACAGTACTTTATTTTCGGTTTTTAACAGGCTCGCGGGCCGCATGTTTGACATGGCTGCTTTACAGCGTCTCTTTAAAATCATCAACGCAACTAAAAAGTGTCTGGCCGCAGTTTTATAAGCTAAGCCTTCAATTGCTTGTTGCATATTATCTCCGTCCCATAAGGGCATCTCAGTTTTTCTTTTGTATGTTTGAACCATGTTTTTATCTGCAACAAAAGAGAAACAATAAAACGATTTAGTATTTTTTTAAAATATAAAAATAAAATCGAGCATGAAAAATTATCCCAGGGATCAGCGGACAAAATGATCCCAGGGATCATTTTACCACGAAAGTGTACATATTGCATTAGGTCCTGGTAACTTGATAACGGCTCCGTTTAATATTTTCGTAAACTCGTCAAATAGTAGGCAAAAATAAGTGTTTTCAGTAGTAATACAACAAGTGTAATGATGATTATCGAAATACAAACTTCTTCGATTGTGAGAAACCGCACGAGCGCGTAAGCGCGAGTGTGGTTTTCTAAAACAACAATTTGTTTCGAAAAAGAGAAGAAATTTTCGATAATCATTAATTACACGAGATGTATTTGTCAAGATTATTTCACGAAAACAATTAAAATTGGGCTATGATGACGTTCGTTGCAAAATTCCATGAATTGCTTCCACACGTACTTTTTATATCGCACGGTATTTTGCGGCATTTGTTCTTTTACTTTCTTTTGAATCTCTTTTAGATCAAATAGACCAAAACGGTTTTTAGAATTAATTCTTGATACAATAATTCTGACGTTTCTTTATTGATTTGACATTTTCTGTCAGTTACTAGATTTTTAATATCGAATAAAACAACTAATGACAACGCGAAACACACAAATAGGAAAATTGCATGTATCCAATCAGGTGCCGAAATACAAAATCGAAACCATGGTGTTTTCAGATATCAATCCTCATATTTAAACCAATCGAAGGCGCGTATTTTGTATTGAGTGAAATAATCATATAATATATTGCAACTTAACGTTTATATTACTATAACAATACTGCTACAATAGTTTTATATAATACATAATACTCGTTCACTTTCAGTGGTCAACTAAACATAAACATAGCGACTCGACTGATCACTGATCGTAGTCACGTACTCGACCTACTGAGGGCAGGAGCGGCATAAAAATTAAATGGGGGGGGGGGGGGTAATAATTATGCCCGCTGGGATCATTTTGGGCCACTCTGCCCTAGTTCCTGTTTCTTTATCAAGTGGATTTCCCTAATTTTTTTGTTATACGCTCCTTTTTAATCATGTTGGACATCAAAAAGTTCTTTTTTCAGTTCAAAAATAGACTAAACATTTTAATTTATTTAACTGACTTCACTTCACGATAAATTAGAATAAAATAAAAATTACCTCCACAAAGACTCTTCTGAGGTCTAAATTCTCCCTCCTTTACGATGGTATAGAGGGGAGCTGCAAGAACCCTCACTTCTAGGAACGCATAAAATATAAATCCGGCTCTGCGCGGAACCCGTACCAAAATCCCTTTGGAACGTATGTTACAAACCTATACGTTGACATTCACTCCTTTTGGAAAGCCACAAAAGAAATCATGTAACCAGTTATTAGAAAAACAACGGAACTTGGGCACGGTGGGATAGCCCTAAAATAAAAGTTGGTTTCTAAACATGCTGGCCAACTGTTTACTGAACAAGGCCAAAGGAGGAGAAAAAAGAAGAAGGAGCTCTTGGTCAATGTTATTAAGCGATGACTGACTACAATCTACAATTCTGAATTAGATTTACGTAAGAGGCATACATGTATGGTATTCAAGTAATATTGTATAAGTAGTTGAAAACGAGTGGAGCTATGAGTCATATTGACACAGAACACAAGTTTACGTTTGAAATAAGATCCTTCTACATATTGTAATGTTTTTCTTATTTATTAAAACGTTTTTATTACGGGTGGGATAAATTCATACACTCGCTATGGCTACTTACGAACTTATTTAAACACTAAACTACTCACTACCACTTAATTTTTATACACTTAAATTTAATTTATATACACACAACCTTAATTATTAATTTATATCAACACTTTACTGTTCGCTTATTTACTGTTTATCTCACGATATCAAATTATAAACTAAACTGAACTTCTCCGCTGGTCGATCCTTTATATATATTAGTGCCTTTTTTACTAGATAATTCTAGATTGAGGCTTACACAAAAACAATTGGCTCTCGCATTTTCTAGATAAGACTGGTCACAAAAAACAATGTCTAGATAAGATAGTCACAATCGTAAACAGTTTTAAGAAATCCCTGCGCATCCGCCATAATTTTAACTTTCATACATGGTTTAGACAGAGTCGGATTCAGGGACTATACCAGTGTGCTGTTTCGTAACAATATCTTAACAATTATAAGATCTTTAATTTCAATCTCGCTCTAGTTCACTGGGGTTCTTTCGATTTTAATAGTGCAGTTAATTTCGTTTCGTTATAGTTATAGCTATATTTTTTTCTAATATTTATTTTAGGTATAGTGTAATATTATCTGATTACGGCTGTAATAACAATTTAATATTTTTTGTGTAATAAATAAATCAAATCATGATGTAATTTTTAACCTACTTCGCCTTGACTATAAGATGCAAACTCATTTTACGGTACCATCGTTTGGACTTTTTCAGGTCTCACTTTAATAACCCATGCATCGTTGTTCTGCACAACTATTTTCAAGGTTATAGCTCAACTCGTTTTCCACTACCTCTATCATGAAATGATAAAACGATTTTTTAAATTCGTAAATCAGATCAAGATACTTTTATGGTGATTATAAGCGACAATAAAATATAAGAGAGGGAATAAATTCAAGACACAGCATAACCAAACAATTGTTTGGTTATGCCAAGGCCAAGAGGAAGACGTCCTTCCTTTCAAGTGTAAGCTGGGCCAATTATCCCATAAGATATAGCTCAAAGAACTAGATTTGCAATAAATATGAAGTAAAACTTTTTAAACATTAATTACGAACGTTAAAAAAATCAATTATAACATTTTCTTTAAATATATTTCGAATAATAACATCTATATATAATCTCTAACTTAAAATTATTTTTTTGTCTAAACAACCTTATCCACATAACAAATTTTATATCAGCTTGTCGGCCTGTAAAACGTTCGAACGAATCGAAAAATTTATTTTATGTAATTGCAAAGGATGAAATTAACATTCTTCCGGTGAGAAATGAAGAAAATTTCAAACGGCGGATATAAAATGAAATCGCTAACAAGTGATGCACCATTAATTTTTTCTTGCTCGACGTTGCTTCTTGCACATCTCAACTCTTTTACGCCATGAAAATTCTCATCGGCTTTTTGTTGCTCCCACGTCACGTCTTTGGTCAGTGGCGTGACAGTTTACGCGATGAGAAAAATATGTGTAATTTATTTCGACCGAAAGAATGTGTCCTGTGATTTTATCAGAAAATTAGCCGTAATTTAGTGCAAAATATTATTATTAGCCACCCATTTTGTTTCAAAATGAGTATACTGTAATTATGAGTGGTGTCAATATGTAGATTTAAAAAAGCTGTGATTAAAGATAAGAAACAACACTGATAACTGCTTCTGTTCAACAACAAGCAAAATTAAGCATTTTTCTTTTATCTTGATGTTCCTGTCAAAATTTCATATTATGCATATGTCTGGAAATCAGTGAAAACTAATTTGAAAGCTTACCATAAACAAGTAATGCCAATAAAAAGTGCTTGTGCTCAGAATGTGGTTACTCCAGTTTTGGCTTCAAATTATACCTAAGATCGGAAGAATGGCGGGGATGGCGAAATTGCTTCCGCGTAGCGACGCAGAATAAAAATATATGTTTATATCAGAGAAATTTTGAATTTTAATAATATTCATTATCAACATAGATGTGAATGTTATAGTTCTACATGTGCTAACAATAAATTATGGTTAATTAGGATAAAATTATTTACTTTTTATTTATATAATAATTATTTCTTCTTATAAAGTGCCTATCCGCTCCGGATGTTGGCTATCATGTCGGCTATTCGAACGTTGTTAACAGCAGCTCGGAATAGTTGAGTGATTGATTTGTTGAACCACGTTCTCAAATTTTTCAACCACGATATTCTCCTTCTTCCCACTCCTCTAGCTCCCCATACCTTGCCTTGGAGAATCTTCTGTAAAAGAGTATATCGCCTCTCATTACGCATTATATGTCCAAGATATTGTATCTTTCGTGTCAGGACTGTATTTAGGACTTCTTTTTTCTTTCCCATCCTTCTCATTACTTCCATGTTGGTTATTTTCTCTGTCCAAGGTATTCGTTGGATTCTTCGGTACAGGGTTTTTCATTATATATGTACCCTTCCATATCTCACTTATTATTTGTTACAATTAAAAATGTCTCGAATAAGAGTTGAATGGTTATTAAAGTAGTATTTAAAATCCAACAAAAATATTATACAGAATGTCCCAAAAAAGAGGGTCAGAGCCAAAGTGTTCTTTCTTAAATGGGACACCCTATATATTTTTATATATTTAAACTGTTCACTTCAATCCGAATTCAACAATATATAATTGTTATAGTCTAACCTTAACAGTTCAGAAAATATATACGACACAGTAAGATGTGGATCGATTGGAATTCAGTAAATTTATTAACAAAATAAAGTAATCTCAAACTAAGTAAGCCCAAATGAAACAATAAATATTCTTCAAAATGACCCCCCATATTATCAATGCATAGTTGGTATCTTTGGCGTAAATTCTCTAAACATTTGGAAATAATATCAGCATGATTATTTAAGTTATTAATTTCGCCTTGAATCTTTTCCTGAATTATCTCAAGATTTCGCCAAAGTTAACTATATCTTTCAGCATCCCCCACAAAACAGAATCTAAGGGGGTTAGGTCGGGACTATTAGGAGGCCATAGAATTGTCTCATTATTTCCGATCCACTCTGGAAACTGATTGTTGAGATGTTCTCTCACCTCTAATACATTATGGGGTGATGCCCCATCTTGGTGCCAGATCATAGTATTTAATTGGTCAGCTGTAAATTAATTTTCTAGTATTTCACTTATTTTGGGTATTATGCAGTTTAGGTAAGTTCTTCCTGTTAACTTATAATTGAAAAATATTGGCCCAACCACTTTATTCTGGAATATTCCACACCAAACTTTAATTGATTTCCGTCCAGATTTCTTTATTTGTTGCACTTTCCGCTGTCTATGATTTTTATTTTCCCATGAACGTCTATTTTTTCTATTAAACACGCCAGCTGTAGAAAAACTGGATTCATCTGTCCAACAGATTTTCTGAAGGATATGTGGAGTTTCATTCAAGCGACGAAGCATTTCCTGACAAAATATTAACCGTTTCCGTTTATGCAATTCAGTAAGAGCCTGCACGGGAAGTATCTTGTATGGTTTATAATTGTGTCTTTTCAGAGTCCTAAACATTTTCATAGGATGTTTTTGTAATATATTGGAGCTGGTTACTAACGAGTCTTCAGAGTTTTCTGCAAAAAAGTAGTAGCGCAAAAATTATTCCTTCTTATTCAACTACCATAAAATCCAAAGAAATATATATTTTTTTACCTTGAAAATGCAGAAGTGTATCTAAATAATCCTCCTCATTAATTACACACGTTCGTTTTTTCCTAGAAAAATTCTTAGTTGTCGTTACATGCTGGTATATTCTGTTGAACGTATTTTTGCTAGGCGCATGCCGATTTGGATATAATTCCATAAATTCTCTTCTTGCATCTAATTTGTTATTATTATTTTTTACAAATATAGAAAATATTTCTATCTTTTCATCATCTGTATACCGCATTTTCCAAACTATCAAATACAATGTTTTATAATGGTGTAAATAACTACTTGTCAAATATGACAATGCTTTCATTGCCCGTTGTTTATAGTTGGTTTTCATCCCACAGAAAACGATTTTTAAATGAATATTTTTTCTGAACTGTTTAAAAATATAAAAATATATAGGGTGTCCCATTTAAGAAAGAACACTTTGGCTCTGGCCCTCTTTTCTGGGACATCTTGTATAATATTTTTGTTGAATTTTAAAAACTACATTAATAACCCTTCAACTCTTATTTCAAACATTGTTATCTGCATCAAATAATAAGTGAGATATAGAAAAGACCATATATAATGAAAAAACCTGTACAGCCACATTTCAAATGCTTCATGTTTTTTGGAGGAGGCCTCCGTAAGCGTCCATGATTCGACCCCATAGAAAAGGATCGAAAACACGTAACATCGCAGTAGGCAAATTTTCGTTGACAGCTGTGAGTCGTGACTGGTAAAGACTTTCTTCATTCTGATGAATGCCGTTCTGGCTTTTTCAATACGCGTCCTGATCTCCAGTTATCATTTATGTTCGTGCCCAAGTATGCGTATTTGTTGACTCTTTCTAAAGGAGTTTCGTCCACCAACAAAATACCGCGGGTGTTTTGGTTCTTACTGATTATCATGAACGTTGACTTGTTGGACTTGTTGGTGTTTATTTCCAAACCATATTGTCGGCTGTATGTTGTAACACTGTCCATTAGGAGTTGTAAGGAAGCTAGCTAGATTATTCAGTCGTTTTCCGTTTAGCGGGATTACAGCTTCAATGTCTTGCAGGGCTTCCCTGAAAATGCATTCCGAGTACAGGTTGAAAATTACAGGAGATAGTATGCATCCCTGTCTTACACCACGTAATATTTGTATCTCTTCTGTTGTCTCTTTGTCTACCCTGACACAAGCCCTTTGATTCCAATAGAGATTTCTGATGATTTTGAGGTCCTTCCCGTCCAGGTCAGCTTTTTGCAGAACTTCCATCATTTTCGTGTGCCGTACTTGATCAAACGCCTTCCTATAGTCTATAAAACATGCGTAAACATCGCAGTTGACATCCATGCATCGCTGAAACAGCACCTGGACCGAAGCTTCCCTAGTCCCCACAGCACTTCTAAAGTCGAATTGAGTCTCAGACATCCGTTCCTCACACAGTTTAAATATCCTATTGTGAATTATCTTCAGGAAAATATTTAGCAGATGACTCATCAAGCTTATTGTTCGAAACTCGCTACATTTCCTAGCATTAGGCTTCTTAGGGAGAGTATTGAATTCAGACCTCAGCTATTCCGTGGGTATGACGCCCGAATCATAGATCACATTGAACACTTTTGTAAGCCACTTTAGATTCTTCTCTTCGATCAGCTTTAATATTTCAGCAGGAATCCATTCTGGGCCCAAGGCCTTTTGATCTTTTGCATTTTTCAAGGCTGCACTTCTAACTCTAAGATTGGGGGACCATCTGTTTCTTCGATATTGGATGGCACCGTTCTCACGTCATCAAATAGTTGTTTAATGTATTCTTCGCAGGTTTGCTTAATTTCCGACTTCTCTACTACAACTCGGCCTTGGTTATCCTTAAGTACATTAACTGTTCTTCTCTTCACTGTTCCCGCCACTTCCTTTACCTTCTTGTGCATATTAAAGTTATCACATTTAGCTTGACATTCTTCGATTTCCATACATTTTTCCAATTTCTCTTCTTTTTTGGGTGTTCTTATTTTCGCCCTTGTTTCTTTTTGTATGTTCATGTATTCTCTTTTATTATTTTTATACAATCTCCTCTTTTCCATCAGTTTTAAGATCTCATCCAAAATCCAAGATTTCTTCATCTGTTTGTTAGGCTATAATTACTTTTCTTTGACTTTATGTGCACTTTCTTGAAGCATCTTAAGGTCTTTTTCTACATCTCCATCGTTTTCCTGTTCTTCCGTCTCTGTGAAGAGTTCGCTTTTTATCAAATTGCTTGTAGCTGTGTCTTTCAGTTTTCTGTAGTCGTATCTCCCTACACGTTTTTTCTCTACCTTCTTCAACCTGATTCTCATTCTTCCTATCAGCGGGTTATGATCCGACTGTACATTTGCTCCTGGATAGGTTTTTATGTTTTGGATGCTGTTTCTAAATTGTAACGCGACAATCGATGTCTAAAATTTTAGGGCTCGCGGCTAGACTCAAGTGGAGACGGGAGTGGTCCGTTCTCGAATTAAGCTAAAATTATTTCGATGTTTAAATGGGCGCCAGTTAAATTGACCCCAAGCACCTCACCGTAGTCGTACTGACCACCAATTTAACAAAAGGCCAGCAAAAAGTCGTATCAAGACAAAAAAAAACAAAGTCTCACTTATCTTAAAGTTAATTTAATTTCATTCCAAAATTTGCGTAAAATTATTGATTACACTGAGGAAATTATTTTTACCAATATAGAGTTAAAAAAAATCGTAAATGGGAAGCATTAAAGCACACACTAATAATACGATGATAACACCAAACTACAAATCACACATTTAAGTGAAGGTTTACCATGCGGAACTCTAAGGGTTTAACACTACTACTGATGCAACAATAACCTCTCGTCATTAAGACAGTAAGGGGCAAACGTAGGCAGGTAATATATTTATAATTGTGGCGTTGCTTGAGCTCAGGCAAAAACCCTTATGCAGAAAATAATAATTATAATCATAATATATAAAGTAATAAAATCCGATACCCTAGTATCCCGCTCACATAATATAGGTTACTGTGTAACAAAAAAATAATAATAGATATCTAGTTAAGCAAAACTAAGAAAATCTACTATAAACTTACGTCAAGTAAGCCGAAATTCTACTGAATTACTAAATGTCATTAAATACCGGAGCAAATACAATGCAAATTATTAAATAAAAATCCGAAAATAAAGAATTCAACAAAAAATACAAATACTTACGTGTTCCTAGCGGTGGTTGATAGACTCTTCCGGCGGCAGAAGCACTGGTGTACTGCTCCAGGAGTTCTATCTTTAGAGCAGCAAAAGCAGACGATCAGTTCGCTCTGTGTACTGCTTCAGGGAGCATAGATTTAGCAAATGCAGACGAACAGCTGCATATGATGGAGAAGGAAACCACCAAGGAGAACGATCGAACTGAAGGAATTCAGCACCAATTCAATATCCAAAATAAAAACCCCTGGCCAAGAGGCTTTTGGGTTGATGTATCTACTGGTGGGATCTAGTTTGACGCTATTAGCAAAAAGTATTCATCTATATTCTTCCTGTCGGTGTAAAACGCAGCGCCTAGAAGACACTTTGCACGTGTCGTGTAAAAATCCTTTGTTTCAAGCAATCTTCTTCTTCGAGTGCCGTCTTCGTTCCGAAGGTTGGCAATCATCAAGGCTATTCGTATTTTGGATACCGCTGCTCTAAAAAGGTGACTATTGGTGGCGTTGAACCATTCGCGAAGATTTTTTAACCAGGAATGTCTTCTCCTTCCTATTGATCTTCTTCCACTTATTTTTCCTTGCACAACGAGCTGGAGCAGTTGATATTTGTCCCCCATCATAACGTGACCCAGGTAGAGCAGCTTCCTTTTTTAATAGTTAGGACAATTTCCTTGTCTTGTTTTATCCTTCTTAACACTTCGGCATTAGTGACTTTCTGTACCCATGAGATTCTCAAAATCCTGCGATACACCCAGAATTCAAATGCCTCTACTTTATTTACATCGTTCTTCTTTAATGTCCATGATTCCATGCCATATTACAGCACTGACAGAACATAGCATCTCATAAGACGCAATTTGAGTTCCAAGCTGAGATCTCGACTGCAGAATACTCGTTTCATCCTCGTGAAAGTACTCCGCGCTTTTTCAATTCGGATTTTTATCTCCTGAGAGCAGTCCGCATTTTCATTGAAAAGAGTTCCCAGATAATTGTATTTTCTCACTCTTTCAATTGGTTGGTTATGTATTAATATATTTCCGATGTTTGGGACCTATTTTGTTATAACCATAAATTTGGTTTTGTTTGTGTTTAGTGACAGTCCATATTCCTCACTAGCTTCCACAACTGCATTAACAAGTTTCTGTAGGTATTGAAGTGTTTCGGCTATCAGCACTGTATCATCGGCATATCTTAGATTGTTGATTGGTCTTCCATTGATTTTAATGCCATATTCCTGATCAGCCAGTGCTCTATTCATGATATCTTCCGAGTATGCGTTAAAAAGAATTGGTGAAAGCACACATCCCTGACGAACTCCTGTTTTATTTCTATATCTTCAGTTGTATTTTCTTCTATCTTCACTACTGCTCTTTGACCATAATAGAGATTTGAAATAATGTTGATATCTCTAGAGTCTAAGTTTTTTGCCTGCAACAGTTTTATAAGGTGATCATGGCGCACTTTATCAAAGGCTTTAGTGTAGTCAATAAAGCATAGATACATATCCTGGTTCATGTCTAGGCATCTCTGGGACATAACGTTAAGTGCGAATAACGCTTCACAGGTACCCAGGCCATTTCTAAACCCGAATTGAGTTTCACTGATGTCCTGTTCTAGTTTCCTATATATTCTGGTATGTATGACTTTTAAGAATGCTTTCAAGGTATGCCCCATTAGACTTATAGTGCGATAATCTTGACAATGTTTAGGATTTATTTTCTTTGGTAGCGTTATAAAAGTTGATATCAGCTATTCCTGTGGTATGATTCATGAATTATAGATGTTGTTAAACAGATCCACCAAGATATGTATCTGCTCTTCTTCAATAAGTTTAAGAACTTCGGCTGGTAGTTCATCTGGGCCTGGTGCCCTCCTATTTTTCAGCGAGTTCAGAGCATATAAAACTTATTCCTTTGTTATTTCTGGTCCTTCGTCTCTGTCCGCGCATTCAAGGTATACCTTCTGTCTATGGTCTTCAAAGAGTTCCTCGACATAATTTTTCCACACATTCCATGTGCCAATCTTTAGTTTATTTCCAATTTGGTGTTGTGCTGTTGTTGGCTTCGATTTGTCACAGGGATTTCGCAGGTTAACGACCTGGGAGGCCCTGTGGTCCCGCTTTGGGTTTCCTCCCCTGCCGGATCTTGGTATCCGATATCCATGATCAGTAAAGTTTGTGTTTTGTTGTATAGCCATGATGATTATACTAGAGAAATCTATGTGGATCTTTAATGTAGTGGGTTCTCCTTGCCTTCTACATTCTTATGCCGTTGACTAATAATAGTTCTTCCACCTTTAGGGCCAATTTCTTAACCCTAGGACAAAAGAGTGCCCTTATATTGTTGCTTTCATATGTCCCCAAAAGCAGGGTTGCCATTTGCGCCAGATCCGCCGTACTGAAGTCCTTCTTCTCCGCCTTCTCTGCCGGTATGGTCTTCACCCGTATCCCTGGGCCAGGGACCCTAAACAGGTACTAGTCTCCCGGGTCAGGAGACGCCTGGAATCTGCAGTAGGCAGGGATTGATTCATTCTCACTGATAGGACTATCCAAAAGGAGTTCCTACCTGCTACCTAACAGGCAATAACCTTTCAAGCAATAACTTTGGGAAATAACCAAAAATACCAAATATTCTATTGGCCACAAAACAATTACTAATCCCAAAATATGATATCGACTTTCAAAATAAAGCCCATGAAGGATGATTTTTTTTCAAAAAAATCACGATTAAAATTGAAAGTCACACCACGATGTACAAAGGTCAAAAGCAGAATGCCCAGAACCTACTGGAATAAAGTACCTTTCACGCTTCAGCGAAAACAAGTTTTACAATTATGGTCCGGACAAAAAAGGAAAAATGTGGTAAAAAAGGTTGCACCAAAAACAAAATTCGTTCCGAAATTAAAGATTGCAGATTCTGATAGTTCGGAGGAAGAAGATAATAATGACGATGCGTGTCTGTATTGCAATGAATTATATTCAAACTCTAAGGCAAAGGAAGGCTGGATAAAATGTGTGTCTTGCAACAAATGGGCTCATGAAGCCTGTAGTGCCTATGATGATGTAGATGAAGTTTTTATTTGCGGCATCTGTTCATAGATTTTCGATTTTTGTTCACATATTTTCAATAAATATTTTATTTTCTGCCTATCAGTCTTTTTACATGGTAATTAAGTTACTACCCGGTTTTATCATATACCGGTTGGACAAAACCGGGTATTTTGCAATATTTTCTTAAAAATAAAAAATTTAAGAATATTTATAAAAATTGACATCGGTATATCAACCTTAAGTCATTTGAGAATATTTCTATCTGTAGCAAACGTTTGCTACTCTAACATAGCAGAAGAAGTATGAAACAAATCCTCTGACTCTCAGGGTAAGAACTATAAAAGAAAATGAAAGAATTAAAAGAGAGTAGGTTCTTTCCAAACTGACAATGAGATTGGAGATAACAGAGCCAGTTCTCAGGGCTCAGTTATCTGAAAGAAGTTAATTAAAGAGGAAAAAAAGTGAAAAAGAAAGAGAAAGAGAGATAAAAAAACTAAGAAACAGTAAAGTGAAATCAATAAAAGGGCGCCACTAATTTTGTTCCTAAACAAAATTAGAAAAAAATCAACCTCAATTATCAGTTAACTCTTACCTGCTGTGCTCTGCTAGTTTTAGAAAATACTTATAAAAAAATGTGCTGAAGGCAATTTCTCAGGTCTTCCTGTATAATAAATAAAACAACTGACTACAAATATGTATGAATGTAATGAACAAAAAAAAATTAATCGTGTTACATAATTTAACATAAGTGGTTAGTAATTGTGAGTATGTGTGAATAAAATGTAATTTAAACCTAAAACGAACTGTAAAAATATAATTGGTGAAGCCATACAATATAAATTTACTTAGCTTGAAGTAGAAAGTCGAAGGCAGTTATCCAGGAAATCTTCATTGGTTACATAAATCTCTGTATATTTTACAGTTGAATAGCTAGGCCATAAGTAGGCTATTATGGAAAGACCATTTCTTGTAAGACAATACAAATTGGCGACAAATCTATAGCTAACTTCTTCAGTCGGGTAATTTTGGTAGAATTTACCCACAGAATTAATCTGTTCCTGGCGTTTCCGCTACAATAACACCAAGTGTGTTAGAGAAAGACAAGATATTTAGATATATGTCCAGAGACATATATAAAACTATACTTATACTTTTTCTTACAATTATACAAACTAGTTTAAGGATTTGTCCTGGACAAAAACCTTTATCAATTCAAGAAAATCTTACACAGAAAAAAAAATAAAACATACCAGTAATCCCTGCGAATTTGTTCTAAGAACAAGTTTTATATTAAATCGAGCTGAATATTTAAAACTTTTTTCGGAATTTCTGGGACTACCATTCTCTCCAAAAAGGTATCGAATAATCCCGCATTCCGAATTTCTATTCAGGATTTTTTTTGCCAAATATCTATACTGGTTTATTCCGCCAACATTTAAATAGTTGTTTTAAAATATTGGCTAGAAAGACGTGTGGTCTATTTCACCAATAAATTTAACATTCGTAGCTGAATTATTTATTTAAAACACTATTAGAAATGTTGACTGCTAAGTTAACAAGTTAACGTTTCAAGTAGTCAGTTTTTGTACTGGTACCCGGTTTTGTCCAAATCTCCCCTACTTCCCTCCTCTGACCCGTTGATAGATTATTCTCCTTCGCAACAGTTGTCAACGCTCCCAGAAGGTATGCACTGTCACTGTCTGACAGCAATTTTAAAAAACTTGTTATAAAAAGTAACTTTGTAATTATTTTTAAGTACATGTAATTACCCAGCTCTGGCGCAAATACAAGCAAATATGTGTCACACAATTGAGAAAATATCGATCCAAGAACATTTTTAGAATAAAATGTTAAGCTACATAATTTGTAAACAAAAAACATAGTTAACCGATACAACTTTATTATTGGCTTTAATGTCTTCGTCATTGAAGATGAAAAATGATAATCCAAAAAGCAATAAACATTCGCTCTATAAACATAATTCGCTTTGCCCGGTTTAAACCACGAAAAGAAACTTTTGTATCTTCAGTAGACCTTACTATGAATAATTGTATGTCCGCTGTACCGAAAAATAAGTTTTGTTACTAGATTTAGAGGACCGCGTCACGTACATCGCACATTATAAATAAAACATGTACGAACGACGTGACGTGTTAATAAAAAAACAACGATATCTATCATATATAGTGAAACTGACAACATCTCTTTCTCGTTAATAGTTGAACGTAATCGTTCTTAAACCTATTATTCGCCACACCACTGCTTCAACATCTCTATCTCGCTTGTTCGTCCATCTCCAAGTATAGTGCGTTTCTCTCGCCAATCGGTATTGTAGTTCGCACGCCTCCTTCTTCCCGTCGAAATCCCCTAAAAAAGAAGAAGCGAGAAAATCTTGTGGGTGGTTGTAATGGGAAGAAGAGAGACGTCTATAGAGCCTGGCCTGGCAAAAAAATTCAAGCGGCAGTCGTTGCGAACGGTTGCCGTTTGGTTCATTAGCGTTTTTTTAGGATATTGATTTTTGACGGGCCTATCACTTGGAATTGGAAGGATATTTGGGCTAATGGTGTTGTCTTTTGTCGAATATAAATAAGTTCAATACTCTTTGAGGGTTGATAAGTGATTTCCCAATCAAATTAATGTGTAATCTTAAAAGTGCGACTAGCTGGCGTGACATTTTCATACACACCATTATGGCGAAAAAGCAGGGCTGGGTTTACTTATTATTTGATCCTCCAGTGATATAAATATTTTTGTTATAGTATTTAGATCCTATCTAATTCAGAAATCGAGTAGGTACCTAACAAAACTCGTTACATAAGATGAAGTCATGTGCTGGACATCAACTGGTGTATTATGCAACAAGACATTTATATCGCCGTCTGAATGCAACAACTGGGTAACTCAAAATGTGGCGATCTTGGGTTATCTACATTTTCTAATAGTCGAGATTGAGCATGATTTGATGTAATAACTGGAGAACTAAAAGCCGTAAACCACCGACATTGTTAAAAGTAGATTCAGAAAATAAGTAGATTTATTTTTATGGTATAAATAGGTATATAGAGTTATCTGCTTTTTTGACCAAAAAATTTAGACTTCTGATAATTTCAATAACGAGTAACTAAATGTACCTAGTTCGTATAGTACATTTGAAGAATTATTTAAATGGTAAAAATAGACAACTGAAGTTACCTACTTATTGCCCGAATTATTAATGGTTTTGTGTTTGGTATTGTAATGTTTTTGTTATTTATTTGAACAATAAACGGGTGGGATAAATTTTAAACACACGATATGGCTACTTACTAATTTACTTAAACACTAACTCACTAACACTTAATTTATATGTACTCAACTAACCACTTAAATTTAATTTATATGCACACAAACTTAATTATTAATTTATATCAACACTTTTATATTCACTTATTTACTGTTTATTTGTCAAGATCACTTTATCAACTGGCCTGGTCCGCTGATCGGTCCTTTTTATATACTAGTGCCTTTTTTACTAGAGAATTCTGGACTGCGGCTTACACAAAACAAATGCCTTTCGCGATATTTCTCGATTGCCGTCTCAATCCTTAAAAGACCTTCCGAGGACATGTCTATAAAAACTGTCACAATAAATCCCCTTCTCAGAATTCGGCGCGCTCGCCATTTTTTTAACTCCGTTAACATAAGGTTACAGGACCGTACTTAGAATCTGCTTCGGTGTGTGAGTTCGTAACATTACCCCCTCCTTAAATGAAAGTTCCGCCTGGAACTTTTGTGTAGCCGAGACTGGATGTTTGAATCGGCAACTGACTCCATCTCTACACTTTCCGATCTTATGGAAATAACAGGGCACCGTCTTCATCGGATACTGATATCGGGGGTTGTAGCTGCAAATTAATATCTGGACACCGGTATCTTGGAAGATAACCTCTACCATGTTCCTGATGACTCGCCAATCCAACTGGTTACTCGCTATCTTAGGCATAGCCAGTTTCTTCACGCTGGATTCTAACACATGGTCTCGTAGGTTTCGAAGTGCTTCCCACAGATCGCGGTAGGTAGATCGATCTTGAAATTCATTTTTAGTTACCACGTAGAATACGTACCGCGAATTATGTTTCACTTTCAGTGTCTTGCCAGGGGCTGGAATCTGGTCTTCAAGTTTCTCTAATTGCCCGAACTTCTTTCGAAAGACGGTTGCCAACCCTCGTGCGTTCTTGATACGGGCGGGGATGTTGAATGCCAGTGAATAATCTTCCGGGAGAGTGAACAAATCTTGTTGTTGTTCCGAAGTGACTCCATATCTAGCTTTCCCGGTACCTCCATACGCGCCCATAAATTCATCGAAGGTAGGGTCAGACGCATCTTGAATAAGGTTTACTCCTTCCTCTAGGTCATGGTCTCTTTCGAATCGGGCTAGTCGGTTTTGGTGAACTACTTTTGGTTTTCCGTTGGGGATCTTGCTTATGCGATATATAACATCATTGATCCTTTTCTTGATTCAGTATGGACCTTCCCAGGATTTTTGTAATTTTGGAGAAAATCCTTTTCTCCTCGTCGGGTTGTGTAACCATACTTTGTCCCCTTCTTTAAAACCGCCTTCTGTGGCCTGCGTGTCGTACCGACTTTTTATTCTGTCGCTGGAAACTTGAAGATTTGTTCGAACTAATTCATGAATATCGTCCAGCCTTCTTCTCAATTGGATCACGTAGTCTTCGCCTGCTAGATCTTCTCCAGGCCGACAGCCAAATTCCAGGTCATAAGGAAGCCTCATTTCACGTCCAAACAGGATTTTCGCCGGTGTTTCACCCGTGGACTCATTGACAGCAGATCGATAAGCCAATGCGAATAGGGAAAGATACTAGTCCCAATCTCTCTGATGGCTGGATACTACTTTGGACAGGTATTTTCCAATAGTCCCGTTCATTCTCTCGACCATTCCATCTGACTGTGGATGTAAAGCTGTTGTCCTGGTCTTCTTCATTCCCAGCTTGTCGCAAATCTCCTGGAATAGATGGCTTTCAAAATTTCTTCCCTGGTCACTGTGGACTTCCAAGGGTACTCCATATCGGCTGATAAATTCCTTCACCAATACATCCGCGACAGTTGTGGCCTCTTGGTTCGGGATAGCGTAAATTTCCACCAATTTTGTGAAATAATCCATTACAACCAGTATGTATTTGCTACCATTTTCTGTCGTCGGAAATGGTCCAGCGATATCCAAAGCAATCCTTTCGAAAGGACTTCCAACATTGTACAGTTTCATGGGTGCCTTTCTCTTGCGATGTGGTCCATTACTCGTAGTACAAGTCTTACACTTCTTACACCAGTCCTTAACATCGTAGGAGCTGTTCATCCAATAAAACCTTTCACGGACTCGCTGAAGGGTGTTCTTCACTCCCAGATGACCTCCCGATGGACTGTCGTGTAACTTCTTCAGTACCTCAGCTACTCTTGTTCTCGGGATAACTAGCTGTCTCCTCATCTCAGAACCATCATCGTTTTCAAGGACTCTTTTCAACAGCCCTTCTTCCAGGACAAGGTAGTCCCACTGAGCCCAATACGCCTTGAGTTTCGGTGAAAATCTTGACACTTCTTGCCAGGTAGGTCGCCGATTTTCTTTCTTCCATTGCCGGATCATCTTCAGGTGAGGATCATCCTCCTGATCTTCTCTGATCCTGGTGGGTGACCATTCCTCGTTGACTACTGTAATTCTTGAAACTACAACTTCCTTAGATTTCGACTGGTTGCATTGTGAATAGTCTACAGAGCATGACCGTCTAGGCAAAGAGTTTGCTTTTCGGTGATTCACATCAGCAGGATGTTCACCCCTGTCTAATTTCCCCTGTGACTGGAGTTCTTGGGCTACAGGAGTCTTGGGGCGCTTACACGAACTGCGTGCATGCTCTAGCTCACCACAATTACTGCACCTGATCTTCTTCGGCTTCACGTCTACCATACCTTTCAACAGGTTGACGATCTGGTCAAGTCTGTCATCGTCACCTTTTTCCTGCATGGTTCTACCTTTGCTGTATCCCGAAGCCATCGTGGCTGCTTCATATTCAAGAGCAGCAGTCAATGCATCCACCAATGTTTTAGGATGAGCCAATCGAAGCGTCTTCTCCATATCGTGGTCACATAAGCCGTCAATAAAGGCCTTCATGCCTAAACATTCTATCATGTTATCTGGTGCTGATGGATAAGCAAATCGAATTAGTCGGGCAATATCCATTTCAAACTCTTGAAGGGATTCGCCACGTTTCCGCCTTCGGTTCTTCAGCTGGAATCTGTGCCAATGTTCGTGACCATATCGCATGTCCAACCTCTTCTTCAGCTGCTCGAAGTTATCCGTTTCTTCAAGCGGTATCGTCTGAAGTACATCTAAGGCATCTCCCCGAAGCGCTATAGTTAGGTTCACTGCTTTCTCCTTATCGGACCAATTATTCACTCTAGCGGCTGCTTCAAATTGTTTCACATAATTGGTCCACGATGTCTTTCCGTCGAACGTTGGAGCCTTGACTCGGGCAAAACTGCTAATATCTTCTGTCTTGGGTTGTGTTGCTGGCTTGCATATCTCGATCTTCTTTTGTTCTGCAGGCGTGTCTTCTGTTCTTAAATCTGTTATTTTACTACTCCTTGATTTTCTCGTCTATCGTTGTAATCTTATTCTCGATTTTCTCGTCCATCGTTGACATTTTATTCTCTATTTTCTCGTTCATCGTTGTCATTTTATTCTCGATTTTCTTGTCCATCGTTGACATCTTATGCTCGATTTCAGATTTTAGAGATGAAATTTCATTTTCAATGTCAGCGGCAATGTCGTTTTTCATTAATAAGGTATCGGCAGATATATCGTTCTTCAAAGTAGAAATCTTCTCGTCCATGTTCTCTTCCATGGCAGAAATGTTCTCGTCCATGTTAGCCGAAATATCATTCTTCATAGTAGAAATATCGTTCTTCATATCAGAAATCTTCTCGTCCATGTTAGCAGAAATATTAGCAGAAATGTTCTCCATATTAGCAGAAATCTTTTCTTCCATGGCAGAAATATCGTTCTTCATATCAGAAATATTAGCAGAAATTGACGAGATTAAGGTGGAAGCCTCGTCATTAAATAAAACTGTTTCTGGATCAAAGCCACTTTAAGTCTTTCTACTAATTCACTTTTCTTACGGGACGTTTTCAACTCACGATCTTCCAATTCTGCTCTTAATTCCGCCTCTTTCAGATCACATAGTCTCTTGGCCATTTTTACGTTGCTATTTATTTATATTATCAAACTTCTGACACCAATGTAATGTTTTTGTTATTTATTTAAACAATAAACGGGTGGGATAAATTTTAAACACACGATATGGCTACTTACTAATTTATTTAAACACTAACTCACTAACACTTAATTTATATGTACTCAACTAACCACTTAAATTTAATTTATATGCACACAAACTTAATTATTAATTTATATCAACACTTTTATATTCACTTATTTACTGTTTATTTGTCAAGATCACTTTATCCACTGCCCTGGTCCGATGATCGGTCCTTTTTATATACTAGTGCCTTTTTTACTAGAGAATTCTGGACTGCGGCTTACACAAAAAATGCCTTTCGCAATATTTCTCGATTGCCGTCTCAATCCTTAAAAGACCTTCCGAGGACATCGTCTATAAAAACTGTCACAATAAATCCCAATAGACCTTCTCAGAATTCGGCGCGCTCGCCATTTTTTAAACTCCGTTAACATAAGGTTACAGAACCGTACTTAGTATCTGCTTCGGTGTGTGAGTTCGTAACAGTATTAATGGATAACTAAAGATTTCTAGTTTTTGCTGACTAGTGATTACGATTTACATTTTTTTCTTCTACAAAATTTTACGACATTTTTTAGATCCTGGACCCTTAGAACAAAGTAACCAAAAAGCTATAAGGATAATGATAGTTTTAGTGATTTCTCTGCAGATGAATCTGAATATCTTCCTACTACCAGTGCTAGTACAGATTTTGAAAGGGAATCTACTGAAGAAAATGCTACGGTAAACGAGTTATTAGGAATGGAGGAACATCCAGAATTAGCAGCAAAGCCTCGAAGAAAAAGAGGAAATCCAGACTTGTGGCAAAGAAATATTAGAAAAAAAAACAGAGCTGAAGGAAAAGAATATGTTTGAACAAAAAGAATACAAAAACCAGCAGCTAAAATGATGGGTCATTGCAAAGAAACTTGTAGATTAAAATGTTTTAATTTCCGAATGCTGAACGGACTAAAATTTTTAAAGCATACTATGAATGGGATAATTATTCACGCCAACGGGATTTTATCCCTTAGAATTCAGATAAAAACCTAAAAAAAATAAAACCACTTAACACGACTCCAAAAGGAATTGTTGCATGATAAAGGCAAAGAAATATTAGAAAAAAAACAGAGCTGAAGGAAAAGAATATGTTTCAACAAAAGGATGACAAAAACCAGCAGCTAAAATGATGGGTCCTTGCAAGGAAACTTGTAGATTAAAATGTTTTAATATCCCAAACGCTGACCGGAATAAAAATTTTAAAGCCTACTTTGAATTGGATAATTACTCACGCCAATGGGATTTTATCCATTCGAATTCAGATAAAAACATAAAAAAATTAAAACCACTCAACACGACTCCAAAAGGAATTATTGCATGATTTACTTTCTTCCAATTAATGGAAACAGATGGAAAGTTTGTAAACTGATATTCATAAATGCCGTAGGGATTAAAAAGGGCGTTGTTGACATTGCCATGGCGAAACGTTTCAAAAGTAAAACCGTGGATTTCACAATGGTTCAAGACATAAAATCACACATACAAAGCTTTCCATGCGTTCCATTACATTATTGCACAGCCGACACTGAACGAAAATATTTGGAATCATGTTTAAACTTAGCCACCATGTATAGAATGTATATAAAATGTTGTCGAGAAAATTGAAGGCCAGAAGCAAAGTTATCCACATATAGAAACATTTTTAAAGACAACTAGTGTTCGAATTTGGCTTTTATTTACCAAATTCTCCCGTGATTCTATTTCAATGTCCCCTGTATACTACAAGTCGAATATTATGCCCAAAACAGATAACTAAATATATCCTTAATTTCAACAGTTAATATTTCTTTACTTCACTAAAAAAGTCATTTAAATTTACTAACACCTAAGGAAAACAGATAAATATCGTTTTCTGAAATTCTACTGAACATATCAAAGTCCCCGACATCTTATCTCTTCATAAAAACTCTCTTCCAAACTCTGTTATCTGTATCTACGAAACCGTTGAAAACCCCAAAAAAAACATCTTCATATCTGCCAAATTCACTTGTTGTTCGAACGTTACGTTTTAAAATACTCGTATCCCATTGGTTAGACCCGACCAAGTGGATCCTACGTCATCAAACATATAAATACGACATCTAACCTACATCCAGCCTCTCTTCATCGTATAACGTGGTACAACAAAGTACCTCACGTCGTATCATCACCCGGCGTGTTGATACGGGGAGCAACCATGTGTCCGTAAGCTTTAATCATTTAATAAATCCCCGAAGTATGTGCAAAATACACTCTTTTATCGCGAAAGTAATAAGTGACGTCTTAATTGTCGACGCAAAATAAATAAATTATAACTTCCTGATAATATAAAACCTAAGTGACATAAGTGAGTTTCATTACATCATATACATCATTTCTAACGTGAAAAATATCCATTTGGTCCTTCGAGTACATCGTATTTACTACAACGAAATTACATTCCCTCTAATTAACCCAAAGTAAAAGGGTTAAATTAGAACAACTAGAATTTAGTGCTTCATAGACCAAAAAAAGACCTATGTCGGATCTGTGCGGCCTTTAATAGCGAAGCTAATCCACAAGATTATGAAGCACATAAACAAATAAAAGATAATGCTCGAGAATCAAAACGCCAGGATAAAGAAATTGTCCTTACCAACGATAAAATTGTTAGTGTTTTAAATGAAACTCAATGTTTCTAGCTAATTCCACAATACAATGAAAAATGTTGAAAATTCTAAAAAATTGACAATTGTTTCGATAACTGAATATCATCTTCAGAATGACAGAAGTTACATTTCATTTGATGCCTACCTGATGTGTGATATTACAAATATTGAAGCTTAGATATTATTAGCCCTATGGTGATATCCTGGATATCATTTTTACAGTTAAGAACAGTATAACTGTGCAATGATATAGAAAACCAGGAAAACTATATCTGCTGATCTTTACAATTATCACTTGACACCTAACACAGAACTAGAAGTACTACATATTTGTGATAAGAAACAAAAACTGGATTTGAAGAGTTGGAAATTAGAAGGCACTTAAGAAACCCACAATATGAAGTCGTCAATGAACAGATAAATCTAGGGAGTTCTCCATTATTAAACTGTCTTCTTAAGTGATAATTGTAAAGATCAGCAGATATAGTTTTCCTGGTTTTCTATATTATTGCACAGTTATACTGATCTTAATTGGAAAAATGATATCCAGGATATCACCATAGGGCTAATAATATCTAAGCTTCAATATTTGTAATATCACATCTTCTTTTTTTCTATTAAAATATATTAAGTCAATCACAAGGTAGGTCACTTCTTGGTCTAGCCAAAAATAACTACTAAACATCAGGTAGGCATCAAATGAAATGTAACTTCTGTCATTCTGACGATGATATTCAGTTATCGAAACAATTGTCAATTTTTTAGAATCTTCAACATTTTTCATTATATTGTGGAATTAGCTAGAAACTTTGAGTTTCATTTAAAACACTAATATGAGTAGATTCCACGAAGTAAGGTTCGAGACAGTTAATTTCGATAAAATTGTTAGTTGTAATCCCACTAACAATGCTTTGTTTTATAAACGTCGATTAGCCACTTACACTGTTTACAATGTTAACAAAAAAGGAGAATGTTTTATATGGCATGAAGATCAAGGAAGCCGGGGCAGTTGTGAAATTGCTAGTCTGCTATTTATGTATTTTAAATCCCTTCCAAATACTGTAGAAGAAATTAGGTGTTTCAGCGATAGATGCGGTGGACAAAACCTTAACTAGTTTGTGGTTTCAATGTGCATGTATACAGTGCAAGTAATTGAACATTTGCAAACAATTCATCTCAAATTTTTGACACCTGGCAATAGCGAAATGCAGTGTGATTCCATGCACTCCGCCATTGGCACCGAATTTAAAAGAGCTGATAAAAGCACTGTGGCCAGGTGACTGGAAAACTATAGCCAGATGTGCAAGAAAAAGGGGAGATCAACCCTTTATTGTTCATTACATTGAAAGCAATGATTTTTTTGATTGGAAAGCATTTGCCAATAGTCATTTAACTATGAAAAAAACCGACATTAATAACGATCCAGTCCTATTTCAAAAGCACTGCTAGTTTCAGTTTAAAAAAGAAAATGTTTACCAATGTGAGTTCAAAGAGTCCTTTAATGCTGATAATTTTAGACGCGTAGATTGCAACAAAAAAGCTTTACGCTGACAATCAAGCAGTCTGCAGGCTTGTTATCCTCAAGGCCATCGTATAACTGATGTCAAATATAAAGATTTAATTTCATTGCTTTCTACAAACCCACCAGCATTATTTCGCGACTATTTTGATTTTTTACTCTAGCTTACCGCACGGTAGGAGAGAAGAAGAAGATGATGATTAGAAACCTATTTTCGCTTTGGTTTGCTCTGTTGTTTAAAAAAAAAACAAGGCAAATTAGTCAGTTTAAGTTAAAACGTATTATCTTTCTAGTTATCCTAGTAATATTTGTATACATGTTTTACGGTTTAAAAAAATATTAATGCAAAAAGTAGGTAAGTTTTGCTTTTTTCCCAAAAATAGGTTTATTTTCCTTAATTTTTCAAAAGAGACTTATTTTTTATATAAAGTTAGAGGGGTTAAGGGTTTTTTTAAATGTGTTTTTCTTAGAGAAGTTGCAAATTGTCACTAATAACATTTTGTTGATTTTCTCAACAACAGGACGGTGCTTCAATTCATTCAACTCGAGAAGTAAGAGGATGGTTAGATAACGAATTTGGTGAGCATTGGATAAGTCGCTATTCAGTGAATCATTGGCCCTCTGGATTTTTTCTTGGGAGGTATTTAAAAAACAAGGTTCATCGAGAAAGACGTCGCACATTTAGAACAATGCATAAGGGATTGCTTATATGCTATTAACCAAGGTACGCTTCGAAATGTTCAAAGAGAAAGGAATTTCAGAACGGTGAAATGTATGGAACGAGATGGAGGGCATGTAGAATTTTGAATTCGTGTTTTAAAATAATAATTTACCCAGTTGTTGCATTCAGCCGACGATATAACTTTTTACCTACTAAAATTAGACAAATAAAAATATATAAAAATTACAAAATGCAGGTTAAACATCTTTTTGAATCATCCTGATATTCTAAAGATAATTTAGGTTGAAAAAAATAAAATATATATGATATGTATGTATATATACATATACAGTGCTAGGAATATTATATGGTAACATAATACGAAACCATACGCGATAATGTGTTAGAAAGAAATAAGTATATTCAGTATATCACCTATTTTCTTTAACAGGGTATCATAACATGTGAAAGAAGTACCGTTGCACAAACTGTTAAATTGTTTTTCAAATATCACTCTAATCATTACATGGCAAATTTTCATTTCTGAACGCTGTAATTCCTACGCTCCTGATATAAGTTTTTCGTTTACAGCCGTAATTCTTCTACTTGTATCTATACCCACGATTCATTTTCAATCTTCACCTTAAAAGTATTAGTGCCCATACAATTCCTTATTTAATTTTAACGTAAAACAATAATCGCCTCATAGTCAACGGGAAAATGTAAGAAGCACATGGCAGTACCAGTGTACTTTGGCACATTTTTCACTTTATGATATCCTGTTAGAGAAAAGAGTAATACACTGAACTTATATTTGTTTCTTTCTAACACATTGTCGCTTAAGCATATGTGACCAAAGAATATTCCTAGTACTGTAATACTGTATATATGCCCGGTGGTGACTCGGGAAATTAGAAAATCCTAAATATTTGAAAATTTGCTTCCCAGCAAAAGAGAACATAATGAAATTTTATATGGACGTACATTATTTGTGACAATATTGCTATAAAATAATCACGGTATAATAGCAAATAAGTTTAAATATTAAGAAAATAAATTTAAATAAGCAGCCTGTCATTGAGGTACTTGAAAATTTTAGTCGATGTCGGTTATAGCGCAGTGATAGAGGCGGTTGGCTTTGATGCAGAAGGTTCTGGTTCGAAATTAGCGAAATACATCTTTTTTTATTCTTAATAGAATTTTTGGTCTTTAGTTTCTTATTAATAAAATGATTTTATTAGTTATGAACACCTTAAATCAATGAAATAAATTAAACATTTTATCCCAGTAAACAGATTTACTGAAATTCACTAAAAAACGAAAAGTTAAAAAATAATAACTGAGAAAATTATGGGTCCAGAGTAAATGTTCAAATTTTCCACGTGACAGAATCAATATTATGTACATTTGAGATTTGAAATGTACCGATATAAAAAAATCGTTTGAGGCTAAATCCAGTGATCTAGCTGGCCAATGCATTGGTCCACTATACCCTATCCAACAATTACCAGAAGCATTATTTAAGTGTAATTTAATTGCATTGAATGAATCAGCAGGGCATCCATCCTGCTGAAACCAAATAACATTCTCGCCAGCAACATTTTCAATTGCAGATTCGACATTATTTTCTAACAATTCTAAATATTTTTTTCCATTAAGCTGTCTCTCAATGAAAAATGGACCTATGATATCAGAGCCCAATATCCCAATCCAGACATTAACAACTTCGCGATATTGGGAACCATTATTAATTCTTAACTGGCGGTTTTCTTGGTGCCAATTTTGAAAATTTTGGACATTTGGTTCTCCATTTAAGCTTAATGTACTAAGTTGCCTTAAACTAATAGTAGGATCATAATACACAGCAGCGAGTACATTTACTTCATTATTTTGTAAATCAACTTCTCTCGGTTCGTCTGGTTCTTCAGATGAATATTTCATTATATAAGATTTGCTTGGAACAAATACCGAACCATATTTGTTATGATTTTGAAAAACTCTTTTTATATTTATTGCCGAAGGGATTGGTTTATTAGGATATAAACTCGCGAAGGTATCTCGAACTCCATTTTAATATTTTGACGTCTTGGAGTCAATTTTGTTTTCACGGCCTTCTGCTTTATTATTTGTTGATGGAGCTCTAAAAGTTTGTAGCCTTCGGATAAAAACAAGATAAATTAGCTCCTTTTTGTTGCAGTAGAATGTAAGTAAATGTATAAATATAATTTCTGACTTTCGCCCCTGACTATTATTACTAAAAATAAAACAAACACAATAGGTTTCAGAAATATTTCATAGCCAGCGGCCTCATGGTGCTTCTTTTATCGATATACCCAGTTACAAAAAAGATAGGAAGTTGCGGTTTACGCTGACTTTTTAGAAATTTCGTTCTCTATTTAACTATACAAAAAATACATAGCCTACTATTTAAAATTTTCATGATAATGCGCAATAACTGTTGTAATGTCAAACAGCGCCCTCTAGGTACCACACCAAAATATATTCGGAAACAATTTATACAGCAAGTTATTAAGTAAAAAGAGTGGTTTTAAACGAGACCTAGTTTGTTTAAATCCGTCAACGAATACTGGAGTTATTGCCATTTAAATAAAAACATATTTGACGTTCCCCCAACACTACATTTTATAAAATAGAGTAAAATACTGTAATGTTTTTCTTATTTATTAAAACGTTCTTATTACGGGTGGGGTAAACTTTAAACACTCGGTGGGTTCTTAATTTATATGCACACAAACTTCATTATTAATTTATATCAACACTTCACTGTTCGCTATTTCGGTGTATTGTAACCTATAGTTTCGCGTTATCCACTTCTACTTCAAAACTGGAAATGATAGGTTCTTCGGTTGTCCCGGGTCTTCAACCTTTACGGCCTTCGGCTAAACTCATATGGAGACGGTGGTGGATACAACAAACTCTTCCCGGAATTCCACAAAAAAGATGGTCTAGGGCGCCAGCTAGGTTTCTACGCCTGGCCTAAATCTGCTACGAATTGCCCCTAACCCAGCAAGAGAAAAACAATAACAAGACCAACCTTCAAACTTACCAAGTTTATTTCGAGAACAACTATGTTCAAACAGTATAACTCACGATTCAACATAACAATGTTAGACTAAAGTATTTAACAGATTATTACTAGGTTCGCATTATGTAAAACTTTTAAATTAATATCCGTTACATCCCCCCCCCCCCCAAATTAACATGAAGAAATGAAATGGTTAAATGTTAGGCTAGAAATTAAAAATAAATATATGTAAAGTGTGACTGTGTACGCACAATGTCGGTGACTTTGGTACCAAGGTAAGCGACGCGCTTAGGAAACGAACATTATATAAGAATAATTTCTACCCTTTACAATCGCACTGGCAAAATTAAATAATAATACATAAATACCTGTATAAATTCATAAAGTCGGTAAGTTTTTTTTTTTTTAAATTAAAATAACTACTAAGAGTTCATCTCAGATGACATCATGATTCCCCGAACTGGTGAAGGTATAACCCACGATCTTGAGCATCCACCCCATACGGCAACCTCATTTTTCTCAGGCTTACTTGCCCACAACCAAAACCCTTCTTTCCGAAAGGTTAACATCAAGGAATCGTAAAAGGAAATTAATATCCTCCAATGGGATAAAACGTGTAGACGCGTGTCTTATATTTAATCCCTCCAATGTAGGATGCTGCTAGGAGTAAAAAAGGAAATCAAATCCTACCAAATACCATCGGCCTCTAAATATCGGCTCACTAACATCTGCTACCACAACCCAGAGCTTCACAGCACAGAAAATTTAATCCCCTACTCGGGATGTCCAAGATATCCTCTGGATCCCAATTTTTCTGTCTGTACCTGTGACCACGTCTAACTTGTCGTGTTCAACCCAAGGAAAAATCCCATCCGGAAGTCAAGTTACCAAGGAACTGTCCCCAGCACTACCAACTTGGCAGTCTATTTTTGGTACGACCCCCGGTATCACTTTGGTAAATTCGAACTAATCAATCGAATCAACCGTAAAATCGTCAAATCCGTGTAGTCCATAAAAGTCAAATCCAAAATAAATATAAATTATATCTCCTAAATTCCCTTATAATTCCATATTGTGAAGACAGCGATATGTGTACCGATCAACGATGACGTCATAAGCAAGAAACTTCTAAAATTTCTCAACAATAGCTATCTCGCCAGAAACAACTTAACTTCTCGCTGTCGCTCACTGACACTGACAATTGATTCTTTACTTCACACCAAATAGTATACAAAACATTTTGAACCACTAACAATTACTAACTTTATAAACAAACTAAGATGAATTACAACAGTATAAAAGAACGAAATATGTCTTTAACAATCCACAGAAGGATTGGATAAGTTTACAAACACCGAATAAACTGATAAATTTCATAAGTCAAAACATAAAGATGTTTAGTGTATGTATTGTATTAAAGGTGAGTGTTTCATTATAAACATATAACATATAACTAGGCACGATAATTACTATTCTATAAAGTCCTCCTGTACTGTCAATAAGTATAACTGTTGAGTTTTAACAAAATAAGAAGTGATATCTTGTCACTTTCTGATTCAAAACCTCACTTTTCAGACGGATCGTTACAGTATTCTTGTTTATTTGTCGCGATCACTTTATCAACTAAAAGGAACTCTCCATGGTCGGTCCTTTATATATGTGCGCCTTTTTTACTAGATAATTCTAGATTGCGACTTACACAAAAACAATTGGCTCTGGTATTTCCTAGATAAGACTGGTCACAAAAGCAATGTCTAGATAAGATAGTCACAATCGTAAACAGTTCTAAGAAATCCCTGCGCACCCGCCATAATATTAATTTTCATACATGGCTTAGACAGAGTCGGATTCAGGGACTATACCAGTGTGCTTTTTCGTAACAATACCTTAAAGAAAAAATGTCACAAATTTTCCGGTGTTTACGAGGGCATTATTTAAAATATATCTTTACTTGAATATTTTTTGAGAAAACGCCCGTCTTATGATTAGCCAAAGCAGTTGCATCCCCTAGCGGACATCCTTCGAAATTTAAAATAATTTCCAGCGATATACCTATCAATTTTTTTTACAGAAATTGTACGATTATCGGTTTCTGAGATATGGCCGGCGTCCATTCTTTGTGGGACACCCAGTACATTAGGTATAGACACAGTCTACTGGGACACCCAGTACATTATGTATAGACACAGTCTACTTGCTATAATTAATGAATCCAAATACAATCTGTAAAATAGTGTGGGGGGTGGAAATCACAAAACAAGCTGTTAAATAAAATTACATTGTAGAAGTGATAAATGTTTATTGAGCTGTTGTTGGAAAATTTGATGATGAAATATTCCCAATTAGAGGATGTAAATACTATCCTGTACTATGTAGTTGGTAATAAGTTAAAACGAAATGCCTTCCAACCATTTTCATCATCTCCTCGTATTTCTGAGAGTTTTCTGTGCTTTTTATATTCATAGCAATTGAATTGGTGGTTGATGTATGTACGTATACCAAACGGCGTTCTCCTGAAAAGTCCTCGTCTGCAAAAACCCCCAATTAAAAGCGGCGAAGTCGTAGTATAGTGCGTGCGCCGAGCATTTCTCGATCTATCACAGGCTCAGAGTACGGAGCACTGCTCGCAGAACTGAGGCACGGGGTGCATTAACGAACGTCGCCCAGCATCCCCAGTAGTATCTAGTAGGCCTGACACCATCATCCTTCGACGGCCGGACCTTACATACACACTCGTTACACGCATCGCCCGCGCCTCTATGAGTTTCCCCCTCGGTGCCGCGTTTCGAGACTCGGGACTGAAGAAGGTCACGGAGAGGTCAGAACAAAAGTAAGTACTGCTACCTGATTGTGTGTGTATGTGTTTTGTTGTGTTATTCTCTTTCTGCATGCATGTCTTCTGCTCCTTTTTCTTAGTTTCGAGTGGGTATTTGAGATGCGCGGATGGTGGTTGTGTCTGGCGCATCTTGGGCCGTCGCGAAGTGAGCGCGATGGTCAGTGACGGCGCGGCGAAAGTTTATTCTTATTACAAGGAACGCATTTTTCACTTATAGGTTCATATGTAAGTAATTGTATATCAAACGTTCAACTTTTATTATTCCTTTGACTTCTATAATCAATTTTCTTGATCGAAGATATTTTTTCCGGCAAGCATTCTTACAATATAAGTTCTTAAATTTATATTTACAAGCAGTAGACAGTAATTAACTCTTTATACCTTACAATCTAGTGGTTCAAATATGAATCAAGAACTTTATTTTAATGCTATTTGACGCCCAGTTGTTGCTCTTAGCAGTATTCAACTTAAAACAAACTTAGGTATAGTAAAATACACTGAAAAAACAATCACATAACTATTTTGAAAAAAAATTTAATGATGTAACGTGTATGAATTATTTTGACGTGAGCACTCAATAGATGTCAGAGTAGAACATTCATAGATAATTCTGGGATTATCAGTGGTATAAGAAGATACATTTTATTTTGCGTATATTTGTTCGAATAAAATTTACTCTAGTTTGGTGCAATTTTTTTTGTGAACTTCGGGAAATATTTCAATTAATAAATCAAAGCTAATTGTCAATAACAAATAAATTCCTGGACGTTCATGTGCTTTTTGGTATGAATATTAGCTTTCAATTCCACTGTACGAATTCAGTTTCAGCAGAAATACTTGTCAAATCATCTCCTATCTCCCTTAATTACAAATCGGAAAATTCTAATCATTTTTCCAATCAACTTTTTTCTATACCTTCATTACTTCCCAATAATGATATTTGTAATACCCCTCACTGTAGCGTCGACTTTCATCTCGCACACGTTAATTTTAATTATGTATAGATATATTGTTTCTGAACCATACACTCCTTAAACTGTTACTGATGTATTATACGCAACAATAGCATCAGAAAAACAACTTAGACGAAGAAAATGTCTAATTAAAGAACAGCATCAAGCATCAACCCACGTGGATCTGAATCATACTACACCAAACATTAATTTTAAGTTCGTGTTGAAAGTGTTAATTCTTGATTTCCAATATCTACAAATAAATGTATCTAAAAATGTAACATTCGCTTGAAGAAAGTCATATCATCCGTAAATATTTTTTCAAGGAACAATGGGTTATATTTCCATACCTTGAATACCAGTAATTAAATTATTCATTGGTGAATAGAATATTGAAGGGGAATTAAATTAGTATTAAAAAAACCGATTTTGATCGACCGTTGGTCAAAAGGAATGTTGAAACGACTGGTCAGAGACCAACCCACATAGACAGAGTCGGTTATCAAATTTAAAATGTATTACTTTTCAAAATATATGATACGTCCAGCGCTTTATGCAGAAAATATTCGGGAATGTTTAAATATTACATTTTCAAGTAATTGGAATAGACGAAGTAGTATCGTATCTTATAGAAATAATAGTTTTTAAAAACAATTTAAATCTAAAATATGTCCGTTTTCCGTTAGCAAATCTTCTATTATTTTGCACAAGGATAAAAAGACTTCAGCCATTAAACTTGATCTTCTGAAGAATGGCTTTTCAGTTGCATAAGATTTTTAACGTTGATCGAAAACTGGTTATCAAAATCTTTATATGAGTGAATCTGGTTTTCTGGTGCAATCACCAACCAGTTTTAAGTATGATTGTGTCTAACTATCGATTGGATAGTAATCGGTTATAATACAGGGTATGTAAGATATGTTCGACGATAGAAAAACAAGTAAAATGTTTTCAAAACTATGGAAAAATGTAAAGATTTGTCCTTAAATGTTAAATGAATATATGAAACTAGTGTTTTTGTATAAAATTATTCACCTGCATGTGGTATGTTGTATATCTTAAGAAAAAAGCTCAAACAGGTCAATTTTTATATTAAACGTATAGTATGTACAAAAAGTACGAGGAGTAATAAACCCTAATTAAATATGCAAAACCTTTACAGGGAGCACCATGAAATTTTTGATAAATCTCTTACTTTAAATTACATTTCTTCCGTAAATCTAAAAACCAGGTAGATCGACCCCGTATTTGTTTCAGTTGTAGCAAAGTTTAGGGTTTATTCATTGTTAAAGGATTAGCAGATAAGCAATAACGCAATGCAGTGGTGTGTATTTTGGGAAAAAAATACGTTTTAAATTATAATATAATAAAAAATGAAAAGAAATAATTATTGGAATACATTTATTACTTACATTTTATTCTATATCCGACTCGGAAGAGGAAGAATCGTTGTTGACATTAATAATAATAGGGTCGATTAAATCATCACAAAAATTGTCAATTTTCCACATATTTGCCTCTACTTTGATAACATGCTCGATACAGTTTGTCCAATTTTCCTTACTCACATGACTTACAGCACTCTCAAACAATTTCACAACATCGTTTATTTTAAAAGTAGTATTTTTTTTTCCAACTTCCCTCTTTACCTGAGCCCATATTAATTCTATGGGATTAAGTTCAAGGGGGAAGTCGAAGAACTGATATACCACGAGAAGAAGCCATTTCTTCTACAATGTAGGTTTTGTATTTATTCTTGTTCATTTTTGCAATTCTGTAAAGTTCTTTCCTTAGTGGATCTTTTGGAAACTTAATATTTTTCGAAATAAGCCACTCCAAAAGCTCTGCTTTACGCCAACGACTTGTGGGCAATGCTTCTCGTAACCGTGAATGGTAACTTGCGTTGTCCATAACAATAACAGCCCCTTTTGGAATCAGATCCAACATTTGAACAAACCATTCCTCGAAGACATCCCCATTCATATCTTCGTGATAGTCCCCCGTGCGTTTTGAAATAAAAGTTAATCATCCACCATCAACAAAACCTTCAGAACTTCCAACATGGACAATGATAAGTCTTTTTCCTTTTCCAGATGGTGGCTGCAAACCTAACGACAAACCTTCCACGAATGCCTGCCTTCCGCTTTTAATGTTTTCATCTTGCCAAGATTTGGAAACTGTATATCCAGCATTTATCCATGTTTCGTCTAAGTAGAAGATTTTCAAATTTTGTTCTCTGGCATGTCGAATGCTTCTTAAATAGTCTCTTCTCCAAAAAACTATTTCCGGTTTATCTATCAAGAGAGATTTTCTATTATGTTTTGTATATCTGAAACCCACATCTTTCAAAAGTTTGCATGTCATTCTGGAGAATTTTGGATAGTCCGTATCTTCTTGCACTGATGTCATAATTTTGTCAAGTGTTGGAATTTCCTTTCGTAAGTAAAATCCATGGACTTTACGCCTTAGTCTTTGTTTTAATGACTCATCGATCTCAATTGGTTTTCGGCCTGAAGGAGTTTTAGGGGGTTGAAGAGTTCCATTCTTGCTTTCTTTTAGTAATCTATAAATTGTTGATTTAGCAACACACAACATAGCAGCCGTTAATTCCACAATATCATCAACACTTGCACTTGGATCCTTGTTTTTCAATGATATATAACAATTCAATATCAGAGTTTTTTCATTTAAAGATAATGGACCTGTTTTTGGTCGTTTAGATGGTCCTTGGCTTATCGACATTGTTTGGTACTTGCACAATTAACATTCAACAAATGTTTTAAATATATTCCAACTGTTTACAATATTATGACAACCATACAACTTCATACAACTTTACTCAAAGAACTAATACTAAGTACTGATTTAATGTACCTACTTTCTTTTAAAATAATATTCCCGATAATGTTTCTAAGAAAACTGGGTTGTTTGGAAAATCCCTCTCAATAATCGAATAATCTGTAAATAGGTGTAATCGTATTAAGCCGATTACAGTAGGCCACTTGCCATTTACAATTTCTGAGAAAAATTCCCCAAACACTACATATAAGAGTAATACAAATAAAAAATATTATGAATAAACGGGCATATCCGAACTCTGCCACAAAATAAAATTTTACCTGACTTGTATCAATTTGAGGATTACTGAAATGTTCGAACTGTGCCGCAACCATTTAGTTTAATCCTATTAGAGTCATTAGGGTTTATAATAGATAAAATCGGAGGCCCATAGAATTATGTATATTTCTGAAAGGTTTCAAAGATTTCTTGAATTAAATATTTTGAAGAAATCTTGATTGTTTTGATCGATATTTAGGGGATTAGGGGAAGGATGTTGATGCACTTACACTATTGCCTAAAAATCAGGAAGTATTTAATAGTGTTCGTGAATTACAATTACGAACGAACCGAGAAGAGGAATTTCTATTAACAGCTGACCAGGTATTTAAAATTATTGTGTTCTCCTGTTTTTCCAACCTTAATTTTTTATGTAATTCGGATTGTATTTTGATGGATGGGACTTTTAAATACTGTTCAACTTTTTTTTACCAAATGTTTACCATTCATGGTTTTAAAAACGGCTATTACGTACCTCTTGTTTTTTGTTTGCTGCCGGACAAATCAAGTCAAACATAGTATGTTATGACATAAAAGTTTCGAACCTGACATAATCCTTCTTCATGGGAGTGTCACCCCTTCGATTTTTTTAAATGAGAAAGTGCATCATACGACACCTGATTTGAGACCTATTGGAACACTGATTTCAAAAATGTCTAACACTTTGGTTCAAAAATTAACGGAGTCTGAGTTATTCGAGAGTTTTAATCTTACTTTGCAAGAATTCAATGAATTCTGTTGGCTCGACGGTAGGTTTTTTCATTGGAGGGTTGGAATTGTTTTATCTCTAAATAAATCTTACCTAAATTGTAAATGTTGGTAACTGAATTTAATCATTTAATGTAATACATTACAAGTAACAACTAAGGGTGTACTGAAAACTAAATAAATTTTAAACTTTAACAGTAACTGCAACTAAATAATTTTTTAACGTGAAAGGTGTTCAAAATGTTCCCCATTTACTTCTTGACAATAATACAGCCTATTTTGGGTTTCCTCTTTAACCCTTTGCAACATCTCTGGACTAATATTACCACATTCTGCAATAATTTTTTCTCGGAGTTGGTTAATTGTATCGACTTGGGTTTGATACACTTTGGACTTTGAGTAGCCCCATAGAAAAAAATCTAATGGGGTTAAGTCCGGTGATCGAGGTGGCCATTCGATATGTCCCTGTCGTCCAATCCTTCTTCCTGGAAAAACTCTGTTTAAATAATTTCGCACTCTGACAGCATAATGAGGCGAAGCTCCGTCTTGCTGAAATATGACATGTTGAGGAAATTCATGCGGGTGGTTTGTGATGATGTTATTTATTGCGGCGGTTATCTCTGTCTCTAACATATTCAAATAATTATCACCATTTAAATTCCCGTCAATAAATATTGGGCCTACCATGTAATTCCCTAGTATACCTGCCCATACATTTAGTTTTTGCGGAAATTGTGTGTGGCCTCCTCGGAATATTCTGGGGTTTTCATCAGACCAATACCGCACATTTTGCCGATGTACATGTCCGCATACAAAAAATGTCGCCTCGTCACTAAAGAAATGTGTCGGAGATAATTCTGATTGTGTGCAATAATATTTGTGATAGTTTCACAATATTCCATCCGTCTATCTGGGTCATCCTCTGTGAGTTCATGCAACATTTGTATTTTGTAGGGATGGAATTTATTTTTCTTTAACACCTTTAACACTGTCTTCTTATCTACTTCACAAGTTTGTGCTACATTTCTGATTGAAGTAGATGGATTTACGACAAACTCACTCAGTATGGAAACCTGCTTATCTTCGGATATAGGGACCGTTTTTTATTTTCGACTCTACCTATTTCAAAAAATTTACCGACCACAGATTTAAAATAATGTCGGTCTATTGGGCGGTCAGGAAAGCGTTCATTAAAAATTCTGACCGCCTCATGATAATTACGACCAGCTTCGCCATAAATAACAATCATTTCGCATTTTTCTTGTAAATTGCGAGATTTTTCACAATAAACAAACTTATCTTCATGTAGTAACATAACTGAAATTACTTCAATATTATTTGACAGTGACAACTGATAATAATAAATATGCTAGGAAACGAAAAAAGACAATTACGGTTTGAGAAAAAATCGACAGTGACGTACTTATAATCCGTTAATCTCGCATAAGTCAGACTCTGTTAATTTTTTAACCAAAGTGTTATACATTTTTGAAATCAGTGTTTCAATAGGTTTCAAATGAGGTGTCGCATGATGATCAGGCCACCCGGTAATCGGTCAAATAACAATAGGTAATAAAATGCAAATGAAAGCATACGCAGGTAACCAAACGGTCCATAGACTTAGAACAGGGTTATTTATGATTTTTGCTTAACGTTTATTATAATTAATAATATAATGAAAATACAAAGTAATTGTGAACTAAGATTTATATACACACATATTCTTGTAAAAAATAAAAAAAAATATTAGTTTAACTATAATATATACAGCATTATTAACTAAATTCTTCATCAGAAAAATCTGAAGAATCGTCTTATCCTAAGTTAATAGTTAACGGTTCGATATCTGTAGTTTTGTCGATTAAGTCGTCAAGATCCCATATTTTCCCCTCCTCGGCTAGAACATGTTTTATGGCGCTTTGCCAGTTTTCGGCAGTCACATTAGCCAATGCATCCATCAAAAGTTGTCGTACTTCTTGAAGTTTAAAAGTTTTGTTGTTCCTGGCAACATAACCTTTGGCTTGTGCCCATATAAGCTCTATTGGGTTCAGCTCACAATGGTAAGCGATGTACAATAATACCTCTACTTTTGCCATTTCATCGATTACAAATTTTTTAAACTCTGCCTTACGCTGTCTAACAATTTGCAAAAGTTCTTTTTTCACCATTGTATCATCGACATTTAAGGCTTTACACTACAACCACTCATTTATCACCGTTTTTTTTTCCAATCAACTTTACATTCAATTTTTTCAAGATTTCCCTTCACTCAAACCTCTATAACTAGAGTTCTAATTAATGTAGGCTGTTGACACAAGTCTAAGAACACTCAGTGGATCAAGCCCTTTCTTTTGAGCTATTAACTGTTTAAATTCGTTTAGTTTGAGGAAAGTTATGTGTGCACAATCAACTTTACTTTAAATTTTTTCCAAATACTGCGGCCAACGCACAGCTCATATTGTCTGGAAGGAAGTACTGTAAAATAATTTTATGTAATAATTTCACCCTCTCCTACATAGTCTATCATAATGTTGCGGTGCAGCACTGGTCCTCTAGTGTATAATGAAATCACAAACTACCGAAATTTGGGAACATCAATAGGCAGTAACATGTGAAGATATTTACTGAGATATTTTAATTATACGAATTGTAGAATTGAAACAATATCACAATAGTATATTGTAAAACAAGTGTCACGATTACTCATTTTGTAGTACGAGTGCTTCGCGGTTCGTTACGCAAAGCTCGAGTACTACAAAATGTCATTGTGATAAGAGTTTTACATATTATTTTTTATAATGAACTTGCAAAAATGTTTTTCATGAAAATATAATTACATTAGGTATAGACCGAAAAAGCTATGACGTCATAAACATAGCCGCTGACAGTTACTGAGGGAAAACAAATATTTGTTTACGTTCATTTTACGTTTGTAATATGGTTAAACATGGCTATTGTTAGTTTGTCGAGCATTGCGGAGCAATTTTGTAATGAAATTAAAGTGTTAAAGAAATGTGGAGACAGTTTAAACAGTGGATATGTCGTAGATATAGAGTATATGATGGAAATTTAGGAGTGAAGCAATAAGGCATAATTACTTGATAGTCACTTCAGTGTCACTTTAGAATTGAAAAAACGAATAAACTTTTCAAATATTACATTGGTCAAGACAAGACGTAAGTTAAATAATTGATTTGTTTTCCCTCAGTAACTGTCACACTTTTTCGGTCTATTTTTGAGATTCTTTATTTATGTTGGTAACCCTGAATATACAAGTGACAGTTGACAGAAGTTTTAAATTTGAATGTTCATTAGGTTACTAATTCATAGTTCGGAATTTATGAATATGGAACTAAACAGTAAATTATCATGTACTCCACCAGAATTTCGTAATATTACTGTTAATGCAGTTGATGATTTACAACCTGAAAAATCTAAACAAAAATATGTATATTGTATCTATGTTTTGATTTGCTCCATTTACGTTCATAAATCTGTCATTTGTTCTGCACGTGAAAAAATTGCAATGCTGAAAAATTAGAAATTGATGATTGACATTACAAGTCATGACTTACCTTATATTATATATTGTTTATATTCAGTATTATTGTTTTATATAAATTATTCAAATTCTTAGAAAATTTTATCAAGTCAAGTGCCCACCATCCAATGCCAGTTGCATAAAATACTTTTTTTATGGCCAGTTATAAATGTCAGTTTGTCAGCCATAAGTTAAATAGTGCCTCCAACTATTTTGTGACACTGTTTTCGATGTCACAATAGTTATTTGTAAAACAAGTGTCACTATGACTCGTTTTGTAGTACTCGTGATTTGCACAACGAACCGCTTCGCTCCTAAACATCCATCATATACTCTATCTTCACGACATATCCACTGTTTAAACTGTCTCCACATTTCTTTAACACTTTAATTTCATTACCAAACTGGTCCGCAATGCTCGACAAATGAACAATGGCCATGTTTTAGTTATTTGTAAAACAAGTGTCACAATGACTCGTTTTGTAGTACGAGTGAAGTTTGCACAACGAACCGCGAAGCGGTGAGTTGTGCAAATCACGAGTACTACAGAAGGTCATTGTGGCACAAGTTTTACACAATATTTTTTATAATTCGCATTTATTTAATTATTTAAATAAAATAGAATTTCATATAATCCCTGTTTTTAAACTAGGAGGAGTGGTTTGAATTTAAGTAGATTCCTAATTGGTCAGATCACAGATAGTTTTATTCAGCACTTCTGACTGTTGACATATTATAACCGAATAATTGTGTAAATTGTAGACAAACTTTCATTTAAACAAAAAGAGGATGATTATTTGTTTGAAAAAGAGCTTCTTCGTATATGCTCTTGCGATCTATTTATATTATATCATGAACAGAATTATTTCTGTAATACATCTTCACATAGATATCTGGTAATTTATCCCAAAAATCGAACGTTTTGTATACCTATATATTGATCCTATACAATATAAAAATAAACAATTGACAAATCATTGATAAATAAACGTTAACGTACTTTATTCATTAATATTTTTAATATATAAATCATTCTAATTTACCTTTAGTATAATAATTTGCTAGTTAGAACAACGCTAGACCATTTTATTTATAATTTGTGTCAAGGTTGAAGTCAAATGTCAAATAACAATATAACTAAATTCAATAACCAACTGTACACTAAAAATTACTATAACAGTGTTCAAAGAGCTTCATTGTGACACTGTAAACAATGTTATAATGAAGTCTCTTTTATACGCGAATTATAAAAAGTAAATTTTGTATACGTGAATTATAAAAAAATATTTTTCTTCATTCCAGCGGGCATGTTTTTGAACCAAAAAACATATTTTCTCAATTAAAAAAAATATTATTCACTTGAGTAACTCACACTCATCATTCAAGTATAATTTCAAATCAATTCCTAATTATACATTTGTTGCAAATAGCGATATTCTTGATTCAATACTATGGATTCTGAAATTAAATGAATATTTGAACAAAATCAATAATAATTTTTTCATTTTAACAGACTGGTAATTAACCAAACCTATATTCTAAAATTCAAGTAAATATTTGTTTCATTTTAGTATTTAATATTCTTGAATATACAAATTTGTTTATTTGCTTCGATGGTGGAATATATTCTCAGATGAAAGTGAAATTATTCTTGCATCAAATAAACCCGAAGAATTGAATGGACGAAATATAACAATTGACATCATCTAATATTTTCTTGTATCAAACAAATATTGGTCTTGGAATCCAAATAAACTAGCTGTTTCTTTTAAATAATAGGTTTATTTCGCCATATTGAAACAACAAATTTGTTTGACTGAAATATATTTTGTTTGATTCAATACTTTCTTTTTTTCTATGTAGTTCCATCGCGTTCTATGGTTTACTACTATTTTATGGTCCGAACCTCCGACCCGTGCTATCAACTTCATTGTGATAGACTTTAGACAATTAAAATGAAAAATTTTGAGGTAGAAAGAAAGACATTACATTTAAAAATAAAAAAACAAGTTATCCAAAAAAGTTATTGAAAGAATAAGATTAAGAAATGTGTAAAACTCTGACGAAAGGAATCACGGGAAAACAACAGGTTTTACAAAATTTTTAATCCTCAAATGATCACTTGGAGAATAAACACATTTTCTAGTTATTTATGAAGAAAATTAAATATTTTTAAAAAGTTGTGTATCTAAAAAAATAGTAACCCAATGTCAAATTCTACTAACGGAAAGGAAAATTAAGAGCCGCGGTTTCTACTTTAACGCTTCGTATATAAAAAGATAAACTCGATTCAATAGAGAATTGTGAAAGATGCGGAAAGGGCAGGTTGAAACTTTATTCCCTTTACGAAGGTCACTAAACACGTTAAAAGATAGTAAAAGTTTTCCAACAGAACAGACGGCAACTCCCATCGAAAGTGATATTTAAAGAAATCTTAAAGGAGAGACAGCGCAAAGAGGAAATCCGATGTATGACTGTATCAAAACAAACTCGATACTATAAAGAATGGAGGATCTACATCCAGATGGATAAGTAGTGACCAGAGGCGGTGCTTGAATTACTTTTTAGCAATTTTTCATAGAATGAAAAATCGTAATATATATATGAATATACAAGGTATTCATATACACTGTGGAATAATAATTTTTGGAGCAATTGCACTTTCAGTAACTTAATATATACAACAAAATGTATATCGTATATTTTCAATAAAATAAATATTATATTTTCAAAAACAGAAAAGGAACCCTACTTTCAGCAATTTATGTAGACGATGGTTTAATAGTGGGTGAAAGCTCTGAAGAAATAGATAAATTACTGAAAAAATTAATGGGACAGTTTGAAATAAAATTAAATTAACTGTCTCGGCCCTTACTTCGTGGAATCTACTCATATTAGCGTTTTAAATGAAACTCACTGTTTCTAGCTAATTTCACAATATAAAAATTATTGAAAATTCTAAAAAATTGACAATTGTTTCGATAAATCAATATCATCGTCAGAATGACAGAAGTTACATTTCATTTGATGCCTACCTGATGTTTAGAAGTTATTTTTGGCTAGACCAAGAAGTGAACTAACTTGTGATTGACTTAATATATGTTAATAGAAAGAAGAAGAAGATGTGATATTACAAATATTGAAGCCCTATGGTGATATCCTGGATATCATTTTTCCAATTAAGATCAGTATAACTGTGCAATGATATAGAAAACCAGGAAAACTATATCTGCTGATCTTTACAATTATCACTTAAGAAGACAGTTTATTAGTGAAGAACTCCCTAGATTTAACTGTTCATTGACTACCTCATATTGTGGGTTTCTTAAATGTCTTCTAATTTCCAATTCTTCAAGGAAATCCAGTTCTTGTTTCTTTTCACAAATATGCAGCACTTCTATTTCTGTGTTTGGTGTCAATGAATGGTTGGTGTCAAGTAGATGTTTTGCGTAATGGGATTTATCTGGTTGTTTTAATCTGTATGCTCTTAAGTGTTAACTGTATCGGATTTCAAAATTTCTAAGGATCTGACCCAAATAGACAGCATTACATTCTGGACATTTGAGTTTATATATACCTGATTTCTATAATTTTGGTATTTTTGTTTTTTATTTAACAATTTTGTACTAACGTTATTTTCTGTTTTTAAAGAAATTGTTGTATTCGTTGCTAAAGATATTATCTTTGAAATATTATTAGAAATATTTCCTGCATATGTGATCGTTTTATAAGTTTTTATTGCATCAGTTTGTTTAGGAAATATTAGTTGTAATGCCACTTTTTCATCTTTCTTATTAATTAGTGTCTTTATCATATGTAATGGATAACCGTTGGATGTAGTGAACGACAATTAGATGTATTTTTCAACCACATTAATAATTTACATCCAAAAATTAAATTTACATTAGAAATTGAAGAAAATAGCTCAATTAATTTTCTTGATTTAAAAATTCAAAGAGTTAATAATGTACTTGATTATTCAATTTACCGAAAACCAACATACGCTGATGTGACAATTTCATATAGTTCCAAGCACCCCATGTCACATAAACTAGCGACATATAATTCAATGATACATAAATCTTTTTCAGTTCCTATGATTAAATGTAATTTTGATAGAGAGATTAATACAATTAGACAAATAGCAACATCCAACGGCTATCCATTACATATGATAAATAAGCTAATTAATAAGAAAGAGAAAAAAGTGGCATTACAACTAATATTTCCTAAACAACCTGATGAAATAAAAACTTATAAAACCATCACATATGCAGGAAATATTTCTAATAATATTTCAAAGATTTCTTTAGCAACGAAAACAGCAATTTCTTTTAAAACAGAAAGTAACGTTAGTACAAAATTGTTAAATGTAAAAACAAAAATACTAAAATTAAAGAAATCAGGCATATATAAACTCAAATGTCCAGAATGTAATGCTGTCTGTTTGGGTCAGACCCTTAGAAATTTTGAAATCCGATACAGTGAACACTTACGAGCATACATATTAAAACAACCAGATAAATCCCACTACGCAAAACATCTACTTGACACCAATCATTCATTGACACCTAACACAGAACTAGAAGTGCTGCATATTTGTGAAAAGAAACAAGAACTGGATTTCCTTGAAGAATTGGAAATTAGAAGACATTTAAGAAACCCACAATATGAAGTTGTCAATGAACAGATAAATCTAGGGAGTTCTCCACTAATAAACTGTCTTCTTAAGTGATAATTGTAAAGATCAGCAGATATAGTTTTCCTGGTTTTCTATATCATTGCACAGTTATACCGATCTTAATTGGAAATGTGATATCCAGGATATCACCATAGGGCTAATAATATCTAAGCTTCAATATTTGTAATATCACATCTTCTTCTTTTTTCTATTAACATATATTAAGTCAATCACAAGTTAGGTCACTTCTTGGTCTAGCCAAAAATAACTACTAAACATCAGGTAAGCATCAAATGAACTGACGATGATATTGATTTATCGAAACAATTGTCAATTTTTTAGAATTTTCAATAATTTTTATTATATTGTGGAATTAGCTAGAAACAGTGAGCTTCATTTAAAACACTAAAATGAAATAAAATGGTTTAACAAAGTTGAAACTTTCATGAGTATTACAATAACAAAAGGTAACAATTGCATTAAACTGGTTCAAGAAAACTTCGTTGAAAGTGTTCTAGACAGATTTGAAATGACAAATGCAAAAGCTGTATCTACACCAATTACAGATTATGATGAAAAATCAGCAGAGTCAAAACAAGAAATAAAATTCCCTTATCGTGAGGCAGTTGGGAGCCTTTTATACTTATCCAATAAAACCAGACCAGCCATAGCATATGTAGTTGGGTTTTGTAGCAGACATTTTGAAAATCAAACAATGTCAGACATAAATAACGTGAAAAGGATTTTAAGATATCTTGGAGCTACAAACAACAATGGTATAGTTTACAAGAAAGATGTCAAAAAAGCAAAACTAGAGGCATATAGTGATAGTGATTCTGCTGGAGACAAAACTACGAGGAAAAGTACTACAGGGTATGTTGTTTTTTATGCTGGTGGACCAATAAGCTGGTGTTCCAGGAAACAACCCATAGTAGCATTGAGTTCGACTGAAGCTGAATTTTTAGCAGCCGCTGAATGTATTAAAGAATTATTGTTTTTGAAGGTACTATTAGAAAGTTTGATTTTTCAAGATTCAAATGTTATTTTAAGTATTGACAATCAAAATGCAATCAGTATAATAAAAAACGTACAGTTTAATTGAAGATATAAACATATTGACGTTAGGTTTCACTTTATTCATGAGAAAATATGGCTCAATTAGAGTTAAATATTTGTGTACTCAGAATAATATTGCTGATATTTTTACAAAAGCATTAAATACTGTCAAGTTTGTTAAACATAGGAATTTGTTAGTTAACTAAGTTTATGTTTTTTGTATAATTATAATAACAATTCTATTTTTATAAATATTAGGACAAGTAGGAAGTAGGTAATAGTTTATAAAAAAAAGATGTATTTGATTAGTGATCTTATTATATCATAGTGTGAGATTGAAGTTTATATAAAAAAGAAGATTTGATGTAACAGTCAGTTGTAATAAAAAAAATAAAACAAATGTTCAAAAACTGTGTATTCGGCTAAAATAAGATAAAAACTAAAATTAAAATAACATAGAAAATCAAGAGGGCCTAGTATTGCCTTGTAAATTCTTGATTTGATTTCTATTTTAATATTTTTATTTCGCCATATTGTGTTGCCTTCGTGATTTGTTCTCTTATCTCCTTCCACAACCTGAGATCTCTCTATGAAGTACTTGATTTTCATTTCCTGCTGATTAACTTTGTCTTCAACTTGCAGTTTACACCTTTAATGGCCTTTTTGGCAATGCGGTTGAATCGTTGTAGATCGTCTTCACTCTCAGTCACAGTAGTTTATAATGTAGTATTTAAATAATTGCGAATATGAATTGAACCCTGACGCTATTTAAAATAAATTCGTTAACAATAATGAAAAAGATGCCTCATATCGATTGAACTTATTTTATTCGAGTTTAATTTTTAATAGTGTTTTTTCTGTGAACTACTTCAATTTATTAAAAACCTCCGTTGGTTCCAAGGGAAAACCATGTAGTTTTTACAAGAAAAATATCTTTCGATACAAAATAAAATACAGTTTGGCACAAGCTAACTGCTCGAACATCATACTTAAATCGAGTTTCTATGTAACGTAACGATTAGCTGCTAGGAGCAAACCCCTTTTCTCCCCTCGTAGCCCTTAGATACGTTTTCTCTCTTTCAACATTTGCAGAACCGGCAATAGCAAATTTTATACTCGAATGCAAACCGTATCGAAAAATATATAAAAGCAAAGCTGAATTCAACACAGATATAGAATTACGTGAAATAACTTGAATCGAAACATTTTTTAAACGCGTTTTCAAGAATCAACTTTACTACTCGTCGCGAATTCTATTTTCGCGATTACACGATATTCATATTAACTGTGGGCATGGTTCTAGGGATAAAATTATTTACGTAATACAGAAGAAGTATGTTATTCCCTAGAACTTGTGTAGAATTATTCTTAAAATCGTGTGAAACTAAAAAAGTCAGGCTATCGCTAAAGTCGTTGTAAAACCAATTACATCCAAATATTTTATGACCAGATGTCAGTGGATTTAATAAATTTTCAATCTATCCCAGATGGAGAATATAGATGGATTTTAAATTACCAAGACCATGCTACAAAGTACCTTTGCCTTAGACCATTTCTCTACAAACATGCGGTCTAAGTCGCTGAAGAAATTTTAAACATATTTTATATTTTTGTAATTTGGTGCACCTTCTATACTGCAAACTGATAATGGGCGTGAATTCTCAAATAGAGTTGTGGAGGAATTGAAAATCTTATGGCCGAAGTTGTGCATACTCCATGGGAGACCTCGACATCTACATAGTCAGGGGAGCATCGAGCGCTCTAATCAAGATGTGGAATACGAAATGACGGATTTCGCTATCCAAGACATATGTTTTTTTTGTTTCAGGATCTATAACAGAGTTATTATGCATGATTGATATCATAGTCACTGCTTTATTTTTTTCAGGAACATATAATACGATTGTAATCTCTTTTTGAAATCCGAAAAGAGATGATCCAACTTCTCCTCCTTTGTGTGGTAAGAACTCCAACGGCAGCGTTTATTTTTCTTTGGTGTGCCAATCATGGTTACTTTGTCTTTTAATATATTATTGGCCAATGAGTAGGTTGTATACCAATTATCACATGTCAAATTTCGGGATTTGCTTTTCCAGCCTTGAAGTAAACGATGCACAATATCAGCTGGTTTATTTAATTTGTTGTACGGTTCTTCTGGCTGAATACCATAATATACCTCTAAATTTGTTACATAAAATGTCTGCGCATCGCAGAATACAAAAACATTCAGTCCGTATTTTGCAAGCTTGCTGGGGATGTATTGTAGAAAGCTGCATCTACCTCTGAATGGTAATGGTGACCCGTTTTCCCAAACAGTAGCTGTTGTTGTAGTTCTCCACAAAACGATCCACTGTAACCCGAATAGCAGCAAGTTTATCAGCTTGCTTGCGATTCGCTCTGTTATTTTTATCATCAAATCTTAGAGCAGCAAGCAAAAATAGAAATCGATCCACGGTCTAAATATTTCTTTGCTTGACAATTCAAGAGAGTATGTACGGTTTGGCTTTTTAGCTCCTGCAAGAAGTAGTAGTTCAATTAAGGCCAAAAGGTATGGTTTTGTTGTGTCTGTAGCCTTCCTCGATCGGTTATCTTTTGTAACCTTACCTTGCTGTTGTTACTACAAGAAGTGAGGTTACATTGCCAAAGGTTCGCTTTTCGCCGGAGAGCATAAGGTCGTGAGTTAGTGAGGAATATTTGAAAGCTTGTCCTGTATTATTTTTTTAAGGCGCCACTTGATTACTAGGACATTCAAGAAACGCTTACTGATTAATCAAGAAATCAATACTGAATAAATTAGCTATTATAACTTTTCAAATATGTTATTTATATCGTTTGGCTTTTACGTTTGTGAATCAAATAAAACACTTTAATTAAATGGATGGTACCTTGAACAGATGGTGTAATAACCTGTGTCAATAAATATGAGGTGATCAACTCTAATTATGAACTGGTAATCAGTTATCAATGGTTGGTTAATTTAAAATGTTTAACAATTTCTAATGTTATCAACTAACTGAGATCATTATGTACAATACACTAAATCTTTAGTAACATGTAAATCGTATACCAGTTACAGCCTTACAAACTGTAATAATTAAAAAGATATAACCAAATAGATCAAAAGTGTCTCTTATATAGCAAGATTAAGCTGAAATATAATTTCAGGGCGATATGCACTAACAACATTGATATTTCAACTCTACAAAGTTGAAAAGAATGTAATAATAAAATTGTGAGTTGATAGACGTCTTTATAAGAATGTGAAGTTACTAAATAGTGAAATATAAAAGTTAATGTGTCATTAAACGTTAAAACATGAAGTTATAAAATGAATAATTTGCTCGAAGTTCAGATACAGAAACAAATAAAACTTTAAATGTTACTTGCGGTTAGTGTCCAAACTATTAAACGTCAATTGGCTTAATTGACAAGCAGCATCTGACTTGTGGGACAAGAATCAGCCATGCGGTTAAGAGTTGTTGTCCATAAGGGAATCATTCCACCGTTGTCATCAACAAACATAAGTCCAGCTTCGTCCTTTGAACTGGAATCGACGTTAAAAGCTCTGGTCGCTCTGTAACGTTAATCGCAATCTGAGGTACGACACGTCTCTACAACCCTGAACGGAGAACAATAGCCTGTCAGCTATCCCTACGAGAATATACCCCATACAGGAAACATCCGAAATTAGAGGCTTCTTAAAATCTGGAGATGATCATCCTATCATTGATTACCACCACCCATAAAACTGTTAAACCATATCCATTTGGTAAAAAAATATTGTAAAAACTTGTATGTAAAAAACTATGCTGTATAGAAAAACCCTAAAAAGAAATTGGGGCTATAGCCATGAAAATATATATACAAGATGAAAGCTTACCTTGTTACCAAGGGCTTTTCACCACGATAGTCCCGAAAATAAATGGAATAAACCATGTGCCACTGGCCATTACACTTCGACTTAACTCGAAAAGTATCAGACAAGTGATTTCAATAAATTTAACTTTCTTTTACAATTGACATCAGCAAACAGTGTTACCAATGGCAGTCAAATAAAATCCCCACATAAAATGATAAAATACTCATGGATTGGTTAAATCACATGAAAAATGTTAATAAAAATATTACTCTAGACACCCATTTAATTATTTAAATCTCGTTATTCCAGGATATGCTTAAATAATTTTAAAACCTATAGTTAATTCCCTTATGCAACCAAGTATACAGAAGTGTGTATAAAGTTGCATACTCAGTGATTGGCTTAACCGAATTATTGCACATCCTTGAGTTATAGTACAATACAAAAAAGCATTGTATTTTTATCATGCTACACCTTAACTCGCATCTTTGAAGTTTGTATATTTTCAATGATGTCACTAAAAATGTTTTCGAAAGCACTTCTCTCATTGGTAACATCTCTTGCACACTGGAAATATATTTACAATGTTTTTGCAAAATTTGCTTACCACTGGATTTTTATACCACTTTGTTTTATTATATTTCGCTATAAAGTACTCGTCTTCATCGCTTTGAGAACTGTCACTACTATCGCCACTGTTCTCGTTGTCCGAATCGGAAAACACGTTGTCACTCATCAGTTCTATTTCTGAATCGGTGTCATGATCACTTTTTTCTATCATTTCTTCTTCTGTTGAACTATCCAACTCTCCTCCAATTTTTTCCTCAGGCTCCTCTTCGAATAACGCTTTAGCCATAGCTTCAAGCTCATTTTGTGTGAGACGTTTAGTGTTTCTAACATCTACTCGATCCCGATAAAAAATATTTCTCCTAAGTTCCTGTTTGACATTTTTGCATTAAAAATAAAACAGCAACTTATTTTTCTACAGTAGCGAAATATAATATTTACTACACGCAAAATAACTATATGCGTGGTGTACTGAAGGCACCGTTCGGGAACCCTACTTCGATATTTTATGACAGCACTTCTATTCGAACAAAAATCACGTAGCTACTGTAACAGATGATAATTGACAATATACTGATAGGTTACATTAAACGGCATAAATCCAGAAATTAGTTTTAAGAAACGGCAACAGCAGTAATATTTAAAGATTAATTTCAGATTGACCTCATATCAAATTTTATATACTTGGATTGTAATCATTTTTGCATATCCTTTTTTAATGAAGACGTTGTGGGAACCTTTTCTACCCTACGGCTGTGCTAAGAAGCATTGTTCACTACAATTACAGCACCATCTGGCAATTATTTTTAAAAATTCATAAAACGTATATCGTCAGCGTATAATATTTTCAACTAATTTGCAACAAGCTTATCATTCATAAAGAAAATTTTTTGACACGATATGATTTATATGTTCAAGAGTGACTAGACTGAATTATAAAAACACTTTCATATAAAACAAAGTATGTTTCAATCAATAGACTTAGCTACTAATTTTAATTTTCTGCAGCGCTGCTAAATAACAAAATTAAGAGATAATTATTTTTATTTCACAATTAAAAAGTTTCATATATTTTTTGATAATGTCTTTTAGAAACTATCGTTAGTATCCATGGGATTCTAACGATTTAGAAATTTCTTATTTTGACGGCTTTGTCATAAAAGGATGAAACCGGTCCTTGTTCAATTGGGGAATTTCGCGATCCGTAGTGGGGAATTGGGAAATAAGACCGAGGGTTGCCAGGACTTCTGGGCCGCGGTAACACTTCAGCAAACCTACATCCTACGGAGGGATTATCAGGCGGTGTTGCCAGAAACAATATCATTCGCCAATCGGAACTAATAAACCAGAAATGCTAGTGATTCAAAGTACGTTATTGGGAAAACTGGAATTCGATAGATGGCGTTCGGAAATGTCAATGTCATCTTAGTAACGAGTAAAATAAATCAGCTGCCGTATAAGCCATTTGATATTTAAGTGGTTTTATTTTGCTGTTTTAGTTATTTTCAGCGTGTGTTTTGTAAAACTTTTGCTTTTTCTTTGATTATGCTTTAGTATTACGTGTTGTAAAACTATATTTTTACTTTTGGAGTAATAGATATATTTGATATTTGTGAAACGTACAATAAGCGTTCAATTAACTGTTTAGTTTTAGGTCTGATTTCGTATTTTTATTTTATTTTTGATATAGTCCTATCTGCATAAGTTGCAGGGAAGGTACGTTTGTATTGAGTAATATTTTAAATCTTTAATATCTGTAATGAAAACAAACAATAGAATAACATAATATAAGAATACTAGCTGACCCGGCGAACTTTGTTCCGCCTTAATGGCAACAAATAAGCAGACTTTTTTTTAATTGGAAAAAATACAAAAAAAATTAAATACCTACATTAATCATTCATAATTATTTCTGTATTTTAGTACATAGGTTGCTCTTCATTTAAGTACCTTGTGATACACGACATTTTTTGTTTTATTATCAGGCGCAAAAACAAACAACGCAGATGGTGGTCTTCAGACCCGTGAACATGCCACGTATAACTGACCATGGGAAAAACATGAATGTTCTAGATTTAAACCACAAACTTTTAAGGATTGGCCTTGTGATTTGTTGATGGTCATGGCAAATGCAAGACGTATCGGAAATTGAAGTCTTTTAATGATCGATGAGTTTCAGATATTTGTTGCAGTTGCCCATTATCGCGACGTGTAAGCACAATATCGCGTTTTTCCAATTGTTCACCAACAATCAGGATGGCAACTTCGTCTACTGTTGGAGCATTAAATGTCCTTTCGTGTGTTCCAGATGGTCGTTTATCTGCTTTGATGACAACTTTATAGTCATTACTTGGCATGCGCTCTAAAGCACTCTTAAACAACCTGACCAACGCATGATGTTCATGAAGCAGACACTGCAAGTCTTGCTCGCTTCATTCCTGCATTGATCTCTAGGCGTCGATCAAGTTGTTCTTCCATGTTGCCCATGAAATATATTTGTAAAAATTTATTCTGTGTATCTTCGAAAGGTAGTAATGATCCAATTCGATGATGAATCTGTCCTTGTATCTACAAAATAAAAACCAGACAGTATTAACTGGGTTATAAACACTTTTTTCGGTGGGAGAGTAGAGTTTAGAATTAGCAAATATACTACATAGGTACCAATAGATAGAGAAAGTTATTCTTTAACTACATTCTATATAAGTACAAAAATAAATACCTTAAATGTCGGATTAAATCTTCGTTCTTCGATAATATCTGCCCCAAATGACGTCATCTGGAAACAACCATTGTATTTTTGAGTATTTGCAAGAAAGTGGCGTGATTCTTGTGTTTCGCCACAAAGCAATGAATACAATGGCTCGGGTGGTGGAGTCAACAATGGCAATTTCACTTTACCATTAAGGCAGCATAATCCAGGCGTTTCTCCGGAAAACTTTAATGCACCACAATACTCGCAAACTACGTCCATTTGCCCAATGCAAACGCTAGGATGCAAGTTGTAATCATTGCTGCAATCGTATTGAAACGCTGCTCGATTCAAATCAGCACTTGATAAATATCTTGTTCTGCGTCGCAAATTATCTATTTGTTGACCTCTGTTGTTCGCTCGACGATTCTGAATTGCCAACCGAGCTGTTTCACGGGCTGCTTCAATTTGCTCTCGTGATTGAGAAGCACGAAGTCGAGCCATACTATCGCGGCGCTGTTCACGTGCAATTTCTTGTTCTTCTTCACTCCTTTCATTTGCAGTATTTCGTATTCTTCTTGCATCACGGCTTTGTCGGGAAAGATTCGATCGTCTTCATCGCGGCATTATTAATTAAACTTCACTTCACCTAAAAACTCAAATTTTCAACCATACCGAGTTTTATAGTTCACTTCACTGTTTATACGAATGGGCAATGGCACTATCATTACATTATAATTGTTAATTATTTATTTAATAGAAATAGTTTTATTATTGATTTCTTACAAATATCAAATTGTCATCCATACGTCGTTACATAGCTGTCATTATACGTCAATTACATAGCTGTCATTTGCGTTTTGTTATTCCAAGTCTGATTCTTTTTTGTTATACCACGTTTTATAGTGACTGACGTTTCATGTCAAGTCACACGGGAATGCTGTCGAATGGGATAAAAAGTATCCTATGGGAATGCTGTCGAACAGGATAAAAAGTATCCTATGTCCTTCTCCTGGCTCTAAACTACCTCCCTGCCAATTTTCAGCTAAATCGGTTCAGCCGTTTTTGAGTTATAAGTGGAGTAACTAACACGACTTTCTTTTATATATATAAAGATTATTAATAATACTCATTATCAACCCAGGTGTTAATTTTAGAGTGTTGCTACATGTATTAACAATAAATATTATTTAGATTATTATTTACATAATTTCATTTAGATAATAGATTGTATTGACAACTAACCTCTCAACTAGCAGACTTATTTTGTCTTTTTGAGAACGCCCATAACACTTTAACTACATTTTAGTCGTTTACAGTTATACGCTTCGACTGGTTTCTCAACAAGTACCGCACCATCAATAATTTGTATTTATGATGGATTTGTTTGTGGAAATAATATTGCATTCCCAGCTATTATTGCACAAAATAGTACGAAACTTTTAAACTCCCGCTCTTTCAAAATGGCGGCCGCGCTTGCGCTTGTCATGTGATGTGAAGTACTATTGGGCGGAGTAGAATTCTATGAGACCTCTGGCAGAATAAATTGTAATTATCGCAACTAGTAAAATACTTCATTTTGCATTGTTTTTGTATTATGCCAGTTAGCGTATTTACCGTAAATTCGTACTTTGTTTAATTTTGTGTCAGTGACAAACTTAAAACTGTATTTTCTTATTCAACCCAACTGTCATCGTTTCTGAGGTAATCTATATATATATAAAAGAAAGTCGTGTTAGTTACTCCACTTATAACTCAAGAACGGCTGAACCGATTTAGCTGAAAATTGGCAGGGAGGTAGTTTAGAGCCAGGAGAAGGACATATGATACTTTTTATCCCGTTCGACAGCATTCCCGTGTGACTTGACATGAAACGTCAGACACTATAAAACGTGGTATAACAAAAAAGAATCAGACTTGGAATAACAAAACGCAAATGACAGCTATGTAATTGACGTATAATGACAGCTATGTAATGACGTATGGATGACAATTTGATATTTGTAAGAAATCAATAATAAAACTATTTCTATTAAATAAATAATTAACAATTATAATGTAATGATAGTGCCATTGCCCATTCGTATAAACAGTGAAGTGAACTATAAAACTCGGTATGGTTGAAAATAAGAGTTTTTAGGTGAAGTGAAGTTTAATTAATAATGCCGCGACCAAGACGATCGAATCTTTCCCGACAAAGCCGTGATGCAAGAAGAATACGAAATACTGCAAATGAAAGGAGTGAAGAAGAACAAGAAATAAAAATTCGTGTCAGTTCCAGAAATCACGATATTGAGATGAATGAGGAGATACATAATCGTGCTTTACTCTTGATCGAAGATATGTGTTACCTCATGTGCGGTAATTTATTAATCAGGTTAGGAATGCCAGCACCATATCGTGAAATGAATGACGCATTTAATCGAGAATTGGAACGGGAGCGTGAATATGATCACCAGGAATTAGATTTAGTAGTTCAAACGAATGTACCCCTGTTAAATTACCAACAAAAGGAAGTTTATGATACTTTAATGAAGGCAATCGATGATGAAAATGGTGGTTTGTATTTCCTAGATGCCCCTGGTGGAACTGGCAAGACATTCCTCATGTCATTAGTTTTAGCAACTGTTCGGGCGAGATCTAACATAGCAGTTGCAGTTGCTTCTTCTGGAATAGCAGCCACATTGTTAGAAGGATGCCGTACGGCTCATTCAGCATTCAAATTACCGTTAAATCTTCAAATTATTGAAGAACCAACGTGTAATATTGCAAAACACTCAGCAATGGCCAAAGTTTGAGCGGTATCGAAAATCATCATCTGGGACGAATGCACAATGGCGCATAAACGTGCATTAGAAGCACTTAACCGAACATTAAAAGATTTATTATTACGCAATGACTCGAGATGTTTTGGAGGAGCAATGATTTTACTGTCTGGCGATTTCCGCCAAACACTGCCAGTAATTCCAAGATCTACGGCTGCCGACGAAATAAACGCTTGCCTCAAATCGTCAAATCTATGGCGCTATGTGAAGAAACTGCAACTGACAACAAACATGAGAGTTACATTGCTTAATGATACATCTGCTGAAGATTTCTCGGAGCAATTGCTGACTATCGGTAATGGTCAAGTACCTGTCGATGAATCGAGCGGATTAATATCATTTCCAAATAATTTCTGTAATTTTGTCTCATCAAAAGACGAACTTATCAACAATGTATTTCCAGAAATTATTTCTAACTACAAAAATAATGAATGGTTGAGTGAGCGAGCAATTTTAGCGGCTAAGAATAAAGATGTAGATGACCTAAACTACATAATTCAAAATAAGATCATTGGAACAATGCATTCATTCAAATCCATTGACTGCGTCACAAATGAAGATGAAGCCACGAACTATCCAATTGAATTTTTAAACTCTTTGGACGTGCCTGGCTTGCCACCGCACAATTTACGCCTAAAGGTTGGCTCCGTAGTAATCATGCTTCGAAACATAAACCAACCAAAACTGTGCAACGGTACGCGTTTGGTGGTTAGAAAATTGATGAACAATGTAATTTACGCTACGATAATGATAGGAAAATTCAAAGGTGAGGAAGTTCTCATTCCGAGGATACCGATGATTCCAACCGATATGCCGTTTGAATTTAAAAGACTTCAATTTCCGATACGTCTTGCATTTGCCATGACCATCAACAAATCACAAGGCCAATCCTTAAAAGTTTGTGGTTTAAATCTAGAACATTCATGTTTTTCCCATGGTCAGTTATACGTGGCATGTTCACGGGTCTGAAGACCATCTGCGTTGTTTGTTTTTGCGCCTGATAATAAAACAAAAAATGTCGTGTATCACAAGGTACTTAAATGAAGAGCAACCTATGTACTAAAATACAGAAATAATTATGAATGATTAATGTAGGTATTTAATTTTTTTTGTATTTTTTCCAATTAAAAAAAAAGTCTGCTTATTTGTTGCCATTAAGGCGGAACAAAGTTCGCCGTGTCAGCTAGTATTAAAAAAAAATCTGATTTAAACATATTATACTTTTAATCATAAGATTCCGCGTGTATATTAAGTATATATTGCAAGTAAGGTTTAGAGAAATTCAAAAAATAAGATATGTTATGCATTGGTTTCAAATAATTTATAACATGTATCACTCTCACTTACACACTCCATAACAACACCGTTTTATTTTTCCTTTTCATACAGATAATAAAGTCGACTTGAAAAATTTATTTTTTAATTAAGACACTCATTTTTTTAGTTTCTCTTAATTATATTTTCAATAAGTATTATTTGTTTAATGTTTGTTGATTTTAACTATTTGTACACAGGTAATTTAACATGCTTATTTACAAAACAGTACGAACTGCACGCATGCGCACAAAAATAATTGTGATTAAAAGGTCTATTGTCTGGGAGGTAACTATAAATGAATCCTAATTTTCCTAAAGCTAGTAATTCTAACTTTCAAATTACACGTCTAAATTGACTGACGATCTGTTGTTTCGTTATGAAGTAACATTGGTTTTAGTAAGCAAATGTTTGTTAAAAAATTATATATTTGTGTATTAATTATATTATACTACGCGTTCCACCATAAAGAAAACTAACACAGTCTTTAACAATAACTTTAATTTGCTTGCACACGAGCACAACATGAACATTCGAACATAACCATATAGCTCTAATGCCTAACTACTTCTAACCTAACTCACTCCTGCTCTTCCCGCCTTAAAGAGGGTGGAGTCTACTGTCACTTGTCACTCTTCTTTTTCTTGGTGCAAAACACTGTTTCATCTACACTATACCGTTTGCACTAAATTTAAACTAACTAATAATATTCTACATTTGATTAAGTATTTTACTTTTTATGATGCGTCTTTTTCGGAGCATTAAAACACCTCTAAATCAATAATACCGTCTGTTAAGTGCAAATCAGCAGTCAAAAGCGACCAAAAACTCGAAACGTTTGCTGACAAAGTTATAGCATCCACATTTTGGTATGCATATGGGATTTTATTCATCGATTACTTTGAGGAAGATAAAATAATTATTAGTAAACATTACATTGCTTTATTGTATCGACTGAGTGAAGTAATGAATCAAAAATGCAAAATTAATATGAGCTGCTTAACGAATTGCTTTATCAACCACCGTATAGTCTAGATCTGACCCCAAATGAAGAAGCCATAGCCGAAAATGAAGCCTATTATGAAACCAAAGACAAAGAGCGTTGAAAAAACTCAAAATTCATTGTAATAAAATTGGTGTAATGGATTACCATTTCCACATATCAATTTAACCTACCTTACCCTAACTTCCAAACTATATTTTTAATTGCACATCTCCGAAATTTTATTCAGCAAGTATATTTAGAATGAAGACTAGTCATGAAAGATATCTTGCCAAGCTAGGTATCATTAGATTAGATTTTAACGGTGCTACAATGCACTTAAACCTACGGTTTATTGTGCCCCCCCTATGGTTTATTGTGCCCCCCCTATGGTTTATTGTGCCCCCCTATCAGAGCTGTTCTAGCTACTACTACAACTCGCCTTCCAGTTCCAGGGCTCTAATGAACTCTAGTATTTGGGACGGCTTCAACGAGGTTAGATCCTCACACTTACAAGTTTCTTGTCCGAAGCATTTCTTGCGTTGGCTTGCAATGGCGAGGCATTCTAGAACTAGGTGATCCGGAGTTTCATCCTCCTCCCCACAGAATCTACACTCGTCAATTTCTGCTAGACCTATTCTCATTAGGTGTTTCCTAAGGCGGCAATGTCCTGTAAGAAAGCCCGTCAGGAGATGTAGCTTATTTTTACTAAGATCGAAATATTTTTTGGATCTACCAGTGTCAAAGTTCCGCAGGAACTTTTTGGAATTATCCAACCCGGGAAGGCACCGCCAGAGTGCTTCTCTTTCGGTTTCCTCTTTCTTCCGAAATTCTTTCTTATAGGAGCATTTTCTTACACCACGGAAAGGGTCCGGGCCAATAAAGGGCGATTGTGCTCCTTTCGTGGCAAGTGTATTGGCCTCTTCCTTTCTCGTGATTTCCGAGTGACCATGAACCCAGACTAAAGAGACCCTGTTCTTTTTTCTTTTTCTTTTTTCAGTATCTTCTATCCATCGGATATAGGCCTCTCTCATGTTTGACCATACACTTCTATTTTCTGCTCTCTGGTGTCAGTTCAGCTCATCGAATTTTTCAGATCATCGTACCCAAGGTCTCCATCTAGTGTTGTGTCCACTCCAATTCTCTCTGTGTCTTGCAACATGTCCTGCCCATTGCCACTTTAAGGAACTGTTTCTCTGTATGATGTCTGTTACTTTTGTCCTTTCTCGTATCCACTGGTTTGTTTTGTGGTCTCTCAGTGTTATTCCCATTATTCTCTCTAAGGCCCTCTGATGTATTCTTAGTTTGTTAATAATCCTTTTAGTCAGGACCCAGGTCTCGGATCCGTATGTAGTGACTGGGAGAATGCATTCGTTGTAGATTTTTGTTTTTAATGTCATGGGGATTTTCATGTTGAAAGCGTATTTTAATTTACCATAGGCAGCCCATCCCAATCTGACTCTCCTATCGATCTCAATTTCTTGGTTTTGTTTACTTAGTGTCACTGATTGTCCAAGATATATGTATGATTGTGTTTTGTTTATAGTTTGTCCATGAAACGTAATGGTTCGGTCTGCATCAGGAACGTTTGTCAAGAATTGTGTTTTTTCATTATTCATATGTAGTCCAATTTTAGCAGCTTCTACATGTAGTTCTTCCAACATCTTAGTTAGTTCTTGTTTATCTCTTCCAAACAGGACGACATCATCAGCAAACCTTAAATTGCTTAGGTATTTACCATTGATGTTTATTCCCTTTTCCCTCTAATTGACTTTCTTGAAGACATCCTCCAAAACCATATTAAACAATTTTGGCGAAATTACATCTTCCTGTCTGACACCTCTTTTAGACTCTATTTTATTTGTCCACTCTGGCATTCCTCATAGATTTTATTATTGCCCAGGTTTCTATAGTGTCGAAGGCCTTTCTGAAGTCTACGAAGGCCATCCATATAGGTATATTATATTCTGATGCCTTCTCTATAAGTTGTTTTACTGTATGGAGGTGTTCGGTAGTACTGTAGTGACTTCTAAATCCAGCCTGTTCTCTTGGTTGGTTTTCGCTCTAACCTGTTTGTAATTATTCTGAGACAGCAGACTGATTGGTCTGTAGTTTTCGAGATGCGGCGGATCTCCTTTCTTATAGATAAGAACATGAGGAATGCATTATTGCGTCAAGCAGCTATTAAATAGTTTTACTAGTTCTTCTTTAGTTTTTCTATCGCTTTCCTTCAGCATTTCCGGTAGTATGCTATCTTCTCCTGCCGCCCGTCCATTTTTCATTTGAAATAGAGCCTTTTCCAGTTCTTCGATGTCTATTTCCGGTATTTCCTCTGAATTAACATTAATAATTTTATTGTTTGTGTTCTCATTCTCTTCCTTCACTGCTTCGTTTAGTATTTTTGATTCATATAAATATGTGTAAAACAATTCAACTTCTCTCAGTATTTGTGTTCTATCTTCTAGTATATTATTGACTTTGTCTTTTATTCTCGTTATTTCTTTTTTCTGCGTGTTTTGTTTTCAGACCCTTATTGTTTTCTAGCAAGGATTGTACCTGTTTTGTTTTGTGGATCGGGATGTCCTGCTTTGCCATTTTTCTTGCTGTTTTATTGGTTTCTACATATTCTATTGTGTCTCTCTTTACACTTCTTATGAGTTCTCTTCTTTTTTCTAATAGTTTTGTCGGTCAATTTATTATCAGGTTTTTTCGAAGGTTTGGCTATGAGTTCTGCAGCTTCTTTTATTGCTTTTGTTATTCTTCTGTGAGCTTCGTTTATAGTTTCATTTGGTTGTCCTGGGTTTTTAGAGAATTTTTCGTTAAGTTGTCTTTTATATCCTTCATTTTCTTCCTTCAGTGATTCTATATGTATTTTAGGTGTTGAAACAAAGAACACCTGAAAAAAGGAGAACCTGTTATTCTTGCCTAATTCATTCAAGTTTTCTTCGGCACTCCCATGCCAACTTTGAGTCAATGACATGGGAGCTCAATGCTTTGATAGCTGCTTGACTATCAGAATGAATCGATAGTTTCTTTTTAGGTTCATTTCCACGCACCTTTCGATCGCAAGTATTTCTACCTGAAAGACGCTCGGGAAGGAACCTAACGATAATGAGTATCTGGTGCTCTGTAGAGCTAGGTATCATACAGTCATCATCCTGTACCTGCAGTGACTATTCTTATGTTGATCTTAATTACATTTTCTTTGGAGGCAGCAATTACATTCAGAAAACAGTTTACTACAATCATTTGTTAAACAAAACTACTCCTTATCTTTAAACCTCACTCACCTTTCAAGCTCCGATAACCGTCATACTTTAGATCTACTGGTGAGTTTCATCAAGAATGTAAAAATTAATATTTAGGTAGAATACTTAAAAAATTACGTGGCTAATGGACTATCTTCCTAGCCATTTTCTTTCACACACACACACACACACACACACACACAATTGCCATGTAGTCAGTGTCTAATTCCAATAGTAATCGAATTTCTTGGTTTTTAGAATAAAACAACAATGGTTACCTTATTGTATACAAACATATTACTCGTTTATAAATAAGTACGATACGTAGGTTTGTTCAAGGTCAGGATTAAGGTTGTAATTTTCATCGGATTGATATTTTTTATTCAATTAGCTTATTTTTAACACTTCTTATATGCACGTCTATCGGCCATATTAAACGGCTATTATTACTTTTTGTTCGCGCCCTGTATTCATTTTGTCTTTATAAACAATATCTAAAGTAATATTTCAATATTGTTCATGAATTAAACTTAAGAAATAATCTTAAGGAATTGTTTTGTACGTTTATCTTAACTACCATTGATTTTATGTTGAATTACTGGAGAGTGGATTTTGAATGGAAATATCTGGATAACGAAGTTGGCAACCTCGCAAGTAGAGAAAGTGATGCTATGTGGAAATTCTCTCTCCCTCTCTACTGAATGCTGTGTCAGTGTATATGTGTGTATGAGAGAGTCTGGACCAATCAATACTTGCGGGTTCAAGGACGTTGCCTTCTGCTTCTGCCACGCTGCTAATTCTGTTCAGCTTCGATATCGAGTTATTGGATTAGCAATTTGCGAATGTTTATTTGTGCGATATTGTTGGGATCTAACTAGATACGTCAAGAGTTCAAAACGACATGTTCTCTAGATAATTTGAATTTTGTAAATTTACATTTTTATCTACTAATTTTTAAAAACGTTTCATAAAAATATTTCGAAATTTTTCTTATAATGAAGGCTTTATAAGACGATTCAATAAGTGCAGTTGCTTTTGACATTACAAATCATTAAGGTTTTCCTGAATGCACCACTTTAAATAAAGTTCGTTACTGAAACATGATAACGGTGTAATTATGGCATAAATTCAATGGTATGGAACTGAACGACATGTGGTTTCGGTAGAACAGCGCCACCTTCCACACCACGCACGAAATAAATCAATTTATTGGAGCAGCGATTTTCTGACCGCCAAGATTATTCGATTTCTTTCTGTGGAGTTTTTTGAAATATTAGTCCTATGTGAATAAACCATAAACAATTCTTGAGCTCAAGACCGAAATACAATGACTCATTGGTGAGATAGAGCCACACCTTTGTCAAAATGTCAACGAGTATTTTAAGAAAAGAGCAAGTGCCTGTGTTTAGAGCCGCGGGGGGCATGTCTACTTAAAAATGTAATAAAAATATCATCACGCTGTCAAAAAAAGATAAAGTTTTAAATATCAAAACTAACTTTTCCACATTGGAGGCTGTATCGTGATAACAAACCGAAATTTTTCCAAAGATTACCAAAAACAATATCCACAATAATATATGCACTCCGGAGGCTGTATCGTCCTAACAAGACATGTTACAAAAAGTGGCCGTACGACGACAATATACGCACTGTCTTATCTGTGTTATTAATTATGTAATATTTATGGATGGTTGTAAATAACTTAGATTATTGAATACTGATTTATTGAACAATTCGATACACATTTTCACATAACATCTGACATACCTACAATACTGGTGCGATGCATTCCCAGATGGAGCCACACTTACCAAAATGCTTGTATATTTGGTTGCATAACTTATTACTATTTATACAACACACACAGCTTTTTTTTTCGAAAAGCCCGTTTTTCTCGCTGAAAAACAAAAAAATAGTCAAACAAATATTTTTTTGGGGTAAACCAATACTTTTTTAGAATCTTAAATAGGGTTCTGGGGACTCTTTTATATCGTACCCCAGTTCATTTTCATTTCATTTATTTGAATTCTAAAAGCAAAAAATGTCTTTAGGTATGTAAAAAACTACACAAAGACCTCTCCTTATTTAAGCTGGAAGCCATTCGGAACAGCGAAATTTGAAAAAATTCCGTAAATTAATATTCTCACTTCTATTGTTCTGAACGAAAAATGTAATAAACTAAATTTCTTTGCAGTCTCTGCTTCGAACGGCGGACCAATTAAAAATCAAAGGATTGTGTGAAACAGACGACAAAGAAAATAGGGACAGTAGAGAACCTTTGGATTTACCACTTTCGCTTCACTGTAAAAGTGGCAGGAAATCACCTGGACTTACACACCCTAACGTATGATAAAATCAAATAAAACGTTAATTTTAAAATATTAATTTAAGTAATTTTCAGTTGCCAGAAGAGGATCCACCCGAGGCGAATTATCCGAAAACTTCCATCAAAACCATCGAGGATTCGAATGAAATTAGCGGCGACGAAGTGCAACACAAAGACGCAGACAAAGAAAGAGAAAACGACAGAGAAAGAGATAAGGAGAGTGAAAACGAACAACATTCGAATGAAGAGACTGAAGAAAATGACATGCCAGTAGCTTCGGATCAACCCGAGCCGAAACGAAAGAGGCTGTCCTCGCAACAAGTCGACCAAACGAAACCTCTAAACATGACCAGCCATGGCCTACTATCGGGACAGGTAAATTAAACAAATATCGTAATTAAATATTGAATCATATAATATAAAAATGTTTCTAATCTTTTGTAATTTTAGACTATATTTTCTCACTTTGGCGTTGACACCGATGATTTCCCTCCCGAACCACCAGCTCCCTCTGCGATCCCTGTCGGTCACGTCGACATGTCAACAGCACCCGTCGATCATTCCCCCACCCGGACGATACTCACTGGACCGATGCATCGTACGGACATCTCAGATTCCACGAAGTATACACTTGAAATCAAAAAAGAGGCCGACATCAAATTGGAAACTTTGAGATCTTATGATCAAGACAGGTAAGGCAAATATTTCGTCCCTAAATTCTATATATACATAGACTCCTCCATTCTATTTTAAAATAAAGTCCTTACACTCTTCACTTAAGATTTTTCTTTAAATTTTTATTATTAATTCACTTTGAAAAATATTGTAATGTTTTTCTTATTTATTTAAACAGTAAACGAGTGGGATACATTTTAAACACACTGTAGGTTCACTTACTTAATTTATTTATTCACTACACTACTCACTAACTCTTAATTTATATATACTTAACTAATCACTTATTATATACACAGTATATTCACTTAAACTAATTTACATAAACAGTTCACTAATTTATATTCACTTATTTACTTGTTTATCTCACGATGTCAAATTATCAACTAAACTGATCCGCTGATCGGTCCTTTATATATATATATATATATATATATATATATATATATATAATGTGAAGGTATGTCTTTGCTGATCAGTTACAATGTAACTTCTGTGTAGATTTTTTTTAGGGAAATTTCAGCAATAAAACGTATCCGTGTACTCTTTTAAGTATTTAATCCAAGCTTTCGAGTGAATTTTCACCCATCATCAGGGAAGCTACATAAAAATATACTTTGTTAAAATGATCTAAAATGTTATACAAAACACTATTTACTTACAAACTTACTGAGATTTTTTACCACTGCTAATCACGTTTCAATCTCAGTAAGTTTGTAAGTAAATAGTGTTTTGTATAACATTTTAGATCATTTTAACAACGTATATTTTTATGTAGCTTCCCTGATGATGGGTGAAAATTCACTCGAAAGCTTGGATTAAATACTTAAAAGAGTACACGGATACGTTTTATTGCTGCAATTTCCCTAAAAAATATATATATATATATATATATATATATATATATATATATATATATATATACATATATATATATATATATATATTAGTGCCTTTTTATACTAGAGAATTCTGTATTGCGACTTACACACACAAAAACAAATGGCTCTCGCATTTTCTAGATAAGAATGGTCACAAAAACAATGTTTAGATAAGATAGTCGTAAACAGTTATAAAAAAAACCAGCGTATCCGCCATAATTTTAACTTTCATAGGCAGAGTCGGATTTAGGGACTATACAGTGTGCTGTTTCATAACAATATGCATGCTTTCTAAACAAAACTTTATTACTAATCAATAATTTAGTTCAATAAATTGTTTTTTTGTCTTAGATACCACCACTTGTCTCTTGATTTTTTTATATCATTACAATTGTCATAATTTAATTTTAATTGTTATTGTAAATGTAACCTCCAAATTGTTTTTAATTGTCACTATCAAATTAACTTAAACAATGATCTCTCATTTTTATTTCTAAATTTTTTCGTAGCCTCTGTCCATGTAATTCCCTTTTCTCGAAAAATTTCGACAACTGTGTTTACCCATAATTTCTTCGGGCGTCCTCTTACCTACTTCTTTAGCTTGTCAAATCCTTTTCACCAGTCTATTGTTCTCCAATCTACCGATGTGTCAAAACCATCTAAGTTATTGTTTTTAGTGCAGGTTCTATGCCTTCCCTTATTGTTTCATTTCTGGTGTCACCTTTGACTTGTAAATACTTCATTTCTTTTACTCGTATTTTACTTTTAATTGTATTTGTAACTACCCAAGTTTCACTACCCTGCATAAGCATAAGGATGGTGGAAATATTCATTTGTAAACGCTCATTTTGGTGTCTTGAAATTTCTTTTCTTCCCAGAAAATTTCTGTTTAAGACATAATATACTCATAGAGTAAAGGACATCCTAAAGACACCCATGTATTTTTATGTAAGGCTTATTTGAGACCCATAATTATGGCCATCTGTCGCCCATATTGTGAACATCCTTCAATTCTTCTACAGATTTCTATAACGTGGTTTTTGGTGTATAGGAGCGAAGTTGCCAAATGTAAGTTTTGGTTGAATTTATAATACATTAGGTAGTATAAAATTATATTGAAGCAAAAATACCTTCATCTACTTCAAAATATTTAAATTTTTATGCCCTTTACTTTCCAATTTCTCAACTTTTTTGTTTTACTCACTCAGTATTTGAATAGCCCTTACAATTACCAATAAAATGGTTAAACCAATACAATATTATGTTTGTTAAGTTTATAACGTATCGGTAGGGTTGAACGCGAATTATCAGGTGCTCCTAGTAAAATAATATTTGTAAACTGACTTTGGAAAGACTATTACAAGTAACTTATGTTTATCCAAGCTTTAATCTCGCATTGTTCAATTTGTTATTATTTTAAGGTGATTTTGCTTTACTTTTTGATAATTTGAATAAGCCAACGACCAATAGATTTATAAGTGTAAGAATTTTAATACTTGATAATTGTTAAAACACACATACAAAACTATTAGATTTTAATTGTAAAAAAGGTAAAATGTAAGAACAAGTGTTTAATTAACATTCTAAAGTTTGACTAATAATAAACTCGTTTATCTAAAATGTGTGCATAGAATCTTCTATTTCACTATCATAGCCATATAGGCAAAAAAATGCTAAATAGGGATCCTGATTCAATTATAAATATTCCTGGATTCATATTTTCTCGTTCATTTTGATGTTTGGTAAGGAAAGCGAATGATTACAATTTTTTCATATGAATGTAGTATTACTTGTTTTAAATGAAACTAACTGTTTCTAGATAATTCCACAATATATTGAAAAAATGTTAAGAATTCTAAGAAATTGACAATTGTTTCGTTATTAAATATCATCTCTGCTCTGCTATATATGAAAGTTCAAATTTTGGCGAAGGTGTAGGAATTTCCTCGAACTGTTTGCCACTATTTTTTGTGATTAGTCTTATCTAGACACTTCCAGGAAGGTCGATTGTTTTTGTGTGTGTGCCGCAACCGAGAAGCTTCCAGAATAAAAGGCACTTAATATATAAAGACTACCTACCAGCGGGAGAAGTTTAGTTTATAATTTGATCTCGTGAGATAAACGATGAACAAGTGAATAGTAAATTAAGTTTAAGTAAATAAACAGTACTGAAGTGTTAATATAAATTAGTATAAATGAATATATGGTTTAGTTAATATAAATTAGTGAATAATTAATTGAGTAGACTTACCGTGGGTATGAATTTATCCCACCCGTCGCAATAAAAACTTTTAAACAAATAAGAAAAACATTACAATAAACTAATAAACACAATATCCTCAACGAACAACAGTAAAAATAATTCTATACTATATATAAAAAAACCGTACACACTTGATATAATAAATTTTTTATTGTTATAAAGTTTCTAATGCATCTTTTACAGTTTATTGGATATGGAGTCACATTTGTCGGGACCAGACCATTCAATGGACAGTCACGATGATGGTGACAGGAGCATCCATCATCTTATGGGACAACATGCTGATTTCAGCGGAATTCCCGGAGTATCTAATAGCCTAGGTAATTGTATAAATAGGAACTTATTCTCATTATTAAATTTTATCATGTCGTTTATCCCACTCCAATAAAATAATAACAGATAATGCCTTCTTTGGTAAAGAACGTCTTTATTATGACTACACCCTGTATAATTAACGAACACGTCACGTAACATAATGCCATTTACTTCACTCTAATACAACTATAATAATGATTTATACTAATGCCTTTCTGGTATTACTTTCATTACGACTATAATCTATATAATTATATCATCCCCGTATAATCAAAGAGTTATTGGTTCAAAAAAGTTTTAAATTCACTAGATTTGCTAGACTTAGGTGGAACGCTAATGAAGATTCTATGGCATTATGGTATTACTTATAAACAACTATACTCATTACGGCTATACCCTATACAGTGTTGGGAACATTACGAGGGAACATACGTTTTACCGTCAATGTGTTAGAAAGAGACAAATACATATAAATTCAGTGTATTATTCTGTTTCGCTAACAGGATATCATAAAGTGCAACAACTGTATGTGTAAAGGCGTGATGGGAAAATACTCTCACCACGTGTAAAGGTATGTCTGGTAGGCACCGCCTTCGAGAAGCGTGCAAATACAGATGTGTAATGTGGACATTTTAGTTTATTAATTGAGAAATAATGAGATTGTACTATACTGATAGCTTAATGCAATGAACAATAAAAAAATCAACATTACTTTCGTTTATCCCTTCATGATTAATTTACAAAGAAATAATTCAGTAGTAATAAACTAAATCACTATAATATATCAGTTCGGGTAGTATACGCTAATATGATTTGAACAATAAATTAAAACCTACCTAGTAAGTATTTGAAATAAGTGCCTCTAAAAACCACTGGAGGATAGTGTTGATTGATGACTTATATCAATCAACGCCGAAAAGCTAAAAAAATTACTTTCGTCGATATTGAGGGTACAATTAATGAATATAAGCATAATAATTGTCATTAACATCATAAGGAATATTCTATGGCATTAAATACAGAGTCCAAAAGCGACAATATGTTGTAAGAAAACAAATGTATTCAGTGTATCACCATTTTCTTTAACAGGGTATCATAACATGAGAAATAAGTCGTATGCTAATATTTGTTTGTAACTGTCTTCTACTTACAAAAATATCTCAATATAAACCGCATGTTTCCTACGCTCCTGATACAACGATTTCGCTTACAGCTCTAATTCTTCTACTTTTATCTATCCCCTCTCTTCATTTTCAATCCACGCGTTAGAATTTTAAGTGCCCTTAAAATTTCCCTTTTTATTTGTGAGAGAAATCAGTCACATTTAATTCCAACGTAAAACGATAATCCCCTCACGGCCAACGGGAAATTATAACGGTCACATGGCGTTACCAGTGTGTTAGAGAAAGACAATCGTGAGACAGAGGATCAAAAGCCAGCGTAGATTATTACACCAGACGAATAAGAATCGCGCGTGCGCCTCTTGAAGATATTTAACTGTACAATCTGGGTACTTCACTAAACGTTTGTTTGCGAATGAGTAACGATCTTTTGCAAATCTTATAAAATGAGTATGCAAGTATACCATAAAGTACAAATTGTAAAATGGTACTACCAGGGTCATTCATATCGAGAAATAGCAGAAAATTTGTTTATTGTGGCATTCGAAAATGCTCAACCAATTAGCAAAAAACAAGTGAGAACGGTTATAAAAAAATTTGAAGAGCATGGATGTGTCAATCCTACTAAACATGGACCGCGTACATCAAAGGATTTTGATGTTGATCCGAAAACGATTCGGACTGTATTAAAAAAAATGGTTATCGTAGTTTCAAACTGAAAAAGAGCCATGAAATATTTCCAGACGATCAATTTCGTAGAATGGAATTTTGTGAAATAGTTATGGAAAAAATACAATTGGACGCAAACTTTTCGAAAAATATTTTGTTCACAGATGAATCGACTTTTCCGATACACGGTGCACATAATTCATTCGTTATTCGATATTGGTCAAGGACAAATCTACACAAACATTACAATAGTAGAACTCAATATCCCCAAAAGTTAAATGTTTGGGCTGGAATATTAGGTGAACATATAATTGGATCATTTTTTATTGACGGCAATTTAACCGGACAAAAATATTTGGGCATGCTGGAAAATCAAATTACTCCTGCCCTTATACAATTAGGTGTCAACTTCAATGATATCTGGTACCAACATGACGGTTGTGCATCGCATAATTATCGACTAGCAATACATTTTTTTAAATACACAATTTCCCAATCGGATAATCTCCACAAACGGTAACATTAGATGGCCTGCGAGATCTCCAGATCTGGCTCCCAACGATTTCTTTTTCTGGGGTTATGTAAAATCGAGTATTTATGGATTCCAAGAAAGCAGAACCACTTCTCTAAATGAACTAAGGGAACAAATTTGTATTCAAATAACACCTGAAATGCTCATACGTGTTCGTCAAGAATTAAATAACCGCCTCGATTACTGTTTAGCTCAAAATGGGGGTTTATTCGAACATTTGATTTAAGCTCATTGAAGAATAAAAAGTTTTATTTTTTAATTTATTACATATCATAATATTACTTTTATTTAAAAATTCTAGGCATTTTCTTTAGAATACGATTTTATTTTTATTTTCGTTTTTTTTAATTTGCATACAAACGATAAAGATATCAAAATTTTTTTAATAACATATTCGAAACACAGCAGATGTTTAGAGACCAATTTCACGTTGCCAAATCTGAAAAAAGTAAAGGATTTAACCGCTTTCAAACTGAAAACTAGAACAATTTCCAGCATTACAATAAAATGTACAACGAATAGATGGAATTAATTATGTCTTGATCTGTTACAATCTCATGAATTATCATAATAAAAAGCTTCTTATAACTTGATCTCATGTTAGAACAATGCATTTTACAATTAATATACATATACAATGAAAATTGGCGACACTGTTAGTTAGGCTGGCGTTGTGGGTTTGGGCATGTATTTTCCACTTTATGAGATCCTGTTAGCGAAAAATAAGAATTGAGATATTTGAAAACACATATTATTATTAATACAAATTAAAATACGACTTATTTCGCATGTTATGTTATGTTATCCTGTTAGCGACGAAGAGTAATACACTGAGTTTATGTATGTATTTTGTCTTTTTCTAACACATTGACGGTAAAACGTATGTTCCCTCGTAATGTTCCCAATACTGTATAATTACATCATTAGATCTTCAAACGCCTGTTATTTGACCTTCAATTCACCTGTCGTATCGTATTACCATCAACAAATAACTAAGCGGCGGCAAACAACTAAGAGATACTTTTTTTCCCACGGTCCTTAAAATTTTCCCAAGCAGACCATCCCCATTCCATTTTTAGCGTCAGTCATGGCCACGCCCATTCCATTTTTGCTGCTCTCCAATTGGTCATGTCATGTCCGTAGATATTTAGGTGGTAGGGGTAAGTTATTATACGGGGTATGAAATAATTATACAGGGTATAGTCGTAAATCAAGTCTGAACCAATTTTGTACCAATAAAACGTATCCAATTAACCAGGTAAGGCTTTAACTTTTGTCGCGTTTGCAGATGTAAATAACGATGACCAAGTACCTGGAATGAAAAATAACGGCCATAGTGAAAATTTAACACCGAATAGGTCACATGGCGGTGGACCGAAGACTTGGACTCAGGAAGATATGGATATGGCGTTAGATGCTTTAAGAAACCACAATATGAGCCTAACTAAGGTAAGTGTAAAAAAATAAATCTAAGATCATGAAAGATAAACATAAAGTAAAATAGCAAATGAAATTGAAAAGTAAAGATATGGTAACAGATGAAGTAATTAAAAAGATGAAACTCTCTTCAGTATAAGAAAACTAATAACCCTGACAATGTAATAAACCCACTGATTTTTTTCAAATCGACAACCTTGTCTTCAACCATGTAATATAAGGATTATAAATAACAATGATGGTATTACAAGCTTCACTCTGTTGAGTTGAGCAATGTGCCATAGAAGTGTATTTTCTATTTTATTTAATGAAACTGCTTACTAACAAATAAACACTGAATCTTTATTATTCGTATTTTTAACATAACAGTAATATCTACATCAACAACAAAAGTGACCTATTACAGGAAGCAACTATTGACATTCTGTCAATTAATATGGAACACATAATATAGACTGGTAATAGGTGACACGCTAATTTGATTGTCTCAACACACTCATTGTTCTGACATTCCATATTTGAAGTCGAGTCCGATGTTTCAAGCTAAAAGGCAGTCGAGGAAATCCAGTCCGGTTTTGTTCTATTCTTGAGGTTTCTATAATATTGGTTGTTTAAGGGATGGTAGGATTGGTAGGTCCCTGATCCCCGATCTTGCTGGTGGAGCTGCCCCCTTAAGGCCCACAAGCTTGCCTTTTTGTATAATTATCCTCCTAACTGGAGGCGTGGCTGTTACCAAGAGGTTCTTGATACACGGATTATCAACTGTAAGGTAGTACATCATACCAACCGAGCCTGAGGGATCAATGATGACATGACAGCGGAAAGGGGGAACAGTGGAAAATGGGGTTAGGTAGACATATGTTGTAAAACCTAAAATAAAATCTCTTTTAATTATAAGTATGTATTTATAATAAATTACAACAAACACCAACCAACCTGAGAAAGCCAGGATCCACATTATTTCCAGACTTCCCTCCTCAACTTAGTTTCACCAGTAGATCGATACAGTTGCCTGGAATGTAGTAACTTGGAACCATAGTTGAGGGTTGAAGTAGTTGTGGTGTAGTGTCTCCTTTACTGCTGATACCTTCTTGTGTAGGTAAATACCAGTGCGGTCGTTTTGGATGAAAGGTACTACACCAATAAATTACTCCTATATACTCCAATATACTCCTATATACTCCAATATTTGCAATAGGGCCACCATAAATTCCTCTAAAGAACATTATAACCATGAGAACCATTGTAATACAAATATTTATTGCGATTTGAGGTTATTTCTGAAATACTTTGACATACATTGCACAGAATGTCAATCAGATTGTAAACCCAACAAAGATATATTTGAAAAATAGTTAATTAATATCTACAGCTATAGTTCTATACATTGTATTTAATACACCACTTATTTATTATATTACTTCATTGGTAGGCATCTGCAACTTATGGTATTCCCTCCACTACTTTATGGCAAAGAGCGCATAGACTAGGAATAGATACACCCAAAAAAGAAGGTCCTACGAAATCTTGGACTGAAGAAAATTTAAATAACGCGCTGGAAGCATTAAGGACTGGCACGATATCAGCTAATAAAGCTAGCAAAGCTTTTGGTAAGTTTATATTTATACAGTGTGATCAAAAAGTATCTCAATAGTTTAATAACTCTGTTCTCGATAGGTTTACAAAAAAAAGTATCAGTTGAATATGTCCATACTAATGTTAATCAAGCAGGCTGGTATTAAAAAAAATGTTTAATAGCCACTCCCGTATATTTTTCACTATTTTCTAATTCTGACAATGCCCACAAAAATTTAGATAACCGTTTCTTTTTTTAACTTATAGGTATTCCTAGTAGCACCTTGTACAAAATAGCGAGAAGAGAAGGAATAAGACTGGCAGCACCTTTCAATGCGGCACCGACGACATGGACCCCCGATGACTTAGAAAAAGCACTAGAGTCCATCAGAACCGGTCAAACTTCAGTACAAAAAGCATCGACAGAATTCGGAATCCCTACCGGAACCCTCTATGGCAGATGCAAAAGGGAAGGAATAGAGTTATCGAGGTCGAACCCAACTCCGTGGTCAGAAGATGCGATGGGGGAAGCTTTGGAAGCTGTTAGGTGAGCATTTAGAGATATTTTTCAAAATAAAATTCAACTTTTTAATTAATTCCAAAAAGATGACTTAAATGTTGTTAAATAGAAACTAAAAGAATAAAATAGGCACCACTTTTAATCTAATCTCTACATGTGGTAAGAAAAAGAATCACCAAAGCCACGAAAAATTTGAAAACATGAATGGATTGTTTTTCAACTAGAGTAATAGCTCATCAAAAGAACACAACAAATTATTGGCTATTACTTGCTAAGACATTCCAGGAAGAATTCCCTTTCATGATTTTGTTATTAGCCCAGTGCAGATACGACTTTTGAGAAAAATAATGGAAAAATTAGTTACGGGGTGGCAATAGTTGGAATCGCCGGTAAAAGGGATTAGAAAGGAGGGAAAAATAAATGCAAGACAATTCGAGTGGAGTATCGGTTTTAGGGGTTGAAAATGTTTTTTTTTTGTGATTTTCACCGAAAATTGATCTAGAGAAGTTGTAGATAATTGAAAAACTTACAATCTTGTTTAAAGGTATTTTTCAACATAACCTCAAATTTTACGAGATTTCGGCAAAATCGGTTTTTATTTTTTTTTAATTTTACACACTTCAAATTTTGAGCGTTAGTCCTTAAATAATCCCGATATCTCCAAAATCCACCTTTTAAAGGGCTGAACCTCTCATTTTCTATACTACACTTCAATTAATTTTTATTGTTAAGAAAATTTTTCGGAATTTAAAACCTTGTAAATGTTTCCAGAACATGGGTAGAACATCGTTTCAAAAGTTAATTAATTTATTCACACAATTAATGTATGTTGTTTTCTTTTTTGGTCCTAATTTGCAACCAATAAGCCAGCTCAAATATTTTTTTTCTTCGATATATTGTTTTTGTTTTAATTTTTTTTCTGACCATTATTCCTGGTTTTCTGTAAAACATCTAATTAGTTGTAATAATTATCATTTTTTGTTATTATTAATTTGCAATTAGAGAGTATATAGTTTCAGTTAGTTAGTCATTTAAATTTTGTTCTTTCTCACTACAAATGATTACGAAAATTGATATTTGTTCATATGTTTGTTTTATTATGTATCGTTGTTGATCGTCGAAAATATGAATTTTACAGGGGGGCACAAAAAACAAGTTATTTTTGTTGTTTGACATTAAATTACTGCCTAATTCAAAAATACAAAAAGATTATAATAGAAAACTTTCGAAAACAAAAGTCAATTTACTAGAACAGTGTTAATGCCCAATTACTTTTAAAAACCTGGAATTTTGCTAGATAAGAGATCACAACCATTTCAGGTTTACATATAGGACGTTTTTATTATGAAATTTAGGCACATGGAATGTTATTAAAACGACTTGACTTTATTTGAAAAGTAAAAAAATATTAATCCTATGTGGAAGACATTTATATAATATTTATCAAGCAAACTAATTTAAACGTTACATAACATTAACATCAATAAAACTGAACTGATTTATATCAAAAGAAAAACATAAAAATACCAATAATTTATTATGTATTATATTGTTTTTCATCAAAGAAATGTGTATTTAATTGCGCGATTTCTCTTTTGGTTTATTCTTGCTGGGTTGTTTCTTAGATCTTAGCATTTCTTTCTTTTTAGTTTCGTCTTTCTGAGTTTCTGATGTATTTTTGCAGAACAGCTGCTTATCTTTTTGTGACTTATTGATTTCTTTTTGACGGGTTGCTTCTTTAAAACTCCTTTTTTATTTTTTAGGGTTTTTTTCGGTTGTTTTAAGATGGTTTTCAGCTGCATTTTTACTAACTAGCTTCTTATCTTTGGTCTTCTTATCAGGCTTGAATAACAGGTTATCGTAGAAAGCATGCTCTTTTTCAATGGCCGATTTCAGGCTCTGAAGATCTTTAAATTTAGATTCTGATGTAGGCGATGGTTTGTCATAAAGTTGTGTTAAGTTTCAGACTAACAACGTTATGTGAATTATTTCCAGTTTTCTTTGAAATGTGTTTTGTACCATATAATTCCATCTGGGCTGTATTTAATTCTACATAAATTGGCTACTACAGGATCTCCAACAGAATTACCAGGTCTAAGAGAAACGAGATTGCTTGGTAATGCATCATATTTTAAAAAAAAATCAAAATGAACCACCTTAGCTTTGTAGGGTTGCTTAGGTCTAGCTGATCTCATTTTGGCTATATAATCACTGTGAATTAATGAAAGGATAAAAAAGGTTTTTCAAGGTGGAGTGAACACTATCCACATCCATCATAGTATGACTTTTCGTTAGGACAATCTGCTCTATGGTGACATTGTGCTGAACCGCAAAATCTCTTAAATAAAGCACTGCTCAAAACTCGGTTACGGTTTTGGTATCCACATCCATCTGATATTAAAGTCATAATCTTGTATTCGTTTTTTGCATTATTCAAAAATTCAAGATGCACGTAGTAAATTCGTTGGGAGTAACATCTCCATTTCCCTCATGCCAAACAGAGAGAGTGACATCTCCATTTTTAAGTTTAATTATTGTGAAATTGTGTAGTTGCAGTTTAGTTTTATAATACATGGTAGATTGTAATGTTTCAGGGCACAAAAGGACACTTTGTAGATCCCACAAAAGGACACTTTGTAGATCCATCATAATTGCTAGGTGGTCATTATTTGCTAGCACTGGCGTTGCTAGCATTTTTTCCTCTCTTGCGTCATTTTTGCGCTGAATGTGAATCTGGTACTCATCATAAGGAATATGGCTGTAACTGCAGCATGTATCACACTGGTCCTTTCGTGGCATATGTATGGCAATATTTTTATTCTTCATGATATTTTTCAGTAGTATTATGGATGCCGGTTTGATTTGTCTTTCTAGACACCATTTCACATACTCTCTATGCATTTGTGCTTTGGAGTAGAAAACGGATTCCACATAAACATTTTTGATGATTTTCTGCAGTAGTGACTAGGTACTTTTGGTTGCAAGTCAAGCCAACTTCTAATGGATTGTTCATCTTCAATTTTCTTACTCTTTCTTGGAGGCTGACACATTGTTATTTCATCAGAATTAGGTTTGTTTATATCCCTTTTCACCCATCTCTTTAAGGTATCTTCACCAACGCAAAATGTATTTATGAAAAAGACACACCATACCCGAACCTTTTCACCATTTTTCTCGGCAAATAAATATCATTACATTCCTTTTTTTCGGTATCTTCTTATGATCTTTTTCTTCTTCAGTATCATGCCCCGATTCTTCCGTTGACACTTTTTTACTTATATTAATTGCATTTACTGTTCACGTCTTCCTCTTGATCATACTTCTTGTGCTCACTAAACCCTTGATGTACATTGTTTTTCCGGTCATGTAGGCAAACTACAAAAATAATTGAAAAGTTTATTTTTAAATGTGATGGTATTTTTTTTATCTTAAAGTTCAATTCAAGACGAAAAATGAGCCGTTGAAAAGTTGAAAAAATGAGAAAAAAATCGTTAAAGTTTTTGATTGACTATTTCACTAGAGTGTTTTTCACTGGCAAAATACCATAAGCCGCGTGATTTTGTCCTCATGACAACGAAAAAAGTTTGCCTTAACTTTTCCAGCGACAATAACGGACCCTAACTTTTGAAAGCAGGACAACCAGCATTGTAAACAAGTTTTTGATGACGTTTTTCTCAAACTTGCGTTGTCAGAAGTTTTTATTTGTGGAAACGTCGTGATTTGGAGAATCTTCGAGTGGAGAAATTGAAAAAGCCATCAATGATAATGTGCCTCGCAATACTGTGAATTCAACTACATCAATTTGGCGACAATTTGCGATGTTTTGTTTGGAAAAAAATATGAACTCATTGCAGAAGCTTCCACTCAAGAGTTAGCTTCTATTTTATGTGACTGAGCATTCAACATGACGAAGAACAATGGAGAAGATTATAAAGAGAGTGCAGTCAAGACGATTCGGAATCCTTCAGCAAAATGGTAAAAGAGAAGAACTTTAAAGGTTATAAAAGATAAATGCACGCGACACAAAACGCAAAACTTTACAAACAATCCCAGAAAAAAGAAAGTGAGTTCTAATGCTCTCACAAAACGAGAAATTTTTGAAATGGTACTGTCCTGGAGTGAAGAAGAACCTGTAGGCCTCCAAAGAAAATTTTATCACATTGCTGCATATGAATTGGCTTGGAGAGGTGAAGAAGCAGCAAATTGTAAGGTATTCTATTTTAAAATCGAGACAGACAACCGTGGAAGAGAGATCGGAAGAGTTGAATATAACCCAGTGTTTACGAAGACAGCACAAGGGGGAAATCACTGCAGAAGATTGTGTATGTCCAGTAAGATTGTTTAAACAAATTATGGGAAGATGGGGAAACCATATCACATGTGAAAAGTTTTTTTTAACTCCAAATCCTTTCTGGCAAAAAACAAATTCGAAAGGATGGTATAAGAATTCTCCTATTGGGATCAGCGAAATATCTAATTGGACCAAATCTTCGGCGAAAAATATTTGGACTTGATATCAAGCAGGTGAAAATTACGAACCATTCTAATTGAGCTGCCGCCGTGTGTGAATTGTCCAGGAGTGGTATAGGTGAACAAAAACTTGTGAAAATTACGGGACATAGCAACCCATCGTCATTAAAACCGTACCTTCAGTTAGATGAAGAACATCATAGAGAAATCATTGGTTCCATTCGTACTACCATCCAGGAAACAGTTACTACCACCGCTCAAAATACTAGCATGCAGCAAAATATTAACAAAAGACACGAACGTTCTGAAAATCAAGCTATATTTAATAATTGTGTTTTTAACAATTGTACTTTTCCGTTAAATTAAATAAACTAATTTACATCTCATTTTTTAATTTATTGATTTATACATTCCTTAAATTGTCTTACCGAATTACACTCTAGCTTTTTTTGAGTCGATGTAATCTTGACATTTACAGTTCGAATTTCATTGCCATTAGGTAATTCAACTAAAATAACTGCCAGAAAAAATTACTCGTCCTACGGACTCGTAATTTCGTTAAATTGCCAGGCAACTTGGAATTATTAGTGACAAAAAGTTACCTGCAATTACATTGACAAAATTCACATGTAATTTTTACAGCAACAAAATTTTAATTTTTTCAAGGTGCGTTGATCAAAGCAAATTTTGTTACCGTGGTTCTGTTATTTATTTGAAATGGCATTGTGTTATTTCTTGTTAGAAAACGTCAGATTAGTTCAGTTCAAAAATGAGTGTTTCAAAAGAATAAAACAGATTTGGAAAACAATCCATTGCAGAAATTAAGGAAGAATTAGCAAAAAGATTATGCTACGATGCGAAAAAAAAAAACTGAAAGGACTACAAAGAATCAAGTATCAAAAGCATATGGAACACCACGGCGCAGATGCTACAAGAAAAGTACTATCAAATATTTAATATAAAAATAGGCCCATTGTTTTTAAATCAGCCCGTTTGACAAAGGACTCAAAACGAAAACAACTTCAAGGTAACCAAGAGGAAAGAAAGTTCAAAAGCCCTTACAACACAAGAATTATTGGAAATGATAAAAATTCATGACGAAGACACCCCAGAGAGCCTACAGAAAAAAATATTTCACTTATTCTCTTTTGAACTTGCCTGGCAAGGAAATGAAGCAGTGAATTGCAAAGTATATTTTTTCCAACAAGAATTAGATCCCATATTTTCAAAGACCACAGAAGGAGGTGCAAAAGCCTTGGCCAGTAGCAAATGGTTGGTAAGAAATAACACTAATAAAGCTCATTTTATAATTATATTAAAGAATTTGTACAATTCAGTTACGTTTTTAATTGAGAAAGTTGTTCATTCTTAAACTGTGGAGAAAATTGAACACTCTCTCCATGGGTTACTGACCAAAGTGACGAGATTCTAGTTTTCTCCACGAGTAGTATTTATCATTACTATGACAATTATGGGACGATTCATTATTTTCTTAAAAACTAATTGACATAGAGAATTGTACGCCACCAGGAAACCAAACTTCAACTCGAGAAAGAAATATGGTACGGTTAATGTATAAGTTGATAATAAGGAAGAGATATAAAAAAATATTATAATTATTGCCTAATTTCTTAATTTGATTAGAAAAAGTAAAGTATTGAACTTGCGAGAAATGGCCATTTCCACTCAAATAAATTACTGTACTCGCCTTCGGCTCGTGTCGCAAAGTTTATCCTCTTGAAAATGGCCAACTTTCTCACTCGATGAATAATATACTATTGTACTAATCTATTTTTAAAATGATTGGAAAAAAGAAATAACAATCCAGAAATCACAAGTGTCTGGCTTTTTTTGACAGTCATTCAAATTGGAGCATCATGCTCATGATTTTGTCAAAAATGTTATTCACGAAATTGCCAAGCAACAAACTTTCATCCCTTTCGAAAATTTGATAACAAATTTTATTCTCTTGTGATATTATATATGAAAAAAATTATTTTTTTTCGAAATATCTCAGAAACTATTAGTTACAGATTTCGGAATAATCAGGATTATTTAAGGATTAAAAAATGTACAAATACTCAAAAATTTAAGTGTGTAATTTTTTTTTGAAAAAACTAATAAAAATATCGACAAAACCGGTTTTTGAGGTTATGTTGAAAAATACCCTGAAGCAAAATTGTAGGTTTTTTAATTATCTACAATTTTTCTATAGACTATTTTTCGATCAGAAGTTAAACTTCGCAGGAAATCACAAAAACCATTTTGAACCATTAAAACCCACTCCACCACTTAATTCGATTTGCATTTATTTTCCCCCTTTTTCTAATCCGGTGATTTCGACTGTAACATTTTTTGTTCTCTAAAAATGTATTTTCCCTGGGCATATATGAATTTTATAGAAAGCGCATTTTAGACATTCTGATCTTGCTTGATCAAAAACTACAGTATTTTCTAGCAACTTCTTCACAGTCACCTTCAATATTCCCGTGATTGTCGCCTAACACTATTGTGTACCATTAAATAGCATGGTAGATCGTAAATAAATAGTAAATACTCACTTTTGATGATTCCCTCGCACAAGGGATGGAGGAGATCGTTGCTACGAATGTTGTCATACCTACGCCTACCGAGCATGTAGACTTTAATCAAAATTTTTTTCTTTTTAGCTAATATTATATTCTTTTATTTCTTACTACCACTTACATCCATAACATTTTTTAAACATACTTTCAAGAACTTTACAGAAACAAAATAGTATCAAACTGTCTGTTTTACTGTTTTAAATGAAACTAACTGTTGAATTAATGAATATCTCCTAAGGTTATTAAAATATATTCACACAAGGACGTAAAATGATGAAATTATTGGGAATTTAATTATTATTACTAATTTTCACAGCTTTTGTTGACATTTGACGTTAAGGTACAGATAGACATGCACATAAAATATCATGCTTAAAATGGCATGTTTTACAAACTGATACATTTGCTTGTGCTTTTTTAAGGCTTGCTCTTCTCGATCTTACTCAAATCAAATAGTCCAGAGACATATGTCATTTAATAGCAAGTCAGTGTAACAGAGCAAGTAGTAAGAAATGGAAAACCAAGTGACCCTCTCCACATCATTGGACATAAAGTCAACATTTTGATTGTAATACAATATGTGTCCATAAACTTTTGTTAGCTGAAAGATTTGAGTTCGTGATTGGTAACTAGAAGAGAAACCCTTGGAGCAATTGCTCGTAGAAATGTAAGAAGATATTGCCAGATACAAAAATCATTTGCACATGCTTCCGCATTAGTTTGACAAATTACTCTCTAAAATTTAAAGTGCTTACACACACACACACACACATGCAAAATTCTATTCCAGCAAGTTTTTTTTAAATTCTCTTTATTATAGTTTAATCAGCAATCAGAATACATTCATTATATAAGCTTATATTATGACTAGCGAATTTGACATGATGTGAATTCGTCTATTGATAAAACCTCAGGTACTTCATATCAAGTAAATTGACCAGTTTCTTTTGAGTCTTCTGTTGTTTTCTCTTATCAGTAGCGGTTCCAGGGTTGGGGGTTTCGTGGTTTTCAATTTTTGCATAATGGGTGTTGCTTTTTTATTCTATGACATTTTTTACAATTTTCATGAATTGTTTTATTGGAGACGAACCATGGGGCATCTAATATTGTTATTAAAGTTTAGATTGGCATCTTGGGATTATATTTACGTTAGATTTGCTAGCACAGCCCCATATCTCAATGCCATAAGTAAATAGGTATGATTATTGTTTTGTAGTTCAATATATTGTTTTTCACAGCTAGTTTCGATCTTCTCTCTACTAACCAGTTTATTTGACTAGTAGTTAAGACGATTTGTTTTCTTTAATATATGTTTTTTCCATGTTAATTTACTGTCCAAGGCCATTCCTAGATATATTACTTCTTCTTTTTTGGCAATTAGAATGTTGTTGATATGAACTTCAAGTGTTTACATAGTTTTAACATAATACAGTTGTATCATCGGCAAATGTTCCAAGTGCAGTGTGTCTGGAGGTTGGAAAGTCTGATGTGAATAAAACATACAGCAATGGCCGAATGACACTCCCTTGCGGGACTCCTGCTTTTATTGGATGTAGTTTTGATCTTTCATTTCCCATTTTTATTTCAAATTGACGATCACTAAGGTTGGATTTAAGTAGGATAAAGGAAGAAGGATTTGCTTGATTTTGTATAGTAGACCCTTATGCCAGACACAGTCAAATGCCTGGCTTACATCCAAGAATTCCGCTGAGCATTCGCTTCTGTCTTCATAGGGTTTTTATTGGTGACATCTGTTATACAATATATTTTTGAGGTGTTGAGTGCCCTTGGAGGAATCCAAATTGATGGTGTAGGATCTATTATTTGGGTCTTATATAATTGCTTATTCTGCACAAGTTTCTCATACATTTTTGAAAGTACTGATAGGACGCTCATTGGTCGATAGGAGTTTGCTTCTGAGGGTTCTTTTCCTGGTTTGACTATTGCAATTATTTGTGATATTTTCAGTTTTTTTGGCCAATACTTCATTCTTATTATTCTGTTAAATATGTATGCTAGCGACACTATTGCTTTTTGGGGAAGTCATTTTAGCATTTTTGGTGTAATTTTGTCTGATCCAGGTGCCTTTTTTAGTCCCAAGAATTTGATTCTTTAATTTCTCCCGGAATGGTGGTTAGTGTTTGTTGTTCTTCTATGGGTGTTCTATTTCATGATCTATTTTGTCATTGTGGGGTGTAAATGAATTCGAAAAATGAAGTGCAAAGAGTTCAGTTTTCTCTTTGTCATTTTTTGCCCAGGGTTCTATGTTTGGTGTTGTTAGCCTAATTGGTGGTACTGGGTCTTTGGGTTTTCTTGCATTTTTAATAGCTTTCCATATTGTGTGATCATATCGGTATAGATTGTTCAGGTATTTTTTTTAACTCCATTTTTACTGTCGCATCAACCATGTTGGTTATTAGCGACAAAGATTATTTTACAGGGCTTTGATTACATTAATTTCAGTAAGATATCGAACTAATACGTTTTTGACCTAATAACGATTTCAATGTGCTTGATATATTGTTTTTCACTCGGTCGTCCTCAAATCTGGGACACTCAACCAGAATATGTTTTACTGTTATTTGGTTGGAACATGTAGTACACTGAGGCATTTCGGTCCCGGCAAGTAAATGTTGATGAGTCAGTTTAGTGTGTCCTATCCTTAGTCTTGTCAGTAGTAATTGGTTGGACCACCTGCTTGGTATTGTATTCCAAGGTTTTACAATGGGTTTCACCTCGCGTAATTTTGATTTCAAATCAAGCCACTGATTTTGACACGCACTTATCACTTTTTCTTTCACGGTACGCTTCAAATCAATGATGGTAGTCGCGTTTACTACTACCGCATAATCACTTTTCACTGCTTGTTTTGCCTGTAGGTCTGCTTCTTCATTACCCTGGATTCCTATGTGGGAGGGGATCCACATAAATTTTACATTTATTTGGGATTCTTGTAGCTGGAAAAGTTGCTTCTTTATTTAGATAGCAATGAGATGACTACTATAAACTTGCTGGATGGATTTTAGTGAACTAAGAGAATCTGTGATTATGAGGATTTTGGAAGCATTCGCATTCTTAGACAGTTTAAGGGCTTGTCGCAATGCATACATTTCTCCAGTGAAATATGTACTGCAGGTAGGTAATTTAAAAGGTAAGTTATGATTTGCCGTAACAACCGCGGCTCCGACGCCAGCTGGAGTTTTCGAGATCTCCGTATATATTTTGAAATAGTCATTATATTCAATGAGTTTTGTCTTGAAGATGTTTTTTATCAGCAAACTGGGTAGTTCGTATTTTTTAAAAGAGGTAAGAGTGGTGTCAATTATTGGTTTCGAATTTTGCCAAGAGGATATGTTTGTTCGAACTTAAATATAGGAACATGTTTGATTTGAAGATCTGCTGGTAAATGATTCTTCTCTGTATTCTTTAAGCGTAGTTTTTAATTTGTTTGTTAGTTGGTTGAATCTAGTTTTATCGATCGGGATGCGTGTATGGTGCCCTGTTGCTCAAGCTTCTCTTTCAGAATACGTTTTATTTCTAGCAGACTATTACTTATATGTTTTGGTTGTTTTTGAGGTTGAGTGGATTGCACTGTATTACCAGCGTTTCTAGTATTGAGTCTAGGTCTTCGGGTGTTTTCAATAGGTTTATACTATTTGTCAGTAAATTTCTGAACTCATCCCAGTTAGTTTTATAATTATGCATTTTCTTTCCTCTTGTTTTGTTATAGCTGCTGAGCTGATAGTTGCGATTGTTGGAGATAATGGTCATAACTAGGATGTATTTCTGTATAAGTTGTTAAAAGACCATTTGTCACTAAAAACTCCAGAAGATCTGGTCATTTTGCAGGGTCGGTAGGCCGTGTTGGGTTGCCTGCAGAGATAAAAGAATATTTGCAATCATGTATCAGATTAGCAAGTTCTCTTCCTTTAGTGGCAGTGAGCCGCGAGCATCATAGATTGTTTTGATACTGTAATCTCCAGCAAAAGTGAAATTGGAAGTGGCATTGAGATATCTAGCAACTGGAGATTCGTTTCACACATTGGAAACACTTCACAAAATTGCAAGATCTAATATAGCTCAATTTCTACCTGAAAATGCAATATACAATGAATATTAATGAGTAATTGCTACTTAGCAGCATGCTTGTATATACGTTAATAAAAATGATTATGCTAATTTTTAGTATGCTTAAAAATCGACTGTCGTGCGATTTTTGGGCATGGTATCTGCAGGCGTGCTTTTAGCGCATTTGAACATATTTGCTTATTAAGAATGCTAGTATCGTTCTTTGCAGCAGGTGCGCGTGCCAACAAAAATTAAAATAAACGCTTTTAAAAATTAAAACTAACTTTTCCGCATCTGTGAAATGCCTTGAACCACATTGTATCATAAAATTGGTGACTTGTTGCACTCTGGAGGTTGTATCGTGCCAACATGACATGTAACGAAAAGTGGCCGACGACAACGACGATGACATACACACAGGATTTTTTTTCTAAAAACCGTTTTTTCGTGTTGTTCTTGATGGAAAACGTAAAAAATTTCAAAATTCTAACTTTTTTTGGGTTAAACCAATATTTTTCTCGCATATTAGATAGGTTGAGCGGAAAAGTAAAACTTGAGGTCTGTTTGCCACAGTGAATTGGAAAAAAATGCTAATTCCAGATCGAGAAGAGCATGCATTACAAAAGCAGACTAAACACAAGCAAATGTATCAGTTTGAAGAGCATGTCATGCTCATAAGAATGATATTTTAGGAGCCTTTAGTGTTGTAGAAAAGTTATACAAGGTTGCCAGATTCCGTATGTTTTTCCAATATTTGTTACATTTGACCAATTCAAAAATAAATTAATAAATAATTCAAACAATTGTTTACTTTTATAAAGCAAAAATTTCTTGTTAGTATGGTTTCCATTATAAAACAAAATGGATACAACAAATCGTAATCAGCTTTATTAGCTTTTAAATAAATTGAGTCTGTGATATATTTTAAAACTTCCATTTATCGAAACAGAGCTGGCAACGTTGCTTAGATAATTCCATTACTTAATTTTGCTGTTTTTATTGATATAAATTACTTTTTCCACAACTATGTAAGAATATATACATTCCTGTTAAGATATTAAATTGAAGAATGATATCGTGGATTCCAATCTGGAGTCACACAAGTCACAATTTAAAACGTCAAATATTAATTGCTAATATCTCGCATTATAAATGCATGTGGAGATATTTCTGCTTTTAAGCGCCACGGTGGCTGGAAGAACACGTCGGTAGCAGAGGGCTACGTGGATGATTCTATGAGAAACAAAATGAATACAAGAACTCTTAATAATATTCAACAAACATCACCGAATATTCATACTTTGAATTTTGATTGAGTCAACACTATCAGTAGTAAATATTACTAACAGCACTAATATCACGATTCATTTTGTCAGAAGGTAAATTTAGTATATACCTATATATAATATCCGTTTTCTTTAGCTGTTTTTGTTATAATGAAAATCTTTAATTAATGATTAGAAAAGGCTCAGTAAAAATAAAAACATTAGAATCTGTTGAATTATTTATTCAAAGAGCGATTTTTTCTTTGTATAGTCTTCTACTTGCGTATAATGGCTATTATTCATTCGGATGATTACAACACTCGCCTGCGGCACGTTTTGTAATTTTCATCCTCGTGAAGAATAGCCATCATTATATGTTCGTTGAAGAATATACCATATAATGTTTCTGAAGTTAAACAGTTTGTTCGTTTTTAGTTTCTGTAAAGTTCACCAAACCATAAACTTATTTTGATTCAACGCTGCACTTAGATGACGATTCTATTTATCCACAGTACCACAAAATTTGCAGGTTAGGCCATATGTCCATCAACCAAGCAGCCATCCACTACAACCTGCCTTACTCATCCTTGTACGGCCGCTTTAAGCGTGGCCTTAAATTCGAAGCGGACATCGTGGACTATCACGATCTCAATCAAGACAGCCAATTGCAGATGGATCACACTTTCGGAATGGACTACACTACCTCTCCACCTCAAATACAATATCAGAATCAGAACAGTTGAGACGCGGCCTTCAACTTTGACTGCTTTTAAGAAATAGATTTATATATTTGAGGTTAGAAAAGTGATATGTGGATGTAGAAATAATCTTTTTTTTTTAGAAATTGTGTATGTGATGGAAGGAAGGTCGCGTGATTTTTGTACTATTTTGAAAAGTTTCTATTATTTTGTGATACCAATTAAATAGTCAAGTAGAAAGATTTTATGTAAGTGATATATTTTATGATAGCAGCTAATTAATTTCAATTATGGTTTTGCAGTTTTATATTTTTTTAACAAATGATAGTATACATACATTAATGTTGCATTGCATTTTCTTCGTCGTAGATGACATTATCCAATATATATTAGACATTCAATAATATTGTCAGTGACTCATTTAAACAATATAAGAAGCTACAGTGTTACATAAGAATAATAACAAGATCAAGGGCAGTAATGAAGGAGAATGAACAATTAGAAAATGGCAGATTAAATGGACGATAGACTGAAATAGATATTTCAACTGAAATATTAGTTATAAAAGAAGCCTGGGGAAGTCCTTCCTAAAATATTGTAAAAGCAAATGAACTGCATTGCAAAATAATAATATAAAAATATAACGGAAAATCATTTAGATGTATAAGTTGAGATCCATTGCTTCTGAAATATTTTTTCACGTCAGCCAGGAAAATTTAACAAAATATGGCTAAGAGATTCTTCCTGTAATATCCCAGATGTTAACTCTCCATATTTAATACTGAAAAGTTGTGTTATAAATATTTCTAATTTTAATCAATTTCAGTGAAATTTTGAATTAATCAAAAAACTGTAGAGGCTGATACTTTTATCATTTCTCCTGTGATATCCTCTATCAACATATTTGGATTTTTTTTGTCTAATTCTTGTACTATTTATTTTTGTCTTCTATTTATTGGGCGAGTTTTTACTTGCCTATGTTCTTATGAAATATTTTCCACTATAAGATTTTTTTTCTGTTTGTATATCCTTCCCTATTTTTGTACATCCCTTGGAACTGAGTGTGCTGACAAAGACAAACATCTGATAATAACTCTACATTGCTTTGTATGTTGTTTAATAAATGAGTCATTGATAATTATATTGAATGAACCAAACTAGGATGCACATTGAAACACCACTATGTCCTAGAGATAAGACAATTTAGGAAAATCTTGAAATCAAAACATATTTTTTATAATTGCTCAATATTTAAGAAAATATTTCAGGATATGATCTTTACTATAAGTGCATTTTGTATATAATATTTGGTAAAATTGTTAGAGATGTGTTTTTTTATTTCTATATTCACATAAATTTAACCTCTACTTAAAGTTAAAAGATCGTTTTCATGAAACCACAATGTCATATAATTTTTTTAATAAACTACCATTATGGACCAAGGAGACGCAATATTAATTTCATCCAATTGGACCCTGTTATGCAATAAGGAATCAACCGTCAATTTTTGATAAACCAAGATGGAAGATGGAACATGTTACTTTATTAATTTGCAATATATATCCAAAGATTATGTTATGATGACATCGCCATCTATGGGCCAATAGAATTTACTCGCAAATATAAAAATAATTAGATAGAAGTTTACTATAAGGATACAAAACCATTTTACAGTAATCTGTGTTCTATTTGTTCCACACGTCTGTACCAGGGTTATTTAGGTCTCTTTTGCGAATTTAAGAAAGCAAAGAAATGAGGGGAAGAATGGTATCAACTATAGTGAGTCAACATCACAACTGAGGAAAATGGATAGCAGTAATAGACATTTTGAGGAAGAATATGATCTGATGACTCCATAAGGGATCAAACTTACCAGCCTGATTCAAACGAAGAATCATCACAAGAAACTGCAGACAGTGAACCAAAATCTGAGCCTGTTTCTATAGAAAGAGAGGGACGTCCTGGAAGATGAAGGAAAAGATCAATAGTAATCAGCAACATTATAAGGCGAAAGGAAGGCTTGTACAATCCAAAGGGTTTGTTGAATTTATATGCAAATATCACGAAAAAATTTCTGTACAGGTTCAGTGGAATTTTTTGAACAATATTGGAATTTGGCAGACTCCAACGGGCAAACCACCTTTCTTTTTACACACTCAAGTGAATCTGTAAGGAAAAAAAACATGTGACTGCAAAAAATCCTCAAATGCGAAACATTTCCAGTTAATATTTTGTTAACAAAACGGAAGTTTGTAGTGATATGTTTATCAACGGTTTATCTATATCTACCAAACGAATAAATACGGCGCTTTTCAAAGTAAGAATGTTAGAAATACCAAATCGGCGAGGTTGAAGTAATGGTGGACATAACAAAATGTCAGTTGAGGAAGAAAATGCAGTAATTGCTCACATCAATTAGTTTCCACACTACAAATCCCACTATTGCAGACCCACAAAAGGAGATCAAGAGTTTTTGCCAGAAGAAACAACATTGGCAATAATGTAAAAATTTATAAAATTGCATATTTAAAACCAGTAAATTTCTAATCCTACAAAAATATTCCTAACAAAGTTTAATTCAAAACAAAAAAAGCCAAAAAATACACATTAATGCAACAAATGCGATGCATTCAGTGCAAAAATAAAAGGTTTAACAAATGAAGACGAAAAAATAAAAACTCAAAACGAGCACGAACTTCTCTTACAAGAAGCAGAAACAGCCAGAAAAGAAATGAATCCGGGACTTGTGATTGCAAAAATTAACTAAAATACGGAGACAGTAACATTCGATATACAAAAGATGCTTCCTCTTCTTCAACTAAGGACAATTATTTTATTTTTCAAAAGGCAGCTATGGTTGTACAATTGTGGTATTTATGCAGAAGATAGGATCCTGTTTATGAAAATACATTACCATGAATAACTTTATTCTTTGGAGCGATTCGGGGGGAGGGAGGGGGTGTAAGGGCAGAACCTCAACATTAATATAATGCTTATGATGAAATGTATTCTAGAGCAGACTTTGCATTTCAAAAGTCTTAGAATTAGGTTCCTGGTCCCAGTTTCCTTCCAAACGATAGTGACTTTGGGGATGTTGAATGTGCAATTAAAAAACAAAATAAGATATTTTCTTTGCAGGATTATATTAACATCATGCGAACATTTAGGAGGAAACGCCCTATCAATATAAACAGAATGGTAAAAGACGATTTCGTAAGCACAAAAAAATTAGAAAAAGCCATCGTAATTAGAAAAAAACTTGTGAGGCTGAGAAAATAAATTGGCTACATATTAAGGAAATTAAAGTTCTAAAAAAAATTGCAGGCTAGCAAATATAAGCAGATTAATATTAAGAATGGAAAGGGCCCTAATATTAACCTTTCTACACTTTTGGAACCTATATGGCCAAATGGAAAAGAAGTGGCTGGGGTGAAACTAAAATGATAAAACGTTATTTACACCTAATTCCCGAAGATGACCAGCTTTTTTTATAAGAACCTTATCGGAGATCCGAATTTAGTAGAGGACATAGACGAATATTAATTAAAGTCCAAAGATAATTTTGTGTTTCTTGTTTTTTTTTTAATGTTGATTTTCTTGCATAAAATGCTAATTTGGGTCTAGCATTAAAATTTCAGAGTTATATTTTTTATTAAGCACAAAGGAACCACGTATTTTTTTCATACTTATAATGTATTTAAGAATATTTTTTGTTTTCAAATCCTAGGTTTATGCCAGTATTTAAAGCGTGTTGTATTTGTTCATTTAAAATGTAATTAAATATTCCAATTAAATTCAAAGAACACTCTGAAACGTTTTTCTTGATTTTCTCAAAACAGTAAAGAAGTCGATTGGTTCCTTATTGTATAATGCGGTCCAATATACCTTTAGCACCAACTACTAAATATATTATTCAAGTATAACAATGACTTTGAGAGGTATTTTGAGAAACATTTGAACTATAGTTCTCTTTTATTCAATTATTCACCTATATATTTTTCAATTTTCTGTATTTTTTAGTTCAAACTAATTCAGCAAGTCACTTTATGTCTCTTTCATCTGCAATCTTCCTTTTTCTATATATCTGGAATATGTTCAAAAAAAGTGGGGGAGTAACAAAACGTTCATAAACAATAAATTAGAAATTTTGTACTGTACCTATTTTTTAAGTATCTTGATAATAGGGGGATAAAATATGTTTTTTTCTTTGTCACCAGTTAAATTCTTTATTGCAACTGTGGTAGTCCTTTTTGCCAGCAGAGTGCAAAAAAATAAATAATCCAAATTAAATACTGTCGACATGCGGTTGTTTGATTTCAACATGGACATTAACAAGTTAGTGAGCTCAATATATGGAAGAAAATACGAAGAACGACGAAATATTGCGTACAACCAGTCACTACATTTGTTAAAGTGTCAATTTTACAAAGATAAAGATTTACGAACGTATCCCAAAAAGTTTTTCAATTATTATCGAATTAAGTGTAACAATTTTTGATGAAAATCTGGAACAGATACGACCTGAATTACAAATCTAGATACAAAATGGAGGAATGCGATCATTACAGAAGAAAGACTTAAAACTATTCTATAAGAAGTGAGCTTAGACGACAGAATCTTGCAGTTGGGCAATCGTTTAGTTTGTGTCGAAACACGAACCAAGTAATCATTCAACTTTTCAGTGGCATGGTAGCATGGAGTAATATAAATGCGTAGTACTTATTTCCTCAACTGAACTGTTGCACATCTAACAATTGCATGTGGGCGACAGGCCTAAGAATCAGCCAATAAACTTAAAACTAAGCACAGTAAACCAAATCAAATTAGTACAGCAGATCAAACATATATTCTAAGTGTTGAAGTAATAAAAAGTAAAGTAAAACATTTTGTTATAACAGTCCACCTCCATTTTAGTTCAAAAAAACAGCGGGACAGTAAATCATCCATAACCTTACAAAAAAATCAGCGAATTTGTATTGTTTCTATTCCTGATAGACACCCACTCTTAGGTGTCTACCGAATAGGTAATTACATTACCCGCTCTCTGGAATATATTTGATTAGTTTACCTATTATTGAAATTATATCCTGGTATGAGAACGTCTCTCGACTTTAAGTACTATAAGAAAAGCATAAGAAGGAACTTTTATTAGAAAAAATGGAAAATGTTCTAATTACCATTTACTAGGCTGTTGTGCTAAAATTAACTAATATTGTAAAATTTTACCATTATTTTTAATGAAGTTAGAACAAATTTATGCCTTGTCTGACAGAATACATAACAAGAAAGTGCAATATTACCAGAGGTACAAACTTTTTTAACACGTTCTTCCACATTGATTATTTTCTATATTTTCACTTGGATTTCGAATATTTTTACATTAATTATTAATGTCAAACATATGACTAAGGTAAAATTATGAAGGGTCCATCGAATTGCATTAAATTACGGTGGCGCCACATTAGCATCCGGGTAAATTTGAAAGTGCCAAAATTTATTAGAAAAACATCTGCTTAGTTATAGAGTACTTTTTAAAATACGCCAAAGATTTAAATTTTTTTAACTCTGCATACTTCAATTCTTCTACAATTGCTACATTCATACCCCTATGTCTACACGAGCGCCATTCTGGATAGATTTTGAACTGTTACAGCTGGACACTTTTTCCCCTTATGAGGTGATTCTCTTTACTCTACCTTCCATAGGTAGAATCCAAGAAAGTACCTACCTAGTAAATTTCAATGTTACCAACATAAAATTTTACATAACCAAAGCAATACAAGTCATAATTACCAACCAAAATTGCAGTAGCTTCATTCATATGTAAGCGATTCGATTATGTAAAAAATAAAGTGGATGAAATTGTTAAAGAAGGTTTGTACCGCCTTATGCTCTATACTTAAATATTGATTAGAAACTAGTTGTACAAAAATTAGTTGTATATTGTAGGTAATTTATTTACGGATATCTTGTTGCAGTTATAATATAATACCGTATTAATCATTTGTAAATATTTTAATTTAGTTTATATTTCTAAATGGCTAGTACACAGTTAGATTAGATTGATGACTTACAGCTTCAATGATACAGTCGATATTAAAAAAAATTCTCAATGGCTCATTATTTTTTTTAAATATATAAATTGATTTTGCTCAAATTATTTATAAATAAATAAGCGAACCACTGAAAGAAATTAAATTTTTTAATATCAACTGTATCTTATATGCAAAAGTGAATTTTAAAAAGTTACAGTAGTTAGATAACTGCTCTGAGAAGATCGACAAGAATGAGTTGATGGTTTATTTCATCCACATAAGGATTTTTTTCAGTCTGTGAAAATAGTGGCTTGTTACTCTTGTAACAAGTATAATTCATACCGAGCAAATGTTGCACTTCACAAATATTCTTGAAAAGCAGCTGAAAAACTGTTTCAAAACGAGAATTAAAATATAAATAATGGGTGGCTAAAAGTTCTGGTAAAGTAGTGATAAATAATTTTAAGGAATATACCACCCTGTACCATTAAAATTTGATTTAGACTGGAATGAAACGTTTGAATACTGACTGTACACATAATTTTTCTTAAAAAAATTGAATATTTAATTCTTTATATAGTTTAATCTTGTTGATAAAAAAGGTGATTTTATATTTATTTTTGTGATTTCGTGGCTGAGTACTAGCCATTGCTTATTCTTTTTATAACACAATGTTGCTAAATCCAAAAGAGAAACTTGTACTGAAAAAACGTGTTTTTGTTGCTTAAAATATTTGATTTATAAAATAAATAATGTATAATTTTTTGGATTTTTTATTTCTTTGATCCAATGAACTGAACCTCTGGGTTTACAATTTGTTTTCAGGCCTAAACAATTTCTCAGAATGGCCTTAGCCTTCTGACCCAAATAATGTACCTGACTTTGCAAATGTCGACATTATACAAGAAATATCACAATACCATCTACAAATAAAATCATCATTGGAGCTGTCCAGGCGAAATAAAAACATGACATACCCCATAAATGTGTTATGTGTGCTGTAATTATGACAATACTGATTTTGAATCGGACAATCTGGCACGGTCTTCAGAGTTTGAACTTTTAAAAAAATCAATTCTAATATCTTATAGGTGGCCACCAGTATATAAAGTCAAACATTAACTTGATTAGAGATTTATCGATGTTGGAAATATATATATAGTGGATATTTTGATCAATTAGGAGGTATGACACCGATGATAAGGACACAACTGAGTTTCTGCAATGAGAGAAATATATTTTTCGTTATTTACAAATCTTAAAATTATTATTTACAAAACCTTACCTGCAATAAAAGAAACGACATAATGTTCATAAATCATAATGTCAGTTCCTAATCACAAGTAGTAACTAAATTCATAAAATGATAATTAACTACGTGTCAATGGGTTAAATATTGATACATGTTCCTTTTTATCAGATCATCCCGTTATACCGGGTATGACGCTGGCTACTATTCCGACGCTTGGAACTGCGCAGTAATGTTCAAAATAAAGAAAATATATTTTCTTTACATCAGCCCTCCTGGAGGAGAAAATATATACATTTTCATTTAAAACAAAAACATAATTAATAAATTAATAGTTATTATCCCATTTTTCTTAATTTTTCCAAGTCTTCGGGCGTTGCGGATGGGACACGCTTTGATACGTGGAAGAAATTCAACTCTGTCTTTTTGTGACCCGTGTTTAATTAAAAAAAAGGGCGAAAGGGTTATATAAATTAAAATTATCTGAGTAGGAGTGAATACAGTAGTCTCACTAATCCGGCACCCTTCGCACAAGCCTCCCTCGCCCCGTACTGCGTACTTATGCGACCTGTCAAATCGGACCGGAACATTGTTTATGATTCGATTTACACTCATTTTTCATGCCTTTTGTAGGTTTTTCAGGTATCTTTTTTCTCGTGCATGGTACAGACAAAAAGTTAAATACTTTGTTTTTCTTCTTTTAAAGAGCTACAATTCTAGACCTTACACGTAAAAAAATTGATTGGGTCAAAGGTTATTGGTAAATAAACAACTGATAACGTTATTGTTAATGAATAAAAATATAATGAGCATTTTTTACACTAACACTTCCACATCACGCTTATCTATTCTCACTCATTAAAAAATTATACTCACGAAAGATGGAGTCTGTAAGCTCAATAGTTTATGAATTATGGCCTTATAAACAAATTAACTAAAAATTGACTTGCAGAGTTCTGTAAGCTATGCGACCTCGCGCCAATTTTTTCAGTTAGATTTCATAATAAGACATCGATACCCATCATTGTTTTTTAAAAAAATACATTTTTGCAACAACGCGAATTTTTTTTTCATTTTTGGCTTAGTTGCATAATTAATTTTACACTATATCCGGAGTTTTGTCCGATCATTAGAAGTGAGCGGTTGTGTACAAAAAGTGGTCTTACTATCTTAAGATAAGTAATTTTTGTTATTTATAATATTTAGTTAGTAGATTTTCATATTGAATATCTGGTTAAATCCTTTCGTTTACTTATATATTTAAAAATGGGCGAACAACGGGCGGCGAATCGCCGCCCCATGATTTAGATGTACAATCCAATAATACTAATAAACCACTGGATGCATCTCAGAATAAAATCGAAAAGAATGAAATACAATACGATTTAAACAACAGATATAGATTTAATGATAAGGGACCTTTCATTGTTTATATTGAACATAAAGAAAAAACATAGGTAGATTATTTCCTATTCGTATCGGGCATTTTTTGCGGAAAGACATACGATTTAAAAATAATATTGTTGACATGAAATCAATAGGGAAAAATAGAGTAAAAATATTTTGTAAAAATTATGAGACTGCTAATACATTAATTGATCATGAACTAATTATAACAAACAATTTGGTAGCATACATTCCAACGTTTTTTACCCAAAAATAGGGGATCATAAAAATGGTTGATACTTATTTTAAAGAGGAGTATATTAAGGAAAATATAGAATCAAATATTAAAATCGTATCAGTAAAACGTCTTAAAAGAAAAGTATTCGATGAAACCTCAAAACAAAATATATTTGTTGACAGACAAATGGTAATTCTTACATTCTTAGGGAACAATATTCCAGATACCGTCAAAATTAATATGGTAAATTTTATCGTTGAGCCTTACATTTATCCAGTGGTTCAATGTTTCAATTGTTTACGCTACGGGCATACAAACAAAATGTGCAAAAGTGCACGAAAGTGTCAACGCTGCGGACAAGAAAATTGTACATTCGATGATTGTGAAAATCATCAAATCTGTTTACATTGCAATAGCTTGGAACATAGCTCAATAAGCAGAACTTGTTCGGTTTACATTAAAAAAAAAATATTAAGATAATTATGGCCAATGAAAACATCTCATTTAAAGAGGCGGAAGTCATATCTAATAATCCCTCGTATTCGAAAATTGTTACAAACAACAGATTCTCAATATTAGCAAATCACGAAAATTTTCCAAGTCTGCCAGTTCCTAATCTAAAAAATCGAACCCATACAAATAATTTTATCCGAAACCCTATACCAAAAAAACAAACCGTAAACATAACGAATGAAACAACCAAACATAGTTCAAAAAGACGCAAACATTCAACTTCCCCTCTCCAAAGTCCTTCAATAGAAAAAGAATATCACAAAACATTACTATATAAAGGGTGTGTACAATTGTAATTCACATAACAAAACGTCTAATTTGATTACCAACTAAATGATATGTGTGCACACCCTCTTTATAGGGTAATTTTAACAAATTTTACTTAAATAATGATGTAACATCAAACATTTTATTTCATTGTGTGTACATTGTACCTGTTGTATGTTTTTCTCTTGTTGATAGCTTTGAGAATGACCTAATGGCTGAAAGCGCTTAGCTGGAATTTTAATCAAATGACATACTCAGTACTGGTCTTTTCATTCACTCAATTTATATGTAGTGTGTACACCATACTCAGACAATTCCATTGAAAAAATAATAATCTGGGTTTTATTTTATGTTACAGCTATATTCCCTCTATCAGCTATGGGATGGAAGGTATTGATCCCTTGCCGATTTTCATATATAGCCCATGGTGTGACAATTTATGGGAAATGAAAGTGAGTATTAACTTTTGTTGAGGCATTACGTCTAAGTATTTGGTCTAGCGGTAACCAAAAATCCAAAATATCCAATAAAGACAAAAAATAAAAAAATAGTTAAAAATCAAGAATTCCTAAAAAAATCGAAAGCTTCAAAAAAGGGAATAAAAAACCCAACCAAATGTATACATTCAAACATTTTTTGTTATTTTTTTAACTTAGTACAAAAACATGTGTAAACTTATTATTTCGATAGTAAGCGCATTTTGTTTTCTTTTGTTGACATACATTTTCAAACATATTTGTGTGTTTACTTATTTATTGTTGTTATTTTGTGTGTTTACTTGTAGAACCTCAACCAGAAACGAGAAAGGACTCCATGAGACGGTGGGATTTTTAAGAGCCCTTAAGAAACATTTTAACAATCATAGACTGCCAGGAGCTGCAGAGTAACTTAAACTGCCTTATGCAATAGTTTCATAAGAACGGAATGCTTTTAAATGTAGAAATATACAAATATGCAATATACTAGGTTTAAGCTTGTGTTATAAACATATTTAATACTTCCAGTAAAGAAATAAAGATGTGTTTTAAGTGGAAATGAAATGTTAGATATATTATTTTAAATGTTGTACAGTCACAAGTGCTGTTTAGCACTCTTATATGTAATTACTTGGCACCTTGTATTTACAGAGCTGGGCAGTATTTAACAACTTTCCCTATACAAATATTTAAATTACTTTTATTCTAACATTCACAGAAATTATACTCAAATGTTTTCTTTCACAGAAAGTTGCTAAAAATAGTAGTTAACAACTTATTGCTAACACTTTTTTTGATTAGGTAAGTAGTAGTTATACTCCTGCAGTTTGTCCAGCTCTGTGTGTTTATACGAGTGTAATAATAAATTAATATGAACTTATCATACATAATTTTCTACTTTTATCTTGATTTAACATCATTTGAAAATCTAATGATACTCCAATCTAGAATTTATGTTACTCAAAATATTTTTTAATGGTTTTTACACTATAATTTATTTGTTGTCATTATGCTTGTTAAGAAAAGTACTTTGTGAAAGAAATTATTTGTTGTGTATTTTTATACCAAAATAAATAAATTGTTTATATGATTATTGTTTTATTTTTTCCAATTTAATTAACCATTTATGGTCGTCCATCATGTGATATTTCATTTAATTTAACTCAACATCTAATCATTATTTAGTTAATGGAGTTAAATTGAATGAAATGTCAAATGATGGACTATGAATGGCTATTTTGAAATAAAATAATTAAAATACAGTATATTTGAATATACCGCCAATCCGCCAAAACCTAAAATTACAGAAATCTTTCCAACATTACTCAGTTGTTTACTCGACGGGCTCTTTAGATGGCGCCAAAATCAGTGTCTCATCTATCTGTGGGTTATCTGTGGTGGGAATGCCCTCGTTGACGCATTAAATAACCTAAATTTAATTTTACTGAACGATGGATCTCCTACAAGAATTTCACGCCCCGGCTCGCCTCCTTCGGCAGTAGATTTGACCATTATTTATCCCGATTTAGTAGGTATAACAGAGTGGAAGACCCTTCCAGACACCATGGGTTCTGATCATTTCCCCAATTAAATAAGTATCTCAGTCACAAGCAAAATTCCCAAAATACATCCAGCAACAATTTGGAATGAAAATAAAGCTGATTGGTCCAAATTTACATACCATATAAACCATGCTCTAGACAAAACACCAGACCCTTATGATTTCCAAAAATTTGCCAGAATCTTGACTGATGCGGCAAACTCCTCAATGCCTCTAAAAAACCTTTTAGTAGTCCCAAATCTCTACCTGCTTGGTGGGACGAGGAATGTTCACAAATAATTAATTTAAGGAAAGAAAGCCTTAAAAAATACAAACAAAATTCTACTTTAGAAAATTTCATTGAATACAAAAAAATTGAAGCTCAAGTTAAACTAATTATTAAAAACAAAAAACATAATAGCTGGAAAAAATTCATTAGCAGCCTAAGCCAAAGTACACCTTTAGGGGAAATATGGAAACAAGTAAAAAAACTCTCTAATAAAAACTTCTCAGATAATAAGACAATACTCTCTGAGGAATTAATCGAAAAATTATTTGAAGTAATAGCTTCGCCACATGTAATCCACCAACCCAAAATAATCTCAGAGAGCGTCAATTACAATATGTTATCGGTACCTTTTACCTTAGAAGAATTGGAATCTGCAATCAAAATATCCCGCTGTACCTCTCCCGGAAAAGATGGCTATACTTATAGTATGATTAAAAGTCTTCCAAACAAAGCAAAAATATCACTTTTAAACATTTATAATGACTGGTGGATAAATAATAATTTTATAAGAGATTTTAAAGAGATCATTTTAATTTTTATTTTAAAACCCAAAATGGATCACAATGATCCCATGTCTTACAGACCAATATCCCTCATGTCATGCCTGGCAAAAACTTTTGAATGTATGATTAAAGTAAGAATGGAGTGGTACCTGGAATCCAAATCTATTTTCCCGACTACAAAATACGGTTTCAGGAGAGGCAAAGGAACCATAGAAGCAGTATCGCAACTAGTATCGGACATACAATGCACGTTTCAGATAATGAATATCTTGCGTGTTTTTTTGTCGATCTTAAGGGTGCTTACGATTCAGTTGATTTAAACATATTAGAATCAAAATTAAACCTTATCGGTATAAGTAAAAAAGTATCTTCTAACATTGTACAAATTTTTAGAAATCGTAAAATATACATTAGAGATCATATCAAGACTCTTCACGGACCGAGAATTGTTAATCGGGGTTTACCTCAAGGAGCGGTTCTTAGCCCTCTGCTATTTAATGTCTACACTTTAGATCTTCACATTTTATTTGATGAAAACATCAGAATAATACAGTATGCTGATGATATATGTATCTATATAATTCATAAAACATACAACCAATGTGTGAGAGACCTTCGATACGTAATGTACTGCCTCCAAGCTTGGCTAAACGAGCACTCCTTTCAGTTATCCCCCAATAAATCAGGGGTGATGGTATTCACCCGTCACCGTCTGGTATTGGGAGATATTATAAAACTAGGTAAAATAGATATTCCTATCCTTGATAGTTACAAATATTTAGGGACGGTAATAGATAAAAAGCTAACTTGGAAAAAACATTTAGAGCATATCAAAAATAAAACCGAAAAAGGAATAAATGTGCTTAAATGTGTGACGGCGAGGAATTGGGGCGCCGACCCCACAACCTCTATATTATTTTACAGAGCGTATATAAGATCAATAATAGACTACGGTTGCATATTTTATGGATCAGCAGCAGATTCGAATTTACTAACAGTAGATAGAATACAATTAAAAGCATTAAACATTTGTCTTGGTGCTTACAAATCTTCTCCATCGCCAGCAGTATTAGCAGAGGCCCAAGAACCCCCACTCATTATTCGAAGACAATTTTTAGCTCAAAAAAAATAATATCATTAAGAACAACATCCTGCAATTGTATCGTTAAATCTGAACACAAATTGGCTATAGAAAACCTAACAAACAAATATGGGCAATTCAAAAATAGTCCACCCTTAGCAGATGCTTCCATTTATACCAATAATTTGGTGGAAAAAAACCAAAATTTAAATTCTCCTTTTGACAGCAAACTTCCATACAACCTCATTATGTTTAGACCAACTATCCTAAGGCCTGATTTCAATAATATACCAATTCATAACAATGCACTTGTGAAAAGTATCATATCCAACTTGGGAAATTATAATATTATTGTCTGTGATGGTTCCAAAGTCTCAAACGGAACTGGTTGTGCAATTTTCATCGTAAACAGAAATTTGTGTTATAAATTTCGGATAACAGATATGTGTTCCATTTTTACTGCAGAGGCATACGCCATTTTACAGGCACTGGAGTGGGTAGAGAAAGAAAATGCAAATAATTCAATAATTTCTTCAGATTCCCAATCAGTGTTAACAGCTTTAGAAAAACAAAATTTAAGTACATTTTCCAATTATATGATTAATTTGATTAGACTGAAACTATATAACTTTACAAAACAAAATATAAATATAATTTTATCATGGGTAAAAGGACACGCGGGGATAATCGGCAATGACATTGTCGACATCGTCGTAAAAGAAGCCACAAGTTTGGAAAATATAGATAGAATATATACAATTCCTGACATTACTAGCATCTTCAAAAAAGAAATAAGGAAAAATTGGGAAAAAAATTGGCTCGAATATAATCATAAATCCAATAACCATTACTTTCTTATTCACCCTAGCCTTCCAAATAAAATTCCCCATATACAGGACTACAATGTCTCCAGACAATATTGCATATACGTTACCAGAATGAAATTAAATCATGGTGGCTTTCCGTCTCACCTACATTAAATCGGTGTCCTACATTCCCCCCTCGGGAGGAGATCTCAATCATTTAATTTTTCAATGCGACAATTTTCACCGTTACAGAAACATATTCCTACAAAATATAAAAAGCATGGGCATTCATATGGGTGAGAATAGATAAGCGTGATGTGGAAGTGTTAGTGTAAAAAATGCTCATTATATTTTTATTTAATAACAATAACGTTATCAGTTGTTTATTTGCCAATAACTTTTGACCCAATCAATTTTTTTACGTGTAAGGTCTAGAATTGTAGGTCTTTAAAAGAAGAAAAAAAAAAGTAGTTAACTTTTTGTCTGTACTATGCGCGAGAAAAAAGATATACCTGAAAAATCTACAAAAGGCATGAAAAATGAGTGTAAATCGAATCATAAACAATGTTCCGGTCCGATTTGAGAGGTCGCATAAGTTAAGTTTTGTTGTACACCATTTTTACTAACTTTTTACCAAGTACGAGTATCAGCCGTTACCTCGAAAATGACGCTTACATACCCAGATTTCCTGGACTATGTTAGACAATAATTTAAAATTACTTTTAGAATTTATTGAAAAAGGATGCCCTAATACCGATAAAAAAGTTCCAATTACAATAAGACCTTATTTTAAATTTCACCATGAAGTTGTAGAATTTAATGGTTTGTTATACAAAAGTATATTATAGTACTACAAAGTACAAGAGCTGAAATTATTAGTAAAATTCACTATGCTCATTTAGGTATTGTAAAATGTGAAAATAGGGCTGCTGAATCTTTTTATTGGCCAGCAATTTCTAAAGATATAGAGGATGTAATTTACATGAATTATGTCGTCACCTCGCTTGGTTCCCATAAGAAGATGCTGACGCTGCGTATCCCACAGTCCGGAGTTTAGTTTCCCCGAATCTGACTTTTGTGGGAATTCAGCAAGATTGCGAAAGTGTCTTGTGGGCGATGCGCTCATCTTTTAGTTAGTTGTAGACTAGATTTCAAACTACAAACATATATTTTTCATAATTGTTATAATATTATTTTAAGTTGTAAAAATAAAGTTTTTAAAAAGTTACTTAGAGATATCCGAATTAAAATTCATGTGTAGAACTTGTATATTTTACCAAAATAATAATCAAGCACAACCTCTGAAGTTTCAAAAACTCCGTGGTCGAAGATAGGTTGTGATATTCTGTACATTGGTAGACAAATGTATCTTTTCGTTATAGACTATTATAGTAAGTGGGCCATTTATTTAGATCTCAACACTCATTTTAAACGGTAATATGAGTAGATTCCACGAACTAAGGGTCAAGACAGTAAATTTCATTAGTTGTTTAATAATAAGTGAAATACTCAAACTAGAAAATGTAAATAGATGATTTTGAATACAAATAATTCCAAGTTCAATATAAAATCCAAGTTGGCATATAAAAAATATTAAAGATTTATGAATAAAATTAAAAAAACATGTTTGCTTTCATGTCATAAGAAATCAAAATAATCAGCTATTTAACTATTTCATTAATAAAGTTGAAAATATGTGTTCATATTATTGATAATTATGTTGATTTCAAAACCTCCCACCTAATAGATAGATAGCTATTTATTTCGTACTAGTGACAAGATACATTTTTAGAAAAAAAAATATATACATTGTATGGTACATGTCAAAAGTTCTCTGTAAAAACGAAACATAAGGTATACATAAATTTAAAAAAAACAGTTAAAATCTACAATGTTAAACGTTCTCACTTGTTGTACAATATTAATATGCGCCAAACTATATTTAAAATATTTAAAAAACAGATCAAAAGCAAAAACCAAATGTGTAACACACAAACAATTATAAAAAGATATGCGTAGAACACTGAATCACAAATCCAAAAATGTATTGCTATTTATATCGTCTATACTATATGGTTCTGCAGACACAAGACATTTCCTTATAGTCCTCCTAAATCTATGTATGTTAGTAATATCCCCTAGTTCTTTAGGTAGTAGGTTAAACGTTAACAAACATCTATATAAGCAACCTTTTTCAAGCAATGATGTTTTATGAATAGGGTATCGGAAAATGTGTTTCTGTCTCGTATGATACTCATGTGCAATTGTATAATCTGAAAAATATTCCCTATTTCTATACACATAAAATAGACACTCATATATGTATATACCAGGTAGTGTTAATAAATTTAAAGATTTAAAATATCCCCTACAGCTTTCACGCAGTTTTAAACCACAAAATTCTAACTGCTGTCTTTTGAAATACAAAGACAGTTGACCCACAAATCACCTACTCTAGTAGTAGGTGATTTGTGGTCTGACCGCGTGAGCCACCCCAAAAAACAATTCCATAGGTCAGCGATGAATAGAAATTCCCATAATATGCAGTTATCAATGTATGTTTGCTAACTACTTTTTTAAATTCCTTTAAAGAATAACAATTTCTACTTAATCCACCACAGAGCAGCTGCACATGTTCCACCCAGCTCATGTGCTCATCTATTGTGACTCCTAGAAACTTAATTTCTGACGAAAATGTAGTTACGTTATTGTTAATTTCAATATTATTAGGATACACAATTTCATTACGACTGTGTTTAAATAGAATGCATTGCGTCTTGTTGTTATTCATGATTAAAGAGTTCCCTTCAAACCATTCAGCCAGTTTTAAAATTACAGATGTTGTCTTAGTTTTCATTTCATTATAATTATCACCAACAATGAGCACATTTGTATGATCAGCATAATTTGTTAGTGTAGTTGTTATATCATTTAAAAACAGTTCTAGATCATTTATGTAAAGTATGAACAGGATTGGACCAAGCACAATGCCCTGAGGTACACCCAGTGTAACTTTTCTGGCATTAGAAGTATATTCAGAAGAGCTTGTTTTAATGCAGACTTTTTGAGAACGGTTTGCTAAATAAGATTGAAACCAATCATAGCATTTACCCCGAATCCCCATTTTGTCAAGCAATAATTGATGGTTTACACAGTCAAATGCCTTTGATAGGTCCAAAAAACTCCAAGGGCGAGACTACCACTATCAAGGGTGTCCAGAATCATCTCAATAAAACCGAAAGTAGCAGTTATGGTAGATTTTGCTTCTCGGTATCCATGTTGATTCGAAGCTATGATCTGGTTCTTATAGCAATTTCAAAAACTTTGGAAAAAGTAGAAAGGAAACTTATTGGTGTATAATTTGCCACCAATAATGTATCTCCGTTTTTAAAGATGGGTACAACTGCTACTTTCAGTCTAGATGGGAAAACTCCACCCTAGAATGATGAATTTACAACATGTGTCAGAGGCTCTAAAACAAATGTTGCTATTTTTTTTAACAAAATATTACTGATACCATCCTCGCCACTTAAGCATTTATTTTTCAAACCATTTATAATTTCCATAATTTCAACATCATCCACCTCGGATAGGTACATAGATAACACATTGTTATTTATATGATTCAGGTTTCCATTTTTTACCGAAGAGTCTACAAGACTTGCAGCCACTGTGACAAAATATTCATTAAAAATGTTAGATGCAACGGACATAGATGATATTGTTTCACTATTTGACTTAATACCAGTGAAATATTCTTATGTTGATTTGCTGAGGCCTTTCTCAGTTTTTATTATATTCCAGATGGTCTTACTTTTGTTATGCGAGTCACAAATTTGTCTGTCATAGTAATTCCTCTTTTCCTGCAAGACAAGGTTGGAGTAATAGGTTTTATAATTATTATATGCCTGTTTGGGTATATGATTATGAGTATAACGCTCAAACATGAAATTTAGGGTATCTTTGGCAACAGTAATTTTGGTAGTCATCCATTTGTATTTTTTATTTGGTAACTGTTTAACCCGTTTTACAGGGAAAGAGGAATTAAAATTATTTGTTAATATTTGAATAAAAGTATCATACTTGTCGTCAACTGTTGATCCCTCATATACTGAAGTCCACATTTCATTTCTTAAGACACTACAAAAAAACTCACATCGCTGAGAACCAAAAAGACGTTTATAGGCATATGTATTATTTGCTGTTTGTATGTTGTTAAAAATGGTAACTGTTTGACCAAAATGATCGGATATGTCGGTATTCAAAACATTCACGGTATAATCTGCAAAACTAGGTACATACACATTATCTAAACATGATTTTGTATTAGCAGCAACTCTTGTTGGAGTGTTTATTATGTACTTCATATTATACAAGTTCAAGAAACTATTTAAGGTGTTAATATTTTTATTTAATGGTAATAACTCCAAATTAAAATCTCCCGCTACAAGTACAAATTTTTCACCTTCTGAGGCTATATCTAACAGTTGGCCTAATCTTAATATGAAATCTTCTGTGCGTGGTTACTTAATTAGCATTCCAAACTTAAAATAAAAAATTATATTTGTTTGTATAGATCTATACGACTTCTCATGCAAATAAAATGAAGAAAATACTAGATATTATTGAATTAAAGTTGCCTTTTTGATGGTTTGGTTTGTTTAAAAATCATGAAATCACATGTTCTTAAATAGGCAATAATTTAATTACATCATTAGGTATTATTTAACTTACTAAAACTTAAAACGCAATTCATTACCCTTATAAACTTCAGAAATTCTGAAAATATAGAAAGATGAAGCCACAAATATACACACATAGAAAATATTATACTTTTATTATGATAGTTCGAATTTAAAGAGTTTGTTGCCTGTTTTACAAACTAACATATTGACATAAATATACCAGTTATCCTGGGAATAAGTTTCCATCAATTCTTGTAATTTGGAATTTAATTTCAACAATAAATTATTCAATTCTTCTTCATGATCACCCACACACCAAACAATACTCATATGAAAAGAGGGATCCTAAAATTAGAAAGGGAGAAGACCCATAAAACTCTTCAACAAGTCTGATTAAATAAACTTACTTCATAAAACAGTGGTAACTTAAATTCTTCTAAACATTCATTTAAAATATCTACTAATCTGATTAAGGAATCGTATCCTGACTTGATTTGCAGTCCAATGAACGTCCTGGTTCGTTCTTCATTGCAATAAATATTCAAATTACTAAAAAGGATCATAAACCTAAAATTTAATTTTGTATAAAATTAATAAATTTGCAATTTCATTACATATTTACCTATTGACATTAGTAGTTCTTAATTTAACGCTTTCTACAAACGAAGTTATCCAATGGTGTTTTAATATCACAGTTTTAGTCAGACTTATATGGAATTCTTCCACTAGGTGTAATGGTATGTTGGGAACTAAAGCAACAATTTCTTCAACCAAGTCCTTTATACCTTCTGTATTGTTTGCTACGAAAAATAGATTAAACACAAATAAAAATTATTATTATTTACTTACGCATAATATATACAAACGTTGCCCAGTTACCTCGTTCATGTGCAAATGATCTTACTCTACCACCGTGTAGAAGAGGATCATCAACATATTCTTCAACTGGTTTATCGCGTTTTAATAACACATCTGGAAATGGAAACCTAAAAATTATTTTATTAATACTGAAATCTTGAAATTTCTATATTAGAAACTTTTTTTTGAAACTAGTGCTTTCATTTTCATCTTTGAAAGTTCTTTTTGTTGATACTCGCGGTCCTGGTACATCATCATCTGAACTGTCTTCCCCATAATCTTTTAAAAGTAATAGTGAACCCTTTCCTAACATTATTAAATTCAAATTTTATAGGATAAACAGTAAAAATTAAAAATACATCAATCATGTTTACCACCGGTTGTCACATGTCACGTATGATTGACAGATACGAATACAACTTAACAGTAATGGCAGTTGGTTATATCTGTTCATGGAGATTATATGATTATAATCACAACCACAATATCTCAAACAGGATAAACGAAAATGACCCTACAAGCGACAGAAAATACGAGTCAGTTTTCTGTGACGAGCAATATGAGATCGTGCATACGCAGTTATAAAAATCAATAAAATTTCATTACTAACGACTTTACAGTTTCCATTAGTGTTTTGGAACTTTTTGAAATCTACCTATTTTAGTTACTCGACGGGCTCTATAGATGGCACGGTCTGCAGTGTCCCTAGCCTGATTATAATTTCGAAATACATAATTATGAGTAAAAGATATCTACAGATCTATCTAAGATAATTTATTTCATTTAAAACAGACTAATCGAAAAGTTATAATTCATAACTGTTAGTACATTTTTAAGTTTAATACCCACTTGCCAATGATACTAAAAACCCTTTAAGGGGGCCTTACACGACCATTATTATTGACAATAGACAACTCGGGTTAAGATCGCAATGCCATGAGAGTGACAGCTGAAAACGTACCATTATATTCTACTATTGTTTACGTTTTTGTGTGTATCAAAGTGAGTTAGCATAGAGTGTCCATGAAGTAGAGGTTTGTACACTTATAATGACAATATCTCCTCCGCCCTCCGCTTTTAAATATTGTCGCCACGAAATCAGAAAATCTGGATTTCATCAATATCTCTGCAATATCGACCGTCAATACTCTTTTTTCACCTTACATGATCAATAGGTAGTATTGTCAATATCATACTGTATTGTCAGTACTATTGATCGTGAAGGGCCCTATTATCGTTACCCACTTGCTCATAATGCTATGTTTACACGCTTGCCTAGGTTTAGCAAACGTTCACAAGCTCCAAGTCTTTACAAACGCTTGTATGCCATTTACACGCTTGCGAGTAGGTAAGTGTGTTCTAGACAGGCAAAGATGGCAGACGTGGACGTTGTGTCAGCTATTTGTTTGAGAAAGGTCATAATTTCGTCGTCGGTTCGACTACTCATAATGGATACGGGGTCGTACACAGTGCAGCATAAACACTACCGTTCGTGGCGAGTTCGTGAGCGATAAAATGTGAATACGTCGCAACACTTGCCACAAGCTTCCTTGTGTCCCAAAACTGACTAGATCGGATCGGCGACAACCTCACGCAAGCCAAGCCGAACACCTCGTTCACACGCTTTTGTTTGTGAACACTTGTCGAGACTCGCGAATCATAGGTGCGTTATTTTTGACTGAGATCTCAGTTAATCTCAGCTCACATCAGTAATGCGAGCGTTCTTTTTGTTTTACTCACTTTAAGTGAGCTGAGATTTTTCCTCCCCCTTCACCGATGCTGAATGTGTTGTAAGGGGGCATCAGTTGGAATTGAGTCGGAAATAGAGTGGAGGGGATGACGAAATATTTGATTTGCTTGGTTTATATGTAGTTTTAACCAAGGTTATCTAAGGTTTTAACCACTGACATATAAATAATAAACACACATAATCTATTTTTCTTTTGTTACAAATTATGGATACATTAATTAACAGTATTAGATGCTGATACGAATCTGTCGTATAGTTTAAATCTATCGACAGATCGCACGCTTCAATTGAGATGTCGTTCTTTTTGGTGCTTACTCACATCACTTTATCTCAGATCACCTTAACTGAAGTGATCTCAGTCAAAAATAAATGCACCACATGTAAACGCATTTATTCAATGTGTAAACGGTAAACGTAGCCTAAGGCAGCAAGTGTAACAACATGATGATCATCAGAGATAAGTAACCCCTATCTCTGATAATCATAGACAAATTACTTTCTCTATGATGATGATAAAATTGTTTTGTTTTTTGACAGGTCATTAATTGATGTCTATTTGTTGTACATAACAATAAAAAATGGGTGTAGAGTATTTTACTTTAATGATTTTAATAAAGTTCGATTCTCTTTGTAGATCTGTAAGTATGTAATTATATTAGGCAATACCAGAGTCTCAACATGCCTCCAATGAAGGACGCAAACATCGTCAAAATTGCGGTGGAAATGACCGATCAGGTCCCGCAATTAATAGAATTCAATCAAAAGCAACCTTTGGCAGGTATAATTCAAGAATTGTGTAATGGATGGAATCTCACAGACCCCGAGCAATATGCTCTTCAATTTAATGAAAACAACAACAATAACTATATTACAGAAAAAAATAGAAATGAGATTAAAAATGGATCTGTCCTCCGTTTGCAGTATTCACCTTCTAAGACAGCTCAAGATATTTTACTGAAACTAAATACAGGTAGCCCAGAAGATAAAGCCACTGCAATAACTAAATTGTCTGTTTTAAGTGCAGACATAACATTTGCATTAGATTTTATCAATAAACAAGGGCTAACATTGTTAATCAAACAAATCGAAGCTGCTAAATGTAAAGGAGCAGTTCTTGCACATACTCTGCTATCATTTGTCGAGTTAATGGAACACGGAATTGTTTCTTGGGATATTTTGAACGGTGAATTTATTTCTAGAATAGCTAGTTTGGTTAATACTCCCCAAGAAGCTCAAGTCACACAGGCAGCTTTATCTATTTTGGAAAATGTTGTGTTAAACAGCACAGAAGGATACGGACAGGTAAACTTAAAATATGATTAGTTTACAATTGCTTTAATCTTATTTACTAATATAGGTAGAGAGAGAAATTCCAATTGGTTCCCTCGTTACCCATCTACAGTCCACTCCAGTTGTTCAGCAGAATGCTGTAGCACTAATTAATGCTTTATTGTCAAGGGCAGATATAACAAAAAGACGTTCTTTAGTTGCTACGCTTACTTCTAAACAAGTTAGGACTGTAATTCAGAACAATATATTACAAACTGGTGCTGCTAAGGGCAATGAGATGGCTCATCAGTTGTACGTGTTACAGACATTGATGCTGGGACTTCTCGAACAAAGAAAAATGACAAAAATGGATCCACAGGTATTTAATTATGATATTGATGGGTTTTTGACATAATATCATAAGTGATAAAAGTTATATTTTTACACTAAATTGTTGTTGACGATAAATTGCACATTTATAGGAGATTTTCGTCAATCTGTAATTATTTAAAAATGCAAAAAAAGTAGTATCCATGTTATCATAAGTACAAGTAAATTTGTAATTACCGTATTTACATTATAACCGCCAATATGTCCCTGCATGTTTAAGAATAAAGTAAATTTAATTTCAGTTGACTTTGTAAAAATTTTACAACAAAACAAAGTGTATTAAAATAGCTTTAGAATATTGTTATTTCATTTTAGTTTGAATAAAAAGTTTTCTCTATACAATGCTTATATATTATATTACAAGATTAAATACACTTAAAACAATATACGTAATTTGATTAGATATGTCAAAAAAGAAATAAAAACATTTCAAATCACAATTCTCCTTCACTAGTAACCCAAATATATTCAACACATACATATTCATAAAAAACATATTTACTTACCATGTTTCTTATTCTCCTCAAGGCAAAGTGACTTTTGGACAGTTTCTTATTAATTTCTGTAATTTGTGTTTTCCAGCTGAGATTGCTATCTATATGAAAACCTAGTTAACGTACATTATTTTTGTTATAATTATTCGTTCTTTTGTTAAAATCTATAATTTTAGTTTTATCTTCATTCAAACAAAATACATTTGCATTAAAGTATTGTTCATAGTTTTCTTCTGTTTCTCTTGATAACTCTTCAAGTCTACCCATATTACTTGCTTCAATTATGAATGTGGTATCATTTGCATAAAGAAAAGTATCCACTATGTCAACGTATGATGGCAAATCATTTACGTATAAAATGAGGACCCAACACCGAACCTTGGGGTACTCCATGTTTGATTATCTTTGTATCAGATGTAATGTTGTTGTAAACAATATATTGCTCTCTACCAGTTATGAATGATTTTAACAAGTTTATTGCTTATTCAGAAGCATGCTGTAGCACACACTATCGAAAGCTTTCAACAGGTCACACAATATAGCCCTAGTTAATATACCTGTGTCTTTATTTTTTGCTACTGTATGAATAACGTCTGTTACAGCTTGAGTGATTGAATGTAACTTTCTAAAACCATACTGGCTTTCACTTATATATCCTCCTCCTTCTAGATAACTTATAACCCTTTCTTTTAAAATTATTTCAATGATTTTAAACAATACAGGGGTGATAGCAATAAACCTGTAATTATTACTGTCATCTATGTTATCCCGTTAGTGCATGGGGGTGACTCTGCAAAGTAGTGATCGACCGATACTGATACATCGGCTATATCGGCCGAGAGCCGATTATCGGTATCGGCCGATAGATGTAAATATATATCGGCCGATGTATAAAAACAACCATAGCAGCTTAAAACATTTTTTTTATATTTAAATTTAAAGTAATATTTGAAATAAGGTAATCTCAAGAAATTATGTTAGATATAACATGAAATAGGCATTTAATATGAATACTGTAGTTTTGGCAAATTATCATGTAAAAAAATAAGTGTCTCGGTTGTTTCTGGATTCAGCAGATTCCTTTTCGCCGAATTTACGGTTCCAGCTTCTGAAAACATTTGCTCACTTGCAACACTGCCAACTGGTGCAGATAAATATATAAGAGCTTGATTATATAATAATGGTAGAACTTCTCTTTTTTCTTGCCACCAAGAAATGGGATTCGCTTTTCTTTCAAGAAGAGGATGTTTCTTATATTCTGTAATTTCAGTATTCACTTTTTCACAAATGGATGCTCTAGAAGATGATTTTGTGTTACAAGAAGATGTTGGAATGGTTTTTGTTTTTGTGGAGCTCATCCCTCCTACGGCAAACTCTTCGTAGATTTCCCAAAACAGATTTTGGCCAGATGTTCGACTAGTCTCAGGTTCAGAAGTTCGAACATACTTAGCAAGTGGTTTATTGTCATCACTATCAATTTCTATAGTTTCATTTATTGTATGGTCTTGATCTTGAATGTAATCCGAAATGTCAGGGGAACTGGAATGTTCTACAGATGTATTGTTTTCTTTTATTTGGGACTTTAGATTTGTAATTATGTATTCGCATATAAAATCACGGTTTTCTGTAAAAAAATTGTCTTTGAAGCGAGGATCCAAGAAAGTCGCGATGGTATAATGTTTTTTTATAAATATATTCTCAAATCGTTTATTCAAGCTGTTTTTCAATTCTTCTTACATTGTACCTACTCCTGCAAAATTAGCGTTTTCTTTGTTAAGATAGGCAGTGATAGTCGAAACAAATCGAATGACTTCAGATATGAAGCAGTCTGAAGAACTTGTAATTTTTGTTATGTCTTCAAATGGCTTTAACAAATTTAAAATGCTTCCAACTAATTCCCATTCGGAAAATGTCAAGTCTGTAAGAGTCCCATGATCCAAAATATATAAATGTACTGCTTGTTTTTGTTCAAGTAAGCAAGAGAGTAGATAAAATGAGGAATTCCAACGTGTTTGTACATCTTGGAAAAGTTTGTGTTTGGGAAGGTTTAGTTGTTCTTGTAGTTTACGTAGTTTAACGCAAGCAGTTTAAGAGTGATTAAAATGCGAGACGATTTTTCTTGATTTTGCTATTAAATCACTGACCGAACGTTGACTTCCTATAGCATCCTGTATTACAAGTTGTAAAGAATGAATAAAGCATGCTTCATAATTTATTTTTGCCTTAACAAAACCATTCCTCATATTGGCAGCATTGTCTGCTAATACTAAGTGAATATGTTCCCTTTTTATATTCCATTCTTGTAACAAAGAATTAAATGCTTCAGCTATGGCATCTCCTGTATGAAATCCTGGGAACTTCTTGCAGGCAAGTGAAAAATGGGATCTCTGATTTAAACTTAAACATGTTTTTTCAAAAAAATGGATTGTGAGGGACAAAAAAGAACTGTTTGTATATTTGCACGTCCAAATATCTGTAGTAAAAGATGCTTTTCCAACATATTTGAAATTTTTTGAGTCACTTGTGCTTTACATCTTTAGTAAATATCTGGTACAACTTTTTCTCTGAAGTATTTGTCAGAAGGAATTTGATAATTTGGAATAGCTCTCTTTAGTAGCCGAGTAAAGCCATCATCTGATACAATGCTGAATGGCTGATTATCTAAACATATCATTTCACCTATAAGGTAGTGAAACTCCTTCACTCTGGATGAATCAATGTCCCACTTTTGCATTTGCTTGAAAGAGTCAGTCAGTGAGGCTTGCAATAGCTTAGAGTTAGAAGTACTACTAGAAGAAGGTCCAGCCGTTTCTAAAAAAAAATAGAATCATATCGTAGGTGTTAATGAAACGATTTAAAGTGATGAAAAAGAAAAATGTCCCCCCTCCTACACAAATTCCTTTAATTTCCCCAAATTACTTAATTCTTCAGATTTTTAGCAAAAAATCTTTAGGTGGTTTGCCCCTGGGGGTAATTTTTTTACACAAATTCCCTTAAAATTCCCTAAATTCCTAATAAATCCCTAGAATTTTAGCAAAAAATTCCTGGGTGTTTTGCCCCTCAATCCTATATAATAATATAATCCTGAATGAGCAGTCGTATTGGTAAATATTTTTATAATGCGAACTGGAAAATAAAAATTTAGTACTAACCTGAGCTTGAATCAGTCCCTTTCAATTTATAATATTCTTGAGGATGTTTTTTCTCTAAATGGTATTTCATGTTTGAGGTATTCGCCGATTTTCCCACTCCCCCCAATGAAATGGTTATGTCACACAATTTACATTTTGTGGTGGATTTCTTATCTGCTGGGGATAATTTATTCTTTATGAAATATTTCCAATACATACTTTTTCCATCCACTTCGCTACTTTGCACTCCACCAAAGTCCAATAGGATTATTATTAACTATTAATATTATGTCTTTGTTAAAGATTAACTAAATTACGCCAAGCAATAATCGAACTTAAAACGATCTACTTTAAGAATACAATACTGAATGCACGGCAATAAACACACCGAGAAATTAAGGGGATTCAACAATGACTTGGCGCTGAGCCACATAAATTACCGCCTATTGCTGTGTTGCCAAAGTGCAATTTTTGTTTTTATTTTTATGATTTTAAATTGAACGTTTAAGAATTATAAATTATATTACAGAATATTCAGATTTTAGACAATAATAATGTTATCAATCAAAAAAGGTCGATATGCTGATATATATCGTTATCGGTCAAGACATTATCGGTATCGGCTAAAAAAGTCATATCGGTCGATCACTACTGCAAAGCTTTGAAAAATCTGGAAATTCTCCATTTATTAAATGAACTATGGTTCAGTTATCACATATATTGAAGTTTACTAAAATTGACTAGTCTAAACTAAACTTTAACAATATAAAAGTAAAAGAGGGCACTACTGCAAAATTCGACGTAGGTCGCTTATGTTGTTTTGTCAAAAACCCATCGATTTATTTTTTATTATTCAAATATAGTTGAAAGTTAAAAGATCGGAAGTTACAAGGATGTTGCTTGATTTTAGTAATAACATTAATAGAAACCAAATGTTTAATGCTCTTTAAGATAATAATTTTAATTCTATTTAGGACCAAGATGGGCATGACAAAATAAAGGAGCTTCGAAGGATAGCATTTGAAAGTGAAGGCGCTACAAGTTTACGAGGTCCCAGTGGTTTTACTAGAGATTACAAAAAACTAGGTTTTAAAAATGACATAAACCCAGCTTTAGATTTTACCGAAACCCCTCCAGGACTTCTAGCTCTTGATTGTATGATTTATTTTGCAAGAAACCATCCTGAAAGTTACACGAAACTAGTTCTGGAGAACAGTTGCAGAGCTGACGAACACGAATGTCCATTCGGAAAAGCCAGTGTGGAGCTGGTGAGGATTTTATGTGAAATATTGAAAATAGGTAAGAAATATTTCACTTTATAAGGGTAGGTTTCCCCAAAATCTAGATAAGCGTGATCTAGTTTAACTTTAAACCACAGCTTAACCAATTTCGCTTTCTCCATAAATATTTTATTCCAGTTTAGTTCAAACGTCAAATTGGCTGTTATCCTGATTACTGATCTGTTATTTTTGCATATTTTCAAACAGTTCATTGGACTCTGGTGTTTGTTAAACAGTTTTTCTAAACATATTCTATTTTTGCAAGAACAAGTATTGTAAATTATAGTTAATTCATACTTTTTTCATTTCTTGTAAGTGATTAAGTTTTAGCAAATAAGTTTTAAACGTAATAATTAAGTGAAGTCCTAACCTACAGGCTAGGCTACTGTTAATTGTTATCAAGCAAAACCTCTGAATAATCTCATAAAAGCAAAAACTTCAAAGACAGTGAAGTAAATATCCTTTTAAATTTAGTCATTAAACACAAGCATGTTTTATAATGTAAAAACACTGAGCATTTGTCTGTAAAAGACAAAGATATGGTCTGGTCCCAAATTGAAGAAGACTTTAACAAGTATAGCAATTTGTACTATAGGGACAGTGAAACCTTAAGGAGCAAATATGACAACCTGAAAAAAATATCTAAAAGAAAGTTTTCCAGGGAAAAAGTATGTTTATGACACTGAAGGAGGACCTACCCTACATATAAGTCAGACATTAACAGAAACTGGCAGCAAAGGGAAGAGTGTGTTGGGAGTGTTGTCCGTATTTGGTGTTCCGTTTTTTCCCTGGTTTAATTGCTTTTAGGAGAAACCCATTTCCAGTTTATAATCAAGGTTGAACTGCGAATCTAGTTTAAATGAAGTTGGGGAAACCAACTAAGAGTTACAATAATGTACTTGAAGTTTGGAACATCCAATGAACGAAATTATCTAGGTAACAAAAAATTATCTATCTAGAAATTAGAGCAGGACATATAGCATTGAAAATTATATATATAGTCATCAGCAAGGGATTCTACAGATGATAATCACACATCCAACCCTTGACAAAGTCACCCATATTGAGCTATAATAATAATAGTTTATTCAATAAAATGTTTACATAGGTTATGGTAACAATTTCGTAAATATTATGAAGAAACTTCATCCATCCATTTACAAATATAAAACATTAAAGTTTTTCACCATCTACTAAACAATGTGAAAAAACACAGTTTCTGATAATTTTGAAATTGTTTACCATTATTGAATCATTGGACTTACCTTGTGCTATTTGCAACAATCGCATGCACCCCAAACACCCACCTTCAGGATAATTTCATGTCTTACACCACTTTAACACCTTCCGCGAATTATTTAAAACCTTTGTTTACTTTGTCTAATGCTTACAAAGATTTTCACCCCGGTTACAAACATAGCATTCAGCCAAACACCCACCCTCAGGACAGTTTACAAGTCTTACAGCACTTTAACAAAAACTTCTGGTCGTAACCAACGTGGGTGTTTTTATGACAAAATACTAACCAACCATACCTAAATATTGAAATGTGGAAAGCAATTCCAGAACACAAATGAGTTCCTGACAGTAAAAGAAACTATGATGAAAGAATTAGAAAACATGTTTGTTAGTGTATGTTTCTAAATGCAATAGGTATAGGAGAAAAACAATCAAGACTATGGATTTAGATGACGCGAAACATCTGAAGAAACTGTTGAATCATCTGAACAGTTGAATAAGACCAGTAAATTATTGCAGTAAATAAAGCATTTTTGACATCTTTCCAGCAAATTACGTTTCAATAATTGGGTGTGCGAGAGCAAATTCACACTAAACTGCAGCTTATCTAACTCATACTGACTTTCTGCAATTCGACATTCCCTTTTATTACAATTTAAGACCAGGTACTAAAGTTGAGGAGCCTTGCGTGAATGACGTCGTAGCCTATAAATACAATCCAGATGGAACAATAAAAGTCAAATTAAAGTTAAGTGACGATTGGAAAACCTTCCCCCATCGTCCTAAAAGATCTACTGTCAAAGAATTCAAACCTCCAAACCTATCAACATTTTCAAGAATTAAAAGAATTTATTCCTAATTATTGTGTTTTTTACAATACCCTGCTCTGGAAATAAACATTAAGTTTTCAGCACCATTATGTACCAAATAAAATATTATTTTCAGCATAATTTTTTATTAGCCATGTATTTTTGTTTTAATTCATGTTACTGGTGATTATCAGTATTTATTTGTATTGTGTTCAGTATTTTGGATCACTGATAATATTATAATTTAGTTTTTCTGTCATAATTTGCATTCGAACAATTAGACATATGAAAAAAATTTCACGAACTATCTTTTAGGACCCCGCATTATCGCCAGATGGGTTATTCATGAGTGAAATTATGATTACATACAAAAAAAGTATATTGAAGAAAATCAGTTTTTCATCTCTCCCGTAAACAAAGTATAATTTGACATAAGACCTATTGCACCTACCACGACGAAATTATCTCGTCTTAATTTCATCTCTGTTTTAAACCCTTCTGATTTTTTTATTCTTTTTAATCACATTATTAGTGTTTGTTGTATGAAGATTTTAGTAACTCTTATTGCCTTTATACTTACTCCTCTTTCTTTCAATCCGTTCCATATATTTTATCTGACCATTGTGTTTAATAAATCTATGAAAGTCAAATAAAGGTATTTACTTCGTAATTGTTGTTTTCTTGTAAAAATATGGTCTTGAATGCTTCTTTGTTATGTATTTAATAAAATTAGTTCAATACAGTTTTTATATTATAATATAATAGTACAAAAGCCAGTAACATAAGCGAGAACAAAAACAATGTTTATCTAACCTTATATCTGCACATACACTAAATAGAAAATATTATTAAATCAAAAGGTTATTCTGACAGGGTTGCCAATACTATAATATTTTAACACCCTCCCTCAAACATGTCAGAATTTTTCACCTAACTAACCTAAATTCAGCATCAAAACTAATTTTTGAAACTGTTTGTGACCTAGAGACTTTGTGAAGATATCTCCTAATTGTGCACTTGTATCTATGTATGTAGCATCTATAAATCCAATGGAAATTAAGTCCACCATAAAATGACATTTGACATCTATATGCTTGCACCTTTTATTCTCAAAATTTTTAAGTAATTTTAATGTGCTGTGTTTATCATGAAAAGATATAGGCAACGAATAATTTATTCCTAAATCATCTAGCATATTTTTTTTATATACAACAACTCACATCCTGCCATACATACAGCTGCAAACTCAGATTCCGTGCTAGACAATGCAACAATTGATTATTTTTTGGAAGTCCATGATATCAAATTATCAAAAAGTTTGAAGCAGAAGCCAGTAACAGACTTTCTGTCAATTGAATTGTTTGCCCAGTTCGCATCGACATATCCTACTAAATTATCATTTGAATGCTTAAAAATATGTTTCAAATTAGCAGTGCACTTTAAGTACTTAAGAACTCTTAATAAATGTTTGAAATGTTGATCTGTTGCACGGTCTTGGAATTGTCCAAAATAATTAATACAAAAACATATATCTGGTCTACTTTCCATCATAATATAAACTAAATTCAAATTTTTTTCAATAGGTGTCTTAATAGCTATGGATCCATCAACGTTGAACCTTTTTGCTAAAATTTTAATAGCCTGTGATTAATCTAAACTAATAACAGAATTATCAATACTTCTTTTAATGCTCATGCCTAAAAAATTATTTAGAATACCTACTCTACTCATTTTAAAAGTTTCACATAATTTGAACTTAACATGTTTTAGAAATTCAGCATTGTTGCATGGCAATAAGATATCATATCGTCTACATACAACAACAAATAACATCCTATATTCTGGTTTAGATAAGTAAACAAACAATAATCTGATTTCAGTTAAACTCGAATCATCGAGACGAGTGGTCGTTCCGAAAACGAGTTCAGCAATAGTGTGTATACTTAAAATCTAATCAAAGTAATTAGTGTAAAAACAGGTGAGAGAATCGATTCCAATATTAAAGTATCTGGGAATTTATTAAAATAATATGATAGAATATCGATATATTCTTCCCACATAAAAGTACCGTTACCATACCCAAATTAAAAATTTCTGAAAAAACCCACACAGTGATGGCTTCCGACTACGGGGGCGCATCAAATTCTACAACAACTAGTCAACGTCAATATTCTCAAGTTGTTAACTCTGATATGTTTCCAAAAAAAGAACAAGCGATCGTATTAAATGTTAATGACAATCTCACTCTCGGAGACTATGTGGAAGCCGTAGCAAGTATTGTTGGCTCCAAAAATATACTGTTTGCCTCTAGAATGTCAAATAATAGAATATGTATGTACTTGTCGACTGTCGAAGCTGCCCAAGATATAACTGAAAAGTATCAAACTTTAAATATAAAACAGCACCAAGTAGGAGTTCGACGACTCATTACTCCAGCAAAGCGAATCATCCTATCAAACGTCTGTCCATCAATACCACATGACATACTAGAAGCAGAAATCCTAAAAATAGGTTTTTCAAAAGTATCACCAATGGCATTCCTCCGGGCAAGTCTGTCAGGAAACGAATACGCACACATCCTAAGTTTTCGACGTCAAATCTATGTAGTACCAAACGATGACATAAGTCTACCTACCTCATTGGTCATTACATTTGAAGATACAACATATAGAGTGTTTCTATCATTCGACGGAATAACATGTTTCCTTTGCAAAACCCCAGGACATGTTGCCAAGCTTTGTCCAAATCAAGCACCAAACTCATCCAACTACCAAGAAAATATTACAATGCCAGTTGAACCAATATCAGTAGAAAGCTCCGTAGAAGATCTTAGCCGAATTGACGAGACGAATGATACTCCTCCATGAAATACCTTTAAACGACCACGGCAATATCTAACAGCTAGTTCCAGCGACCTTACATCCGAAAAAGATCCTGTGGAAGTGGCAAGTAATACAACAGATCAAAAGACCAAAAGGAAAAAATCCAAACAATGCCCCTCCGCAACCAAACAAAATCCAAATGCCGAAGATCTGGAACCTGTAAAAAATTCTACAATGAATCACCTCAACAACTCCTTACATTTGAAGAACTCTCCGACTTTATGGATAACGCATTTGGCACAACTGACCCCTTAAGTATAGCCCAACAATACACAGATAATATTCCTGAACTACTCGCCCTTCTCCACAACATTTACCCATTTATACAACACAGGGCGATGAAATCCCGATGCACAAGAATCCAATCCAAGATACGTAAGCAACTGAATTTAGTCTCGATATCAACAAATGAAGAAGATGAAGATAGTTTCGATTCATCCACTTCTCAACTAAGTCAACACTAATACTTTCTTACTCCAATGGAATATAAATGGGCTAATAGCCCATCTGGAAAAATTAAAACTCTTAATATCAAAAACTACAGAAGATGTGATCTGCATACAAGAAACTAACTTCAAAGATAACAAATACTACTCACTAAGAGGTTACGAATGCGTCCACAAAAATAGAGAGTCTGACAGAGCTAGTGGAGGAGTGGCTATTTATATAAAAAATAATTTTACATGGAAAAATATACAAATTACATCAGAACTAGAGGTAGTTGCAATTAACATACAATACTATGAGAAGAATTTGAACATTATTAATATTTATATTCCATCCAACAAAAAATTCACTTCACAAAGCTTACAAAAAATAACCAACCAAGTAAATGACACAAAAATAATAGTAGGGGATTTCAATTCACACAATACAGCGTGGGGATCCAAGACTACAGACAAAAGAGGGAGAGAAATAGAAAAATTTACAAACACAAACAGTCTTATAATAATAAACTCTGGAGCGGGTACAAGATTAAATCCACTAACAGGAGAATTATCTCCTATTGACCTAACTATTTGTGACGCACAAATTGCACCAAACCTGAGTTGGCAGCCAAACTCATACTTATATGGAAGCGACCACCTACCTATAAGCATAGAATTTCATTCCAGAAAAGACAAGAACGATCATCTTAACTCAATGGAAAAATGGAATTTGAGACGAGCAAATTGGTTCAAGTTTACTGAGTACATAGTAAGAAATATTCCAGAATTTGATCAGATTGAAGATAACATTGACGAAATAACGAATGTACTTACCGATACCATTATACAAGCTGCAGAAATACATATTGGGTATGTAAAACCACTAAAAACAAAAATTCCAGTACCTTGGTGGACACCACAATGCGAAGAAGCTATTAAAGCAAGCAAAAGAGCGTTATATAAGTTAAAAAAGAACAAAAACCAAACTAACTTAGTTGAGTTTAAAAGACTCAGAGCAAGAGCAAGATACGTCACTAAGCAAGCTAAAAAGGACTCCTGGAAATCATTTGTCTCAACAATCACTCCAAATACTTCAAACTCCGAGATATGGTCAAAAATAAAGAAATTAAAAGGAATTTCATCAAAACATAAAATAACAAGTTTATCCCACAATACTGAAATTATCTCTAATAACGTACTTATAACACAAACATTTGCAGAAGAATTCTCTAGAATATCAAGCGATGAAAACTACGAACCAGAATTTAGGGAATATAAACGCGATACAGAACAAAGAATAAAATTAAATCATGCTACAGGTCAAAACCACCCATTAAATGTACAAATCGACAGTGAAGAATTAGAAGAGGTGCTGAAACAATGCAGCGATAAATCCAGCCCGGGACCTGACAAAATCCACTACACTTTTTTAAAAAACCTCCCAATAACTGGAAAAAGGTATTTGCTACAGACATACAATAAAATTTATTTAGAACACAAATTTCCAAAATCATGGTCAGAAGCTATCATAGTGCCAATACCCAAGCCACACAAACCAAAGAATTTGGTAACGTCTTACAGACCAATATCCCTAACATGTACAATGTGCAAAGTCTTAGAGAAGATATTAAACCGCAGGTTAATGTGGCATCTGGAAAAACATAACCTTATATCGATACACCAAAACGGATTTCGAAAAAACAGGTCAGCAAACGATAGCATTACAAACCTGGAATCCGAGATACACAATGCATTTGCTAACGGTCAGAAACTGCTAGCGGTATTTATGGATCTTGAAAAAGCTTACAACTTAACATGGCAACATAAAATTCTTCAAACACTGGTAGATTGGAACATTAATGGAAATATAACAGCATTTATCGAAAAATTCTTGACACAACGTAATTTTGTAGTCAAAACAAATGGAGAATTATCTACCAAAAGAAAAATAGAGAATGGAATTCCCCAAGGATCTTCCTTAAGCACAACATTATTTCTTGTCGCCATAACTGACTTCACCTCTTGTATCACATCTCCACTACGTGTAAGCTTATATGCTGACGATATTGTAATATACGGAAAAGGTAAAAATATTAAAACATTGCAATCCCTAATTCAAAATGGATTAAACAAAATTTATGAATGGAAAAACAAGTCTGGCTTCAAAATATCTCACGAGAAAACGAAATGTGTCTTATTTGCACGAAGAGCCCATAAAGAATACCCGGAACTGACCATAGGAAGCACCAAACTCAGTTTCACGAAAGATATCAAATTTTTGGGAATAATTTTTGATGATAAACTTAACTGGAAAAAACACTTTGACTATCTTAAACGAAACAGTACGCAAAGCTTAAACATATTAAAAATCCTATCACATCAAAAATGGGGAGCAGATACAAACAGTTTACTTAACATTTACAAAAGTACCATTAGATCTAAAATAGAATATGGAGCCATGGCTTTCCAAACCGCTAAAAAAAGTTATATAAAAACTGTGGAAATAATTTCAAATAAAGCACTTAGAATAATAATTGGTGCGTTCCCAACAACCCCCACAGACACTCTCTATAAACTTCTTGGAGAGATGCCATTTACATATAGAGTTCAACATTTATCTTTATCCTACTCGACAAAAATGTTGGCTCTTCCTAACCACCCTTACCACAAAAAAATTTACACTGGATCAGTGCAAACAGCTTTTCCCGCAAATATCAATATTACACCACCTTTTTACAACACAGTTAAAACGTATATGGCAGAAATCAACTACAATTTTCCTGTAATAATTCCTATAAACAGCTATAATTTTGCCCCCTGGATTCTCTCACCCATCTCCGTAAACACAGAACTTTCCAAATTCAATAAAAAAGAAACACATCCTTCTCTACTGAAAAATGAATTCAATAGAATATGTGGAATTTACAAACCGTCAGAAGTTTTATTCACTGATGCTTCAAAAAATGAATCAAATCGATCAGTAGGCTCATCAGTAGTTACAGCAACTAATACACAAAAATTCAGGCTTCCAGAGGAGTGTAGTGTCTATACAGGAGAAGTCTTCGCTATCCATCAAGCTTTAGTTTACGTAATGAGTAACCCAAAACCAAAATATGCAATCTGCTCTGACTCACTAAGTGCCATAGAAGCGATTCGACAAATGTGGGCAAGCAACCCTTTAGTGCAACAAATCCAACAACTCCTCCACCAATTATTTACGCTAGAAGTAAAGGTCACACTTATCTACGTCCCCTCACACGTAGGAATCGACGGCAACGAGTCAGCTGATACAGCTGCCCAAGAAGCAACATCGTTAGAAACCGCAATGTCTCAAATTTATACTCACAGTGATATCGACAACTACCTCAAGAAGTTAATTAAGAAAAAGATGCAAACAGAATGGCATAATGATCAAAATAGCCTCAAGAGCATTAAATCGCAATTTGCAGACCGATTAACATTAACACCCAGCCGGTTAGAACAAATTAAAATATCAAGACTAAGACTTGGCCACACTCGTTTAACGCACGGCTATAGAATATCTAAAGAAGAACCCCCCAAATGTAACAAGTGCAACGTAAGACTGTCTATTAAACACATCCTTGTTGATTGTACAGAATTCGAAGAGGAAAGACAAGAGAACAAAATCTCCACAGATGTTAGTGAAAATCTAAAAACTCTGGAACAAATACAAAAAACAATACAGTACCTAAAAGATATAAAACTCTATAATTATATCTAGTGAATACTTAGTGAATGTTTTAGTGAATATTTAGTGAATGTAATGCTGTAATTTACTATGTAGTTAAATGATATTGTAAGTGCTAATGACCCTTAGCGGTCGAAGCACATCTTCACAAAAAAAAAATAATCTGATTTGGAATGATTAAAATGCAAGTTACTCATAAATATATTAGATCTCTCATTCCAAATCTTTGGTGCCTGCTTTAGACCATAAATGGCTTTATTTAATAAACATACTTTATCCCTATCATTATCATTTACTGTAAGTCCATCAGGAATTTTCATATATACCCGTTTCTTTATTTTACCATTTAAAAAAGCATTTTTCACATCTAGTTGTCCAATAATAAGTTATAATGGTTGCAAATGGACATCAACATTCTAATTGTTGACAGTCTCGCAACTGGTGCATATATCTGAGATAGTTCATCAATGCTTTGTTCAAACCGTCTAGCTACTAATCTTGCCTTGAAAACTGTTTTACCTTCATCATTTTATTTTTCCTCGAAAACCCACCTATTGCTTATAACCTCTTCCCTTTCTGGCTTATCGACTAATTTCCATGTTTCATTGCTTGTCAAATCCTTTAATTCATCCTCAATAGCTTTATTCCATTGTTCCCACTTTGGATTTCTTCTTGCCTCTGCATATGATTTGGGGGTATCATTTAAATCACTTAATAGTGCTAATCAACCAAAGTCAACTTCATAATCTTCCAAATGTGAGAGTGGATTTTATTTCTTTTGGGTATCCCATCCAAACGTCTATTTTCTTCTTCATTAAAATTATCTTGACTATTAATGTATTCTATTCCATTTTTGTCTTCATTATTTTCTGGGTTACTTATTTATTTCTCTTCCGTATTGTACAACAATCTGGGCCCTTAACCAATGTTACATATTTAATGAAATTAGTACAATGCAGTTTTTATATTATAATATAATAGTACAAAAGCGGGAACAAAAACAATATTTATCTAACCGTATATCTGCACATACACTATATAGAAAAGAAGATTAAACCAAAAGGTTATTCTGACAGGGTTGCCAATACTATAATTATATAATATCTTAACACTCTTCTAGGTCTAAATCCACTGATTCTGATAATTGTAGTTCTAATAATGGTTTTAATCTGTTATTTATAATCTGTTCATATATTTTTACTATTCTGTTTAATAATGTATAAGTATTACAATCCTTTTGGTATGGTTTTTTAAATTGTACTTGTTATTAATGTTGTTCCCCATTCTTCTGGTATTGTTTAGGTAACCCCAAGCTTTATTTAATATATAAAGTATTATAGCTGTACTCTCCCAAGTTTTTCATTGTTTCAAACGTAACTACCTGCAACCCTTTCATTTTTTAGTGTTACATTCTTTAGTTCCTTATAATTTCGGTCTCTTTGTCATTATGTTGGTTTTCATGTTTTGTTCTATTCACCTTGATGTCTTGTGTTTGTTGCCCCATTAATTCTTGGAAATGCTCTTTCCTTCTCTTCATGATATCATTTTCATTTGTTAATATTTCTTGTTTTTGATGTAAAATTCAATTATAGGTTTGTCTTTTCTGAATGATTTTAATAATTTTTGATTGCTTGAGCTGTTCATTTCCATGTTGTTTCCAAATGTATTATTTTCTTTCAAACGTTTTAATAGTCCAGTAACTGAAGGTCCAAAGCTGTAAATAATTCAGAGAATTATTCACACATAGCTCAATTTGTAGGTATTCACGGATACTTTCAAACAAAAAAACCTTTAACACGATAGCGACTCAGGAAGGGGCTGAAAATGCCCCCCCCCCCCCTGAACCCTAGAAACCAGGTTTCCTGCTAATATCTTCCAAAATATGCCAGTCACAAAATTTTTGTTCAGACAAACAATGAAGATCGTTTTATTATCTACAAAAATGTTCCTTATCATTTTTTTCGAAAACCCAATATTTTTCGAGATAATGGGAGCCAAAAGTCTGTTCATTTCCCCGCGGCTGTGCGTCTATAAGTGCTGCTGTCTATGCGTTAACTTGTATAGGCAGGCGGACGAATTGTTCCATATCTCGGGCAAAAATTAACATTTTCCCATGATTCAAAGTTCATCTTAATGGGAAAATCCATAGCTATCATGGCATGTGACTTAACTTCCGTTTTTATTTATTTTTAATTATTAAAAAAGCGGTCAAAGTCTTTTTTCATGATATTTTGAGTACATTTCATCAATTTATTCATATTTTTAAAAAAAAATAGCCTTTCATGCTAATTTTTTTTCTTGAGCCGTTCTCGGCAAGAAACTACTATATCTATTCACTATGAAAATTATGGAATTTTCGACGTCGATTTTTGCGAAAAATATTGGTCTGGCGAAAAAATTGGTCAGGACCATTATTGTAGATAATGAAAAGATCTCCATCTTTTGTCTGAAGAAAAATTCTCCAATTCCTATATTTTGGCAGATATTCGCGGGAAACCCTTTTTCAAGGGTTTAAGGGCCCATTTGGGCCCTCTTCCTGAGTCGCTATCGTGTTAAAGGTTTTTTTGTTTGAAAGTATCTGGGATGAACTGCAAATTGAGCCACATATGAATAATTCTCCGAATTATTTATAGCTTTCGATATTTTCTGGTCTTGAGTTACTGGACTATAAATAATTTCAGTAATTGTATTCACATCTTAAATATCAATTCCTATTAAGAAGATGATGCATATTAAACTTTGTGTATCTTATTTGCCTATAAAATATTTGTTTAAATAATTATCATACATTATTATATCTCACAGTTGGATAATAAAATCCAGGAATCAACTCTTACATAATTAGTATGGTTAGTTGATTCAAAATAATATGATAAAAAAATATATTTTTTTACTAATGACACAGTGAGTAATTTTTACCTTGCAGTTTATCATTGATAACAAATCTATAAATATACATAAATAGTTAAATTCTGACCTCACATACACAGAATTGTTTTAAATACAAATTATCTTTGTCGAAGTGGTTAAAATAGGTGTTGTAATTTGAAACTTGAAAGGTACTAGTCACTGTATTTGTGTACTAAATTGTTTTAAAAATTATTTTCCTAAAATATTAAAAAATCTACACAATAAATTTGTCAATTTTCCAATATATCTTTTTTCTCAGGAGAACCACCATCGGAACAGTGTGTGACTTACCAACCCTTATTTTTCACACACGATCACCCTTTCGAAGAATGTTTCTGCATCTGTATAGTCCTATTGAATAAAACTTGGAAAGAAATGCGGGCAACTGCAGAAGATTTCCAGAAAGTTGCTAGTGTTGGACAAGAACAAATAGTTCGAGCATTGGAAACCACACCACCATCTTTGGATCAGTTCAAGAGCAAATTACACATGTTGACTTACAACGAGATCACCCAATTGTGGCAGCTGGAGAGAAACACTAGGGAAGAATGGGAATCTCATGCCAAACCAGTAGTGGAATTAAGAGAGCAGATTACTCCAGATATAATGGGGTTGGTTAAGCAGCAAAGATTAGCATTTTTAGTTGAAGGTAAGCACTTATTTTTATTTCATTCTAAGATGGTTCTCAAAAATTACAAAAGAATTTTATTTGAAAAACTTGCAGATAACCAGTGTGTGTGCTACTATGCTAAAAAAGAAATTTTATTTATTTGTTGAAGAAAAAAAGGAAAGTCTGCTTATTTATTAACTTTTTTTATCTTAATGCTGGCGTATAAACAATATTTTTTACGGTAGGTGTGTGAACATTTTGCAATGTTCCAACTCTGGAGCAAGTAACATATAATTGGCCATGCAAAAAACAGGAATTTTCTAAGTTCAAACCAGCAACACTTAAAAATTGGTCTTGAGCCCTGTTGATGGTTATGGTGAAAGCCAGAGGAGTGGAAACGCAATTGCTTGAAGTTGAAGGACAAATCGGTTAAAATCATTGGAATTCGTGGTATCTGCATATCTTCTCCTTTACATTCTGATGATTATGGCTTCGATTAAAATCGGCGATAGTTTTTAACAGTGAGTCTTGTTCTGTTGCACAATTTTGGTGGTTGTAAGTTACGAATGAGTATCATCTGTTAACTTTTAAAGTTAAGATGTGTGGTGGCATTCCAGATAATTCCGAAGAGTTAAGAACTATATTGGATGGTTGACAGCTTGTTTAAATATTTTAAAATTGAAATTTACGAAATTCGAGAAAAAATTTGTTAGGGAAAAGTTGTAAATCGACTTCTTGACCGAATGTGTCTGATGCGTTGTTTTAGTGGTCTAAAAGCATCTTCACATTATTTCCTTTCTAATTAAACTGGTTTGGGGAACAGGAAGAAAGGGATGGCAACCACACAGTTGCATTCTCGTGTATAGAACATGATGCTTAAGTAAAATAAATACAGTAGATTACTCCTACATGTATTCAACAATTGATTTTTAATTATATATTTGATATTGCTTTGGTAGTGTATTGTCAAATTTTTAACGAAATATAAAAAGCTAAGTATTTCAAAAACAATGAAAGATTGATATAGGAAAAAATTGACCTAAAATTTAGTTTTAAATCAATGAATGTAACAATGTACAGAGTGTTTCATTTAAAATATCAAATTTATCATCAACTTCTAGTATAACCGGAAGTGCTGTCAAAATAAGATTTTTAATGTCAAAAGAACCCTAATAAAAAATGTCGTAATTCTATCCTTTGTAATTTTTGTGATGACCTGTATTTAAAACAGAATTGGCAATATTGTAAATTATTTTAGGAACGAGATTTACGAAATATTCGCCACGTGGTCAACGCATCAAAGATAAATTTTGGTACATGCGACTATCCCCCAATCACAAAGTACTCCATTATGGTGACTGTGATGAAAAGAGTGCTCCATCTACCGAGGAACTTCAGTCGAAAATAGCAGTGTGTGATATTAAAGCCTTGTTGGTAGGAAGAGATTGCCCTCACATGAAAGGAAGAAAAGCATCTCATCAACTGGCGTTTTCAATGGCTCTTGAAGGTTTGTATATATTAAAACTTCTTTCATTCTGAGCAGATATTCTCTATCCTCCTATTGGTGTATCTAATACTGAATTATTGTAGAGGCATGGGTCCAATAGTTTAAATTCGTTACTGCATAACATTTTCGTTTAAGCTTGTTCATATTAAATTGCATTGTTCAGGCCTATTGAATCAATACTTTAATATACCCAGAATTACTTCTAGATCTGACAAAACATTTTACCTTGCTATAAACCTCGTACAAATTTTGAAAAATATTCACTATTTTACAATACGTTTGCTAAATTATATCAAGGTGCTGGCTTGATATTTTCAATTGCAACGTAGCCGAAATTAAATATTTTGCCTTAACTGATTTGATATTCAAATTGCTTGTATTTATATAAACTCATTGTATATTTTGTAATTGTATTCCTGTTCTGTAATTGGGTTGGAAAACCTGTAGAACAATGTAAAATAAAAAACTAAATAAAGATTTTATTATTCAGGATGCATAATTTATTATAATGTCTATCATTTTCCTGTTCTAGTATTCTTATAGACTCAACCATTTGGCGACTAATGTGATCTTTTATTCTAGTTTCTAAATCTGATACTAGTATGTTCTTGACTTCTAGCTCATTGTCATACAATTTTATCTTCTCTTTAAATTCTGTGATATTATTATTTAGTTTTAAAATTGATTCCTTCTGCTCTTTCAACTTTTGAGCATCCCTACTTTCAATTTCACAAACTTTATCTTCAAAGTTCCGTTTATTTTTAATTAGTTGTTTAATATATTTATCTTTAACTAAATTGTCTTTATGTAGTTCATTTACTATTGTCTGTAGCTCCTCACTTCTCTCTTACTTTGCCTGTTTCATTTCCTCCAATCCTTGGTCATTTTCTTTAACGTTTTGTTTTAGTTTTGATAATTCTTCTCTTAAATAATTAATGTTTAAAGATTAATGTTCTTTCTTTTTGCAGCATTTGAAGTATCCTTCCTTATTCCCTGTTAAGAATTTCTAATAAAACCTTCTTTTTGGAACAGTAGACACTACCAATATAATCATAAACTAAGTTCCTTATCACTAAGCTTGTTTTTTTTGTTCACAATAAATTTTTATAAGAAAGAAAGTAATTAGTTAATTTTTAATATTTCAACAGTTAACTTGTGTAATATTTACTTGAATACTTCTTTGTGTCCTCTAATTTTTGATGATGATAATATTTCAAACTGTTTTCACTTACTGAATAAAGATCGTCATTATTGGCGATTTTAACATTCCTCAATACTATATTTCCCTCTTTCACTCCATCATATATATATATCTAATAACTTTTATTTCAAATATTCTCAACTTTATTTGTTATTCTCTGTCCATGTTCAGGTTTCACCGCCACATGAGACTACTGGGCGAATAATTGTTTTGTAGTTTCACTTTTCCGCCCAACCTTATCTAATATGCGAGAAAAGTATTGGTTTAGCCCAAAAAAAGTTGGAATTTTGGGTTATCTTTCCGTTTTTCAGCAAGAAAAATAGGAAAAAACGATTTTTAGAAAAAAAATATCCTGTGTATATGTCGCCGTTGGCCACTTTTCGTAACATGTCTTGTTAGCACGATACAGCCTCCGGAGTACGTACAAGTGACAAATTTTATGATTGGATATTGTTCAGGGTCTCTCACAGATGAACCCTACTGATTTTTAGCACACCAGCGCCAGTACAACGGATGATATGGTACTTGAAGTACGACATTTTTGTAATTTTTTAAGAAATTTCAGTTTGTTAGCACTATACAGCCTCCAGAGTCCAACAAGTCACCAAGTTTATGGTTGAATATTATTCAGGACATCTCACAGATGAATCCTATTGATTTTCAGCTCACCAGCGCCAGTACAGCGGGTGCTATGGTACTTGGAGTACCACATTTTTGTAATTTTTGGAGAAATTTCGGTTTTTTAGCTTGATACAGTTTTCAGTGTGTATACAAGTAACCAATTTTATGATTGGATATTGTTTAGAGCATCTCACAGATGAACCCTATTGATTTTCAGCTCACTAGAGCGAGTACAACGGGTCCTATGGTAACTGAAGTACCACATTTTTGGAGAAATTTCGGATTGTTAACACGATACAGTCTCCAAAGTGTATACAAGTGACCAATTTTATGATAGGATATTGTTCAGGGCGCCTCACAGATGCCGAAATAGTATATTGTACATCAAGTGGGGACACCACTTTTCTCTCGAGTGTGGAAGTTTGTGGCACGAGCCTGAAGGGCAAGTAATTAGTTGTGTAGAATAAGTCTAGGCATCGAGAAACCCCCACCTAAAAAGTCTAGGCATCGAGGAACCCCTGCTGAAAACCGTCTAAGCATCGAGGAACTCCCCCTACTGGATTCTGCATATAAATGTATGTAGTGTGGGCAAAGTGCCGTGAGAAATGATATTTCTCACAGTATGAACAGTATATGGTTTTGAAATTAAGTAATCTATGAGAAATACATTACTTTTCATAACAGTTGTAGGAATCTTTAAAACCGTTTATTTTATTTTTGTGGTTTAGTTCATTAGCTTGTTCAAAGACTTAGATTCATATAATAGGCCCTAAATCTAGCTTGTATTTGCTCGTTGATGGTGGTTGATCATTGTTGTCAAGCAGATTACCAAGGTATTTGAAGGTTTTGCCATCAAGTATAAGGTCTACTGGTTTGGAAGTTCAATCTACCGACATCATATACGATTTTTATAATAAATTTTCAAATTGTCGCCTTTTCTGAATTCCTCAATGACTCATAACACTCATAAATGGAATTTTGAAGCCCTTGGAGCATACTCCTAGTGATGTGTGGGGATGTGTTTATTTTTTCATCACCTTTATATATATATATATATATATATATATATATATATATATATATATATATATATATATTAATACATATCCTCTATCTAAATTCTATAGAAAACATTGAAATATGCATATGTACATGTAATACTAGTGATACACACTGTATTATCAATAATTTGAAAGGTTCAATATACTAATAAAATTTGACATTTCAATTTCATATGACATTACTGCAGAATAGACTTAATGACAGATAGATTTTAAAACGATTTGAAAAAACAGAATACAGATGTCTCTATTAGCAAATGGCACTTATAAATAAAATAATGAAAATCTCTCTTGGTATATAAAAAAAGAATTCTTGGTAACCAAAGCAGAAGAGAATTATTTATTGAAACATTTTAGTTAGTTGAATTTGAAATCCCCATGAGACAACATCATAATAAGAGTTGTCTCAAATTTAATTTTGAATATTAGGGAATTTATATAATCGTTATCAGTTCAACATATCTTGCCTTTTGTAAAGCCAGTGCGTGTACTATTCACAAAGAATTACCGCTAAAGTGCAAGTGTTTTTCGCGTTTTCTAAATTATTGATTTGGAAACGTTTGTTCCGGAAATTCTAAAAATACGTTTTAGAATACGTACGAGATCTTCTAGTCAGTTTGGTGAGTCCAGTCCATATTATATATTATTCTTGAGAATTAATAGGCCTTTTATCAAAATTATTTCGAAAATAGATGCATCTTATGATTAAATTATAGTAACGTTACTTATATAAAATTCTACGTCAAGTGCAGACAATTTTGGGAACAGACAATTTACAAGAAAATTTACGTATTTTATATTGACAGATATCAAGTATAAATTTAGACATTTTGAACTTTCGGTGAAATTATTTAGATCGGAAATTTCTAATATAGATTGTTTTTAATATTAAGGTTTGATAGAAAATTCTATCTTTGTTTATGCGTTTTATGATATTTTTTGAAGAGTTTTAATTTTTGTAAGTGTTATTTTGATAATATATTATATAAATTTGAATTCCAAATCTCTTTGGCTTTCTTTTCATATTCATTTTCATTATATTTGATAATTTTTATACTATAGAAAATTTAGTATAATAAGTGACATTTAGTTAATCTCCTGACAGTAAATTCATATATGTCATAAGATAATTTAAATGGTCTTATAGTGTATTGGATAAACAGTTACTGTAGATTTGAATAGTGTGATACGTAATTTAGAAAAATATTTGGAAATTTACAAATTTGAATTATTAGTTGAAATCTTTGATCCCTCCCTGAGAAAAGAGTGAGTTGATTGGTGTTGTATAGATTTATCTTTCATAATATAAAATTTAATATTTATTTAGCCGGGCATATTAATTTGATAACTGCTGTCATTAAAAATTTTATAGGTTATATTTAGAGGTAAAGGTATTTTCACAATAGTATAGTTCTTGAATCCAAATTGCGAAGTGGGGCAAATATAATTAAAGAACATTGCATATATAATAATAATCATCATCATCATCATATGCAGCTTATTCAACCATTTTGTTATGGTGTAGCCTCCCTTTACATATTTATATATTCCACTTCCATGTGGGCCCATTGTTGTCTATTGCTAGCTATGGGGCCCCAAGTTGATCCTGCGAGTTTCTTTATGTCGTAGTCCCATCTTAAGTTGGGGCGTCTTCTTGGTCTTTTCGCGCCTCGGGGATACCATTGCGTTATCTTTGTGGTCCATCTATCGTCTGTCCTTCTAGCAAGATGCCCCGCCCATTGCCACTTTAGGGATCTGATTCTATTAATGACATCTATCACTTGGGTCTTTTGTCTGATCCAATCAAGCCTTTTTCTATCTCTCCTTGTTATTCCAAGCATGCATCGTTCCATAGACCTCTGCGTTACCTGGAGTTTTCTAATGATATCAGTTTTCAGGGTCCAGGTTTCACAGCCGTATGTTAATACTGGTAGTACGCACTGATCAAACGCTTTCTTTTTCAAACGGAGTGACATTCTAGACTTGAAGATGATAGAGTTCTGTCCAAATGTTCTCCATGCTAATTTGATTCTTCTGTTTATTTCTGGAAGTAGAGAGCCTGATATGTGTATTAGTTGACCCAGGTATATGTATTCCTCTACTATTTCCAGGGCAGTGTCATTAATTGTTATTTCTTGTGCGTTTATCAGTTCGTTATACATTATCTTGGTCTTACTCAGATTTATTTTAAGGCCTACTTCGTTGCTTGCTGCATTCAATTCATTTATTTTTTGTTGCATTTTGCCAGGGTTACTCGCTACCAGGATGATGTCATCAGCGAATCTTAGATGGTTCAAGTATTCTCCATCTATATTCAGACCTGTGTTGTTCCAGCCCAGTTTTCTGAAGATGCTTTCTAGTGTTGCTGTAAATAACTTTGGTGATATTGCGTCTCCTTGTCTAACTCCTCTGCTGGTGGGGAATTCTGGTGTGCCCTCATATATCCTAACTCTCGCTTTGGCTTCCCTATATATATTTGCTAGGGTCTCAATATATGGCTTGTCGACCCCTTGTTCTGTTAGGGCATTTATTACTGCTCTGGGATATATAGAGTCGAATGCTGTCTCAAAGTCGATGAACGCTAGTGCTAGTGGTTGGTTGTATTCTTTGGTTCGACTGATAACCTCTTTGAGGGTATGGATGTGATCTATTGTACTGAAGCCTTTGCGGAATGGTATGGATGTGATCTATTGTACTGAAGCCTTTGCGGAATCCAGCCTGTTCTCGTGGTTGGGCCGAGTCTAGTGTATTTTGTATTCTGTTGTGAATGATCTTTGTGAATACCTTGTACGTCACTGGTAGTAGACTTATTGGTCTGTAGTTCTTAATGTCTTCTTTGCTGCCTTTCTTGTGGATCAACACTATAAGGGCGCTGTTCCACTCTTTAGGTATGCTCCTGGACATCAGACAGTTCGTGTATAGTTTGGCAAGGTACTTCCATGTTTTAGCTCCTGCATATTTGAGTATTTCGGTCGTGATGCCGTCATTTCCCGCTGCTTTGCCATTTTTCATGCTTTTCAGTGCCATTTCTACTTCCTCCACCAAAACTTCTGGTATGGCATCTTCTGAGTGTTCTATTATTTCTTCCAAATTTTCAGGGGCCTTGTATAGGTCTCCATAGAATTTGGCTACTAGGTCTATTATTTCATTCCTGTCTGTGGTTCTTGTGTTTCCATCAGTTAATGCAACTATCTGTCTTTTCCCTATTATTAGTGCCCTTTTTGCATTTTTGTAGCTTTTACAGTTTTCTATTGTTGTTTGTACCAGTTTCTCGTTGTAATTCCTGTTATCTTCTGCGATTTTCTTTCGTATCGTCTTGCACAGTTCGGTGTAAAATTAACACAGTAAAAGATCTAAGCACGCTCAACAAGTTCACTACAGGAAGCGACCATCGACTAATTAGAGCTCGACTGGTCTTAGATATAAAACTAGAAAGGTCAAGACTAATCAAAGCCAACACAACGAAAAACATAAACAACGAAAGGCTGAGAGAGAACTCTCACCAATATGAAGAAAGACTACAAAAAGTGGAATATAACAACCCTGAACTGATGGACACAATTCGAAACTGCGCCGTAGAAGTGGGAGGTCTGCAACAACGAGGTGAACACAAAAAACTAACTCCGGAAACAAAAGCACTATTACAAAAACGAAGAGAAATGAAAAAGACAACAATATATAATAATATATATATATATATATATATATATATATATATATATATATATATAATCAGTTGTACAATGGTATAGGAATAGTAACTGCTCAATCAAGAGTTCTTAGACTAATTTCATGTCATGTAGTCCACGTTCTAATCATATTTTTTTTACTAAAGTTCATTGATTGGGTATTATTCCACCATCGACACACTCCCATTTTGTTTAGATCCCTTTTTACTTGGTTTTCCCATTTGCTGTTTGGTCCTCCTCTGGGTCGGTTACCTAAAAGCTTCCATTCTGTTATTTTTTCAACTTCATTATTATTTTTCATTCGCCTTTTTGTCTTAGACATCGTATTCGCTGACCTTTTATAAATCTGGCGATAGTTTCTTCATTTAAAATTCCTCTTATTTCAGAGTTTATAATGATTCAATATTTCCCGCCACTCAACCTTTTGGGCCCATATAATCTTGATTATTTAAGTTTTCTTTATCAGCTTTCGTTAGATTCATCATTGTTCCTCCATAGATTACTGTTCGCCTCATTTCAGTTCTGTCGATTTTCATTTTAGTACTTCTGCTGATTTGTTTGCATAACATTAGAGGGCGGAATTTATGATATACTCAGTAGTCTGCTTGAATTATTTGTGTAATTTCCTTTTCTCGATCATTAAGATGGTTAACTATGACTTCCAAGTATCTACATATTTAAAGGTATATTTCCCTATAGGTATATTCTTATAGTTAGTGCCATTTTGTTTTCTTTCCAAGTCCATATACTTAGTCTTCCCTTCATTTAGCTATAGTCTCCTTTTACTAGCTTTCTGTTTGATCTTTAAGAATGTTTCCTTTCGGCTCTTGTTATTATTGCCGAATCATCTGCATATTCCAATATTTGGACGTCTTTAGTAATAATTGTACCTTTCAGTACGCAGTATTTTATTATCCCATCTAGTGATGTATTAAGTAGAGTTGTTGATAACCCGTCACCTTGTCAGACTCCACAATTTATATAGAATTCTTGAGTTTTTCCGTCCTTTATAATTACTCGTGATTTACACTCTGTCATTATCATTCTGGTCAGATCTATTAATTTTTTTGGTATATGCAATTTTGTCTTATCTTTTAGCAGTATGTGTTTTTTCAGAAAGCTTATTTGAAATCTACAAATAGAATGTAGATATTCATATCTTGATTGTTACAGTTTTCTATAATTTGGTTTGGTATGATATTCTCCAAGATTAGTCTCAGTACACTTTTTTATTAATCTCGTATTAAAATGATGGAAGTAAAAATAGTGTAGACAGTATTTACTAGGGTGATAGATCTGAAATTAGAGCATATTTTTGGGCCTCTTTTTTTGAATATTTCCATCCAATAGGCATTTTTATTGTTTTTCCCGACTAGTTACATTAATCGGTGTAATCTATTCAGCAATGCATTACCTCCGAATTTTATCATTTCATTAATGATATCCTCCTGCTTTATTGAGTTTAAATTATTTAATGACATCTTCTACTTCATACAGCATTGTTGTGTCTTCTTCTTCGTCTATTTCTTCAGTAAAAACCCATTCTGTGTTCCCCTATAATGTTTTTAAAATATTGCTCCCGGGTTCTGCTGCTTGCCTGTACTGTAGTTTTTTTCCTGTTTTTTGTATTGGTACATTTTTGTTGTCTTTTAACTCTTCCATTATTTCTCTTTTGTTTTCGTTTAACGTTGCACTTTTTTCCTCAATATTTAATATATTTCATAATCTTCCATTTTTTTTGTCACTATCCACGTTACTCTTTCCATTTACAGCTATTTTGCAGTCTTCATCAAACCAGTGGTTTTTCTTTCTTTTGCTATTTTTTATTTGTATTTTGTTATTTGCCGTGTTCAAAATACTTTTTTTATATTATACCAGTTTATATCCATGTCCGTTTCTTCGGAGTTTATCTTTAGAAGTATATCCATCTAATTGATGAATTCCTGTGGGCTATCTTTTAGTTCTTCAACGTTCCATCTCTTTTTAAATGTTCTGATTTCTTTTTTTGCTGTTACCGTAAGGTTAATTTTAGTTATTACAAGAAAATGGTCTGAATCGACATTTGCTCCTCTAAATGATTGTCAGGGTTATTCACTATAAATTACCCCTTATCATCGTTATTATTGCCTACAGAAAAAAAAGTTGAATGTTAAAGTTGTGTGCTTGTGACTAAATTTTGATAAAATGCTATTAAACACCCAGTGGCGTGCAGATTTCAGGGGATACAAATTTTTTAATATTTTTTTCAAATGGGACACCCTGTATATTATTGAATTTTTGGAGTGGTCTTTTTTTCCTGATTTCAAAAATATACCATATGTTACCCCTATCTTATAACGTTTTTGAGTTATTAGAGGTGAGGAAGAAAAAGTTCAAATATTGAAAAATAGAAAACAAAAAATTTATTTAGGAAATTTAAATAACATGATAAGTCATAAAAGATGTTCAATATGCCCACCATTATTGTCTATGCATAATTGATAACATCTTCTTATATTTATAAGTGCATCGGAAATTGCTTCATTATTGACATTCAGATTCATTATTTCAAGTCGAATCGTGTCTTTAATGAATTGAATATTATTATTATTATTATTATTGTTATTAACAATGTCTTTTAGAAATCCCCAGAAAAATGAATCCATAGGGGTCAAGTCTGGACTGTTAGGTGGCCATTTAATGCTCCCATTATTTCCTATCCATATTGTGAATACATTATTCAAATGTTCTTTAACGGGTAGGACATTATGAGGGGTTGCCCCATCTTGCATCCAAATCATACTGGCAAGCTCGTCTTCCGAAAAATTTTGTATAAGGATATTTTCTACTTCTGGGATAAGTATTTCTTGATAGGTAACTCCTGTCAATATATAATCATAAAATATTGGGCCAACAATTTTATTTCTAAAAATTCCCCACCAAACTCTAACAGTTTTTCTTCCTGATTTCTTTATTTGTTTAACCAATATTTTTCTGTTGTCATTTCTTTCCCACGACCTTCGATTTTTCCTATTGAAAACTCCTGCCATGGAAAAAGATGACTCATCAGTCCATAATATTTTAGTTAGATAATCGGTATCTGCATTCAAGTTTTGAATCATTTGTTGGCAAAATTCCAGCCTTTTCCTCTTATGAGCCTCTGTTAAAACTTGCAGGGGTAAAATTTTATATGGTTTGTAGTTGTGTTTTTTCAACGTACGTTGGATTTTGGAATAACTTTTACCTAATTGATCTGCTATATTCTTTATACTACATTCAGAATTTTCTAAAAAATAATGCAATGTTTCAAAAAAGTCTATTCGCGAATTAATATGTAAAGGCTTACCTTCGAAATGAAGCAGTATATCTAGCTGTTCTTCCTGGTTTTCTTGAATAACACGCTTTTTTCTACTGAAACTGAAGGTATGATTCACCTTTTGGTAAATATTTTTGAATGTATTCTCTGACGGTGTTGGACGATTTGGATACAATACTCTATATGCTCTTTTTGCTGCACGTTTATTATTGTTGTTTTGTATATAACAAGTATATATTTGAACTTTTTCTTCCTCACTGTAAACCATTTTGATTATTCTGTTAAAGAAATGTCACTAAACAAACATAATATAGTTGTCATTTCCATAGCTTTCTTGAAAAATATTAACTTTCATAGGATAGGTATTTACAGTAACAACTAATCCAAGTGGGTTTTGGTGAATTCATGCACGACATAACTTAGTTTTAACTTTAGACTGAACTTAAGATTGCCTTAAAAATACTTGTTGGGTGTTCATGCACAACTTAACATAAAGATAGACACAAGTGCAGAAAGTGTATTTATTATCTCGGAACTTGTCGTTCGAGCGTTTAATTCGGTAGTGTATCTTAATTCTGAACTGAGCGATGAGCTATTTAAATAATTAGAATCATATCCAGTTCGCGATATTCACAGCATAATTCGAATAAAATCGACGTTTCCAGTCGGCAATTTATGCGAAGGCGGTTCTTTCTACCATCTTCCTCTATCTAATAATCATTTTATTTTTCGTTTTCGTTAAGATGTCTAATGGACATGCGCAGAACCTGATTTGCACGAAGAATTGAAAGTTGGCCAACTTATGACTTTCTTAAATCACTCTTAAGTCCTTAAGTCGCGTGCATGAACATTACCATAAAAAATTATAGTTTCATCTTAAGTTTATGATTAAGTTATGTTAAGTTATGATTAAGTTACGTCGTGCGTGAATTCACCATTAATCGACGTCTAATAACTCGAAAACGGTATAAGATAGGGGTAACATATGGTATATTTTTGAAATCGGGAAAAAAAGACCACTCCAAAAATTCAATAATATACAGGGTGTCCCATTTGAAAAAAATATTAAAAAATGTGTATCCCCTGAAATCTGCACGCCTCTGTATTTTTGATAGCAATTTATCAAAATTTAGTCATAAGCACACAACTCTTACATTTAACTTTTTTTTCTGTAGGCAATAATAACGATGAGAAGGGGTGGGTAATTTATAGTGAATAACCCTGTACATCATGTATTAATTTCTCCCTTATTAAAACGTGGTCTGGTCTCCTCTCGTTTGCCTTTTCATTACCTTTAATAAAGTTAAACTCAACAGGGGTTGCAATTTGAAAATTTTGGGGTTATCACTTCCCAAAAAAACTCCCCAGTGTATAAAAGTCTTAAACTACCTAAAAATATATTTTTTATAGCCCCTAATTCTCAGATTTTTCATCGCTCACTTAAAACTTCTGTCCCAGGACTATTGGAAACTCCTATATACATAATTATAATTTTACTTCAATAACCATAAAGTCTGTCTTTCAACTGCTGACTTTGAAGCATAATATGTAATAATATACCCGAAGAAACTTTCTGAATACTAATACTTTTTGTGTTTCACTTTTCAGGTGTGGATTTACAATCTTTGGACTGCGTTGCTCCCGACGAACAAGCTTTAGCGTATTGGACTGACGGTATTAATTCGTTAATAGGCAACAGGATGCAGAGTAAAGAAACAGAAAAAGATTTAGATACTCTACTTAGTATGGAAATTAAATTGAGATTATTAGACGCAGAGGGGGTTGCTATTCCACAGGATCCTCCACCGATTCCACCAGAACCGCCTCATTATCACTTCTGCTATGATTTGAAATAAGTAAGTCCATCTCTTAAATTCTAATTATATTCCCTTCGATTCGAATTTAGTTTTTAGGGGAGGATTTCTGTTGTTTGATAGGTTAATTTTGTGCAATAAATTAAAAACAAATGATAATTTTAATATTTTATAACGTTTCACCTCTTAAACATGACAATGTATTTTATTATTTAGAATATTTCAATTAGAATGTAACAAAGATATATATTTGTAAAATGTAACTGACTTTTTTCCTAAACCAAATATTAGTGGAAAAATTTTTAAATTATTATTGTGATTGTAATATTTTCGTTTTATACTAAGATAGTCCAGGATTTTTAGAAATTTGCTCTGCATAAAATTCTGATAATTAATTTTTCGATTGGATTATGTCACTAGTATAAAACCAGGTTTCTATCGCCCGAAATTGCGAGCGTTAGCTACCATCTTGAAATATCTCTGAACTGGGAAGTTTTACGTTAAAACTAGTAAGGAGCTTTTTTGAAGAGGATACAATTAATCACCTTTTTCAATTAACACTTTTTTCTCCATTAATAATATAAGCAAAAGATTTAATTTTTCAGATTCTAGTATGTCAAATTATAATAGGAATTCCTTGCAAAATTATTTCACATAAAATTAAAAACAATATTACACATAATATTTTCATCCATTCCTAAAGCCAATTCCATCATTGGATTTTCACAATAGCCGAGTTTTTTCTTATCGGAAGCAATTATTTGGACCATGCAGCTAGTTTTTTTTTTCTTTTTGCGGTGTCGTCGTGATGATGGTGCTCTGAACTTACAAGAAAAAGGGGAGCATGTAGACAAATTCAAAGTTTTATTGAGATTTAGGATTGATCTTCAAATTGCTTCAACAAATGCAACTTTTATCAGCAAAACCACTCAAAGCGAGATCTTATAGAATGCTGCGGGGATATAATTGTGGGACAAATTGTAGAAAAAATGAAGAAATAGCAGTTTTTTTTCGTTGATTGCTGAGTGAAACTCAAGATGCGAGCTCTACAGAGCAGATGACTGAATATCTTAAAAATGTTTTTTAGGTTTGTTGAAGCCAAAGATGACCTCACAAAAGCAATACTGTCAGCACTTATGCTAGGAAAACTTCAACAATTGGGGCTCGATATTTCTAATTTGAGAGGCCAAGCGTATGAGGGGGGCTCAAACATGGCTGGCCATTTTCAAGTTGTTCAAGCGACAGTTTAACAGTTAAATCTTCTTACTTTATACATACATTGTGCATCACACCAATTGAATTTTGTTTTAAGTTATGCTTGCTTATCCAAGCACTAGGAACGCATTTTTTTAATTATTTTTTTTAGTATTTATTATCAATCAAAACAAATTCAGTTCGTGACTGAGAGCAGAGTTATGCTCTAGTATAGGATGATGAGGTTTTCTCCAACTTCAAATCCTCTTCAACCATTTGTTAAGTCAGCTGGCCAGTTCCTTTTTAGTTTTTTTGTAGTTTGGGGTTCTAGTAGTGGATGGAGTAGTCCATTTACATGGCTCTCTAGCCTGTCATGATGGTTCGCGCTTCGCTTTGCAATTTCAGCCTGGATGTATGGAATTTTTAATTCTTCAAGTATTGTTGCATTAGACACATATCTAGGTGTATCTGTTATCATTCGGAGTGTTTTAGACTGACTTCTTTGGATTATCGCTAAGTTTAATTTGCTCGAAAATCCCCATAGCTCAATACCATATGTCCAGATTGGTTTTATGGTTGTTTTGTATAGGAGAAGTTTATTGTCCAGTGCCAATTTGGATTGTCTGCCCATTAACCAGTGCATATTTTTTTTTCGCAAATCAATTTTTTTGCGTTTTTTTACTATATGTACTTGACATGTGAGTCTTGAATCCAAATGTATCCTAGATATTTTATACTTGTGGATTGTGGTATTGGAATATTATTTAGAAAGGCTGGAGGACATCGATCTTTTCTAAGTGCTGATTTTGTCTAGTTTATTTTTATTCTTCATTTGTGTAACCATATTTGGATATCATTCAAGTGTCTTTGTAGCATCTGCTGTAATTGGATTTTTGTGGCTTGCAAGTATGCCTGTGTCATTGACAATTGTTTCCATGCTTGTTCCTCTGCTTTTGTTGGTAGGTCAGTTGTATACAACACATACAGTAAAGGTCCGAGAACACTACTTTGTGGAACTCCTGATTTTATTGGGAAGTTGTTGGACATACTTTCATTTACTTCTGTTCAGAATTCTCTCTCTCATGGGTAGGATTTTAATAGTTTGAAGTAAGTTATGGGGAGATGTTTCTTGATTTTGTAGTTTAATCCCATATGCCAAACCTTGTCGTAGGCTTGGCTAACGTATAGGAAGGCAGATGTACAGTATTTTTTGCCTTCCAGAGCTAGATTTATGCTGTGAGATATTCTGTGAACTTGTTGCACCCTACAGTGTTCGTTTCTAAAGCCAAATTGGTGGAGGGGTATCCATTCTTTGGTGGCTGGGTCAGAATTTATTCCTAGTAGCAAGTCTCCCAAATGTTTTAGACATAACTGGCAGGAGACTTATTGGTCTGTATGAGGTAATTTTATTAGGGTCTTTGCCTTGTTTCAATATCAAAATTATTTCAGCTGTTTTGAACAATTTTGGCCAATAGTTTAGACGAAGTATAGCATTAAAGATAAATATGATAAGGAACACACCTTTGCGTAGTAGTTCCTTTAGCATTTTTGGGGTTGTTTGGTCTGTTCCAGGCGCTTTCCTTGCATTTAGGTAACTAATCTCCCGCTGAACTTCATTTGTGGTTAATTGTTTGGTGGCTGGTATATTCAATGGGATATCGGCTAGCTCTCTTTCTACCTCAATGTTTTGTTCATCGTTGTTGGGTGTGAATACTTTAGCTAGGTGCTCAGCGAATAATTTTGTTTTTTCTTCGTTGCTTCTGGTCCATTGTTTGGTTTGGTCCTAGTTCGTTACGAATGGGAGGAACTTGATTTTTTGGTTTCATGGAATTTTTTTATTGGTTTCCATATCTAGTTGTCATATCGATTTAAGTTGCTTGTATAGTTTGAGAAAGATCTTTCCTGAGCTTCTTTGATTTTGGATTTTAGTTGATTAGTTATTCTATTTAATGTTGTTTAGTCTGCGGGAGTATGGGTTCGGTGCGATTTTGCTCTTGCTTTTCTCTTTTGTGATATAATTGTCTTGATCTCCACTGGGATGTTGTGTATTTTGCACCTTGTAGTTGTTATTGGTGTTGCGTGTTGTGCTGCCTTTTTAAGTGTGTTGTTTAGTGTTGATACCGCTACATCAATTTCAGTTGGAGATTTGAGACCTACTTGCAGATTTCCTTCTCTATTTTATATTGATACCCATCCCATTTAGTTTTATTGTGATGTAGCCTAGGAATTAATGTTCTATGAATAACAACGGTGCTTATAGTTCCTATTATAGGCGAGAGATCGTAGCTTGGAGTGACTTCCATATAGTTAGGAGATATTCCACTAGTAATAAATAGGTCTAGTAGGTTAGGAGTTTTATTAGGATACATAGGCCAATATGTAGGAGTCCCAGTTGACAGAACGTGATAATTCTTTTCACCAGTTCCCTTCCTTTGGTTGTTGTTAGGCGTGAACCATATAGCATGTGTTTGCAGTTGAAATCTCCACCTGCGATGAATTTGTGACCCAACCTTTCAAAGAAATCTCTAAAGTTTTCTTTCTTTAGATTATAACGTGGTGGGCAGTAAACTGATGCCAAGGTTAGTTCATATAAACTCAACTTTACTTTTATCACTGTAGCTTGCAGACAGTTTATGGCATTCTTCGATAATTCCACATGTTTAATCGTGCTTTTTATTAAAATTGCTGTCCCAGCATGAGCAGTGTTATCTGGACGATTTGCAAAATAAGTGGTATAATGTGGTATTCTGAAATAGGATCTGTCTGTGAAGTGACTTTCGCTTTTTAATAGGATATCAATTTTGTTACAATGGAGAAATAGTTCTATTTCATTTTTATGTTGTAGAAGGGTTGAAGGCCATTGGCATTCCACTCTGCAATGTTACGAAACCTATTGAATTTTGCTTATAAGCGCTGTGAGCATGTTTAGAACCATGCTCTTCTGTTGGAACATGCCATTGAATTCTTCCAGAAATTTATTCATAGTGTCGTTTATGTTAGATTGTGGATCTCTGCTATTATTTATCGCATGTGCGTAAGTTCAAGGATGCTGCTGCTGTGGTTGTTGTATGTGTGACCTTTGCATTGGATTTGTGGAACTGTTCTATGCGATGTTTGCAATGTGTTGAATATTTGGTCGATTGTTTGTATTATTTGGTTTAAACAGTTTTTGGTAGAATTTACAACATTTGTAGTTAGCAGGATGAGCACTATCGCATAGGGCACACCTGGCTGGGGTGTCTTTATTTTGTTTTGCAAGCTGCTGTATTATGTGATCCGCCGCATTTGACACATACATATGGTTTGTTGCAGTATATTCTGGAATGACCGTATTGCTGGCACCTAATACATTGTATGATACCTTTACTCATTCTGGGTGGTTCTACTTGGATAGCTCTATTTTGCAAATTTGTTAGTTTGTATATGTCTCTGTTGTTGTTTGCTGGTTCTAAGTCATCAAAGAACAGATTAAGAGGTTCTTTTGTTGCTCTACATGACCGTCCATTATGTTTCTAACCTTGTGTCTACTACTTGCTAGTTCTGCTGAGATTTCTTTTATCTGTTGAGTGATGCAAATGTTTGATCACAATTCTAAAGGCACATTAGATATTTTGTTCTCTACATCTTCCTTGTGGCTTGTACCTTGATTTGTTTCACGTAAGGGGCTGAATCTGTTGTTTGTTTCTGTCTGTTGAGAGGCATTTACTCTAATTTTCCTATTTAATTGTGTTTTTGCTTTTAACTGCCTGCTATGGATTTTCCGTTGTTGCATTGCTTTCGTTATCATCAAATCCTAAGAATTGCTGGTAGATGACATTCTGTGTAGGTATTGGTTTTTGTTAGGTGCTTGTATATTGGGCATTGTTGTTGGCATAATGAGCATTGTTGCTGGCCTGGTTAATTACATACTGAGGTTGTGTCATATACAAATTACTATCCCATGGTATTGGTTGTGTGAAAGTTTGGGTTGGTTGGTGTTGTGGTATTTGTGTGCTGTAGAATGGGATACCCTGTATGATATTACTTGAAGAAACCATTGGTTGGTTATAATTTATTCCAGGTCCATTAAAGGCCGGTAATTGATTCATTTTTTATTCACTAAACTTTGATATTTAATAAATTTGGTATTTAATTTTTGTCCATTTTTTCCCGAACTATTTTATCGACTATAGTTTACTTATCTGCTTGCCACTGTTTTGGTTTCTTTATAATTTTTTATCACTACATTCATTAACTTTTTATCGGAAATAAATACGTCTGTCGCTGACCGAGGATGGATTATTACTAGGAATGCATGTTAAATTATTTTTTGATTACTTCATTACATAAAAGTCCCCCCTACTCCAAATAAAATCCTGGATACGCCACTGATACAGTCTAATATATGTCACTTGTAATTACAATAATTAGTCACTAATTATTAATGTGATCCTTCTTGCGTTTGACAATTTGATGAAATATGACTCATAATTCTGCTTCTATATTTTAATTTAAAGAGCTTCAATGTTGAAAATATCTATACAGTGCTGGGAATATTCTTTGGTAACATGTCCATAAGCGACAAAGTGTTAGAACTGTAATAATCTACGCTGACTTGAGATTGTCTTCCTCACCATGCCTCTCTCTAACACACTGGCAATGCCACGTGCTTCTTACATTTTTCCGTTGACTGTGAGGCGATTATTGTTTCACGTTAGAATTAAATGAGGAATGATTTCTGTTATTACTAAAAAAGGAATATTGTATGGGTCCTTATACTTTAAACGTGTAGATTGAAAATGAAGAGAGGGAATAGATAAAAATAGAAGAATTACTCTAAACGAAATCGTTTTAACAGGAGGTTTACGCTGATCGTTCAGAATTTAATATTTACCATTTTATAATATGTACAGTATTTAATTATTGAGTTGCAATAATAAATTCTTTCAAAAAGTAACCTATTCAATGTCACTATCGTCGATTTATTGTTTATCATATTATAACCATTAGCATTATTAGATTTTCAACCTATAATGATTGGAGTTATAGTTGAAAAACAATTTAATAGTTTGTGCAACGATACTTTTTCGTGTGTTAAAGAAAATAGGTAACACACTGAATATACTTGTATACATTATCGTTTATGGACTCTGTGTTAAACCCCATGTTACCAAACAATATTCCTAGCACTGTATACACTATATGTGTATTTTAAGACATAATGCTCGTCACTGTTTTGGCTGACAGCTATTGCTTCAATAGCTGCAATAATTTTAGTTTAGATTTTAAAATTCTGAAAGACAGATTCAGCAGTTATCAGGAATGTTATGCAGAGGGAAGCCATTTTTAGTGCTAAAATTCCTGGACTAAAGATCTGACCACATTAATGACTGATTAAAATTTATAGTAAGGAGTATGACAATATAAATATCCCGAATTCTTTGACTATACATTCTGGAATTTCATGATTAATATATTTTCTAACCCTTGACAACTACCTCTTTTTACAATAACTGAAAATTATAAATACTTATGGTAAACAGTTCATTTAGAAGGTGAGTTTCCCTCTAAAATTATCTGGTTTTCCTTTATTTAAACTGTGCTCAGAATAAAAAGAATTCGGATATAAAAAATGTTAATTCTCCTTATACTGTTGTAGCTATATATTAAATGTATTTTGTTTTCTTTTTTACAGTTTTTAAATATTTTTAGATCTGATTGTGTAGTACTTGTATGCTTTTAAATATTATATAATTATATATACATTTTGTAGTTTCATTAACCCTTAACTTTATCGTTTTCAGGGCAATTTTAAAAGTTTTACTCCTGTAGCTGAACTATTTCATGTTCTAGTTCTGGAGATTTTTGCTCCTCGAATTTAATTAATTCATTTTTCAATAGAGTGTTCTGAAATTTACAAAAAAAAACTGTGCATCATTTATTTTTGGATTAAGTAATGTGTTGTTGTTTTCTTTTAATGGCATAAACTAGTTATGGGCAAACTTTTTATAAGAAGTGTCAGATGAAATAGAAAATTATCTAATGAAAAATTGAAAAAAAGTAGTTTTTGATTGTACACCTCATAAAACTTATATGCTACAACGAAGAAAAAACGTTACAAAAATTGATTCTTTGTTAGAAAAGTATGAAGGAGCTTCTAAAAGTTGTTCATAATCTGGTAGAAATTGGATCCAGATGATTCGCAGTAGTGAAGCTAAATAGTGGTCAGTCAATAGGTTTCTAACTGTTTTGGGAAGTTTCATACTAGAAAAATGTTCACAGATGTAGAGGGACATGCAAAAGTAGAAATTATATTTCGAGATGTCCAAGTCCTGTTTGATAACATTGAAATCTTGGAATCTATGTTCATACTCGTCAAGACTTTTCTTATAGCTCTTAGATTTGTCTTTCCTAACTGCAATAATTTTTAGTCTTGGAAAATGTGTAGTCTTTGTTAACTATTTTTTTCAGAAATAGATTCAATTGTATTTTGAAACTCTTTTGGTAGAATTCCAAATATCATGAGATAATTGATACCTTTTCTGGAGTTTAAGGTACAATGTATTAACCCCCCAGTGCCTGACCCCCTATATCTTTATTGAAAAATGATGTTACTCAGTTCTCTATTAGTTACAGTCTAGAATAACACAAAAATATGAAAATTTTAACAATTTGTATATATATAGTCAAATTAAGGGATGTCTAAATATTCATACGCTAGGCTTTAGTGAAACATTGTTTATTGGATACTATTCATCATGATTTGCATAAGATAACTACAAACTAGAAATTATAAAAAATGCTCATGGAGTATGATAAAGTCTGAAACAGTCGATATGAAGTCCTATGTTACATTTACTGCAAATGAAGGTGACACACTTATGACATCATACACAACGCCGCTGTGTGGGATTTTTCATCGGCCAGTATTCAAGCCTATCGTATCTTACATCATTAAAAAAATGTGATGTTTTTTGAGGCATCAGGATACGAGGCTTTCGAGTTGCCGACAAAGGAATTACAATTTGACGGATGAAATCTACTTGTTTCATTCGTGGGTGTAGATTTCAGAACAAAATCCAAGCATTGACGATAGATGCATTGATACAAAAGCGAATAATTGGCCAATACCATTTTCGGCTTCTAATATTTATTCGATGTCTACCGCGCCATTGATCCAATAAATCTACACCATCCATTCCATTATTGTACTCTTGGATCAATGATGGCTGTAAAACTTCTACCTTCTGTTTTCGAACTTGACTGTAATGTCTGCAAACAGTGGTTTTATTGAGCAATTCGTCACATCTGTTGGTAACTAATGTAACTTGACTGTTATCGTGTCAACGGATCTGTTAGACCATATACAGAATCCCGGAGATGCTTTTTCAGATCTTTCAAAGGAGCATTTTCAATGCGATCAGTTCGAATGGTTCCTGTGACTATAATATGCTCACGCTTCATATCTTCCAGCAAAGACAAAGGGTTGAAATAATTATCTAAAAAAATTTCGCTTCCTTCAGGAACGAAGTCTGATACGAGTCTTTTTGTAACAGAGCTCCCAAGAGACACTCCTAGATTCTTTTCAGTTTTTTCTTCGTAAAGTTCAAATTTTACACAATAACCATTTGGGTTATTCAAACACCAGAATTTGAACCCAAATCGTATGGGATAAATTGTTTGAAATGGTGACGACCATAATACGGTTCCATCGCTTCATCCAAAGACCACACTAAAGGTAAAGGATCAGCAAATTCCTGAAATTTTGAAGACATATGATTCAATATTCGTCTTACTTTCCTGCATTTGTCTTCAGGATCTGTGGTATTATTGTCACTGAAATGAAGGTATTTCAGTATTTGCAGAAATATATCGCGAGACATAGCACTAGAAACAGCTGTGTTGAAAGTATCCGCCGATGTTTCCTAATACATTCTCCAGTTTGGTAGTTTCACGTACCCCGACAGAAGTAAAATAACCAAAAACTTGTAAAATTCTTCCGGAGTAACTCTTGTAGTTTGCGTATTTTTGTGATTCGGAACATATCTGTTCCACAAACTCCAATGGCCAGAATAATTTGAAAAAGTCGATAGGCCCACCTCCAGATGCCATTATCTCCTCTACTACATTAGACTGACTTTGAGCTTTATTTTTAATTTTGAACTGAGTTTGCTCTTCCTTTTCTTCTTGAAACTGAATCGGTTGCCAAGAATGTTTAGGCTTTTCAACCTTCAGTTTTTTACTTTTTGGTTCTTTCCTCGCTTTTGCTGACGTTTCTATTGCTATTTCTTTTCTTTCATTCCCACGAGTGAGAATTTCAATTTGAGAACACTCACCCAGTAGTCCAGGACCTAACAAATGTACACTGTTACTGTTCACTATATTTTCTTCCTCGGCAACCTCGTCTACATCTGTATCTGCATCTATTTCTGGCGGAAACAAAATTATATCTATAGACTCCGCTTCGGCTAATTCCTCTTCATTGTCTGATTCTTCTTAGCATGCTAATAACTCTTCAGCCGTCAATTTTTCCTGAAAGTAATAAGAAAAATAACACTGGATTCTACAAAGCCTTATCTCATAAACATTGATTTTAATTTTTGTGGTCATGAATGCCCAGCGTATGAATATTCATACGACCTAATTGACCGTTATATAATATCGTTCCCTCAAAGCCTACCTCTACACAGTCCATCAATTACCACAATTAGAGTCCTACTAAATACAGAGTAATGAAAAATTATACTAAAACTGAAACACTCGTTCCAATATTATATCTCAATTTACTTTGCCTCCCATTTTGAGAAATTTCTCTTGCCACGCACATTGGTATTTGATGTAGAGGCTATGTTTATAATACACCGATCCAAATTATCTGACAGAATGATGAACTAACCACACATAGCAACGACATTTTTTTCATAGAAAACTACAGTGACTATATACGAGACAGTGGCGACAATAGGGTAACCCGTTTTTGATTGGCTGGCAGTTTGGCAGCCATATTGAGGCCAAAATCTCTTTGTTTACGTTTGGTGTATACGAAGTTTCTTATAATGCTGGTTATACTTGTGATTAGAATTATTGGTTTTGTGCTTTTTTGGTGAATATTCAGTGAAAAAGAGGTGTTTTGCCCTTACACAATTGAAAGACTTGTATTTGGACTTATAAATAATCTTATTTCGAATCGGAAAATTCGTGATATTTGGTAAGCTAGCTTGCTTAACCCTAGAAATTGTATACTATTTATCAAGTTTTGATTTTTCTAGATAATAACATTTGAAATGCCGGGCTATGCTGCAATACATTGCAGCAATTCTGCTAAAAAAGGGTTTCTCATGAAACGTTTTCCTAGAGATCCATCTAGAAGAAAAGAATGGCTTATTAAAACTAGAAGAGATCATTGGACTCCAACAGACTATTCATGTTTATGTGAGGTAGGTAGAAGCCTTTGTTTTACGACTTATAATTGTTATATCTAATTTAAAATTATTGTTTGTCGTTATTGAGATAAAATTGAATGTAAGATTTTGTTTAAGATTCATTTTGCTCCTGAAATGTGGGAGCGACCTCGTGTAGATGGCAAGAAAATTTTAAAGTCAAATGCTGTTCCTACAATATTTTCCTTTGTGGAACCAAAACCTAAAAGGAAATCCCCAGTTCCAAGGAAATTTATTTCTCCAAAAAAACCTAAACATTTGTCGGGTAAGTAGATATCTCTTAGTAATTACAACAAATCCCCACATAATAATGAAAAACTCTTAGTTTTTGTCCTATTAAATGTGTTTTGTTGCAATTATAGTTTAATCATTAGTTCTAGGTGAAAATATAGCTCTAGATGAGACTGTGCCAGTGGAATCACCGGAACCATCTACTTCAAATTTAGCTTTGGATGTAGAATCAGGTCAACAATTGTCGATATCTAAAAGCAGTTTGAGTGAAGACAGTCTATCCACAGCTCCCTCACCGTTAATATCAGAAATTGATCCAATTAGTGAAATAGCTCAGTTACAGCTTGAATTAAACAGGTACAAGAAGTTGTACGGAAGAGAAAAATGTAGAGCTTATCGATACAAAAAAACTGTAAGAGCCACACGAAAGAGGTATTTTCATTTTTAGAATTGAAAGTGGAGCAATTTTCAACTCATGAAAAGGATTGTGTCTTGGTTTTGGATGAAATGGCTATCACTCCAGGAAAAATATATGATACCTCCTTGAATAAATATTTTGGAGATGTTACTCTCCCTGAACATTCAGGCTTGGCGACACACATCTTAGTGTTTATGCTGGGAGGTATTACAGGGCGTTGGAAACAGGTTGTGGCCTATTACTTCACCAGTGACTCTGTCAACGGAGCTGTCATGAAGAATATTATAATAGATATATTTAAAAAAGCCGAACAGCTTAATTTGAATATTTTAAGTATTACATCAGATATGGGTCCCTGTAATCAAGCTTTGTGGAAAGCTTGGGATATTAAAGCTGGAAAGTACAGTCCTATAAAATGCAAGATTCTGCACCCATTAAATAATGATAAAAATGTATATGTCTTTGCAGATGTTCCTCACCTATTTAAAAATATTAAATCTATGTTAGTGACAAATAAAATCATCCAGTTACCAAATAATATTGTTCTAAAGTATGGACTACCCTCTAACATGATCATGTCCAGTCATATCTCAGACATATTAAATCATCAGAAAGATAATTTTTTTAAACTTGCACCGAAACTCTCAGAAGAAGATCTCCTTCCGACACATTTTTCTCAAATGAAAGTGTCAACTTCAACTAATGTTGTTAGTCACTCAGTTAGTAGGGCTCTCAAATTTTTGGCTGAAGAACTTGATAAACCAGAATATTTAACAACGGCATGGTTTATTGGCCAAGTAAAAAAATGGTTTTATTTAATGACTTCGAGACATCCTTCTTGTGCTCTAAGCAAATTTAATATTGACATTTATAAAGAAACAATATCATTTTTGGAAGGATTTATAAGTTTATTTTCAGATATGTTGATTGGCTATAAAAAAATTTGGAAACCTTCACAAACGGGTGTTCTAATCTCAACACAATCAATGTTAGAACTACAGTCAGAATTATTGGAAAAAAAAATTATGAATTTATTTTAACTAGCCGATTTTCTCAAGACTGCCTTGAAAATTTATTTAGCGTGTTGCGAAGCAAACAAATAGTACCGAATGCGGTACAAGTTAAAAATAACTTGAAATTAATATCTGTATCACAGTATTTAAAAAGTGGAAGTACCAGTAGTTACGAAGAAGATGAACGGGAGTTTCTTGGGGGATTCTTGGATTCTCTTAAGGACTTAAATACAGTGTATGATGAAGTAAAGCTTCCAAGTGAATTAAAGACTCCCTCATACAATTTAAATTTCAGCGAACTTAATTCGTTATATAATATTTCAGGATATATTTTAAAAAGTATTGTGAAAACTTCAAAAACTTTGTTGCCTGTGTAGGTGCAGCAGGTTCAAAAAAACCAATATATAAGAAGTTTTCAAAACTCTCTTTAATCAAAAGATTTAAAGAACAATCCCTTTTTTTGTGACTGAAGAGGTTTTTTATTATTTTTTAGAAATGGAATGTGTTTTCTTAAAATATTTAGATATTGTTTCACTCCAGAATATAGACATAAAAGAATTTTTTATAAAGGAAATGTCGAAAATACATTTCAATTTACCAAATTGTCACCAACTTAAAAGCAAAATAATTAATAGATTCACTGTTTTCAGGTTGAAAATTAGTTTAAAAAAATTTAAATCCGCCTCAAAAAAATATAGTAGTAAGTCATAAAAAAGTTTACCATAATTATCAAATAAAATCAATAAAAGACAAATAACACATCAGAAATTTTATTTATATCAATTTTTATAGTTTATAATCCTGACGATGCAAATGTAATCTAGGAAACCGATCAAGTAATATATGTTATATTTTTGTTGTTGAATTTGTTATTTATAGATTTTACTTGATAATTAACTGAATCTATGGTTATATTTGAAGACAATAACAGTTGTACCTATAGCAATATAATTTTTTGCATGATTTGTCCCCTATCATACTATACAAGCAATTAATATTCATTATTATTTTGTATCATTATTTATCCTTATTATATAGTAAATATTATAAGGTAAAAAAATAAAAATTGCGTGTTTTATTTAAATATACCCATTTCCTATCAAAATCAAAGATATATAATGTATATTTTCATATTGTCCGTATTTTGTGACACCAAACGTAAACAAAGAGATTTTGGCCTCAATATGGCTGCCAAACTGCCAGCCAATCAAAAACGGGTTACCCTATTGTCGCCACTGTCTCGTATATATACAGTGACTATATACAAGACAGTGGCGACAATTGAGTATAAGCTCCGCCCATCCGCCATTAGTTTGCTAATTTTTGTTTATTTACATTTGACTATATGCAACTAAATAACCCTTTTTAAAAGGGTTTTACCACTTCTAAACTAGTTTTGAATGTGCAATTTTGAATAAAAGCTCTTTTATTAGGTGAAACATAAAATATTTCTGGAAAAAGTGGACCGATGTTAATAAAAATCTTCAAGGATGTAATGTTGTTGCATACAAAATTATGGATGTATCTCTACCCTCTGATAAAAATATAAGGTGAGTTCTTAAATTCTGGATTATAATGTTAAATGTCATGCTAAACAAATAGATACTACAATAAATCGTAATGTGTAGTGTAGGAATATGTACTATAGGGAGACTTTCTTTAATCTATGATTGCAGCATATCTAATCGGAGCGGAAATAATGCCCCAGGCCTCTTAACAAAAGCAGGTAGTAAATTAGATAGAAGTATGCCACAGCGGGATGTTAATTCCTATTCTTGTGTGAATAGGAAAAAATAAAATATTTTAATTTGACTTGTTATTGGGATACAAATTTGGACTATTACGGTTTTAGTCAGAATTATATCCAATATCAGTACAGAATTAGGAAATAATTACCCTATGTTTATTTTTACGTCTAATCTGAAATTAATCAATGAATGTTACAGACTGTACCTGCAATTCTGACAATGAAACTCCACCAGAAAAAATGAAACACAGACCTATTTAATATTTATGTAATTAAATGTTTACACTATTTAATAAAGAAGATACTATGAAGCTTATATCTAATATTTTTGGTCATTGTACATGTCATAATGCCCCAATATTTTTGAATTTGTCTCAGAGACTTTATGTTTAATTAAAAAATCATCAAGCAAAGAAATAATAAAATAAAAAATGTTGTATTGCAATTAAATATTGAATATTCATAACAAATGACCAGCAGTAGATTTACTAGCTAATTTTTTAGCAGCACTCTTATTCTTTTTTGAACTTGTTTTAATCTGAAATACAATGTAGCTTTTAATAATTTTATTTTTCAATTTGTGACAATCGGGTATTATATTTAGAACTAAATTTTCTTCACACATTTTTTTTGACATAAAAATCTTGCCAATTGTCCTTTCTGGTCTTAGCATTGTCCTATTACAAATAAAAACAAAATAATTTTTAAAATACTTCAATTCTTATGCAACGTTGTATAGATATAAGAGGGTTTAGGAATAACAAGAAACAACTGGTAAAACTCGAGAATACTTTTGTTTTAATTTAATCGATGAATTCAATGTCTAAAACTAAGCTCAAAATCCACTGTAAAAACCAAGGAGATTTGGTTATAAAAAGGCCAAAATAGATATTTATTTGAGCAATATATGTATTAATCACTAATTTTGTTAATCTAAATCATATATAACAATACAAGTACAGTAATATTAAACTTATCTACTATACTTATAGCTTAACCAAAAACCTCAAGTGAAAATGGTGTATGAAATAATAATTATAGTCCCAAAGCAATTAATAATACACTAATAACGTTTATAAATAGCACTTAAACACCAAATTTTGCACTAAAACTTTCAAAAACCAAAAACTGTGGTAAGAACACAATAGAACCAAATGGTAAATAAACAAACATTTAGCAAACTAATGGCGGCCGATACCACGTGACATAGATAACCAATCACTAGGACGACCATAATTGTCGCCACTGTCTTGTATATAGTCACTGTAGTATATAGTCACTGTATAGAAAACTACATCGCAGCGCCATCTGTTACCGAAAAGCCCATTTGAAAAGTGAATAAATTGCGTATGAATATTCATACGGTAGGGTCTGACGGGTTAATGTTACTGAGAATATGGGCAAGAAATGCGAAATCGGAAAGCCATCAAATGTTCACACTTGATCGAAAATCAAAGTATTCAGACTCTCTCGAAATCGTTTATGATTTATTGCCCGTGAACGAATGCTATTTAGTAACAAGTTTAACATCAAGTCTAAAGCAGATTCAGACAGAGCTTCATCATGTACGACACAATGAAGATATAATAATAAACACAGAAAAACCCTTAGAATTTTGAACATTTTATCAAAATATTCTGGAATTATCTAGAAACAGTTAGTTTCATTTAAAACAATAATATGAGTAGATTCCGCAAAGTATGGGCCGAGACAGTATATTTCCTATATGAAATAAACAAGAATAGCTGTTTTGTTTTTATTCTTCCCATTGAAAACTGAGACTTCTAAAGTTGAAGGTTGAATGATATGTACAGTGTTACACAACCTTGCATGTTTGGTCTAGTAAAAGCACACAAATAAAGATGATTGGCCTATGCAATAATACTTTTTTTAATCGTAGTTTTTGAATTGATTTTAGAAATACTATATAAAATGTCATTTATGAACAAGATGGAAACTAGAAATAGACAGTGAATTAACTAACGGGAACTTCGAAGTCCGCTTTTAAAAACTAACATTTTCTTACTTCAACAAAAATATATTTATTATAAAAATGATTAAAAAGAATGAATGAATGTCAACTAGAGTTTTCTATTTATATGATAGAACTGCAAGGTCTGCAACTTAAATCACCTTCTTGCTGTATCTTCTGGAAGGCTGAGATAATTCTTCCCGCCGAAGCTTCAACTCACGAGGGAAGAGGGAGTTGAATGGATGGTGATGCAACAACTGGAGCTTGGGTCTTCTTCCTGGGGTTGAATTTCTTGAAGACATATGCTACAATTGTTCCTGCTATAGCAATGTAAAATACTATAGTTCACACACTGGGTGTATGGGATATTCCGGTTGTCCATTGTAAGGGAAGTTTTCAGTGGACTGGTGTAAGATATCTGAAAATTGATTCAACTTGATATCTTCTAAGGGCACCCCTGGTTTTAGAGTTGGCAGTGTGTCGATCGTGATCTGGATATCGGGAAGAAGTATTGGTTGGCTATCGGCTATTGATTTTTCATTGGCTAGCGTCTGTGCAGTTGATTTAATCTGACATCCTATAGGGATTTCGATTAAAAATGTCCCCTTCAACTTTTTGACTTCTTGTTGTTGCTTGCAAGTGTCTTTTCATTTGAAAATACACCTAGCCAATTATTAGTGCTTCCCAGTGGGTTAAATTTTGACTTTGTTAAAGTTAAACTAATTTGTTTACATTGTGAGGTATTTTTCATGTCCAAAGCAAGAAGTTCACAAGGTGTGTCGCTGTTAATTTCTATTTCTTGTTTAGTTTTGGGGAAAGTTTTGATGCAATCGTTATTTCGAAATGTAAAATGTACTGACTTTTTAATTTAAATTTATCTCGAGGGATGATTGCCTTGAACTGACCTTTATAAGGTACAGGTAGTGAATACAAATGGTAATATTAATGATATATGGATAAGTTATAGGTACGTTAAGAATATAAGTTATTTTATTTTTATAGATGTAGCATTCGATTTTTATTATAGATTAATAAAGCTGGGTTATTTCAAAAATAATTTCAAAAGGAAGTTATGACTTAGGAATTATATTTTCTACTGATTTTAAAGCTAAAAAGAGATCAGATGTTTTCATGATGCTGGGATGCATGATGTTTAATTTTGCAAAAGTCAAAGAATTTTCTATATCTTGCAAAATTGAGAGAATAACTTCACACATGTCCAAAATCTGATTTATCACGTCTTTAATAAATAGTGAATTTCCCCTATAAACTGTGTTGATTATTAATTTTATTCGTTCTATTTTGGTATCTAATAGTTGTTCATTATGATTAATTTTTTGAACAGTGGCATTAAAAGTTTTTATTGTGTTAACAGACAGTGAAATTTGTGAGTTCAATTTAGATACTAAGTTTCTGCAGGTTATTTATTCAATTTATCTTTTGCCATCTGAGGCATCTAAATTACCTGTAATACACTTAACAGATGCGTATCTAGCCTTGTGGCGCCCGTGTACAGCCAGTACCCTGGCGCCCGTGTACAGCCAGCACCCTGGCGCCCTCTAGTCTAGTAGGAGCGGGGTCAAAATGGAATAAGTACTAACAGTTATACAGGGTGTTCACAAAGGTATGCACTTTTTTAAACTGCGACACCTACTCATGATAATACTGAACAACTTTCCCCAATTCTCAAAAAAAATTTGGACTTAGTATGGAGATCGATCAGCTGATTGACCAAGTCTCCATACAAAGTCCAAATTTTTTTTTGACAATTGACCATGTATTGCTTGGGGAAAGTTGTTCAGTATCATGAGTAGAAACCACAGTTTAAAAAAAGTGCATACCTTTGTTAAGGCCCTATATATTCAATCGGAAATTCGTATGCAAATGGTGCAATTTAAAATTATGTCGGGAAGCAAAATTTTTTTATGGGAAGAAAGGGGTTTTAAGAATGAAAAAAATCACAACTTTGTGGTTCTTTCAAAAATATTTATTTTAAAAACTACTTATAGTAACATAACAGGACGCTCGTCACATAAGTATATATCTTAGCCATAAATGTATTTACAAAAAATTTACTTTTCAAGCTTTTGCATTTGCGAAATCTTTAATAATGTCACTAACTTCAATTTTGATTTCGTGTTCAATAAATTTGTCAATCTACTTTGCGACAATGTTGATCTAAGGTAGTTTTTAATTATTTTCAGTTTAGAAAATGACCTTTCGCTATGTGCGACCGTGACTGGAAGTGTCAGGTATATCCTCAGCGCAGTGGACAGATTTGGGAACACTGAAATTAATTTATTCGTAAACAAGTAATTTAAAATGTCCAACGGCGTAGTGGAATCATCAATAAACATCGGTAATAATTCGATTTCATTATAGAGCTCGAACTGTTCCACATCTGAGGAGCCAGCATGGCTAAGTTTATTTTCTAAATTAGAGCAATGTGTTTTTTTGTATCAGTGTCCAAATCTTTCCAGTTTTTCAATTTTTGAAGAAATGAAAAAATTACATGATTCTCATTCAAAAGTTCGAACCGTTCGTCGAACTTAGTTATTGCGGTGTCTAACAAATAGTCGTAAAAATTTACTTTAAAATCTGTTTTCGCGTCTGTTATCGGTTCATCCTCCGCCTCATATCTGTCCGTTTTGTTTACATTTTTTAAATTTATTTTGGCGTTTTTGTTTTTGGGGTTTGGAACGTTTTTAGTTTGTGCTTTACGATGTCAGCTAAACAAACACAGTTGAAATGTTTTCTTTTTCAATCCCTTGGACATAGCTCCAAGGAGTAAAAGATGATTATTACTAGTCATTCTTCAAAAAAAAATAGATTCTGACAGAAAATAAACAATTTACATAGAAATACACATTGATAAAATTCGGAAAATCAAAAGTTCAGACATTAAAAAAAATAATCTACAAAACCAAACAACAATAAAAGGAAATGACAAATATTGACAGTCGACAGTCACGGATACGTAACAACGATAGGTGGGTGATTTGTGACAACGATGGCCGATGGTTTTAAAAGAGATAAGGGATTCTTTTGGGGGGTACGATATAATATAATGGGTAGTAGAGTTTAGCGACTAGTCGTGGATCATTGCGTTTTCTATATTTCTTAAACTATACGTTGAAATACTTTTTTATATCTTTATATTTAAAATAATTGAATGCAATTAAAAAAAACTGAAACGAGTAAATAATTAATTGAACAATCGTCAGTGGACCACTGCATTTCCTATTTTCATAGAACCGCTTTACACTTACGAGAATTATTGCGAAATTTACTCTGAAAATTTTCGTAACAATAATTTTTGCAGTTTTACACGTCATATAATTATTGCCAAAATTTTCAGAGTAAAAATATAGAACGAGTTCTATATTTTAATGGCAATAATTTAGAAAGTGCGCGAGAATCGACGCAGAAGCCAATAAGCCATAAATAAAATCAAAATAATAAGGGTGTCATGTGTCGTTATAAGAGGATTTTCAACCATTAATTTTTTATTTAGGAGAGTTAAGGTCTACCTTCTCTGCTTTGAAGCCAATTTTTTGACCATTGAGATCTTTGTTTTTTTGCGTTTAATTAATAAAACTAGCAAATAATAGCTAACTGCTATAGCACCTGACAGTAACTCTTTTTGTTTTGCAGGCATGGCTGTAAATACCAATTGAATTGCCAAATAATATAATATGAAAACTTGAAATTTTTTACAAAATAACCAAACATCTAAAATAAATGGTTCAAAAACAGCTGATTACTTAAAGAATGCGACACAGTATAACTACTATTAAAAAAAGCGAATGCGAATCGTGACAACTTCTTCCGAAAACATATTCTCTCTGTGCAGGCGTATGACATAAATTGTTATGAAAGTTTTTGTTGTAAACATATTATGTGTCGAACAGACAAGCGAGAAAATATTTTTAAAATTCTTATCAAAATTATAAATATTATTTTCAGAGTCAATTTCGCAATAATTCTCGTACGTGTAAAATACGGTTCTTAATATATGAACGTGTCATCTCACAGAAGATTTCTTAAATCGAACAAACCTCGCAATAACGAACTATAATTTAGTGACCACAGTCAAGTATATTTGAGATAATTTTACTACAGATTCAAGAGAAAGTTTTATCGAAGTAAACAAGGTTTATGAAATTTTAAGAAAAATGGGAATTTTTCAAATAACACATTCAATGTACCTAATTCTTTTAAAATCGGCATAAAATAGGGGGTCAGTCGGTGACTGGTTGGCATATTTGACAATCTTTGCAAATAGATACTGTAAAATACTTCTGGTATTTTAAACCACTCCTAGATGGCGCTACTGATTTGCAATATTGTAATTATAATAATTATTACTGTTTTTTGAGTTGACTTTTAGTTGTTAAAAGTGAAACAAAATTTAAAAAATTCATTTAATAATTACCTACAAGTGAATGTATACATATTAAAAATTGAAATTTGTTTTCCACTGTGTTATTTAAAAGGTATTATGAACAGCTGATTTATGGTTCATGTTTTCATCAGTTGCTAATTCTTCCGCTAGGCGTCAACACTTGTTGCAGGTTTCTTACGAATCCCATTTCAACAGTTGGTCACATTGTTAAACATTCGAGATTGGCTTGTGGGTTTGAATTTAAAACGCAGTCAATAAACAGAAGTTTTAAAATTCGTTGTCTATCTATTACAATAAAATGGAGGCTGCTACCCACGATAAAATGGAAACAAATACTGTACATAGTAGCGAAGCAGGTACGGAAGCTGAATCGTTCGAAAACTTAGACCTCGAAGAGGAAGAAGCATTTTTTCAAGACATTGATTTGTTAGTCGAACATGGCATTGCTGAACAAGACATAAAAGCCCTCAAACAGACGGGAATCAACACTATCAAAGGCCTTCAAATGACAGTAAGAAAGAATCTATTAAGTATTAAAGGTTTTAACGATGCTAAAATTGATAAAATCAAAGAAGCTTGTTGTAAAGTAGCTTCGAACACGGGATTTATGACCGCTTTAGAGGTATGTGATCAGAGGAAACAAGTATTTAATCTTCAGACAGGCAGTTCGAACCTTGAGTAAGTACAATTGATATTTTAAATAAAAAGGGAACATTTTTTTATATTCAGTTATTTTTTCTTAAAAAAATATTGTTGTAGCAAATTGTTAGGGGGTGGCATTGAATCGATGTCAATAACTGAAGTATTTGGTGAATTTAGAACTGGAAAAACACAATTGTCACATACATTGTGTGTTACAGCTCAAATGCCAGGAGAAAATGGTTATATAGGTGGAAAAGTAATGTTTATTGATACAGAACATACCTTGTATCCTTTGTAACTTATAAAACTGATGTTTTACACATTTATAATCATTTTATTAATCAGTACTAACAAATAAATTATACAGTGTGATTTATTAATAATGCCTAATCTCTATACTATAGATTCTAGGCTTGGAAATATGATGATTCAGCCAAATATATCTCATATGGTTTTTAATTTAGCAGTTCTAGTTACACCTTTTGTTGCTTTAGTGAATCAAAGCATACTTTTTTCTCTGTTCAACTACAATTAAAATAATAAAAATATATGAAAGAGTTTCGTTATCTCGTAAACCTGTAATATGAGCTAAATCATATTTTGGGACCTCTAGAATCTATAGTTCACCTTCTCACTGAAAATTATAAGCTATATCTACTATAAGAATGTTTATTTTCTTTGATTAAAAAATTCAGTCGACCTGAACGTTTACGGCCTATAGCTGAAAGGTTCAACTTGGATCAAACTGCTGTTTTAGAAAATATTCTTTATGCCAGAGCCTATAATTCAGAACACCAATTTGAGCTATTAAACAAGTAAGTTTTTCATTATATAAATTATCAGGAATAGTGTTTAGTAAAGATTTATAAAAATTTGAAAAAATACTTGAACGGGAAAAGAATTTCAAGCATTTCCTAAATTAAAAACTTATTCTTTTCAGGTCTGTAGGATTCAGGATCCTCTTGTATTCATAACTTACATTAGTTTCCACTCTTTGCTATTTTTTTCGTTTCTTTATTTTCATTATTTCGTTTATTATTATTATTTTTGGGTGAACGTATTCCAAGAAAGACCCCGTGATGTTTGTGGCATACAAGATTACAAATTTTTGCTTTATTCTGTACCTTGACTCAGGAATATCAATTTTTTTAAGGGAACTTCTTAGTTTCCCCATACAAGTCAAAATGATTGGAATTAATATCTTAACTTCTTCAAGATTCCGCATTTCTTTTATTTCTGTCTTCAGTTCAGCATAGATGTTTAGTTTTTTATTGTTCTTATCTTCTATGTTGGAATTATTTGGGACCGATATGTAAATTCATCAGAGCTTACTTGTATTGTTTTTCAAGAGATATCGGGATTGTTGTATCTTATTGTTAAGTCGGTCATGATATAGGAGAAGGTTTGTACTTGTAGGATGGCTCTCATCTTTTCCGTATTTCTAAATAAAGTATTGTAGAAATTTTCTCGTGTTGCTCTAAATCCAGATATTTGGTTTTAGCCAGGTTCTAGTAGCTAGATAGAATGTGTTTTACGATTTCTGTTGCGCTTTCTGCATTATTATTATATTTGTTAATTACTTTCTTGCTACTATTAGTATCTTTTTGAACTATCGTTATTTACTTATATCTACAATTTCATAACATTGTTGCATCCTCATGGACAGCTAGGTTAACAGCATCTTCTGCAAATGTGCTTGTTGTAATGTTATTTGATGTAGAAATGTCTGATGTGTATATTAAAAACAATATTGATCCAAGTATGCTGCCCCGTGCTCCAGACTGAATGGGTTGCAAATGAGGAACTTTATGGTAAATATTTTCCTAGAATAACTGACAGTCAAACAAATAGTGCTATCTTTGTTATAAGATGTACCACTATTCCATCTAACAGATTTATATATGGAGAATTCAAATCTGTAGTTACTGACAAAAACATGAGTTATATCACTTTTCCTTTAATAACATCAAATAAAAATCTTAAGTTCTTGTCCTGGATGGGTGTTCATAGTAATTGGGTGCGTATTTTGAAAAATTTTATATTAAACAGCGGTTCTCAACTTGAAGTATACGAAGTGCTGGGGATTCGCCAAGTGATGTTGCTGTGGTTCCATGGAAAGATGGCAGAACTTTATAGACGCATTGCTGTATTCACAGACAAAGTCTTGCCTGCAAAGGTCCACCTACAGATCTGAAATCTGATCTTGAAAAAGCTGTCAAAATGGTCAATATCATAGCTTAGACATGAGGTGCAACAGTTTTTTTTGAAGAAACATCCTTCCACTTATCATCAAAATTGCATGACACGTTTGGTTCCAATAATTGGCTTACTTATCTGACAAATTAACAATCTGAACGTATCTATCCAAGAAGAAAAAAATTAAGCTTTGACGCAAATGCATCCTTGAGGGCAAGATAAAAGTTTTTGAGACTTTGTATGGCTGTCTTGAACAGAATGAGTTGCAACTTTCTGGTGATATCAAACTGCAAATATCTAAACACATGAAAGTGTTGAAGTTCCTTCGCAAAATACTTTCCAAACTTGAAAAAAATGTTCAAGATCCATTGTCTGAACAATATGTTCAATCTTCAAAATTGAGTATTGCAGAAAATGAAACAGTCATTGATCTTTATACTGACAAGTACATTGAAATCCGATTTTAAAAGGAATATTTTCATCAAGTTTTGTTAGATATCAGCACTGAATACTAAAGTCTGTCTGATCTAGCAATCAAAAATTATTGTTTCCGTTTCCTGATAGAAAGGGCGTTTTCCTCGTACGCTTTCATAAAAAAACCAGTACAGAATCAAACTGGATGCTGCCCCCCGACTTGCCATAAGTTGAATCAGACTTCAAAAAGCTAAGTGAGGAGATGCAAGGACGGGGCTCCCATTAGTTTCAGAACAGAACTCCTTGTTTTTATTTTGAACAAAATTAATTAATAAGTGTCTTATTAATATGTTATGGATTTTTGAAAGGTGGTTTCTATTCTATTGTGTATGCTTTAAAAGAATTTAATAGTTACAGCAGATTTTACAGTTATTTATACGGGCACCAAATAAAATCTTTTTAAACTCATTTTTCTTATGCTAGTCTGAACTAGGACTTTTCAAAGATTCTAACTTAGGGGGTATAATTAGTGAAAATATATTTTCAAGGAGTACACTATGAAAAAAAGGTGGTGAACCACAGCTATACACTAATATTTGTATTTATATTTTAGAAGACTCTGAGATAGTAGGCAACACACTTTACCCAGTTTTGAACATCTGTGAATATTATTTCTTAAAAATGAAATGTTAATATCTGAAAAATAGTTGAGGTTAGTTGTATTTAGTGTCCAAAGTAGATTTGCTTAGAAATGCATATCAGTTGTTAATTATCCATTTTATGTAGGAACAAGACTTTCTTATTGTAAGCCACACTTTATACAGTTTTGAGCAGTAATGAATATTCCGAGAATTAATGCATATGTCTCAAAAAAGATTATGTTTAGGTTGAACCATTTTTTAAAAAACCATTAGCCATAATGGTTTTTTTTATTAAATCCTGCTGAGGACATTTATTCCAGGCTAGGGGTCTTAGGGGATATTCATGTAGAACCTCTGATATAGAAGTCTGTATCTATTTAATAACAAAGTTGTTGTCCACTGAAAAATACTATAATAAAATAATTGCAATTTCAATTCCTTGTAAAATAACCTCTAAGTGATTTCTAGATACAGCATGTTTACTTTTAGCGTTGCGGCGAAATTTCACGAAGAAGCCGGAATCTTCAAACTACTGATAGTAGACTCCATAATGGCACTGTTCCGCGTAGATTTCAACGGAAGGGGTGAAATAGCGAATCGGCAACAAAAACTTGGTCAAATGATGTCGCGTTTACAGAAAATCAGCGAAGAATACAACGTTGCCGTTTTCGTTACTAATCAGATAACTTCTGATTTTACTTTAATTAATGCAGAACCAGATTTAATGAAACCGGTTGGAGGAAATGTTTTGGCGCATTCTTCTACTACAAGGTTGTGTTTGAAAAAGGGAAAAGGGAATAGGAGAGTAGCTAGAATTTATGATAGTCCAGATTTAGAAGAAGACGAGGTCAGTTACGTTATTACTAGTGGAGGTATCGATGATCCTAAAGAGGCGGATTAAAAAAATTCAGTGATATTTTGGTTGTTTTTAAAATGTTTTTGTTTAAATTTAAAAAAAAAATCTTATGAATGTTATTATTAAGATTAAATTGTTGTTTTATTTATTAAAGTTGTAAATCCTTATGTTTTTAGTATGTAATACATTGTATACTAAATTATAAATAAATTAAATTTAAGAGCACAGCACAGATATGAAATATGTATCCCTAATGTGACAGACTTTTATAATAATAATATACGGTGCGGTGGAATAAGTGTTACCCACCCCTATTAACTACTCTATTTTTATATCTTAAGAAAAAAGCTCAAACAGGTCAATTTTTATATTAAACGTAGTATGTTATAACATAAAAGTTTCGTACCTGACATAATCCCTCTTCATGGGGGTGTCACCCCTTCGATTTTTTTAAATGAGAAAGTGCATCATGCGACACCTCATTTGAAACCTATTGGAACACTGATTTCAAAAATGTATAACACTTTGGTTCAAAAATTAACAGAGTCTGAGGTTAGGTTAAAAATATCTTTATTTACAATAATTTTTCGTTACAATTTACAAAGATAGTATGAAAATATGTACAATGAGGCCGATGTTATGACCTTCCTTACTATCCTTGTGTTTCCATGTTCGTGGTATATGGTTCCCTGCTGTTTGCATTACCCATTTATTCATTTGTTATAACTTACTTTGTCCCGCATATACAATTATGACGCCCCAGATGTTTCGACTGTTTTGTCCCTGAAAAGCGGCTGAAAAACAGGGTTTCGAAAGCGAACTGAAAGTTAGTTTGTGCGGGATGGCAACATGGCAGACGTTGTTTATAGTTTATAATATGTTTTTGCAGAGGACTATTTATGTTTTGAATAAGGGGTATTTTTTACTCCCTTATTTCGAAGTATTTGGTTATTGGGAATTAAACAACTTACTATGTGTATAAATTACCATGCAGAAGCCTACACCCACTATCAAGAGTGTCTTCTGCGCGATTGGCGGCTCTGAGAGTATTACGAAGATTTTCAGGGACACTGTATTTGTAAAAGTTTGAGGATATTTTAGTTATAAAGTCCTTGATAGTAGGTAAGTCTGCTTGTTCATGTAAACAAGAGGTTTTGGGAAGTCTTGGGAAAAACTGTTGTGTGTTTAATTGCCATGTGGAGACACTTATTCTGTACCACCTGCAGTGTGTGGAAATTGTGTTTTGTTGCTGTATAATAAATATACAGGTGCCACGTATGTGAGGATTGGTCGTATTATGTATTTGTATATTGTGATTTTGTTTGTGGGAGATAGACAACTACTCTTACAAATTAACGGATAAAGTTTGCTCATTGCAACTTTCGCCTTAGAAACTTGTTGCGCAACATGTGCACTAGCATTGGTGTTGCCATGCACAGTATAGCCCAAGTATTTCAGTGTATTACTGAGAGTAATATACTGCCCATCAATACACAGCTGAAGTTGCAACGAGTTTTTCTTTGATCTCTTCCTGAGTAACAAGTACTCTGTTTTGGCGGTGTTAATTGCAAGTTTATGGTCTCTCAAGTATGGTAGTATGTATGTATATGTGATTGGACATTTAGTAGTGCAGTTTCTGATGTTGTAGCTGATGATACGAAACAGGTGTCGTCCGCATACATGGCTGTTAGGATTTGAGGGGAGGTGGGAAGATCATGGGTAAATAAAGAATATAACAAAGGCGATAAGACTGAACCTTGGGGCTTGAACCCGGAATGGGCCCGCCAGACCGTCATTCACTTTAGAATAGAATTGTCTGTTTGAAATGTACGACTTTATAATTTTTATTAGGTAATTAGGAACTTTTAATTTAATAAGTTTATACAATAACCCCTCGTGCCATACGGAATCAATGGCTTTCTGTATATCAACAGTTACCATAACAGCTTTTTCTTTAGCAAAAAAGCCTTCTCTGATAAAGTTGAACACACGAATAATTTGTGCTACCGTGCTGTGTCCACCTCTGAATCCGTACTGCTCGAGAGGTATTATATTATTTTTGTCTACATATGTTTGTAATCTGTTCAAAATTGTTTTCTCCATCACCTTTGCTATGTTATTTAGCAAGGAAATGGGTCTGTAACTATCCACATAGCAATGCTGTTTGTTAGCTTTGACGATGGGGATGACATTGGCTATTTTGAGCATATCTGGATAATTTCTGGTCGATGAAATAAAACAATATAGTTTGTTTAAATCTTCATATATTTGAACTAATGTTCAATTTAAACTTGTTGACGCGTTTCACTAACACAGTAGCTTTGTCAAAACGAATGAAGGTAAAATATAAAAATGTCTTAATATATACAGTGCTAAATCTATTTACTAAGGTTAACAATGGTATTAAAAGATATTACCTGGAAATTCATTCACTACAAACATTCCTAAGCTATCTTCTAGGTAAAGAGGTTCAATAAAGGAGACTGATTGATATCTATTTGGTCGTTAAGGAGATTACCTGAATATTTATTTTTGTTAATCTCTAGGGCTTCTAATAAATTTAAACTAAAGGATTTACCGACTACATGGAGAATTTCAAAATTTGGGTCGAAAATGTGTTGGTTTTCTAATAAATGATTTGAATAGTTAGAATCTAATTTTTTGTTGTCATAGCTACGTTTGTGTTCCGAAATTCTAGTTTTAAAATTTCTAAAAGTTCTACCGATATAAATTTTATCACAATTGTCATTACCACATTTTAATTTATAAACTCCTGATTTGTTTAATTTTGAAGATTTAGATTTATTATTTTTAATGAATTTGGATAAATTGTGATCAGTTTTAAAGGAAATATTCATGTCTAAAGTTTCTAAAAATGATTTAATTTTTAAGGATAGTGTTCAAAAGTATGTTAAGCTTTTAAATTGTCTATTATTTTTATCTGAAAGGAATACTTGTTCTAAAGTCTGTTTTTTTATCTTTTTATTTATGATATTGTCAATTAAATTTGGATCGTAATTATTATTAACTGCTATTTGTTTTATGATATTTAATTCTTTGGTATAATTATTAATATTTAATGGGACTGTTAAGAGTCTGTGTATCATACTATTGAAAGCTGCTAGTTTATGACTGAATGGGTGGACCGAACTATTATGAATTGTAATATCTGTATGTGATGGTTTATGAAATATAGAAAAATCATGTTTATTATTTATATTTGGAATTGTAAGGTCTAGAAAGTTTATAGACTTATTTTGTTCAAGTTCTACGGTAAATTTGATATTATTGTGAATCGAGTTTATGTAAGTAATGAAGCTCTCTAATTGTCTATTTGTACCGATGAAGCTAGCTAAAATGTCGTCCACATATCGGTGCCAGTACATAAATTTTTTACTAAGGGGGTGTTCATGAATTATTTTTTCTATATTATCCATGAATATTTCTGCTAGTAGGGGGCTGAGAGGGTTGCCGATAATCAAACCATCTTTACTGCTATAAACCTCTCCATTGAAATGAAAATAATTTTGATTCAAACACACTTTTAATAAAGTAATTATATCAGAGTGAATTATAGGATTAACATTATTGTATGTGAGCAAGTTATCAACAAGAGTTATAATTTCTTTAGGAGGTATACTAGGGAATAGATTTGTTACATCGGACGATATGAATCTAGAATTATGGGGTAGTATTATATCTTGAATATTATTAATTAATTCCGTTGAGTTTTTAACTGAAAATCGAGGTATGAATGAACAATATTTAGAAATGACATCTATGAGAATCTTTGAAATTTTGAATGAAGGTGCTGTGAAATAAGAAACAACTGGCCTGATAGGGTACCCCTCTTTATGGAGTTTAATTAATGAATAAAGTTCAGGGTGTTGCGGATTGGGTAAAAATAATTTATATTTTTCTTTATCGTTAATTATTGATTTTACGTTATCTACTGCTAATTTTATTTCTCTCTGAAATTTATTAGTTGGGTATTTTTTAAGGGTCTCAAAATTGCTTGTCTGAATAAAATTGTTGGTTTTTAATAAATAATCTTCTTTAGGTAATGCTATTACCGTATTTCCTTTATCTGCTTTTGTGAAAATAAGACTATCTGACTTTGATTTTTGTTGAATTGATTTGGCGGCTGATAATTCAAAATTGGGTTTGTTAAACTCGACGAATTCTTTTTTAATAATTTCTGAAGCTTTGTGTTTTAGATTAGAATTATTTGGAATATTATACAAGTTAATTTCTGTTTCTATACCTAGTTTGTTGAAGTTATCCAATGAACATGTGGGTTGAATATTATGTTTAAAACCTTTTTGTAATAATTGAATTTCTTTATCTGAAAAAATTGTATTTGAAAGATTGACGAATCTATTAAAAAATTTATGTTCTGAGAATTTGGTTTGTGGGTTTCTTGATACTGGTTTGTTGGTTAATAATGACTTTAATTTACGTTTTTGTCCTTGGTACTTTTTGTGAATAATTACTTTAATCTTATCTCTTATGTCCCTATCTAAAATGTCAAACTCTATGGGATGTAGTATATGTGATAGTTGTGAATGAATTACCTTAACATAAATACTTGAACTTGAACAAAATAAGTCTATAAACTTTCTAGACCTTACAATTTCAAATATAAATAATAAACATGATTTTTCTATATTTCATAAACCATCACATAACAGATATTACAATTCATAATAGTTCGGTCCACCCATTCAGTCATAAACTAGCAGCTTTCAATAGTATGATACACAGACTCTTAACAGTCCCATTAAATATTAATAATTATACCAAAGAATTAAATATCATAAAACAAATAGCAGTTAATAATAATTACGATCCAAATTTAATTGACAATATCATAAATAAAAAGATAAAAAAACAGACTTTAGAACAAGTATTCCCTTCAGATAAAAATAATAGACAATTTAAAAGCTTAACATACTTTGGAACACTATCCTTAAAAATTAAATTATTTTTAGAAACTTTAGACATGAATATTTCCTTTAAAACTGATCACAATTTATCAATATTCATTAAAAATAATAAATCTAAACCTTCAAAATTAAACAAATCAGGAGTTTATAAATTAAAATGTGGTAATGACAATTGTGATAAAATTTATATCGGTAGAACTTTTAGAAATTTTAAAACTAGAATTTCGGAACACAAACGTAGCTATGACAACAAAAAATTAGATTCTAACTATTCAAATCATTTATTAGAAAACCAACACATTTTCGACCCAAATTTTGAAATTCTCCATGTAGTCGGTAAATCCTTTAGTTTAAATTTATTAGAAGCCCTAGAGATTAACAAAAATAAATATTCAGGTAATCTCCTTAACGACCAAATAGATATCAATCAGTCTCCTTTATTGAACCTCTTTACCTAGAAGATAGCTTAGGAATGTTTGTAGTGAATGAATTTCCAGGTAATATCTTTTAATACCATTGTTAACCTTAGTAAATAGATTTAGCACTGTATATATTAAGACATTTTTATATTTTACCTTCATTCGTTTTGACAAAGCTACTGTGTTAGTGAAACGCGTCAACAAGTTTAAATTGAACATTAGTTCAAATATATGAAGATTTAAACAAACTATATTGTTTTATTTCATCGTTCAGTATGGATCTTCATCAAGTAAAAGCCTCATCTATTCAATAATTTCCGGTCTTAATAATGAAATTTGCTATGTACGTGACTTGTACAATAGCTTTTTTTGGGAGATTCTTGAGTAGGATGTTAGGTATACCATCCTGCCCCGGCGCTGTTTTATTTTTAAGTGTAGTGATAATATTGTATATTTCTTGAGTTGTGGCTAAATTTTTTGTGTGTAAGGAGTGTGTGTTATGTAAATGGTTTTCGACTAAATGAATAATATTAGTATGATGAACTGTATTTGCTGTGTTGTTTGTAAAATTGTTTTGAAAATACTCTCCAAAGGCTTCTGCGATATCTGATTTTTGTGTTAGTGTTTTATCGTTAGCAATTATTTTTGAAATTTCCTGCGCATTTCCTCTTAAATTTCTAGTAACTCGCCATAGAGAGTTATCACTGGGTGATAACTTTTCTAAAAACGTTTTCCATGTGCAATTCCTATATTCTTTTATCAAATTATTAATGGTATTTTGGTAGTATTTTAATGTTTGTCTGTCATTGTCATCTCTGGTAACTTGCCATCTGCGGCGAATTTTGTTTTTGTCTTTTATTATGTTTAATATGTATTCGGGAAGGTTGTTGAAAATTTGGGGTTTGGGTTTCAGGGTGGTGGTTTTGTTTCTTGCAGCGATTATTATGTCTTGTAAGTTTTGTGTTATGTTTGTTAAGTGTTCTGTATCTTTAATTTTGTCTATAATTGTTAAGTGATCCTTTATGTACTTTCTGTATTGTGTCCAATTGGTTGTTGAGTAATCGTGTCTTATTGTAGGATTGGGGTGAATTGTATGAGTCATTTTTAGCTCAAGGAGGATAGGGTCGTGGTCGGAATTGAGGTCTGGGATGGTTTTTAGTTTAGTGATAGTGTTTATGTTGCGTCGAATAGCAATATCTATGGTACTGGGGGAATAATTATTGAAAGGAAAGTGGGTGGGATCGTCTGTACTAAATATATTACATTCTGAATTATCGCAGAACCTTTGCAGAGTATTTCCATTTGTATTTGGGTATTTAGCATAAGAGTCCCATAATGGATGTTTGCAATTTAAATCGCCCACTATGAGAACCCTATTATGTGTTTTAACGATATTAAAAAAATCTAATTCTGTTAGTTTCGTGTGGGGGTGGCTGTAAGCACCAACTAGTTTAAATTTATTGTCAATTAACAGTGAGATATGCTCAATTGATGAATTATTCGGTTGCAGGAGTTGAAAGTTTATGTCTTTTTTGATTAGTACTGCGATACCGCCTCCACCGACATTTGCGGGGCGGTCTTGTCTAATTAGACTATAATTAAGATTTCTAAAATTTATGGATTTATTTGGTTTAAGGAATGTCTCAATAAGAAAGAATATATCTGGTTTATGAGCATCGAGAAAATGGCGAAGAAGGTGGAGCTTGTTAATTACTCCATGTACATTACAGAAAATTATTTTGAGAGAATTTCGTTTTTGAATTCCTATTTTTCCACCTACCTGTCAAACTTGTCTATGCTTTGAACAAAGTTGTTATATATCGTAAATTTATCGAGCTTATTCTTCGCTTTCTTCATTTCGTGAAGTAAGTCAGTCACTGCCCTGGTGAGTCTGAGTTATGCGAGATGAACGGCTTAAAAGAACGTCACTGTCGATTTTTTCTCAAACCGTCACTGTCACTGTCAAATCATATTAAAGTAATTTCAGTTTTGTTACTACATGAAGATAAGTTTGTTTATTGTGAATAATAAAAATGGTACAACGTCGCAATTTACAAGAAAAATGCGAAATGGTTGTTATTTATGGCGAAGCTGGTCGTAATTATTATGAGGCGGTCAGAATTTTTAATGAACGCTTTCCTGACCGCCCAATAGACCGACATTATTTTAAATCCGTGGTCGGTAAATTTTTTGAAATAGGTGGTGGCGAAAATAAAAAACGGTCTGGCAGAAACCCTATATCCGAAGATAAGCAGGCTTCTATAGGGGAAAGGGGGGCTCATTAAACCAAATCGCAGATATTGACAAAATGTTGTCAAATAATTGTAGTTTCTTCCAGCAATATTTGATACTTTTACTTACATTTTGTCTAGGAAATATCGGTAAATTCATTTTTTCTAAAAAATTATCAAAGCTAAAAAAAGCTTGCATTTGGTTGATAGTGCCCCTCCGGTGGGGCACAATCAACCACGTCCTGGGGCAGTTTTAACCAGCAATGAAATTATACAACAGATCAGTGCAACTCTTTATTTTGGTAACAATACCTAGTGAGAAAAATATTGAAACATAAGTATAATCAAAACATACAACTTATTTGATATTATACATGGATAAGTTAATATTGAAAGTTAGTAAGGAAGAAGTCCGAGCAGTCTTAGATGAGTTGGGCTGTGGTAATTTTAGAACTAAGTCGTAACGGTCAACTGTAGATGTATCTTCGACCAAGGGGTAGTAGAATTTGAAGCCTGGCGTCTTACAACGCAAAAATTTTATTACAAATTCATTCAAGTTTATAACTTCTACGACTCTTCCAATGTAATAATATATGCTAGTCTTTAAAGGAAATTTCACCAAAACAAAATCATCTTGTTGAATTATATCATCATCTGTAAGGAGTTTGGCACTCTCCATGTCACTAAAATCATCCGACATATCGTCCGATGCAAGTTCAATCGATTCGTCAGTATCTGAACTACTTGTGCTTATCTTTCTTTTCTTCTTTGTTGCAACATAATCTTCTTTCTGTTCTGGAAATACTTGTTTGAGAACTATTTTTCTATTCCTCTCTTCTTTAATCCGTTTACGCCTTTCTCTCACGTTCGATTTCTTCCAAGCGATTCTTTTCAGGTGTCTCTGTAAAAATTCTAGACTTCCCTTTCCTTTCTTTCATGTTCTTAGTTTTTTTTATAGTGGGTCTAGGAATCGGCCTGACAGTCTCCTGAGTAATTTTGTGGACAGCAGATGTTGAAAGTAAGTCTGTAAAAAAGCTTCAAATAAAATTAAGAGAGTAGAGTGCTATGCTATATTACCTTTCCTATTTTTGTCAAGATCCTCATTAACAAACGAGATTCTTGAAATATTTCTTAAGGGTGGAGGTGTAGAAGAACCTTTTAAGGATGAATTTTTGGGGCGTTGATCGAGTATCTGCAATTTGAGAAAATGTATTTAATAATAGAATAAAAAAAGATCGAACATAGTTACATTCTGGCTTTGGATCTCTTGTTAAAGATGACGAACCATTCTCAGCCATGAAGAATCAGCATCAGTCTGTTGTTGGTGAGGTTGTTGGTCATGTTCTTCCTCATAATTTGCAAAACTGGGCAAAAATTCCTCTTCTTGAAACGCCAGTCTATTCAAAGGCTAAATCCCTGGTTTCTGGAATGATGTTGTAATATTATTCTGTGTGAAAGCATTTTGGTAAGCAATTTTCGTTAGATGGGCAATCTGCCTAATTTTTATCGTTTTTCCAGGATTTGAAGTCATCCAGTCATTGAAGGCAGTTGCGCAATAGTTCTTGAATGGGCCGTAAACACCGACATCTAGAGGTTGGAGCTTGTGTGATATATGTGGTGGAAATGAAAGAATGACGATCCCATTATTAGGGCAATAATTTATCCCTTTCACGGTAATATGGGATTTATGGTTATCCAGCAACAACGGTATTTTATCTTCAATTGAGCAGTTTGTTTGCTGCTTAATATGCTCCAGTACACGTAGAAATAGATCTCCTGTCATCCAGCCAGAATGGTTTCCTAATGCTAAGCTAGAAATGGGTGCGTCAATCAAATATTCGTCAGGATTACGTGTTCTGGGGAAAACATAAACTGGAGGGAGTGCGCTACCCACAGCACTTATTATTCCCACAAATGTGGTCAATTCGCCTCGTTCTGTAGATGATATTTGGCATACTTGTTTCTCGCCTTTAGTGGACACACTTTTTACTGGTTTTAGAACTGTGGTGACTCCCGTCTCATCCAAATTGTATATCTGTTCAGGCTTAAACTTATACTTTTGCAATGCAAAAGTATAATTTTCGAAGAATTCTGACACACCCAGTTGATCGGGCTAAACTAGTGCTTTTTGGTTTTCTTAGAGATATTTGTTGTTTATTTCTCTTCATAAAGCCCCTAAGCCAATCGATGCCAGCTATCTTCACAGCCTTCCACTTGTCAGGAATCTTGCATCCGGGCAAAACGCTCGAATAGTCATAATAAGCTAAAGTTCTTATCTGCTTATATGTTAGACCGTAATTCATGTTAGAAGAAAGCTGAATATATTTTACGAGCTCATCTTCCTGAGTCTTTGAAAAAACTTAAGAAAAAGGAAATTTGCTGGAATAAAGATTTTTGTTCTCATTGGAGCTGTCGCTTTCATTCCCAGAGTCTTCATTGAATTTACTGGCTAGTAACTCTTCTGTAGGATATTTTGTTTTAATTTTTTTAATTCTGGAATGTAGGGTGTCTCGTTTGATATTAAATGTTGTAGCAGCTTCTCTTTCTGACATTCTTTTACTTAATATGTTTTTAATTGCATTAGTCATGTCTTTTTCGTTGATTTCCGTTCTCGTCGTTTTTTTTTATATGTTCGGACCATCTGAAAAGAAATTTACCTATTTTCAAACAATAATCAAATTAATGCCGGGTTTATACAACTTTTCTTAATGGATAGTGTATTGTTAATGGAATCTCTAATAATTTCAAATCCAAATCTAATTGAAAATCATTAGTGGGGTACTTTCAACTGGTTGAAAGTGCCCCATTCTTAGGTGGTGAAATCTGCCCCACAGTGACTTTGAACAACAAACACTCTCTAATCACAAAATACGGACTGGTCTGTTTTCTGTGTCTCTAATTCTCAAAGTTACATTTTTAGGTTAGGGCTATCCCAAAATTTAACTCTGAATATATGTGCTATAAAACGATATTAGTAGAAAAATTCGATAGTATTTATTAGAACGGACAGAGAATAATTTTCTGACACGACAAAACTTACCTTGAATTAGGTAAAATCACGATTTATTTTATTTTTCGCTCAACAAGCACACACTAACGGGTATGTATGAATTTTTTCGGCGGTAAATTCAAATTAATTCCGTAAAAATCGACACTGGTTGAAAGTGCCCCAAGGTTGAATATGCCCCCCTTTCCCCTACTGAGTGAGTTTGTCGTAAATCCATCTACTTCAACCAGAAATGTAGCACAAACTTGTGAAGTAGATAAAAAGACAGTGTTAAAGGTGTTAAATAAAAATAAATTCCATCCCTACAAAATAAAAATGTTGCATGTACCTCACAGAGGATGACCCAGATAGACGGATGGAATATTGTGAAACTATCACAAATATTATTGCACACAATCAGGTTTATCTCCGACACATTTGTTTTAGGGACGAGGCGACATTTTTTTGTAAACGGACATGTACATCGGCAAAATGTGAGGAATTGGTCTGATTAAAATCCCCAAGGACATTAACCTATCCAATTCCATACAGGGAAATGTTTCCAACAACCCATGTAGTACAAACTTGTATCATTTATTATCTTTTTCTTATCAACAGCCCCATACTCAACATTAATAACAAGTCACAGTTAAATGCACATAAATGGTTACACAACCAATTTGGTTTTGTTCTATTAATTATTTGAAAAAATACTTCTACACTTTAAATATTGACATCTTGAAGTTGTCAAATCAAGAAAAGGAGCATTAAAATTCGGTCTTATATTTATTTGATAAAAAACAAAATCAATTTCAAATTTTTTCCACCTCGAAAATTTTGCCGCCCTAAGTACGGGCCTCAACCTAAATCCAATACTGTATCTACCACTCAATAATCGAGGGTAAGTACCACAGGTTATCTTTAACAGTTCTTTGACATCAAATTAAAAAGCAAAATAATATTTTGATTTATGGCATTAAATTTGTTTGTTATTCATTTTGTAAACAGAATTATTATTTAAAAATATACTATATATAAGTAAAATATATTTATAATTTTTGAAGCAAAATAAAATGCCGTTTGACGAGTTTGGAGTGTATACAAAAAACTTGAAATGCAGATTCAGAAAATACTTATCAAAAAATAACCGGCTACCGGCATAAAATATGCTATTCATCTAAATTTATTTTATCGCCTTCAAATAGAATTACAACGAATAATCAATTCATCACAGCGAAATTTATTGTATTGCAGTTTCCTTTAGCATTCTAGCAGATTTTCTAACCATAGATAACCTTTTCTAACCCTTGAGTAATAATAAACATAGAGAGGGCAATTCATTCATAAACACTTTTATTTTTGCGGCCAACAACTCTAAACGCCAGTAGTGAAATAATGAATGAATTACAAAAAGTGGGCATGGTATTGTAGCTACATGGCCTTGGTAATTTCGGCTGTTTTTCTGACAAACTTGGCACCGACGAATCATGATAATCCAAAAACATTAAATTAATTAACTTAAAAGTTTATTTTGTCACTAAAAGTTTTGAAAAACACATCAAAACGAAAGTTATAAATGTTTACTGTCTAGTCGTAATGACGCTCGTATAAACAAACCACGTTTGACATTATTTACTACAATACTACGACGTATTGGAAATTATCGTCGATCACAGTCTGACGATATTTGCATCTCTCTTTATATGGCAATTAAACAAGGACAAAACTACTAAATAGATTACTATTGACACATTAAACAGGTAATGAAATTTTGAGCAATGTTGCCACTTTTAGTTATAACCATAAAGGTATCTAAGGATACAACAAATACTTTTGTTTAAAATTTATATAATATGCCTTTGTTAAATAAAATTCAAGTATAATTAATTAATTTTAAAAGCAGCGACTCAAATGTAGAAATTAGTATGACTTTTTTTTTATTTGCATAACTTTTTAACAAATTTTCAATTAATCTTCTAATTTCTTTTTTCCCGCAACTAAAGAGGATTTGTAAATATGGCAAAGCAGTGGAAGTGTCCCGCAAGTGAGCTTAGAATGTGATTCAATGTTTGGGACAGAAAAAAGTTAAAACAAACATATCTATTTTATTTGTTAATCTGAGGTTACAAGTAAGTTTTTTATCTAGGATAATCCCCAAATATTTTACTTCCGCTGCAAATGAAATAACCTCACCATTATAGGAAAGTGGTGGAGGATCCACCAATGTCCTTCTCCTAGTGAATAGAACTATTACAGTTTTACCAGGGTTAACAGACATCTGTTCCCTCTGGCACCAACGTCTTTTGGAGGATATTATATGCTACCCGTCCTGACTTGGTTCTTGCCAGATTGACAAGGTCGTCTGCATATCCTTGCAGTTCTACCCCTCTTCCTACGAGAGTACCAAGCACGTCATCTACCAAGAGTGATTACAGTAGGGGAGATAGCACTTCACTCTGCGGGCAGCCCCTGGAAACCTTAAAGCTAATGGCCTCCTCTTGAAGAGGTGTAGTGGCTGTTCTATTAGTGAGCATGGCATATATCCAGCCGGTAATCGTTGGTTTAATGCCCTTTTCAGCCAAAGCTGAACCAATGGAGGCCTTTAGTGCATTGTCAAATGCTCCTTCGATGTCAATAAAAATGGGCACCGTAATCTCATTATTGTTAAGGGATTGTGTGACGCTAAATCTGTTGATTTGCCAGTTTGATAAGCGTACTGGTGGATGCTTAGGGGGGAGTTGAATAATGCTACCCGCCTGATGTAGCAATCCAGTACTCTTTCAATTCCTTTAAGAAGGAAAGATGTTAGGTTAATTGGTCTGACCGATTTAGGGTGTGGGTCTGTGCGGCCCAATTTCCGTATATATACTACACTAGCCGCCAACCAACTGGATGGTATATAATTCCACGCCAGACTAGCTCTACAGTTTAATGAGGATGGGTGAAAATAATCCCAGTCCATTTGCAGCAGAGCTGGAAAATGCCATCCTCACCGGTATATTTGAAGGGCTGAAATGATTTGATTCCTCATTCAATCGCCGGTGCTGTGATAACTTCTTTGGCGTCCTTCCAATCGTTCTTTTTGGTTCGCCTTGCGCCTTCAAAGTGAGGAGGTCGATTTTTATCCAAAGTTAAACTTACGGGAAAGGGTTTTTAATCAAAAGCTCTAACGTTTCTTTTCTAGAGGTCGTGAAAATGCCATCTGGTCACTTCATCGACCCTATTTCGGCAATCGACTCTTTAGAGAGAATCTTGTGTATTCTGGTACTGCGAGGTATATCAGATATACTCTCACAGAGCTTCTTCCAAGACTCCCGCTTCGCCTTCCTAATTTCTTTGTTATAGATTGTTAGAGCAGTTCTATAAGGCTCCCAGTTGCCTGACTCTTTAGTTCGGTTAAATAGTCATCGCACTTCTTTTCTGGATTTTTCTAAGCTTTTGTTCCACCAAGTAGAGTTGCGATTATCTCATTTTTGAGTAGAGAGTGTTCATGATAGGAGGAGATCACTGCTTCCCGAAGCTCTTCCGCCGCAGTATCTACCCCATTACAACTGTTAATTGTAGTGAAGCCGTCCTCAATGTACCGTTGGAAGGATATTCCACTACTGGCCTTGGACCTATTTCAATGTTGAATTGAACACGAAGGCTCACTAGATACTGCCCAGTGCCGTATCTTATTGCTCAGAAAGTTTGAACTGATAGTTAAATCCGTTCAACTAGGAGTGCAATGTTCTAACCCAACTTTCGGTCAAAAAACAGAAAGCAAACAAACAGCAGAAAAGCAAGGAGCAAGACACCATGTATACAGCCCGTATATCGCCGAGAATTTCAGAAGCGGTTACATTGGGTTACTTTCATTTCAAGTAACCTGCTTCATATATACGGACCACTTGTCACTAGTCAAAAAAATTATAATAAAAATACTAATAATAATAATACAAATTTAACTTCTGAACCCTTTATAACGATTCGATATATAGAATAAACACACCGTAATGACAAGTAAAAAATGATTAACCAAAACTTACCAGAATACAACTACGGTTGCTCTGGTGACAGATAACTCACCGCAGTTTCAGGAAATGGTCACCATGTTTTCAGGATATTGATATATACGGACCGCCCATTTGCTAACCACAGTAACCAAGAGTATATACGAACCGCATGCCATATATTATGTTTTATAATAAATGAAACATACAAATTTATTCTTCAAGTAGATAGAAAAATGTCTTCCAACGAAAAACGGTACACCTTCATCTGAATATTTTCTTCAGGATTTATAAGAAACATTTCTTCATTAGAACTAATATCGGAGATATTTAAAACTGAAATGAACGGAGTGCACCGTATTTCGCATCAGTGCAAATAAAATTGAAGTGAGAACGCACTCGGACAGTGCCGCTTGTAAATCGAACATATGAAACGGAAGGAGTGCAATTCTGAAAATCATAATCGAACACAACTTTTGAACTGAGTGCGCACTCAGTTCAGCCGGGGCAGTCATGTAAATTCGCGAAAGTGTCATGGCCGCCGTCAAGGCTGACATCTTCCGACATACCATTCCGCATGGGGACGCTACGTTATTTAACATGGAAACAATCTAATGTTCTGTGATCTCCCTGACCCAAAACTGTCTAGGCGGGAAATTCGAATGTATTATTTAGGCGAGGTAACCGAATCTATACTAGTTTACATATAAAATCGAGTGATTCACACAACACACTTTATAGGAGCTTGTTTGGGCAAGGATGTGCGTATAAAAGTAATGATGATGCATGCATAATACCTCTCTCCTGCACAAAGAGGTCCTAATGTGTTATATGAAGCATAATGTATTTTATATATAATATAGCACATAAATTGATTGGTGGCTAAATAACCATAACAGAGCTGCATTAGGCACAATTATATTCTGGTCGTACCTAATCTGTCGGAATTATATTTAGTGGGTTAATTCCACTTCAATGTAAAAGTTATTTTTTAAATAATATAATTTAGCACCTAGAGGAATAAAATAATATCACCAAACGTATTATTCAAAATTCACGAAATTAAATCACCTTCACGTTTTCTCATAATTATTTGATGTTATATTTACTAAATTATGTTGCTACATTCACAACATACCCTGTGTTTACACGAGTATCACTCTGGAAGGTTTTTGTACTGTCATTTACAAGATATAGCTGGACATTTTTTCAACTTTTCTCCGATATGAGATAATTTTTCTAGTATGTACTCTCCATACGTGACCTTTATGTGTCTTTTATAATTATAAACCAGTGATACATTTATGGAGTACATATTTTAATGAAAAGTAACAGTGTGCAAAATAACGAGCGAGTCAGGTGACAATACTCAAAGATAAAGGTATGATTAGACTCTACCACAATGAAGAAAAATAAGATTTTCTCAAACGGATTTAATTAAAAGATTTTTTTTTAATTTTTATGACAAATGTTCAACTGATTGAATAACGAGGTATCACATTAGTGAGATCTATTTTCCTTATGGAATAATAAAAATGCAGAATATAAACTTCATTCTGTTGTTCCTATTCCAAAATTTTATCTTGTTAGGAGAAAATAGGAAATTTATAAATTACGATAAATTTTTGTTTGTTTTCAACAATTGCAACTGATAACCTATGTAACCTAATATAAATTGAAATTTATAGAGACATATATTTTTCCAAGGTGATTCTATGAATACATTTACAACATAAGATGTGGCTACAAAAATAAAAAAGATACCGTCTATATAAGTGACTGTGAACCTATGAACCCCGGGTTCCGGGTCAGACACAAAATACACGCGCTGGTTTTACAAAACTTTTTTAATTTCACAATAAATGGAACGCAGAATCGGAAATATCACGCTATAAATAATCATCAATTTGTATGTATTTTAGATACAATTATAATGTCAAAAAGTAAAACCGCAGTATAACTAATCAATTTTTTAAATTATCTTTTATGAAAAATTTTGCATACCTAGGTAATAATATATTTTCTAGTACCTATTTATAAGTAATTATAAATGCAAGACAATTCATACTGTTTGTTTATAATTAATTATTGAAAGTAAAATGAGTATGTAACAGACATGATGATAGTATTAAGGAATCAAGAAGTCAGGGACGGTCCAAGGCCTTTTCGAGGCAGATGCGAGGTCTCGATTTGGCGCCCCGGCGCCCCCCCCCCGCGGGCAACCGCCGGCAATTATAAAAACCGTATTTTATAAATTATAATTTCCCCCACTTTTCGTCCTTTAACTAATGGCTCAATGGATCACCTTATGGTTGATTTAATACGAAATTATACATGTACAAACGAAAGTAATAGGGTTTTAAACAACCCTAAAATAAATGGGTTACTTGGCTAAAATAAATGAATAAACAAAGTGACTTCATGAAATTTTAATCAGAATCATAAACAGTCACTAACAACTACTAAAACTAAAAACGAACTAAAAACGAACCAAAAAAGAACTAAAAAAGTCACTTGCAATATACCTTATTGATTACTATAACTTTACTTGCTACAGTGTTGTATCACTTACAAAAAATAAACATTAAAAACTAACTTATCTTGCTTTTATTTTAGCAAAGTCTTTTAAAATTGAGTCTGTGTCAATTGAGTTTAAAATCTGATTTTCTATGCACAAAGTTGCCAACCCATTGAGTCTCTCTTGAGAGATAGTTGACCGAAGGTAATTTTTGATAATCTTCAGTTTGGAGAAGCTCCTCTCTCCACTAGCTACTGATATTGGCAAGGTCAGTAATATCCTCATCGCTACAAACACGTTGGGGAAAATATCCATAAGACGGTTCTTGGTCACGTAGTTAAGTGTTGTCACAGGACAGCTGTCTTTAGTTAACATTGGTGCCAAGATAACAATTTCCTTTTGAAGTTCATCGCCATTGATATCACTTTCATTATCTGCCGTCAAAACTGATTGTAGATTCATGCAGTGTTCTTTAAGGACATCCTTTTCACAATTGTTTAATTCCTTCATGTCGTAGAGAAATCCAAAATGTTTACTGTGCTTGTCCATTTGTTCAAATCTCTCACTTATTGCGTTGTTTGCAGTGTCAAGAACAACATAAAAAAAATTTACTTTAAACTTATCTTTCTCAGACATCACCACAGGTTCATTTCCACCCCTACCCTCACATGGAAAATGTCTTTTAGACATTCTAGGTCTTACTTGACTTTCTTCTTGAAACTCTGGAGTGATTCCCAGTTTCTCAGCGAGCTCTTTTGCGTCTGTAATGACGCTGTTTAGTCCGGTTTCCGTCCTCATGGTTTCTAAGAATTTCTTAACACTTTCAATCAGCTTCAAAGCACTTTGCAGGTGTACGTCTTGCCTCTGTAGTGTTTTACTAACTAAGTTTATTTTAAATAAAACTTCATGCCAAGTAATCAGGCAGCAGAGAAAACGAAAGTCGGTTAGTTTTTTGGCAATTCCAATGGCTTTGTTTTTCCCGAAAGCATCGACCTTTTCATCGGTAGTGGCCTCGTAGACAGCGTCATAAACTTCCTCTATTTGATATCTTAGAGGTTCAAGTGCGTCTATCCTACTCTCCCACCGGGTTTCACTGAGAGGTTTTACCGTCAAATTTGTTATATGTTTCTTAAGAATACTCCATCTATGAGTTGATGCTGAGAAGAAATTGTATATCTCCTGAACTATGCTGAAAAAGTTTACCGCTACAAGACAGGAAAGTGCTGCATCATTTACTACTAGATTAAGGGAGTGGCTACCACAAGGGACGTAGAAGGCCCGTGGATTGAGGTCGAGAATTCTTTTTTGAACTCCCACATGTTTGCCTTTCATATTCGATCCGTTATCATACCCTTGGCCACGCATATTTTGTAAGGGTATCCCTTTTTGCGACAACTCGTCTAACAAAGACGCTGTTAACCCCTCACCAGATGTTTCCGAAACTTCGACGAATCCCAGGAAGTGCTCTCTTACGACCGATTCTTCTCCTGACACTGAATGAACAAACCGAACAACTAGGGTCATTTGCTCTTTGTGGCTTACGTCAGGTGTACAGTCAAGAATAATAGAATAGTATTTGGCTTTCTGTAGTTCTGTTAGTATGTTTTCATTAACGTTACGAGCAAGTAAGGCAATGAACTCATTTTGAATTCTTTTGCTCAAATAGTGAACATGGGTTTCTTTAGAGGTTATTCTACGAAGATGTTCAGAAAGAACGGTATCAAATTTTGATATGTGTTCTACAAGCTTTAAAAAGTTGCCATTGTTTTCCTTGAAAAGGGTATCATTAGGACCACGAAATGCTAGTCCCTGGGTGCCTAGGAACTGCACAATAGAAAGCAGTCGTTTTAAAACCTCGTACCAATGTTGGGTTTCGGACGCAATAATTCTTTGATTTTCGTCATCAATGGCCTTTCCCAACCGCAGTCTTTGAAATACCTCTCGGTAAGAAAGAGCCGACTTGATATGTGCAGGAGATTTTTCATGTTGGGATAGAAATTTAGACATGTTTTGCCAATCAGAAAACCCATCTGTACCAGTGAGAGATATGCTTTCCTTGCTAAAAAGCTTGCAGTAAAAACAAAATATGGAATTTTTTGACGCTGAGTACACGAGCCATTCTCTATGAATTTCTTCTCCATTTGGTAATTTCACTTTGTAATTGGCAGGAGTAAACCTTCTGCCTCTACTGTCAACAGGAAAATCGAACTCTGTTACCTGTACAGGACCTTTTTCAACAAGTACTTGACGTATATCATCTGTTATTTTGGCTGGCCACTGTCCACAATCTGTTAATGAGCTCAATGGCGTCGATGGAGTTTTTGCCTCCGACATCTAGAACACAATTCATGAAATGAAAATAAATTGTGACTCTAATGTATGTGTTAATCGATTATATTAGCAGTAGAAGTTGTTATGACTTAATTATTCAAAAACAATGGTTGTATAACAATACGTTTTTAAATATTTCAGAATAAATTGCAAATCTGCACTTATATTCAATCACCTCCCTTTGTTTGAAAATGCCATTTGGGGTTGGGGTCTCACGTCATAATTAAATTTAGATCGACTGATCAAATCCAACATTTTAAAATGTTGCTTAAGTTTAAATATTATATACAGTATGTGTGAATTCGTTTTGCCCGACAATGTTAAATAATATTTTGTCTTGTCACAAAATTGAAACAAACCTCTGATGGTGGGCTCGGTTCTGATGGTGATGGTAAGTCAAAGTCATCAGTGGTAGAATGTGATTCATGGATGCGATCAAATTCGTCCGGATGAGAACATTCTTCTGATGTCTTCTGGAACAGGGACATAAGTAAATATTTTAGACTTTTTTACGATTTGCATGAATATAGAATGTTGCAATTAGATCGAGTACAAACAATTATGTAAAAAATGTTACATGCAGGTATTTATATGGGTATTTATCTTCAATTATTATGTGATTGATTAGTTAGGCATATTTTAATAGATAAATTTGCTAGGCTTTTATATACAGCTCCTAGTAAAAAAAAATCTTTCAATAGACTCTTATATAAGTTGGTGTAAATGTAAGTATTTAATCTGTTAAACCGATAATAGGATAACTGTTTTTTTAGGCTCAAGTTATTACAGTTGTACCTACATTTAGTGCCCGTTCCAGCAATAGTCTTAATTTATCCAACCGAAAAAAGCGTTAAAAAAAAGGAGTTTCGTCGACGTTATTTTACATTAAAATAATTTTAAGAAAACCTGCCTTTCGAATTCTTAAAGGTTTGCTAGACGCTACTTTTAATCATAATTTTTATTACTAACAAAATAAATATTTAGGAAAAGTAAGGCAATTGAGCTTATTTATTAATATTTTGTACCGTTATCTAACAAAATATATGGATTTTATATTTTATCACTTGTAAATTAAACTCAGATTTTGCAAAAATATTTACTTACCAGTAAAGGCTTTTCAACGCCTTCAGTTTCCACACTACTTTCTGCACCAGAAGTACCACTACCACTACATGATGGTTCTGATCTAGAAACAAACTGTCTCATCGCTTTTGCCTGCTTCTCGGCATCTCTCTCCAAATTTGCTTTACGTTTTCTGTAAAATGCACCCGATGGCTTCTTTTTTTCAGACATGATCTTGATATCTTATTACTAACTTTAACTTAATTAAAACTTAGTAAAGACTAAATAAATAAATCGCCTAAAATACTGAGGTTTGTTCTGCGACTGAGATGAAATCACTTCATAACAAGTAAACAAAATCCTTGTATTACACACTAAACGAATACGAACGTTGTATTAAATCCACTGTGGGTAGATCTTAGAGATCGAAGTTACAAAAATACTCGAGGGAGAGAGAAGGCAGCACATGATGGGTGGGCGGTGCTGCTATCTATTGAAAATAATGCCAAATACAGTCCTCAGTTGATGGGTACGTAGTTGGCCAGGTGTGTCAGAAAAATATTGTGCGCGTGCGCGGGTCTCCAACCACGAACAATGAAATGAACAATCAATCCCTGCAGCGTCAACACTAAACGTACAATCTAAGCGCTACAACGCCTACCAATTGATAAATGTCAAACGCGTGCATTTGAGTATAGTAGTAAAGTATTTTCAAACCTAAGGCGCTAAGAAGATCTAGAGAACAGTATGTTAAAACAGCGGTGATTTATAAACCTTGGGGCGGTGATTTCATTAAATTTAATTGTAACTTTGTAAATATATTCATATTTCTGTTGGGGTTTGGGCGCCGACAAAGCCATACAGAACATCTAGAGAACTGAATGTTAAAAACGGTGTTTTATAAACCTTGGGGCAGCTACTGGATGAAATTAAAGTGTAACTTTTTAAAAATATTTTTACTTTCGTATTCGTTGTAGGGCGCCCAAACTGACATATAATTTTAAAATTATACAAAAATCGATGGGGGCGCTGGCGACGTCACACAAAAGATCTAGTAAGTTAAATGCTAAAAATGGCGATTCATAAACCTTGGGGCGGCATTGTAATGAAATTAAGTTGTAACTTAATGAATATATTTTTATTTTCGTAGGCGTTGGGGCGCCGGCGCCAAGACTGGCATACAGTTTCTTAAAGAAGACTAAAAATCAAAGAGCCGCCGTTGAAGCCAATCAGAAGATTTAGAGAACTAATTTTTAAAACGGCGATTCTTCAACCTTGGGGCGTCACGGGCTTCAACGTAATGATTAAAATTAAAATTTTATGAATTTTTTTTATTTTTTTTCAGGCGTTGGGGCGCAAAATTTGATGTACAATTTGTAACAGTAGACAAAAAAAAACCGAGGCGGACGCCGGCTTCGCCGGCGCCCCCCTCGGGCCGGCGCCCCATGCGGCCGCATCCGTCGCATGGGCCTTGGACCGTCCCTGCAAGAAGTAAATGGTTTTAGAGAAAAATCTGTGATATAAACATTTAAATTAAGTTGTCAAGAAAACCTTTTTAGCAGATAACGTATCGTTTACAATGTTTTCACAAATTTTAGACTATCGAGGCGGATCTTCGAAGGAGTTTTGGCCATCAACCTCCCTCAGAAAGTGAAGGCCATCCTCTGGTCCGTAAAAAAGACGCTTTCGTTTAACACTCATAACTTTTTTGCTAAAACCAGGATGGTCAAAGCAATGTTCTTTCGTAAAAATAATGAAAAATAAAACTAAAAATGAACTTTGTGGTTATAATCAAATCAAACCCTTAGCACCGTACATAAACAAATGAAATTGAAGGGGTGAGTGGATGAAGGAGGTATGTAACATTTGTACAAAAATAGAGATTTGTCGTAGATGAAGGAGGTATGTCTTGGCCTGTTTTGTGAAACTATCACCAGCTCTCTAAGAATGTTATTTACAGATATAGCAGTGTCATGAAGGAGTTATGTGACCGCAACAATTTATGTTTGTAGGGCATGAAGGAGGTATGAAACATAACATGAGACATACGTCTTTCTTCCACCAGTGCCTACAACAATTTTTATTTAATGTGTATTGGATGAATGAGGTATGCAACGTAAAATAGCACATACCTCTTTCTTCCACTAGTGCCGTGAATTCACTGTGCAACATACTGCCTTCATGCACTTAACAGCTGTGTGAATCAGTTCACAACGACGGTTGTTTTGAAGAGCACGTGCACATATTGAGTGATTTAAAATATTTATAAAGACAGTTAAAATGACTTCCAGAGGAAAGGTGATATTACGATTAGCTTTGAATGCAGATAGTTCAACTGCGAGCAGTGCGAGCGGAAGTATTGACAAAAATGTCAATGAAAACGTGAATTCTAACCTAGAAAATGTAATATCAACATCGTCAAAATGTGATGATAATTTTACCGAAATGAATGAATCGTACCAGGATGATGGTAAGATTGTTTGTTATAAAATATTAAACTCATTTGAGCTTACCTTCTCCACAGTCCTTCAAATGCAATTTGATTGTTGTAGTTTCGGAACCACATGCTGCAGTTAGGGCAGCTAACTTCGATGGAATACAAACAACAAGACACACAAATAAAAACACTAATGGAATGTATAGGCAATTACGTAAGTGACAATAAACCTACTATTGTATCTTAGTGCACGTGCATTTGAGATATTGATCCTTATAATACTCGGTGTTGTCGGCCTAATAGTGAAATGGTACATTGAGTACCTATATTAACGCATTTAGTATAATACATACAGTATATCTTTCTTGCAGATGTTGGAGAAGAAAATACTTCCAACAACAGTTGCGATGACTTATTTGGCGACAATTCTAGTGATGAATACGTGCCAGATGAGAAGGATTACGTTGATTCATCGGACGACGGAATTGCAGAAGATCAAAATGACCATAAAATCAAGAAATGCAGTCACAGAGTAATGGAAAAGAAGAGTGCTAGTGAAATGATGGATGTACAAGGTAGTGATGAACCGACTGAAGATCATAATAATATGGAACTGATGGAGGACGACAACATATCGATACGTCAGACAAATAATGAAAGTAGTGTTAAACAAAATAAAGAAGGGAATACTTTGCTTACTGCCGGTGTTAAAAAGAAATATTTTGAACCTAAAATAAAAGTAAGTAGAAAAAGGCAAAGAAATCCTTCTGAATGGAAAAAAAATAAAGCTGCACTCTGCAGACAAAGAGGAGAGGCCTACAGAAATTATAAGGGTCAGTTGAAACCTGCTAAAACTAGTGTTACAGGCAACTTATGCCCTGAAAATTGTCGCCGACAGTGTTCGCAGTCATTTACAATTGAAGACAGAAAAATCATAATGTCATCTTTTTACAAACTGGATATAAATGCCAAAAATTCTCTACTGTATAACAGTTTAAAAATAACCCCTACAAAAAGACAGAGAACCGGAGCTTTACAACACAAAACAGCCTCATTCCAATATAATATAACATATGGGGGAAAACAAGCTGCTGTATGTAAAAGAGCTTTTGTTTCAATATACAATATCAGCATGAAAAAGGTTGACTTGATCCAGCAGTCAATAAAGAAAGGTTTAGCTGCCCCCCTACCAGATAAAAGAGGAAAACATCACAATAGACCCAACAAAACTCCCGAACATGTCACTGCTTACATAATCAAGCATATTTCAAGTTTCCCTTCAGAATCATCGCACTATTCAAGAAATTGTAATATCCATAAGAAGTACCTTTCTCCTCTTCTGTCACTCCCAATTATGCATAAACTTTATATCGAGACATGTAATGCTAACAAAGTCCCTAATCGATTCAAAGTCAAGGAATGCACATACCGTTATATCTTCAACAATGAATTTAATTTGTCATTTGGACATCCCAAAAGTGAAACTTGCAGCACCTGCGATTCAGGTACTGGAAATGAGGGACATACCGAAAACTACAAAGCAGCTTTTGCGGCTCAGGTCGTCGATAGAGAACTAGCCAAAAATTCTGATGGGGTCGCATATATAACATTCGATCTCCAACAAACCATGCCTTTGCCCCGACTCAGTACTTCCAAAGCATTTTATCTCCGCCAAATGTGGTTTTATAATCTAGGCATTCATATTATAACTAAAGAAGTGGACAAGACAGTTTTTTGCACATGGACCGAAGATTTAGCATGTAGGGGTAGTAATGAGATTTCCAGTTGTCTTTTAAGAACCATTGAAGTTGAATTGGCACTTAAACAAAAAATCATTTGATTATTTGGACAGACTCCTGTGCAGGGCAGAACAAAAATTTCCTAATGCTCTGTATTTATCAATATCTTATACAGAAAAATATATTCAAAATAATCGACCACAAGTTTCCTGAAGTAGGTCATTCATACTTGGATTCGGACCGGGATTTTGGTCGAATAGAAAAAATATTGAGAAAACACCAAACTATTTGTACTCCTCAGCAGTATCGAGAAATTATTGCCTCTTCCAATAAAAAAAGCATGGTCATTGACATGGAACATCATTTCAGAGACACTGAGGACCTACTACAAAAAATGAAACTTATGAATAGAAAAAAAGATGTTCTGAATGAAAAAGTATATTTCAGAGATGGAATTAAATGGATCCGTGTAGATACCTATGGGTCATACCTCTTTAAGGAAAGCTTTGATTATTATACTCCCTTCAAGGAGGTCAATATTCACAAAAATTTGAAAAATCCGTCTTCTCTTCCTGAAAATTTTGATATTCCCAGATCCTTCAGAAAAACTGGCGTATTATCTAAGGAAAAACGTGAAAACTTAAAAGAACAACTTTGCTTCATTCCGGATCAACACAAATGGTTTTATGAACATGTTTTACACGAAGAACATGAAGGAATCTAAGATGAAAAGGTATCTGCTTGGAACAGTTATAGCATACCCGCTCTTATTAAAATACTCAATAGAATCTTGATTTAATTTTAATATACAGAAGAAAATATAATTTTGAATATATATACAAAAGTATTTTGAATTGTATGCACATACCCATTTCGTTCCTTTAGGCCAATGCAAATATGAACAAATTAATGAGGAAGAAGGGGGTATGTACAAAAACATTTTTTTTTCTAATTTATCCAGCAGATATTCCACCCTTCTCTTCACCTTACCCCAATTTCACCACTAATAGGAATAGTATGGTTTGCATAGCCCTTGAAAAAAATGAATACCTAAAAAGTACCACAATGACAACTTCAAGGTTAAATATCTCAACAATACCCTTTTGTTACATACATCTTTCATCCACTTACCCCTTCGAATAGTAAGTTCTCTCGACGTCGGCTCTTTGATGTAACGATGTTAAAGGCTTTCCGAGAAACGATCGTAAAACCGCACGTGTCTCGAGTATACAGGAGTCGCGCGAATTACTACCGTCATAGCTTGTTGATTTATAAATTGAGTGTTTGGTACGGGGGCTAATAAAAATGTACATTTTTAGAAAACTATTTCAAAAAACGATAGGTATTGTTTTGTTATGCAGGGTACGTTTTAGTATTTAATAGGGAATACAAAATTACTCATAAGAAATAAACTAGAACCATCGATTAAAATAGCTTTTATTACATTATATAAATAAAATAATTCATCAAAAATGTACAAATATATACAGTAGAACCTCGATAAGATAAAGACCAAGGGAGACGTTAAATAATTTGAGTTATTGAGGTTTCTATTTACTAAGGGTTTAAGTTAAGGAATTTTTATTGGTTTATATTTTTACTTACGGAGGTCCGTTTATGAGCTTTGTTCAGGAATTATAGAGATAGACGGCTGCAAGCTAATGATACAATTAAGTTACTGTACTGAGCCATTTGGTAGACACGTGTTAATTCATTTCAAATGACGATTCATTGATAGATGATTCAAGTTACAAAGGTCGTCGTCGTTACAACTTTGAGTTACTGACGTGCGATGTCCAAATTATTCGTTTAAGTTATAGAGGGTTCGTATTTTAAGTAAAGGATGTTTTGGACTCAGAGGGGAAGGGAGCACAAAATTTTATGAATTTATTATGTTATCGAGGTTTAAGTTATCAAGGTTCTACGTATATAAATACTTAGAATAAATCAAATCCTCATATATACATATATATATATATATATATATATATATATATATATATATATATATATATATATACAATATAAAAATGAAGCATGAACAACTATATATTTAAAATAGTTAAAAATTATACCAGATTCTATAACATTCTTTAGAATTTGTTTTGCATATAAGAACAATATTGAATAATAACATATAGTTAAGAATAAAATCCTAAACCAAACTTATGAAGCAAAGCAAAAAGGAATAATTACAAATTTTGTAATTTTGTATTGGGTTTATAAGATTTTTTAAGTTTTATTTCACGATTTGCAAATTTAATTGTGTAATATAAACGCACTCTTGTATAAAGAGATAAGAAATAACTTAAAGGAAAATTTTTACAAGGATGCGTAAATGATACATACAAAAAGATCTTTTAACGTCGCTCCGATAGAATTTTTACATGCTAATTTATTGAAGTTAACTACAAATATATTGTTACGAAACAGCACACTGGTATAGTCCCTAAAACCGACTCTGTCTAAGCCAGGTATAAAAGTTAAAATTATGGCGGATACGAAGTTATAAAAAACTGTTTACGAGTTTACGACTATCTTATGTAAACATTGTTTTTGTGACCAGAGTTATCTAGAAAAGGCCAGAAAAATTATTTGTGACTGTGTCAGCCGCAACCCGGAATTTACTAGTAAAAATGGCTTTAATATATAAGGGGACTGATCAGGAAGAGTTAGTTCAGTTTATAATTTGACATAGTGAGTAAACAGTAAATAAGTGAATATAAAGTGTTTATATAAATTAGTTTGAGTGAATATACAGTTAATATAAATTAATAATTAAGTGATTAGTTAAGTATATATATAAATTAAGTGTTAGTGAGTTAGTGTTTCAATAAATTAGTAAGTAGCCATACCGAGTGTTTAAAATTTATCCCACCCGTTTATTGTTTAAATAAATAAGAAAAACATTACAATATCTTCAAGCTGGGTAACATATCCAACAAAATTCTGGCTAGGTACACTGAGCCCACCAAATGGAAAATTTGTATTGCTGACATAGGCTTTTGTCTGAGAAAAAATGGTTGTTTCTTTTCTTAAGGTATTTCTTTCATTAAAAGCAATACATATGTCGCAGGAATGTTGCTGCATACATTTTTTTAATAAATAACCAGTAACGTAAACTAACGCGTTGCCATCGTTACTGTTTAGATTCCTGTAATCAGTTGTAAAGACTTTCAAAGGATTTGATGGTTTTATTGACGGTAAAATGAGATCTTTACAGTTTTCTGCCAAGTCTGGAGTAATATTTAACAACAATTCATTAATGTCATTAGTGCAGTTGGCGCCGTCAACATGGTCTAAATACTTTTTGAATGCTCTAGAAAACTGTATAGGCGTAGGGTTTCTTGAATTGCCACAACAGTTTCTAACTTGCCCAAAAAAGTTTTCAAGGCAGTCTTGGCTTAAATTTCTTGTCAGTAAAAAGGTGTAACCCTTTGATTTTAATATACCCCAAAGGGTTTTAACTGATTTTATTGTAAGCCTCCACCCAAATATAAATTTCATTTTATTTGTTAAATTTTTTCCTTCACTTTTAACCACACGGACATTTTTCAGTGAAGTTTCAAATTCTTCCATTAGCTGAAACTGTTGTTGGGTACCTATGAATGCATTGAAATTATTTAAATGGCACGAATTTAATAAATCAAAAACATCATTCATTGTTTTAATGAGTTTAGCAGTTACTTTGGCATCTGCAGGCAAAACTTTAAAATCAATGTACGTGTAGTGATCCCTTAAAAGACAAAAGGACACTAACTTAGAAATAATAATAATATTTAATTTAATATTAATTATAGTATTTAAGGAGCATCGGCCGGCCATAGTCAATGTCATTTACCATGGAAAGATTGTTTTTGTTATTTTATAAACAGACATGTACAGTTTATAGACGGAGGTCGGATGTATAGTAAAACACAACTATGTTTCCTATATAATGGGTGTGAACGAACCAGGATGATGATATGATTGTTATTAATACTTTGAATAAGTCGTTTTGATATTTATAGTACTGTACTTTTAAATGTATTAAACTTGAACCCAGTGATTTTATAAATGTGTTATTGTTTATTCTGTTCCCGAACACAGGTTGCTAGGTAAGTGGTTTCCCCCATAATAATATGCCTTTATGGTAAACGTCGAGTATACGAGGGACCCTTACTAAGTAACCACCACATACGTATTAAGAGCAACTGCAACAGAATGACTAACAATCTGAGAAGCATATTTTACTTCCATTTTCTGAAAATTATTTAGAAACATATGCTCGTCAGTTAACTTTGGACAGAGTCTAAATTCCTTTTTTTTTCATAATTGTAAAATGTATCCAAATACATTTTATTGGTAGTTCCTTCTGGTAACTCAAACCAGTAAGAAAAAAATTGTTCCTAGTAGATTTAAGTTAGTGTGGCACGTCAAAAAAGTAAACAAGCTTGATATTATCTACGTAAAAAAACATTGTCTGTGCTCAATTTAAGGTAGCTTTTAACTAATGTTTGGAAGTTAGAACTCTGATCAGACACCACACCTAGCACATTTAGACCGATATCACGTAACTTTCTAACTGTTTGGAACAAAATGTCTTTTATTTCATTTGAAGGCGCCGTTGATTTATAAAAGAAGTAGGCAAGCGGTTGTTTCCAGCTGCTTGATACACCCCGTGCCATAACAACGAATGCACTAGTTGCTGGTTCGGATTCGTTTTCTGTTGAAAGTGATTCTTGGAAACCTACTATTTTATCCTTTGATAAATGAGTTTTCAATGACATCTCATCAAGGCATATAATGCAATCTTTTTCTTTATCACTTAATAGTCGAGATCTAAGATCAATAGCGAGATTTTAAGCCACAACAGGAGCATCAGACGTTATATCCCTTTATCCGCTATTAAAGTAAATACAGTACGTTAATAACGTATTTCAAAATTGAGTTGTTAAGCTATCCCATTCTTCCGTTATTTACGTGACACTTGTGACAGATGACAGACGTCACTGATACTGATGTCGGTAACATTATATATTTTTATTTACATTGTATAACCTTACACATGAGAAGCCTCATAGTTTAAATAATCATTTACAACAATTTTTTAAATTCTAACTGCCTTAATTCGTCTTCTTCTATAGTTGAGGCCGTTTCTCCATATCCGATGCTGTCATAACATTTAATTTTATGAAATATTTTTATCTCATATTTTAACAGTAGTGGTTAAAATTGTGAATACTAAAGACTAAACCCAAATCTTTTAAGTTTTACATGTATTTGTCATAGACTTTGGCGTTTACGATAAAATTTAAATATAAATGTTCTACACGTGAGACCAGGGCAAAATCAATATCCTTTATTTACGGAACGTTATTTCCACTCTAATAACGTAAAGCAATATCGGTTAATAACATTGTCCTTTATTTTAGCGCTATTGCGCATGCGATGTATAACGGATAAAGTATATTGCTGTTCAAATAGGTGGCTTAAAATCTCCCTAATAAGGCGAAAAATAAATTCGTTAAAGCCTGGGTTTACTGCCCAACGGCGGGTAAACCGGTTGAGCGTGCTTTTGGAAGGTAACCGATACAAAGTAGAAAATTTCTTGTATGCTTTAGGTCCTAAAAAGTAAACGCTAAAAGGAAACTTTTTAAAATCGTCTGTGTACCTACAACCTTTAGGTGATTTATTTAATAAACTTATCTGAGACGTTAGAAGTTTGCAGGCATCTTCTGAGTAGTTAGTTTGCAAATATTTGGAAATATCTTCAAACGATATTCCGATTTCCAACTTTCTTGAACATTGAGCAGGCACAGTTGATTTTTTCAAACACTTTATCTCCTCTCTCAACACTTTTTTTCGAGGAGTATTGGCCGTAAGCGTCATTGAGGTCTGTGAATGTTGATCTAAAACAAATCAAAAGTTCTATAAAGGATTAAACTTTCGCCACCACTTTTAAATGAGTATTACTTATTAACCACGAAATCATAATAGACGTAAATAAAAATGTTTAATTTAAATCATTCATAGCGTAGCCTTTAGAAATGTATTTAGCTATAAAAAAACATTAAATACCTCTGGTAACTACAGAAGCTAGAGTAGAAACATCGTTACCACTTTCAACATTTTCTGAAAAAAATTCGCCTTCTGTTTGAACATAAACATCTTGATATTTCATATCGGGGGTAATACCACAAGAGCTCAGATTTAGCCAGATATTTTTTGTGGTTGTTTTCGAATACTTACTTTCATTGGCAATTGAAAGTAAGTATGAGAAAACCACCGGAAAAAATATCCTGCTAAATCTGAGCTCGCGTGGTATTTGGTAAGACAATCCCGTGAATAAAAAACTCAATTCAATTAAACTTTATTTAACAAACTATTTCTGCCTTGCAAATATTTCCAAATCTCGACATACTTTTTGGAATTGTTATATGCTGTTTAACCCTTTCAGTGGCGATTTATTTTTGCAGCTGTAAAAAATTGTTTGCTTGCTGTAATGTATTATTTCAGTGTACATAAACATGATTTTGAGGTTTTTAATTTTTTTTTCATTTCATTAAAGAAAAAATTTTATGGGTTCATTTGTACCCATCAGCACTCAAAGGAAAATTAATTCAAAAAATTAAAAAACTTCAAACGTTTATTTTTATTCAAATATATGAAACAAACTCTTAAATCCAACAGTTAAAACTATATAAAAATGGGTACTATTATTTTTGATGAAATTTCATGAAACAATTTTTATCTTTTTGAAGACATAGATGAATTTTACATTTTGTGCATTTCCATCTTGATTTCCCACCACAATTTTGATTCTTGCACCTTAGCGGAAGACCTTGGCCGGAATGTTCAGGAAAGTGACCAACATTATCATAACGGACTTCATCTTGTGGCCTAACTTCAACATTTTGACGTTTGACTGCTAAAGGACTGGATTCATTTGCCGACGACGGTCGCCCTCTTTTTCTGTAATGATCTTGTTCAACCTTCCCAAGAGATTCACCTACATGCATTCTGAAATGCAACAAATCCAAAATATCTTTCTTTGCAATTCCTAGAACAGCTGCATCTTTTTTGTACTCTAACCAAGAGTTGATAAGCGCCATATCAATAGCATGGAAAATCATTCTCACTGTCCATTTCTTGCAACGACTTTTGGATCTGTAATAAGCAATAAGCGCATCGGCCTTATCAGTTCCCCCCCATTGAACAGTTGTACTTTTGTATTATTTCAGGTCGCTTTACATCAATATACGTTTTTGTTACCTTATCCCATCTCTTTGCAGTATCTTCTTCTCCAATACCAACAAAGTTGGAAGCTAAAGTTACTGGTTTATTATCTAACCAGTTCACAATTACGATTCCATCAGTAGATAGTATGAGTTCAGATGTTCCTCTCTTTTTTTTAACAAAATCTTTTTTTTTTGTAATTGGTGGTTTACAAAATCTATCTGATCTAATTGTACCGGCAGCAAGAATACCCTTCTCGTTTAGTATTTGTAGGAGATGGTATGTTGTGAAGTAATTGTCACAAAATAACCTATGTGCGCCGGGTTTCAGATGTTCACTAAGTTGTAAGACGGCTGTTGCTCCTTGCCCATATTTTTTTAACAAATTCGGTTGGAATTCAGTCGTACTGCCTTGGTAGACTATGAAGTTATACGTCAATCCACTTTCTCCGCTCAACAGATAAAGTTTTATACCCCAGGGATGGGGTTTATTTTTTATGTATTGTTTGAGAGAAAGTTTACCTTTAAAAGGTATCATCTGCTCATCTACACAAACGTTTGTTTCAATATCTAACTCTCTACATCTTTTCAAAACAGAGTCAAAAATTGGGCGCACTTTCCATAACTTATCTTCACTGTTTCTAGGTGCCAAATTGTCCACACAATGTACGTGCGTGCGTAACCTGAAAAAGCGCTTCAGAGTCATCGTTTCAGTGAATACATTTACTTTCAGCTTCCTGTCCCAATACATACTAAGTCTAGGAAACCTTAAATTCCCTGCTATTATCGTCAATCCAAAAAAGGCTCTCATTTCTAATAAATTTGTTGGCTGAAAGCTAGTGGTCCCATTCTGAATAGCGTACATATTCGTGTATTGGACTATATTTTCAAAAAAAGTATTGGGAACGTATTTTAGAAAGTAAGTAATTGGATAATTTTCAGTTATGTTGTTATTAGATGAGCAAGAAGTTTGGCAATACAAATCTTTTGTTTTATATTCAACATTCTCTAACCATTTCACAAGTTTCTTCGGAGTGACCCATTCATAACTATTTTCTATCTCACCTCCCTGGTTATTATTTATATTTTCATTCTCATCATCTGAGCTGTTTTCATTCTCATCATCCGAGCTGTCCTCGTCTTCTCGTCCTCCTTCGTCCCGTATCCTTTCTCTGATTTCCACATCCTCATCACCATCATCTGCGTCGTCACTCAAACATTCAATATCAGATATGCCAGTTTCCAATTCCTGCAGGAGTTCCTCTTCAGTTAAAAATTGCCTTCTGTATCGCTTTGAAGCCATAGTGATCTGAATAACAATAAAAAATAATAATTACCAACTAAAAATGAAACCCTACTCTAGTGTTTTTGGGTACAGATGAAGACAAGAAATAATGTCCTCCAGTGCTTATGGGTACAAATGTACCCATCAATTTTTATGACCACGTAGTCAATCACATAAATAAAATATGAACAAAATATATCTCCCATCCGTAAAATACAACCTTTTTCTTTATATTCTAACAATAAAAAATAAATGATGACTATTAAAACAAACAGTAATGAAAGATTACAAATAACCTTACTTACTTAGACAGTCACTCACATGAATATACTGACACTTTAACGGTTTGAACGTCAAAACGATTACACTTTTGTTGCCATCTATGTACAGGAAGTAAAATTAGATGTACAATAATTACAGTTTCCGTTAATACGACTACATAAATTGAATGTTTGAAGCTTTCATAGGTTCCTAATTTCAACGGGTACAATTGTACCCATGGCCACTGAAAGGGTTAATTCATTCTATTTTTGACATTTATAATTGTCAAATTGACGTGCATTGCTTGGTAAACAGACAGTACCTAAATGCTAGGGTTGCTACGGTAACGTAATTTATCCGATATTTTTATCCACTTGCAAACTCTCTTCCTTCCTATTTAGCCGACAGCAAACTACGATTTTTGTATTCACAAACGGGAATTATTATACATGAATGGGATTGTCGTCTGAAAAATAAAATTGCTATAAAATACTTGACTTACATATATTTATTTTATCCAAAACACGCCATCGATAAGTATAATAACATACCTTCACTGTGCAGCATTGTCTTGAAATCAGTTTGAACTGCGACTTCCTTTACAGTTGTACCGCCATCTAAAAAATTTGCAAATTATTTGAAATACCTAGTAAAAATATACAAGACAAAATCCTATTGTCAGAAGTATTGTTTAGGTACTAAACATTTTGGGAACTTACTATTTTTTTGCAAATTCAAGGACGGAACTGCATTATATTGCAGATTTGTTCTGCTATTACTGCACATATAATATTCTTGGGAAACGTGTCTATCGCACACTCTTAGTGTTTTGTTGCATTGTTCTACGTCCAAATTGGCATACCTGTAACAATCAACAAAGCCTAAGCCCTGTTTCCAACGTTGACATCTGAAAAGATATATTGGTAATATTTTATTTTGAAACACAATAACATCTACTACACTGCTTCTTATAACAAAATTACTAATATCCTTTGCTAAATAATATTGTAAAATTTACCTTGTGTCATCCTTGGGAAATCTGAAGGAAGATGTTTTTGCCCAATCTCTACTTCTACAACCGTCCACACAACACATTCGTGGCATTTTCTTTTTAATAAATATCCCGTAATAATAATCTGAAAAGACAGTCCACACACGGTAACTGTATATCGATCGATTCGGAGTTTCAGGATACCGAAAAAGAGTAGCATCGGAGACCGAGTGAGATAGACATCGCGCTAGGAGGAGCTTAGAGTGAACCTACTATTCATTTGTTTATGTACGGTGCCATTAGAACATAAAAATGCTGTCTTTGTCGCACATTATGGCGTCATCTTGGGAGCAGTTTTAATAGCTACTCTAGAAGTTTCATTTTATTCTTTGAAATCAATACGTAATAAAAACAATCAAGTTCACTAATTATTTATTTTTTACATTTGTAAACTTTCAAAGCTTTTTATTTAATTTCTGTTTTGAATTTTCACAACAAATTTTATTATTTAAATGTCTAAACATAATATAAGTTCTTGTTCGCTGTACACACAACAAAATAATGTCCAAAGGAATATAAATATTAAAATCATTTTTATCAGCTGGCCCTTCATTAGCATTTCTTTTAAACATTAACGGTTAAGTGTTGATCAATTATGTGTGTTAAATGTAACATCATCTCGCTAGGATACATTAAATGTCCTCTAGAAATATACTCTACTCTATCCAATCTGGACAACCAGAAGCAACTAATGATTTTGTAGGGTAGAACTTCAATTATCCGAACTCCGACTATCCGAATCGCCGATTATCCGAATCACTTTCAGAAAAAAATTTGTCCAAAAAAAGTCTAAGTGCGCTATTATTCTTCCCCCCGCGAAGCCAGTGTTTGCGCGTTCGCTCACTATTGTCCTTCCCTCCGCGAAGTCAGTGTAGGCACAACACGTGGTATGAGTCCCCACTCCAGTTCCGGCGCATTGCTGTCACGGCGCACCTGTCATTGTTTGTTTTGATTGTAGTCAGTGTGCTATTGACCTTGCTCGAGGACGCTACTCTTTCGCTACGGCTTACTTTTGTTTGTGCGTGTACAATACTGTATTGTTTTTTACCATGGCTTCGAAAAGAAAACGTGTTGTGCCATCGTTAGCGGACAAACTGAAAATTATAGAGCAACTCGATAAAGGTGTAACGGGTAAGAAGTTGTCTGAGATTTATGGTGTTGGACAAGCAACAATTTGTGACATTAAAAACAGTAAGTCAACACTTTTAAACTTTGTTTCGGTGCTTGAAAATGAAGATGGAAGTTCCTCCAGGAAAACAATGAAGACAGCAACCAACAAAAATTTGGAAGATGCCGTGTTTAAATGGTTTTTGCAGCAACGTTCTATGGGAAATCCGATTTCAGGTCCAATCCTTTGTGAAAAAGCCAAAATCTTAGCAGCAAAGCTTGGTTATTCATCTTTTAAGGCTAGTACCGGCTGGCTAAGGAACTTTAAATTCAGGCATGGTGTACGCGAGTTAGATTTGGCTGGTGAGAAGCTTTCAGCAGACTCTGCAGCTGCTGAAAATTTTATTGAAAAATTTAAAACTGCAGCAGAATCCTATGATCCGGAGTTTGTTTATAATGCCGATGAAACTGGCCTTGTTTGGAAAGCATTACCAAAAACCACTTTGGCTTCTAAAAGGGAATCTAGTGCCCCTGGACATAAGGTCAGTAAAGAACGTGTTACAGTGCTTCACTGTGCCAACTCCACTGGAAATCATAAACTACCACTTCTTTTGATAGGAAAATCAAAAAATCCAAGAGCATTTAAAAACGTAAAAAAACTTCCACTTTTCTACAAAAGTCAACCCAAGGCCTGGATGACTGCAGCTTTGTTTACCGAATGGTATGATGAAGTGTTTATTCCTGAAGTGAAAAAGCACCAAAAATCGGGGGAAAAGAAGGCAGTAAGGTGCTTTTAATTGTTGATAACGCACCCACTCATCCTACAGCAGAACTGTTGGAAAGAGAGAATGGGCAGTTTAAAACGACGTTTTTGCCTCCCAATGTTACAAGTTTGCTGCAACCCATGGACCAGTCTGTTATTGAAACAATGAAACGCCATTACAGAAGGCAACTGCTGAGAAAACTGTGATCGAAGGTGCTGAAGATGAAGAATTGGTTTTGGCAAATCATAGCAAAATAAATTTAAAGTACTGCTGTTACATGGTAGCGGAAGCTTGGAGTTTGGTTACGGCAGTGACGCTAAGACGTGCATGGAATAAACTGAAAGGCCTACCGTCTGAGAAGAACGAAAAAAAAAGAATCTGAAGAAAATGAGAAACAAGAAAATGGAGAGGATGAAGATGATGAAGATGCGTTGCCACTAGAGGAAATAAGAAAAATGATTGTAAAAATTCCTGGTTGTACAGAAGTAAGTGCTGAAGATGTAGGAGAGTGGATGGCTTGTGACACGTCTGAACCTGGTTTTCAAATTCTCAATGACGATGAAATTGTTGAAAGTGTGAGAGAAGATGTTGAAGTGGAAGTGGAAGAAGAACTTTCTGCTGATGTTGAAGTAGACGCTGGACCATCAGCTGGTGAAGCATTTGCCGGCCGCGAGACTGCTTTGAAGTGGATGGAGCGTCAGCCCGAGTGTGACCACTTGCAACTGCTCACCGTCAAGCGAATGCGTGACCTGGCTGCCCGAAAACGGATGAAGACCGCAAAACAGCTTACATTGACGGAGATGTTTGAAAAACAATGATTTTTATTCCTAAACTTGTACATAAGTACATTTTATTTATATTTAAAACATGTGAAAATATCATGTTTCTTTCATTTAATTCAATAAAAAAATAGTGCAATATCAAAACGTAGCTTTTTTTCCCTCCAATGGCAATTTTTTTAAAAAAACTCCGATTATCCGAATATTTGATTATCCGAATGGGTCCCGGTCCCCATTAATTCGGATAATTGGAGTTCTACTACTCTCAGATTCATATTAGGTTTTAGTGGTTAAAATTGACTTTCCAGTTGGTAGAAATTCCGTTGGGATTGCGCCTTTTATAAGTTAGGGATAGTTTTTGGTTGATAATTGAGTAGCTCCTGTTTCATTGTTTTAATGAGAGCACTTGAATGAAAATAAGAAGAGTTTGTGCTGCAAAAATATATAAATATAATTAACGGATAATATGCATTTAAAATCGAATTTTACCACGATTAATATTAAATTTTTCTTCTTGGAAGCAAGTATATTAATCCATCGAGTGGAAAGATTTTAATCTTTTGGAAAACTATAATATCGCCGTTAGTCTTTCAGGAATAATGTCCATACCCATAAACCGCACATCAGTGACGGATTAAGCAAGCGCGGGGCCCGTAGCAAATTCTTTCAAAGAGCCCTTGATCTGCTATGGGTTCTTGAGTATAAAGTGGTAAAAAAACAATTCAATACTCAATACGTTTACTTGCTATCTATAGGTTACAATTTAGTGGTTAATTAATAGTGTAGTAAATTACTATAGGCGCTGTTCGGCTCTGACAAGTACAAAAAGCCTGAGATGAGATTTTCTGGCAATTTAGAATAATTTTGATAGGAAAGTAACAATCGAAAACTGATGATACTACACCAATTGTTTCTTTCAATACATATTTCATTATCGTGTTGAGCTTCATCGAGTAAACATCGTCAAAGCCAACAACAAATTTTTTGCTAATTAGACTACGAGTTGTATCACCAATATGTGATAAGTAAACGAGTTTTTATTTTTGTTGCAATATTTTTACAACTAAAATTGGATATTTAATATCCTAGTAATTATTAGTGAATTCCAGTGGTGTACTGTAAGAAAACTCTACTAGACTTAGGTGAGTTCCTTCTTAACCTCTTCCGCTCTGGAAGAGAGTCTGTACTACCTTTCTTTTCTCTTCTGTGTAGTGTTCTTGGTAATCAAGATCACACACACAAACAATGACTACCCACAATAACTTACATTCAACAAACAACAACACTATCACCAAATCAAAATCATATGTCGCTGCCGCACTCACCAAACCACCTCCTCCTACTTTTCCCAAAAGAGACCAAGCTATTATTATGCACTCAATACCAAACACTGTACTAAGTGAATATATTAAATTCATTGGTGAAATAGTTACTCCCAAAAATATCACATTTGCTTCTCGTATTTCCAATAACAGAATTTGCATTTTCCTCTCTTCCACTCAAATCGTTGATCAACTTCTGAACAGTACATCATGTATCACGGTTAGCTCCACTGTCGTTCCCATTCGGAGACTAATCTCACCTTCTAAGAGAATTCTAATCTCAAACGTATGCCCTTCCATTCCACATACTTTAATTGAGAAATCTCTAAAAGATCTTGGTTTGCAGCTTGCAGCTCCTATCACTTTTGTGAAATGTGGAACAATAGACGATCAATATGCTCATATCATGAGTTTTCGCAGGGTAACCTTCGTCATCCCCGATAAGGATGACTTTGAGTTACAAACATCCTTACTAATTAATCACGAAAATACATCCTTTAGAATATTCATATCCACCGACAGACTTGAATGTTTTCTCTGTAAACTCACCGGACATACCGCAGACTCCTGCCCTAAAGTCCCTACTGGTCCTGATACCAATTTACTCTCAACCAATCCGCCCCCCTCTTCATCCTCCCCTGTTGACTCTTTAACTACACTGATTAGCCCTACACCGATAGAACCTGAGCCATCTCTAGATGATTTCTCTCTACCTCTTACAAAGAATCCTGAACCTCCAACTACCTCTTCTGCTACCTCCCCTCTAATAGCCACAGGCCAAAAAACACTCTTCTACCGACAGCTCTCTTGACACTCCTCCAATACTGTCTCCCTCCATTACTTTATCAGCCTCAAGTTCCACATTACCTCCTTCTTTCACTGTACCACCCAAACCAATAAAGAAAAAGTCCAAAACCAATGCTAATAATCCCTCAGATCATTCATTAGGACTTAACTGTGTTGCTGTTATCCAAAATCTCTACAAAGACAACCCATCTAACTTCACTCTTACCTCAACCCAACTAATCGCTTTTCTCGAAAATTCTTTTAGATGTCCTTACCCGCTACAGGAAGCACAAAAATTCTCCTCTGATATAGATGGTATACAAAAGGACTTTACGCTGCTACAAAGGAAAGAGCACTAAAAAATCGTCTCACAAGACTTTTAAACAAATTAAAACACCAGCATAACCCAATTGATTTCCCCGACAACCTAAGCATCTCTTCGGATAACCTTACAGATACAGAATCTAACCACAGTTCACAGAACGAATACTAACTCTTTAATCCCTACACCTTTTATAACCCTTCCATTTTCAAATTATTACAATGGAACTGTGATGGATTCTTTCCACGATTAGAGAGAATCCAACATTTAATATCAGAATCTACACCAGACATTGTATGCCTTCAGGAAACCAATGCGAAAAACTCCAAACTTCCCCTATTGAAAAATTTTGAGGGATATCATAATATCAGAACCAATTTCCTAAGAGCTAGTGGTGGTACCTCAATATTTGTCTCCTCTGACTTTTTTTCTGTCCACCTCCCGCTTTCCTCTGAATTAGAAGCCATAGCCATAACCTGTTGGTGTCCCGATAAACTCACTATTTGTAGTCCTTATGTCTCACCAGATCACCCTCTTAAAGAGGAAGAGCTTGTTAATCTCATATTCGAACTTCCGCAACCCTACATTCTCGTAGGAGATTTCAATGCTCACAATACAATATGGGGTTTCAGTCATACATTTGGTAAAGGAAAGATTGTTGAAAACGCTATAAATTGCACAGGTATTTGTATCTTGAACACCGGTTCCAACACCCACTTTAACATTTCATCTGGCTCCTTTTCTAAAATCGATCTTAGTTTTAGTGACCCCAAGCTAGCTCCCTCATTAACATGGTTTACTGAAGATGACCTTCACTACAGTAATCATTTTCCCATCTTTATAACTAACACCGATAATTCAAATGACCGAGCTCTAACAAAAAGTTACTGGCGTCTAAAATATGCTAATTGGCCTGATTATATTACTAAAACTGAACAATCCATACCCAATCTCTCTTTTACTAACAATATTGAGTCTGTTACCTTGTTCGCAAATACTATTCGACTTGCTGCGGATGCTCACATTGGGAAATCAGTCATCTCTCCTTCACAAAAAACTGTTCCATGGTGGAACTCATCATGCAAACATGTGGTTCAGCAGCAAAAAACTGCACTAAAATTATTCCGCAGTAACAAAGCTCAAGAAAACCTCATCAATCTCAAAAGAGCAAGAGCAAAAGCCAGGTACACTATAAAACTAAGTAAAAAATCTTCCTGGCGAAATTTCGTTTCTTCCGTAAATGAAAACACGAACCCCAATCAAGTGTGGAAAAAAATCGGACAAATCCAGGGTAAGAAAAGTAATATAAAAATCACCAGTCTATTTCACAACCAAACCAATGTCACTGATAGTCAAGATATTGCCAAGGTCCTAGCTGAAAACTATGCAGCGAAGTTTTGCAGTAAACCTAGTCCTATTTTATCGAAGTCGCCTCCCCAACCACCTTTGCCTTGCTCATCCTCTTCCATTCCAGATATTGATACGCTCAACTCTCCACTCACGTTTCCAGAATTAAAATTTGCTCTAAAATCCTGTAAAAACAATGCTTCTGGCCCAGATGATCTCCCCTATATAATTTTTCAAAAAACTTTCTTTTCCAAGTCTTCAAAAACTCCTAGAAATGTATAATATTATCTGGCTATCCCAAAAATTCCCAAACGAATGGCGGTCCTCCTTAATAATACCATTAAAAAAACCTGATCAACCTGCTACTTCTCCTAATTCTTACAGACCTATATCGCTCACATGTACCTTGTGTAAAATAATTAACAAACGCCTCGTTTGGTTCCTTGACAAATACAACATTATACCAAAAGAACAATCAGGCTTCCGACGTCATAGATCTACCCTCGATAATCTTGTTCTGTTACAAAATGACATTGCCAACTCAATAAATAACAAATATGAAGTTATCGCCGCCATCTTTGATATCGAAGGAGCTTTTGACAGAATTAGTCGTCAAGCCATAATCTCTAAACTAAATCAATACCGTATCAACGGAAATATATTTTATTTTATACAAAACTTTCTAACTCAAAGGTCCTTTAGGGTTTCTGTAAACGGCCATTTTTCATCTTTGTACACCCAGACCGATGGTGCTCCTCAAGGATCAGTCTTAAGCCCAACTCTATTCAACTTAGCAATAAGTGATCTGTGCCATAACTTACCTTCTCCCACCAAATATGTAGCTTACGCTGACGATTTAATACTATACTGTCATGGTCGTTCAGCAACCACTAGCTCCAAAATTCTACAAACCGCGGTAAATCTCTTACTTACACGGACACGTTCTATAGGATTAACCTTATCTTCAACAAAATCATTAAATTTGGCAGGTGACCTCAATCTCCTATCTCCCACATATTTATTATCCTCCCAGTGGTTAATCACTGCAAAATACTAGGTATGACATTTGAATCTAGCCTCTCTTGGAAACAGCATATTCTTGAAACAAAAGGTATCTGTTACAAACGATTAAATATAATTAAAACCCTATCTCATTATCACTGGGGTGCGGACGACAGATCCCTACTGAAAATTTATAAAGCACTCATTCGCTCCAAATTAGATTATGGCTGCATCGTTTACATGTCAGCTTCTAGGACAGATCTAGGATCACTAAATCCTATTCATAATACGGCCCTGCGACTTTGCTTAGGGAGTCCTTAATTGGGAAGAAAGTACTCAGGATCGACATGAATGGAGGAGAATTGTTGAGGCGGCCAAGACCCACCCCGGGTTGTAGAGCCATGGATGGATGGACTTTGCTTAGGCGCTTTCCGTAGCAGCCCATCTGAAAGTCTCTACTGCGAAGCTGATGAACCCCCACTATGGATTAGACGACAATATCTGCTTCTATCCTACGCAGCCTCAGTCTCATCTAACCCTCTCAATCCTGTCTATTCTCTGTTCACATCAACTGCCAGCCCTCTTAACAACCCTTCACCAATAATTAAACCTATCGCTCTTATATTATCCTCATTAACAAATAACATTAAGCTCTCACTCACTAACCCCATTCCTTTTTCTCCAACCCCTTCCTGGATTATGCACCCTCCTCAGGTCAATACTTATTTATCCAAATTTAATAAACACGAAACACCTAAAAAGCTCATGATTAAATCTTTTTATGAAATCATTCATAACAATCACTACGACTTTGTATTATACTCCGATGCTTCCAAAAGTGATACTGGCGTTGGCTGCTCAGTCACCACAGCAAACAATCTCATCAGCACTTCCCTAATCCCTCCTTTATGCAGTGTGCATACTGGAGAATTGTATAGTATTCTACAAGCTTTTAAGCACATCAACCGTTCCAATCACATATTGGTATACCTGGAAATGAACTGGCCGATCAGCATGCCAAAACAGCGTCAACTACAGCCACAATAACTTCTCATATCCAAATTTGCAAGGATGTTAAAGCAGAAGCAAAAAGAATCGTCAGATATATATGGCAAACTCACTGGAACTCCACCAATACTTCCCTACTATCTATCCAGCCTGTTCTCAACACACCTCTGAATACTGACCCCACTGGACTCTCTAGACAAGAATTATCAATACTACGTAGACTTCGAATAGGTCACACCTAACTTACACACAGCTACTTAATGACCTCAAGCATCAGACCTTCCTGCCAAAGCTGCCTGTGCCCACTTACTGTTAAACACATTCTGGTTGATTGTCACCAATTTAGCACAAGAAGACGACAACATAATCTTAAATCCCAGCTGCAAGACATCCTAGGGGACCCAAACCAAATCGAGTCTACACTGAAATTCTTAAAAGATATATTACTATATCATAAACTTTAAACTATGTTTTTTAACTATCTGTAATAACTACTGTTTTTTGTAATCGCACCTGTGCAAGTGGCCATAGTTGCCAAGCACGTTAATCTAATAAAAAAAATACATATTTCAAAGTTTATATTTAGTACAAAGTAAATTATATTTTTAGTAATCGCTAATGTTATATTTTATAAATAGTGTATTTTAAATAATGTTTATATTTATTTTTCTGTTTCCTTGTTATTTTTTAAACTTTTACAAAGTAACTTTTCTAGATTTCATGTGGGCAAATTTAGAAATAATACTATTCGTATCAATTTCTCTGAGCAAATCATATTCTATATTCATCAAAGCGAGATAATTCAGACGTTCTTGACTCATAGCGTTCCTTAACTCATTTTTTATGCGCTTTAATGTCGAAAATGAACGTTCGCCACTGCAGTTAGTGATCATGAGAGATAAATAGATGCGCAAAGCAATTTCTCAATTGGGGAAACATGATTCTAATGAATTGTTCATTCGGAATTTAAAATATTGAATTTCCAGAGCTTCGTTTTTCGTACTGTCAATCGCACCAGCCACATCCGTTTCGAGCAGCTCGGCAAACTGCTCTAATTCGTTATCTAGACTGACTTCCAAATCATTTTCATAAGCACTGACTATAATTGGTGTATTTTTTTAAATCTCTTCTGCTGTAATAGATTTTAACTGTCGAAATATTTCAAACACACTAGTTAGTTTTTGATATGCTTTCATGCGTTTGTCTAAAGCAGTTAGTGTGTTATCAATAATGACAACAAGTACCTCAATTTCAAACTGTTTACCAGGTGTTTCTTTCTCAACAAATTCGTAAAGTGTACTAAAACCGCTAAAATAGTCGTACTTTGTGTTCCGCTTGAAGTCTGTTGCTGATATTCATGACAGCCTGTCAGCTCTTTGCCTTGTGCTTCAATATTTGAAAATGTAGATCGCATTGTTTGGACATAACCATGTAATGATTCATAAAGGGTGTATCCCGTATTAAGGTCTATTTTAGACGATCGCAGCGACGCACTAGTTGCTTGCACGCGTTCTAAATTACGCTTAGGAAGAGATGAGTGCTACGAGTGGGTTTGTATATGCGGGGCCCCCTTTCGCGCGGGGCCCGTAGCAATTGCTACTCTTGTTACGTGGTTAATCCGGCACTTTAACATTTGATATCGTAATGAAGAACTAGTTTTTTAGGCTGTGTTTACGTGCAATTTAATTAACATGAAAATTGTAACAAAATGAAGCAACAGAAGTATAATAACGTAACACAACAAACAATTAACTCTTTAATACACACTAAAAAATAGAAACACTTTGTTATAAGCGAGAAACATGTAAATAATCTAACAAATATGTTTTATAAATTAAACTTCATTTCATGTTTTTTGACACTTTGGTATGTCACTTGAATACTTTTAATGTTTAAAGTCATAAATAAAGACTTGAATAGCTATTTGTGTATTAAGAGCGGAAAGTGATACTTTGCCGCTTGAGGCAGAAAGCCGAAAGCGGCAACGCACTTTCTGCTCGAATTGCAGACACATATTTTTCTACGATCACATTATTTTTAGACAAATAATTTAAAAAAACATGAAAAAGCCTTTCACTGCGTCCCAAAGCTCTTAGTGTTCTAAATAAATCGGTACCGCGAATTTCCACGTGTATCATAGCTCTCGTGCCCTTTTAGACGCTTGATCAGCGGAAGCTGGCTCATGATATCACTCATTATCACAAAAATTCAACAAATTGCAAACTCCAATGGTGTCTCACGCGTGTCCTGGGCCCATAACCTCTTGAAATTTGTTATTTTGGGTCAAGGTTTCGAGTTTCGAGAAGAAAAATAACTTAATCTATCAAGAACGGCGTAAAAGCAACGAATAACAATTTAAAACTTACAAAAGCCGTAAACGACGTTAATATGACATTTACAAGGTTAAACAAATTGAGGTTCGAAAAATATAGGAAGTAATTAGTTATACACTTTAAATATTTTTAAATATTAACTACAACTATAGCATAGGTGTTTTGGATGGGGTTATAAGATAGAAACTAATAATTAAAATGACGCTATTTTTTTAATTGGTGCACTTTGACTTACTACAAAAAATTGGAAGTCCGTTCTCGATGCCCAGCAAAGTGTCGTAAAAGTACATCCTAAGTAGTATTTATTTTTATTAAAAATGTGTGTGGATTGATTCCCTCGGGCTCCGCTGTGCTTCGTCCTCAGGAATCAAATACCACCCGCGGGATTAAATGGGTCACTTTAGTCGCTTGGTGTATAATGTACTATTAATATACCTATTATTTACTAACTTTCTTTAGTTTATTGTAAATGAAAACATGTGAGCAGAAAAGTACGCTCTAGAGCGGAAATAATGTCAAATTATGACAGATCATGGAAAACATCAACTTTGCAGTTAGATTTGAGTGTGCAAAAGCTTACTTTGGGTAGTGATCGTAGGAAAAAGTATTTATGTATTTAATATTCTTACATATCTAAAATATAAAGTAAAATACATAACAGTAAATTCCGCTTTCGACTTGTCGTATAAGAACGGGTATTCCATTATTACAGCGATACATTTTTCATGGATATCACGTTTTTCCATCAAACACAGAAAAGTATACGATATCGAGAAAAACCGCTTGTTTTCCGATTTTAGCAGCGGCGTAGGGCACAATTTTATGGCTTTTATTTTCGACTTGATTTAACCTAAGATTCAGCGCTGCATAGGTAAAATTGCCCACTGTTCCCAATAGGTGGCCACAGGAAATACTTGGCCTTCACTGTACCCAAATTTTCGCTATAATTCAAAGATTATATAAGTACACGGAATTCGACGTTCTGAATGATAAAAATACGTTAATTTTCGTTCCACATATCTGCTATTAATTTCAAGTACTAATTGTAATTGGCTGGTTGTGAATAAAACTTAACTCCGTAAATTAATCTCAAATACGACAGATCTTTTTGCATAAAGAAATTCTACAAAGTTTTTTTTTGGAGCTCAGTTGAACACATCGTATTTTTCAAGTTCTATTTTGAATAATATAATTTCCGGTAGAAATGACCCACAGTCAAATGACACTTTTAATTTTCATTATTCCCCTTGAACCTCCGGTTAAGTTATATTTTTTACTTTTCCGTCTAACCTATCTAATATGCGAAAAAGTATTGGTTTACCCCAAAAAGAGATGCAATTTTGAAAAGAAAATTTGAGTCATTTTTCACGTTTTTCATCAAGAACAACACGAAAAAACGGTTTTTAGAAACAAAAACCTTTGTGTATGTCGTCGTCGTCGTTGTCGTCGGCCACTTTTTGTTACATGTCTTGTTAGCACGATACAGCCTCCGGAGTGCAACTAGTCACCAGTTTTATGATTGAATTTTATTCAAGACATCTCACAGATGAACCCTATTGATTTCAGCTCACCAGAGCCCATATAACAGGTGCTATAGTACTTTAAGTACGACATTTTTTTAATTATTGCAGAAATTTCAGTTTGTTAGCACGATACAGCCTCCGGAGTATATACAAGTATATACAATTTTATGATTGGATATTTTTCAAGGCGTCTTAAAGATAACTCTATTGATATTCAGCTCACTAAAACCAGTACAACGAATGCTATGGTACTTGAAGTACCAAATTTTTGTCATTTTGGGTGAAATTTCGGTTTGTTAGAGTAATAATAAACATAGAGAGGGCTATTCATTCATAAACACGTTTATTTTTGCGGCCAACAATCCTAAACGCCAGTACTGAAAAAATGAATGAAATACAAAAAGTGGGGATGATATTGTAGATACGTGGCCTTGGTAATTTCGGCTGGTTTTCTGACAAACTTGGCACCGACGAACCATGATAATAAAAAAACATTAAATTAATTAACTTAAAAGTTTATTTTGTCACTTAAAGTCTTGAAAAACACATCAAAACGAAAGAACTAAATGTTTACTCTCTAGTCGTAATGGCGCTCGTATAAACAAACCACGTTTGACATTATTTACTACAATACTACAGCGTGTTTAAAATGATCGTCGATCACACTCTGACGATATTTGCATCTCTCTTTATATAGTAATTAAACAAGGACAAAACTACTAAATAGATTACTATTGACACATTAAACAGGTACTGACATTTTGAGCAATCTAAGGATACAACAAATACTTGTTTAAAATTTGTATAAGAATATGCCTTTATTAAATAAAATTCAAGTATTATTAATTCATTTTAAAAGCAGCGACTCAAATGCATAAATTAGTATGACTTTTTTTATTTGCATAACTTTTTAACAAATTTTCAATAAAACTTTTTTTATTTATTTGTTAATCTGAGGTTAGCACGATACATCCCCCGAAGTGTATACAAGTGACGATTTTATGAAAGAATATTGTTGAGGGCATCTCACAGATGCGGAAAAGTTAGTTTTAATCTTTAAAACCGTTTATTTTTGGGTAGGTATACATCCTTTTATAATTAATGTTAAATAATTATTGTATTTTTGAATATGTGTACTATAGGAATTGTTTGATCTAGGGCATATTACTCCAATCATATACAATTTTCAAACTACACATACCTATTTAATTATTTCGTGAAATTCGTAAAAAAAAATGAATTTATGAGCGCCCTGTATATATCCTTATTTTGGTAAACGATGAAAAAGAATGCTACTGGTCAAACTCGATCATCCCATTTCCTAGATGGCAAAAGTCACGATAAACCGATACATTGTTAATGAATTAATAACCTGCACTTTGTGTAAGACACTGATAAGGAAAATTCCATATTATTCTAAATAAAATGTTGATATTAATAATTTAAATTTACGTAATTTATAAAAATTGATGATAAAATCTAATTAAAATTATGGTATTTTTTGATTAACAGTTTATTTGACAATAAAACACGAAAATGACTTGCTCGACTCACCAATAATCTCTAGGGATGTACATTCAAATAACCAGTGGCGTAGCGTAAAAAAGTAATCATATGAAAGATCTGAGCGAAAAATATCTATTTCAAAACCATGTAACATATATTACGTGGGTGTTCAAAATTCATCACACTATGAAAATAACGTCTAGTATATGCCTAAAATTCAACTTTAGTTTCTTCCATCATACTTTGTTCTATTAACAAAATGGCCAAATCACTCTCAATCTTATGGAGCTCATGGTAGACCTCAAGTAATTTCTTATTAATTTCAGCTGTTAAAAAAAATCGAAGCATAATTACGATATTAGGTACGCAAATACCATAGTTACATTGCTGAATAAATTCTAAAAGCTAGAGAGATCCATTCATGGCATTGTCTTGAGCTTTGGCATCAGCCAAAGCAACATAATTGCGTAATCTCTCCCTCTCGATTTCCATCTCATCCACATCGATATCCTAGCGCTTTTCTCTGAACGTACACTTGTATTGGGATCAGTAAGTTCGTTGGTGTGAGAAAAGAGTACTTGACATCCGGCTCGTGCAGTTGCTGAAATCTGGCCTTGATTTCTTGTATAATTCTGTCCGCCGATTCGAACATTTCTTGCCTTAACCGATTGTTATAAGTTAAACCAGCCTCAGCGGCTTTCTCGCCAGCCACATTTTTTATCTTTCTTGTTCGTCGATGAGTTATTTCGATGCCGAGATCTTCACATATGTTTTAAGCATAATCAAGTCCATCGTTGACCAGAGAACATCTCGATTGTCGACTAGAAACGATTCCAAAGCTTGAATTTTGATATCACATTGGCGCACGTTCAGTCATTTCGTCTGAAGATATAATTTACTTCGCGGAGAACTCGACTCAATAGCCCAAGGAAGGCTAAAAATGATAGCGACTAGAGAGCAGTAAGCAATAAACCAGTGTCTGATCTTGTCGCTGCATTTTCTGCTGTGTTTCCTGCGCTTTAAGGATCTCACTGTGATGGGTCTTCGTGACAGCTACGGCTTCATATCTAGAACTCCATAGTTTTCAAATAGGCTTTTAACTTTCTGACCTGTAACGTCGGTAAGATGTTTCCAGCGGAGAGTAGAAGCAATTAAAAATCCTCTCCATAGTACCAAAGAACATCACTGAGTCCACAGTGATTGATGCTGCGTGTACACCCGTCAGATTTAATGAATGATTAGTGCATGCAATAAACTGGGCATTTTGATTAACTGCCTTGATACGCATTTGTGCACCAGAATGTTCCCGACATGACAGCTGCATAATCACATGTCTGTCCTTAGCAATTTTGGATATCCAGTCCATCACTTTCAATTTTGTTCAAAATACTTTTAGTCATATCCTCAGTGTTTTTGCTTTTAGTTTCAAGAAAGTCAATGAATGATTCAATCACGCGAACCTTGGTGCCGTCAAGTTTCACACAACGCAGTATTTGGCTCGTCTGGTACTTGTGTGAGTAATCTGGCATACTGTTGAACACAATAGTGAAATACTTGGCTTCCTTCCCTTCAGCAAGTATTTTTGTTCGAACACGATTCCCCAAACAATGAATGAATTTATTTTGAATTTAGGTAGGTAAGATACACTAACTACTTCTGCAGCTTCAGCTTTGTGAGGAGTTCTAGAAAGTTGCCTCTATTTAGAGTGTATTTTTTGTTTCACGATTTCTCTATGACCTCGCAAAGCCAGATTTTGTTTAGCAAGAAATCTGATGATGTCCAGTATCCTGACCAGTACTAGTCTCCATTTTTGCTCTTCTTCACTTTGTTCTTTCTTGTCGATCGTCGCACCAACTTGAATTCTTATCTCCAAAGATTTCCATGTATTGTTATCATTATGTACTGGGCTAGATTCATATTCTAGAACTTTGGGATTTAGTTTTTGAAATCATTATTACTGTTGAATCCAGGTTTATCGCTGGCGACCCCGAACAAACGGCAGCGGAAACAGAACAATGATTCCTTAAAAGAAGAATATGCCCTTCATGTTCTCAGAATCTTTTCGCAATTTGGTAAAGTTCGGAAAAACTAAACGCGGCTTATTTTTTTTGTTACTTCTTTGGACCCCTTTGTAGAATCTACATGCAATGGCCGAATCACTTCAGGAAACTTACAGTCAAGTTTCTGTACTGCTTTGTAGCCTCGAGTCTTCGATTATTATCGGGAATCGAAATAGACCAAGTTCCAATATCTTTGTAATCGCTGATGGATTAATTCTGCCCATCAACAGTATCGACCCCTTCGAAGCTTCCGCCTTTCATCAGCAACTTCGATTGTTCACCTATTACAGCTGGTTTAGTAGGTAAATCTTAAAATTCGATAAGTCTGTCATTAGAAGACGGAACAGCTTTTTGATTTGGAGTGGCACTAGTACTAGCTTCTGTATCACGTTCAGATTCAGCTCTTTGGGTAGCCGAGTCAAAATACTTGAGTAAAGCACCCTTATTCTTCTTATTTTCTTCCTCTCGGACCTTTTTTTGTTTCCTGTAAAAATTTCCGCTTTGCTTATCCCTCTTCATGATCTGAAAGTAGTTAATATTAATTTATTATGTATATAACGCATTTTTCACAACCAAAACATTATGGAAGCGTTTGAAATAAATTTGAGTATGTATAAGCTGAAAACATGCTTTAAAAAGAGTATTTTATCGATGTATCCCTCCGAAAATACCCTCAAATAACTGCCCTTCACTCTCCCTAACTATCTCCCTACAAAACTTGTTAAACTTATATATTGAGAATGAATAACAAAGAACATTTACAAGAGTCTAGATGAGAAAGTACGTAACAGTGTGAAAGAAGAATTTGATGGCTTTTATGACAGATGTATTGCATACTTAGAACGCTGTGAAAATAGCTTAGGAAACGCTGAACAGTTTTCATGGGTCCATCTGACGAAAACAGACGCTGTTGATTGGGAAAAAAGCCGAAACTTCTGCTGAAATCATCAATAGCAGTCTTCTTGATGAAAATATGAAAATAAACAATGATCAGCTGGCTCAGGCTGTTTGGTCACTTCAACGAGAATTGCATAGCGGCCCCCGATCTGATCAAGATTGTTGAGTATGCCTTCTGCTTACCTGGAACATCAGCACCAACAGAGAGAGTATTTTATTTGATGAACAACGCATGGACTGATGATAGAGGTTTGATGAAGGAATCTACAGAAAAAGGCTTGATGATTTGTAAAACTAACCTTTGATTAGATTGTGAAGATTTTTACAACAAAATTAAAACCAAAAAAGACTTTCTATTAAAAGTCCTAGCCAATGAAAAGTACATATGAATATTGTCCAAGTTTTATTCATTAATCAAAATGTTTTTCTTAGTTGTAACTGATATAATAAGTATTAACAATAACAAATAAGCTCGTTTCATGAATTTCAATGAAAATGTCACAAGATGTATTGGGTCTGAACTAAGTATTTGGAACTAATAACGCCACTCTAAGATTTCAAATAAAAAAAATATTGAAATTTGAATTCTTGTGGTAGGCTATACTCGATAGTCGAAATTGTGTAAAGTGACGTCATCGGTTATCTACCGATTTAAAGTGAACTCCATGAGCGTATCATAGTTTAAGGGTGCGAATACTGAAATATCTGGAATTTCAATTTTTAACATTTGAAATAATAACTTATCACAAGTTGTTCATAAGTAAGTTAAAACAAAATAAAAAAATGTTTACAAGTCAATTCCAACTTACTACTACTAAAACTAAAAAAAAGTTGTTTGTCAAGACCAAAATAAATTACCAATAAGTATAGGTATGTTGCGAGGTCACTTGTAAAATGTCTGACTAACTGGAAGCGGTATCACTCCCTGACGACTCCTCAGAATCATCGCTTTCTCCTCCTATATCGATAATGAGTGGTTCCGTCATTACTTCTACACGTATGTCTAAATCCCAAAACTTTATTTCTTCTTTTAATACGTGTTGAATACATTTACGCCAACTCTCAGCAGTAACGGTATGCAGCGCCTCGTCAAACAGTTTCTCAACGTCAGCCATTTTGAATGTACTGTTTTTTCTCGCAACATAATTTTTCACTTGGGCCCAAACCAGCTCGATGGGGTTTAACTCACAGTGGTAGGGAGGAAGTCTAACAACTGAGACGTTGAAATCTTTCGCCATTTCATCGACAACGTACTTAATATAACTGCTTTTATGTTTCCGTACGAGAGATAATAATTCAACTTTTAGCATTGCCTCGTTGTGCGGAATGCTTTTACTCTCTAACCAATCAATTATAACCCTCTTGCGGCTAGCTGAAGTAGGTATTTGCTCCAGTCGACGAGAGTGGTATGAAGCATTATCCATAACTATCACTGAACCAGGAGTTACCTTTGTTAAAATTGATCTAAACCATGTTTCAAACCGGTTACCATCCATCTCTTCATGGTAATCGACAGTTTTTTTGGACTGAAAACTTAGTAATCCACCTTCTACAAATCCTTCCTCGCTGCCAATGTCAGTGATAATCAGTCGACGTCCTTTCCCAGAGGGAGCTTTTAAACCGGAAGAGAAACCCTCCATAAAGGCTTGTCGATTGCTTCGTATATTCATGTCTTGCCACACTTTTGACACAGTTTCGTCAAGATAATATATGTGCCGTCCTTCGTTACGAAACTGTCGTATCTGTTTTAAATAATTTCTCCTCCATTCCACAATGTCATTTCGTTCAATTAAGGCACTGTTTCTACTTCTTGTTTGGTAACGAAAATTCATTAATTTTAAAGTTCGTCTCAAAACTTTATCACTGATGTTTGGTAAAGTATCATCAGCTTCTATTACCTTGCTCAATTTAGCTACCGAGGGGATTTCATTCCTAAAATAAAAAGAATGTATTTCCCTACGTATAGCATTCCGTGTTTGGTCGTCCAAAACAATTTTCTTTCTTCCCCTACTTTCCGGTTTACAGTTTTCACCTCGTTCTCTTGTCAAAGATCCGTCCCGCGATTTCTTTAGAATATTGTATATAGTACTCTCAGAAACTTTAGTTAAATAACTGCACTTAATCACAGCGTCACTAACACCCAACTGTTTGTCCATGGCACGCAGTCCTTCGTACACATTTAATATGAGGACTTTTTCTTCCCGAATTAAATTGTTACGACGCCGTTTTTTATCGCCTACACCGCTACACTCCGCCATTATTGTCACTAAATATACCGATATAAATATTACAATAAATACCAATAATAACCGATTTATCACACAAAACCACAACACAAATACTGATGTTACGTTCATGAAGAGAATAAACACCTGACATAACTGTTTACTATCACTGTCTCATTCGCGTAGCTCGATCTATCTATCTCGTTCTCAAAGCCGGAACATTGAAGCGACTCTCCAACATTGTCAAATCAGCGAGTTTTTCACAACAAACTTTGCGTTCAAGAAATATACATAAACACTTTATTTCACATTTCAAGTAAACTAATTATTATTAGTCTGCTTGAAATTTGAAATAAATATATTAAATTGGTATTGACTTAATTACATTGCATCTTTTGTACCTGAAATATTGACACAATGGATTTGAAGTGTATTTATAAAATACAGCATTTCTCTCTAGAATACATATGGCAACTGCGCTTTAACCAAAGTGTTGATTAGATAGCTCTGACTCACTTTACACAATTTCGACTATCGAGTATAGAGTCAATGATGGCAAACAAAGAAATTTTGCGCTGTTGTCACGAGGGAAAACTTTATAAGTAGATTAGTTATCTTTTTTCTTTAACATCCGTTAAAGAGAACGCAAAGTACTGTCAAAACGTACTCTTTCAAATAATGTTCTCCTAATTGGGTGCCTCTTATTAAAAAGGTAACTCTTGCGTAGTCAAAGAAATTTGGAAATATATATTTTAAACTGCAGTGATGATGCTTTCAAAATAGAAAATATACTGTAAAATGTAGGTATAATGGAAATTAAAGGTTCTCCATGTAGGTTGAGTTGTTTGGAAAACATGTGATGGAACACCCATACACAAATTGCGTTACCCCAGAATTCCGAACTCGATTTAGTATCGGATCGCTTATTCTTCTTCTGTTTAGGGGAGTTCGAGTATATTGAGACACCATGTCCACATCCACTTGAGGAAGATTTGTCGAATTAGCTTCGGTGAAACCTGGATCCATTTTAAAAATGTCTTTTAAAAGGCAATCAAACAGAAGCACACTTTCTACTATAAAATAATATAACTCAAACAACTAAAAAGTCGGCGAGGATGATATCTGTTTAAGGTTGGTTGTGGATATTGATGTGAATTGTTAAATTCTTCTAGTCGTCTTTCACTTTGTCTTAATCAACTTGGATAGTCAAGTACGATTTGTCAACAGAAAGTCCTTTCAATCTGACAACAGGGGCTTCTGCCATTGATCGACTTACAGAGTTTTATTTAAATCTAATTTTCGAAAATATTTATAACTTTTTGAGATAAATATCGTTATCGTAGAAAAATATGTTATTCTTAATCCTTCTGATATGATTTCACCTGTTAATTCATGCCCATGAAACGAGCGTGTCATTTATTATTACCCCTGGTTTAGGTTCCTAATCATTAACGACATCCTGAGCCGCTTTCTTTTTGAGAGTGTCAAGCCCCGGGGCTTCTTATTTTAGACTTGCTATTGGTAGATTTTGACAGATATCATTTTTCAGCCAATGATGAACTAGAACGCATCAATAAACCCTCAAACAGAAAGCAGCTCATAGCATTATGGATATCTAAAAACCAGCCAAGGGTGTGTACCCTCAAAATAACCTAGAAGCGGAGGCAGGGGGGGGACAAGCCTACTGTTGCATTAACTAAAATTGCAAACCATTCCACCGCTGTTTTGAGGTGGTGGATATTATTTCATCCTCAGAACTATCATATGAATTGCTACTCCGAGATCTGGTGGCTAAAATAACTACAACTCTTTTCCAAGTAATGCCGTCAATTTTTACTAATAACAACAATCAACTTAGAAATCGATTGTCAGTTGCCAGATATAATGATTGCAATAACAACAACTGAGTTTTTTTATGATGACTCTAGCATGTCGGTGCAGCGGAGACCGACGTCAGTCAACCAATGGTGAACAAATGATGTAAAAAAGTGCCTAATATATAACATTACGAATTCGGACTAGTTCAATATTGCAGTTTGTGATTATAGTGCCTATGAGGGGTTTTTGTGTTATTTGAAGTTTATTTGTAAAATAAAATACCCTGTAAATCTATTAATATTTATTACAAAAACTATGTACCTATCATTACAAAGCCCAAGAAAAAATAATAAATTATATAACATCAGTCTATTACAAAATATTTCAGGAATATTTGTTTATTATTTGGCATCTCGATTGTCCATACCTCCCTTGCAGTGATGCGAACTGGTCAAAACTTTCCCCCCAAGGCTACTTAAAAATCCCATAAATTCAAACTAAAATCCCCTAACTAGAATGATCAATGTATTAATATTTTTGTTTTCGTTATCAATATTGTTTTTATCCGCCATGAGCCATTATGTAATCTTAAAAAATAAATCATCTTTTCGAACAAGCTTTAAAATTATCAATGATTCATAAAATTGCTGAAAAGAAACTTTTCTTAATTTTATTTTATTTTGATACTATGTTCCCCCCAAGCTGGCTTCACTGCACCCTTGTTACACCACTGTCCAGAAAAAATGTATTATCAAGTCGATATGACTCGAGGTGATGTAGAAGGGAAACAACGTGGTGTGATGATTTCAAATTCCCTTGCTCATGCGTATACGTTAAAATATACAAACTATTGCCGGCTTATGCATGTTTTCTGCAATACCAAGATACTAGAAACTGTCTTATTATAAGACTGAAAATCCATTTTTTTTCCAGAAAATGAGATCATAACGATGGATTTACTTCTCAGTAATAAGTTAAATAATTATATTAATTATTTTTTTCATGAATATTAATAGGAACGGAGAGATTCTTCACTTACATTGCGAAAATCTTTGAATTATTTTCACATCAAGTCTTGCGTAAAATATTATTAGTGGTAATAACCATAATGTATTAACAGCCAATTTACTATTTTGGAATTTGTTGAGTCAAGTTATATATGGTTTATGTTTTGTTGCGTTAGAGTTTAAAGTACCTAAAACATTTTATCTCATACAGGCACTCAGGCACAATAATTAAATATTGCAGATATTAAAGAAATAATTAGATGGTATCAAATGCAATGACTTTGGATGGTTTCTTGTATCATATCTAACTAATAACAAACCTTTATTGGGTACGAATGTTATCTCTACAATATACCTAATGCGGACCCTCAAAAATAAGGGGACATCAGTTTACGATTTGACAACGCTGTCGCGTTTGCGTCAGATTTTCCATTTGACAAGTCGGAATTCAGAAATTTAGTTAGTGTTGCAGAAATTGTATATAGAGAGGTAGCCCTGTTTTAGATTTATTCAGTATAAATGATTGTTTCTTAGCGATAGAGAGTGCTGTGATTGTACATTTTAAATAAACAACCTTTAATTTTTATATTGATTTATTTGGCATTATAATTTTTAAATATGCCGGAAAATACTTTACAGAATGGACACAAATATACTAGAGTTTGGTGTGATGGGTGGTAAGTACAACATTACTTTTTGTATAAAACGTAAATATTTTATAAATCCACAACTGTCATTGGCTTTTGTGATGATACTTTTAAATGTGACAACGTTTAGACGATTACAAATGCAGGGAAAACTTTTAAGTGTAAGAACTGTGTGTTTCGGCGGGGTTTCTTAGTTTTTTTTCCATAATTAATCTGTATTTTGTTGTATAAATAATTTGTGTCTTCTCTGTTGTAGCAATAGTATTTATTTCCTGAAGGTTCTTGATAATCCCTTGAATTTTCTGTACAATGTACGTATTATTCTAGGGGCGATTTATTAATCAAGACTTGGTTTCTAATTATATCTACTTGAATGATTAATTAACAGTACCAACATATAACAATTCACTATTATCAGTTTGTTTATAATTGACATCCTTTCTTGCCTAACAAGGTTATATTAAAAAAAAGCTTGAAATTAATATATACCACTGATTGAATAAACTTATCATTTTTTATGGCGAATGTGTGGGAGGCCAACCGAATATTTGCCTCAAATAACTGATAATTAAAGTTACAGTTAAAGTTGATAATTTCATTTCATTTGTGCACTTTGTTTCGCTAAAAACCTGTAATATAACCCATAAATTTGTATTACCTATCAATAAATAATATTTCCTTGTAATAAATTTACTCATACAATCTATTATAATCATGAAAATAAATAATATGACATCACAAGTTGTTGATTAAATCATCAATGTAACTATTTCTAGATTCACCATTTTTTAATTGATGCAATTAAAAAAAACACCCAATGAAAGATTAATCCATGTTTTATGTCTAATTAAAAATAAATTAATTTTATTTCTAACCTTGTAAAATTTTTCATTGATTAAGTGTGTACACAGGATATCCATATTATGGTAAACATGGATAAAATATAAATTCAATACTTTTAATTTAAAATAGTAAAAAAAGTAAACATACAAATATTTTACACAAATCGGAAGTCTATCAGTTTTATCAGTATAAACATTTCCTTTTAGCTATGATATGGTACATTTTGGTCATGCAAACTCCCTTCGCCAAGCCAAAGCTTTGGGCGATCATCTAATCGTGGGGATACACACAGATGAAGAAATTATGAAACACAAAGGACCTCCGGTTTTTACTGCGGAGGAACGATACAAAATGGTTAGAGGAATAAAATGGGTTGATGAAGTAGTCGAAGGTGTTCCTTATGTAACGACATTGGAGACTTTAGATCAACATAACTGCGATTTTTGTGTGCACGGAGATGACATTACGTTGACAGCTGATGGAGTGGATACTTATCATTTAGTAAAAACTGCAGGAAGATATAGGTAAGATAAATATCCAAAACCAAATGTTTCGTTTCTATTGTATTAATTCTGCACACTGTACACTTTCCTTTTCTTCTCAAGGTACCATCTTCTTATAAAAAGTTGGTCACAACTTTGGCAAATTGCTCCCTGTCTTGTGCAATTCTTAGTAGTGTTTGTGAACTTAGGCCAGTTCAGCATCAATCTTAAAACATGAACATTGTGTCAGTGGCGTACTGACATAGTCGGGGGCCTGGGGCGGCTATAGATGAAGGGGCCCTATATATATAGTACTCTTGTGAATGTCCACGTATATGTAGTGTGTTTTAAATGTATCGTTATAGTATATTCTAAAATTACATAATACTATGAATGTTGTACAATATTGAGAGAAAACAAGACATACAGATTTCAATGAAAAGTAAAATCAAAAAACACATTTTGCAATGTCATTTTCAATTGATAGTACAGCCAAGCTTGTTAAACGAGACTGGCTCATTGTAGAACGAAGATAGTTTTTAATCAATTTCACAAGATGCCACGGACACACAAATAGTAAGAAACAGTTTGAGTGTCTCTGTTATGATTGGCAACGATTTGCGAAAGTCCATTTCAATAATAAACTTCAGCATGTGTAGTGATGTCCATGAGGTTGCATCATCAATTTTTATACCAGAATGCCTTCTGAGCCTCTTTACTTCTGGCAACATTTCATCTTCCTCTAAATCATTGAAAGTAGCTGTGAACTGATGTATATGAGTTATTATCGTTTCATCATTTGATCTTACAAGGTTTTCTGAGTGTACAACAGCAAAACATCAAACTGTTCATATACATTGTTCATTGATGTTTGTCTTTTTTCCAGTTCTATATGAAAGTTGTCATTACACTAACATAGAATGTTTCATTCTTGCTGTGAAGTCAAACCTGCATCCTTAGCTTTTTCTCCTGGCATCATCTTTTTGACTCGCGGTTTCTGCTTTCAACGTCATTGTCCATTTCAGCACAGGTGTTGGTCACATATTCCAAGGCTTTATTCGCCAGTTCTTCCCGACTCACTTCTAAAAATGTTTTCAGCTTCAGTACATACTTTTCTAAACTAATATCTTGTATTTGGAGGTATTTTTGGGCGGTGTTGACTTCTTGTAAAATGTGGTACCATAGGTGCAAGAAGCAAAGGAAATTGAAGTTGCAAATGTTTTTCATCGGCAACTCCGCTGCTCCCCTTGTATCTAGATATTTAGAAGCATCCCCCAATTTTTCCACAGCATCGACCAACTTTTCGAAGTTTTTAAAGATTGGTTTTACTGCATCATGATTAGCACTCCACCTAGTATCACTAAATCTTTTAACTATCACTCCAACAGTTTCTTTGAGTGCCTGCCATCTATGTGTTGAACAAGAAAATATATTGTACACGCTTTCCAACGTTCCAAAAAATGTGACCCAAGCACGAACATTACCAAAAGCATGAACACCATATAGATTGAGAGAATGGTTTGCACAAGGTACGAAAATGGCTTTCGGATTTTATTCTTTAATCCTTGTTTGTACTCCTGTATGAACACCTGACATTGTTGTAGCATTATCGTAACTTTGGCTTCTACAAAGTTATATATCCGAGCTGTTCTTTTCAAGTGATTGGAGTATATCCTCTGTAATGTCGTGTGCCTTTTTCCTACTAAGTGGAATGAAACCTAGAAATGATTTTTTGACCTCTACTTTCCTGTTGTCAATTTTCACATATCTTATTACTTGACTCATCTGTTCAGTGTGGGATATGTCAGGCATACTATCAAATAGTATTCCATAGTACTTTGCTTTCTTGATTTCAGAAATTATTTCTTTTTTTACGGCGTTACCCAAGAGAGAAATAAACTCATTTTGTACTGCAGGCGATAAGTAAGATAATAGAATCATTCCTCCTTGCAATGATTGCTGAAGACGTATGCTGTGCTCATTTAAAACAGGGTCATAATGTGACAGAACATTTACCAGTTCTAAGAAATTGCCTTGGTTTTCAGAGTCAATGTCTTCTCTATGACCTCTAAACGGCAAATTCTGTATAGCCAAAAAAAGTGTTATATCTAAGAGCCTATGTAAAATGTCCTTCCATTTCTTCCTCTCTCTCATTCCATAACGTCTTGGTGAGCAGCATCGATAGTTTTGTTTTTGAAAAAGTCTTACTTCAAGAGTTTTCCATTTTTCGAAGTTGTTAACATGGAATTCAGGGCTTTCATGGACAGGCACAGTAGGATTTAATTTTCACCAATTGTCGAATCCTGTGATGAAACTGGATGTCGTAGCGTGTATATCGTTGTTATTAAAAAGTTTGCAACAGAAGAGAAACAATGATTTCTTTTCAGGGGAATAAACCATCCATTTTTTTAATGTCTTTTCTCCACTAGGGAGTAAAACCAATTAGCATTCAACTGTCGGGAATGACCTTTGTGATTTTCCCCAGACTTCTGCACGGCTCCAAATGGTACCTCAAAGTGCTGGTAAATCTCACTTCCCCGTCTTATTATCTCGGTCCTAAGAACATCTGGCACTGGAATAGGCCGATTTCAAACATCAAAATTTAATGATAAATTCTCTTATTCTTCAGGTGAATCCGACTCTGTGTCAGAACATAGCAAAGGGGGTATGTCTTCTTCATTGTCTTCCCCATTCTTCCCTTCCTCATTTTCTTCTTCAATTCCTTTTTCTAGTCATCCTTCTTTTTGTTCTTCTCTTTTCTCTTGTTGTTCTTGATTGTCTTTGTGTTTAACTCATTGGTCATAGCTTGTACAGGGTGTCCCACATTGGTGTGTTTTGTAGGGTATCTCGTAAACTAAAAGAGATAGAAGAAAAGCAGTTAAGATGTTATGACTTCTTTTTTTGTTAAAGTAACGATAGCCTAATTAAATCTTTAGTAACTCCCTGCAGTTGGAAGATACAGGGCGATTATTGAAAACTGTCGAAAACTACAAAGTACTATAACTTCTTAATAAAGAAAAATATAAAAAAACGTTATAAAAACTTTCCATAGATATAATATTAAAGAGTTCAGTGGCGCACATAATTTTTTTGTTAGGGGGCTCACTAAGGAAATATAATGCAAACTTGTTTTTTTAAATGGGACACCCTGCATATTTTGACGTTTTTCGTTTCCTTTTTTAATTCTCATTCACCTGATATGACATATTATATATCCATTTTCAATGGTTGGAGCTACAGTGCAAATAAACCATTTATGGATGTTATCAGTTGAAACACTCTTAAAAAATTGAACACTCAGTAACGAAATTTAACATTTTATTACAAGGATATTGATGGGTGACAATTTTATTTATCAAAATTATAATTAATAAAAAATAAAACCAGATTAAAAAATAAAAACAATAAACTTATGAAACAACAAGAAATATTGTAACAACTAATCTACCTATAACTAATTTTATTAGAATGTAAAAATTACATTAAATGTTCAAAATGTCCTCCGTTTTGTTGTAATAATAATTGACACCTTTTTCTTACTGATCTTACACAATTGAGAATGTGCACTGGCTTTATTTTTCTAAATGCGGCATGAATATTTTGTAATAAATCTTCCCTACTCTCGAAGTTAGTCTTGTAAATATTATTTTTTTAAAATCCCCAAATAAAAAAATCAGGAAGATTTACTTCCGGAGAACGAGGGGGCCACCTAACCGGTCCATAAGTACCAATCCACCGATTAGGAAATTTTTCGTTTAAATAATCTCCAATGAATAGAGAATTATGGACAGGTGCTCCATCTTGTTGGAACCAAAATGTGTCCATATCAGCCAACACTTCCTCTTCCAAAAGTTGGTGTAAGTTTATTTCGAAGATATCTATATATCCAGCAGCAGTTAGTTTATCATCAAATATATGATAAACTAATTTATTATGTTTGACAAAACAACTAACGTTAAAGCCGAATCTGCCTTGTCTCCTGATCCCCTGAACTAAGTGTGGATTTGAGTCGTTCCAATTTATTTCATTATGTCTGTTAAATATTCCTGCAAATTTGGATGTTCATTACATTTTCCTATATTCCACTGTGCAAATTGTGTTCTTCTCAAAAAATCGTTTGGGTATAATTTTTGACGGACGGATGTCCGATAAGGCCTAAATTTATATTTCTTTAAAATCCTTCCTGCAGTAGTTTTTGGAACACCTATTTCATTTTCAATTTGACGTAGAGAAGATTCATGATGTGCTTGGATATATCCCAACGTATTTACCTCTCTTTCTTCATGATTCTTTTCGTACTTACGCCGTGGTTTCACAAAACATCCATACTCGATTAAATTTGAATCGAGTTTTCTAAAAATTCTCTTGTCAGGTTGCCTTCTTTCTGGATATCGTTGAAAATATAATTCAGACGCATCAATAACATTCTTTTGACATTCAATATATGCCACATGCATATCATATTTTTCATAATTTTCAAAATTCATGTTGTTGACAAGACTGCACGTCGTAAAATTAATTCTGACAGGTAACACAGGTTTTGTTTTATTTTCAATGGTAAGAGGACCAAAGCCTACTTGATGAAATGAACATTCTTATAAGATATAACAATCATGTCAATTGAGGTAAACAAACTAAAATATAACAACATATCGGGTTAAACATAATTAGAAATAAAAGTAAAATCGGTAAAAAAATACAGACATCTTATTTCGTGATGTTATTTACCAAAAAACGTATTCAATGATTTCAAAATAATAATATAGGTACTTGAAATCAATAATCAGCTATATTTACCTACTTTGTTTCACTGTTCACTGATTTTATTTTTGGTAATGCTGAATTGGTTGAAGATTATTTAAACGAAAAACTTTTTAATCAATGATAACGGAGGACATTTTGAACATTTGATGTAATTTTTACATTCTAATAAAATTAGTTATAGGTAGATTAGTTGTTACAATATTTCTTGTTGTTTCATAAGTTTATTGTTTTTATTTTTTAGTCTGGTTTTATTTTTTATTAATTATAATTTTGATAAATAAAATTGTCACCCATCAGTATCCTTGTAATAAAATGTTAAATTTCGTTACCGAGTGTTCAATTTTTTAAGGGTGTTTCACATGATAACATCCATAAATGGTTTATTTGCACTGTAGCTCCAACCATTGAAAATGGATATATAATATGTCATAGCAGGTGAATGAGAATTAAAAAAGAAAACGAAAAACGTCAAAATATACAGGGTGTCCCATTTAAAAAAACATAAGTTTGCATTATATTTCCTTAGTGAGCCCCCTAACAAAAAAATTATGTGCGCCACTGAACTCTTTAATATTATATCTATCGAAAGTTTTTATAACGTTTTTTTATATTTTTCTTAATTAAGAAGTTATAGTACTTTGTAGTTTTCGACAGTTTTCAATAATCGCCCTGTATCTTCCAACTGCAGGGAGTTACTAAAGATTTAATTAGGCTATTGTTACTTTAACAAAAAAATAAGTCATAACATCTTAACTGCTTTTCTTCTATCTCTTTTAGTTTACGAGATACCCTGCAAAACACACCAATTTGGGACACCCTGTACTTGGACTTTCTATAGATTTGGACACATCTAGCTCTGCTTCATTGTTTGCCTGAAATGACACCGTTTGAGTAAATTTCAAAATTGAACCAGCCTGACAAACGTTGAATTTCTTGTTCTTTAGCTTTTTGTTTTTTCTTCTTTTTCCATCCTCTGGGATAACTTCGTTTCATTTTATTGTCAATTTGCTTGGCTCTCAAAATAATAATAATAATATTTTAACCTATATTTTTAAAATACCAAAAAGGCAATCCTAAGAATGAGAGATAAAGCTGGGCTTGTAACAGGTTATATTTGTATTTTTTGTTTTATTATTTTTTATAACTTTTCAGAATCAAGTTATTTTAGCTATTTTTTAGAACTTCGTTATTTGAAAAAACATGAAGTAATCTAGGATGTTACAATATTCCTGATCACGATATTAAATTTCGATAAGACTTAATACAACCAATAAGGTACAATACAGAGCAATAGGCTTTGTCAAAAATTGTTTATGGCAATAGAAATAGGCTGACACTTAACATGAAACAATCGATAAATGCGATGGAGTCCAATCACAACAAAACTTACCATAAATGTGATGACTAAGTGAAGTTGTGACGTACGCTTGACCAAGTACTAACTAACTAACCCCTAAGGTGTGGTTGAGGGCCGAAAGTTTTTGTTATTGGTGTTGGGGACTGAGAGTGGACGCTCACTATCATGCCGTGCACCCGTGCAGACAAAACAGTGCTTCTGTTAACCTAAGCTCAGTTTGTAAATAACCATGCAAAATAAAAATAATCGCAATTAAAAAAAAATAGTAGTCTGACATATGGAAGCCTTCGCCGTCATGGGGCCTCATAAATTATTAATTTTTTTGTTTTTTAAATATATTTGTATTTTTTGGCAGTTTGGGGGCCTATGATGGTGCGAGGCCTGGGGCGGACCGCCCCTACCGCCCCCCCCTCGGTACGCCCCTGCATTGTGTCTTCTACACTTATTTCAATCATTGTTTTGCTATTCATCTCCATCTTAACATTTATTCTCTCTCCTCATGTTTATATGTTTCTCAATCTTCTGGAGATTAAATAAATGTCAGAGTAAGTTCATTTGACAGAAATTACTTAATTAAGATCACTTCTCCTATTTGATCTTTCTCGTAACATTACACTAAAGTTAAACGTCACAATTGTTGTTTTATTTAGGGAGGTTCAGAGAACTGCTGGCGTTTCTACGACGGACTTGGTAGGCAGGATGCTTCTTTTAACTAGGAATCATTTTAAACAAGGTCAGTATGAGTACGATGTTGCTAAGGAGCATTCATCATCAATGGGCCAAGACTCACTTGCTAGATCTCCTTGGACAGGTTGCTCGCAGTTTTTACCCACTACACAGAAGATTATTCAATTTTCTGATGGAAAACCACCGAAACAAGGCGATAGAATAGTTTATGTTGCCGGAGCTTTTGATCTGTTCCACGTCGGCCATTTGGACTTTTTGGAAAAGGCAAAAGAAAAGGTAAGTAAAACATTTTTTTCTATCTCAACGTCCATTTTTATGTATTTAAAACAACTATTCACTCATCAGAAGGATTAAGTATTATCATTAAAAATATTTCATGGGATTTTATTCACTTAAATTTTCTTCTTCAAATTTGTTGTAAGAATTGGTTTGGTTTTACTATTTGTTGTTAATTCGCATTTCCTTTTCACAACTCATCCACCAAAAATACAATCAACACTTCTTAATATTCACAGACGGTTCTAAATCTGAAAACGGTGTGGGATCTGCCTTTTATTCATCTACCTCCTCTATAAAACTAAAACTTCACCCTAATAATACAATTCTCTCAGCAGAACTCCTCGCCATTCGGGAAGCCATATAAATTGTCAAGATGTCAATGTTTTCGAATTTAAAAATAGCTGTTGTATTGAAAAAAATTAAAAAAGATAAAGCTTTATTTATGGAACACTTGGAACATTTAAAACAATATTTTGATCATTATTTTTATGTTGTCATAGAATATCCGAAACATGCAAAATCTGTTTATTGTCGAAGTTAATGATAATTTTTACTTGTAAATTAATAAAGAGGAAATATTAATGGAACTTTCTTGTGATAGTCACTAAAAGATTGATTCAATCCTAATGACCGAGAAAATTATGGTTGGAAGTAGAGATGTGTCGTGATTTCACAGGAACTGGTCTTGTCACTGCTTCTTGTTTGTCACTGCTTCTTGTTTGTCACTGCAACGTTAAGTTCCTGGCCTGATTAAAAAGCAGTGATTATTTGGAACAGATATTAACCTTCATGGGGCGGACATCAAAATTTTACGAAAAGGGCTAACTGGGGTGCGAGAAGACCCCATGCGTAAAATTGCAGAAATGCTGTATTTTTCTTTAAATTAAATATACAGAAAAAAAGTTTTATTAAAGTTTTACTATTAACCATTTATTAGTCAAAAATCATCACGAAAAAATACAAAATACCCTAATCACTAATACTACTAGCTACATATCATTTTAACATTTTTTACAAACTATCTCCGATTTTGAATGTTCTAGGCACACAAAGTTATTACACCTAATACATATTTTTCTGGATTTTCTGTCTTTTCCTCTTTGACACGTATGGCAGCGCCGCCCCCTGGTAATGTTTTGTTGTTCAACTCTATGTTCTGTTGCATCCAGTAGTTCGGGAAAAACGTTTGTCATATGCCGTTTTCTATTCGTCTGAATGTATTTATTATTATATCGCCGGAAAACGTTTTTCTTTATGAGTTCTTTTCCTAGTCCCAAAATATACATTTTACGTTTATCCAAACTGTTTTTTCGCCAATCCGAGTTTTGCAGTAACCACAATTTATAAGCATTTATTCCTGCGATATCTATAAGATGCGAAAATATTGCCATTGGCCAGCGGTTTGATTCTCTCTGCACTGTATATTCTTTGGCCAACTTATCTGAAGTGTCGACAGCACCTTTTGTTTTGTTGTAATGAAGAATAATTTCTGGTTTATAGTGCTGTTCTTCTCCAGCTACTTTACTATCAGTATGCTCACTTGAAAGTAAGATGACAGCATGTTTTTGCTTTGAAACATAGGATACTAGCGTTCTTTGATTTCTAAAAGCAAACATACTTTCTTGTACGATGCCGGTAGAAGTTCCCTGGGAATAAATGTTTTATTTTTCCGGAGGGTTCCACATAAAGTAATATTTTTTTTCCACAACTTGTCAGCAGGTTCTAAACTTGTAAAAAAGTTATCGGTCGTTATTCCAAATCTGCCTTCCAAATGGTCTGTCAAATCTAGGACAACCCTTTGACCTTGACCCTTTTGTTACCTTGTTTTCCTAAAAATTAATAGATACATAGGAATATAAAGTTTGCCTATATTGCTTTTCAAATAACTTACCCAAATAAACTTGCATATTTGCAATATAAGAAGTGGTGCAGTCCACAAGAGCCCATATTTTGATTCCACACTTATCAGGTTTACTCTTCATATAGACTCGGAATGGTGCCTTACCCCTAAATGGTACAAGCTGCTCATCTACACATAGATGGTCGCCAGGATTAAGTGATTTTTTACAATTAGAAGTGAAAATATCGAATATATCTCTTATCGGAGCTAGCTTATCTACTAATTTTCGTTCTTGTCTTGTTTGAAAATTATCAAAGCGTAAAAATGAAGTAATTTGTTTGAATCTGTCTCTTGACATTGCAGCAGGAATTATAGGACGACAGTAAGAAATATCTTGACACCAGAGTCTAATTGTCGCTATAACTACAACAGCTTATTAGTTTAAAAATTCAATTTTCATATCGATAACAGTCTGACTTTAATATATTGTAATAATATGTTCTTTCACTATTGAATCGTCGTTTTTCCTGTCACAGAAAAAAATAGTGTATTATACACGGGAAAAATATTAGATTTTAGCTCTCGGTTTGTTGTCTCCGCTTCGCGTCGGGAGACAACATAACCTCGAGCTAAAATCTAATACTTTTTTCACTTGTATAATAAATAACTATTTTTTGTCACTGCTTTTTTATCACTGCTTATTTGTATGTTTTTTACGGATTCTTGAAAATCACCCTTTTAACCCATCTCTACTTGGAAATAAGCAAGCAATATCCCGCGTTGTAGCTCAGTCAGTAGGGACAAAAAAGGTGGTTGTCTTACATCAAATTCGGGAGTTTTAATTTTTGGCAGGGTCATGCATGATTCTCTGAGTGTGCAGTTGACATGAAAACAAACATCCTTGAGTGGTTTAATTTGAAATTTCATCAACCATTTTTTCTTAAAATAACAGATTATTCCAATATTCTAGTCATCTTTCTGTGAAACACCGCTTAACTGTTTCCTATATATTATAGCTTATGATATCTTATCTGATGTCACTTGAAAAATTGTTCATTGTTCATTTCTCTGTACTCCTTTGTCCAGTTCCAAATTATATTTATTGCTTGTATTTAAATTCATTAAATCTTTTACTATTTTATACATCTTTATTATTTTATTAATTTTATTTACAGGGCGATTACATTATAGTCGGTCTTCACACAGATCCAGTCGTTAATAGATATAAGGGCACAAATTACCCAATAATGAATCTCCATGAAAGAGTTCTGAGTGTATTGGCGTGCAAATATGTTTCAGAAGTAGTAATTGGTGCACCTTATCGTGTGTCGGAGGATTTGATGGATCACTTTAAGGTCGATGTAGTCGTTCATGGAGATACGCCCGTTATGCCCGACGTGGACGGCAGCGACCCCTACGAATATCCAAAAAAAGTAAGTAAATGCCATAATTTCCTATCGTTTTTTTCGGTTTCCTTTCTTATATCCTCTATCTCGATCCTATTTTATTATATTCTATTCTCTTTTTGAACTTGTTCTTCACTGTAATTTTGTTTTTAAGGTTGGAAAGTTCGTGATTGTAAAATCTGGCAATAACATGACAACAGAAAGTATAGTGGAACGAATAATAAGAAATAGATTACAGTTTGAAGATAGGAATAATAAAAAAGAAAAGAAAGAGTTGGAAGTGCTTAAAAAATTAGAATCGCTCGAATTGAAACAGAATGGACATACGACAAGTTTGTAAAATAATTCTAAATACTCGCCCAAAGAATGGTATGATAATTGTATATTTTATTTATATTTTTTACTATATTTAGAGACTATCTGTCATGTTTGTTTATTTGGGAAAAATGCTTTTATTCTTTTTACAAATTTTGTTAAATTATGTATTAATTCCACATTAGACTTTTAGCAAAAAATTCTATTTAAAAAAGACAGAGAGAGGTTGTTAATATATTGAACGATGAAATAAAACAATATAATTTGTTTAAATCTTCATTTATTTGAACTAATATTCAATTTAAACTTGTTGATGCGTTTCACTAACACAGTAGCTTTGTCAAAACGAATGAAGGTATAATATAAAAATGTTTTAATATGTACAGTGCATAACTATAGAATTCTATTTACTAATGTTAACAAAGGTATTGAAAGAAATTATCTGGAAATTCATTCACTACAAACATTCCTAAGCTATATTCTAGGTAAAAAGGTTTAATAAAGGAGACTGATTAATATCTATTTGGTCGTTAAGAAGATTACCTGAATATTTGTTTTTGTTAATCTCAAGGGCCTCTAATAAATTTAAAATAAATATTTAGATAATCTTAACGAGCAAATAGATATTAATCACTCTCCTTTATTAAACCTTTTTACCTAGAAGATAGCTTAGGAATGTTTGTAGTGAATGAATTTCCAGGTAATTTCTTTCAATAACTTTGTTAACATTAGTAAATAGAATTCTGTATTTATGCACTGTATATATTAAGACATTTTTATATTACGCCTTCATTCGTTTTGACAAAGCTACTGTGTTAGTGAAACGCGTCAACAAGTTTAAATTGAACATTAGTTCAAATAAATGAAGATTTAAACAAACTATATTGTTTTATTTCATCGTTCAGTATGGATCTTCATCAAGTAAAAGCCTCATCTATTCAATTGTTAATATATTTCTTATAGTATTGAATCAAATGATGAAATTTACTTATAAAAATACTTTTTGACCCTTTCACTACTTATATAGGATTGTCCAAAAAAATCGGAATTTCCTTTTTCATTGATATTTTTTTTTATTTATAGGTCGATTTTATTGATGTCGGTTTTGTTTAAAAGATAATTGATCAAGACACACTACTAATCTAATATTTCGCGTTTTGTTTAAAAAACAAAATGGCGGACACATCCAAACTTTAAAACTGACTGGAAATTTTTTGTTTCGCACTGTATATGTTTGCGAATTATGTTACGAAAGTTCAGACATTTGTGAATGTAACGAGAGGTCAAACATAGAAATCGGTCAAAAATTGTCTGATGTATGGCTCGAAAAAAACAAGTATGTTATTACATAGTGAATTTTAATTTCTTTCGACATTTTCCAAAATCAAGTGGGCGAATATCAAATATTGTTGCTTGTAGTTAATCAGAATTGTTGACACTTGTCAAATTTATCTTTTTTGTGATAAAACTTATTAGGCTCATCAAAATATGGTTCTTTCTAACGACGACAAAATTTTTATTAAAACTTTAATTTTGAGAAGATACAGGGTGCATGAAATCTTAGAACAATTTCCTGAAGAGCGTTACAAAAAAAGTACAATTTACGACTTCGTTAAAAAATTTAATTTAACGCAGTCTATTGCAAGGTGTGAAGGTAGTGGGCGCCCAAGGAGTATACGAACACAGGTGAGTGGAATACCGTACGTTTTTTGTTTTATAAACCACATTAAATTAATTTAGGAAAACATTCTCCGAGTTTCGAATTTGGCAGTTAGTCCTGAAAGAGCACCTGGTACTAGTTTAAGTGCTCCGCAAATTGCGAGGAGGTGTAATATTTCCCGTAGTTCCGTAAACCGGATAATAAACATCGATCTAGGACTTAAATTTATTAAACGAGAATATTCTTTTAAACTTACTAATGAAGTAAAAGCCAGAAGATTGCCGAGGTGCGGAAATCTTTTAAATAAATTTAGGACTAGAAGAGAAATTGAAAAAATCTGGTTTACTGATGAGAAGATTTTTACAATAAATCCTCTGAAAAACGCGCAAAACGACAGAATATGTATACCTCACCACCAACGAAAAAGGGAAGTAACCTTGAATCGCCTGTTTAGGGAAAGTCTGCAGTGATCTCGAGGAATCAAAAAATTAATTTAATTTTTATTAATCAAGGCGTCAGGTTAAATTCTCAAACTAACTGCGATACCGTTTTAACACAAATGCTTCCCGAAATATAGGATCGAGCCCCGGACTATATTTTTATGCAGGTATGCTTGTGTTTTATTTTTTTTGCTCTTTGAATGGTTGCGAATATGTTTTTAGGACGGCGCAAGGTGTCACACCAGTGCACATACCCTCAATTATTTAAGAGAAAACGTAGCTGACTTTTTAGAGCCTCACGAATGGCCTCCAAATAGTACAGATTTAAATCCGTGCGATTACTTTCTGTGGGGCGATTTAGAGGCTAGAATTCATGAAAATGGTACAACATTTGAAAATGTCGAAGAACTTAAACAAAGAATTCTTCAATGCTGGGGCCAAATCAGACGAGAACATATTAGAAAAGCAATCGACAGCTGGCGAAGTCGTGTTCAACTAGTAGTTGAAGCTAATGGTGGCCATATTAATGTTTAATTCTCTCTTTAACTTTAGTTATTGTTTTGTGTTCTTCATAAAAAATTCGTTTTGTTTCAATTAACTTTTAGTAGATAATATCGAAAGAAATTAAAATTCACTATGTAATAACATACTTGTTTTTTCGAGCCATACATCAGACAATTTTTGACCCATTTCTATGTTTGACCTCTCGTTACATTCACAAATGTCTGAACTTTCGTAAAATAATTCGCAAACATATACAGTGCGAAACAAAAAATTTCCAGTCAGTTTTAAAGTTTGGTAAAGTTTGGATGTGTCCGCCATTTTGTTTTTTAAACAAAACGCGAAATATTAGATTAGTAGTGTGTCTTGATCAATTATCTTTTAAACAAAACTGACATCAATAAAATCGACCTATAAATAAAAAAAATATCAATAAAAAAGGAAATTCCGGTTTTTTTGGACAACCCTATATATGAGCAGTAGTGTGAAAGAGTTTTAAGGATCGTTTTTAGTAATTACACAATTTTTACTTTGAATATGAAGTCTGGATTATTTTTTTTGTCATCACATACACCTATTGTACAGTTATGAACCAAATGGCAGAATGTGCCAATAAAAATTCTTTTTTAATGCAATTTTTAGTTACTTTTAGCTTTTTTTATTTGGAAGTTATGTTCTTAATACTTTTCAATAAATAGCCAAAATAATCAACAATTAAAATTTCACTTCAGTACTAATGTTTTTTCTCTAAAAATCTATTAGTTTTCCTATATATTGAAGTAATAAAAAAATCAAAGGTCCCATCAAGGTTACACACGTCAAACTAAAATTGATGATAATAATAGTGCTATTCAAGGCGACAATCGATTACAATCATTTCCTGTCATTTAAAAAACAACATGTTCAACAATACATTTTCGATATCAATCGATCACTCTGATTATAATCAGTTAAAAATTATGATGCTATTGAAAAAAATCGTAAATCGGAAGCATGTGATTGGTCGAAAAATTTAAATAAACTACCGTTTGTCTATGGGTTATGTGATGTGACTGATATTTTGCAATTGTATATTACATTTTTAGTTAACAGAACAGCTTCTATAAAATTAAATTTATTGAACTTGAGAAAAGTGTGAAATACACGTGAAATGAAGTAAAATAATGATGAGGTTATGTCACTATTGATTTGTAAAATGACATGAGAAATGACAATTTTTTTTGGTCGTTCAACAAACATCAATCCTTTTTCGATTACGATTATAAGCAAAATCGGAATCAAGATCGAAGTGTTGAATAGCACTAATGACTTTATTCTGTACTTCATCGTGATCTATGAAATGTGTGACAATACTTAATTTGACAGCTGCCAGAATTATTATCCAAAATAGGTTAGATTGCAGGCAAAGAGCAGATATTATAGATCATAAACAATTCAAAAATAGACGGAATTTCATTGGATCAAACGATTTACTAATAAAACATAAAAATGAAAATCAATTGGATAATTTTTAAATAAAATTGTAAACAGGATTATAAAAAATGTTCAGGATCCTGGAAATTGATAAATTTAAATTCATTTTAACAAAGTAAGAGAAATTTAAGATGTATTTTCAAATTTATAAACCTGATTCCTTTCATTGGTTATAGAAATTGTAATTTAATTATTCGTGTTCTAATTGGTTGTTAAGAGTTTCTGTGAGGGGTAACGAAAAAAAAACTTTGTTATAGAGACGGTTTTGAAGTTTGAATGGGAGAAGTCAAAAAATATAAAAACTATCCTAAAAGACCTGTTTTATATACTAAAATTTTGAAAAGTATTAACTGAAATAAGTAGAAAATTATAAAGTCAGTGAAATAAATAATCAGTGAAGGAGGTATCAATAAAAAATATCTGGTATACCTGTTGGAGCGGATCTGATGCCAGGGGGACGGTGTTGACGGCGTGTTTTGGAGTGAAACAGAATTCCCGTCCAATTTCGGCACAAGGTGAATAAAAATTATCTTATTCGGCCATTTAACTAAAATTTTAGATTGCAATCTATGAACTGAAAATTCTATTAGCTTATTTGAATACAATTTGGCAGCAAAACTATCTAAATTTATCGAATTTTTTTTTGGTTACATTTATTTATATAATACGTTTGTATGAATAGAGAGGCCTGATCAGACTACTCTAAATTAAAATTGTGTTTTCTTTGTTTTGTTTTGAGTTCATTTTTAATTGTTATATGTAATTACTAGTATTAAATGATTTCAAAATTAAAATTATTCAATTGATTTCTCATTTTCATTAAAAAAAAATTATATTAGTTACAATAAAAAATTTATTATCTTTTTTTCATCATAAATATCTGATTTTCGTCAATAGAATCTATAGTTCATTTTTATTCAATTACATATTTGATAAGTTGGGCAACAAAATTTCACTTATTAAAATAAATAAAATCTCTCTGCTTTATATGAACTCTACCTGAGATAGGAGTATTTACAGAAATACGGAAATTGAAATTAAAATTGAAAAGGGTAAGATTCGTATTATTATAATATATTGTAGTGCCCTTATGGCATCATATTTCAAACGTACTCTTCTAGCAATGTATAACCGTTGATAATAGATATATTGTATCGAATAATTGATTTTTGTCATTCTGATATTATAGACAAAAAAGGAAGACAGCACACGAAATCATGATATATTCAATTTTTAAATATTTAACGGGCGACATTTCGTGGGTTTACTATCAGATGACGTCACAGAACACAACTTTTCGTGGCGTTTGCTATGTTAGGTTACCCCAAATGCGCGGATAATTATTTGACTGTATAAGTCATATGAAATAAACTGAATTAAAATTTCATAAAATACGAGTCTATATGAAAAATAAATTTTGTTTTTCTACTGTACACCTCCATTTTAATCAAAATTTCAGTAATCTCGACATATTAGTCTGACCGTTCTTCGAAGAGAACAATAACTACTTCCTGGCTAATACCACGCAGAATATTGAATTACATCCCCTTCGAAGAACGTGACGTCGATCGACCCTTTTGTCTATACAGACATCTGTGGTGATTCGCAGCCACAAGGAGAAGGGCATAGTACACTGACCGGTTACGACTTTCTTGGGTGCCAGAATGCCTTCTAGTTCAGAGTCTCTAATCTGAACTGAAGATTCCGCCTTCAGACAACCTCTATTTGGCTCATGTGGTTACACACTTGCGTAGTATTAGCCAGGAAAGTAGTTGTTTTTCTCTTCGAAGAACGGTCAGTCTAATATGTCGAAAATATTGGAATTTTGAGTAAAATGGAGGTGTACAGTTTTTTCTGATTTAATAAATTGTACGAAGGCATACTATTTACGTCACACACACAGGAGATATATGACACATAATATATGACGGAATACAAGATGGACGACACGGAACACATGAGAGAAGACGCCCACCACAGAACTCAAGATGGATGACAGACATGACAGATGACACACGTGACGGATGACATATATTACAGATAACGCATGTGACGGATGACAGCGACGTCACAGAACACAAATTTTGGGGGGGTTTGCTATGTTAGGTTGTAGCTTCCATATAAGACTTTGAGAGTGTCCCAGAACCCTCTTTACCTATCTACAATGACTCGGGGCAATAAGGGACCTAAGCCACTTTATTATTTTTTTGAGAAAATGGTGCCGAAGAATTCTAATAAATCATTAAAATCATGTTTTTGCATGCACCCACAAACAAATAACAGAAATGCGTGAATTTATGTATTATATTTATTATGTTTTAATACAGAAATAGACAAATAACGGAAAACTCAATTTGAAAAAAAAACGTGGCTTGGTTAAACCATTTCAGTTTCTTTGGCGCCATTTTCAGGTTCCTCCAAATTAGGATTTTAATCCTCGATTAACTGTGTATAAAAGGTTTGGTTTATTGGAGGAATGAGTTTAAAAGTTTACGAAGGTCTTGTATTTTTTTCGGATGGAGTGCTATAGGACTGCAATACTTCTTTGGTAAACTATTGTTTATTAAAATATGCGCACTCCCCTTTAGTTAACATTAATTTCGTCAACAGTAGTATGTTTCTTCCCTGAAGATATTGTATCAAAAGAAAAAAAATCACTTTGATTTATTACTACAATGTCACAGCTGCTTTTACTTTTCCGCCAACCCTTTCTACGATGCGAGAAAAGTATTAGTTTACTTTAACCCTACGGGCCGGGCGCCCTGAATCTTGACATCAGCCCGGGCGCCTAGTCTCACAGACCCATAGTAAAAAAAATACTTGTGAGATTGTTAGATATGAAATAATGATTCAGTATCAAAGAAATAGGCTTTATTTAAATAAAAAAGTATAATTGAACTAATAATAAAAAAATAAATTTGAATGAAATGCATAACATCAAAACAAAAATAGTAACGCACGTTATACTAAAAAATAAAAAATAAAAAATTTAAAAAAGCTAGAAAATATAATTTTTTCTTTACAGATCACTAGTAATAGTAACAAATATTGTTTCCTATGAGTTTTTTGCATTGTCGGAACATGTGGGACACCAAGCTTTAATGTGTTTAAGACAAACAAACTTTTTGCAATTTTCACAGAAAAAATATCGTTTTCGTGTTCCGGGTGGAATATCCTGAGGTACAGCCAGAGTACCAGCTACCTCCTGTCTCCTGTTTCTCACAGATGGCGGAATATTTGTTTCCAAAGAACGTCGTTCTAAGTGGTCTTTGGTCAAAGACAAGACAAGATCCCTTAGGAACAATCTTCTCTGAATATTGTATATTTTATTATTTGAAGCATAAATGATTTGACAATTAACACCTGCTATATTCATCATTGCAGAAACTGCTACCTGCGGCCATCTTCTAGTATTCCTAGATACATCATAAGTTGCACATAATTTATCCAGATTGTCCACTCCACCCTTTGTGTGATTATAAAATGTAATAATCTCTGGCTTGCATTTTTCAGCAGTAGATGTGTCGATTACATCATCATGATGCAAACTAGATGCTAATATAATATTTTTGTACTTTGGAATGTATGATACGATTGTGATATTTTCTTGGAACCCATATAGTGAAGAATATTGCGGCCGAGCTCTTGTGTTTGTGAATTCGAGAGTCTTTTGTTTTTTTTACAGTTCCTACATATGTAATTTTGTGCTCATTAAATAATTTGTTTACTAAATCTATACTCGTGAACCAATTATCACATGTAAGGTTTCGATTTGTTCCTGATATAGGTTCTATTAGCCTAAGAACTATACTAGATGGACGGTTATCGCATGTATAAGGACCATCAGTCTGTTGTCCAACATAAATTTCGAGATTCGAGGCATAACTTGTTGCAGAATCAACTAACGCAAAGATTTTTATTCCGTATCTATTCGGTTTGCTGGGAATATACTGCTTAAATGAGCATCTTCCTCGAAAAGCTTCGAGCTTTTCATCAATTGTAGCATTTTCTCCAATAGTATATGCCTTTTTACAGTTCTCAACAATACAATCAAATAGAGTTCGTATTGGAGCCAACTTATCAAACTGCCTCCTCTCTTCTCTTGTATCTATATTGTCAAAACGTAGACATCTGAGCAAAAAGTGAAAACGTTCACGAGACATAACCAACCAAAATCTCTCAATTCCAGTTCCGTTTCTTTCCCATAGTTCTTTGGTATTCAGACGACTACTTTTCAGGGTTCCTGCCAAGTATAATAATCCAAAAAGAGCCTTGATTTCGCAGTCGTCAGTAGGCTTGGCTCTCCTTTCTCTTAAATAATTCTCGGCTTTTTTTGATATGTAGAGGTTCGTGCTATCAACTATTATTTGTAGCATATCGTCTGTGAAAAAAAGAGACCAACATTCAGCAGCTGATTTAGCATTTTTACCATAGGTTTTCACTCCTGGTAAATGGACAATAATATTTTCAGACCTAGTTCTCACTAATTTATTGGGACAATGTTTCTTCCACCTGGAAGTACCATCTTTCCCTATAAAAGTAGGCACTCTTGGAATCTTATTGGGAGGAGCAACATTTTCGATATCGTCTTCTTCATCGCAGTTTTGCTCTGATTCGCTATCCGTATTTCTCTCTTCAGTGAAATCAATTTCACTGGCCAGTTCATCTTCATTATCATTCGGATCTTCTTCCGTCTCGACTTCATCCCACAGCCGACGTAGTCTCTCTTGTTCGTCTTCGTAATTCATATCTACAAAAATATGAATAAAATGTATTTGCAAGTACAAAGACATCGATAGTATATTAGATAAAAATATCGAAACATAATTGGTTAGAAAGCTTTGAGATATTATTAATATAAAAAAGTTAAATTATCAGTTATTTCATATAAAATATAAAAAAAATATAACGGGAGTCGGGGCGCTGGGTCTAACAGAATTATCGACACTTAACTCCTCAAAATTACGACTTGTAATCTCGTCACTTGCTACACGGGTACTGGATGATAAATAATGAAGCTACTGAGAACTCCCACTCACACAAAAATTCCGCTCGGACTAACTAAACGATTTACTGCGCGCCGAGTCTATCAGACCCGGCGCCCTGCCCGTAGGGTTAAAAAAAGTTTGAATTTTTTATTAAATTATAAGAATAAAATATGTGCAGTATCGTCCAAAATAAGTTTACTTTTAATCATAATTTGAAATAATTTTCTCTCACCATATATCTCCATGTGCTATAATTTATAGACATGGAAAACCTCTATACTAATTGCCCTGATGAAGATTTGAATTAAATCGAAACGATGGCTAGTTAAAACATTGTTTTTTTAATTCCTATGACCCCACTAATTTTGAAAACAGAAGTAATAGTGGTCATTAAACTGAAAACAATCTATTTTTTTAGAATTTTGCCTACAAAATAGTCACGTTTTATTTAGCACAAAGAGGTCTTAAGACACAAAACATATTTTACCATTTTTTCCGTTGCCGAGTCACTTATGTTAGATCGTAAGCTGAACTACTTTTGTCTTGACTTGAACTATTTGACAGAATGTTATGTCTGTAACAACGAGGTTAAATAGCAGGTAGACGCTACAAGCAAGCAAACCAACGATGTAAAAATGACACCAGTTGGTGTGGCCAAATATACTGCAATATGGCGATTCCGACAGTAACGGACATGGAAATTGGACCTATTTTAAGTTTGAAAATAGTATATTAAGTACCAAGTGTCAAAAAGGTTACTTTAGTCACGAGTTTTACTAGGCACGAGTGGAGCGAAGCGGAACGAGTTCCTTGTGAAACGGGTGACTAAAGACGTTTTTAACACGAGGTGCTGACTATACTTTTTCTTCGCCCGCGGGAAGGAAAACATTATATTATATTTGAATTATATTCATTACATGACGGACGATGACTGACAGCTGACTGATAAATCAAATGACGCAGAATAACAAAATTATCAAGGAGCATGAAATTTAACATACAAAAGATACACTTGATTTGACGTTTAAAAAACAAAAGATAAACGAGATGTGACTTTTCGCATTTTAAACACTAGTGTTTAAAGAATCGTTTTGTGCAAGTCAAACCCGTGTTCAAAGTGCGGTTTTAGTAGCGGAAGTAGAAAAATGGAATTTTTTGTGTTGGAAGGTTTCATAATAAACAAATGTACGATAATAAACACGAATTTTTGTAATTTATCAACATATTTAAGAAATTTTTATAGATCATAAAGTCATCACAAAAATTTTGCTGAAAAGTTGACGTCAACATTTAAAAGAATGAATGATATAAACTTTTGGTTAAGTGTTAATACAAATTATTCTCAGTTTTGGGAAAATATTAATAGATATGTTTATTGTCCCTTGAGCAACACCAAAATAACGATAAAAAAAATAGGTAAAAAAACTTTTTAAGTTAAACGGTTTTATGTTAAACATACATTGCAATGTTTAAGATAAATGTACTAAAAACCAAAAAATAATAAAATAGATACAGTCGTGGGAATTATAAACATATGCATAGACTAGACTAAAATAAAACCGTGGGGCACGTCGATTGTCGGTTGAACAACTGCCTAATTATAGTGTAACATTACAAAACAAAAATTTTAATCAACGATTGTAGACAATTGACGTGCCCCACGGTTTTATTTTAGTCTAGTCTATGCATATGTTTATAATTCCCACGACGTATCTATTTTATTATTTTTTGGTTTTTAGTACATTTATCTTAAACATTGCAATGATGTTTAACATAAAACTGTTTAACTTAAAAAGTTTTTTTACCTATTTTTTTATTTTTTGGTTTTTAGTACATTTATCTTAAACATTGCAATGTATGTTTAACATAAAACCGTTTAACTTAAAAAGTTTTTTTACCTATTTTTATTTTTTGGTTTTTATTTCGCATTCTGTTTAATTCATTTAGTGCTTCATTATTGCAAAGTTTCTTGCCCGTTAGTTTATTGCAGTCCAACTATTTGGTAGCGGCGGCCATCTTAGATTTCAATTTTGCATAGTAAATTGTATTCTACTTGTTGAGACCTTTCATTTGATACCCATGTTGATGGGATTGATAAAACCTACGTTATCCGCCATTTTGTAGAGGCCGTTATCTTGGATTTTAATTTTATATAGTATATTGTATTCTACTGGTTGAGCACTTTCATTTGATACCCATATTGATGGGATTGATAAAACCTACGTTATCCGCCATTTTGTAGCGGCCGCCATCTTGGATTTAAATTTTTTATAGTATATTGTATTCTACTGGTTGAGCACTTTCATTTGATACCCATATTGATGGGATTGATAAAACCTACGTTATCCGCCATTTTGTAGCGGCCGCCATCTTGGATTTAAATTTTTGATAGTATATTGTATTCTGCTTGTTGAGCCCTTTCATTTGATACCCATGTTGATGGGATTGATAAAACCTACGTTATCCGCCATTTTGTAGCGGCAGCCATCTTGGATTTCAATTTTTTATAGTATATTGTATTCTGCTTGTTGAGCCCTTTCATTTGATACCCATATTGATGGGATTAATAAAACATAAATTATCCGGCATTTTGTAGCGGCGGCCATCTTGAATTTATAATGATAATGAATAAACATAATTGTATTGTCACCAAAATCCAAAGTGTATACAAAATTTCAGATTAACCGGTTGACAGGAAGAGTGTGAAATTTGAATTACTAAATTTGACCCAAGAATAAAACAAACGGGGTGAGCTAAATAAAACCGTTTAAAAACACTCAAAAGCATGACACTGAACATAAATTCGTAAGATATCACTCAGACCATAGTAAAATGGTGGAAGTAGTGTCGTTTAAGTCACGTGATGTCGTCTCCATGCTATTTAACCTCGTTGGTCGGTAATAAGGACTTTTTAGGTGTGTGGCGCCATCTGTTGAGATATAGAGTTAATATTTTTTTCTATTCCGTATGTCCTTATTGGTAAGGACATTTTTAGTGAAATATACTTTTTCAAAACACGTGGCTGGGACCCTTATTGCCCCGAGCCATTCAATTAACAGCTATAAAAAGGAATAATTAAAATTTCACTCAAAGAAGTTTTTTCTCTTAAATTTATTCATTTTTCTATACATTGAAGTGGAAAAAAAATCAGATGTTTTTCACTTCGAGTCTACATTATAATTTTATATTTCTTTTGCACAAGTTCTATGTTAAAAATTCTATGTTTATTCATATTTTATGACACGTTGGTATATGCGTAATTTTTTACTATAAATAAACTATTAAATGAACAGTTAAGATCAATTATAATCATGAATTTCTTGCTATTAGTCTTAATTTGTTTTATTGGATGTTATTTGGCTATAAAGATATTAAAAGTTGTAAATTTTAACACACTACTGCCCGTACACCAACACTCACAATTACACTGTCCTACTCGCGTTTCGATAACAAAGTTATCATCTTCAGAGACCTGAAGTTACCTTTAGCAATTGAAGACAATAACTTTGTTATCGAAATGCGATACATATTTTTGTTTTAAAGTTGAATCTTTAATATTAAATATAACTAATACATTAGTGAACTTGAATAAATGAGATTAATTACAAAAATATATAAAATATTATGTCAGTTTCTACTAATTATTTCCATCCCGAGAATGTATAATATAAAGTGTGCAATACACCACTTATCGTAACAATGAAACATTTTTATATAATGTAACTCGTCTGTTAGGCAGTGTAATTTTGAGTGTTGGCTTAGTAGGTTTACTAAATAGTGTGTTCAGTATGAATATCACCAATGGTTCCAGTAATTCCAATTTAATTACTGATCTAATAATCTTAAGGGCATGTTGTTCCTATTAGTTGCAGTTTTTGTCACTATTAGCATAAATTTCTACTGCGTTAGAAGATGCAAAATTCTGCACATCATTGTTGCTTGTTTTAAAAGTTTTATTCAATAGGATATGTAGTTTGAGAATGTATTTAAAAAAAATGTATGTAACTTGTGATTACTTAATATTCCAATGAGTAGACCCTTCATAATCAGTTTGCTCAAGTTTAAGATATGTCAATGATAATTTGCTAGTAGCTTTTATACTATTTAGAATTGTAGTAAATCAGGTTATGATATCTAATTAATTCTACATTATTTATTTGGTAATGGAAACCTATAGTTGTCACTTGATGATTATCTAATGTTGAAATTTTCCTGTTGTCACTCAAATATTAAAAGATTTAGAACAAATATTGCAACATCAATAATAAACGAGGTTCTTGTGACAGTTGGGATACGAAACTATGCTGCAAGCTGTTGCACACCCTTGTTTAAGAAAGCTTAGTTTTTTTCTGCCACTTTGTTCAACAAATTGGCTCTTTCTGTTTCTGGGTGATAAATCTTTGGAAGTTTAATAATAATTTTCACTTTATATCATTGATTAGCGAATTCTTCTTGCATGTAAAAGCAAGTAACTTATTTTTCTTAATTTTTTTTAAACAGCCATACCTATTTATTTGCTAACAAGAAGAATGTAAACACTAACTGACTGCTATTAAAATAACAAATATATTATTGTCTTATTGTAGTAAATTTGTATTAAATAGTTCATTTTATACAACAAATTTCATAACAGATCTACCAGTTTTTCTGTTTCCTCAATAATACAAAAAAATCTTTATAAAGTTTGATTTATCATTAAATATCCCATTTTGAATGAGAGCTAAGTTTACTGAGACGTCTCTTTATTTTCTTTGTTAATATAGGGACTTTCTACATTGTAACATTTTTAAAATTCTGTTACTAGAAGAAAAAACAATATAAAATATTACTTCTTCTTTGGAAGACTTTGTAGTATTTGTTCTAAATATCATCATTTTTACAGAAAGCATCAAGATAACGCAATCTCTTGGACCGCTCTGTATATATGTGTCCATATTTTTTTTAGAAGGTTTCTACAAAGTGATTTATATATAGCGAACATTGCGAAGCTTTTTTATTTTTATATTGTCTTTTAGGACAAAATGTAATTTTAACTAATTATTTTACAATGTTATCTGTTTTATTATAATTTATTGAAATGTCCTTTGTATATTAGAAGTGATTAATATAATTATATTGTTATTATACCGAAAGTTTTTTTATGTATCCTGAAATTTCCTTTTTGGGAGCCGATAACTGCTTTTGAAAGTAATTTCTGTATTACTTTTCCATCAACCATACCTTCGATGCGAAAAAAGTATTGCTTTACCCATAAAGTTGGAATTTTCGATTTTTTTTTGAGTAATTTTTTAGTTTTTCAGCAAGAATAACACGAAAAAACTGTTTATAGCAATAAAATCATTTGTGTATGTCGTTGTCGTTGGCCACTTTTTGTAACATGTGTTGTTAGTACGATCCAGCCACCGGAGTGCAACAAGGCACAAATTTTATCATTGAATATTGTTTAGGACATCTAACAGATAAACCTTATTGATTTTGGATCACCAGAGCCAGTAAAACGGTTGCTATGGTACTTGAAGTACGACATTTTTGGAGAAATTTCAGATTGTTAGCACGATACAGCCTCCGGAGTGTATATGTTACCGTGAAAGACCGAAAGTAGTGAATGTCGACAAATGTCAAATGCCTTGGTGAAAGTCCGAACATTTCTTAATTCTATTTTATTTATTTATTTAGCGTATGGCATACATGGATTTAGTTATAATTAGTTAAAAATTGTACACATTCACATTACGTCATAAAAAAACATATAAGTGTATATCTAAAAGTAGAAATAAAATATAAACATAAACATAAATATAGCACGATTTGAAGTTAAATTTTAAAATCTAGACCATTGATCCAGTCCAGCACAGAGTCAGTGGCCTCATAGAAGTCGCTCATTTCTCCTCCGTATGCAGTAAGGGGGCACTCCATTGTAATATGGTGGACAGTCTGGCGAGGCTTTCCGCAGTCACAGGTTGGTGTTTCGGTGAGTCCCCACTAGTAGAATGAGTCACGGCAAATACCGTGAGACGTTCTTATCCTGTGTTTTCCACTCGTGGCGAGGCAGCTCCATACCTGGTAAGGACACTGTAGGATCAGTTATATGTACAGCCTGGACTGGTTTCGAGGCTTCCCAGTATTCTCTCCATTTATTGGTCAAATTGAAATTATCTCTCACAAGTTTTTCTGCTAGCAGTATTGGGGGAGATCTAGACTTCAATCTCTGCAGGCCGGCTTCGGGAAGGTCACTATGTATTGGAAGTAGGGGATTTGTTATTATTTTATTATATTCCCTAACTAGGCTCTCTTGTCTGCGGATGGAGGGAGGTGCAATGTTGAGTTTGGTATCGATGTTCTTTATGTGGCAGCTGTTTATCCAGACTGGGGCGCAGTACTCAGCTACTGAGTAGACAAGGCTGAGCGCTGAGGTTTTAAGAGTGGATGCGTTCGCGCCCCAAGTAGTGCCGCAGAGTTTGCGGATTATGTTGTTTCTGGTATTCATTTTAGCTGCGGTGTTCTTTAAATGTGTTTTGTATGAAAGTGTTCGATCCATTGTTACCCGTAGGTATTTTGGGCAAGGATTATAGCGTAGTAGATTATTATTGAATCACACTTGGGGCTCCACTCATGCTTGTTTATTGTTTAGGTGGAAGCACATCGCTTCAGTCTTGTTCATATTTGGAATTAGCCTCTAGTCGGCGAAGTATTTTCCCAGCATATTCAGGTCTTCTGACAGTACGTTACTAGCTTCTTCGATGGTTTTACTTTGGGATGCAAGGGCCAGGTCATCGGCATATCCGAACTTTCTTGACGATGTCTGTGGGGTGTCGGAAATATATAGATTAAACAGGACAGGTGCAAGTACAGAGCCCTGGGCAGCCCATTATTGAGATGTCTCATCTTGCTTCTGCTTCCTCCTGTTATTATTTGGAAGGGTCTATCGCAGAGCATGTTGTTCAGTAGAGATGTTGTTCGGCTGCATGGTATCACGTTGAGAAACTTTTAGAGGAGCCCCTCTCTCCAGACCGTGTCGTATGCTGCTGTCCGGTCGACATACACTACAGTTGTCTTCAGCTGTTTTTGAAACCCTGCTTCGATGTGTGTTGTTAAGCTGAGCACCTGGTCGACACAGCTACGGTGGGGCCTAAACCCAGCCTGTTCAACAGGAATATGCTCCATTATCAGAGGACTCGGTCGGATTAATAACATCCTTTCTAGGAGCTTATAGCATGAGCTTAATAAGGCTATTGGGCGAAAGCTTTCAGGTAGGTTCTTGGGTTTGTTTGGTTTTAGAATCGCAATTATTTTTGATTTCTTAAGCTCCATTGGCATATAACTTGTCAGTAAAATGTCAGAGTAGAATTTACTCAGCCACATTCGAGTGTGTTTTCCACAGTTCTTGAGGAATTCGGGGTGAATTCCGTCGAATCCCGGAGCTTTGCCAGATTTGGTGTCTTCAAGTGCATTATCTACCTCTTCTGCAGAGAATGGTTTGGAGAATTCTGGCTGGAGTGTTGTCGTATGGCGGAGGAGTGTCAGTTGTTTCTTAATATGTGTATTCTCTTGTCTTATACTTGGGGCCTTGGAGAGTGTTATGACTCTTGTAGCGATTTGGTCAGCTGATACTTCCGGTGGTTCGCGGGTTGGTGGATTAGAGCTACACAGCTTCTTCAAAAGGCTCCAAGCTTTCCTGCTAGATCTCTTAGGGTCCATGCTGCCTGTTGTTTCTTTCCATTTATTAAGGCGTTCTGTGTCCAGGCGGTTGAGGAGTTCGTCGGCTATTTCAGAGTCTCCATTGTTCTGGAATTCCTGGTAAAGCTGCTCCGTCTCAGCGTTCCAGCCCGGTATATATTCTCTGCGAAATCCTCGAGGTATATACTTTTTCGCAGTTGTTATCACGGCTTTTACGAATCTATTATAGTTGCTGCTCACTGGAGGGATCCATCTAACGACTTTATCCAGCTGAACAGCAAATTCATTCCATTGGGCCTTTCCAAAATTCCATCTGGGCCTGGGTGTAGAGTGGATTATCGGAATTTTAATTCCAATTTCGAGGACTATAGGACGATGTTGGCTGTGCGGAAAGTCGTCTAGGACTTTTCTTGACATTGGAATCGGGCGTTTTAGAGCATTCTCTGAGGCAAAGCAAATGTCTGGGTTGGTTTCAGTGTTCCACGCAGCTGATCTGAAAGTATTTCGTTCTTTAGCATCAAAGATTAGGTGGAGATCGTGTGAGTCTGCCCAGTTGGCAAGGCGCTCGCCGTTCTCATCTGTGGTACGGTATTTCCATTCAGTGTGGTGACTGTTAAAATCGACTGCGTATATTGCAGGGTGTGGGTGAGTGTCTAGAACGTTATCAGGCCAGGGTGCTTGTGGTGGTTTGTAGATGTTTGCGACCGTAATGTCCGCTATTTTTGTTATTACTTGGTGAACGTTTGAATTTATGCTGGAATTTAGTAGTATAGCGTTTTCGATGTCTTTTCGGACATAGGTCGCATTTCCATAGGACCGATGATAGGTGGCTCCCAGTAGGTCGAATCCCAGAATTTTGCCTCTTTGGCGCTGTTGGTCTGCATTCTCGATGTGGGTTTCTTGGATAATGGCCATGTCAATGTTTTGGTCTAGCAAGAGCTTTGAAATGTACTCACTCTTGGCTCTGCTATGTCCTTCGGCGTTTATTTGGCAAATTCGGATCATTTCTCCGAGGTTTTTTGTCGTTTGGCTCTGAGAAGGGCCATGGTTCTGAGATTTTGAAGTATGTGAATCCATGTATAGTACTCAGGAGATCCGGAGATATTGTCTGGCTGCCGAAGATCGCTCTAACTCATTTAGCATTACCCAGGGCGCACGTGTAGCTTTCTGCCACGGACGCGAGTTAGTCTACACCCCAAATAAATAAATAATAAATAAATAAAATCTTAATTCTATTATACATTCGGACTTTCACCGGTATATGTCGACAAACACAAATGAGGTCCGGTGAAGCTCGGACACTGCAGGTCGCGACACGTTTTTAGACGGTTCCAGCCCCTTGTTTCAATTAGCTTTGTCTTCGTCCTCCCTAACCTAATTTAATTTTCTTATTAGACATTATAATTTGTATTCAATGGCTTCTACAGTGAATCGTGATAAGTTTTTTGAAAAGTTACATGCCTTAAATGGAAGTAAATGAGAAGACAATTGTTTTTATTTTTCACAAGAAAAGTACTCTAAAATCGTTTCTGAAGTAATTTCTGCTAAAAGTAAGTGTAGTACACCTTTGGACTACAGACGTTTAAAACGTTTTGACATTTTAAAAGTTAGTGATGAAGAAAAGTTAATTGTGCCATTAAAACCAGGAGAAACAAATATCCAGTATTATATGTCACTAATGATGAGTTGTTTACAATACTTTCTGAAACTCACATAAGAACAGGCCATGGAGGAAGAACACAAATGCTTAAAGAATTGCAAGTTGATACAAAAATATTACTTATGAAGTTGTAATGTTGTATTTAAATTTGTGTAAACAATGTGAAATGAAACAGTGCGCCTAAAAAAGGTATTGTTGTGAAACCAATGGTCAGTTCCGAACTGAACTCTAGATGTCAAGTCGACTTGATAGACTTGCAATCACACAGGGATGGCGATTACAAGTTTATAATGGTTTATCAAGATCATTTAACCAAATTTGTCCAGTTATGACCTTTAAAATGCAAGAGAGCGGAAGAAGTAGCATATCACCTTCTCCAAATTTTTTTAACATTTGGTGCTCCAGCTATATTGCATTCGGATAATGGCAGAGAGTTCAGTAATCGAGTCATATCTGAACTATGCGCTATGTGGAAAGATGTTAAAATAGTGCACGGAAAGCCTCGTCACAGTCAAACACAAGGCTCAGTTGAAAGAGCCAATCAGGACATACAAAATATGTTAACTGCTTGGATGCAAGACAATGATTCAAACAAGTGGTCAGAAGGTTTGCCGTTTGTCCAATTCGCCAAAAACACAATTTATCACGAAGGAATACGCCAGAGTCCTTATGAAGCCCTGTTTGGCGTTAAACCAAAAAGGGGTATAACATCGTCATCACTCCCTCGCGGGCAAATTTCAAACATTGAGACCGAAGAACAGCTCAAGCACTGACTGACCCGCAACCTGACACGTCTTCATCTCAAGCACTGACTGATCCGCCACCTAACACATCTTCATCTCAAGCACTGACTGAACAACACGAGCTAATTTCTTTAAAAAGAATAGCTGCAAAAGAGAATCTTCTACTTCAAGCAACAAAAATGTTGCGAACCTCAAAAAAAAGTTTCCTCCTGCCCAAATTGGTGATACCGTAAGAATTCAAGTCCCTGATGTCGACCGTGGTCGTACAGACCCTCGAAATGTGTTAGCGGTTGTTGTTGCAATAGAGGATTCAGACTTTTATAGATTAGCTAACAAAAATGGTACCTTGAAGCAGCTTTTCACCCGTAATCAGTACGTAATTTGTAAAGAAAAGTTACTTTCCATGGACGAAGTTTCAACAAAAGAAATATCGCCAAGAGAAGCAGCTTCTGCTAATTCAAAAAGTGGAGGGCAAGGCTATACACGTTGTAACAGCAAAAGGAAGTGTTCCACGACTAAATGCAGCTGTAAAAGCAAGGAACTTCTGTGCAATTTGAAGTGTCACGGTAGTTTAAGTGGTTGCAATAAATAAGATATTGTTCTTATTTTTTATATTTCATTTTATATTTTTATGTTCTACTGTTTGTTTTGAGTTCAACAAAGTCCTTTTCCCATATTATTTTAATAAATAAAGACCTATGGATTTTTTTTTGTTTTTATTTAAAAAAAATCTTTAACATACAGCATGAAATAATGAAATTTCAACAATATTTCGGACATACGTCAAGCAACGTTGAGAATGTTGACATTCACCGGTGTATCTCGACATTCACGTTTTCCATCAACAACGACACTAAAAAATGGTTTTTAGAAAAAAAATCCTGTGTGTATGTCGTCGTCGTTGTCGTCGGCCACTTTTCTTACATGTCTTGTTAGCACGATATAGCCTCCGGAGCTCAATAAGTCACCAATTTTATGATTGAATATTGTTAAGGACACATCACAGATGAATCCTATTGATTTTTAGCTCACCAGAGCCAGTACAACGGGTGTTATGGTACTTGAAGTACGACATTTTGACATTTTTTGAGAAATTTCAGTTTGTTAGCACGATATAGCCTCCGGAGTTCAATAAATCTCCAATTTTATGATTGAATATTATTCAGGACGTCTCACATATGGACCCTATTGATTTTAAGCTCACCAGAGCCAATACAACAGGTGCTACAGTACTTTAAGTACGACATTTTTGTCATTTTTGGAGAAGTTTCAGTTTGTTAGCACGATACAGCCTCCGGAGTATATACAAGTGACCAATTTTATGATTGGATATTATTCAGAGCGTCTCAAAGATGAACCCGATTGATATTCAACTCACTAAAGCCAGTACAATGGGTGCTATGGTACTTACAGTACCAAATTTTTGTCATTTTTGGAGAATTTTAAGTTTGTTAGCACGATACAGCCTCCGGAGTGTATCAAGTGACCAATTTTATGATTGAATATTGTTCAAGGTGTCTTACAGATGTACCCTATTGATTTTCAGTTGACTAGAGCGAGTACAGCGGGTCCTATAAATCCAGATATACTACATTTTTGGTTATTTTTGGAGAAATTTCGGTTTGTAAGCATGATACATCCCCCGAAGTGTATACAAGTAACAATTTTATGATAGATGCGGAAAAGTTAGTTTTAATCTTTAAAACCGTTTATTTTGTTTTTGATTTGTTGCCAGAATGTTACTTTGGTTTTTTGTACATCTCACATTATATTACTTTTGTATCTAATTTTTTATTTTGGGGTTTATGCAAACATGTTACTGAAATAAGCCTGTCCAATTGGTCCTGTGCCATTGGGATTTTTTTTATTAAAATTTGTCATATTTTTTTATAAAATGATTATTTTCGTGTTTACATACATCCTTATTGTGATCCATTGTATAACTTTGATGATTGTCCATTGAATTAACATATAGATTGCAACAAACAAATTCTGACGCACAAAATAATCTGATATTTTCTAAGGTCAATCGTAAACGTTACTACAACTTGAAGGCTAAACAATGTATCATATAAACTCAGACATGGTTTTCGTAAAAAACGAAGCAGCATTAAAATCAGACGGGCGATTTAACAGACTTTACGAAGATGTAAAAAATAGTGGGCCCAATGTCGAAATTTTGAAGAACTGTAGAATCTACCTATACAATTTTACGAACAACTATATTTAAAACAAATGTCAAGAGCCCACATTTTAATACTGGGGTCAAGGTCCGTGTATAATATAATCTTTGGTTCAAGGTTCAGGTAAATATGATAACTAACAAATTATTAAGTATGATATTTTACACATGAATTGACTGGTAAAGTAATAAGTCGTATTACTTATCAATTTTTAAGTAAAAAAATGCCATTAAAATTAACTTTCGATGAAAATGGAGATCCATCTAAAGTTGTCTATACTAGTACCTATGAGATGCCAATACCAGAAGAAAAAGAGGCACTGGTACAAACAATTGCAGCACCAGTGAACCCTGTGGACATAAATGTTGTACAAGGAAAATATACATTTAACTTTGAGCAAGTTGGGTTTGAAGGAGTAGGAAAAGTCATTAAAACTGGTCCAGGAGTAAAAAAATTTAAAATTGGAGATCATGTTGTTCCTACTGTATATGCAGGTATGGAATATAAATATTTTATTTCTTTTTCTGCAATCCTTCATACCGGCGTTTATTCTATGATACCTGTATCAAGTTGTAATGGAAACTTGCTTACAGTTTCATTTCCTATAATTTGAATAGTCGTTAAATTTTTAGTAGTTTTTCCATACTCATTGTTTTTTTTACGATTTTCGGTAGGCATTATTAACCTCCTAAATATTTCATAATTTCTGAATCGCATCCATTATTCCTGTATGCCTAACCTGTTTTTTTATTTTCTCTAGTGCTTGTTGTAGTTCCTCCATTTTTATTTTCTTTTTTTTTTCTCCATTTCATTTCTGTTCATTACAGCTTTCATCTTCTTCCCGTTTAACAAATTTTGTTTCATAGTAATTTGCGTATTTCAGTTGGAATATAAAAATAATTACAAAACAATATTTATTCTTAAAGCCTGTTGGTAGATTTTTATTTGGTTAAATTGTTTTTAATTTGTGGAACTTTTCTTTTATTCCTACTGACACCATAATTTTGTAGTTAAGAAAAATTAGCTACATGTATAATAAAAGAGATTGGGTCCTATACCATGCACCAACGTTTGCCATAACTATCTGCTTTCAATATTTCTTATTTTCATTTTAGGTACATGGCGTACTCATTTTACGTTACACGAAGAAAGTTTGTTGCTAATCCCAAAAGATATGGACATTGCAATGGCAGCTACATTCTATGTAAATCCTGTAACTGTATACGCAATGTTGAAGGACTTTATAAAATTAGAACCTGGGGACACAGTTATTCAAAATGGTGCTAATTCTGCTTGTGGAGTGATTGTTATTCAAATGTGCAAAGCTTGGGGTATAAAGACTGTGAATGTTGTTAGAGACAGACCAAATATAGATGAATTGAAACAATTTTTGAAAGGTAGGATGAATTTACAATATATATGACATATTTCTTATGAAGCATATTTTCACGCAATACGCTGCAGCATTGTGTGCTGCTACCATGTCGCCTCAAAAGGTTTTATAAAGTGTATATTGTCGAAAATTGAATAGATGAGGCTTTTACTTGATGAAGATCCATACTGAACGTAAATAAAACAATATAGTTTGTTTAAATCTTCATTTATTTGAACTAATGTTCAATTTAAACTTGTTAACGCGTTTCACTAACACAGTAGCTTTGTCAGAACGAATGAAGGTAAAATATAAAAATGTCTTAATATATACAGTGCTAAATCTATTTACTAAGGTTAACAATGGTATTGAAAGAAATTACCTGGAAATTCATTCACTACAAACATTCCTAAGCTATCTTCTAGGTAAAGAGGTTCAATAAAGGAGACTGATTGATATCTATTTGGCCGTTAATGAGATTACCTGAATATTTATTTTTGTTAATCTCTAGGGACTCTAATAAATTTAAACTAAAGGATTTACCGACTACATGAAGAATTTCAAAATTTGGTATCAAAATGTGTTGGTTTTCTAATAAATGATTTGAATAGTTAGAATCTAATTTTTTGTTGTCACAGCTATGTTTGTGTTCCGAAATTGTAGTTCTACCGATATAAATTTTATCACAATTGTCATTACCACATTTTAATTTATAAACTCCTGATTTGTTTAATTTTGAAGATTTAGATTTATTATTTTTAATGAATTTGGATCAGTTTTAAAGGAAATATTCATGTCTAAAGTTTCTAAAAATGATTTAATTTTTAAGGATGGTGTTCCAAAATATGTTAAGTTTTTAAATTGTTTATTATTTTTATCTGAAGGGAATACTTGTTCTAAAGTCTGTTTTTTATCTTTTTATTTATGATATTGTCAATTAAATTTGGATCGTAATTATTATTAACTGCTATTTGTTTTATGATATTCAATTCTTTGGTATAATTATTAATATTTAATGGGACTTTTAAGAGTCTGTGTATCATACTATTGAAAGGTGCTAGTTTATGTATATTGTCGCCTTATATATAACGTTGTCGCTGCACTTTGATGAGGCGACAACGTTTTCACATGAAACTTTCACAGAATGTTTCTGGTACCTTCTTTAGTCGATCTGTGAAATTTCGTTTTGAGGCCACAAGGATACTCTCGTCACTATCTTTTCCTCTCGTAATTTGGCTATATATTACTGTCGTTAGTATCTTTGTTTCTGGTGCTACTCGCTGAACGATGTGACTTCATCTACTGGTTTTACCTGCAGAAACGATGAAGAATCCAGAAACTGAGAGATATAAATTTTTTTAAACATTTACTTACTTCTCCCTGGAGTATTGAAATTGCCTCCCTTGCAAATAAAAACCTTCAAGAAAAGAAGTGGAATAAACCACTACTTGTACCTTTGGTTAATGATATTAAGATATTTAGAGAAAAAACCATTGCAATTGATTCTGAGTGCCAAAAGCAATTTGAGAATAATACCGACACTATTGAAACATATAAGAACTTAGTGAACTCGGCTTTAGCGTTGGTGATTCTTTTTAATAGAAGAAGAATTGGAAATGTCCAATATTTAAAATTGACAGAATATGCCAATAACAGGAAAACTGACTTCAGTGATTTTGAAAAAGTATTAACCGAAGGACAAAAAGCACTTACAAGAGAATATAGAAGAATTGTATGTTCTGGCAAGGGCAGGAAACATTGATATATTTTTATATAATACATGTACAAGAAAGTAGATAATCCTATTACTTTTTTAAACAAAACTTACTGTTTCTAAATAATTCCACAATATATTGAAAAAATGTTAAAAATTCTAAAAACTTGACAGTTGTCTCGAAATTACTATCATCTTCAGAATGACAGAAGTTAAATATTTGATGTCTACCTAAAGTTTATTATTGACTAGACCAAGAAGTGACCTTCCTTTTAATTTACTTAATATACAGGGTATCCCGGGACTAATGGGAAAAAAGTCAGGAGCGTATAATCTGAGCTAAAATAATGTTAGTACTTCATATAAACTTTTACTATGCAGGCCCTCGTTTTCGAGTTATAGGCCTCCAAAGTTTTAATTTTGAATTTGGTTTTTATTTGTATTTTTTGTACTAGTTATTTGATCTTTATAAAATTTACGGCAAAGCTATAATGTATGTGTATGTTTATTTTGGAAAAGTAAACAGATTTACAGTAGTGCATTGAAGCCAGGGACGGACTACTCACAATGGTTAGTGATCCATAAATTTGCAGGGATGGCACACCCTGTATGAAATTATCGGAATTGACTTCCCCACACATTGAGCTAACGAAAAGTTACTCTTGTTGGAATTCGATAAAATAAGCCGTTTGGCTAATATTTACAGTTTTATTAATGCACTACGTACCAGTTTACGCATTCACCATTTTTATAAGTACACAACGAGGTAAAACTAACTTTTAATAGATGTCCAATATTTACCTAGAGTACTACAAAAAAATAATTTAACGATAGCAGAAGATGAAAAACATTAACGACTTATTAATTGGAAAGTTGGTAAAAACTTTTTATAAGTGTTTTTACCGTTTATCAAGTTACCATAGGATTAGTTGTCAAACGTTGTGTAGAATAGTTCGTAGTCAGTACTTGTCAATAATTCATAAGTCATTGACTGTCTCGACCCTTACTTCGTGGAATATGCTCATATTAGTGTTTTTAAATGAAACTCAAGGTCTCTAGTTAATTCCACAATATAATACAAGTTATTGAAAATTCTAAAAAATTGACAATTGTTTCGATAAATCAATATCGATATTGATTTATCGAAACAATTGTCAATTTTTTAGAATTTTCAATAACTTGTATTATATTGTGGAATTAACTAGAGACCTTGAGTTTCATTTAAAAACACTAATTCATAAGTCCTTAATTTAACAGTTACAATAGCAGAATTCGCTTTTATTGAGTACGCAGATAAACATCTAATGTATGGACTGGCTTCTCGAAACTGTTTAGAGGCCAAAAGGCTTTATGAAGAACATTTTGCAAACAGAGCATTGCCAGACAGACGAATGTTTGGGGTATTGATCTCAGGTTACGAGAAACAGGTATGAATAAGTAAATGTAATTTTCCATGTATACAAAACAAAATTTTAAATTTTAGGAAGATTTTCGCCAGAAAAAGCTGGAGAAGGTCCAGTACGAAGCATACGTACTGTGGCAGTTGAACAAGACTTGTTAAATGCAGTTGATAATGAACCATCGAGTTTTAGAAAATTATCAAGAGAACATAACGTCTCGAAATCAGTTGTTCATCGCGTCCTAAAAGAACAGCTGTTATATCCTTTTCACATGAAAAAAGTACACCGTATGATAGTGGCTGATTATCCTGCACGACTTGAGTATAGCCAGTGGTTTCTGCGACAACAACAATCTCTTTACGAACGAATCCGGTTTCACCAGAGATGGAATCATAAATTCTCATAATATGCATTTATGGGATGATGTGAATCCACATGGCATTATCCAAACTAGGATCCAGCATAGATTCATGGTTAATGTTTGGCAGGAATAGTTGGCAATAATTTGATACAGCCATACTTTATTGACGGTACTTTGACTGGTCAGAGATATTTGGAGTTTTTTGCAAAATGAGTTATGGAACCTGTTTGATGATGTGCTACTACAAACTCGTAGGAATTTATGGTTCATGCATGATGGGGCCCCTCCTCATTTCAGTTTAGATGTACGACAGCATTTACACACAAGGCTTCCTAATAGATGGATTGGTCGTGGAGGCCCTTTTCAATGGCCACCGCGATCAGGAGACGTTAATCCTATGGATTTCTTTCTCTAGGGTTATCTCAAAAGTAAGGTATACGCAACCTGTGCAAACAAGGCAAGATTTAATAGACAGAATTGTGTTACACTGCAATGTTACTAGAAATAGTGTGAAATTGCTCTTTCAAGTGCAAAGAAACAACCTTCGTAGACTTAGAATGTGCGTGGAAGTGGGAGGAGCTCATATTGAACATTTATTAGAATAACTTTAGTTTTTGTTGTTGTTTAGGAATTAGTTTCAGTCTAATGTTTTATAACTTGTGTTTTTTGAGGTTTTTTTAATTGTTTAATAATGTTATGTTCGTAATTTTGATTAAAAGCAAGTAAATTCTGGACATCGTATTAATAAGTTAGTTAGGTAGATTTGTACGTAGTGCATTAATAAAACTGTAAATATTAGCCAAACGGCTTATTTTATCGAATTCCAACAAGAGTACCTTTTCGTTAGCTTAATGTGTGGGGAAGTGAATTTCGATAATTTCATACAGGGTGTGCCATACCTGCAAATTTTTTGGATCACTAACCATTGCGAGTAGTCCGTCCCTGGCTTCAATGCACTACTGTAAATCTGTTTACTTTACCAAAATAAACATACACTTACATTATAGCTTTGCCGTAAATTTTATAAAGATCAAATAACTAGTACCAAAAATAAAAATAAAAACCAAATTAAAACTTTGGAGGCGTATAACTCGAAAACGAGGGCCTGCATAGTAAAAGTTTATATGAAGTACTAACATTATTTTGGCTCATATTATACTCTCCTGACTTTTTTCCCATTAGTCCCGGGACACCCTGTATATGAATAGAAAAAAGAAGAAAATATGATATTACAAACATTAAAGCTTAGATAGTATTAGCCCTATGGGGATATCCTGGATATCTTTTTTTCCATTTAAGATCAGTATAACCGTGTAATGATATACAAAACCAGGGAAACTATATCTGCTGATCATTAAAATTACTATTGTGGGTCTCTTAAGTATCTTCTAATTTCTTCAAGGAAATCCAGTTCTTGTTTCTTATCACAAATATGTAGTACTTCTAGATCTGTGTTAGGTGTTTAGCGTAGTGGGATTGATTTCAAAAATATATCCCTTAAGGAAGTGTGGTTAAACTTAAATGTCCAGAATGTAATGCTATCTATTTGGGTCAAACCCTTCGAAATTTTGAAATTAGGTACAGTGAACACTTACGAGTATACAGATTAAAATAACCAGAAAAATCGTACTACGCAAAACACAAATGTCTGTATCAAAAAAAATGTCCCCCTTAGAACAAAAATCGACCTGTTTCAGCATTTCCTTAAAATCTAATGAATACTGCCTAATATTGGTATGGACTGATTTCTGTGGCCAACTCTGTATAATACATACATATATGCAAACCTTTATATATATTTATATATATATATATATATATATTGTTATGGAAAATACCCTTTAATTTCTATATTTACTAATTAAACAATTTATTGAATTTTTAAATATTCACAAATTTTCAAATGAATTTACCAAAAATATTAATGGTGAAAAACTTACCCAAAGATCGTTGGTTTAACTTTTTTTAAAATTTTATTAAAAAAATTTCAAATCTCCTCACTGCGACTACCACTTATAAATATTTCTTTTTGACCCCTTTGATTTAGACCTAACTATGTTCAATTTGCTGCTCCCGCGTCCCTCCCTACAAATTCTTCTCAACTTTTAAATCTCTCTTACAAATTTCAATTATCTTTCCAATTTAATATCTTGAAATTTTTATACTTCTCTTTTGACTTAACTATGTTTCCCTTGCTGCTCCTGGCTCCCACCTTACGAATACTTTTTCACTTCTCAAATCTTTATATCTCTAACCGATTTTAACTTCTCTTTCCAATTTAATATATTCAAATGCTGCTTCTTATTTTATTATCCAATATTTTTTTATTGATTTGATTTCTTATAAATTGTTTAACATTTCAAAATTAATCTTTCTTGACTTTTTAAAATTATCTGTCATCAATCTAATATTTATTTTTCATCATTTTGTATCTCCTAGCAACTATAGATCAACCATCCATAGTAGAGTTCTTTCAGAATTGTTTCAAAATATGTATAGATCAACTATCTCCCAATATAATTATTTTAAAATTTTCATTATATATACATACTCTTTAGAACCTGGGAATAAATTTTTCCTAGTTTTCATTTTATTTGTTTTCAGAATTGGGTGCTACTTATGTGCTAACAGAAAAGGAAGTCAAAGAAACTGATATATTCAAAACTGGACATCTGGATATGCCTTCATTAGGATTGAATTGTATTGGAGGAGATATGGCTAACAATATTCTCAGACATTTGAAAGAGGAAGGAGTGTTAGTGACTTATGGTGGTATGTCCTTGGAGCCTATTAGAGTGTCAACAACGTCATTAGTGTTCAAAAACATCAGAATAGAAGGTTTCAATGTAAACAGATGGTGTAATAAAGAACAGAATATTGTAAAGCTTCCTGCCGTGTATAAAGATATTATTGATATGATTATGAATGGCGATTTGAAAGCTCCTCCTCATGTATTTGTAGATTTTATGGATTATAAAAAAGCTTTAAACAATGTAATAACAAAAAATGGGATGGTTGGAAGTAAATATATTTTAGATTTTCGAAATCCATCTAAAATGTAAGACACTTTGATAGTTATTTTTGCAACAAGTGCAAAAAGTAAGTGTTTATTGCACGCGTCGTGAAATTGAGTGCAATAAACACTTTTTTCACGAGTTATATATAATATTTTTTCTACATTCATGCAAAAAATTGTTTTATTCAGGGCACTAAGGGGTGCTCCGCCCCTTCGTCCCCCCCTCGGTACGCCACTGCGGTAGAAGACACATAGCGCACAAAAATAGACCTAAGAAAAAAGAATATGCCTGTTCACATGTGCTATGCATTTTATTTAAACAATGAAACTGTATGTTAGCAAGGCCAGTTTGGTAATTAAACAGTGATCTTGAAACGTCCTTTGCTTACAAAGTTGATGTTATCTTATGTTTAAAATTTGCAACAAATTAATTTCCAGACGTCTGAGAAAAAGTGCAAATATTGTATTTTTTATAACATAATTGGTGTAGGAATTGGTAAGTAATAAGTATGTTTACAAATTGCCTAAACCATTTAATTTTTTATCCATCATTTTGTCAGTTACCAGAAGAGGTCAAAATAAATCTTTATGAATACAACTTATTAATATTATTTTCTACATTATGAGGTGAGAACACTCAGTACATTATTTATGTGATGAATAAAACAAACTTGTAGTAATAAAACTTTATTCGATATAAATAAAATAAATTAAAATATTTGGTGTAAATACATACCTACAAAGCAAATGCAATCCTCTAACATTTAAAATATATCCACCGACCCAAAATTGGAAATTTCTTGTAATAAAAGATATTTAATAAACGCTTCAAAGGGAATAGCATCTACGAAATTTCTTTTTTGAAGATATTCCCAATATAATTCGTAAGATAAAAATATGTACAAAACTTACATAACTATAGAAATAAATTAAAAAATAAATACTTATAAATAATATTTGACAGGAATGTGAAATTTAATTTCGAAAACTAATCAGTTTGTAACAATTAAATATTGAGTATGTTGAATAAGTCATTTTGAAAAAGCATTTTATAATTCTGCAGGCAAACGATGATAGAAAAATATTAGATAATTACTTTTAGATTTTTGAAATGTTGATAATAACATTTCCAAGAAACATTACAATAGGGTCCTACTAGGGATTGCCCCAATGACTACTTAGAAATTGAAATTTGTATAATTTGTTTTGCTTAGTGTCGCTTATGTTCGATAAGTGTTAACTGTGTTGTGAAAAATGTCTTCAAGTTTTACCCCAGTAAAGTGTAAGAGCGTGATTAGCTTACAAACGAAGACTGTAGTGTTAAATGTGCATGATGTTGTACATCAAATGCCGGCTGCTATACTGTTAGAAATATAGTTTCAACATGTTCCAATATGACAGAAGTTAGTGAATGTACTATTTACAGGCTTCTAAGAGAGGAAAAATGGAAATATATCTCCACCTAAAAAGTCAACTGGAAGAAAACCATTTGACCTTGATGAGCATATGCAAAATACAATAAGACGAAAACTACATGAATTGTATTTTAAAAAAGAGATCTCAACCCTTGACAGAATTCTAAGAATGGTGAAGGAGGACGAGAATTTCCCTGGCATAGGGCGAAAAACTTTGTGGAAAATATTACACAAATTAAATTTTACTTGGGGGAAGCAAAGTCGCAAATCAGTGCTAATCGACAACGAAGAAATAATATGTTGGAGACGCCAGTATTTACGAGATATCCGAAAATACAGACAGGAGGGAAGATAAATCTGTTATCTAGATGAGACATGGCTCAATGAAGGACATTCAGTGAAAAAAATATGGCAGGACAAAAGTATTCAAACCAGTCGTCAAGCTTTCATACAAGGTTTATCTACTGGACTGAAAACTCCTACCGGTAAAGGTCGCCGACTAATAATAACGCATATTGGATGCAATCAAGGGTTCGTTGAAGGTGGTTTACTGGAGTATCAGTCAACATCAACCAAATACTATCATGAAGAAATGACTGCAGATGTATTTTACACAAATGGTCGAATTAATTCCAAATAATGCTGTAATCGTTATGGACAATGCCACCTATCATTCGCGATTAACAGAAAATCTTCCATCTACCTCTTGAAGAAAAGCTGATATTAGAAACTGGTTAATCGTAAAAGATATACCATTTGAAGATGATATGTTGAAAAAAGAACTTTTAAAGGTTGCTTCAGATCACAAGCTACAATTTAAACAGTTTGTTATTGATGAAATAGCCAAGAATCGTGGGATAACAGTGCTTCCTTTGCCGCCATACCATTGTGAATTAAATGCGATAGAGTTAATATGGTCCCAAATGAAAGGTTATGTAGCTAGACATAATAAAACATTTAAAATGAAAGATGTTCGTGAACTCATTAAGTACTCATTGACAACAATAACTGAAGAGAACTGGAGAGATGCCGTGAATCATGTAATTAAAGAGGAAGAGAAAATGTGGGTTTTAGATAACCTCATAGAACAAACTATAGAACCAATAGTGATCTCTCTCGACGAGTCTTCGGATGATTCTTGTATGGCCAGCGAAGAGGATGATACTATAGATTGAATTTTATATTTCCTATAAATGGTATGTTTACTTTACTTAATATACATTAATTCATTGTCAATAAATTTGTATTATGAATAATAAACTATATTTTCTTTAGTAAATTTAATAAAAATGAAAATGTGACTTGTTAATAGGCCTAAACGAATGAATTTTATTTCAACTGTAATGTTGACCGAATCTAATGAAATAAGCAAAATGAACTAATATCGTAATCTCCGCCACTACCGCACTGTTTATCCTTTAGCTGGCATTGTTCAGTTTTATTACCATATTGTATTTTGAGCTGAAACAGGGATGTACAGATAACCAATACAGACACCTACTTGTTTTGCATTAGAATTTTAGTATTTACTTGTAAAATTCTTAGAATCACTCTGTAAGAGATAATTTTCTATTTGAACATTTAATGAGGCTACTGTGCTGTCAGACATTAAGAAATATACTAGAGGTTTGGGAAATGAAACGTTAATAAAATAAAGAGATATTTTTACAGTTCACTGTGGTTTTAATCCCATCAACCAAGGAAAATCTAAAAACAAAGATACACCATTTCATCAATCTCGACATCTGGTGAGAATTAATGGTCCAAACAACATATTATATATGCAACGACTCCACCAAGAAACTGCCGCAAAGCAAATACAACTTGGTTTAGAAATGTTCATCATGCCACACTTAAGCCATTGATATTCAAAATTATAGACACAAGCGCAGTATTATTTGTCCTTATAGAAAAGGATAGTGGATATCAATTGTTTCCAATAACAAGAAAGACGGAAGATATAAGTACGTCGCTGCTATTCTGGCGCAAACTATTTAAACCATACTCGTATTATATATGATCTAAGCCCTAAAAGAAGAAATATACCGTTGCCGTAAACATAGGCACAGCTGTCCAAGCGCTAAGTTATAGTTTCCTTTTAAAATTATAGTTAGCGTATATTAGTTCGTATATAAACCTATAGGTGGACAACGTTTGCTGCAACCAGAACATGTCTTCCGTTAAAATGGTCTATTTTCGAAGCCAGTTGTGAGCAATGAAATGAATAAACATTCATTTCAGTAGTCGTGAGAAATTTACGGACAGCCGATTTCCGACAATCATCAGTGTTGAAAACTTTACTTTCAAAGAGATTTCAAAACCCACTAAATTCAAACCGAAACTCCCCAACCGTGATCCAAGTACAGTGAAACAGAAGTAGCTTGGCGGTCGGAGGTCACAAAACCACTAAACTTTATGTCTCGGATTGTACTTTCGAAGTGAACACGATAAGAGTTGCGAGAGAAATCAATTTAAATGATTTAAAACGTACGTACAGCGGATTTTGCTACCGCGCACACAGCCTTCGCCCGCCAAACTACTTCTGTTGTACTCGTATATATCACAGTTTTAATAGTCTAATGTTTACATTATTCTAAACATTACAATAACAACTATATATATTCAGCTGTCAGCTGATAGGACTATTATAGGTTTGTTCCAACAACCACCTTCTGATTAGTACATGAACGTTCATGAACTTATTTATGTATGAATCAAACGTTCGAGAACCTGTACGTGAATTAATCCATGAACATCATACTCTATCTATAACCTTCAAGTTATATGATTTATGTTTATTTATTACTATTACCAGCATACCCTATTACCTAACCTTAAAACATCAACTGACAGTTTGGACGAACGGTTCTACATCCATATCTCTGATGAAAATGATCGTTCGCCGACACGTTCATGAACGTGTCCAGTTTTTGTTGGAACGCATTTTTATCGTCCGTGGAATTGTTGGAACAGAAATTTTGTTATGCGCATGATCGTGACGTTATGTACGCATTATTTCGCTTAGTTGGAACACACCTAATAATGACATGTGCATCAGCAACATCTAGTAACAGTAGTATCATTTAATCAATTCAAATTTTTCAACTTTGGTTGGATAGAGTACGGAGAGTACTGCAATTCAAACAAAAACGCAATTAAAATTTTATCCATAAAAATCCCTTATATTGTTTTCCTCCCTAAATTTAAGGAGATAATCCTGATGTTGGTATCACTGACACTAGCGCTGTCACGTGGCCAGTTTTTGACAGTTCATTGATTTTTGGAGAGATAGCGGTAAAATTTATTCATTTGTAAGGTACGAATATGGCATTTTTGAATGTTGTAAAGATAATAGTATTAACATTTCTTATATCCATAAATATAGGAAAAAGTTAATACAAATAGTTTTAATTTATCTATTGTACAACCTTATTCTTTTTATGGAAATAAATTGCTCTGGTTTGATTTCAAGTAACCAGCATATTTTAATATTAAATAAACATTCTAGCTGGTAACGCTGTTTCCAGATTTTCTTGCACATGGGTAAAATTTTTGTTTGGCTGATGATTCCTGTGTAATTTTTAATAAAAGATCATTTAAAAATTAATTAGGTTTGACATGGTATTCATCCTTAAAAATGAAGTATTACTGTAGACATTTCCTCCTTATGTACTTATTGATCTAACAACAAATGGGCATAGCCATAGATAAACTTTATATACGAAGGTATAGCAAAATATAGAAGTAGTTCCTTCAGCTTCTTAAATATGTTGCTTGGCCATTCTAGGAGATCAAAGTTGAATATAATTTGTCCACTATTAAATCAAACAACCTTAACTTATCAGGTCTTAATGATTTTGCGTTTTTTACTATACAAGGAATTCAGATAGTTGTATCTTTTTATGTATAACAGTAAATAAACTTATCTAGTAAAGGTGTTTTTTCAATAAAAAACAACTCAGAAATTCCTAGGAAGAATTTACAGAAAAACATGAAAGGAAGTGTCTAAAAAGATAAAAAATAGCAGCATTGTAAATGAATGGAAAAAAAGTATGTAAGAGTGACGAAATATGAACATAAATAATTTTTCAAATGCTTAACAAAAGACTCAATAATATTCAAGAGGCATGGAACATCTAATATCATTCTTACTCGTCTAAGTAGGTCACTGAGTTGTTGCCCGTCCCGTGTATCCAGAATCTGAATACCTCCTACTATCCCTAACAAGCTGATCGATATTTTTATTATCGCTATTAGCTCCAACAAGTGCAGTATGTAATTTAGTAGCCAACCAACACATGATAAAAGCAGACAAAAACAACAACGCCCCTAAAATAGCAGCGACAACCAAAAAAGTACTACAACTACCTTCTAAACTTTGCGTTCTATGATAAAATTCTCCCGGCATAAGTACCGTGTATTCCAAATTCCCTTGTATCCTAGTAAAGTGTGTGGAATTGTATTTATAAGAAGAACCATCCGGCTGCTGGATTACTTCCACGATATCGGCTTTTCTCTTCTTCCTACCGTGTCCTGAAGGTTCGTATAAGTCCAAACAGAAGTCCGGTTGGCAATCTGTGGCTTCCATGCAAGCTTTAATTTGGGAATGGATCCACAAAGTCGAACGTTCTTTCATGGTGCTGAGGAGGAAAGCTTCGAAATCGAGGAATACCTCGTTGGGGCGTTCTCTGTATCGAGCTGGTTGGTGTGGGATGATTGACGAAAAGTCTCGGTTTCTGCATCTAAAAATTATAAATAAAATGGTATCAGAACATTAAAAAATATATTCAGGAAATTAATACAAAGAAAAAAATAATAAATTATGAAAAATCGCCCAACATGTGGAAGAAACTCTTTAAAAAATCCAGAATCGTTATTATTCAACTGAGAATAGTGAGGAATGTAAACAAGTGAACAAAGTACACATGCGTATAATTGGTTGCATACTCTGAGTACAATGTTCTCATGGAATTACCGATTACAATATAATTATGATAAAATAAAAATATGTAAAATGTGAAGTCGTATCTCAGTATTAACTATTAATTTATTTCTTTTTCGTATGCTGGTAATATTGTGAATTGTAAACACATTCACAATGTACTTCTGCATTTTTCATTAATAAACAAAGTACAATGTTTACTTTTTTTGGCAAAATTGTATTTCAAGATTGTGGAAAAAACCATGTTTAGCACTCCTGAGCATGTCATTTTCTCACTTGTCCAGCTGGCACATTCGCTTTGCTCATGCGGCCAAGATCTGGACGCAGGAGAAAAAGATATACTGTAATGTTTTTCTTATTTATTTAAAAGTTCACTGTTTATCTCACGAATTTAACTATAAACTAACTTATCCCGCTGGTCGGTAGTCTTTATATATGAAATGCCTTTTATTCCCGAATCTTCTAGGCCTCATCATAACCGGTGTACCTTCCTCCACGATTCCCTGTAGCCGTGTGCTACTATCATGGCTTCGCTTCGTGCAGGTAAAACGGTATCTTTCTGTACAGCTATCAAAACCGCGCTGCCTTCATATGGATGAAGGAATACCTCCTCGGAACCGACTTTAATGGTTCTGTTTCTAAAGTCCAATTGGAAACCATTCCCAGAATCACGTCCTCTTCAATGTCAGCTATGATTACAGTATGCGTGAATTTTTTTGTGCCAATTCCCAACTGGATTAGTGGCGATCCGCAGTCGCAGTCTCGTTGGTAAAAGCTTCGTTTTGGAGTTTATCTCTGGTCGAATAATGGTTCTAGTTGTTCCAGTGTCTACAAGCAGAGTATATCCTTTGCCATTCACTTCTCAATCTACATATACACTGACGTTGCGGCATCTGTGAGAAGCTATCGGTATGAGAGGGTCTTTGGAACGATCATGGGTCGGTGCTGCTCCCTCGTCGCCGACCCGTTATAGTTTTCCTGTAACTGGGGTTCTTCGTTTGCAGGAGGCCCGAGGCGCTTACACGAACTGCGTACATGCCCTAGCTCGCCACAATTCTAGCATCTGATCTTACTCGACTCATACTTTTTATCAAACTGACGATCTGGTCAAATCTGTCCTCGTCTGCTCCCTCTCGAATGGTCCTAACTTTGTTATAGCCTGAAGCCTTTGTTGCTGCTTTATATACAAGAGCAGCTGCCAATGCGTCAATTAATGATTTGGGATGGGCTAAACGAAGCGCGCTCTGCATATCGGGGTAACGTAAGCCATTAATAAAGGCTTGAGTGCCCAGACATTCCATCATGTTCTCTGGTGCTGATAGATAAGTGAATCGAACTCTCAAAGGGAATCATCACGTTTCTGCCTTCGGTTCTTCAGCTGGGATTGGTACAAATCTTCTAGACGTTCGTGGCCATATCGTATGTTCAACCTCTTCTTCAGCTGCTCTAAAAGTCACCCGTTTCTTCCAAAGGTATCGTTTGTAGCACATCTAAGGCATCTCCCCGAAGCGCGATAGTTAAGTTCACTGCCTTCTCCCTATCGGACCAATTATTCTAGCAGCTGCTTCAAACTATTTTAAGTAATTGGTCCACGACATTTTTCCATCGATCGTTGGGGCCTTGACTCGGGTAAAACTGCCAACTTAGGGCGTGTTTCTGGCTTGCAAAGTTTCGTTTGCTCGGTCTTCTTTTCTTCTGCTGGAGTGTCTTGTGTTCTTAAATCGGCAATATTTCTCTCTAACTTCTTGACTTTCTCGTCCATCTGGTTTTCCATCATAGACATCTTATTCTTGATTTTATCGTCCATCGATGTTATTTTATTCTCAATATCAGATTTTAGAGACGAAATTTTATTTTCCACGTTAGCGGCAATGTCATTATAAATATCATCATTATAAATGTCGTTCTTCACAGCAGAAATATCATTTTTCATGGTTGACATCTTCTCGTCCATATTAGCCGAGATACCGTTCTTCATATCAGAAATTGACGAGATTAATGTGGAAGCCTGCTCCCCTCGGGGGCACAAATCTTTAAAAATTGCCAGTTTTGTTAACATATGTATATTTCAATACTCTAATATTGGTCTAAACCGCTGACAATTGTCGAAATCTATTTCAAATCTCTTATAGACTAATTAGTTTTTGTTTATATCGTTTCTAAACTTTTCGGAAAAAAATATTACAAAAAATCAATTCATTACTAAAACACAACAGTTTAGTTTTTGAGTCACCTATTTCAAGTTGCGATATGATAATACAATATTTAGTTTACAATAGTAATCGTAAAATATAATAAAATATTAATGTGTTCATATTTAAGCGTTTGCTTTAAATTTTTGAGGTTATGATTTTGTAAGGATTCTTCATAATTGTATAAACGTATAAAACTGTAACACCGGATCATGGTGAAAATAATAGTATTTTTATAAAGTATGTGAATAATTAGAAGATTTATATAATGACAGAAAATGAAAATAATAAGTAGTCTAAAAATAGTCGAGCATATAATTTACGCCAGTAGTTTCACGTTTTTGTGATACACTAAATACTGACCTCATTTTTAGTTGGTGAATTTAGTCAATTACAAAAAAATTTGAAACAGTGGTATGATTTTCATTCATCTCAATACAAAAATACACTGCCGAGAATAAAATGATGATCTCGAACTAATTTGAAATTTTTATTTTTTTCGGTTTTTTTATTGTACGGATATTCCTTCCACTGACAGCAAAAACCGCCAAAAATGAACTTCAAATTGCGAGATTACTCAAATTTTACGTCGGATAGTGTAACTTACCCATCTTTGACTAAAGCTACGCTTCCAGCCATATGAGGATCGTCGGGATCGGGACTCACTGTAACCTCCATCAATTTGACATATTTCCACGCCGAATCCGGACTTATTCTTGCTCTCAATTGTAATTTAGTACCAATCGGCACTGCTTGATCTACTGGTAATTCATTATTGGTTACATTACTGATTCTAGTTGCAGGTGCTTCTTTATACAATGCCACTTCGTATTCCAAACGTCCGGGAGTTTCTTCTACCACTCCTGATACTCTTGCACCATGTGGACTATGACAATTAAAATTATAGTTAGGTTAATTTAGGGATCCTAAATGTTGGATTTCACAAATTTTGTATATCGTCGCCTTAATCAGAAAAACCCGTAAGTCCACATTTTATCAAAATCTACAGTGACTATATACAAGACAGTGGCGACAATTGAGTATAAGCTCCGCCCATCCGCCATATTGAGGCTAATTTGAATATCAAATGCATATAATTTAAATAGAAATTTATGATAAAATTATCAATTTGAAACACAAATACATGAAAATATACATTATATATCTTTGATTTTGATAGGAAATGGGTATATTTAAATAAAACACGCAATTTTTATTTTTTTACCTAATAATATTTAGTATATAATAAGGATAAATAATGATACAAAAAAATAATGAATATTAATTGCTTGTATAGTATGATAGGGGACAAATCATGCAAAAAATTATATTGCTATAGGTACAACTGTTATTGTCTTTAAATATAACCATAGATTCAGTTAATTATCAAGTAAAATCTATAAATAACAAATTCAACAACAAAAATATAACATATATTACTTGATCGGTTTCCTAAATTACATTTGCATCGTCAGGATTATAAACTATAAAAATTGATATAAATAAAATTTCTGATGTGTTATTTGTCTTTTATTGATTTTATTTGATAATTATGGAAAACTTTTTTATTTCATAACAAGTTACCTGCTAATGACTTACTACTATATTTTTTTGAGGCGGATTTAAATTTTTTATAACTAATTTTCAACCTGAAAACAGTGAATCTATTAATTATTTTGCTTTTAAGTTGGTGACAATTTGGTAAATTGAAATGTATTTTCGACATTTCCTTTATCAAAAATTCTTTTATGTCTATATTCTGGAGTGAAACAATATCTAAATATTTTAAGAAAACACATTCGATTTCTAAAAAATAATAAAAAACCTCTTCAGTCACAAAAAAAGGGATTGTTCTTTAAATCTTTTGATTAAAGAGAGTTTTGAAAACTTCTTATATATTGGTTTTTTTGAACCTGCTGCACCTACACAGGCAACACAAGTTTTTGAAGTTTTCACAATACTTTTTAAAATATATCTTGAAATATTATATAACGAATTAAGTTCGCTGAAATTTAAATTGTATGAGGGAGTCTTTAATTCACTTGGGAGCTTTACTTCATCATACACTGTATTTAAGTCCTTAAGAGAATCCAAGAATCCCACAAGAAACTCCCGTTCAACTTCTTCGTAACTACTGGTACTTCCACTTTTTTAATAATGTGATACAGATATTAATTTCAAGTTATTTTTAACTTGTACCGCATTCGGTACTATTTGTTTGCTTCGCAACACGCTAAATAAATTTTCAAGGCAGTCTTGAGAAAATCGGCTAGTTAAAATAAATTCATAATTTTTTTTTCCAATAATTCTGACTGTAGTTCTAACATTGATTGTGTTGAGATTAGAACACCCGTTTGTGAAGGTTTCCAAATTTTTTTATAGTCAACCAACATATCTGAAAATAAACTTTAAATCCTTCCAAAAATGATATTGTTTCTTTATAAATGTCAATATTAAATTTGCTTAGAGCACAAGAAGGATGTCTCGAAGTCATTAAATAAAACCATTTTTCTACTTGGTCAATAAACCATGCCGTTGTTAAATATTCTGGTTTATCAAGTTCTTCAGCCAAAAATTTGAGAGCGCTACTAACTGAGTGACTAACAACATTAGTTGAAGTTGACACTTTCATTTGAGAAAAATGTGTCGGAAGGAGATCTTCTTCTGAGAGTTTCGGTGCAAATTTAAAAAAATTATCTTTCTGATGATTTAATATGTCTGAGATATGGCTGGACATGACAATGTTAGAGGGTAGTACATACTTTAGAACAATATTATTTGGTAACTGGATGATTTTATTTGTCACTAACATAGATTTAATATTTTTAAATAGGTGAGGAACATCTGCAAAGACATATACATTTTTATCATTATTTAATGGGTGCAGAATCTTGCATTTTATAGGACTGTACTTTCCAGCTTTAATATCCCAAGCTTTCCACAAAGCTTGATTACAGGGACCCATATCTGATGTAATACTTAAAATATTCAAATTAAGCTGTTCGGCTTTTTTAAATATATCTATTATTATATTCTTCATGACAGCTCCGTTGACAGAGTCACTGGTGAAGTAATAGGCCACAACCTGTTTCCAACGTCCTGTAATACCTCCCAGCACAAACACTAAGATGTGTGTCGCCAAGCCTGAATGTTCAGGGAGAGTAACATCTCCAAAATATTTATTCAAGGAGGTATCATATATTTTTCCTGGAGTGATAGCCATTTCATCCAAAACCAAGACACAATCCTTTTCATGAGTTGAAAATTGCTCCACTTTCAATTCTAAAAATGAAAATACCTCATTTAGAATACCTGAATCGAACTTCAAGTTCTGGAGTTTTCTCTGTAAAGTACTGGTTGATGGGAGAGGATATCCTTGTTTTATTAGTTCAGTATATCCACTACTACCACAACTAAATTTTAATTTTAAAGAACTTGTAACGGTGTTATTGTTCCACTTCATTAGTTTTGTTGTTTTTCCATTTTTTCTCTTTTTTAAAGCTTCTATTTGATCTTCGTTGAATATTTGCTTTAGTAGTTCACAGTCCGAAGAAGTGGGAGTTTTTTCTCTTTTTTTATTAGCTTCTTTGGTGTGGCTCTTACAGTTTTTTTGTATCGATAAGGTCTACGTTTTTCTCTTCCGTACAACTTTTTGTACCTGTTTAATTCAAGCTGTAACTGAGCTATTTCACTAATTGGATCAATTTCTGATATTAACGGTGAGGGAGCTGTTGATAGACTGTCTTCACTCAAACTGTTTTTAGATATCGACAATTGTTGACCTGATTCTACATCCAAAGCTAAATTTGAAGTAGATGGTTCCGGTGATTCCTCTGGCACAGTCTCATCTAGAGCTATATTTTCACCTAGAACTAACGATTAAACTATAATTGTAACAAAACACATTTAATAGGACAAAAACTAAGAGTTTTTCATTATTATCTGGGGATTTGTTGTAATTACTAAGAGATATCTACTTACCCGACAAATGTTTAGGTTTTTTTGGAGAAATAAATTTCCTTGGAACTGGGGATTTCCTTTTAGGTTTTGGTTCCACAAAGGAAAATATTGTAGGAACAGCATTTGACTTTAAAATTTTCTTGCCATCTACACGAGGTCGCTCCCACATTTCAGGAGCAAAATGAATCTTAAACAAAATCTTACATTCAATTTTATCTCAATAACGACAAACAATAATTTTAAATTAGATATAACAATTATAAGTCGTAAAACAAAGGCTTCTACCTACCTCACATAAACACGAATAGTCTGTTGGAGTCCAATGATCTCTTCTAGTTTTAATAAGCCATTCTTTTCTTCTAGATGGATCTCTAGGAAAACGTTTCATGAGAAACCCTTTTTTAGCAGAATTGCTGCAATTTATTGCAGCACAGCCCGGCATTTCAAATGTTATTATCTAGAAAAATCAAAACTTGATAAATAGTATACAATTTCTAGGGTTAAGCAAGCTAGCTTACCAAATATCACGAATTTTCCGATTCGAAATAAGATTATTTATAAGTCCAAATACAAGTCTTTCAATTGTGTAAAGGCAAAACACCTCTTTTTCACTGAATATTCACCAAAAAAGCACAAAACCAATAATTCTAATCACAAGTATAACCAGCATTATAAGAAACTTCGTATACACCAAACGTAAACAAAGATATTTTGGCCTCAATATGGCTGCCAAACTGCCAGCCAATCAAAAACGGGTTACCCTATTGTCGCCACTGTCTCGTATATAGTCACTGTATCAAAATCGACCTTTTCGCGCCATCTCTGACATAATTAAAAAACCTACAGTTGAAGAAAATATCGTATCTCCAAAATGTTTCTGTGATTTACTATTCCTAAAAAAGAATTTCTTATAAGTCCTCGTCGGAAATCCCGTATGTCCACAATCAAACCGCCATTTGGATGTAAACAATAGACTTGCTCTGTGTTTACCTCCCGATGTTGTGCGATTTTGATGAAAGTGTATAAATATGAACGGTAAGTACATGCAAACATGTTCAACACATTTTTGACTAGAAATATCCTTAGAATATCGTGTATCTTTTATGTACATCTCGTTATAATGTTTATAGGATGTATTATGTTTTAATTCTGAACTTCCACTGTGTTAAGAGACACGGAATATCTGAATGAAACAAAGGTGTCGGACTGCCTGTAATAAAACCATTTCAAACCTGTGAAATAGTGTCAATAGCAATTTATGCTTTGAAATATTCTCAATAGGACGGTCATACCAACCGTAGTTGGAAAATAACTATGTATATATAAAATTTTTATATGAATAAATTGAGAATTATTTGGAAGAATGCTTCTTTGTAAGTATCAATTAAAAATTGAAAAAGTTTGATAAATTTAATAAACGACGTGGTATTTACGTGATTTCAAAATTTTTTTTATTTAAATTTAGTTAGGTATTTTTATTATTTATTAAATGGACATTTTATTCTTTCTAGAGTCACTTGAGACATGTACATGACGCAAAATTTTACGAACATGGCAGTTTTCGTAGTATAATATGTTCATGATTTATTTTTTTGATGTTGAACACACTGACATTTTTTGTTATAGCATAAAACATATATCATGAATAAACAAGACGGTATTTAAAACCTCATATTCTGGAAAACATTATATTTTCGTGACTTTCAATAACGCGATTAGCCTTGAACTTGTCATTTCATGGCTTTTTTAATTTCAAAGTATGTATCTTTTTATATTGAGACCGTTTAATTTATTTATTTCCGGTTAGTTGCGTTCTTGACGAGTAACGGTGTTAAAAAATATAGTACCACTTGTACTACTATATCTGTTTATTCATTTTTCAGCTAAAATTTAAAACAAATCGGGCACGTTTCAATAAATATTTCGAGTAGACTACCGCAAACTGAAGAAAAAATGCAGAAAATTATAGTTAGAGTCTTCTAAAATTGCGGTTAGAATGTGGTCAATAGAGCTTAACGTAAGGAGTGCCTTGTTGTAATTATTTGTTATTAAAAATGTAATTTTACGTTTGTTGATCGGGAAAAAATTAGGACGAAAATAACTGCGTTGAATATTTCGCCAGAAAAAATGAGGTCAAAAAAAGGAGATTCATTGTCGAACGTATTTATGAATTTAATTCGTTAAAATGATGACTACCTTTAATTTTACATACACCAATCATATTTCGCGAACTAATAGTTGCTCGACAATATCGAGCAATGGGAGTGGTAAATTGTCGTTTAAAAATGTAAATACGAGGCTGAATTAAGTCAATTGGTAGAATGGTTGGACCAATTACATTATTATTTAACAATCCAGATTAAATTTTTATTCTAAAGATTTAATTTGTAACATTTTGGAAAGTATTGTTGCAGGTAATGGCTAATAATTATTCTTGTTGTAACATTTGAGTTTTTACCACAGTTTTTAAACTTTAACTGATCTATAATTCGGCAGCATTTTCTCGTGTAATAAATAATTGCAGATTTATAAGCTTAGATTAATTTTTCTTAAGTAAATTATTTCAAATTATGTTGTATGATAGACTTACAAACTTCCTGCGAAGCCTGCTGCCTTATTTTCTATTACAGTCGGTTCGGGTGGCTTGCACATTATTATCAACTCTTGATCTGACTGCATAACGACTCCTGGAAATTGTGGGAACCATACTCGGACGTGAACAAATCCCTGCAAAATAAATATCATAAGTTAATATCTACAAATCCTAAGCGTTAATTTGTCAAATAAAACTTGGTGTGCAATTGCCTGTAATTACAATTAAGATAGGTACCTAGTTTGAAAGGCTGAGATGTTGATATTGAATGCACACTATTAATTCACAAAAATAACACATGCATTTATTTAGAAAAATAGGTGCAAATATAAAAAAAAATATAAAGATTGTTGGGAATGGAAGTAATATTTTCATTTCTGTAAACACTCTGTTCATTATATGCTGTTTAAAATGTTTCCCTTGAGGACTATATTATATGAACAAAAAAATATTGTTATTATGATTGATTTGTCAAAAAAAGAATATACCACTGAACCTTTCAAAAAATATATTCACTAATTCAGAAAAGTTTTATAGTTATTCCAGTAAATAGTAGCATTATTTACAAAAATAATAATTGAATAGATGAGGCTTTTACTTGATGAAGATCCATACTGAACGATGAAATAAAACAATATAATTTGTTTAAATCTTCATTTATTTGAAGATTTGTACAATTTAAACTTGTTGACGCGTTTCCCTAATACAGTAGCTTTGTCAAAATGAATGAAGGTATAACATATTAATAATTATAACAAAGAATTAAATATCATAAAACAAATAACAGTTAATAATAATTACGATCCAAATTTAATTGACAATATCATAAATAAAAAGATAAATAAACAGACTTTAGAACAAGTATTTCCTTTAGATAAAAATAATAATAAATAATTTAAAAGCTTAACATACTTTGGAACACCATCCTTAAAAATTAAATCATTTTAGAAACATCAGACATGAATATTTCCTTTAAAACTGATTAAAATTTATCTAAATTCATTAAAAATAATAAATCTAAATCTTCAAAATTAAACAAATCGGGAGTTTATAAATTAAAATGTGTTAATGACAACTGTGATAAAATTTATATCGGTAGAACTTTTAGAAACTTTGAAACTAGAATTTCGGAACACAAACGTAGCTATGATAACAAAAAATTAGATTCTAACTATTCCTTTAGTTTAAATTTATTAGAGGCCCTTGAGATTAACAAAAATAAATATTCAGGTAATCTTCTTAACGACCAAATATATAAATCAATCACTCCCTTTTATTAAACCTTTTTACCTAGAAGATAGCTTAGGAATGTTTGTAGTGAATGAATTTCCAGGTAATTTCTTTCAATAGCTTTGTTAACATTAGTAAATATAATTCTGTATTTAGGCACTATATATATTAAGACATTTTTATATTTTACCTTTATTCGTTTTGACAAAGCTACTGTGTTAGTGAATCGCGTCAACAAGTTTAAATTGAACATTAGTTCAAATAAATGAAGATTTAAACAAATTATATTGTTTTATTTCATCGTTTATAATAATTCTTCAGTATCGCCATAAAATAATTTACAATTTTTATTATCTCGTGGACAGAGTATGTTAGTTTTAGATGTTTTCTGTTTTAGATTTGATGACCGACTCCCTGAGCTTTTGTGTACGTCTCCTAGAGACACTCCGTAAACTCGTTTTTGTTGCTTTTCCTGTTGTTTTTAGCATGTAGCTGTCGGTTTTAAAATATTTTTGAGATCACTTTCGAATTTTTGTAATAATAGAGAAGAGAAAGAACAATGTTGGAGAGATTAACAAGAAACATAATAGAGCCAGGAACTATTAATAAACGAAGATGTGGACCAAGGAATAAACGAATAGACAAAATAAAGAGACTAGGGGTAAAAAGAGAAAAAACTTGGGGGGAAATGAGGAATATGGCAAAAGACAGAAGACAGTGAAAGAAATGGGTAAAAGAGGGACCGGAACCCCTAGCTAAAAGGAAATAAGAAGAAGAAGAAAAAAAAGAAAAGGAAAAAAGAAGTAGAAGTAGAAAATATAAGTAAAATACTTTTCGAAGACATTAAAATTGTTATACTGAACCACGAGACTAATACATTTTCGCTGAGATTCTAATGAAATAAAGTTTTATTACTTATTTATTTAGAATATGTTAGTGTTAAGGGGAATTTATAAGGAATAAATCAAAAGAATGATTATTGTGATTGGTGGAAGAGATGAGAGATTTTAAAAGCCTATTGACATTACTAAAAATTACTAAGTACCTATTAACTGTTGATATAACAAAGTTTATATTTTCATTGCACATGTATAGTTTTGTAGTACATCTCAAGTATCACATATTTGTGTCAGTTCATCTTTAACAGTTCTTTGACATCAACAGTTACTTTAAAAGTGAGATTAACAAGTTTGATTTTTTCAATAACAACTCGCAAACGTGTGTAAACACACAGATGTTTTAAAATGATATTTTTATTCATTGCTTCATTAGATTTGTTTGTTATTTATTGAGTAAATAGAGTTATTATTCAAAATTATAGTGTACGGTGTTACGAAAGATTTCACAGTGTAGTAGTAGATTCAATCTTTCCTTTAATAAAATTTCCTCAGCTCACCTCTTTTCGAGATATCACCTCTAAAAGGAGGTGAATTAAATTGGCTAATTTTTTTATCTCAAATTTACGTGAAGATAGAAATTGAGCCTGGTTTTAGTGAAGATGCGGATTACACCTTCTTCTGCTTCTGCTGGTATTGTTATTTTTAATTATTACCTTTTAGGGCATTTGAAAGGCATATAACGGTGGAATTGACTCCGTATTGGCATGTAGCATAGGAACCTCTCTGAGGGCCTCACGCCACATGTTACGTCTCAATTCACCGGATCCTATATCAGGTAGTATACCGGTAGAGCGTAGACGTGCCATGATCATCAAAACAACCTCCTTGATGTGTATGTCATTAGGAGTGAGACCAAGGATCACCTCCATCGCTCTAATTGATGTGGTTTTTATGCTTTCGGTTGTGTTGAGGCATGATGTTATCTGGATTTGATCCAGTTTATGGACGACTGTCAGCTGGTTTGCATTAACTCCCCAGGCAATCGCGCCGTACGTTAAGATAGATCTAATAATGGCAGTGTAGATTCAGGCAGTGATCATAGGCGACATTCTCCAGATACGGCCGATGGTTCTATGACACTGTTCATAAGAAATATATGTTTTTTTACTCTTTTCTAGATGAGAGTTCCATGTTAATTGACTGTCAAAGGTGACCCCTAAATATTTCACCTCTATTCAGTTAAGTTTGACATTTAAGGGTTTTGGTGCTTGATGTTTTGCAAGCTTCCTTTTTCCGCGAAAAGAACCATCTCCATCTTTCTCGGATTTATTGACAGTGAATGGTCTTTGCACCATTGTTCTATGATATTGAGGGCCTTTTGTATTAGAGCACAGAGTATCTCCTCAAATCTTCCTGTTATCAGACTCGTTAGGTCAACTGAATAAGCTATTGTGTAGAAGTTGCCATCGTTGATGCGGCTGACCCAGGGCACAGTAGTGGCAAAAGTACCCTTCCCTGTGGACAAACTTTTACAACCAGGCCTCTGATGGTGACATCGTCTACGCTGATTTTTATTGCTCTTTCTGAGAGCATGTTATATTTCCAGCCATTTATAGTTTGGGGGATATTCTTGTTGGCATGTGTATTTGTTATTTTGGGAAAAGTGGTTTTGTCAAACGCACCTTCTTTGTCTATGAATACAGCCTGGGGTGGACTCTTTATTTTTCAGCGATTTTTCGTTGCGACCAGCCACGGTCAATTTCCCTGGGGTGTATGCATGTTGATTTTTGGATGCAGTGCATCTCTTATACATCGTTCACACAGCCTCTGTAAGGTTTTCATTGACAACTATGTGAGGCTAATGGGGGTCGATATGCTTTTGGAATGGAATTGTCATTTTTTCCTGGTTTTGGGGCTTGAACACAACTTTGACTTCTCTCCAACCCTTTGGAATATACCTCAGTGCCAGTGAGGATCTGCATATTCCCACCAGGTGCGGGATTAAAGCATCCAGACGCCACTGAAGTAGACGTGGATAAATTCCGTCCCTTCCAGGAGATTTAAAGAGAGAGGCTTGTGATGGCCCATCTCAGCCTGTTCGCGTCGACGATTTGTCGCGCTATATGCCAGTCATCGTCCGTCGGGTAGTAATTCTCCCCTTCCTCCCAGGTTGCCGTGTTTGTGGCTCTGGAGTGAGGGAACTGAGTTGACATTAATAGTTTGAGGCTTTCCTTTAGGTTGGCAGTTTTTGTGCCATCTTCTTTGGTTAGTGTACCGATAACACGGTAAGGATCTTTGGAGAGGACTTTTTGGAGTCTAGCTGCTTGGGCGAAATCTTCTATTTCCTCGCAGTAGATTATCCATGTTAGTCATTGTAATACTCTTTGAGGTGAGACCTGTATGCGTTGTAACCCTTTTCCTTTCCTGGCTTTTTCTTTTATTTGCTTTATTTTTGCTCTTTACTTTTTAGTTAGATCCTCATTTATATATACTGCGGCCAGAAAGTATTTGGAAGAAAAAAATCAAAAAATAATAATAGTTTTATTTAAGCAATTTATAATATTTTCTACAAAACAAATTACCTACTATCTTACTTGCTAATACACGCACCATTTGGACGTAAACATTTTTGAAGTCGAAGAGAAATGCCCATAACTAGGATCAGTAACAACTTGCCAAGCTTTAATAACGGCTGCTACTAATTTAATTTTGGTTACAGGGGCTGCCCATTCCTCTTTGATTTTCATTAGTCCCCAAATGTTTTCGATGGGACTTAAGTCGGGAGAAGCTGCTGGCCATATCATGGTTGCTATCCCTTTATTTGCCATCTATGTTCTTGAATATAAGGAAGTGTTGCAGCGTGCGTTGTCTTGTTGCACTCGCCAAACTTCTGAACACAAAGTATTCGCTGTTTGTACAAGATGTTCATTCAGTATTGTCCAGTAGCGTACACTATCTACTGTACTTACCATCAATAATGCTCAAGTAAGTGACACCACGTGATGAAATACCTCCTCAGACCATGATATTTGTTGGACATTTTGATTTTTGTACCGTAGGTGTAGCTCTGCTAAGTATTCATAAACGATTGTCATCTAGCTGGAAAGTTGCTTCATCTGTATTAAAAACATGTTCAAAAGTGTCCTCTTGAAAATGTTTGCAAAATGAAGTCTTATCCGTTCTTGCTCGTCACTAACGGTTGGTATTCTACTTGCTTTTCTGGCATGCACTGCACAAGAAAGTTTGGCGAGAAGCAGGAGCATTTGGTATCCCACATTGCCTATTAAATTTAACTTTTCTTAATCGATCTAAAATTAAAATGCTAGTATGCATTAACAAAAATCAGAAAATTCCAGATACTTTCTGGTCGTACTTTTTATTTGATTAGATTTAATATTCCTCAATTCATGTTTATTTTGCAAAATATGTTTTTTCCTCCTCCTTTTTTTGATGTTATGAAACATGCTTTTAATCCTATCTTGGTTGCTTTTCCTATTTGGACGCCTATTTTTAATTGCTGAGATAAGAAATTTTCTATTTCCTGCTTTAGAATTGTAGGTTCTTCTATATTCTTTGGTAACCCACCTACTATTATATCGTTTTTTCTTCTTTTCCTTCTCAATTACTTCAATTATCTGTCTAACGTAGTTTAATTTATTCTTAATTTTGATGTTTTCTTCTTTTATTATTGTATCATTTCTTCCTTTACCTCATTATTTTCTTGTTTCAGTTTCCTTATTTCTTTCCTAAACTGTTTTTTAGCGCAACAACTACTAGGGTTATGACATTTGTAGTGTCGGTTTTCGCATACAGCACTATCACTTGTAAATGCTTCTTGTGCTGCCCTATCTGCTTCTTCGTTTCCTATAAGTGGAGAAAATTACGAAAAATTTGAGGAGAAATGCGGAGGGGGCAATGGAAAAAATTAAAAATATCGAGCCAAAAAGGGTAATTGAATGGAATTAAAAGTAAAACCTAATTAAAACTGTTTAACAATAATTATTAATTAAAAATAAGTTAAACAACCTAACCCAATCTAATAGTTAAAATTTAAATAAATTTTGCACTAGAAATTTTGAGTTACTACCTTTATGTTCCAAAGGCTTCAATTGTTTAAAATATAAGGCAAAAGTGAAGCCTTAAGATTAATAAAAGGTTTAGAACTATATTGAAACTTGAACATACCTTAGAAATGTTTATTACGGGAGTTCCAGCTTGTGCTTCTTGCTTCTAATTTCACGACTTTGACCTGTTAAAACTTTATTTTTCACCTTACTTTTAAACGGCAAAATCACTTTTGAATAATATACAAATTAAAATATTTTCAACTTTTGTCCGAGACTATACCAACGATACGATTTAAAAATGAGCTCTCTGCATTTACTAGGTAGTGGGGCTGGCTTGTTTATGGAGCATCAAAATCTCAGGGGTCTTCTTACGTTTGCCAAGCTGTAAGTATTCTTTTTCTGGCTTCTCTTAAATAAATATAAGGACCTGAAATATTGAAAATAACTCTGTAGAGAACTCAGATGGTAGTTGGTTCATTCAAGTATCGTTTTGGACTTTCACTGTTATACCTACTATTTCCGATGTTTTTTATGAATCTGTATATATTTGTACGTATGAGAGGTGAATATAACAATGCTTTGAAAGTTTGACTTAATACTGCTTGGATGTTTGTCTTGTTTATTGAAGCTGCAAATATCAAAATGGCATTTCGGACTAGCAATAGTCCAATGTGGAGTGCTGGGTTTATTGTTAGCTATGAAAATAACTAAATCGTTGTAATAATTAGCAACCCATTTGTAAAATGCTGGAGCTGCTATTTTTTTGTTTTGGTACAGTTTGCTATAATGATTTTTAAAAGTGTTGACGTATGTTGGATGATATGGATTTGCTGCAACATTAGTAGCATAAGACATACTTAATAGTCTAGTAGTCTTCTATGAAGTAAAGGTAGTTCATCTGTGGTGGTTACTTAGTAAGGGTCCCTCGTATACTCGACGCTTACCATAAAGGCATTATATCTTGGAGGAACCCACTTACCTAGCAGCCTGTATGCGGGAATAAAATAAACAACATCACTTCTGTAAATATCACTGGGATGACGTTTAATACATTAAAAATACATAAATATAAAACCACTCGTCTTATTCAAAGTATTAATAACAACTCTTCTATCCTGGTTCGTTAACTCTAAATTTATAGGAAATATAATACAAAATAGATATGATTTTCTACATGCCTGACCTTCTGTCTATAAGTTGTACATGCTTGTATATAAACACGAACGTGCTTCCATCAATAACTGACATTGACCGTGGACGACCAATGCTCCCTAAATGCTATAATTAATATTAACCTAAATTTAAATATTATTTCTAAGTTAATGTCCTTTTGTCTTTAATGTCTTTTTAGGGATCACAACACATCTGCTTCACATACTACACTTGAAATAGGATTTTTTCAAAATGCTCCAAAGGCTAAACGAATGGCAGTATTATGGATAGTATTTAAAGAATACTTGAGTCAGATCCCTAACTGTTTTTGTGTGGTGCTCCTTTTTATGTCATTCTGCTCGGTTTTTATTTCTTTCATTATTTTTATTCCAAGATCCAACTTATCTTCCTGATTTTGTTGTTGTTTTGTGGGAGATTTTAGTGTTTGCTTACTTCTAGCAAATGTTTCGCATTATTCTTCTTTTGCTTTCATTTTCCTTTCATCTGTTGAGTAATCATCTTTAGGAATTTAGAGAGTTCTCCTGCAGACTTATCAAAAATCTACTTATTCCAGTCTCCGACTTGTACAACAGCTGACTGAATTGCTTACTTTTCCTTATTTAATTTTACTGGATCCTATATTTCATTTCGTCCTTGTTCCGTCTCTGTTTCCTTATGTTGAATTAAATTCATATAAATGTTAGATGTTTTATCATCAATCTATCTATCTATTCTTGTTTTTATTTGTTCTATAATGATTTGTTATTACTTTGAACTTGTTTTTATTTTTGTATTAATTAATTAGTTTTAATTATATTATGTCTTATTTTCTACTTTCTTGCACTTTCCTGATATTTATATAAGCCAAATGAAGAGAATGTTCAAATTTTGGCGCATGCTCAACGCATTTCTAAGAAGGGAGGGACCTCTAAGAAGAGCAGTCGTTTTTTTGGGGACCGAATTCATTCTAGAAAACTGAACTTTCGAGAAAGGGATTTTGATTAGTAGTTAAGTGAGTAAATAGATTTTAGAGTAAGACAGTATACCGTCTGTAAATAGATTAAGAGTAAGTAAATATACCGTGAGTATAAATTTATCCCACCCATCAGGATAAACTATTTAAATAAATAAGAAAAACATTACATTATTATAAAAGTCTTGAAATGGAAGTTCAAACACTACTATCTAGAAAATAGGCCGTAATCAGCTAATTAATTACAAAATTCTTATTGTTCATACAAATTTATTGTATCGCTTTCAAAATAGGCCCTGAAATAATACCCTTACTTCTGAATAATCTACTTACATTTCTTTTAAGTACGCCACATCGGCTGAAATCAAAAATTTTCAAAATATACTTGAGTGCTGTCGTGTCGTTCGGATCCTGCTTGATCTGACAGGAAGGATCAGTTTCCGCATCAACTCCACGATCATCAGCGAACAACGGGTGCCCTTTGAATCCTTCGGGCTTTCTAAGTTTTGCTACTATTGAATCTCTTGATCCCGCACTGTTGCCTATCGCGAACGTACACTGGATTTCGCTAACTGCAACAAAAATTCTAATGTATAAAGAAAATTGATAAAAATTTCGAAAACAGAGAAAAACACACTTCTATTTTTATTTCGCCAGATAAAGGGGGGAAAACTTCATTTGGCAACATCGCAATCCTCATACGCTTCTGTTTGGCAGTTTCACCATATTTGTGGATTGAAAAAAACTATTTATAAGACAAATAATTGTTTCATATTGGTAATCTCGAATTTAAATGTTGAACATTTACGATTCATAATATACAGAGTAAATTTCCCCAGATGAACGGAAAAAATACTTCATTTGGCAGCATTGCAATCTCCATACGCTTCTTTATGGTATGTTCCTCATATTCATAGATTTTATACAACAATTTATAAACAGAATAGTGGTTTCGTATTTGTAATTTTGAATTTAAATACTGAATATTTGCGAATCATAATAGACAGAGTGAATTTCCCCAGATGAACTGGAAAATACTTTATTCGGCAATATCGCAATCCTTATAGGTTTCTGTCTGGCATTTTCCCATATTTATATATTAAAAAAAAGAATTTTATAAGCAAAATAGTGATTTCATATTGGTAATCTCGAATTTAAATGTTGACCATTTGCGAATCATAAAAGATCGAGTGAGTTTCCCCAGATGAACTGGAAAACACTTCATTTGGCAACATCGCAATCCTCATACGCTTCTGTATGGCATTTTGTCCATATCCATAGATTTTATGCAACAATTTATAAACAAAAAAATAAACGGTTTTAAAGATTAAAACTAACTTTTCCGCATCTGTGGCCCTGAACAATATTCTATCATAAAATTGTTACTTGTATACACTTCGGGGGATGCATCGTGCTAACAAACCGAAATTTCTCCAAAAATAACCAAAAATTTAGTATATCTAGTTTTATAGGACCCGCTGTACTCGCTCTAGTCAACTGAAAATCAATAGGGTACATCTGTGAGACACCTTGAACAATACTTATTCATAAAGTTGATCAATCGTATACTCTCTGGAGGCTGTATCGTGCTGAAAATTCTCCAAAAATGACAAAAATTTGGTACTCCAAGTACCACAGCACCCGTTGTACTGACTTTAGTGAGCTCAATATCAATAGGGTTCATCTTTTAGACGCTCTGAATAATATCCAATCATAAAATTCATCACTTGTATATACTCCGGAGGCTGTATCGTGCTAACAAACTGAAACTTCTCCAAAAATGACAAAAATATCGTACTTAAAGTACTGTAGCACCGGTTGTATTGGCTCTGGTGAGCTGAGAATCAATAGGGTTCATCAGTGAGATGTCCTGAATAATATTCAATCATAAAATTGGTGACTTGTTGAACTCCGGAGGCTGTATCGTGCTAACAAACTGAAATTTCTCGAAAAACGACAAAATGTCGTACTTCAAGTACCATAGCACCCGTTGTATTGGCTCTGGTGAGCTGAAAATAAATAGGGTTCATCTGTGAAATGTCCTTAACAATATTCCATCATAAAATTGGTGACTTATCGCACTCCGGAGGCTGTATCGTGCTAACAAGACTTGCAAGGAAAAGTGGCCGACGACAACGACGACGACGACGACGACATACACACAGGATTTTTTTTCAAAAAACCGTTTTTTCGCGTTGTTGTTGATGGATAACGTAAAAATAACTCAAAAAAAAATTCATAATAGACGGGGTAAATTTCCCCAGATGAACTGGAAAATATTTCATTTAGCAACATCGCAATCCTCATTCCCTTCTGTATGGCATTTTGTCCATATTCATAGATTTCATAGTACAATTTATAAACAAAATAGTTGGCAACATCGCAATCTTCATACACTTCTGTATGCCATTTTCCTCATATTCATAGATTTTATACAATTTATAAACAAAATAGTGGTTTTATATTTGTAATCTTGAATTTAAATGTTGAACAATAGCGAATCATAGTATACAGACTAAATCTTAACTAAGTTATGGGAATAAAAAGTCATCATAATGTCAATTAGAAGTCGCATCCTCATAGTTATGTGATTAGCTGCCAACTATGTATAATTGTACGTATGATGACTTTTTATCCCACAACTTAGTTATGATTCACTCTGTATGTTAATAGTTTATCATACGTAATGAAATCAAGTCGAGATTACTTCTCAAACCATAGATATTCTTCTTATCGTAGATGTACTTGTTTTTTTCTTTCTATAAAAAGTTATTTGTTTTAATTTTCTCACACCTGGTATACTTTTTATTGAGGTTTGCACTCAATTATAACGGCTGCCTTAACGGATGTGGGTCACGACAACACGCGATACACATCAAATTTATACTTACTTTGGGTTATTTTATGAAATAATTGCCGGTAGTAAGTACATACTTTAAGTAATACCGGTAAAAGTGAAAATCTTGAAAATCGTGCTTGAGCACTTAGAAATGATATCCACCTGTAACTATTGTGTTTTCTATAAAATTTTGTGATTTAGTTGATACTAGAAATAATACTCTAGTCCATATAAAGGATGGTTCATTTCTAATCCTTATTAGTAGTTATCTTTTAAATTATTAGAGGGGGTCTTAACTCTCTTGGATTTCGTTTTATTTATTCCACTGGTAAACACGGTTTGGTTTTTTTATACACCAATACGTGTAATTAATGTTTTTTGTCATGCTGATTCGGAATCTGATTTCAAATTTGCTCCATCACGTCAGAATTTTGAGAAATTAAATAGGCTTTTCAAAAAACGCATTAAATTTTATATAAATTCAAAGTTACTTTTATATAAGAAAGATACTGCAACAAATGTTGTTCAGCCAAACATTGAGTGGACGTGTCTGAACATGTTCTTACATGTTTCCTACGTCAGAGCACTTAAACCTCGCCCATTTTTGCTCTGGAACGAATCAAATTACGAATTGGTAGATTTCTGGCTATGTGGGTACATAAAGAGCTACAGATGACTTTTTTGATGCCCTATCTCATTAATCAGCATCCTAGGTAAAGTCTTTGAACGCTTGTTAAAAGAACGAATCTGGGACTTCTGCACTGAAAATAATATAATTCCGGCATTTCAATTCGGATTCAGGCCGGGCCACTCTTGTCAGAACGCCACCACCAACCTTCAAACAATCGTCACCCGAGCTTTAAATCAACGACGCTGTTCTGCCGCCATCCTCATGGACATTCAGAAAGCTTTCGATCAAGTCTGGCACGCCGGACTAGTGAGAAAGCTACTGAGCATCCGATTGCCAAACCAAATTGTCAAATTAATATTTTCTTACCTCACTGACCGATCGATCAGCGTCAAAGTTGGTTATAGCATATCCGACCCTTTTACACCTCAAACTGGCATTCCGCAGGGCTCGATACTTGCTTCTCTACTATATATCATTTATACGTATGATACACCTGTCCCACGACATCCTCGTGATAACGTCCAACTATATGCGGATGATACCGCACTAATCATTTCTGCCACAGATATTCGCTCTCTCAACATTCGATCCCAAAATCTACTGACCCAATTTTCTAATTGGTGCAGGAAATGGCGGGTGACTCTTAATCCTCAAAAAACACAAGCCATCGTCTTCCAACACCCTGATACCAGGAGCGAACGACTTCTTCCTACAAACTTCCGCCTCGTGCTCTGGGGTGATCGACTCGAAATCCGTAGGGAAGTCGTCTATTTTGGAGTTAAATTTACTTACACTCTCAACTGGACGCCCGACCTAATGGACACTTTAAATAAAGTCCGACGGAGAGTTAATCTTCACAAGGCGCTCGGCGGCACATTCGGACGCACACACCCTACCACCTTACTTCATACGTATAAAACATATATCCGTCCAATAATCATAGAGCAAACGTCTGTTGCACCCTCCCCAACCATCTTGCCAAACGACTCCAATCTTGTGAGCAGTCAATCCTTAGATACTGCCAATACAAGGCTCCATACTCTCCCACCAACACAGTATATGTCAATATCGACATCGAGCCCCTTCTACCACGCCTTAATAACCTACAAGCCCGATACGTTAGTCGTACTATCGAATCGGGCAGCGAAATCGCCAAAAACACCCTTCTCACACCGTGGGTCGCCAACAGACGACCCCTCGGTAGGTACCCCCAGAGGAAGCTCCCATTTCCTCCGTTGCGCCTGCTAGCCACGGCTTACGACGACCTCCCCGACGAATACATCGACTACCTCGACAGCTCCCCAATCTCCATACGATAATCGCTAAAAACTCATTATTTCTTACACCATTCTAGGTCAATAATTCTCTACTCAACAACCTCCGCAACAAGTCCAAAACCATCATAATAAAATCTCAACAAATTCCAAAATCTCTCATTCCCATATTTGTTCAACACTTTGGACTAACCCTATATTTATTGCCGCCCCCACACCACCCACGTCGGTGTTGCAGGTTTTTGCGGTTTTCCTGTACACTCTGTGAATTAATCACTAGCCAAATGGACCGACGATCGACGCACCCGCATTTTTAGATTTAAAATTGTTATTATACCACCGACCATCGAAAACATTCCCAAACCACCGAAGGCACGTCACCGCAACTTTCCACCAAATTTCAACAAAATACTAAATTCCATACACTTTTGGAAAATGTCTCCTATACACTTTTTCACATAACAAAAATCCAAAAAGTAGAAATCTTCAGTACCCCTAATACATCGCTCTCAAAATATCGGAGACATTTCAAAATCAATAAATAACATTCAATTTCATAATTTCTGACACCTAGCCAGCCCAACGCATATATCTATGTGTCGGCAACGACACATGGTTCGTCTTCAACACTTACACTCCCATCCTAGACACTTTTTGTCAAATCATTTCCGCACACTTCTGGGCTTCGCTGCTTCCAGAGACCAACCCCCAATTCACCCCAACGCAGCACAACCCTCCAGTCACCTTCTGGCGAAAAGCCCACCCAACAACACTCATTTCTAGACACTTCTATGCAAATTTTCCTAGTCACCTTTAAAATTTTTCTTACTAGACACTTTTAATCCCAACCCAATTTCTCGGCCGAACGCGCACCAAACCACCCAACACAGCCCTGAAGAGGAAACCTATCCTATACCAGGGCAGCAACAAGAAAAGGACATCCAACCAAGAAAATCCCAACCCACCCCAAACTCATTCACGAATCTCTCTCTCTCTCTGCTTTTTTGATTCAGTGTAAGTCAGTTTGTAGTAGCTGAACGTCCTTTTATTTCATAATGTCCTGTACGTGTGTAAATAATCCAAACAGCTTCTGTTATATATCGAGAATTCACTACCCACCGGCATAAGCGGAATATAACACCTTCAATAGAAAACTTACATTTTCACTATTTTGGATTAATCATTTAACACCAATACAAGACATGGGCTCCCAGCATCTGCTGTGCACGCTGTGCTGTTACTCTGAGGGACTGGTCAACCGGTAAGAACATCGCTATGCCATTTGCAAGCCCTATGATTTGGCGTGAACAAACTGACCATTCGACAGATTGCTACTTTTGCTGCACGAAAGCTTTTGGATTTTCCAACAAAAATAAGAAAAATATTAGTTATGCTAGTCTTCCCTCTACTTCTCGTCCAGTACAGAATCAGAAGAACCAAGTGTCGCGTTATCGACCAGAGAAGATGAATATTTGCCATCTCAAGAGGATGGACCACACCTAATAAGTCAGTTAGAATTAAATGATCTTATTCGAGATCTGATCTTGTCAAAAACTAAAGCAGAAATATTAGGATCTAGACTCCAAGGTTGGAAACTGTTAGCTCCAGGCACACAAATTTCTGTATATCGTAATCATCAGAAAGAACTATCATAGTATTTTTCAAACGACGAGGGTCTTTCATACTGCAATAATGTTGACGATTTGATGCTGGCCTTAGGTCACCAACACCATCAAGAAGAATGGCGTTTTTTTATCGATGCTTCGAAATTGAGTTTGAAAGCTGTGCTACTTCACATAGGAAACGTTTATTCATCCATCCCCGTTGGCCACGCAAAGTACTGCTGTTTTCTTTGTGAGTGGGACAATCGAGCAAGAAATTTCCACTAAATTATTAAAAACTGTCCAGCCAAGGTTCAGTATATTCCTGGACAAAAGAATATACTTCATAAGTCACTAGCGGAACCTGATAAAATATTTTTACCCCCATTACACAAAAAATTAGGTTTGATTGAAAATTTCGTCAAAGCAATGGATAAAGATGGCCGTGGATTCCAATACCTAAAACAAGCGTTACATTAAAATATAACCCTCAGAGACTCTGTTTTAATTCTAACCAGAGATGGTGTAAATAATTCTACTTCCCTACCCCACTTCTTTGCCAGAACAAACAATTTGGAAAAGCGATCATTGAAAAATCGATTGAACTTATTTGATAAAAAAACATCACATGACATTTGTTGACATTCAGTTCCATAACAGTATCAGAATAGCAGTTAATTGAATTAACGAATTACTATGAACGGTTATGAAGTACTTTGAACTATTATAAACTACGATGGACTGTTGTGAACTACTATGAATCGCTACAAATTACTATGGATTAATATGAACTATTGTGAACTACTATGGACCACTATAAACTATGAATTTATATTAATTACTATGAACTACTGTGAACTAATTTGAAATATCATGAGTTGCGATGAACTACTGTGACTGCTATGATTTACTGTGAACTACTATGAGCTACTATGAATTACTATGAGCTGCTATGAACTACTATGAGCTTATATTAGTTACTATGAAGTATTATGAATTATTATGAACAGCTGTGAACTAATTTGGTATACTATAAGCTGTTATGAAGATATTATGAGCTGCTATGAACTACTGTGAGGTTTTTTTAATTATTATGAACTGCTATTTTTATTATCAATTAGTAAAAACTTATATGAGCTACTGTGAACTATTAAGAATTATTATGAATTACTATGAACTAATGTGATTTACTAATAGCTGCTATGAACTACCGTGAACTTCTATAAACTACTGTGAACTTTTATTAATTACTATGAACTGCTATGAACTATTATAAGCTACTATGGACTATTATGAACTTCTGTGAACTACTACGAATTATTATGAGTTAGTATATGAACCACTATAAATTACTATCTAATAACTAGTTTTATATGAGTTGATTTAAATAACATTATTCACAATATACAATAATCAATTTTTTTTGTGTTAATAAAGTGACTATAAATGGAATTGTACGAAGAAATGTTTATGACAAAAAATTGCGAAAATGAAAATTAATTTTTGTCATGGTGTTCTCGTTTTTTGTGAAATTTTTATAATGTTAAATTTTCAAAACTAAATTTAATAATTACTTACCTTCATAATCCTGTCCATAAATTGATATCTGAAACAAAATATTGATAATTAATTTTCAGATAAAAATAAATTTAAACTATATACCGTGTGGTCAATAGTCGAATGCACAAAAGGAACCAATGGGACACTTTAAGATGTTCAATTCCTGATTCCCTAATTATTTTAGAATTAGTAACGTAATATCTATTCAAAACAATTGTTAAAACTATTTATTTATAATTATATGTAAAAATTAATTATAAAGTCCATTATTAAACCTGGCTTTGAACAGATCATACCTACATATTTGTCAATATGAAGTAATATACAAATGTTTGTGTATACCGTGTATAAAACAAGTAACCACTATCGCGTACACTAATTATTATATGTATGTTTTACTTGAACAACCAATCAGTTTAATGACCATTGGAATAATTAAACACCGATTACATAGTGATTAATATTGGAAATAATTATTACAAAAAAAAATAAAACCGAATTTGAGACTATTTATGTTTTTGAGATATTTTCGAAAAAGTGATTTTAATTTTTACCTCCCAAATGACTAACATATTTTATCTATAAATCCTCTAAATATTTGCTAAAATTAACTTACATTAAAAAATGTATGCTTATCATTTGGATGGTAATCCAACCGTTATTGGGGCATTTAGCTTTTGATGTATATATTATCTAGCTATTTGTATCATTATTTTGTTTATTATTATTATCGTATAGTGTAATATTGAAATTTTAGTAGACATTTTCATTACTTATAAAGATACAGGCAGTCAAATATGACACTCTAGGTAAGGTAGCAAATCTCTATACTGAGAGAATCCTCAAAAATAGTTCTATCAACGTACGTAATAATGTATATTTAAAATAATAAAGTTTCAGTCAACTTCCCAAATAATCAGATTTTAATTATATCAAGTTTTTCTATTTGAAGCACCCATAAAATCACTCTGTGTAATGGATCGGTTTCTTTTACAACGTTCTCACATAAAGTTTCTTCATCTCTTATTTTTATACCATTGAATCCTATTCAGATAAAATCAAGTTCTAATTGAAAAATTTCCATTGACAAATCTTCGTAAAAACCTTTTGTAAAGAAATGATTACATCTGATGTTGATCTAGAGGTTAAACACTATCAAAAAAGCGTACCCGATCTTTAATAGTAACCGTGCATCTCAAGACACAATTCAACTAACCGTAAAAAAGATTTTTATTTAAATGGTGTTTATTACAGAATCGGATTAGCCAGACGTGCTTTAATTTAATTCATAGCGCTTTGTACTAAAAATAGATTGATCCAGTGATTACTGTCCAATTCGATTTTAAAACCTGTATGGTTTGGAAATAACCAACAATCACTCGGGATGAAATCAAGGGAATATAGAGGATGCACCGGATGCGGATGTAATTTTGAGTTTTATTTTGTAATAAATTGTATGTAAAATCCTATGTATAACTGTTACCCTTCGCTAAATGATTTTCAAATTGTTTTTCTTTTATAAGAATGCTAACTCTTCCACGAGTTACAGTACATTGAACTTGGTTACGCTAACTTCCTGTATATGAAGATATTACACCCGGACGCTGACTTTGCTAGCAATTTTTTGGTATAAACTAATGGATCGATTTGTATTATATTCAGTCTGATTTTAGTTATATTGTTTTTTCCAGTTTTATTTTGTAGTTTTGATTGTTGATAGTAAATAAAAGTATTTTTGAAAAGTGAGTTTTGAAGTGGCAGTTCGTATTTGGCGCAGTCAGTAGGATAGTGGAAGAGTCCTTAACACATTCGCTGCTGAGGACGTCTTTCGACGCCCACCGCTTCTGTGGTGGGAGGCGGACGGCGTCCTCCGACGGCCCGTACAATGTCTCGTATAATGCTTTAGTATTCCGTCAGCCTTTGACCAGGGATGTTGCGCTGTTCTCAGCCGCTTGTAGACGTACTAAATTAGCGTATAAGTATTACAGTTTGAGTTCGCCATGTGTGATCGTGCGGCAGGACCGTCAGGGGCGAAAAGAGCTAAATTAGGCAAAAAAACATTCAAACGAACTGTTCCTTTGACTCAGGATGAATTGGAACGGTATTTGCTTGATTCGGATTATGATATTGGTGACCCAGACTTTGAAGAATCGGATGCTGAATGGGCTGGGTCTAGCGATAGTGAGGAAGAACTAGATTTGTCGATACTCGGGGGAACAACTACCGATGTTTTGGACAATAGTTTAGATTTAGCAACCCCACAAAGCCCAACACCCAAATTAAAAAGAAAAGCTCCTACTCAGACACCTGCAGATGTAGTTATATGGGACGCTGTGGAAGATAATATGACACAAATACCATTTACAAAACAGAGGAATCTTTTAGTTCAACCTAACAGTAAGTTTGATTGTATTTTAAGTGTTTCACTCTTATTAGGTATTTTTATATTGTTTTAGGAAATGAATCAAAACATTATTTTGATTTACTCTTTGATGACGATTTCCTAGAAATGATAGTTCGGGAAACTCAATACTATGCCGAAGACGTTTTTTTGTCGGAAAATACAAAAGAAAACTCACGAATAACTCAGTGGGCAACATTTACAAAGGAAGAATTGAAAATATTTTTAGGTCTAGTATTTCATATGGGCACTATTAGACTGAATAGACTACAGGGCTACTGGAAAACACATCGGCTTTTCAATATACCTGCATTTTCGAACTACATGAGCAGAGATCGCTTCATGATAATTTTAAGATGTCTACATTTTAGCAAAAATCCTAAGCCTCAAGAGCCAAAACCGGAGGATAGATTATTTAAGATAAGACCCGTTGTAGACTATTTCAACTCAAAAATGAAACAAGTTTATTACCCAGGAAAAATTTTATCTTTAGATGAATTCATGGTACTGTGGCGTAAACCCTTAGTTTTCAGACAATATATTAAAAATAAGCGACACAAATACGGAGTAAAATTGTATTTGCTAACGGAGCCGGATGGTACTCTAGACGATTTTGGGGGTAAAGGGCACTCTGCCAATGTTGTGCTCAACTTGATGGAAGAGAAACTAGATGCGGGACACTCTCTGTATTTAGATAATTTTTACAATAGCTATGACCTCGCCTGCAAATTGTTGTCTAGGAAAACCTATTGTACTGGTACTCTAAGGGTAGATCGTAAACAAAATCTGGTTGAAGTGAAGACTGCCAAATTAAAAAAAGGAGAAACGATTGCGCGCTACTCGAACGGAGTTATGATAGGTAAATGGAGAGATAATAGAGACGTATTGTATATATCAACAGAATTTGGAAATAACTTAAAAAAGTATTATAACAGACGCCAACAAGAAAAAGAAAAACCGGAAGCTATTTGCGAATATAATAAATCAATGGGAGGTATAGACAAAAAGGACCAGATGATGTCGTACTATCCATGCGACAGAAAAACTTTGCGGTGGTATAAAAAAATTGCAGTTTACATTTGTTACATGCTTTTAGTAAATTCTTTTTTTTTTCAAAAAGTACCAACAACCGAGAATTTCCTTGTATGAATATCGACTTCGTATTCTTGAGTATTTACTGCCTGAAAAACAAGGTTCTAGCTCTGCCGAAAAAACACGCACCATGACCCACGTTCCAGCAAAAAATCCTGGATCAGGTGGATGCAAGAAACATGCCCATCGCAAGTGCACTTACTGTGCCAAAAATAAGGTTCGCAGAGAAACAGTTTTCCATTGTCCATCCTGCCCTGGAAAGCCGGCCTTGTTTTGCCGAATTTCACATGAATATGTAGCTTTTTATTTCTCTGTGTTGAAAGTGATGTTTTCACAAGGCGTCTTTAGACGCCTTCCGCCTCTAGTGAACTTTTTTTGCAAGAGGCTGACGGCGTCTTAAGACGTCCTAGCCCTCAGGGAGTTATTTTTGAGTTTTTTTTAGAAATAAATGTTGTTTTCGTTCTTCTGGAATCATAACTGTGTATTATTTCAAAACAAACTATCTCAGCTTCTGGGGGTGGGTAGCCTCAAACCAGTCCGCAACGAACGGGTTAAGGGATCCTCGTCGTTATCAAGCATTTATCCACTATCTTCGAATGAACAAGCTCCATGGGTAAACATCAAGATAGTTCATCCTGAAGCATAGGACGGATTCCAGAAATAGGCCGTAGCTCATATGTATCTTGTAAGCCACTTTATTTATTTCAGTTTCCTCTGTCTTAGAATCTTCTGACTCAGAGTTTGGCATAAACGAAACGCATCCAACCATAATAGATTTTAATATAAGTAGAGAAGACTTAGAATTGAAGAATTATCTTAGCAACCTAAATATTGACGATTCAGACCTTAATAATACATTAGAAATTAGAAATAATATTACAATGGCTCAATTCGACGTTACAAATGTATGCATTATCCCTAAGTTTGATGGAAATCCAAATGAATTATTCCAATTTATCAAGATTTCAACTTAATAATAAATAATTATATCACAATAATAATCCAGCGAATATCCAGAACCAGATCCTTTTCCATGGTATTATAAGTAAATTAACTTGTAGAGCCAAAATTTCTATTTATGGATGCGAAACATGGGACGCTGTGAAAGACATCTTAATTCAAAACTTTGGAGATCAAACAACGAACATTCTCTCACTAGAGATGTAGTCATCCTTCGGCAGGGCCCTCAAGAAACACCTATGCAGTATTATGAGAAAACAATGGGGCTTCTAAACTGTTTAGTAATTACATCGAAGTTCATACCCAAAATCCAGAAATAAAAAGAAGCAAAAAGGAATTCTTTAGACAACAAGCTTTAACTACATTCCTAGCAGTTTTACGAGAACCTTTAGGCTCAACTTTAAGGGCAATGCGGCCGAATAACCTAACAATTGCAATTCAATATATTCAAGAAGAGAACAACATCCGATATTTGCGAAGGGGTAATAACTTGCCTCAATCTTCAACTTCAAGACGATCCACAAACCAATTTTCGGCCCAGAAACAACCGACTTATTCTCAAGGTTTACCAATGGGAAGCCCTATTTCACCTATTTTAGATAACATTTTTATGGACAATTTAGAAAGAAAGATCTTTGAAAGTAATATTTCGAAAAATATTTTATTTTGGTATAGATATGTAGATGACATAGCTTGTTTTATGGGTAGTGAACGACAATTGGATGTATTTTTCAACCACATCAATAATTTACACCCAAAAATTAAATTTACATTAGAAATTGAAGAAAATAGCTCAATCAATTTTCTTGATTTAAAAATTCAAAGAGTTAATAATGTACTTGATTATCCAATTTACCGAAAACCAACACAGACTGATGTGACAATTCCATTCAATTCCAATCACCCTATGTCACACAGACTGGCGGCATATAGTTCAATGATACTTAGAGCTTTTTCAGTTCCTATGAACACATGTAATTTTGATAGAGAGATTAATACAATTAGACAAATAGCAAGATCCAACGGTTATCCATTAAATATGATAAATAAGCTAATTAGTAAAAATGAGGAAAAAGTGGCATTACAACTAATATTTCCTAAACAAGCTGATGAAATAAAAACTTATAAAACCATCACATATGCAGGAAGTATTTCTAATAATATTTCAAAGATAATATCTTCAGCAACGAATACAACAATTTCTTTTAAAACAGAAAGTAACGTTAGTACATAATTGTTAAATGTAAAAACAAAAATACCACTATTAAAGAAGTCAGGTATATATAAACTCAAATGTCCAGAATGTAAAGCTGTCTATTTGGGTCAGACCCTTAGGAATTTTGAAATCCGATACACTGAACACTTACGAGCATACAGGTTAAAACAACCAGATAAATCCCACTACGCAAAACATCTACTTGACACCAATCATTCATTGACACCTAACACAAAACTAGAAGTGCTGCATATTTGTGAAAAGAAACAAGAACTGGATTTCCTTGAAGAATTGGAAATTAGAAGACATTTAAGAAACCCACAATATGAAGTTGTCAATGAACAGTTAAATCTAGGGAGTTCTCCACTAATAAACTGTCTTCTTAATTTATAATTGTAAAGATCAGCAGATATAGTTTTCCTGGTTTTCTATATCATTGCACAGTTATACTGATCTTAATTGGAAAAATGATATCCAGGATATCACCATAGGGCTAATAATATCTAGGCTTCAATATTTGTAGTATAACATCTTCTTCTTTTTTCTATAAACATATATTAAGTCAATCACAAGTTAGGTCACTTCTTGGTCTAGCCAAAAATAAATACTAAACATCAGGTAGGCATCAAATAAAATGTAACTTCTGTCATTCTGACGATGATATTGATTTATCGAAACAATTGTCAATTTTTTAGAATTTTCAATAACTTTTATTATATTGTGGAATTAACTAGAAACCGTGAGTTTAATTTAAAACACTAATATGAGCAGATTCCACGAAGAAGGGTCGAAACAGTTAATTCCCTTTTTACATACCTACTTAATAAGATCACGTCATAAAAGTATTAAAAAATTGATATTAGGTTTATAATAATTTTTTTAAGCTAACAAAAAAGTAACGTAGCGATAAACGAGTGACCATTCCATTCCCTGTATGTACTATTGTATTTTAGTATTTTCAAGTACATATAATTTCTTAAATCGTGTGTTAAGACGTCCATTTTCTATAAAAGTTTCAAAGTGAAGTTGATCGCGATTTATGTGTAGCACAACAAAAATCTATTCAATTATAATTCCAATTTAATTGATTGCGGTATTTACATCATTTACAAGTTTCAATTAATGTATTTCCTACTTAGACTCTGTTCTTTAAATGAATATGTAACACTTTTGCAGTAATTGACAAGACACACTTTTTTTAAAGTTCTATACAAAAATTAAGGTTAACATAATGAGTTTGTGAACAAATTCATACAAGTAAGAATGATTGTTCATTATATGGAGAATTATACGCTTTTATTGTATAGGGTTATTCACAAAGGGCGGCGACGGACCGTATCTAGGAAGGTTGGTAACTAAAATTAGTAACTACAGTTTCTATTTTACAACTTTTGTATAAGTAACTCTTCTATGTTACCTTATAACGAGACTTTTTCTCACCACACTACCTACCTGAGTGCTCGATTAGATGTGAGATTGCCCCGTAGACCAATCTGTGCTCGCCAGTCGACTAGCTTCGAGTCGAAGAAGGGGTGGATTGTTCTATATTTATGTCGAATTCAAAAATAAGACGCCAGAGAAGTTTAAGCAAGCACCCAAGACTCCTTTAAACTAACCCCCAACTCCTCAGAGGGTTAATACACTTTCCCACACTTGAAGGTTTTGTCAAGTAAGTTTATAAAAGTAAAACGGTACGCCCCTGTCTCTGATTTATTATTGGATCTTATGTCTCTTTTCCAAGTTAAAAAAATACAAAATTACAATTTATATTAAACAAAACTGAAGGCTGAAGTGACAGTGGTTTACAAATAACTATGAGCTGAAGGCTCTTACAATTCAGTTCACGATAGAGTCCTGTTTGTCACTACTATATATAAGTAACATGAAAAATATATTAAAATTAATTAATTTTCTTCTTCCAAAAATTCTATTTATCCTTCTCCCATATCATCTGCTTCACTATTACTATCGTCTTGTAAATCAATAATAAATTTATTTCCTCCATTAATATGGACATGCCCAATATTCTTATACTCATCTTCAATTTGGATTACTTTTTTAATAACTGTTTAAATTGTGTCCAAATTAACACGAAGAGGATAAAAATACAAAAATAAGGAGGAAGTCTCACTATAGAGTGTCCATATTTTTCAGCAATACTCTCTAGGACGTATAATTCTACTATAGACCATATATTCACCATTACTCAAGTAATAGAGAAAAAGATAGCTATAAACCAAGAAGTACATCTACTTTTTGTGTAGATCTCAAAAAGCTTACGAAAGTGTTCCGATAGCAAAGCTTTGGCAAACTTTAGAATACACCAATATAAATTATGAAATAATTAAAGCAGTTAAAAGTAACGAAGATCAAAGTAGGAAGACAAGTAACATCCGGATTCACTGTATCAAAAGGACTAAAACAAGGATGCTGTCTACCACCAACGCTCTTCAAAATATATCTCGAAGGAGTTCTGAAAAATTGGAAAGAAAAAGTTAAAAATGTGGGTATACCGCTAATTGACTCTACCTTATATATGTTGTACTCAATTGGCGAAAACGGCCACTGCCCGAATTTTATACCCACAACGCGATGTGGATCTTACGAATTTTCCACATCGCGTTTCGGGTATATGTCATATACCCAAAACGCGTTGTATGTAAATTTCAAAAATCCCCGACGATTTTCGTGTTATGAGTCATAAAGAATACCCATAAGGCGAAAAATACGTAGGTTCGTCGTAGGTAATGTAAAGAAATCAATAAAAAAATTTGTAAAATAATGACACGTTTTTAACATTTATTCATGAAACACACATTTTTTATAAAACTAATATTCATTATTTATTCTTGCATGTTAGTGATCCATGACATTTTGAGTTACACTTTTTGTTTCGTTGTTTGCAGGAACATTTATTATCACCACAAAATCTTTTACAATTGCATCTGAGAAAACCTTGACCGGAAGATGACATATTTGCTGCAGTTCGCAAGGGTATTTTTTTGATATTAGTATCGTCTGATTCTGACATGAACTGCGAATCTGCTTGAAGAAGTTCATTTCTTGAAAAAAGTCTGTCCAGTGACCCATTCTCAGTGTTTAAGTTTATAATTGAATAATGTGAACTGTAGTTAAGGCCTGGTTCGGCCACTTCTATCGTTTAATAAAACTTCCCTGTATAACTAAAACTTTAATACTAAACTTCAAACTTAGTTTACAAAGGAAAAGAAAGATATATTTTAAAATGAATACAAGAATGCAGAAATACGTAAATTATTATTGTAACGGCTCGATTGTTCTCTTGTACTGCCTAGCAAATTGACGGCGTGGTACCCACCACAGATATATGAGACACTGATTGTGGCGCCATCTAAAGAGCCCGTCGAGTAAACAGCTGAGTGATGTTGGAAAGATTTCTGTAATTTTAGGTTTTGGCGGTATATTCAAATATACTGTATTTTAATTATTTTATTTCAAACTAGCCATTCATAGTCCATCATTTGACATTTCATTCAATTTAACTCCACTAACTAAATAATGATTAGATGTTGAGTCAAATTAAATGAAATATCAAATGATGGACCATAAATGCTTAATTAAATTGGAAAAAATAAAACAATTATCATATAAACAATTTATTTATTTTGGTATAAAAATACATAACAAATAATTTCTTTCACAAAGTACTTTTCTTAACAAACATAATGACAACAAATAAATTATAGTGTAAAAACTATGCAATAATTAAAAAATATTTTGAGTAACATACATTCTAGATTGGAGTATCATTAGATTTTCAAATGATGTTAAATTAAGATAACAGTAGAAAATTATGTATGATAATTTAATTTATTATTACACTCGTATAAACACACAGAGCTGGACAAACTGCAGGAGTATAACTGCTACTTACCTAATCAAAAAAAGTGTTAGCAATAAGTTGTTAACTACTATTTTTGGCAACTTTCTGTGAAAGAAAACATTTGAGTATAATTACTGTGAATGTTAGAACAAAAGTAATTAAAATATTTTTATAGGAAAAGTTGTTAAATATTGCCCAGCTCTGTAAATACAAGGTGCCAAGTAATTACATATAAGAGTGCTAAACAGCACTTGTGACTGTACAACATTTAAAATAATATATCTAACATTTCATTTCCACATAAAACACATCTTTATTTCTTTACTGGAAGTATTAAATAGGTTTATAACACAAGCTTAAACCTAGTATATTGCATATTTGTATATTTCTACATTTAAAAGCATTCCGTTCTTATGAAACCATTGCATAAGGCAGTTTAAGTTACTCTGCAGCTCCTAGCAGTCTATGATTGTTAAAATGTTTCTTAAGGGCTCTTAAAAATCCCACCGTCTTATGGAGTCCTTTCTCGTTTCTGGTTGAGGATCTACAAGTAAACACACAAAATAACAACAATAAATAAGTAAACACACAAATATGTTTGAAAATTTATGTCAACAAAAGAAAACAAAATGCGCTTACTATCGAAATAATAAGTTTACACATGTTTTTGTACTAAGCCAAAAAAAAATCAAAAAATGTTTGAATGTATACATTTGTTTGGTTTTTTTGATTCCCTTTTTTGAAGCTTTCGATTTTTTTAGGAATTCTTGATTTTTAACTATTTTTTTATTTTTTGTCTTTATTGGATATTTTGGATTTTTGGTTACCGCTAGACCTAATGCCTCAATAAAAGTTAATACTCACTTTCATTTCCCATAAATTGTCACACCATGGGCTATATATGGAAATCGGCAAGGAATCAATACCTTCCATCCCATAACTGGTAGAGGGAATATAGCTATAAAATAAAATAAAACCCAGATTATTATTTTTTCAATGGATACATTTCAAAATGGAATTGTCTGAGTATGGTGTACACACTAGATATAAATTGAGTGAATGAAAAGACGAGTACTGAGTATGTCATTTGATTAAAATTCCAGCTAAGCGTTTTCAGCCATTAGGTCATTCTCAAAGCTATCGACAAGAGAAAAACATACAACAGGTACAATGTACACACGATGAAATAAAATGTTTGATGTTACATCATTATTTAAGTAAAATTTGTTAAAATTAACCTATAAAGAGGGTGTGCACACATATAATTTAGTTGGTAATCAAATTAGACGTTTCGTTACGTGAATTACAATTGTACACACTCTTTATAGAGTAATTTTAACAAATTTTAGTTAAATAATGATGTAACATCAAACATTTTATTTCATTGTATGTAGCAGTTACAGGGTTTGATCTTTTTTGACACTTTTTTTCTTGACAAGAGCTTTCAGAATGGTCTAATGGATGAAAGCGCTTACCTGAAATTTTAATAAAATTACAAACTCAGTACTCGTCTTTTCGTTCACTCAATTTACATTTTAAAATGTCCAAAATTATAGCATGCTATATTGAATACAATAAAACTTACCATCAATTTTTGTTAATTTCCACTCATATGGGAAGGCAAATCAAACTGTCTTCGTCTTTCTCAAATCTAAAGAAACACTGTTTTTGAAAATGAAGGGATCATATTCTTCATCGTTTCTTCGTCGACAAATTTAATGATTTATTACCACTGCTTTTCAGCCATATTAATTTTATCTTCCTGGGTTGGAGGAACAAAACTGTAAAAAGAAATATTTACTTTATTAATGCAGCAATTTTCAGTTTAGCTAATGTAAAGAACAACCATGATCTCTAAAGTTGTCGATTAAATTACTAAAAATTCTCTGTGTTTTATAAAAATGAAGATAATGGTTGTTAATTGTGAAAGAAAAAATGCTCAAATTTTTTTAATAAAACTTACCGAGTACACTACTTATTACTTCTTCAGAATACACTTTGACATTGTCTTTTCAATTAATTACAATAAAGCAACGAAACAACAGATAAATATTACACTATAGCAATTAAAAAATACACCAAAATACCGTAACCTTAAAATAACCTCTACACTTAAACTAAGAAATGATAACAGTCACAGATAACCCAATAACAGTTAAAAGTCGATAGTCGAAATTGTGTAAAGTGACGTCATCGGTTATCTACCGATTTAAAGTGAACTCCATGAGCGTATCATAGTTTAAGGGTGCGAATACTGAAATATCTGGAATTTCAATTTTTAACATTTGAAATAATAACTTATCACAAGTTGTTCATAAGTAAGTTAAAACAAAATAAAAAAACGTTTAAAAGTCAATTCCAACTTATTACTACTAAAACTAAAAAAAAGTTGTTTGTCAAGACCAAAATAAATTACCAATAAGTATAGGTATGTTGCGAGGTCACTTGTAAAATGTCTGACTAACTGGAAGCGGTATCACTCCCTGACGACTCCTCAGAATCATCGCTTTCTCCTCCTATATCGATAATGAGTGGTTCCGTCATTACTTCTACACGTATGTCTAAATCCCAAAACTTTATTTCTTCTTTTAATACGTGTTGAATACATTTACGCCAACTCTCAGCAGTAACGGTATGCAGCGCCTCGTCAAACAGTTTCTCAACGTCAGCCATTTTGAATGTACTGTTTTTTCTCGCAACATAATTTTTCACTTGGGCCCAAACCAGCTCGATGGGGTTTAACTCACAGTGGTAGGGAGGAAGTCTAACAACTGAGACGTTGAAATCTTTCGCCATTTCATCGACAACGTATTTAATATAACTGCTTTTATGTTTCCGTACGAGAGATAATAATTCAACTTTTAGCATTGCCTCGTTGTGCGGAATGCTTTTACTCTCTAACCAATCAATTATAACCCTCTTGCGGCTAGCTGAAGTAGGTATTTGCTCCAGTCGACGAGAGTGGTATGAAGCATTATCCATAACTATCACTGAACCAGGAGTTACCTTTGTTAAAATTGATCTAAGCCATGTTTAAAACCGGTTACCATCCATCTCTTCATGGTAATCGACAGTTTTTTTGGACTGAAAACTTAGTAATCCACCTTCTACAAATCCTTCCTCGCTGCCAATGTGAGTGATAATCAGTCGACGTCCTTTCCCAGAGGGAGCTTTTAAACCGGAAGAGAAACCCTCCATAAAGGCTTGTCGATTGCTTCGTATATTCATGTCTTGCCACACTTTTGACACAGTGTGGCCTTCATTTAACCATGTTTCGTCAAGATAATATATGTGCCGTCCTTCGTTACGAAACTGTCGTATCTGTTTTAAATAATTTCTCCTCCATTCCACAATGTCATTTCGTTCAATTAAGGCACTGTTTCTACTTCTTGTTTGGTAACGAAAATTCATTAATTTTAAAGTTCGTCTCAAAACTTTATCACTGATGTTTGGTAAAGTATCATCAGCTTCTATTACCTTGCTCAATTTAGCTACCGAGGGGATTTCATTCCTAAAATAAAAAGAATGTATTTCCCTACGTATAGCATTCCGTGTTTGGTCGTCCAAAACAATTTTCTTTCTTCCCCTACTTTCCGGTTTACAGTTTTCACCTCGTTCTCTTGTCAAAGATCCGTCCCGCGATTTCTTTAGAATATTGTATATAGTACTCTCAGAAACTTTAGTTAAATAACTGCACTTAATCACAGCGTCACTAACACCCAACTGTTTGTTCATGGCACGCAGTCCTTCGTACACATTTAATATGAGGACTTTTTCTTCCCGAATTAAATTGTTACGACGCCGTTTTTTATCGCCAACACCTCTACACTCCGCTATTATTGTCACTAAATATACCGATATAAATATTACAATAAATACCAATAATAACCGATTTATCACACAAAACCACAACACAAATACTGATGTTACGTTCATGAAGAGAATAAACACCTCACATAACTGTTTACTATCACTGTCTCATTCGCGTAGCTCGATCTATCTATCTCGTTCTCAAAGCCGGAACATTGAAGCGACTCTCCAACATTGTCAAATCGGCGAGTTTTTCACAACAAACTTTGCGTTCAAGAAATATACATTAACACTTTATTTCACATTTCAAGTAAACTAATTATTATTAGTCTGCTTGAAATTTGAAATAAATATTTTAAATTGGTATTGACTTAATTACATTGCATCTTTTGTACCTGAAATATTGACACAATGGATTTGAAGTGTATTTATAAAATACAGCATTTCTCTCTAGAATACATATGGCAACTGCGCTTTAACCAAAGTGTTGATTAGATAGCTCTGACTCACTTTACACAATTTCGACTATCGAGTATAACATATAACATGTGTGGATGGGGACGAGCAATATGATATCGCGCATACGCAGTTATAAAAATCAATAAAACTTGATTACTAACGACGTTACAATTTTCGTTAATTTTTTGGAATTATCTACCGATTTTAGTTACTCGACGGGCTCTATAGATGGCATGGTACCCACTACACTTCCCCACCACCGAGAAGTTTAAAGGAAGTACAAACACAGCATTGTTTTACACTGTTGCAATGTTTATTCGTAGGCGCGCACTATGACATGTTGTCAAGGTACTGAATACTCAGTACTCAGTTTATACAAACCATCATTATTAATTTCAGAAACAATAGCTAACACATTTCTTGAAGTTAGTCGGCCTCTGTCAAAATCTGGCACTCGAATCAAAACATTTGTTCCAATTTGTAAAGGAGTATATCTTTTATTTGACTCACACAGCATTTTAGTTGCTTGAATTTTCATCATTTTATGTGATTCCTCTCTTTGATTCAAAATTCTTCTTCCCCTTTGTTCTATCTGATAATTAAAGCTATTTTCAACTTCTCCTTCTGCCACACTACTATATTCATCAGTATTGTCATTATTGTTGTCCACCATTTCATTAGCTCCATTTTCGTTATTGTCTTGATTCTTCTGGTTATTATTTTCGTTTTCGATATTTTCTCTATTTGTTAAATTATTATTATCATCTTCTTCACTTTGGAATTTATGAATAACATCTCGTGGAAGGTCGGCATCTCCTAAATCATTAACCTGTCTACTGCCAAACGTAGCCTCATAAGGGCTTCTGTCAATTCCTCTATGAAAAGATTGGTTTTTCTGCGACTGTATGAATTTCAACCCTTCTGACCATTTTGTGTTATTATTATCGTTTACCCAAGTAATCAGCATATCGCGAACATCTTGATTAGCTCTCTCTCTACCGAGCCTTGGCTCTGTGAGTGTCTTGGTCGGCCATGAACTATTTTAAGACCAGGCCAGAGAGTAGTTAGTTTTGTAATCACCGAGTTGACAAACTCAGGGCCGTTGTCACTTTGTAAAATATATGGTGAACCCACAAGACAGAAAATATTAAGCAAGTGTTCAGCCACTTCTTGTGCCGTTTTGGTTTTCAGTGGTCTCAAAAATAAAAATTGTGTCAAATGATCTTGGTAGTTGAAAATAAAATTATATGGACCATCTGGTTCTGTCTGCATATCGATCAAGTGAACCTACAATATAATAATTACAATTAGGTATTGCTTTTTAATAGATATTAAATTGATTTGAAATTACCTGACATCTACAGTTCATGTATTTGGAATCTTTTTCTTCAACTGACATGACTTACATTTACTAAGATACAAGTTTATAATGTTTCGAGTTACGTCATGCTCCATTCCTAAAAATAAACCCGTATGGCTATCAAACATTAATAGATACAACGAAAAGATAAAAAAGATCACGTTTTTTCAGGCTGTGATACACAAAAAAGGCACGTTAGCGTGCCCCAAATCATAGTGCACTCCATTTTTGCAAAAAATTGGTACATCATCTCCATCTGATCATCTTTATTTGTACTTGTTCTTCCTTGCGTTACTTGTCTCCTATCCATCCCTTCTTCTTCAGCTTCTTCATCTCCTGTCGTACTTTCTTCAGGTGCATCTCCTTCCGATTGTCGTCCCTGAATCAAATATTGGACCTGGAAATCTCCCATTCCATGGCTCCTCTCTTCTCTTTCCTCTTCCGATCCGCTATCGTTTCCGACCTGTTTTCCATGTCTCAATACCATTTTCTTGTCCATGATTTATTTGTTTATTTTAATTTTTAATTATGTGTTAATATTATAGTCGCCCAACGTTGCGGGTGCCAAATTTATAATTATTTATTATTATTATTTATTTTATTTAGTTATAAACGAGTCGTTGTCTTGTTTTGTTGACTTGTCTTAGCTTGGGCTAGCTCTGAATTCTTATATGTTAATGTTGCTTTTATTTTAATATAGAATCGGTGGCATGTAGACTCCTCCCTTTGGGTTCAGGACGCACATAAATAAATGTATTTTAATCTTGAATATTTAATTCTTAAATTTTATGGTTCGCTATCTCCGGAAATTAAATCTTTCATGAATATACACCTCTGAGTTTAATGATTCAGAATATTATTACACAGAATAAATGAAATAAGCAAATTTTAATAAATTTATTATGGAGATTGAATAAAAATAAAAATACCAACACTTTAAAGAAAATATTTTAATAAATTGTTAAGATCAAATTTAGAATTATTTTAACACCAAATTTCCTGATGCCACTCCTGCATTCTATACAGTCATGCGCACTGAATACTATGTAGCATGAAAACTATTGCGTCGGCGCATTGGAGAAACTTATGCTCTCATAAAGTTCCACGCGACACTAAATGTGGAATTCACAGTCTATGTTACATGTATGAAATGTTTATACGATTTTATCGTTCATATATTCGTTGAAATTATCGATATATTATTTAAAACTGACTATACAATTACATATATATATATAAAAGGAAATACGAGTGAAGTGAAATTAGAATAGTGATAGAGAGAAATAATTAAACATGCATTAGAAAAAAGAAATGGAAGCTAGATGATAATTTACGTTCAGCGTGAACAATGATGTAACGAATTAATTATAACAAGTAAGTACAATACTATATCTATTAATAAAAATACATGGATATCCATGTATACGATATGATATTCATCATCTTATAATGTTTTGGCCTTTTTTTCGAAAATTATTATTGAAACGTTCAAAATATATTTTATTGTTCACTAGTTACTCGTTTTGGAATTCCAAAATTAATATTTAACGGTACTGCTGCTAGCGTCTCCCAGTTCTTGCGGATTTCTCAGCGGAAGAAATGCTCCTTCTGACCACTTCCCGTTCTCACATAGTTTTATGATTAATAATGTTACTATTTCTTAACTTTTAGCTTCGAATTTTACTTATATATAATTTTATTAAAAAAAATTTGTAGAAGACATTTACACTCATGCTTTCTATTCTACCATCCAAGCGCGAGTTTCTCTTGTTTTACAAATCAACAAACTTTTTCCTCATAAAATGCAAAGCCTCCTTTTCACTGCCTTTTACACAATAATTGTTGATTTGAATGTTTTTATTTCAAAATGTAAAAATATTTATTTTAGCAGTCCTGGAGGATATCAACACTTATTTGTATATGTTTATATCGTCTTAGGGATTCCATAAAATGTCTTTTTCATTTGTTACAATATCATATTTTGTTATATTCCCCTTTGTAAGGTATATTTATTTACATTAAATTATAAAAAATCTACAATCTAAAATAATTATTAATATATATGTAACTGTCTAGTTTTAAATTTTCCAATTTTTACTAATTTTATCTTATATAAACTATTAGTTATTTCCAAATTTGCCTTTAGTATTCAATATTTAATTAATAACCAACAAATTTAAGCTGGCAATAAAGTCACTAATTTTTATTACTTCCTGTTTCTTAAACTTTTTATATTACCAAACTTCCTTGACAGATAGCTTGGCTCTGTTCCGTATGTCAACCTACTATAAAGTCTTTCCACCTCTTTTTCAAATTTAACCCTTTTCTATCATCGTCTGTAAATATTGATAACCAATTATTGAGTTGAATACTAATTTATGTTATTTCAGGTTTCAAGTGATACTACATGGCAGTGTTGAGAATATTTTGAAACATGTTGACATTGACTTGACCCGGGATTAATTGTTAAGGTAAACTTTTATACTTATTTAAACAATGCTGTTATTAGAATTTTTATTCATTATCCTTTTTGCTCATTTCATTCTATTCGTTTATATTAACTCTTAGTTTTTAACTTGGTTGTGTCTACTGGTACACCCTACGTATTAATATAACATCTTTATATCTGGTCACATTTGTGATTTTTTTTAATATAATAGAGAACTAGTTCAATATATATATATATATATATATATATGTATATATATATATATTATAATATATACTATATTCTTTTATAATATTTGCCCCACGTTTGGGTGACAAAATTATAATATATCGAATGTTTTAATTGTAATTTAATAGTTCATATATGAATTTAACGATATGAATATTATTTGTTGATGTTGTCACAATTTGTGATTGTAACTACACTATTGTGAACACACCTTTACCACTGAATATAACCTATTTGAATTTTGACAGCAGTTGTCAAACTAATATGCCCGGCTCAGATGAATATTAAATTTTGTACTTTGAAAGATAAATCAATACACAATCGACTTACTCACTCTTATCTCAGGGAGGGATCAAAGATTTTAAATAATAATTCAAATTTATAAATTTCAATGAATTCTCCAAATTACGTATTCCAAATCTAGAGTAACTGTTTGTTCAATATACTACAAGATAATTAAATTATTTTATGACATATATGATTTTATTGTCACTGGAAATTAACCAAATGTCACTTATTATATCAAATTTTCTATAGCATGAAAATTATCAAATACAATGAGAATAGATATGAAATGTGTACCAAAGTGAGTTAGAATCAAATTTATATAATATATGATCAGATAACAAATTACAAAAAAAATTATAACTTTTCAAAAATATCATAAAAGAAAAACAAAGATAGAATTTTCTATCAACCTTAATATTAAAACAACCTATATTAGAAATCTACTAGCTAAATATTTTTATCAAAAGTTCAAAATGTCTGATTTTATACTTGATGTATATCAATGTTAAATACGCAAATCTCCGTGCAAATTGTCTATTCCAAAATTTTCTTCACTTGACGTTGAATTTTATATGTGTAACGTTACTGTGATTTAGATCAATTTATCATCATAAGATGCATCTATTTTCGAAATATATTTAAGAAAGGCCTATTAATTCTCGAGAAATAATGTAAATAAACTGGACAGGACTCACCAACTAGGTACTGGTTAACTCGTTCGTATTCTAAAAACGTATTTAGAACTCAGCAACACTTTCTAAATTTATAATTTAGAAACCGGAAAACCACTTGCACTTTAACGATGTAATTCTTCTGTGAATTATACACGCACTGGCTTTACAATGCAAGGTTTTTATGATCTGATAATATATTCATATAATTACTATTATATTCTTAAATAAATTTGAGACAACTCTTATTTTTATGTTGTCTCGTGGGGATCTCAAATTCAACTGCCTAAACTTTATACATAAATAAATCTCTTCTCCTTTGGTTACCAAAAATTCTTTTTTTAAAAAAAATACAAATTTATGTTTTCCTATAACAAACAGATATTGCAATTTTGCTAGCAGAGACATCTGTATTTTTGTTTTCAAATCGTTATAAAATCTATCTATCATTAAGTATATTCTGCATTAATGTCATCCGAAATTGAAATGTCAAATTTTATTTGTATATTGAATCTTTCAAATTATTGATTATACAGTGTGTATCACAAGTATTACATACAAATATACATATTTTTCCTTATTTTAATGTTTTCTTTAAAATGTAGATAGAGGATCTGTATTAATATATATATATATATATATATATATATATATATATATATATTAATTATAAAATTATAAAATTATTAAATACATTTTAACGATTATTAGTTGAGATTTTGAGATTATAATATTACATGAATCTATTGTCAACTAAGTATTTTAAATTATAATATCCGACAGCTTAAAGTTCGTACTATATCTTTTACGCCAACTATACTCGACTAAACACTGGATAAGTGTAAACCGGACTTTGCGATAACAAAAAATGTGCAAAATATAGTTTTAATAGGGTACCCAAGAACTAATGCCAATTTCTGGGAATACATTGTGTATTTCAAAGTCTTGTGGGTGTATAGTTTTCAAATCAACAAAGTGTATAAATAAAATTTTACAGTAATCTTGAGTTCACTATCACACAAAATCGTTCAATCGTATATACGTAACGTTACTAATAACAAAACAGTTTTTTTTTATTAAATTGTTGAGTGAGTTTTCTCGATAATGTTGTGTGAAGGTAATGTTTATGGAGATTAGATAAACCGATCTATTAGATTTATTGAAGATGTAAACAGTTATCTAAAGGATTAATATGCGAAAAATTACTCACTATCGGTAGATCTAAAACATTAATTAAACATATTCGCCGAAGACGCAAATTGCTAATAAAAATCGTAATCCTCAAGTATCTCTAACGGGGCATTTAAATTGAATTTTACAAATTTAGCTGGTAATTCGTGAGTTGTATGTTATCTGATCGATGAATGTACTTTCACAAATTAATAATAAAAGACTTTGTACAAGGTAGCCAAATAAGAATCCAAAGTGCTGGATCTCGGAAATAATTCGTTTTGGAGACTTGCGGTGGAAAAATTTATTACTAAAGTGGCCAAAAGAAGACCGTGGAAAATATTTTCATATTTCCGAGATGGTCGCCAGGGAGCGTAGCCTCCATCTTAAACTTTTAAAGGGATTTTTCACTGAAATCCACCTAGTAAATGTACCAAAAAATAAACGGTTTTAAAGATTAAAACTAACTTTTCCGCATCTGTGGCCCTGAACAATATTCTATCATAAAATTGTTACTTGTATACACTTCGGGGGATGTATCGTGCTAACAAACCGAAATTTCTCCAAAAATAACCAAAAATTTAGTATATCTAGTTTTATAGGACCCGCTGTACTCGCTCTAGTCAACTGAAAATCAATAGGGTACATCTGTGAGACCCCTTGAACAATACTTATTCATAAAGTTGATCAATCGTATACACTCTGGAGGCTGTATCGTGCTAACGAACTGAAAATTCTCCAAAAATGACAAAAATTTGGTATATCTAGTTTTATAGGACCCGCTGTACTCGCTCTAGTCAACTGAAAATCAATAGGGTACATCTGTGAGACACCTTGAACAATACTTATTCATAAAGTTGATCAATCGTATACTCTCTGGAGGCTGTATCGTGCTAACAAACCGAAATTTCTCCAAAAATAACCAAAAATTTAGTATATCTGGATTTATTGGACCCGCTGTACTCGCTCTAGTCAACTAAAAACCAATAGGGTACATCTGTGAGACACCTTGAACAATATTCAATAATAAAATTGATCAATCGTATACTCTCTGTAGTCCGGGAAAGTAAGGAAATAAAAGTCAAAAGTTTCCCATAATTGATTTTTATTTTTAAATGAAAATATATTGACCCAGCATCACTATCCTAGATAGTCTAATAATTTCCGCTGGAGCTTGCGACGCAGCTTGCAAGCACAGCTCCGACCATCTAAAATACAAGTGATTTATGCTCGTGTCATTTCTAGATGTGTTCTTACAAAAAATCGTAGAGATGAAAATTGAAGCAAATCTTATGCTCTTGAAGGTGACGTAAATAGTTTTTTCAAAAAAAAATTTCCGATGGTAAATTTTCCAAAAATTGAAAATTATATTTTTGGTTGGTAATTATAAATAAAATATTAATATCGAGGTCAAAACATAGATAAACATAGAGGGCAAACTTCTAAAAATTTACATTTTTTCAGATTTGGAAAATTCAAAATGGTGGCTGCGCAAATTGGAAACAATTTTTTTTTTCAATCGCGTCTAAAGTTATGAACATTAACGATATTGAGGAACGGTTTATTGCAATCGACAGAGTGAAAGTTATATTTTTATAAATAACATAAACAAAATTTTTAAAAATATTTTTACATAATTTTTTAGAACATTTACCGAAAATAAAAAATTCTCCATCTAGTTTTTTCTCATTTTGGCGGTGAAAAATTTGTTTAAAATATGTTTTCACATTATAAATATGTGTGTCTTTGAAAGACGAGTATTTAAAAAAAAATTATTTTAGATGCGACTTTTACAAGTTGAGATAAACAAATTCAAAGTCTGTTAGATTCTGTGATAATATTGATTGAAATTTTCAAATTTTGATCACTTCGCTAGGTTGTCGAATCCCAACTCAAACACAAATTTTCATTTTTCTACCGTCAATTGGTCCATTCAAAAGAGAATAGTAATCCTAGCTCGCTCGGCCAAACGGTGCGGCGGCAGCTGCTTGGCGTTGTGGTGGGGGGTCAGCGCTCGTTCGCAGTTGAACGAAGCTCAAGCTTTTATTTTGGTTTTCTTTGTAAAAATTTTGCATTTGTGTTTTGCTAATAGTATGGTTATTATCAACCATTACATATTGCTAGAAATAAGGTACAATGATATTTATAATTTATATCTATAAATCCATTTATTATATATATTATACATAATTCAAAACGTAGATACTAAGAATAATATTTATTTACAAATTTACATCTATTTTGTACAAATTCTCGCCCTTTTTGGTCTCTGAGGAAATAACTCTGTACAATTTTCCTCGTCATTATCATTAGCAAACAAATCCTCATCGATATTATTGCTACTATCAATTGCAAGTTCACAATCAACTAATTGAGTCATATCAAAATTTAGCTCATCACTCAGAGATTCATTATCATCCTCGTCATTGTCAAATACCGTACTTACAATTTCGATGTTACAACAGTTTTTTCCTTCGCAATTTTTACATAATATCGTACAATGTACTCCAACTTTTTTACAACCACACCTGGTAGTAGAGCGCCCTGTGGTACAAGAACACGAAATAATGTTCAATAATTCGTCGGGTACAAGTACGTCGTCAGTCATGTTAGTAAGGGTCTTTTGGGCGTTCGAAGAGAATGAGCGCTGACCCCCCACCTGAACGCCAAGGAGCTGCCGCCGCACCGTTTGGCCGAGCGAGCTAGGATTACTGTTCTCTTTTGAATGGACCAATTAACGGTAGAAAAATGAAAAACTGTGTTTAAGTTGAGTTGGGATTCAACAACCTAGCGAAGTGATCAAAATTTGAAAATTTCATTTAATATTATGACAGTATCTAGCAGATTTTGAATTTGTTTATCTTAGCTTGTAAAAATCGCATCTGAAAAATTTTTTTCCCAAAATACTCGTCTTCCAAAAACAAACATATTTATAACGTAAAAAGATATTTTTAAGAAATTTTTCAACGCCAAAATGAGAAAAAACTAGATGTAAAAGTTTTTACACGACAGTCCATCGGGAGGTCGTCTGGGAATGAAGAAAACCCTTCAGGGAGGCCGTGAAAGGTTTTATTGGATGAACAGCTCCGACGATGAGAAGAACTGGTGTGAGAAATGTACGACTTGTGCTACGAGTAATGGACCACATCACAAGAGAAAGGCACCCATGAAACAGTACAATGTTGGAAGCCCTTTCGAAAGGATGGCTTTAGATATCGCTGGACCATTTCCGACGACAAAAAATGGTGGCAAATACATACTGGTTCTAATGGATTATTTCAGAAAGTGGGTGGAAATGTACGCTATCCCGAACCAAGAGGCCACAACTGTCGCGGATGTATTGGTGAAAGAATTTATCAGCCGATATGGAGGGCCCTTGGAAGTCCACAGTGACCAGGGAAGAAATTTTGAAAGCCATCTATTCCAGGAGATTTGTGACAAGCTGGGAATGAAGAAGGCCAGGACAATAGAATTACATCCACAGTCAGACGGAATAGTCGCGAGAATAAACAGGACTATTGGAACATACCTGTGCAAAGTGGTTTCCAGCCATCAGAGAGATTGGGACCAGTATCTTTCCCTATTTGCATTGGCTTATCGATCTGCCGTCAATGAGTCCACGGGTGAAACACATGCGAAAATCCTGTTCGGACGTGAAATGAGGCTTCCTTGTGACCTGGAAATTGGCTGTCGGCCTGGAGAAGATCTAGCAGGAGAAGACTACGTGATCCAATTGAGAAGAAGGCTGGACGATATTCATGAATTAGTTCGAACAAATCTTCAAGTTACCAGCGATAGAATGAAAAGTCGGTACGACACGCAGGCCACAGAAGGCGGTTTTAAAGAAGGGGACAAAGTATGATTACACAACCCGACGAGGAGAAAAGGATTTTCTCCAAAATTACAAAAATCCTGGGAAGGTCCATACTTAATTAAGAAAAGGATCAATGATGTTATATATCGAATAAGCAAGATCGCCAACGGAAAACCAAAAGTGTGAACCATATTCGAGATGTGCCTGACCCTACCTCCGAATTTATGGGCGCGTATGGAGGTACCGGGAAAGCTAGATATGGAGTCACTTCAGAACAACGACAAGATTTGTTCACTCTCCCGGAAGAGTATTCACTGGCTTACAACACCCCCGCCCGTATCAAGAACACACGAGGGTTGGCAACCGTCTTTCGAAAGAAGTTCGGGCAATTAGAAAAACTTGAAGAGCAGATTCCAGCCCCTGGCAAGACACTGAAACTGAAACATAATTCGCGGTACGTCTTCTACGTGGTAACTAAAAATGAATTTCAAGATAGATCTACCTACCGCGATGTGAGGGAAGCACTTCGAAACCTACGAGACCATGTGTTGGAATCCAGCGTAAAGAAACTGGCTATGCCTAAAATAGCGAGTAACCAGTTGGATTGGCGAATCATCAGGAACATGGTAGATAATATCTTTCAAGATACCGGTGTCCAGATATTAATTTGCAGCTACAACCCTCGTTATCAGTATCCGATGAAGACGGTGCCCTGCTATTTCCATAAGATCGGAAAGTGTAGAAATGGGGCCAGTTGCCGATTCAAACATCCAGTCTCGGCTACACAAAAGTTCCAGGAGGAACTTCCATTTAAGGAGGGGGTAATGTTACGAAACAGCACACTGGTATAGTCCCTAAATCCGACTCTGTCTAAGCCAGGTATGAAAGTTAAAATTATGGCGGACGCGCAGGATCTCCTAGAATTGTTTACGAATAGTAACTATCTCATCTACATTTTTTTGTGACCAGTCTTATCTAGAAAATGCCAGAAAGCCAATTGTTTTTGTAATCTAGAATTATCTAATGAAAAGGGCATTAATATATAAGGGACCGATCAAGAAGAGTTGAGTTCAGTTGATAAAGTGATCTCGACATATAAACAGTAAATAAGTGAATATAAATTAGCAAAGTATTGATACAAATTAATATTTAAGTTTGGGTGCATATAAATTAAATTTAAGTGATTAGTTGAGTATATATAAATTAAGTGTTAGTGATTAGTTTAATGTTTAAATAAATTAGTAAGTAGCCATACCGTGTGTTTAAAATTTATACCACCCGTTTACTGTTTAAATAAATAAGAAAAACATTACAGTATTTTCCAGCCGAAATTACCATAAAGAAAATATTGGTGACGTTTCCACTAAGAAATGTATCTTGTATGAGGGAACAAAACAACGACTTCCATTTTATAAAGATGACTTTAATCAGGACATAAATCAACCATTTAAAAATCAATAACAGCGTCACGGTGTGAATTTTACCTATTCGACATCTCGATAAATAAATTACATGAAATAACGGCACGTGTCTTTACATATTGCTACTAACAGGTTTAAAAAAATGCAAAAGCAGTAAATGGGCCTCGTTTCGTTCTGCTCGATTTATAATGACTTATAAATCTGTTTGATGTCGATTGTGATAACTGCATTTCCACCACATCGCGAACGGCTGAGCGACGTTAACATTTTCCGTCAGCAAGATCGTAAATTTCGGTTAAAAACGTTGTTAAAGCACAGGGACGTCGCCGTGGTCGATATTCATTATAAATAATTTAGACTTGTTATACTGTCAAATTTAGCTTTGTCGTTCAATATGAATTGAAAAAATCCAATCCTTACTTATCAATAAATTGATAAGTAAGAAAAATTATTATTTATAAGATGAAACAAAAAGTTACCAACAATTCAGTGGTCGCAGAGTTTAATTAAGATTTTTATTATCCAAGTTACTATAATTTGAAGTTATGAGTTATGACACTATTACCAGTTACATTGAACACATGCGAGCAGACATTGTTCTTCTGGATATTTGAAAACTCTTACTCAGAAACTTTTGATGTCACTTAACACGAATATAATGCTAGGAAACGGAAATTTAAATTCCCAAAATGGCTGAATCCCAAGCCCATAAACCTTGCACCCACATACCCCCAGTCCTTTAGAACTCAATTCAAGATATATTCGTTTCTTGTAGAAACTTTTCTTCCAAAGTCCTTTTTTATTAGGAAAATGGTTCATCTCATGGAAGAGATTAGCAGCAACATCGATGTGGAACATTTTCCTTGATAACGTCCTTCCATTTCTTTCAGGAAATTAGAAAGGTTTTGAAATTATTCTCTCTTGCAGATAGGGTAAGTCCGGTATAATTGGACCAGGGCGAGAATTTCCAGACGTGTTTATCAGATGGCGCCCGCGATCCTAATTTGACGGAATGCCAGTCACGCCATACCAGTTGAGCGAAGGTGGTCGTTAAACAACGTTGAAATACGTTTTTGTGACCGATTAGCGTTTAATACTACGTAATAAATTATTCGAGAATTTTATTGTGTGATGGTGAATTGATTTTAGGTAAGTTTTACAAGACAGTTATGCATAATATAGATTATATGGCCCCTGTAGACTATTTTAACCTAAAAATAAGAGCTCTGTCACCTTGATTAAGTATGAATAACCAGTGGTCCATCTCTCCCGTAACTTTGGAATAGATGGATCGCATATGTTAGGGTGAGTTGGACCATAAATTATATTTGCAAAAATCATATATATATAGGTCAATTCAATACATTTATTTCTTTAACAGAGCCATGCCGACTAAATATAAACGCAAAGGAACATCAGAGCGCGGAAATTGGTCTGCGGAATCACTCCATAATGCAATGGAAGTAGTGACAAATAAGACAATGGGCGTTAATCAGGCAGCTAAAGAATTTGGGATACCGAAAACGACCTTAAAAAGAAGATTAAAGTATAGTAATAGTAATATAATGAATCGCCTTGGACCTGACTCTCAGCCAGGTGATGAGGCGGAGAAAAAATTAGTGGCTCACATACTTAAGTTACAGAAATATGGTTTTGCTCCAGACAGAGACAGCGTTAGAAAAATGGCATACGAACTTGCAGAAAAACTTACTTTTAACCGAGATACGTGTAAAACAGGCTATGATTGGCTCCAATTATTTTTAACTCGTCATCCTGAGATTTCAATCCGTAAAGCCGAGGGAATTTCTTATTCACGAGCAACAGGTTTGTGCAAAAAAAATGTTAGAAAGTATTTCGCTTACTAGCTCAGGTTTTGGATGAAAATGATTTAAATGATAAGCCCGCCCATATATTCAATGTAGATGAAACTGGACTACAGTTAAACAATAAACCAGGTCAGGTTCTAGCCAAGAAGGGGTCAAAATGTGTGGCAAACATTACTTCAGCAGAAAAAGGGGAAACGATATCCGTAGTGGCCTGCTGCAATGCTGAAGGAGTGTTACTGCCTCCATATTGTATTTTTAAGGGGAAGAATAGAAAGGAAGAATTTTCAACCGGAATGCCCCCTGGGTCATATATCGCAATGTCAGAAAAGTCTGCATATGTTAATGCCGATATATTTCTTCATTGGCTGAAAACTCATTTCCTGTCAAGAAAACCGAATGGAAAAGTCTTACTTATTTTGGACGGACATGCTTCCCACACAAACTCTCTCAGTGTTTTCGGAAGCGAATGATATCATTCTTTTGTGTCTACCAGCGCATACAACCCATTTCCTGCAGCCATTGGATCGATCCTTTTTCAAGTCCTTAAAGAGCTACTATTATTCGGCCTGCACTAGCTTCATTAAAGCAAATACTGCAAGAAAATTGGGTAGACTTCAGTTCGATGAACTATTGGGCTGCTCTTGGAACAAAGCTGCTACGGTACAGAATGCTGTGTCCGGATTTAAAACCACAGGTATTGTTACATTTTGGCCCGATGCAATCCCAGATTACGCTTACCTTACTCCAAAGGAAAACGCTGATTTTGCTTCTGCAGAAAACAATATTCAAGCTTCCTTGCCGTCCAATACGGATATTGTCAACAACGATGTGTCATTCATTAACGATTCTCCACAGCCAAGTTGTTCTCATCATAGTGACAAAGTAATTAATACGCCTCCGTCTACAAAAACTGTCACACCTGGGAAGCTTCTGGATGACATATCACCAATTCTTGTTTCTGCGTGTTTACAAAAAGCCAAGAGACGCGGACGTCAACTTGCAGAAGTTCTTAATACGCCTGAAAATATCGAAGTTGTGAAGAACAAGAAACGTCCCTTATCTACAGCTCCATTAAAGAAGCAAAAAAATATTTTAAAAAAGGTAAAGCGCCCGTTAAGAAGAGCAACAGTTCCTACCTCAGACTCATCTGATTCTGATAGCCCTATACTAGATGATAAGAGTAGTGACGGTGAAACAGAAGACAATGCTGAGTGCATAGGCTGTGGGGAGGAGTTTCTTAGTACAAAAAAGAAAGATGAATGGCTCTGTTGCATTATTTGCAAAGGTTGGACGCATGAAGGATGTACTGGTTATATCAACTTATGCAATGAATGTGGAAAAATAGCCGCAAAAAAGAAATAAATGTTTTTGTGTGCTAATATTAGTTATAATTATATGTTAATTATTATTTAAGACATTTGTCATTAGCTCTAGGAATACATTTTCTACTGGTCCGTCTTTCCCGATGTCGATGGTCCATCTAAACCGGAGAAGGTCCGTCTAACCCAAATTTTTTGCAATTATATTTTTTTAGTTTTATCTTTTTGAGAATAATATTTTCTAGTTTTGTTATCACCAACCTGTACTCTTGTATGTAATAAATACTTACACGAATATTCAGAATCTCATTAAACATTTCGATGAAGTTTTGTTAATTTCAATAAAAGTGGTCCAACTATACCGGACTTACCCTATATATGGTCAGTAGCCCACTAATAACTATTACGCTAATTATAAATCCCACGGCGAGGGAAAGAAAATGTTTGTAAAGCTGCAACACCATTGAACAAGCTCCTGGTGCAAGGAGAGCAATCATGAGATACTGATTCTATGGTAAATGTAATAGAAGCTGTTAATAAGGGTAATATGGGCTGGCTCAGGGCATCAAAACTTTATCATATACCTCAAGCAAACCTAAGGAGGCATACCTTGCATAAAAATAAAAATTTGAAAGCAGGCGTTGGAGCATAAGTGTTTATTTTCATTGTGCAATAGAACACCTTTCAAACGAAGGCAAGGTTATAAGAAAGAATAGAAAAGAGTGGAAATAATTAGTAAGAAAAAAGTCAATATAAAAAAAAGTTGAGAGGTGTCAAGGGACACCCGGATGGAACGAAGTTTCTTTCGATTAATTAGTGAAGGAATTGTAATAAAATTTTATTTTTTTTAAGTTATAATAACATTTTTTTTATTATTAACAAATATAATGTTATATAAACTTAATCAGTAGGCTCAATTTTCGTAATAATTGGCTTGTGGTAACTGAAGTAGGAAACATATGTTTGGGATTCTATTTTATTTAAATGTCTTGAAAAAACTGCATCAATGGTAGTATTATATTTTGTTGTTGATTCTGCTGGATTATTGTTAATTCTTAAATCAAATTCTTCCTCTACAAACTGTACCAATGGTTTTGATTTTTCATTACTGAAGTTGATGTTAAAATCACCGGCTAAAATGAGTGGAACTTTATCTAATTTTTTGTTATATCTGTTAAGCGTTCAAGATACATCTTTAGAATAGTCTAGCAGTGCTCGATGAACGAACTCCTGAATATCTATTAATTTGTTATTTGGTGAGACATATATGACTGCCATGATTAAGGTAACACCGTTTTCTATTACACACTCAGCCGCACATTAATATGCAACATTTGTACGTCTTACGTGCAAGTCCTGAATATTGTTCATTATGACCGACATATTTGGTGTTACAAGATTGGTCGTATCATTTATGTTGTGATATCAGTCTCACTACATTCATCTGATCTCTCTGCAGTTACGTTTTGTACCATTGTATTTTGTAATTTCTTTCTCTCACGATATTCTCTACATCTTTGTGCATTTGTCTTTTTGCTTTTCCTTGATGTTATAGTTTGTACCTCAGTAGTCGATGCTTTAGTTGATTTGCTATTACAATAAAAAAGCAAAAAAATTCTACATATACATACACACACCGAATCATTTATATATATACACATATATATATGTACTCTGTCTGTCTATTCTTTCATACACGCCATAGATGCGCGGGACTTTGTAAACACAACAGAGTGTATATATATATATACTCTCTCGACTTCGTAAACACAACAGCGTATAGGTTAGAACACGCACGGCTTGCTAAATACATACGTTCTGATATTGTAATATTAAAATATGATTTGTTTTTGAATTTATTAAAATTATGACGCGTACACTTGCTAAACACACAAAATGTGGAGATTATAAATCGTATGACTTGGTTAGCACAATAATAAAGAGAGGTTATAGTGCGTACTTGCTAAAAATACAAAAGCATTTATTATTATCTGTATATAATCTCTACTTACCTAACTCCATCAGCAATATCCGGAACTTGTGCAGAAACACTGTCAGGATTCATTATTATTATTATTTACAAAAAAACTGTATACACTCAACAAAAATAATCGTCGCGACAGGCGGGGATACTGACCACTATACTACCGAGAAATATGTTTAGGAGATTTCAAAAGTATTATTCATTATACAGCAAGCAACTGAAGTATATTATTTCAATTTTTGTTGTAGAGAATCTCAACAATTAATTAACATAATAAAGACAAAAAACTATACTAAGTAATATTAAAATATGATTTGTTTTCGAATTTATTAAAATTATGACGCGTACACTTGCTAAACACACAAAATGTGGAGATTATAAATCGTATGACTTGGTTGGAGAAACATGCGCACGCCGCACAGCTTACAATAGCTTCAAAAAGTGTCGTGACAACTTTTCGTAAGAATTTTTTCCGTCTAGCCTCCTTTCACAACGCGCGATAAGGAACTTCGTTCCAATAATAGAATATATGTGCTTTTCTCAGTATAGAAAGCACTAGTGTTTCTTCCTTAGTCAAAATCAAATCTCCTACAAAATTATTTAACTTACTTTGGTGTGTTACTGTGGTATGTTTCCAATTTTTCATGGACCTGTTGAATTTATAATATTTGCGCCAAAATTGATTTCTTTGATGGCTTAACCGAAAAAAATATTTTAAGTACCTATCATCACTGTAGTTTTTTTGTTAAAATTCATTAAAATAACTGTTATTTTTAATATGGGTGCTAAAAATCTGCAAATTTCTACTACTTTTACAGCCTTACACAAACTGCCTTGAGCTTTGCTCTTAAAATAGATATTAAAGACATTAGAATCTATGAAGAAAATCGATTAAATCACACTTTAACATTAAGTTGGTGTTATCTTCAGATAACTATCTTGAAATCTAACAGTATTGGTATTTACAGGAACACAAATTTTAATATGACAGTCCAGTAAAAACGATAAAGTTCCTAATTTAAATTATCGCATTTTCGAAAACATTGTGAAATATCTAAAATACAGTGTATACTATTTATTTTTAGATCGGTACTTTAAAGATAAACAAGAAGTTTCACTCGTAAATTTTATAAGCAGTGTTATCACGTTTACTAAGGCAACGAGAAAGTTGAACGTCTAATTAGATTGAATGAAAACGCTGGGGAAAAATGCAACCGATCCCGTTCAACCGCCCACATCGCATGCTTGAGATAAATTTGAAAAAAAAATCATTTCAATGGGCTGATTCCCATTACGATATGGTAGAATTGTCTGTTTGGATTTGTTGCTTTGAAATACCCGAGGAATTCATAACTGTACTCAACATTTTTCTAATAGAAATACTATTATAGAAATGGCGAGAAATAGTAAATCGAGTTATTAGAAATTTAGTAAATAAGTATTGATTTATCAAAAATTTAATTTATTTAAATTAGTTTAGGGTGGGTAAAATAACATAGACACCAAGAGGGCGAAATGACATACTATATCATTTTACCAGACCATACATAGATAAAAATAATGTGCGAAATTACGAAAGTCCAATATGCAATCATGAGATACTGACTCTATGGTAAAGGCAATAGAAGCTGTTAATAAGGGTGAAATGGGGTGGCTCAGGGCATCAAAACTTTATCATATACCTCAAGAAACCCTTAGGAGGCAAGCCTTGCATAAAAATAAAAATTTAAAATCAGGCGAAGGCAGGTTTAAACCTACTTTTCCCATAGAAATAGAAAGGCAGTTAGTTGAACATTTAACAGTGCTAGAGTCAAGATTATTTGGCCTATTGAAGTTGGCCTACAATTTAGCCGTAAAAAAGGATTTAAACATCATTTTAATAATCAGTAAAAGGCAATTGAAAAAGACTGGCCAAAGAGAATTTAACAGATGAAATCCAGATATGCGTAAACCCGAAGCAACATCAACAAGAGCGCGGGTATTAAATAAACCGCAAGTGGTTGAGCCTTTTAAAGAAGATACCTTGCAAAAGGAAAATATTAATTCCTTTAAGATATAAAATACAGATGGGATGAGGAAGAGAGAGACATAAGCTTTATTGTCATGAAATTTTTTTACAATTTTATGGACAACGCGACATAATTTAAAAATAGATAAGAATATATAAAAAATACTGACTATACTAACAATACAAAACATAATATATAAAATACAAATTTAAATTAATAATTATAATACAATATTAGTATCGTACATCATACCAAATATTGAACTAAGCCAATGTAACTCAAAAAAGAGGCCAAAGAAAAAGGCTAACCGAAACTAAAGAAAAAAGAAAAAGAGCGGTAAAAAGAAAAGTACTTAAATAATCCGAGTCGGAAACAGCAAAAGGACTTCTTTCTGCTTGAATTTATTTTACAGAGCTGTATACATTTTCCAAAAAAGGTGAGTTGCAGCTACACTGTTGTTCGTGTCAAAAGTGGGCACATGCTGAATGTGCCCGGGTAGACAACAAATCGAAAAATTTTGTTTGTGAGCTTTGTACCGACTGAAATTTATTGAATAGTATTGATGTGTCATTTTTCCCCCCAGGTGTGGTAATGTAATAAATTAAGACCTTGTCATACACTCTTATGGTGACCCTATTGTAATACTTTGGCCCTCAACCGTGATAAATTTGACCCCTTCTATACCGGGTCCGCTGTCACCAGTCTAACAAATGCTGTCACCAACTCTTTTCTTAAATATGCAGCCGAGCGTGTAAGGCAAATCCAGTCCAATTTAGGCTGGGAACGCCTGGACTTAAAACGGTTTGATTTCCTTCGCCAGGACAGGATTGTTCTCTCAGTTCGTCCTCGTATCCGCTATGTATACACACTCTAGGGAAAATTTGGGGTAGGATTATAAATAAAGTATAGGAAAACCACAAAGTTGTATAAAAAAAATATAATAAAACTTCCTATGTATGTATATATAAAAATAAAATCCCAATATCAGAACAAATTATTAAATTTCCCCACTATAAAATTAACTATTCACTTATCTATAAATTGTACATACTAAATATTTCGCTGTATAACATATGACTACCAACAAACAAATATAATATCCCTCACTATGAAATAGAACAAAATTATTACCCACTTATCATTTAATATGTTTAACGTGTGCGAGGGGCGTATGATTTAACCCTTATTTCGAAACTCCCCTGCCTCGTTGCGAGAAATACTTATTTTGCTCTTAAAACAATACTATACAAACGACTGTCGTTTCGAGTCATTGCACTTCGTATCAACAGAAAGTGAAATCAGAGTCGTTAAAAGGAACTCTGCTGATCTATGGGTAATAAATGTTTATCGACAATCCCGTTCAGTGCGTAAGTGCCGAGTTGCAAATTTTCAGGTATCATGTTTATTTATTTTACTTAATATGAATGGAATTACCTAACCACGTCTGAAATAATTAGCTTTTATTTATCGTAGCGAAATTTCACTGGAAATAGGACTTCAAGGAGACAAAATCATACGCTCCAGGCCCGTGTTACTAGGTACAGATAAATCTCGGTTTAACCCTTGTTTATTTTCCATCTACGAGGTGGAAGCGAATTATGTGGCGTAAAACAATAATCAAATAAATAGTGCCTAACTCCTGTCGGTTATATGCACCCTAAAGAAAGCGAACTGTTCCTACAATTTTGGAGAGGACCTTACTCTGTCATCACACACGATAAACTCATATCTTATATAACGAGCGGTGCCCAAATTGTGAGCCTGGACCTGCAGTACCTAAGTGAAGCCTGCCAACTTGTCAAACCCCCGTGAAAGAATAAATAATAAAATAAATATGCTGTTATAGCTTCTACCTATGTATATAGTTATGTTATAAATACCAAGTTTAGAACCAGCGTACAATAATAAAACGAATAAATTTCTCCTCAAGAAAAAAAATTAAAACTCAGCTTGTTTAAAACTTACCGCGTTGAAAACTTCTTTTCTCCGGTCTTCGATTACTGCCTGCGTTCACTATCTTTCTAGAAACCGCGGGTAACGCTAGTAACCGATATCGAGCTATGTTGAACTTCGAGTAGAGGGCGAGTTTTCCCGTTTTGTGTCACCGCCGGGGGACAGTGTTCACCGTCAAGGATACCTAAGTATCCCTTTTACACCCTGACACAACGGAGAAAAATTTCTTCCTCTGAAGCCGCTAACGCCAAGAAAACTGATACCCGTTACCGTGACAGGGAAAGGATTTTCCCCTTCGCGTTTTTCGCCCGACACTGTCTGTCGCTCTGACTGCTCTGTACTTGGTTTTTACTATCCCCCCGAATTAGGTTTATGGTTTTTTTTGTTGAATTGCAAAAATCCATTTTTTGTTTTGTAGCGGCATCAATTTTTCGTTGTTAACTACAGTATAATCTCACTAATCCGGCACTTCGATAGATCGGCCCGTCCAATAATCCGGCACCCTTTGCCCACGCCTCCCTCACCCCTCCATACCTGTGCGCTTTGCGCTTTGGTGGTCACTTCGTCGTCGACTAGCAGTCTAACCTCAAAACTTATCACGTGCACGTGCTAACGTATTTGTTTTTATAGTAAAAAATGTCAAATAAACGCAAACACAAAACACTAGATTTGAATGATAAAATGGAGATTTTAAAAAAGTTAGATCGTGGACAAAATATGTGTAAATTGGCAAAAGAATATGGTGTTGGGCGTGCTACTATACACGATCTTAAGAAGAAAAGGCAAAAGATAGTAGACCACGTTAAGACAATGGAGTCAGGGCCAGGAAAGCGTAAAACACTAAAAGTTGGCGATTGTCCAAAGATGGAAAACGCTCTTTACTTATGGTTCATACAGCGGCATTCTAAACACACTCCTATATCTGGAGAAATTCTGAAAGCCAAAGCAATCGAATTCTATAAAAAAATTACCCAAAAAGATGATTTTCGTGCGAGCGATGGATGGCTGGATAAATTTAAAAAACGATTTGGTATCCGTCTATTAACCATATCGGGTGAAAAATTATCAAGCAACGAATCAGCAGTACAGCCTTTTATCGAGCATTTTAAAAACAAAGTAGAAGAACTGGGTCTTCTTCCTGACCAAATCTATAACGCAGACGAGAGTGGTCTGTTCTGGAGACTGTTGCCCAATAAAACGTTCGTATCTGCTGAAGAAGCAACTGCACCAGGTCGTAAAGTGAGTAAAGATAGAATCACATTCATGCCGTGTTCAAATGCTACTGGAACACACAAATTGGATTTGTTAGTGATTGGCAAAGCAAAAAATCCCAGAGCTTTCAAGAACATTTGTCTGCCAGTCTGCTACAAGAATCAAATTAAAAGTTGGGTCACGAGAGAGGTATTTATGGTTTCATAAAGACTTTGTCCCAGAAGTCAAGAAGTTTATGAAAAGATCAAACTTGCCCATAAAAGCTTTACTCGTACTTGACAATGCTCCAGGCCACCCAAATGAACATGAACTTAAATCAAGTGATGGGAATATCCAAGCCATCTTCCTACCACCAAACTGCACACCTTTACTGCAGCCGATGGATCAAAATGTTATCCAAAAAATAAAGTCTTTGTATAAAAATAAATTGCTGATCCATATTATATCTGAGGATGGTGATGTAACGCAGAGCCTTAAAGGATTGAATTTGAAGGATGTTGTATTCTCTCTCGCTCATGCTTGGAACTCTGTTTCTCCTAACTTAATCCAATCTTCATGGAAAAAGTTGTGGCCTACTATGAATGATGTATCAGAAACAGAAGAAACAAAGGAATGAGATACTGAGGATAATGTGCCTATTGCCGATTGGGTTCAAAATCTATCAGAAAAAGGATTGGAGACAAGTGAAGAAAATTTGAATTCTTGTTTTGAAGGAATCGAAGAAACAGAGGAAATTATGACTGATGAAGAAATTGTACGTGAAGCAGTACAAGAAGAAAGCTCTTTAGAAATATTGGAGCCACCAACTGCTGTAAGAGTTAAACCAATGATGCATTGATTTGTTTCAATACCTGCATAACATGGGCAGAAGAAATCGGCATATCTGCCAAAGATATTATAATTCTTCGAAACACGCGAGAAAAGGTTTTTAAGCAAGAACTACAAGTTGCACAAAAGCAGACCTCAATTAAGGATTATTTCAAATCTAGTTAATTACATATGTATGTACTTACATGTTAATTTAAAACATTACATACATTTATTCTCTCTATGAAATGCTTTATTTTATTTAATACCTATGACTTTTTCTGTACAACCCAGTAATCCGAACATTCAAATAATCCGGATTAGTGAGATTGCACTGTAGTTGTATACAAAACAATTATTTAATTTTGACCTAGTAAAATGTTTTATTTGTTTCAAAGCTATTATGGTTCTGTATCATTTTTCTAAACAAAAAGTGGGTGGCATTCCCCACTTTTTAATTATATTTGAAATAAAATATGTTTTACCGTGTGTTCTGAAAGTTACTAATTTAAATTTTTCTATTTGGTATTCGCCTTTATTACAGTAAAATGAAATTTTCTTTTTTATTTTTATATGTTTGGCTATATATTCTGTATTACTTTGTTAAAATATTTTCTGAAGTGTTGCTTATATGTTAGTTTATGTTTTGTTCAAGATTTTTTTAAAAAATGTTTTTTTAATAAAAAATTTCTATTTTTTTTAAATGTATGTCATTTGGTACACCCTTTCCTATACCAAATGTTCGAAATGACGACCCAAAACGTCAATACAACATTGCAGTTGATCTTCAAAAGATCGACCTACATTTCTCAAAGTTTCTACATTAATACTCTGGAATACTTCTCATATTCTTTCCTTCATATTGTTCTGTGTGGTTGGCGGTATTTGGTAATCATGCAATGAGTCCTCCTCTTCCTACCCATCTGCCAGGCAAATGGGTATACATATGATTGTGAATTGAAGCAGTGTGATGTACCGAATCTCCATCGTGTAAAACCCACATTATTAGCCGAATGTTGAGCGGATAATTTTACAACAGTAATGGTAAATAATTTTCTAGAAAGTCTAACTAAACCATTCACTCTTCCATCAAAAAAATGTGGTCCAATTACGTGGTCCCCAATTATACCATTATTTGTGGAATAGTAATGGAAATTATGTCTATTCATGGTACCCATTCTTATGAAACGTTGCTTCATCTCCAAAATGGACGAAATCAAAGAAATCGATCTGATTATGTATTTGTTGTTGAGCCCACTCGCAAAAAGCAACTCTTCGCGAAAACTCATCGTCGGGTAACTCTTGACATAACTGAATGCGGTATGGATGCATCTTGTTTTTATGCAGTATTCTTCAGACGGACGTTGGCGCGAAATTTCACGAGTACTAACATGAGGATTGTCCGTAACTACCAGCATACAATTAAATTCATTTTGCTCAGTAACTGCAGTTTTTGTCCTTTCATGTATAACGAGAAAAACCTACAAACCCTCTCAGTGCTCGTTACAGGTATGCGGGTTGTCTCACGTGGTACAACCCGTGCTCGCCAGTCGACTAGCTTCGAGTCGAGGAAGGGGTGTATTCTTCAAAAAAAATTATTGAGTATATAAAAAGGGCGCCAGAGAAGTTTTGGCAAGCACCCAAGACTTCCTAAGTTAGCCCACAACTCCTCAGTGGGTTAACAACACTCACTACACACTCCAAAGGTTAAACTGATAGGTAAATTATCATAAGTAAATAAAAGTCAGCAAATATCCCCTGATTGAAGATTTAATTAGTCTTTGTGGACCAAAGGTCTCTTTTCAGAATATTTAATACAATATCACTACCAAAAAGAAATATTACAAGTAACGTCTGAGCTCAGCTGAAGGCTGTAATCTCAGGGTGCAGTAGAGCTGAGGGCCCCAAACTACACCGATGTCTCAATTCAAAAATTCTAGAGAATCGACCAAATTGTTCATGTACAATATTCCAAAAATACAACGGTAATATATATATATATATATATATATATATATATATATATATATATATATATATATCAAAATCACCAATGTATAGTTACAAGGGTTCACACTTCCGCAATTTATACCAGTATCAATATGAATATAAATAATTGCATAAGCCAGAAATTTAAATTACAACGAGTTTAGCGTTGCTGGAGAAAATACAACTCAAAATTATATACGGCGTAAATTATATACATGGAACCATTAGAAATAGGTAAAAAATCACTAAATATCGCAATACTAGGTACGTACCAAGTGTTCCAGCGTATCTTAATCTATGAGCAAGATTTCAAAAAAATTTTAAATACAAAATTCAAGTATAAACGAGATTATAGTAATCGCCGCAAGAAAAAAAAAGAAATAAAACTTAATATAAAAAAAACGGTAATATGTGAAGCATAGATGTGAAGTTACTACTGAGTTTGAAGAAATAAGAAAAGGAAAACTGTTAACTTATCCTTTTCCGGCACCAGATCAGGAACTGAAACTTCTCCAGATTAATCCAGACCTCCTGGAACTGGTCTCACTGACCCATTAAATTCCAATCGGTGATTTTTTTTGTTTTCATGTCCATATACAAAAACCCCCCTAAAATAGAGAAACGAATTAGCCTCTACATAGGGTTTACATTTTACCCCGGTCAAATTTTCGACGTACCCCCGTAATATCCCATCATACTGACTATAATAACAATACCCGAAATTCGCAAATAATTACACCTCATGACTTTTAACTGTATAAAAGCCACCTACTCTGAGAATAAAAACTATATGACTGGTTTTTTTTCCGCTTAGCAAAAAAAACTACGATACCAATAAAAACCCATAATATAAATCTACGTCGTTGGACACATCCCTGAATGTTTATACAACCCCTGTGATATATTCTTATTTCAACAAAATATAAAGCCATGAAGAATATGAATTAATAAGAATTTATAAAATATTACGAAACTATCTCGCGAAACCCAGATTACAAACTCCAATAAATTACGAATCAAAGCAGAATTTCTACGTTAAATTGCCTACAAAACTGTTAATTCCGAGAAAGTATTTTTCAACCATTTACCTTTTTAATGAATCCTTCCAGCTAACGCCGTCTACGGAAAATTTACCACCAATATACAATTCCACTAAATTTTCATGGAACCCACAGTCATCGATCGTTTTGGGTCCAGAAATCTATCGGGTCGAAGCTGCCAATTGTTGGTTCCAGCTGTATTTTTCTTCCCCTACGTCGGAATTTTCGGGTTTTTTAGTAAAATGCGTATGGCTCCCAGAGCACATGCAAAAATTTTAAGTTGAAAAATGTGTGTTTACACCTTGACGGCAAATGGAGGACTGAAACTTTTAACTCCGTACCGACAGCGCTGTGACTTCTCTCAGTCGACAGGTTAGCCAAATTAAATTTACGACGGCTCGGCGAATTTTTCGCGTTACACATGTTTTTCATAAAGAACTGAATCTATACGATTGAAACGCTCCATCAACCTTTCCAACGTTCTTTTTGTGGGTTATTGTCTTCGTGCATGATATCTCTCTTGGTAAATTCTTATTGATAATAAACAATTTTTACTACATTCTCCCAATACCCAAACCATGTTTGTTAATTCTTCAACAGGAGCGTACATTTCAAATAGTAGTAAATGAGTCTTCACAAATTGATACACAATTTGAAAAGATTGTTGAGTAGCATGCTAGTAATTAATTCTAGTCATTATTCCATAGCTAACTTGTTACAATTAAATTATTTAAAAAAAAATTTGTTATTAAATTGATAATTTCTCAGAAATTAATGATTTTAGGTATAGGAAATGCCTGATAAAAATGAAAGCTTATAATGGCTCTTTTCACTTTTTGAAATTAAATAAGGGCGATTCATTTGAAAAAATAGAGAAAATTATGTGTTCGACTCTTGGCTCGCCCTGTATTCAGATGTTATAACATCCAGAAAATGGCACTGTATCAAGAAACTACACCAATATCAAAATGTTATGTCTGCAAAATATTGATGTTAAATTGTTTCGTTTGAATTATACAAGGCGTTGAACTCACAATGACTTCCACGCATAATTGGGCATAACTTCTGAAACATCCTATATACTTATATGAATCCTTACATTGTAAGTATGGGGGAGGTGAGCGCAATCTGAATCTGAAATAATATATAGGGTGTCTCATTCAATAAAAGGTATATTTGTTTCACCCTGGTGATAGGGAGCACCCAGTACAAATGAAAATAATTTTGAAATGGAAGTTTATAGATGTCTACAATTTTCGTATATAACTTTATTCCATATCTTCTACAATAACGGATATATCGAAATTTGTCACACTAATGACGCTCCCTGTATAATAAAATGTATTGGAATATAAACAAAGCGTAAAAAATCCATACGAACTTCTGGCATTATTTTGATTTCAACTATTCGCTTCCCATTTTTTAGTACTAACTTCCTGCCATAAATGAATTTATTGTTTCTTCTATTTTCTCAATAAAAATGATAATTCTCGATCAATTACCGTTTGTTCTAGAGTCAATACCATACGGTCTATATAAGATATATGGAAAGTAAATTTGTAACTAATATCGATGCTGCTAATGACTCTTTTGTGGCCTATAACAAGACACAACTTGATACTATACACATAAGTTCCTTTTTATCCTCTAGTTTACTGTAAACTTTTACTGTTACTGATGATGTTACGAATACTTTGGCGACAAAACTTGTTTTAAATCGTCAGTAGGTATATACAGGGACGGTCCAAGGCCCATGCGACGGATGCGGCCGCATGGGGCGCCGGCCCGAGGGGGGCGCCGGCGAAGCCGGCGTCCGCCTCGGTTTTTTTTTGTCTACTGTTACAAATTGTACATCAAATTTTGCGCCCCAACGCCTGAAAAAAAATAAAAAAAATTCATAAAATTTTAATTTTAATCATTACGTTGAAGCCCGTGACGCCCCAAGGTTGAAGAATCGCCGTTTTAAAAATTAGTTCTCTAAATCTTCTGATTGGCTTCAACGGCGGCTCTTTGATTTTTAGTCTTCTTTAAGAAACTGTATGCCAGTCTTGGCGCCGGCGCCCCAACGCCTACGAAAATAAAAATATATTCATTAAGTTACAACTTAATTTCATTACAATGCCGCCCCAAGGTTTATGAATCGCCATTTTTAGCATTTAACTTACTAGATCTTTTGTGTGACGTCGCCAGCGCCCCCATCGATTTTTGTATAATTTTAAAATTATATGTCAGTTTGGGCGCCCTACAACGAATACGAAAGTAAAAATATTTTTAAAAAGTTACACTTTAATTTCATCCAGTAGCTGCCCCAAGGTTTATAAAACACCGTTTTTAACATTCAGTTCTCTAGATGTTCTGTATGGCTTTGTCGGCGCCCAAACCCCAACAGAAATATGAATATATTTACAAAGTTACAATTAAATTTAATGAAATCACCGCCCCAAGGTTTATAAATCACCGCTGTTTTAACATACTGTTCTCTAGATCTTCTTAGCGCCTTAGGTTTGAAAATACTTTACTACTATACTCAAATGCACGCGTTTGACATTTATCAATTGGTAGGCGTTGTAGCGCTTAGATTGTACGTTTAGTGTTGACGCTGCAGGGATTGATTGTTCATTTCATTGTTCGTGGTTGGAGACCCGCGCACGCGCACAATATTTTTCTGACACACCTGGCCAACTACGTACCCATCAACTGAGGACTGTATTTGGCATTATTTTCAATAGATAGCAGCACCGCCCACCCATCATGTGCTGCCTTCTCTCTCCCTCGAGTATTTTTGTAACTTCGATCTCTAAGATCTACCCACAGTGGATTTAATACAACGTTCGTATTCGTTTAGTGTGTAATACAAAATACAAGGATTTTGTTTACTTGTTATGAAGTGATTTCATCTCAGTCGCAGAACAAACCTCAGTATTTTAGGCGATTTATTTATTTAGTCTTTACTAAGTTTTAATTAAGTTAAAGTTAGTAATAAGATATCAAGATCATGTCTGAAAAAAAGAAGCCATCGGGTGCATTTTACAGAAAACGTAAAGCAAATTTGGAGAGAGATGCCGAGAAGCAGGCAAAAGCGATGAGACAGTTTGTTTCTAGATCAGAACCATCATGTAGTGGTAGTGGTACTTCTGGTGCAGAAAGTAGTGTGGAAACTGAAGGCGTTGAAAAGCCTTTACTGGTAAGTAAATATTTTTGCAAAATCTGAGTTTAATTTACAAGTGATAAAATATAAAATCCATATATTTTGTTAGATAACGGTACAAAATATTAATAAATAAGCTCAATTGCCTTACTTTTCCTAAATATTTATTTTGTTAGTAATAAAAATTATGATTAAAAGTAGCGTCTAGCAAACCTTTAAGAATTCGAAAGGCAGGTTTTCTTAAAATTATTTTAATGTAAAATAACGTCGACGAAACTCCTTTTTTTTAACGCTTTTTTCGGTTGGATAAATTAAGACTATTGCTGGAACGGGCACTAAATGTAGGTACAACTGTAATAACTTGAGCCTAAAAAAACAGTTATCCTATTATCGGTTTAACAGATTAAATACTTACATTTACACCAACTTATATAAGAGTCTATTGAAAGATTTTTTTTTACTAGGAGCTGTATATAAAAGCCTAGCAAATTTATCTATTAAAATATGCCTAACTAATCAATCACATAATAATTGAAGATAAATACCCATATAAATACCTGCATGTAACATTTTTTACATAATTGTTTGTACTCGATCTAATTGCAACATTCTATATTCATGCAAATCGTAAAAAAGTCTAAAATATTTACTTATGTCCCTGTTCCAGAAGACATCAGAAGAATGTTCTCATCCGGACGAATTTGATCGCATCCATGAATCACATTCTACCACTGATGACTTTGACTTACCATCACCATCAGAACCGAGCCCACCATCAGAGGTTTGTTTCAATTTTGTGACAAGACAAAATATTATTTAACATTGTCGGGCAAAACGAATTCACACATACTGTATATAATATTTAAACTTAAGCAACATTTTAAAATGTTGGATTTGATCAGTCGATCTAAATTTAATTATGACGTGAGACCCCAACCCCAAATGGCATTTTCAAACAAAGGGAGGTGATTGAATATAAGTGCAGATTTGCAATTTATTCTGAAATATTTAAAAACGTATTGTTATACAACCATTGTTTTTGAATAATTAAGTCATAACAACTTCTACTGCTAATATAATCGATTAACACATACATTAGAGTTACAATTTATTTTCATTTCATGAATTGTGTTCTAGATGTCGGAGGCAAAAACTCCATCGACGCCATTGAGCTCATTAACAGATTGTGGACAGTGGCCAGCCAAAATAACAGATGATATACGTCAAGTACTTGTTGAAAAAGGTCCTGTACAGGTAACAGAGTTCGATTTTCCTGTTGACAGTAGAGGCAGAAGGTTTACTCCTGCCAATTACAAAGTGAAATTACCAAATGGAGAAGAAATTCATAGAGAATGGCTCGTGTACTCAGCGTCAAAAAATTCCATATTTTGTTTTTACTGCAAGCTTTTTAGCAAGGAAAGCATATCTCTCACTGGTACAGATGGGTTTTCTGATTGGCAAAACATGTCTAAATTTCTATCCCAACATGAAAAATCTCCTGCACATATCAAGTCGGCTCTTTCTTACCGAGAGGTATTTCAAAGACTGCGGTTGGGAAAGGCCATTGATGACGAAAATCAAAGAATTATTGCGTCCGAAACCCAACATTGGTACGAGGTTTTAAAACGACTGCTTTCTATTGTGCAGTTCCTAGGCACCCAGGGACTAGCATTTCGTGGTCCTAATGATACCCTTTTCAAGGAAAACAATGGCAACTTTTTAAAGCTTGTAGAACACATATCAAAATTTGATACCGTTCTTTCTGAACATCTTCGTAGAATAACCTCTAAAGAAACCCATGTTCACTATTTGAGCAAAAGAATTCAAAATGAGTTCATTGCCTTACTTGCTCGTAACGTTAATGAAAACATACTAACAGAACTACAGAAAGCCAAATACTATTCTATTATTCTTGACTGTACACCTGACGTAAGCCACAAAGAGCAAATGACCCTAGTTGTTCGGTTTGTTCATTCAGTGTCAGGAGAAGAATCGGTCGTAAGAGAGCACTTCCTGGGATTCGTCGAAGTTTCGGAAACATCTGGTGAGGGGTTAACAGCGTCTTTGTTAGACGAGTTGTCGCAAAAAGGGATACCCTTACAAAATATGCGTGGCCAAGGGTATGATAACGGATCGAATATGAAAGGCAAACATGTGGGAGTTCAAAAAAGAATTCTCGACCTCAATCCACGGGCCTTCTACGTCCCTTGTGGTAGCCACTCCCTTAATCTAGTAGTAAATGATGCAGCACTTTCCTGTCTTGTAGCGGTAAACTTTTTCAGCATAGTTCAGGAGATATACAATTTCTTCTCAGCATCAACTCATAGATGGAGTATTCTTAAGAAACATATAACAAATTTGACGGTAAAACCTCTCAGTGAAACCCGGTGGGAGAGTAGGATAGACGCACTTGAACCTCTAAGATATCAAATAGAGGAAGTTTATGACGCTGTCTACGAGGCCACTACCGATGAAAAGGTCGATGCTTTCGGGAAAAACAAAGCCATTGGAATTGCCAAAAAACTAACCGACTTTCGTTTTCTCTGCTGCCTGATTACTTGGCATGAAGTTTTATTTAAAATAAACTTAGTTAGTAAAACACTACAGAGGCAAGACGTACACCTGCAAAGTGCTTTGAAGCTGATTGAAAGTGTTAAGAAATTCTTAGAAACCATGAGGACGGAAACCGGACTAAACAGCGTCATTACAGACGCAAAAGAGCTCGCTGAGAAACTGGGAATCACTCCAGAGTTTCAAGAAGAAAGTCAAGTAAGACCTAGAATGTCTAAAAGACATTTTCCATGTGAGGGTAGGGGTGGAAATGAACCTGTGGTGATGTCTGAGAAAGATAAGTTTAAAGTAAATTTTTTTTATGTTGTTCTTGACACTGCAAACAACGCAATAAGTGAGAGATTTGAACAAATGGACAAGCACAGTAAACATTTTGGATTTCTCTACGACATGAAGGAATTAAACAATTGTGAAAAGGATGTCCTTAAAGAACACTGCATGAATCTACAATCAGTTTTGACGGCAGATAATGAAAGTGATATCAATGGCGATGAACTTCAAAAGGAAATTGTTATCTTGGCACCAATGTTAACTAAAGACAGCTGTCCTGTGACAACACTTAACTACGTGACCAAGAACCGTCTTATGGATATTTTCCCCAACGTGTTTGTAGCGATGAGGATATTACTGACCTTGCCAATATCAGTAGCTAGTGGAGAGAGGAGCTTCTCCAAACTGAAGATTATCAAAAATTACCTTCGGTCAACTATCTCTCAAGAGAGACTCAATGGGTTGGCAACTTTGTGCATAGAAAATCAGATTTTAAACTCAATTGACACAGACTCAATTTTAAAAGACTTTGCTAAAATAAAAGCAAGAAAAGTTAGTTTTTAATGTTTATTTTTTGTAAGTGATACAACACTGTAGCAAGTAAAGTTATAGTAATCAATAAGGTATATTGCAAGTGACTTTTTTAGTTCTTTTTTGGTTCGTTTTTAGTTCGTTTTTAGTTTTAGTAGTTGTTAGTGACTGTTTATGATTCTGATTAAAATTTCATGAAGTCACTTTGTTTATTCATTTATTTTAGCCAAGTAACCCATTTATTTTAGGGTTGTTTAAAACCCTATTACTTTCGTTTGTACATGTATAATTTCGTATTAAATCAACCATAAGGTGATCCATTGAGCCATTAGTTAAAGGACGAAAAGTGGGGGAAATTATAATTTATAAAATACGGTTTTTATAATTGCCGGCGGTTGCCCGCGGGGGGGGGGCGCCGGGGCGCCAAATCGAGACCTCGCATCTGCCTCGAAAAGGCCTTGGACCGTCCCTGGGTATATACGAGTATATATAGTAATTATTTTAAAAGTTGATCTTACAGTTTAATATAAATATCGTAAGTTTCTTATGTTTACTTATAAATCAGTTCGATCTAAATTAAATGATGAAATTAACGACAGCATAGTTAGGAATGAAACGATACCACCGAGGTGTCGATAGCTTTAAGGGCCCCACTTACTTCGTTCTTCTCCACCGTCAAGGTAAAAATGTCACAAAAGGTTACCGTATACGAACAAAAACGTCGTTTCTGCACAAAATTTCAGGCGAGGCTTGATTCTTGTCGGTTAAGCTCGATTCTCTCTATAGTGCAATGAATGTGCAAGGTACGGGAAAAGCACGGGAAAGGCACGGGCTCGGCAAGGGCAAGAAATGTATCGCGCATTCACACTGAACGAGTAGCTACGGTCACGGAACGTCAGTGGTACCGTTTATATAATTAATAGATCGAATAATAACAATATGTTTTCCACTACAACACTTGTGAAAATTGCTGTGTTATTAGATGAAGACGAGGAAAAACAAATAGAGAAAGGTCAGAAACGAAAAAGACGTTTTTGGGTGCATGATATGTTAAAAAGACGGAATCAAGAAGAAGAATTCTCTACACTACACCCCGAATTGATAGACGGCGAAACCAAATTCTTTAAATATTATAGAATGTCGATTAACGAATTCAATAATTTGTTAAACCAGATAGAAGAAGTTTTGCAGAAACAAAATACCACTTTTCGTGAATCCATTCCACCAGCTCAAAAACTTGCGGTGTGCTTAAGGTAAAAATCAGCTTCATAGCGTTTAACATGTTTTTTTTATTTTTATTTTGACAGATGATGTAGTTAAAATTACTAGTATTAATATTAGTGTTTTTAAATGAAACTCAAGGTCTCTAGTTAATTCCACAATATAATACAAGTTATTGAAAATTCTAAAAAATTGACAATTGTTTCGATAAATCAATATCATCGTCAGAATTACAGAAGTTACTTCTGTCATTCTGACGATGATATTGATTTATCGAAACAATTGTCAATTTTTTAGAATTTTCAATAACTTGTATTATATTGTGGAATTAACTAGAGACCTTGAGTTTCATTTAAAAACACTAATATGAGCATATTCCACGAAGGGTCGAGACAGTCAATTTCACTAGTATTAATGATTATTACATTATATTAATGATTAGTCTAAGGTATTCTGTGGGGAAAAGGTTTCATAAAAGGAGGCGGCAAGTGAAGAATTGTAGGATTAGGACATGGAAGCACTTGATGATGGTGGAGATTGAATGGGAGTTAAGGAAAAATTTGATGAGTGGGGTGTAGGAGACACTAGAGGCGGGCGAATATCTGAACTATCGGTAGTCGTGTTATGTAAATTAATGGTTTGCATGTTACTGGCATTGTATGCTGAAAAGTTTTGAGTATGCTGCTGGTCATATACGTATTTAGCTTCAATATCGGAGACAAGTCCAAATATTTTAGTTTTAACTAGATGTTTGTCACCGGAAGAAAACTTTTTCACGGTAGCTTTTATGCTTTAAAAAAAAGATCAATTTCGTCTTTATTTGCCTCAATTTTTTTGTTGTTTTCCTCGGTCAAAAGATAGTTCATTAGGGTGCTGCTAGCTGTCATAGGCTGGATTGACGATTTTGCTTTATCTTTGATTGTTTTAGTTGTTGCCTTCTTGTTTTTTACTATTTCTCCTTTTGACTTATGATTTGCTTGTTGGAATGTACTAGCTTGTGATAAATCGGTAGACTGCAGAATATCCTGACCATCAAAATATGTTGTGAAGAATCGGAATACTGACTTATATTTTCCGGTCCATTGCTTTTATCGTTAGTTACAAAAGTGGGGTTTTCAGTCGTAGTAACTGAAGTAACTCGCTCCTTATCCTTCATGTGAATATGGAGAAATTCCAATATGTCGCCATACTTCCATCTCGCGTTGGGATCTGCTGGTTGCCCTGTTTTAGTTTTCTTTGAATTTCGAAATTTTCTATACTGACCGCGGATTGCATCCCAACGATGCTTGCATTCTTGACCATCTGAAAGTAACAATATTAATTTATTCTAGGTTTCTTGCTACTGGAGACTCTTATCAGATTGCATTCAGTTACAGACTAGGACATTCTACTGTACATGCCATTATCCAAGAAGTGTGTAACGCAATTATGAACAACTTATTGCCAGCTTATATTCCTACACCGCGTAAAGAAGACTGGGAAAATATTTCGAAAAGGTTTTGGACTACTTGGAATTTTCCTAATTGCTTAGGAGCCCTAGATGGCAAGCATATTGAAATTATAGCACCTGCTAATAGTGGTTCAAATTATTTTAATTATAAAAAAACCTTTTCCGTTGTTCTTCTTGCATTAGTCGATGCTGATTACAGATTTCTGGCGGTGGATATAGGATCATATGGCAAAAACAGTGATGGAGGTATCTTCGCAAACTCGAGATTGGGGAGACAATTGGAAAATGGTACCTTGGACATACCTGGCATTAAACAGCTCCCAGATTCTGATATAACAACGCCTTACGTTATTCTGGGTGATTCAGCGTTTCCTTTAAAAATTAACCTTTTGAGACCTTTTTCTCAGACCCAGATACTAAATGATGTACAGAAAAGGGTTTTTAACTACCGACATTGTCGAGCAAGGCGTGTTGTTGAAAACGCCTTTGGAATTTTGGCACAGGGTTCCCGTATATATTTTAGAAAAATCAATTCAAAACCTGGCTATGTTGAAAGAATTGTCTTAACAACATGCATTCTACATAATTATCTACTCAACAAAGTCACGATGACACAGGAAAAAATTGCTGCTGTGGAGAATCACAACATATGTATACTGCAAGATCTACCAAAGCAAGGTTGTAATGCACAACAGGAAGCGTTCCTTTGCAGAGAAAAATTCACCAGTTTTTTTAATTCAGATGCTGGTTCTGTACCTTTGCAATATGACAAAATATAATATAAAAAATATAATTTATAGTTACGTGTTATGTAATATTTTAATAAATATACTAAATTATTACTTACCCAATTCTAATTTTTCCCCAATTGACGTCCACACATTCGACTTGTATTTTTTATCTGAGTATTTTTTATTAGATAAATCATACAACGCTTCATTTCCACGCACATATTCAATTAACATTTCATCCATTTCCGATGTAAAAGTCTTTCTTTGACGCTTCGACATAATTATTTAAAATCGTCACTATCTTTTTGCCTGTTGATTGCCGGCAATGAGTATTCAGACTAGGCAAGTTTTGCGAAACCGGCTAGGATTCGGCAGAGCACGTGCTCGGCAAATATTGTTTCGAAGAATACCTACGTGCAAGCGACATGCATTGATAAGTCGGTACCCGTATAGTGAGAACGCGAAGTCGAAAATCACATTCAATTACATATCATACAAATATTGCCGAGCCTGTGCCTTTCCCGTGCCTTGCACATTCATTGCACTATGGTGAGAATCGAGCTTTATCGTGCCAACCGTTCGAGTAAACACGAGGTGTGTGTTCTCAACAATTTTACTGGTCGGGCATTTATTAGCGACAGTGACGTTCAGCATTTTTTTGTTGTTTACAACTGATTATAATAAAAATGTCGGATATTAGGCAGTGGAATAGAGACTTTTTATTAGGGTTTGTCGAGCTTTATTCTCACAACTCAAAATCCTAAAATCCTAAAACCGTTGAAAGACATTTTCGTGTTCATATAAACTTACTTCGACTGTAACTGAGTTACTTTTTTATATAAAAAAATTGCAAAACAGATAACAATACGTCTTTTAGAACGTTTTTCACAAGGGACCAAAAAACTGACATTTTAATGTTTTGTTTAATTCTGATTTTTAGTAATTTCAAACTGTTCTTGCTTAGTAGGTGTGTTTTTACCACAGAACGACAACATTTAACGTTGGATGAGATGAATAGGGCGGTAGGTCCCTTTCAAGCTGGTGTGTGACAGACAAACTCAAGTAACCGAACAGTGTTGGGAGTCTCGCAAAGCGTCATAAGTCGATTATGGCGTCGGTTTAGAGCATTGGTTCCCAACGGGAGCGATACCGCCCCCCTGTGGGCGCTGTAGCCTTTTAGGGGGGCGGTAGCGGATTTAGAAGCAAATAATAAGCTGTCAAGAGGAATGGTGAAATAAAAATGATTTAATAAGGGTTAATAAACAGTTTTGAATTAGCATTAATAATCATACCTACTAATAATTATAATAATTTCTTTTAGTTCAGAATAGAAGTATATGACTTATCCTCGCACGTTGATAAGCGAACGCGCTATGTTCATACAAAATAACATGTTTCGACATGTTCGCACACGGACAAGTTGAGTCATGCACGAAATGAAACGTATAAAAGCAACAGCTCTACGAATTTTTTGTTAGTTAGTTGTATGTGCTTGGCCGCGATATATAGTCGTGAATCATAAGCTCTGCCGTAGTAAATAATCGTGAGTGGTGTGTCATTTTATAAACATTACTATCTTTAAATCTATTGAGAATTCAATTTTTGTATGAAAATGGCTGAATCTACTTCTAAATTAAAAAAGAAATGCCGGCAATACAGTATTGAATATTTAAAATATGGATTTGCGGAATCTTCTACAAACAAATCATTACCTATGTGTTTAATTTGCCAAAAAGTTTTTTCAAATGAAGCTATGAAACATTCTAGGCTACAAGAGCATTTACATAAAATGCATCCTGATAAGAAGAACAAAGATATATTCTATTTTCAAGAACTCTAAAAACAATATTCAAAACAGCCAACTATATCAAACCTTTTTGATATAGTTGGCTCTTCTAAACGAGACGATGATAGGTACGAGCCTCATATAACGTTTCATTGTTAATCGCAAAGTCAGGAAAACCACACATCATTGGCGAGGAATTAATTTTGCCTGCAGTCGAAGAGATATTAAAAACTGTTCTCAATCATAAGACACCATTTGATATCATTAAAAAAATTCCTCTCAGTAATAATTCAGTGCGAAGAATAGATGAAAAGGAAAATGACGTTGAAATATCATCACGCGATTACCTAAAGACTTGCAAATTTTCCATTCAACTCGATGAATCAACTCTACCAAGTAACGAAGCTCTACTCTTATCTTACGTACGATTTATAAAAGAAGAAAAAAGTCATCAAGAGTTATTTTTTGCTAAGAATTTGGAATCTGATACAAAGGGACATTCTATATTTAATATCATGCAAGAATTTTTTCAAGAGAAAGAAATTCCTATTAGCAATATTTTGTCTGCTGCTACTGATGGTTATCCAGCAATGACCGGGCGTCATAAGGGTTTTATAGCACATTTGAGAAAAGCAGTGCCAAATGTACTCGCTGTACATTGTATTATTCACCGTCAGCATTTGGTTGCAAAAAAATTAAATGAACGTCTGCATGCGTCCCTCAATAACGTTATTAAAGCAATCAATATCATTAGAAGCAATTCATTGAATGACCGTTTGTTTCATAAGCTTTGCAATGAAAATGATGAAGACTACAATCGCTTTGCTGCTGCACACAGAAGTACGTTGGCTCTCTAATAGTGTTTGTCTGAATAGTTTTTTCAATCTATTTGACTCATTGTTGGAATTCCTTGAAGAAAACGAACAATTGCGCGAAAACCTGATTACGTCAAAAAATGACATCGCTTATTTGACGGACCTGTTTAAAGTATTTAATCAAGTTAATCTACAATTGCAAGGTGATGATTTAAATTTAATTAAAACTAAAAACATCATAGCTGCTTTTCCAGGAAAACTTCTTATATTCAAAAGAAATCTTGGTAGAGGTGAGTACAACCATTTTCCCACATTATCAACAGTGTCTGCAAAACCGGAAGATTTACTTACTTACTGCCACCACTTGGAAGTTCTTCATGTTGATTTTACAGAGCGTTTCCAAGATATTTTAAACATGGAAATACCAAGTTGGGTTATAGATCCTTTCGCAAAAACAGATACTGAAGGCTCATCAAATTTGGAAGAGGAGCTATTAGAACTCACAACTAACGAAGAACTGAAAGTAAAATTCAAACGTGGATATCAAGAGTTCTGGATTCAAAAACCAATACCAGTTCTCTATCCTTGATTGTGGACAATAGTACAGAAGTTGTTAATTGCATTTCCTTCGTCCTATATGGCTGAGCGTGCATTCAGTGCAGTAACTGATTTGCTGTCAAAGAAGAGGAACAGACTACTCATCACTGAACGTGGCGATCTGCGATTGATGTTAACGAAATTGGAACCCAATATTAACAAACTGGTAACACTCCACCAGCCTCAACCATCTCATTGCTTTTTTCTTTATTATTAATTTTGTATTTCTTATTGTATTGTATTTTTCATTTCTATTGTGATTGTATTTCTTATTGATTCTGTGTTTATATTTAAAAGTTTAATAAACAATTTTATTGTACATTTTTTAATAAATTTCTACTTCACCATTCCTCTAAAATAAAATTTAGACATTAACTGAAATTAAAGCTAAATACAGATCAATTGGGACGGTACAGATGATATTCAAATAAAATTAACTACTTTGGACTAACCAGCAACTTTGGTGAAATTTTTGTTCTCTTCTATAGGGGGCGGTGGTCCAGGAAAGGTTGGGAACCACTGGTTTAGAGACACTGGAAGTCCAGCCGAGCAAACATTCAGGACATGGTCGTTCTACAACCGCCGCACTTATGTGTAATTTAGAACTAATTTAGGACTAATTTGTACCCAAAAAATTAGAATTCGTACCCACTTAGTTTTTCTGAAAAATCACTATTTAAACCGGAGCCTATGTCGACAACGTCGAGAAATTTTACGGATTCTCCAAGGAGAAATAATAATTTTATAAATCAAAATAATAATAATAATAATAATAATAATAACAATAATAATACTGGTAATAATAATAATATGATAATGATAGATTTAGAAATAATAATAATTACTTCCAAAATAATAAACAAAAATCAAATTTTATATCAGAAGAATTACATAACAATAATTATGATAGAACGGAAGAAATAGAAGAAATTGAGGAAATAAAAGAAACAGTTAATCCGTTAGAGAATTTTGAAACGTTCGTTTATACAGGACAAAAAAACATTAAAGAACCGTTTGAATACATTAAAATAGAAAACCCAAAATTTAAATATCTTCCAGATAATGAAATAGATTTTATACCTGATTTGTCAAATTTATTTAAAATTGATAATGTTATAAAAAATAATGAAATTGAAAATAATGAAGTAGATTTAGTACCTGATTTATCAAATTTATTCAATATTGAGAATAGTGTAGAAAATAATTTAATTGAAAACAATGAAAATGATATTAATAAAATTTATATTTCTGATATTCAATCAACAAATAAAAGTATTATATTGAATGACATTGATTTCAAAATAAAAAGGAATACAATAAAAAAGGATAAGAAGATAATGAAAGCAAACGAAAATATACAAGTCAAGTAAACGGAAATGATACGAAAAATGAAAACTTCAACAAGGAGATAGAAAAAAATAATCAAATCATAAATAATGAAATGGATGAAAGAAACGAGAATATATATGAAACTATAAATAAGAAAATAGAAGAAAGTAATAAGAAAATGAATGAAGATATAGAGAAGAATATAGAAGAAATTATTAAGAAAACAAATGAAAATATAAAGACGAATAGAAGAAAGAAAATTGTTGATGGAAATAAGAAAATTGAAGTAAGTAACGAAAAAATAAATGAAAATATAAAGAAGAATAGAAATATGAAAATAATTGACAGAAATACGGAGAGAGAAGAAAGTAACAAGAGCGTAAACAAGAGAAATGAAAAAAGCAGTATACATGTAAACAAGAAAATTCAAAATCCTGACGATAAAATAAGAAGACGAACATATATTCAAGAATTGCAAGAGTTAATAAGAAAGTATTGGGAACACTTTGCATTAAGGTGGTACTCAATACAAGAAGTTATCAAATGGCATAATACACATGGAAATTCTATGTACATATTCTATGTACAAATTGCTAGAATGTAAACTGAAATCTTTTAAAATAATTTACTTTTGATTTAAATGATATTGATTTCATTTAAATAATCTTCTTTAGATTTAAATGAATTCATTTGATCTGAATGATCATTTGATATTGTCTCATTAGATATAAAATCATAAAGAATTCTCCAAGTTATTATACAAACAAAATTTAGAGATAAAAAGAATAATAATAAAAAATTTACCAAAATATAAGAAACCAGAAATCATTAAAGATTCAAAAATAATTTTAGAAACTATTAGAAGAATTTATTATAAAAAAAATTAAAAACTAATTTAAACAAATTGTTACAGCAAAAAGAGGATTAGTAAATGCTGTTGGAAAAATTGATAAATGGCTTTTTGGTACTCTTGATTCAGATGATGAAGAGAGATACGATAACGCGATAAATATATTACAGCAAAACTAAAAACAAATAATTCAAGAAGTTAATATGCAAATATCCTTAAATAAGAAATTAATCGATCATTATAATAAATCATTAACTACCTTGTGGCATAATCAACAGAAATTACAAGATAATTTGGAAATATTTCATATATCAATAGAAAGTAAAATAATAACTTCAAATAATTTTATCACCTTTTATAGTAAGATTTCACAGATTAACTTGGATTGTCAAAGTTTAATAACGTTAATTGACAATATTGAAAATTCCATTACATTTTCCAAATTAAATTCAAATCATAGTTCAGTGATTTCAAATCAAGAAATTGTAGAAATGATAAAGTATTTACATACAATATATGAAGAAGAACAAATTCCAAAATTTAATAATATTTTAACATACTATCTATTTTTGGGTTCTCAAGTAACTTTTTCCAAATCCAAAATAATTTTTGCTGTCCATGTACCCATCCTGAAATCCAAAATTGCAGAATTTTATCACTTACACCCCATCATTCAAAACCACAAAATATTTATCCCATTACAACCTTACTTGGCAAAAACTCCGGAAGAAATAATGTTAGAAGAAAAATATTACTGTCAACAAGAAATGAAGCCAAGAGATAATTGTACTATGGAAATATTAAACGGCCATTCTCCTACGAACTGCTATGCTAATGACGCTCACCTTCAAGAAACTATAATATAACAAGTCACAAATAATGAAGTTTTAATTATTCCAAATTCAGCGATAAAAATATTAACAAGATGTACTTCTGATCAATATTTGGAAATTAATCATCCATCAATCATACGAATTCCAGAAGATTGCAAAATTCAAGTTGGAGAAGAAATATCTTCGACCAACATCCAAATTAGAAAAGGAAAATCAATAATATTGCCAAAATTAGATGCGAAGTTTTTAGAAATTCAACCATATAATTCACCAAACTTAACTAAAATAGATTTTGAAGGATTATATGAAATTAATAAAATTGCTAAAAATATAAAACCTATTCAAGAAGTAATAATTCCAAAGCAACATACAACAATTATTAGTGTTTTTAAATGAAACTCAAGGTCTCTAGTTAATTCCACAATATAATACAAGTTATTGAAAATTCTAAAAAATTGACAATTGTTTCGATAAATCAATATTCCACGAAGTAAGGGTCGAGACAGTCAATTTCATACAACAATTAGTTTATTTTCAATAATTTCAATTATTTGCATATGTATTTTGGTTCATACGAAAATTCCGAAGAAGTAAAAGAAAAAACAAGAAAGAAAATATCAAGAAAGAAAATATCAAGAAAGAAAAAAATCAAGAAAGAAGATATCAAGACAGAAGACATTGAATTGGAAGAAACAAATTCAAAATCGAAAAACAACTCCATTATTTTTCGATCTTAGGGATGGAGGAGTTATAGAACTAGAAATTTCTATAAATAAATAATAATATTATATTACTGTAAATGAGATAAGGAATGCAGAGTTAGCTTTGTTTTAGTATATATATTCATATTCTTTATTATTCAGGTTGTTGTTGAAATAAGTTGTTGAAGTTAGTTGGTAAAAGTCGTTGTTTAATAATTAGTTTATTCTTAATTAGTCGGTTCATTAGCAAGTATTATAATTTTAATTATATTTTGAAAATAAAGTTTTTTAAAAATAGTTTTCGGTGTGAAATATATATTTCGCGATCATATAAACTTTGCCCCTACTAAAAATAGCTCAATGAGGCTAAAGAAGTTTTCATTTAACAATGTTTACAAAGTATATAGTTTTCAAAAATGGTGGACATGTGGACGATCCTCCAACTAAAGCCTGATTGCTGGGAAATAATAACATGAGTCCACAATATTTTCAAAAATATTTTAAAATTTAAGTACCGTAATATTATAAGAAATTGCTTTACTCCATTTTATATAGTTGATAAATTGGACAACTTTGGGAAATGATGATTTATCTCTTATTTTGTGTTTGAAACCAAAACTCTGGCAAGTAAATTTCAATTCCCATCAGAGTGATATATTCTCGTTTTCCTCCTAAACCCTTCAATTAAGTATATTGATACATCGAAAAAAATCTAATTAAAAAAATATTGCTAATCAAAAATACTAACTGTAAAAAACAGACGCTAACACTGATGACATGCAAGTAATAAAATTTCAAGTGCATGTCCATTGGTGAATGTATTATAATATTTAAGCAGGTGGGCTAATTGGAGCCACCGCCATATGGCAGACAGAAATGAAAATAGTAATAATAAAAAATAAGTTACGCATATAAATCGGTGGAACTGTATCATAATAATATATGATCACTAACCCCATTAAATTACTAACGGATTTTGACAGTTGGTGCAAATGAGAATTGATGTTTAATTTATTTATTTTTTCGTGAAATATGTTCGTTAAATCTTTTTATAAGATTGTTTTATGTTTCAATAAAAACTGTGTCACTTATAACTGATATACCAATCAAAATAACTGGGAAGTTAGTTTTTTAATGACAATAAAAAGGAAATCAGTCAATAACTGAAAATGTTAATATTGATTTTCTGATATTAATCTTTCTGTCGTGTGTATTATTATTGGATTAATATGTTTATCTTCCAGTAATTTTCTTACAAGTGTTATACATTCTTTTGGAGTGGAATTTTAGTGAACATATTGGTGACATCAAACGCAATGAGTTTAGAGTTATCTTGTAAATTGATAATTTTTAATTTTTTGATTAGTTCTATTTAACATTTTATTGAGTATTTAGATATATATCCGTAATTATTAAGTATATTGTTAAGTTTTTTAGCTAATTTATTATTAGGAGTATTAACTTAAGAAACTACAGGTCTAATTGTGGAGATTGTAGATTTTTATTTTCATAGTCACTTGAAATGAAAACTGAAGAGCATTCATGAGCAATATTAGATGAAAGCTGGGGTATACTGTTCATCCTGTACCTGCTCCTCTTTCTACAATTAATAGAAATAATGATGGGGGAAGTAATCAAAATCTCATATTATTTATTCGAGTAAATGCTATATCCGGGGCACCAATTATTAGGGGAACTAATCAGTTTTAAAATCCTCTAATTATAATAGGTATCACGATAAAAAAATGTATGATAAATGCATGGGCAGTAACAATTACATTATAAATTTGGTGATTACCAATTAATGTACCAGGGCTTCATAATTCTGTTCGTACAAGAATACTTAAAGAAATTCCAACTATTCCAGCTCAAATTCCAAAAATAAAATGTTTCAATATTTTTATAATTAGTAGAAAACAACTATTTATTCAGTAAAATGGCTGAGTTCAGGCAATAAACTGTACATTTATTTACGAATAATTTTATTCTTTTACCAAGTCTTATATTCAAGTATGATATTAAATTGCAAATTTAAAGGTAAGTAATTTTTAAGGCTTAGAAAAAATCTATATTCAACTTTGAAGATTGAAAGTTTATCGTAACTTGAATCCTTAAAGAATATTTAAAATTCTTGTGCAAAGGAATAAGCTAAGTAAAGTAAAAATGTTTAAAAATAATTAAATAAAATTATTCAATTTTGTTGGTTTAATTAAATTTTATCTTATTATAAAATTGTTAATGTAGAAAATGTTAATCGAATATAAAAATATAGAGTAATTAAGTTTGAAATAATTGAAGATAAAGCTTAAAGAGTATATTTGGTATAAAACTAAGTTAACAATAATAATTCATTTTGGTAAAAACCCTAAAAATGGTGGAAAACCTCCTGAAGATAAGAAATTAGAGAAAAATTTAATTAATTTATTGAATAAAATAGTTGATTTACATTAAAGAATTGTGTGTTGGTATGTGAGTACTTACAGTTTCATGATGGTTAGAGTATTGAATACTATGTTGTGTGTTTCAAGTTTTTTTTCTTAAATTTCATCGTGTGACATTTTCCGATTTTTTAATGAAATTAACTGTCTCTACCCTTACTTCGTGGAATCTACTCATATTCGTGTTTTAAATGAAACTCAATGTTTCTAGCTAATTCCACAATATAATGAAAAAAGTCGAAAATTCTAAAAAATTGACAATTGTTTCGATAACTGAATATCATCGTCAGAATGACAGAAGTTACATTTCATTTTATGCCTACCTGATGTTTAGTAGTTATTTTTGGCTACCTTGTGATTGACTTAATATATGTTAATAGAAAAAAGATGTGATATTACAAATATTGAAGCTTAGATATTATTAGCCCTATGGTGATATCCTGGATATCATTTTTCCAATTAAGATCAGTATAACTGTGTAATGATATAGAAAACCAGGAATACTATATCTGCTGATCTTTACAATTATCACTTAAGTAGACAGTTTAATAGTGGAGAACTCCCTAGATTTATCTGTTCATTGACGACTTCATATCGTGGGTTTCTTAAGTGTCTTCTAATTTCCAACTCTTCAAGGAAATCCAGTTCTTGTTTCTTGTCACAAATATGTAGTACTTTAGGTGTCAATGAATGGTTGGTGTTGAGTAGATGTTTTGCGTTATGGGATTTATCTGGTTGTTTTAATATGTATGCTCGTAAGTGTTCACTGTATCGGATTTCAAAATTTCTAAGGGTCTGACCCAAATAGACAGCATTACATTCTAGACATTTGAGTTTATATATACCTGATTCCTTTAATATTGATATTTTTGTTTTTACATTTAACAATTTTGTACTTACGTTACTTTCTGTTTTAAAAGAAATTGTTGTATTCGTTGCTAAAGATATTGTCTTTGAAATATTATTAGAAATATTTCCTGCATATGTGATGGTTTTATAAGTTTTTATTTCTTCAGTTTGTTTAGGAAATATTAGTTGTAATGCCACTTTTTCCTCTTTTTTATTAATTAGCTTATTTATCATATATAATGGATAACCGTTGGATGTTGCTATTTGTCAAATTGTATAAATATATAATATATATATATATATATATATATATATATATATATATATATATATATATATATTGCTAAAGAATTATTTATTTACAATTCTAGTTTTCCAAAGCTATATTGTTTGCCCAAAATACATAAACCGGATATACCGTTACGTCCAATAGTTAGTTCAATTAATTTTACTACTTATAAATTATCAAAATATTTGGCAGATATTTTAAAAAATTCATTTGAGGATCGTACTAACTATAATATAAAAGACACCTTTTCCTTTGTTGTTGCTATTAGGGGTTATAAATTACCAGAAAACTATGTTTTGGTTTCATTGGATGCGGATTCTTTGTTTACTAACATCCCATTGGATATGATTACCAATATAATTGATAAAAAATGGAACATGGTCGAACCTCATACTACATTATCTAAATATAGTTTTCAATCATTGATTGCATTTATTTTTGACAACACATACTTTAGTTTTAATAGCGAATTTTATAAGCAAATATTCGGTACACCAATGGGGTCTCCTATTAGTCAAATTTTGGCCACAATTGTGTTAGATGAACTACTTGTTAGTATAATTCCAAGTTTGCCTTTTGAAATGCCATTTTTATACAAATACGTTGACGACATAATTTGCGCTGTACCAGTAGATAAGACCGACGTCGTTCTCGAGCTCTTCAATTCTTTTGATCGTCATTTGCAATTTACAATTGAACATGAAATTGACGCTGGAATACCTTTTTTGGATACCAAAGTTTTAAGATCGGATAGTAATGTAATTTTTCTTGATTGGTATCAAAAGCCAACTGCGTCAGGCAGATTTTTAAATTATTACTCTAATCACCCAAAAAGCCAAAAACATAATTCCGTAATAATGATGAGAAATAGAATATTGCAAATCAGTGATGAAGCATTCGTATCAAAAAACTTAAAAATATTGTTTGATATATTTAAGAACAATGGTTACCCAACAGGCATTTTAAAGAAATTAATATATAACACCGACTTTTATGACGGTCAAGTTGACGAACATAGTGAGCAAACCATAAAATATTATAAACTTCCGTACTTACTAATCTAACTCATTTAATTTTACCTCTGTTTAAAAATTTAACCAATATTAAGATTGTTAAATATAATTTAATAACCAATTCTAACCTTTTTTTCTAGAGTAAAAGACCCAACACCTACTTTATACAACACAAATGTTATTTACAAAATGGATTGCTCACAGTGTCAGGGATGTTATGTTGGTCAAACCTCACAATGGCTTAAGCAGCGCATTACCCAGCACAAGAGTGATTGTCGTACTGGCAAAAATAATTGTGCAGTTGTGGACCATTTTTTAAAAACAGGACATACGTTCGACTACAATAGTGCTAAGATACTGCAACATGCGGACCGATACAAACATCGATTGTTTTATGAGATGTATCATATTGCTAGGAACCCTAACGCGATAAACCTCAAAGCAGACACTAATGGACTTAGTAATATTTATTGTCAACTTTTAAAATCATTTTAGAAATTGATTTGTCTTATCACCCTGTAATTTGTTTTAGTGTGTTTCTTGTCAGTTTCTTGTAAACATTTTTATATCTATACCTTATTGGTTTTTTAAAATTATTTTAATTAGTCTTGTCCTAAACCTTTTAATGTCTAGACGTCACTAAATTCCAGACTCTAAAATTTGTAAGTTAACCATTTGTTATTGTGTGCAATTGTTTATTAAATAAATTTTGTAGTATCTCCTGATGAAGCTACCAAACGGTGGCGAAATATTGAGCATAGGATAATAGTTTCATTTCATTTCACTGACCGCATACCCGATAATTCCCCCTCTATATTGAATCAAGTACGGTCGATAAACAACAGAAGCATCTTTTTGCTTTCTATTTATATATATATATATATATATAAACTTGAACACACACAACATAGAATTAAATACTCTAAACATCATGAAACTGTAAGTACCTACATACCAACACACTTTGCACCACGATTTGAAAACCTTTCAGACACTAATTTTACAGATAGTGAAATAGAATTTTTAAATAAAGGTTTAAAGTACAGCTTACCACCAAAATTTACGAATAATATTAAACAAATTATAGCTACTTAGTCAGAAATAGCTTTAAAATCTAATTCAAATAATTTTATTTATGAGAAATTAAAAATTGCCAATTTAATCAAAAACATTGAACCTTCAAAAGTTAAACGTCAAACAAAAAATGACATTACAGTTTTAAATGCAATAAAAAATATAGTAGAAGATAATAACCTAATAGTTACAAATGCTGATAAGGGGAACACAACTGTCATATTGACAACTGAAAGTTATAATTCAAAAATATATAACTTTATAGAATCTAGCGATGTAAAAGTTCTTAGAGCAGACCCAACAAAGAAATTTTCTAATAATGTAAGGGATATTGTTAATAATTCAAATTATCTTTTAAGTGATTACGAAAAGAGTTCCATGATAAATAGGAATCCGCATTGTCCACAATTATATGGAACCGTTAAATTTATTAAAACAACGAAAGCAATTAGACCTGTAGTTTCTTATGTTAATACTCCTAATAATATATTGGCAAAGAAGCTTAACAATATACTTAATAGTTACGGATATGCATCTAAATACTCAATTAGAAATTCAATAGAACTAATCAAAAAATTGAAAGCATTCAAATTACAAGATTACTTCAAGCTTATTTCATTTGAAGTTACTAATATGTTCACTAAAATTCCTCCTAAAGAATGTCTAATACTTGTAAAAAAATTACTAGAACATAAAAATATTAATCCAGGAATAATATCAGATATATTACCAATGGGAAGCCCTATATCACCTATTTTGGCAAACATGACAGTTTCGAAAGAAAATTCTTTGAAAGTAATATTTCAAAAAATGTTTTATTTTGGTATAGATACGTAGATGACATATTAGCTTGTTTTATAGGTAGTGAACGACAATTAGATATATTTTTCAACCACGTTAATAATTTACACCCAAAAATTAAATATACATTAGAAGTTGAAGAAAATAACTCAATCAATTTTCTTGATTTAAAAATTCAAAGAGGAAATGATGTACTTGATTATTCAATTTACCGAAAACCAACACACACTGATGTGACAATTTCATATAGTTCCAATCACCCCATGTCACACAAACTAGCGGCATATAATTCAATGGTGCATAGAGCGTTTTCAGTTCCTATGAACAAATGTAACTTTGATAAAGAGATTAATACAATTAGACAAATAGCAACATCCAACGGTTATCCATTACATATGATAAATAAGCTAATTAATAAAAAAGAGGAAAAAGTGGCATTACAGCTAATATTTCCTAAACAAACTGAAGAAATAAAAACTTATAAAACCATCACATATGCAGAAAATATTTCTAATAATATTTCAAAGATAATGTCTTTAGCAACGAATACAACAATTTCTTTTAAAACAGAAAGTAACGTAAGTACAAAATTGTTAAATGTTAAAACAAAAATACCAAAATTAAAGAAATCAGGTATATATAAACAGCAACAATTTATTGAACAATCAAGATATACGTTTTGTTGTGCTTTTCTTTTGCTTTCTTATTCCGTTTTAAAATTTAAATTTGCACCACTTATACAAACATAAAAGATAAAAATTAACAAATATTTTAATTAGTTTAATAAACATTGAATTTTACGGTTTTTCGAAATTGCTCAAAGAGGTAGTTCTGATAGCGCTCTGAAAATACGTTCAGGATCCTTCGTATTCAATTATACTAAACTCATATAGGTGGTCAGTAAAACCCATTATAAAAGTGTGATCATGGTTAAAATCGATGGAAGCCATTTTGACTCCCATTTTTGATATTTTTCCTCAAAAATCGTAAATCCAGTTAACATGAACTGACAAAATGGAGCACTAATAACAACCTAAATGACAAATTACGCTCAAATTCTAAGTAATTGATGTGTTAAATGGGCTTTTGCTGTTTATTATCGGTTATTTTGGACTATTGTTTTTTAAAGTGTTAGATTTACAAACAAATATTGTTTGAATGTAATTTTATAAAATATATATTTTTCTCTAGAAATAACTGAAGAAACCACAAATAATCTTTCGATTCAATTTCAATAGAAATTTTTTTCAACTATTTAGCAGCTGATATTTCCGTTGATAGCAGAAATCAAATAGAGCTTCGGTGAGTTTGTATTGAAGCAACTTATCTGCACCACAATTTAGATCTTGGCTGCCCGTTTTAACAACTATAACAACTTATGTTTCGCCAAATAATTGGTGGCGCCCAACTCAGTATGTGTATGACAAAATCTAGATTATATATCTCTTTTACAACTTATAACTTGTAAGGATATCATGTCAAATATGAACACATTTGGTTTTTTTTATGCGAATAGTCATCCGGTTTGATGCAAAACATTAATTTAACTTTATTTAAAAAAAATCTACTATATCCATCGCCTCTTCATTAATTAAAAATTTCATAACCTATTTTTTTCTCTTAATTCATCTTTAAACAATTTAAATACAAAAACTGGTACTTACCACTTGGAGAAAAGCACATAACAAACAAAAGACGTCCCTAGTTGAATGCATCACTAAACCACTATAGTAAAAATCAGTCACAACACTAATTAATTCTAAAAAACAGGTACCACCGACAAAAAGTTTTAGCAAAAAAATGTACCGCAGGCGTTTAGGAATACCCCTGTCGACCTAGACCCGTCTCTCTCCTGTTTACATATGTAAAAGAGCTTGTGAAGGCCGCCGGTACTACTACTAGACGTATTCTGTGTATCTTCTTCGGTACTCTGTCAAAGAACTGAAGTATTAAAGAGAACGGCTGTTCCGCGCGTTTGATAGAATGTTACGCCCCGCTACGCTACAAAAACTCGTATTACCCTGGATGGTACTGTTAGATATTAGAAGGGGTTCGACGGAGATCAAAACCGGCGATTCGTTTGATTCTTGGAAAAATCGCTAAAGGAAAACGATTTTATATGGTTATGTTGACAGAAGGGCAGTGGGGCAAATATTTTTTAAGTTTGTTCATACGCATTTTCAAAATCTTATACAGTGAAGTTTTTATAGTACCGTTAAACAAAATTTCATTTTAATGATTTTCCAGTTTTCATTGCAACAAAATACTTTTATACATTGTAAATTTTTTTAATGATTAATTTGTAGTAGTTACAGGTAATTTCCAAATGATGTAAACACATACTCGGGTTTGCAAATAAAAGAAATTAGTTCATTCAATTTCAGTCAGTTTAAACTAAACAATTTAATACAATGCAGAGAAAAAAGAACAATTGATATTATTCGAGATATGAACAACGGAAGTAACACGCACGTAAGGGTAATATACCGGTATCGATGGGGAACAGACAAGGAGATAGCCTTTTTAACGTCATCATGGACGAAGTTATAAAAGAAGGGAAACCTGCAGGAAGAGGATACAGAATGGGAAAACAAGAATTCAAAATAATCTGCTACGCTCATGATGCGGTTGTAATATCGGAGGATGAGGGTAATAATATACAGAAACGACTATTTGAAAAAACCGCGAGAAAATACAACAGAAAGTTCGGATACTACTGGAAATAAATAAGAAGAATATCTGGTAGGGGTAAGTATAGCGAAGGGTTGATCTGCTAAATACCTCTGGCACCGGATATATCCACATAAAAAATGGGCAGCGACAACTACTCATCAAACGTACGATCAATTAAAAGAAACCGAAAAGTTATTTGGAAGAAGTGTAAAAATAAAAATAACACCAACAAAACAAAAAAAGCGAGGAAAAGATAGATCTGATAATAGAACTAATTGTTGGAATATCAAAACAATTGTAAGATTAGAAAAGGTATAATATAATAAAACTGAGTGATACTGAAACTATCTAAATTCACTCGTTTCGGTATTATGGTTATACATAGACTGAACCACAAAATTTTATGAGAACGATGAGATAACCAAAGCAACACGTGTTCGAAAGTATATACCATCTCAGTCTTGTATAATAAATACAATATGCAAAAATAAAATATAACACTCTGCCATCCTGATAATTTGGTCTGTCCTCAGACCCTAAATATATAACTTTACATAAATTCAACATTACATCGTAGAACCGTTTGAGAAAAAAATAATCTATGGCACTGAAGTGTCTTTTGCTTATTTACAGGCAACGCATTTGCTAAATAAAAATACAAAGGCAACGTTGCCAAAAGCAATAGCGATGTTCGCTTATAGGAACATTGCCAAGAAAAAAACAAGCGACGTTCGCTTATAGGCACTGTAGTGATCCCTAAAGGACAGTAACGGCAAAAGGACATTAGTATAGAAATAAGATTTAAAAATTAGGTTATTACAATATTTATCGATCATTGATCTGTCAGTTATTACCAATTTTGATAGTACTTCTTGTGTAGTTTCCAAACTTCCCGCTGCAATTATTGTTTTGGTTGCGTCCGTTGCGGCATTCATAGTTACTGCTTTAATCGTTGCTTCCTCCGTATATTTTTCGGCTAGTCGTTCGGGCATCCCTTCTGATATGTATGCTGCCTATAGTCTTTCCGCCAGTTTCTCTATTTCTGTTGCATACTGTGTCACATCCTTTCCATTTTGTCTTACTTTACCAAGTTTCGCTAAGAGAAGGCTTGGATTGTCTCCTCTTATCCCGTTTATTCTTGATGTCTGCAATGGAGTTTTCCGTCGTGATTAAACTTCTAGCTTTTCCTGTTAGTCTCGTTTTTATTAGTAGAATAACATTTTCCTCATTACCAGTCGCGTTTATTTGTAGTAAATCTAATGAGTCTAATAATGACTGTAATTTGCTTGCTTCGCCGTTAAACTCGTTCGGTAAAACTTTACTCGCAAAATTTAAAAAATCGTTCATACTTGTCGCCATTTTCAACTGTTTGCTTATTGCTTGTAATACAACAGTGTCAATTTCCTCAAATATAGAGGTAGGCATGTCGATAATACAATTTAACGCTTGAAATGCCCTATCAGCTTTATCCCTAATCCTACTTGAATAATTTGTCTACTAACTTAACAAAATTATTATAAAGACCTACTATGCTATTAATTACTTCTATATGTATATCAGGATTTTTAGGAGTTTCTTTTTTCAAAACCCTTTTTCCCTGTTTATTAACTTCTTCCACAATTAATCGTAACTTATCTTCAAAATCCTCCCACGTTATTGACATTTAAAAAAAAATTCGTTCATAAGAATAGAATGCATACGTACTTACAATTATTTTTACACGGTAAAGGTCAATTCACACATACGGTACTGGGCACCCACTGTGCACCGACTGTGTCGATTTGAACTAAATCTATCAGCTGAAGTTTCCATTGAAAATGTATTGAATTGCACTGTTTAATTCACACATGTAGGTCTAGGCATAGACTGTGCTCTGACTGTGTTGCTTCCGACCGCTCTGAAAGCGATTTCTCAAGGTTGCGGTTCGACACGGTAGGAGCACGGTTACGACACAGTCGGCGCACAGTACCACATGTGTGAATTGACCTTAAGAGTTCCTGTAGCCTGCTTTACTGCATTGCTTCGGTTGATATCCCTTTTCAACGCTCTTCGGTGCGTTTTCCATAATGACCAAACATTGTCTTGCTGTACCATAAAAGTGTTGTTGACAATTCCCGTTTCTTTTGCCTCTTGCTTGATTGATGAACCACCCATTGTTTCTCTTCTCCAAGGTCCCAAATTCAAATAGAAAACCATATAGTTCTACTCATATAACATCAATTGTACCATAATTTTTCGTTCGCAGAATGAAATTTTACCATTTACTTGCAGGATAATTTACCATAACTATTTGTTACCATTATACCATTAATTTTTACATTACCATTTCCATTTTACCATTTACTTCGCAGGATAATTTACCATAACTGTTTTATAATTACCATTTATTTCCATTTTACCAATCATTACCATTATACTATTACCATTTCCATTTAGTTTGTAGATCGCCATGTAGTGGCGATTACCATTTTACTATCAATTTTACCATTACCATTTTACAATAAACATTTATTTCCATTTTACCAATCGTTACCATTTAGTTTGCAGGATCGCCATGTGGTGGTTACTTAGTAAGTGTCCCTCGTATACTAGACGTTTACCATAAAGGCATATTATATTTGAGGAAACCACTTACCTAGCAACCTTTATTCGGGAATAGAATAAACAACATCACTTCTATAAAAATCACTGGGATCGTTTTTAATACATTAAAAATACACAGATATATTATCAATCGACTTATTCAAATTATTAATAACAATTGATTAATCCTGGTTCGTTAACTTTCATTTTATAGGATGTGTAGGTATGATTTACTACATGCTGACCTCCGTCTATAAATTGTACGTGGTTGTTTATATATTAACAAGAACGTGCTTCCACTAATAACTGACATTGACCGTCCCAGATCAATGATCGATAAATATTGTAATAACCTAATTTTTAAATCTTATTTCTATACTAATGTCCTTTTGCCGTTACTGTCCTTTAGGGATCACTACACACGTTGCCAAAAAAAAACACATTAGCGACGTTCGCTTATAGGTACGTTGCCAAGAAAAAACTAGCGACGTTCGCTTATAGGCACGTTGGCAAAAGAAACACATTAGCAACGTTCGCTTATACGCTAGTTGAGTATCTTTGGCGCGCAGCGCTCGCGCCGTCTACCGGATTTTTTTTTTAATTCAGGGATTGTACGAGTAGGAACCAGTATGCAAACAAATGAAAAACATGACTTTTCTAATCGTTTTTTTCCACGAGTCGGGAGGGTTGTTTCTGATCAAAAATTACAATAAAAGTTGGGTTCTAATCAGTTGATACAAGCATTTTTCGGTCAAAAAGCCTATCGAAAGGCAAAAAACTTTTAGAAAGCTTCCACGTAAGTGAGGTACATGAAAATATTGGGGGGAACAATTCTCGCGAAATTATTGGTGAAGTTTTACGAGAAACACCTGGTGCTACGAGTACTAGAAATGCTGAGAATGTTTATTAAGTTAAAATACAGGTAATTAAGTGGTTATATTATGTTATATATTATAAAAATAGAAAACAGTATGAGCAAACATTTGAATTCTTTAGTCTATTTCTTCGATGATTTTTCATTAGTGAGTTTTGTATTTTAATTGTAATATATTTATATCAATTACAATATTTACATTTTAGTTAAAACAAAACAGAACTCCCAAATCTTATTTTTATTTTTCTCACTAAAACACACATATACACTGAATTAATAAAGTTCTATTCAAGGTTAGAAAAACAATATGCAGGATCACTTAAGGTTTTGTATTTTAATTGTAATATATTTATATCAATTACAATATTTACATTTTAGTTAAAACAAAACAGAACTCCCAAATCTTATTTTTATTTTTCTCACTAAAACACACATATACACTGAATTAATAAAGTTCTATTCAAGGTTGGAAAAACAATATGCAGGATCACTTAAGGATGAATTTACAGACACAAAGATAACTTATAATTACTTGGCATTCAAAAATTTAATTTTCATATTTATACTTGATAACATAATTTGTCATTTTAATCGATACAATTATTTTATAAGTGTATACTCGTATACTAATGCATGTTAACTTACTGTACATGACGAACAGCAATGATCCATTTCTTTTTTCGTTCCTTTTTATATGGCCGAGAAGGAAATTTATAAAACTGCAGCTCCGGATTTGCACGCTCTGAGTGTGAACACCCAACAACACAACAATAACGATTTGAACGTCTACTATTTTTAATAAACAATTCACTATTTGGGCAATCCATTTTGCCCATACAGCATACAGCGAGACAGCTGATACAATCCTGAAACCTAAATACTTCGCCACGAGGCGGCGCTCGCCGCAGTACTAAACTAGCGTGCTTATAGGCACGTTGCCAAAAGATACACATTAGCGACGATCGCTTATAGGCGCGTTGCCAAAAAAAAACATATTAGTGACGTTCGCTTATTAATCCGGTCAAGATAGACATAAAAATAGTTATCAAATAACAAAAATTGGGGGAGTGCCGAATTTTGGTGGAGACCTTGGGTTCACCATCAGAAATAAAGTGTCAAAAATCCCCATCGATCCCATGTGCGCTAAAAAAGTTATTAGGGATCAAAGGTCAAAATTTAAGGTTTTTTGGATTTTTCTCAAAAATGGTAAGTTTTATCAAAAAAGTACTTCAGACCAAAGTTGTAGATCTTAAAATTATCCACAAAAATGGTACCTATGATTTTTTTTCTAGGTTTCACTATTCCTGAGATATCGTGATTCTAAGAATCACGTTCTATGTGATATGCACACATACGCCACGTATATACATAAACAGGCACTCAAGACAAGTAAAAATGCCTATTTGTGTCTCTTTTATGTGTTAAATATACATTCTGAAAATATATACTCAAATCATAGTCAGTCCCTTACTGAATCCCCTCTACCCGTATGGCCCTGAATAACATCTGACGATCTATGCAGATGATTCTATTGTCCGTGTTGTGTCGCTTATGTACCTGCTCAACAGCGAACAGAAATATATTCTTCTAAAAGTTTAACTGCTTTTCCAAAATGCCAAAATCATATTTTATTTTTACATGCGATAACCGGGTGCGATACTACATCAGCAATGTACAGAAGGGGCAAAACATCAGTATTCAAATTATTTGAAAAAAAGATTTGATTGACTGCGCGAAAGTATTTACAGAAATTGATTCTTCTCCTCAAACAATAATTACGAAAGGAATTCGCTTTCTTCTTGCTGTTTATGGAGCTCCGAAAAAAATTGATTGCATAGACAAATACAGATATTTAACCTTTTACATAAATACACGAAACAAGAAGCAAGTACAACTATCCTGTCTTCCTCCAACATCGACCTCTGCTATTCAACACCTGTATCGAGTATACTATCAAGTTCAGACATGGCTAGGCTATCAACTGAACCCAGAAGACTCGGGTTGGCAATTAATAAACAATACTTTGGAACCAATACAAACTTTACTCCCACCAGCTCCGAAAAAACTCCTTGACACAATTTTTTGCGATTGCAAAAAGGTTGTAATGCCAAATGTGGCTGTAGAAAAGTAGGGTTACTGTGTTCTCCAGCGTGTACCAATTGCCAAGGTCAGTCTTGCTCAAATGTCGAGTTGAATACAACAGCAGATGATTCATGTGATTTTGATAAAGAGTAGACTGATTCATCTTCATTTGAACAATTTATGAACATCCAGCAAGGGGAAGAGGAAGATGAAGAAGAAATCGAAGAAGAAATGACACCAGAAGTTGACTTTGAAGAGTATGAATCAGATTAAATATTAAAAGAAATCAGAATTATAATAGTTAATCTCAAAAACCAATATCAATATTAATAATCATCATGCAATCAAAAAAGTATTGTCCCTGAAAATTACGTCACAACAGTTCGTGGAGTAGGCCTACCGGGGAAACCACGTTAAAAAAACGCGTCGAGTACACTATCTCACAGGTGGCGTGGAAATGTGTGCATATAACATAAAACGTGGCTCTTAGAATCGCGATATCTCAGGAATGGTAATTCCTAGAAAAAAAATCATTAGTAACATTTTTGTAGATAATTTTAAGATCTACAGCTTTGGTCTGGAATATATTTTTGATAAAACTCACCATTTTTGAGAAAAATCCAAAAAACCTGAAATTTTGACCTTTGACCCCTCATAACTTTTTTAGCACACATGGGATCGATGGGGATTTTTGACACTTTATTTTTAATGGTGAACCTAAGGTCTTCACCAAAATTTGGCACCTCTCCAATTTTTGTTATTTCAGATGTGTACTTTAACCGGACGTACGTTGCCAAAAAAAACACATTAGCGACGTTCGTTTATAGGCACGTTGCCACTAATCATCTTCGTTCTATATGCTTATCCATGTTTTCACATGATCTGCGGCTACAACAGTTTTCTTACGTTTAAATCCCTCCCGCAAGTCTTCAACTTCTTATCTATCATTGAATAATGCCTTTGCGATGCGAAAAGGGCCTTTGTATTTGGTATGAAGTTTATGACTACCACCAGTAGTTGGTATACTCATTATTAATACCCTTACTAAATCTCCTTCGTCATATTTGGTGGCATCTCATCTTATTTTGTCGTAGCATTGTTTTTGTTTTTTCTGGTCTTTTGTTGTATGGTCTGAAATCTTACATCTTAGCTCCTCCAGATATATCATGTCTATTGTATCGTGAAATTCCTTCAAAACTATTGCCTCTGCTGCATGTTTTGAATTATAGCCAAAAAGCGCGTTCATAGGTGTCGAATTAAAGAAGTCAGGTATATATAAACTCAAATGTCCAGAATGTAATGCTGTCTATTTGAGTCAGACCCTTAGGAATTTTGAAATACGATACAGTGAGCACTTACGAGCATACAGATTAAAACAACCAGATAAATCCCACTACGCAAAACATCTACTTGAAACCAATCATTCATTGACACCTAACACAAAACTAGAAGTGCTGCATATTTGTGAAAAGAAACTGGATTTCCTTGAAGAATTAGAAATTAGAAGACATTTAAGAAACCCACAATATGAAGTTGTCAATGAACAGTTACATCTAGGGAATTCTCCACTAATAAACTGTCTTCTTAAGTGATAATTGTAAAGATCAGCAGATATAGTTTTCCTGGTTTTCTATATCATTGCACAGTTATACTGATCTTAATTGGAAAAATGATATCCAGGATATCACCATAGGGCTAATAATATCTAAGCTTCAATATTTGTAATATCACATCTTCTTCTTTTTTCTATTAACATATATTAAATCAATCACAAGTTAGGTCACTTCTTGGTCTAGCCAAAAATAACTACTAAACATCAGGTAGACACCAAATGAAATGTTACTTCTGTCATTCTGACGATGATATTGATTTATCGAAACAATTGTCAATTTTTTAGAATTTTCACCAATTTTTATTATATTGTGGAATTAACTAGAAACCGTGAGTTTAATTTGAAACACGCCTTTATTAAAGCTTGTATTGAGTGCACTTTGCACTTGTTTTACGTATTTATCCCAATCTCTTCCGTCTTTACCGACAGTTGTCATTGCCAGGGTACTTCAATCCTTTTATTGTAACGTTTGCATTGGCCATTGCTTCTTGGTGAGGCAACGGCATTTAAAATATGATTGATTCCGTACGTATCACTAAATATCTTAAATGTACGGGATGTAAAAGCTGTTCCTCTGTCGCTTATAATTCTGGTAGGTACTCCTAATATGTGTATTAAGTCAGTTAAATACCTAATAGCATGCTTGCTCTTTTGATTATGTACTGGCTCGATTACAGTAAATTTAGTACATGAATCAACCATTACGAAAATATATTTATTTTTTCTTTTACTTGTCACAAATGGCCCAACATGGTCTATGTGTAATGTATGAAAGGGAATCGGATGTTTCTCAATGGGGTTCAGTTTACATTCTCGTTTTGAAGACGTCTGTTTGTAATACATACAACTTAGGCATGCATTTACATATTTTGTGACAAATTTTCTCATTTTTGCAAACCAGTAGTTCTTTCAAATTCTTTGTAGTACTTTTTCTATTCCGAGATGTCCAGAATCATCATGGCACAAACGAAAAATTTGCATACGTGCTGCTCGTGGTACAACCCATACATTGGCTTCGTTTCCTAATTTCCTGTATAATTTATTCACCCTTCAACTCTTACTGATCAAAGTATAATTTGTTTTCTATATTCTTTATTTTACTGGCAATAATATTTCGAATTCTACAGACCTGTGCTTGTTGAAAACGATTTCAACAACATATATCCCCTAGGGTCAACTCATAATAGCCCAGTGAAAGTGGAATTCACCTCTTACATCAAAAAAGCTAAAGTTCTGAGAAACAACAAAAACTTGAAAGGATCTACAATATATATAATACATGATCTCACTGAACAAGAGAGAACAGAATATTGAGAAAACTATATATCGCTAAACAGAAAGAATAATATTTGCTTCATAAAGAACAACAAGCTCTACCTCAATAATAAGATCTATACTGCTACTCAACTTGAAACTTTGGAAGACGCAAGCGAACTTTACTGTCAAAACAAACCACAAAGTGATCCAGGCACACCAGCCCCTGAGCATCTTACTCTGAAAAAAAAAAATAATCTGGAAGAAGCTACTTTCACATTCATAAAGTCAACTCAAACCAAAAAATATAACTCATCTGATTCCACTAAAGAAAACTCAAATACTCCGAAAACAGGCGCAACGAAAAAAATTATCAAGGAAACAGTACGAGAAAAACCAAACTAGCGCAAGCACTCTGCTAGATAGATTCAACGTTCTTACTACCTGTTGCAATCACTCTTTGATTCCAACACTAAAGTAGGGTCGACCTTTCAATTGCCGAAATTTAGTTTACTATAATTCATGGGTGCCGGTCAAAATTATTCTTGGTTTTTTTAAAATTTTGAAAATAAAATTAAACCCAACTGATTCTAATAACAAATATACTAAACTGAAAATTTCCTATATTACCTTTTAACAATAACTGAGACTTTACAATAGGTTTGTGCTAAAACACATTCATCCACAGGCTTGTCATTCACCCTTAATTAAAAACTACAACAATTAAATTATTTTACATTCACCAGAAATATACTACAAAGAGATCGGAATGAGGAAAAACTATGAAGTCCTATCTGTTGGTGTTGAGATAAGTAACACAATTATAAATCCACTTATCTTTTAAAATTGTTAGCACCTCTGTAACAATTTTTCAAACATCAAATAAACCATTCTCCAATTTTTTCTGGTGCGCTGGTCAAAGGTTCCCTTTTTTCTTAGTTATTTATCAATATACCTGTTGCTTCTTTTACAACCTCATTTATCACTTAATTTCCATTGTTCCTTTTAATAACTTTATCTGGGGGTGAACTGCCATTACAATACCACTCTTTTCTTAAAAATTGTTCAATAACATAATTTTTTGAGTATTTCAAAAAGTGACAATAACTGTCATCATTTTTAGACTACTTATTTCTCACATAAAATACTGAAAGTTTTTCACTCATAATTTGACAGATGTTAAAAACAATATTCAAGTGAGGTTAGATTTTTGATTTCTCCAACACTACCTTTTTATTCTATTTATCTGTACCATCTTCAACTATTCATTCTAATATTATTGTTACCATTGCCACTTCCATTACAAACAAAATTTATACTTCCTTTAATTAAAAATGAATCCATATATTAGAGACTATGAATATGAACTCATTGCAACCAAAAAAGTTGATAATATGAATGACTATAACAATTTGATTTCATCTGAAGAAAATACAAAATTAAACTTCAATATTCTTCACCAGAACATAAGGAGTATTGCAAAAAATTTAAGTCAACTACAAATATACATTCATGAAATAAAACAGCATTTTCACTGCATTGTACTCACAGAAACATGGAATATCCCAGACATAAATATGTTTAAGCGACATACTGTATAACGAGGGTAACATTAATAAATGCGATGGCGTTGTTATTTACGTAAGAGAGAATATATGCTATAATTATGATATCATTGATATAGGTGTATGTTAATCGATTCAAATCACACTAAAAGTAGACGAAAAAACCATACATCTAACGGGTTTATATCGTCCGCCTTCAACAGATGAACAAATATTCGTCAAAAATCTTCGGGAATACCTCTCTAATGTTTCGAAAGTCAATGGTGACTATCACATATTTTTGGGGGATATCAACTTGAACATTCTAGATGAAGATGACATAATTACTGAATATCTACATAGCTTTTACAGCCATTACAGATCATTACACTACAATCGTTAAACTCCCCTCCAAAAATGACGAGGACTATGAGACTTCAGATGCAAAATACTGTAAATACACTGATTATTCATCCTTAAAAACAGAATTAACCCTCTATGATTGGTCTAATATTATCTCACTAAATATCGACGAAAGTTTTGCACGTTTCCTAGAATTGCTGAAGAATCTCATCGCAAAACACACAAAAACATCAAAAGTTAAACACATAAACATCAAACGGAAGCAATGGATCACATGAGGATTGTTAAACTCCATAAATACCAGAGATAGCTTATTCAAAAAAGCTCGAAAAGAGCCAAATAACCTAATGTTGACAACACAATACAGAAATTATCGAAACATATCTTATAAAGAATTCAAAAATCAATTTCTATAAGAGTTGTCTGGATAGATCACAAAGTAACACCAAGGCGCTATTGGAAACGGTGAAGGATATTTCTGGGAAAAATAAAACTATCAGGATTTAAACAATAAAAAATGAAACAGGTGGTCTTACCTATGATAAAAAGGAGATTGCAGATTGTTTCAATAATCACTATTTCTCTATTGGGTAAAAAAAATTCAAAAACCTGTGAATTCTCCCCTGAGGAAAGCATCTTTTATGCACTCTATATTTTTGGAACTTACAACAGAGGGGAGATAATTGAAGCAATATCATCTCTCAAAATGAACAAAACTCCCGTTATCGATGAAATTAGAGCTGAAACTTTGAAAGAGATAAAAACAGAAATAGCTTTTCCTCTGAACAACATTTTTAATCGAATAATAGAAACAGGAAAATTTCCCAAAGAACTCAATTATTATTATTATTAAATCAATTTTCAAAAAAGTAGACAGACATGAAATTCTAAACTACAGACCAATTACGCACTTTCAAACATAGCTAAAACATTAGAAAAAATAATCAAAAAAAGAATGGTCTCTTACCTTAACAAGCATAATTTCATTTCAAACAATCAGTATGGATTCAGAGAAGGGATTTCTACTCAAGATGCTATTATTTTTCTCACCTCCAAAATATCAGAAAATCTAGAAAAGAGTAAACCAAGTCTGTATGTTTTCTTGGATCTTGCTAAGGGCTTCGACACTGTGAACCACTCACAGCTGTTGATAAGCTTGCAAAATATGGGTTGCAGGGGAAGCACATTGAATCTCATGGAGAGTTACCTTTAAAACAGAGACCAATACGTGAAAATTGGTAACGTCGTTAGTGAAAAAAGGATTGTGGAGTACCGCAAGGAACAGTTTTGGGGCCAATTCTCTTTACAATATATATCAATGATATATTGCGCCACGATACTTGTGGCAGCATTGTTTGCTACGCTGACGATACAGCAGTATTGTACAGTGCTGATAGCTGGAATGACCTCAAAGCTAAAGCAGAGGAAGACATGGGTAAACTCTTTAAATATTTCGCAGATAAAATTCTATCAATAAACTACGAAAAAACATTATTTTTACCATTCTCTTGCTATGCCAACTCACTACCTCAATATGATACATTGAGTATCGGGAACAACATATTAATTCGATCAGTAGAAAAAATCAAGTATTTAGGATTAGTGATAGATAGACACCTGAGATGGAACTATTATATTGACCAAGTGACTAGAACATTGTGGAGCATTCTTTATAGATCCAGGTATTTACGAAATATATTAGATACCTCGCGAATGAAAACAATCTATTGTGCAATTGTGGAGTCTCGTCTTGCATATGGTATAGTGGGCTGATGTGGAGTAGCAATATCGCATTTGAAAAAATTAGACGTATTACAGAAAAAAAATCTAAAAATTCTTCTAGGAAAACCATCATAATACTCATCGGTAGCACTTTTCAAAGAATCAAAATTGCTAGATCTCAGGCAACTTTACTTCCTAAGAACTGTTGTGAAACAACATAAAAACTGAACAAAATTGAACTATGTGAATCATAGGCATAATACAAGACTTAAAGCCAATGCACAACTGAGCACAATATGCTCAACCAAAACAATCGTTCAGAGAACATATAATCATCTTGCAAACCGTCTCTACAATTGCTTACCTCTGGAAATCAGACTTGCAACGACAATTTTTTCATTCAAACAATATGTCAAATGTTTCATTTCAGAGATAGATAGAGTCTCTATACATCGATTAATTGACCCCTCTATCTCATGAAACATACTATGTAATTGAGATAACATTATTCAGTTGTTCACTGTACTGACATAGAGAAAGCGAGTTCATGTTCATATCCCTTATATTGCTTTTATGTTCCTTTAACCCCATTATTTATTCAATAAACATACACGATGAGTGAACACCCACGCCCAGGCAATGCCTTAGTGGGTGTTTATTCATTATTGGAAGAATAGAGTATATTGTTGTATTGACGTTTTGTTCTTTATTTATATTGTTATTTATTTATTTATTATTAACATTAAATTGATTAAGTAATATCATTCTGCCTCGATTTAATTATATTTGACGACTCAATATCCTAACTGCTTTAATTAACGCAAAGTTTAGAAATAAACAGATCAATTACTCTCATTTATTAACTGTGCTCTATGTTGATTATATTGAATGCATTCTGTACTTTTCTCTTTTTTTATTATTATATTTTATATTTTGTGTTTCATATTTTGGGTTTTATATTTCACATTTTATATTTCATGTCTTATATTGTATGTTCTGTATTTTATACATTGTATTTCATATTTTTGTATGCATGTCTTATATCATAATATATATTGTTTACGACAGCTTCTGTGTAGTTACCATGTTTATTTGCATTTGTTAAAATATGTATTGTATTTACTACTTTTTTTGTGAATAAACATTATATTATACTTGTTCACCTTGCAATTGCACATATTAAAGTTTGAGTATACGGAAATCTTCTATTGCTCGAACTACTGGTTGGAAATAAAATTTGCAGAAATGGAGATAAGTTATAGAATTAAGATAAAAATAGATAAAATTAAACATACGTCTATTAGAAATAAGGAAAGAGTTGTATTTTCTGTGTAATATTTGTATTTGTTTGTATTATAGTTACCATGCTATTATTGTGAATAAAAATGATTATAAAAATAGTGTTGTGTTTCTGTTTTCATTGGGTTTGCTATGTTAGGACTTCTTAGGATGGAAGGATACTTTTTATGGTTGAGAGAAGAGATGGGGATCGTGGAAACTGCTTCGTTGAAAGTGAAGTAATGTTGTTTTCTATACCTATAGGACTTACTCCTCCCCATTTTTCTTAATATACATGACGTTATCAACTGATTCAGTGGGGGGGTGACGTCATCAGCATACAAGGCAGAAGGTGGATGACATGAGCACCCGGCATAAGATTGCTGATGGCTGCCTCATGATCGACGCATGCTCAAATCGAATTGAGCCAAAAATGACCACGATGGACCTTGGCAATTTCCCATGTTATTTTACATAAGGAATGAGCTAGAATCAGTGCTACTCCTTTACTATTACGTCATCCCCAAACATATTCTTGACCAATAATAACCCCATCAATTCCACACAGCCGTTTTGCCGCTTATCTAATACAATAATAACATATAATGCTTTCTTTGATATGATCTTTATTACGACTACATCCTGTATACGCAATTACGTCGTACCCCGTATACGTCATATCCTGTTTACGTCATTACGGCATACCCTGTACACGTCATTACGTCTTACCCCATATACGTCGCCCTTCGTTCGATTCTTTCGGGAATGTTTCCGATCTCCCTATCTTCTCTACCAAAGTGTGTATCGCCTCATGTAGCTCAGTGGTTCCCAACCTTTTCTGGACCACCGCCCCCTATAGAAGGGAAAAAAATTTCAACCCCCCTCCCCCCCCAGTCGCTGGTTAGTCCAAAGTAGTTAACTTTATTTGAATCATCTGTACCGTCCCAATCCGTCCCAATTTCAGTTAATGTCTAAATTTCATTTTAGAGGAATGATGAAGTAGAAATTTATTGAACGACTACCAAATGTACAATAAAATTGTTTATTAAACTTTTAAATATAAACACAGAATCAATAAGAAATACAATCACAATAGAAATAAGAAATGCAATACAATAAGAAATACAAAATTAATAATAAAGAAAAAATCAATGAGACTGTTGAGGCTGGTGGAGTGTTACCAGTTTGTTAATATCGGGTTCCAATTTCGTTAACATCAATCGCAGATCGCCACGTTCAGTTATGTGTAGTCTGTTCCTCTTCTTTGATAGCAAATCAGTTACTGCACTGAATGCACGCTCAGCCATATAGGACGAAGGAAATGCAAATAACAACTTCTGTACTATTGTTCACAATCCAGGATAGAGAACTGGTATTGGTTTTTGAAGCCAGAACTCTTGATATCCACGTTTGAATTTTACTTTCAGTTCTTCGTTAGTTGTGAGTTCTAATAGCTCCTCTTCCAAATTTCATGAGCCTTCAGTATCTGTGTTTGCGAAAGGATCTATAACTCAACTTGGTATGCCCATGTTTAAAATATCTTGGAAACGCTCTGTAAAATCAACATGAAGAACTTCCATGTGGTGATAATGTTGATAATGTGGGAAAATGGTTGTACTCACCTCTACCGAGATTTCTTTTGAATACAAGAAGTTTTCCTGCAAAAGCAGCTATGACGTTTTTAGTTTTAATTAAATTTAAATCATCACCTTGCAATTGTAGATTAACTTGATTAAATACTTTAAACAGGTCCGTCAAATAAGCGATGTCATTTTTTGACGTAATCAGGTTTTCGCGCAATTGTTCGTTTTCCTCAAGAAATTCCAACACTGAGTCAAATAGATTGAAAAAACGATTCAGACAAACACCTTTAGAGAGCCAACGTACTTCTGTGTGCAGCAGCAAGCGATTGTAGTCTTCATCATTTTCATTGCAAAGCTTATGAAACAAACGGTCATTCAATGAATTGCTTCTAATGATATTGGTTGCTTCAATAACGTTATTGAGGGACGCATGCAGACGTTCATTTAATTTTTTTGCAACCAAATGCTGACGATGAATAATACAATGTACAGCGAGTACATTTGGCACTGCTTTTCCCAAATGTTCTATTAAACCCTTATGACGCCCGGTCATTGCTGGAGCACCATCAGTAGCAGCAGACAAAATATTGCTAATAGGAATTTCTTTCTCTTGAAAAAATTCTTGCATGATATCAACCATAGAATGTCCCTTTATATCAGATTCCAAATTCTTAGCAAATAATAACTCTTGATGAATTTTTTCTTCTTTTATAAATCGTACGTATGATAAGAGTAGAGCTTCGTTACTTGGTAGAGTTGATTCATCGAGTTGAATGGAAAATTTGCAAGTCTTTAGGTAATTGCATAATGATATTTCAACGTCATTTGCCATTTCATCTATTCTTGTTTGCACTGAATTATTCCTGAGAGGAATTTTTTTAATGATATCAAATGGTGTCTTATGATGGAGAACAGTTTTTAATATCTCTTCGACTGCCGGCAAAATTAGTTCATCGCCAATGGTGTGTGGTTTTCCTGACTTTGCGATTAACAATGAAACGTTATATGAGGCTCGAGCCCATCATCGTCTCGTTTAGAAGACGATGCAAAAAGGTTTGATATAGTTGGCTGTTTTAAATATTGTTTTTCGAGTTCTTGAAAATAGAATATATCTTTGTTCTTCTTATCAGGATGCATTTTATGTAAATGCTCTTGTAGCCTAGAAGGTTACATAGCTTGATTTGAAAAAACTTTTCGGCAAATTAAACACATAGGTAATGATTTGTTTGTAGAAGGTTCCGCAAATCCATATTTTAAATATTCAATACTGTATTGCCGGCATTTCTTTTTTAATATAGAAGTAGATTCAGCCATTTTTGTAGAGAAATTAAATTCTCAATAGATTTATAGATAGTAATGTTTATAAAATGATACACCACTCACGATTATTTACTACGGCAGAGCTTATGATTCACGACTATATATCGCGGCCAAGCGACTAACTAACAAAAAATTCGTAGAGTTGTTGCTTTTATACGTTTCATTTCGTGCATGATTCAACTTGTCTGTGTGCGAACATGTCGAAACATGTTATTTTGTATGAACATCGCGCGTTCGCTTATCAACGTGCGAGGACAAGTCATATACTTCTATTCTGAACTAAAATAAATTATTAATATTATTATTAATGCTAATTTAAAACTGCCTATTAACCCTTATTAAATCATTTTTATTTCACCATTCCTTTTGACTGGTTATTATTTGCTTCTGAATCCGCTACCGCCCCCGTTGGGAACCAATGATGTAGCTGATTTACTTTATATTTATGAGTTCCACTGCTATGTTATCACTCCATGGAGCTTTGCTATTCTTCAGTTGACCAATTGCTTTTTTATTTCTGTTAGTGATGGTACTTCTACCTGTTGTTCTGCTCCCTGATGTGGTTTCTATATTCTGCTGACTAGAGCATTTATATCCATTAAGTTGTTGACATACTATTGCCAAGTTTGCAGGGTTTCTGTTATGGCTGTTATAAGATAATTGTACTGATTCGTGGCATTTAGCCTTTCTTCGTGTTTTTGATCTCTTGATAAAACGCTCGGCTATTGTTTTTGCTTGTTTCTCCTTCCACGTTTGTTATGATTACATTATAGGCTTCTCTCTTCTTTCTTCTCATGAGTTTTTTTCTTAGTACCCCTCGTATATAACAAAATAAACTCGGTAATTAAAACATTATTTTTAATAACGGTCCTACTTTTTTACTTGACGTATATTAAACGTGCTAAGAATTATCTCTGTAACATAACCCTCACTTTGAGATTAATTTATATTACGTGATATTCAAAACTTGGCCAAAAACGGTATCCGCAGACGAAATTTATGAATCCTAAAGATTGTAAGTAGGTACCTACGCAAGTACCGTATTTCGTCTCTATTGTCTTTCTCCTTCAATTGAAAAGATTGAAAAGAATAATTACTTGATCCACTTTTGCTCGCTGCTCTGACCAATTTAAATTTACTTGAAAGTTTTATGAGGGCCATATACATATATACCGTGTGATTTTTATCTAAACTCGATTAATCTTCGTTATAAGATATTATATAAAATTCATTATGGAGATTTCGTTACTGTACGCCAACAGATCAGATAAGAGACAGTTTTCAAATATATTGGACGAGGGGAAAGGGGAAAAAGCATTGAATCCTGTCTTTTTTCATAATCGATTTTTTTATAAGGGGACATTTATTAATTACATCAGGCGTTTTTGAGGATTTTTTGACCCTCTTTCTCCGCTAGTGAGTTGTCAGGTGATTTTTCTCGACCCCACCCCTAATCTCACCATAATTATAATTTTCATACCTGGCTTAGACAGTGTCGGATTTAGGGTCTATACCAGTGTGCTGTTTCGTAACATTACCCCCTCCTTAAATGGAAGTTCCTTCTGGAACTTTTGTGTAGCCGAGACTGGATGTTTGAATCGGCAACTGGCCCCATTTCTACACGTTCCGATATTATGGAAATAGCAGGGCACCGTTTTCATCGGATACTGATAACGGGGGTTGTAGCTGCAAATTAATATCTGGACACCGGTATCTTGGAAGATAACCTCTACCATGTTCCTGATATGACTCGCCAATCCAACTGGTTACTCGCTATCTTAGGCATAGCCAGTTTCTTCACGCTGGATTCTAACACATGGTCTCGGAGGTGTCGAAGTGCTTCCCACACATCGCGCTAGGTAGATCGATCTTGAAATTAATTTTTAGTTACCACGTAGAAGACGTACCGCGAATTATGTTTCAGTTTCAGTGTCTTGCCAGGGGCTGGAATCTGGTCTTCAAGTTTTTCTAATTGCCCGAACTTATTTCGAAAGACGGTTGCCAACCCTCGTGCGTTCTTGGTACGGGCGGGGATGTTGTATGCCAGTGAATAATCTTCCGGGAGAGTGAACAAATCTTGTTGTTGTTCTGAAGTGACTCCATATCTAGCTTTCCCGGTACCTCCATACGTGCCTATAAATTCCTCGAAGGTAGGGTCAGACACATCTCGAATAAGGTTTACTCCTTCCCCCAGGTCATGGTCTTCTTCGAATGGCGCTAGTCGGTTTTTGTGAACTACTTTTGGTTTTCCGTTGGAGATCTTGCTTATGCGATTTATAACATCATTGATCCTTTTCTTGATTAAGTATGGACCTTCCCAGGATTTTTGTAATTTTGGAGAAAATCCTTTTCTCCTCGTCGGGTTGTGTAACCATACTTCTTTAAAACCGCCTTCTGTGGCCTGCGTGTCGTACGGACTTTTCATTCTGTCGCTGGCAACTTGAAGATTTGTTCGAACTAATTCATGAATATCGTCCAGCCTTCTTCTCAATTGGATCACGTAGTCTTCGCCTGCTAGATCTTCTCCAGGCCGACAGCCAAATTCCAGGTCACAAGGAAGCCTCATTTCACGTCCAAACAGGATTTTCGCCGGTGTTTCACCCGTGGACTCATTGACGGCAGAACGATAAGCCAATGCGAATAGGGGAAGATACTGGTCCCAATCTCTCTAATGGCTGGATACTACTTTGGACAGGTATTTTCCAATAGTCCTGTTCATTCTCTCGACCATTCCATCTGACTATGGATGTAATGCTGTTGTGCTGGTCTTCTTCATTCACAGCTTCTCGCAAATCTCCTGAAATAGATGACTTTCGAAATTTCTTCCCTGGTCGCTGTGGACTTCCAAGGGCACTCCATATCGGCTGATAAATTCTTTCACCAAAACATCTGCTACAGTTGTGGCCTCTTGGTTCGGGATCGCGTAAATTTCCACCCACTTTGTGAAATATTCCATTACAACCAGTATGTATTTGTTACCTTTTTCTGTCGTCGGAAATGGTCCAGCGATATCTAAAGCAATCCTTTGGAAAGGGCTTCCAACATTATACTGTTTCATAGGTGCCTTTCTCTTGCGACGTGGTCCATTACTCGTAGCACAAGTCGTACATTTCTTACACCAGACCTTCACATAATCGGAGCTGTTTATCAAATAAAACCTCTCACGGATTCGCTGGAGGGTTTTCTTCACTCCCAGATGACCTCCCGATGAACTGTCCTGTAACTTCTTTAGTACTTTTGCTACTCTTGTTCTCGGGATAACTAGCTGTCTCCTCATCTCGGAACCATCATCGTTTTCAAGGACTCTTTTCAACAACCCTTCTTCCAAGACAAGGGGGTCCCACTGAGCCCAATACGCCTTGAGTTTCGGTGACAATCTTGACACTTCTTGCCAGGTAGGTCACCGATTTTCTTCCTTTCATTGCCGGATCATCTTCAGGTGAGGATCGTTCTCCTGATCTTCTCTGATCCTGGTAGGTGACCATTCCTCGTTGACTACTGTAATTCTTGAAACTGCAACTTCCTTAGATTTCGACTTGTTGCATTGTGAATAGTCTACAGGGCATGACCGTCTAGGTAAAGAGTTGGCTTTTCGGTGATTCATATCAGCTGGATGTTCACCCCTGTCTGATTTCCCCTGTGACTGGAGTTCTTGAGTTACATGAGTCTTGGGGCGCTTAGATGGACGTGCTGTAGCTCGCCACACTTCCGGCATTTGATCTTCTTCGGCTTCTTATCTGCCATACCTTTCAACAAGTTGACGATCTGGTCAAGTTTGTCATCGTCATCTTCTTCCTGCATGGTCCTACCTTTGCTGTATCCCGAAGCCATCGTGGCTGCTTCATATTCAAGAGCAGCAGTCAATGCATCGACCAATGTTTTAGGATGGGCTAATCGAAGCGTCTTCTCCATATCGTGGTCACATAAGCCGTCAATAAAGGCCTGGATGCCTAACCATTCCATCATGTTCTCTGGTGCTGATGGATAAGCAAATCGAACTAGTCGGGCAACATTCATTTCATACTCTTGAAGGGGTTCGTCACGTTTCCGCCTTCGGTTCTTCAGCTGGAATGTGTACAACTGTTCCAAATGTTCGTGACCATATCGCTTGTCCAACCTCTTCTTCAGCAGCTCGAAGTCATCCATTTCTTCAAGGGGTATCGTCTGAAGTACATCTAAGGCATCTCCCCGAAGCGCGATAGTTAAGTTCACTGCCTTCTCTCTATCTGACCAATTATTCACTCTAGCGGCTGCTTCGAATTGTTTCACATAATTGGTCCACGACATTTTTCCATCGAACGTTGGGGCCTTGACTCGGGTAAAACTGCCAATGTGTTCAAACTTAGGTAGTGTTTCTGGCTTGGAAGGTTTCGTTTGCTCGGTCTTCTTTTCTTCCTCTGGCGTGCCTCGCGTTCTTGAATCGGCAATCTTTTCCTCTAACTCCTTGATTTTCTCGTCTATCGTTGCAAAAATAGGGGCTTGGAAAGGTAAAAAAGGAAAATGCACTTACAGATTGTTCGTCAACTCGATTGCTCTTCTTTCCTGTTCCTTTTTTCGTGATTCCCTGCTCTCGTTGTAAACTCCAAGGTCCCGAATTTCACTACCGACACATTGCGAAAATGTTTTTTTGCTTATTCGAAACCTGCGCGTATCCTACTGACTGCGCCAATTCTATATTAAAACTTGGAACTTGGGTTTTTAAAAACAATTTTACAACTATATTTAGAACTTTATTATACAACGGTCGAACAAAGAATGAATTTTTAGATAATACAAAGTTTTTATAATCTTCCTGTTTTACAAAAAGTCATCGTTTTATTTATATGGTGTCAGCTCTTTCTTTTTATGTAATTCGCTAAAAGGCAATGGATAAAGGGTACTTGCTACAAAGGGACAAACAGAAAGAACCAAATCTAAATCATTCATATTATTGCATTCATACATCAAAAGTAACAATATTACAATATTTTATTTTTCGTTTGGTGCGTTTGAGGAATTCCCATAAAATGCATTTTATGCTAGGTTTGCGAGAGCTTGTGTACAAGACAGAAACTATATTTTGGGGGAAAGTTGTCTTCTTAGATGATGAAAGAGTTATGTACTTGGTGGCTTCTCTATTACATCCACAGTTAAACATCCAATGATTGAGATCATCGAAGCTCCCGTCACACTCACATGTATCTGTGGTAGACATTTTAATTGGAAGGAATGCTACGTTCAGCTAGAGTAGTAAAGGTAAGTGAAGGATATATCTTGCTGTAGGAATTGTTACTGTGGTTTATAAAACCTGCCCATTCAATTCCCCTTTTTGTTTGAGATTTTCTTTCTAAGTGATATTATAACCCCCTTTGATAATTCGTTAATTACAAGATATGGAATATGTGAATGCCCTTAACCCATATAAATCCATATATATGTGATATGAATTATAATAAGATCTACATCTGAGAACAATAAACTCTTGAACGTACGTTAAAAAAATTAAAACTAACCTTGGCCATAGTAATCAAAATTATAATATTAAATTGTTTAGGTATAAACGTTTTCTTTATTTTAATTAGAACCATCCAAACATAAAGAATTTGTGGAAACATGTGTTTAAAAATCACCTCATAGACATCGGTCGAACACAGGCTAAATGTAGTTGTTAGGTCTAAGCCAGACATGACTTCATAGAAGTTAGGCGAATAGATCTTGAGAATGTGAAAAAAAATTAAATAAGAACGGACGTTTTTATCTCCCGAAGCGGGAGTGTGTGTTGGTAGATGTAAGGGTGTAAAAGTCTGGTAACGTTCTGGGAAATTCAAAATTTCGATCACTCTTTGGATCCTTCTCCAAAATCACACTTTCTGAAAAATGCCAGTCATTTCATGAATATTCGATAAATTTTTGAATACATAAATAAAAAATAATGATATGTTATATCTTTCAATAAAAAAATATCATCGATAATATCCCAGCCTTAACTGTAAATGTATAGATATATAACTAAAAAACCCAACGAAGCAAGTAATTAAATAATTTGTTTTTATGTTGAATATAAATAAAATATTGTTTTACGGTTTATTAATTTGCAACTCGCCATCTATTGCAACTATTTTATCCCGAACCTTCTAGAAGTTAATAGAACTAATTACTGATACTTAGCTTTGGATATAATTAGTTCATCAAGATAGATATTATCTAAACTGTATCTGCTGAATAACTGGGCATGGAGAATAAGAATATAAATTATATTTTAATTTTTTTAATATAATTTAATTAACCGAAACAATTACGCGTGACATGGCATCATATTTCCAGTGCCAGTACATCATATTCATTGTCAAATAATTTGTCATCGTTATTAAGTAGATAACTGAAACTAAGAATTTTCGGTCGTACGAATTCACTCTAGCATAAATTTATCCGGTCTACATGTTTATAAATCGAAACTCAAAAAATGTTTCTAGTATTCTCAGTGGCGTACATTGAATACCAACAATCCGTACATAGGTAGGGTAACAGTTACTGTTGTTGACATCCTGATAGTGATTGACATTGTACACAGAAATAACAATGTAATATGGCTACGGTAGGCACTAGGGTCTCTCTATTTGTGTCTACAAATTTTAGGACGTTTTATTTGGCTAGGTTAGGTTTGATTTCTTTAAGCTGGCGCCATGACGATCCCATCGTTAGTGATTTGGCGGGCGATGTTGCAGCTGTGGTAATAAGTGTAAACGTTCATATTTTGCTAGAGACAGTGACCGTGCATAATTGATAATTTTTTGTGGTTTGACTTTTATGTTTTTAAGAAGTTTTTGTATGTTATATAAGGCTAGAGATCAGTACTTGCTAAATATATTTTCGGGAATAGGCAACCAATGTAGCAGGCACTAAATTCTCAGAAATGTCGCATTAAGGCCCAGTTTCACCAAACTACGATGGATCTTGGATTAATTAAGCTCTACTTAATAGTAAAGCTGACTTCACAATATTTCCCGTTTCACCATGCATCAACCCGTCCGAGATGATCGCGTTTTATCAAATAACGATTAGATCAGCAAACCATTTTGGCAACATTGTGGAATGCAGAAGATTCTATTGTTCTGTGAAGATGTATAGTTCTGTGTCATTTATTGAGATTTGATAACGTAAACAAAACCCTAAATAATATTTTGTGTTTACACCGCTCTGGTTATTTTATTTTTGTAATATTAAACTTAATAAATAAACAATAGTAAATAAACAATGACTGACGTGCAGAAGCTGAAAAAAAGAGACCCAACATTCACAGTGGAGGATAAACAGATCTTAGTAGATATTACAGAAAGTATTCACATATAATTGTGAGAACAAAAAAACTGATAATGAATCTATGAATTCAAAAAATGAATGTTGGGAGAAACAAATAACACAAGAATATAATTCCGAAGCAGCATGTCCAAGAACAACGATTGTGTTGAGACATTGTTGGAAGAACTGAAGGAAGAAAAGTTGCAGCTGATGAGAGACAAGGAATAGTTAAAACAGGTGACAAAATATATCTCTTCTAGGCATAACAGTTGCTTTATATTCAATTTCTTCATTGGAACATTAATCAATTTTAGGTGGAGGTCCAAAAAAAGAGGTTACTGTAGATCCAATCATGTATGAAGTTATTGACATGATTCGTCCTTCTGCAGTAGAATTGAGTAACCCATATGACACTGATGCAGACTTTGACAATGGTAAGTTGTTTCTACTCTCCAAATTCTATGTGAAGTAGTATATTGTCAGAGGAAGTGAATTACTTGATTTTGTTTCAGGTGCAATAATTTTTGAATATGACAATATCTGTGGTACAGAAGTAGAAGTCGTCAATAATCAGGAGAATGGGAGTTCAAGAACTACAAGTTACTTTTCAATTAACATTTTAATTAGAAATCTAATATTCCTAAAATTGGCCAGGAAGCACTTCAGTTCACAATACTTACCTATTATCTTTGTAATATATCATTATACATTTACAGCTGCTGCAGGAGGACATTAATTTAAATGGTGTATTATATTGTGGAATTAACTAGAGACCTTGAGTTTCATTTAAAAACACTAATATGAGCATATTCCACGAAGTAAGGGTCAAGACAGTCAATTTCATTAAACATAAAAGGAGTTGTCCTGTCCCGATGTCCTGGCAGCAGTTTTGCAGGTGGCAAATTTAATGTACCAGCGTTTAGTTTCTTTGCAAAATCTGTATTTTTAAAAACTCCACCATCGGAAATTCGTCCCTGACATCCCACATTCGCATATAAAAATCTATATTTTGCATCTACTACTGCCATAAGGACAATACTGAAAGTGCCCTTGTAATTAAAATATTCACTTCCACTTTTTAAAGGGGCTTGTAGTACGACATGTTTCCCATCAATTGCTCCTAAGCATTGAGGAAAATTCCACAGGTCTTCATAATCCTGAGCAACTTGAAGCCACTCCTCGGGTGAAGCAGGTAACTGAAAAAAAAATAGGTACATATATGAACTTTCCGACTCAAAATTAGCCCAGAAATCACCCATTAAAAAAGTTCATATCATTAATTGACACCCTGTATCCACACACAGTACACCTATTTTATTATTTTGTTTGTTTCAGACACAGGAATTGGAAAATACACAAGAAGACGACACATTACAATCAGAAATTCTTTCTAATGAGGATTCGTCCAACACTCATGTAGAACCATCGCGTGACACAGTGACAAATGTTTTATCACCAAGACAGGAAACCTCTTCTGATTATCAATGTTATGAATCACAGTCATCTCGTGACACCGTGAGGCAGTTGGTACCACCATGAAAAAAAAACATTGGGGAAGCGCTCCGCTCCCTCTGATCCTCAAATTGATGAAGCTTTTAAAGCAATAAAAGCATTAACAGAAAACCGAGCAAAAAGGGGACAGCTTTGACGTATATGGCGAACACGTAGCAAATAAATTAAGAACGTATAATGCTTTGATTCGAGCTAACGTAGAACATAAAATTAATTGCCTTCTGCATGATGCTGACATGCAAATGCTCTACCAATCGCAAGGACAATTTAATCAAAGGACAACTGTATCCACTGCAAGTTCCTCATCCTATCCATCACCAGTCCCGTCTCCATACTCGTCAGAAAGCCTTCAACATGCTGTCTTAGAGCCGCAGGAACCCAACTTTATTGACGCTCTACTTGTATCTCAAGAACAAAAGGGAGATAACTTTACAGAATTGTAAAAAAACTATGTTATCTACACACTAATTTAAATAAATAATAAGAAAAGATTTTGATTTTTTTTACCTGTATCTGATCCATCAAAGCTTGTATTAGCGCTTCGCATACTTCCGGAACTATAGTACCAATTAACTGCTTCGATATACGAAAAAGGTACATTAGACTGACATACGAATCTCCTGTGGCTAAAAACCGTAAAGTTACCAGTAATCTTGTCTTGACACATACTGGTTCTCGGTAGTTCGTATGTTTTTTGCAATTTTAGGACCAATCATTACAATTAGTTTTTCAAATGTAGTTGTATCCATTCGAGAGAAGTTATTGAACAACATGTTGTCCTCCATTCTTAATTCTGGTAAAAACTGTCGTTCTCTGTTAGCGTATATACGTCTTTGCCACCACCTTCGCTTTTTACGGCCTCTTCGTGATACTTTTATTTTTATAAATAAGAACGCACACCAGGCGAGTAGAGCATCTTCTTCGTCGCTCATAGCACCGACTAAACGAACACTGGACAAACACCGGGGAAACTAGGTAGGTCGATGTTGGCGAACAGTTTGCCGAAAATGTTTTCTCTCCACGGAAACAAGTTTGCCAACAGCTGCCTAACTGTTGTTCAACTGTTGCACAACAATGTTTGCTTGGTCTGTTCCCACCTTTACATAAAAATATATAACAGGGGAGGAATGATTTTTATATAAAACGTTTATATATTTTTTATGTAGTATTTGTGTAACAAAATCTATATAAACTTTGTTATATATTCTCAATATTTATATTATAAAATGTTTTATATATTGGATATATTTAATTCTATATGTATTCAAGATGTAATTTCTGCTACATAAATATGAACATTTTTTGATATATATTTATTACGTAAATTTTGTTACATAAATTTATTTATATATTTCATATGTATTTCTTACGAACCTCGTGTAATGTCTTTCTAAAGAAAAAGAAGAAAGCTCTTCAATGCTATAACCTTTAAATTGTCACGAGTCGATCTACCCACATACCTACAAGTATAATAACGTTTTAAAAGGTTTTTCTTTAGTTTCGCCTGTGTGTTTGTTTTTAGTTTTGTTTGTAGAGGAATGGAGAACACATCATGTAAGTGTTATTATTATTATTTTCAACAGGCAAGGGGCATCGCCTATGAAGCCGTTCATTCAACTGTCGTTTACAAAATCTTATTTAACAAACGTATTAAAAAGGTTAACTATATTAAAATATACAATGAAGTAAACAATTACAAATCACGTTATACCTGTCTTACTAAAGTACTTTTCAAGATAATATTTTCGTTTTAACTTACGACTTAGACATGATTTGACAATAATTCCCTATGTAGGGAGTCGTTATTCCGAAGCAAATACCGCCGCCCAGGTATGCACTTAGGGATCAAGTAGATTTTGTAATAATATCAAATAAAATAAACATCCTTAATCCTCTGACCACAGGTAGTAAGTCAAGGCAAAATATCTTGAAATGGATTAATTAACACTTATCTGTTGAAAGTTATTTATATTCGAATATTTATCAATAGGACAGAAAAACGGTACGTAGTACAATCTTACAATGGTGTCAGTGAACCCCGAAATACATAATATAGAGGCATCTCACTCATGGTTAGGACATAGAGATAACTACAAAATAAGGAACTTAAAATTAAGTTGTTTCAAGGTATTGTTACTATATGATTTTCTAATATAATATAATTAATATATACCTACATTTTTAGAAACTTTGCTGACACAGTTTAATATGACATTCACTGATTTTGATCAATTCACCTTGGTGTGGATAAGGCTTAGTAAAGAGACTCCAGAGGGAAAAGAAGGGCGAAACTGTAACCCTTCAAAACAATGGATAATATCCCTTAATATTGCCCACTCGCTTACAAGTGGACCTCGAAAAGTCTTCTAAGAGAATATTTTCCATGGTTAATTATTGTTTTGTTTTTGAATATTCATTTGTTTTGCATTATTATTTTATCATTTAGTTTTTGAATATCCTTAGTTTTGCAATATTTTTTTTTTCATTAGGTGTTTTGTTTTTAGTTTCTCTTTTTTATGTTAATAAAATAAATGTACTTATATGCATCTATTTGTTGTTTTTTTAGTAACTAAGTACCAGCTACTAAATTCCAAAGATAGATAAATACCATTTACAATATATAAGTATTAAATTGTATTAAGTTGCTTTAAGTTTGAAATATTCATAAGGTAGGTATTGAATAATATAGTAACAATAGTTCCTTAATCTTTTGGCCATCAACACTACTAAAAATATTGTATTTCATTTCATCTATGAAAAATAATGTTTTAATAGATTTTTCTGAATTTATTATAAATTAAGAATTTCGCTGAATTTTTTCATAGGTCCAATGAAATAAAATATTTTAGGTAAGGGGCGAGGAAAAAGTAAAATTAGGTAACTTTTGTATATAATTTATAATACGTATTTCTTATATCATTATGGTTCCCTTGCTGTGACGGCCTTTGTCTGTATTCAATACATAAATATTATCTAGTTGTGACTTCAGTTTTATATAACTGTGACTTTTATATTTCAAGAAATATGTAACATATAAGTATTCAATATGTTTTTGTGTTTGCTGGGTATCGTCTTCGAAGGCAAGATCATAAATTCTTCGAAATGCCGTAATGAACAATATATCACAAATATTCAAAAATATCTATCTAATCGGACTTCACACAGATAACCCACCAAAATTGGCATATTTGTACTAAATCGCGATCAGTTGATTTAATCCCGCTTTTGACCATGGTGAAACGTTTCAATATGTTAATCGTGATTACACGCTCCACTTAAGAGATAAATCGGGATTTAAACTATTGGTGAAACTGGGCCTAAACCGACAACAATTGTGTCCAGCTATGATTCTACATATGTAGAATCACACCCAGACTACAATTATTGTCGGTTTAATACAATATTTCTGAGAATTTAGTGTCAACTATTTTGGAACTGAACTATATCTAACAGCACGCCATAAAACACGATAACGCGAGAGTACTGAGAGCAAATACCACAGTCCTGATTGTTCACCGATCTTGACTGTTATTACACATTAACAAACAGAAAATATGAACGAACTGGTCGGTGCCCAGATCGTTCGAAAATCCTTCCGTTGTTAATATTATAGCAGAAACTGAGGGGTGAATATAACGAAAAATTCTTGAAATTATTTCCTGAATGAGAAATTGTTGATTCGCCGCCTATGTTCAGACTCTTAACTGTATCAAGCCACAAATATGATTGCGTTAAATTACAGTGAAGCAAATACACGAATATTTAAAGTGGAATAAGCAAAAAATTTGCATGCGACTACTGTTTTTTTTTCGCGTAACCTCTTGTCGCACATTTCTTTTGTTTTTTTTCTTGTACCTACTGAATAGTTGAAAAACTGGGTCGGAGTCATATTCTTTGTTTTATGAAATTTAGACTGATGGTAACACAGATGTTCCCAAACGATCTTTCCGTGGATTAAAATTATACGTTCACAAGAAAAATATTAAGAATAGATAACCATAAATTTATACGGTACGTTTTATAGAGATTAACTAAATCAAAGTAGTAAATGTCTTTTAGACAGTAGCGTCTGTAGCGTTGCTACCGGGGGAATAAGGGGTTTAATTATCGGAAACAAATTATGATGCTGTCGAAGTACCTGAAGGTAAAAAGTATCTAAATTCAGTTTCACTTATCACTCCAAAATTAATCATCAAAGCGGGGGACTAAAATGAACAGAAAGTTACTATACCTCAACTCAATAAAAAGTATGTTAGGCTAGGGCCAGCCTGCAACCATGTATGGCCGACCCAATTGGTCAACTTGTTTGGCAGACTTTGTGGTCACAATTGTAGTGTTTATGTATTTATGTGCGATATTATTCATTCGTTTGTAAACATTGATTAAGTGCCGATGTTATCAAAAAAAACATTGCCGACAAGAGTACGAGTAAATGGGTGGTCTATTTTTATATGGTGAATTTCACATAATCTTTCCAAAGCTTCTTCACCAATTAAGCAAATTTTTTGACTATTTCAGAATGCAACGTGGTACGTTCTTTCATATACTGAAAAGGGTGACAAGCAAAGCAAAGCAATTTCAGAAAATGTATATTTGCAGAAGAGCGGTTGGCGCTAAACCTAAAGTAAGTTTGTGAGTTGTGCATTTTGTTTTGTCGGAGGTAATACCAAAAAAGCTTGTGTTTATCCGATAAACTTTCTAACTGGAAAGATTAGTGGTGGAATTGCTACTTGGTGGAGTCTTAAATTTGCTCTGGATTAAAGTCTATCTAAATCAGTGAATTTTCAGTTTTAAAATTCTAATAAGTGCATCATTGTATTCAGTGAACCTCTGTATGCTCCTGTTGCTAAAGGCAAGTAATAAAATCTAAGATTTGAGCTGTTCCATTGACATTTTTTGTGGGAAACCATTTAAAAAATTTAATAACAACAGATTTGCTGACCAGTTTTTTTTACTGAAATACCGAATTTATTCCACCACGGCAAAAATTTTATTTAAAGTTCTTGAATAAAAGTGAATATAAATTCGAGAAAGTGTACTACCTAACATCATAGTGCACCATTGTGTGTATTTGAGACTCGTAAGTCTCGATAAATCGCACGGGCCAGGACCGTACTCAGGTACACATGACCCGTGCCAAAAGTTTCAAATATTGAATTGAGTCCACCAAAATCGGGGATTTCTGACTACAGGAATCCCCAAACCACAACGATGGATACCAGAATAGAGACATCTAACCAACAAACCGAAAGAAACATGTCATATTCTTCAGTACTTAGTAAACAACAGCCAACAAAATTTCCAGAGAAGAACCAAGCTATAATATTTCCTGAGATTGAAGGAACCAAAATTCAAGAATATCTCCTAGCCTTAGGAATACTCGTCAACCATAAACACATTCTGTTCGCATCTAGAATTTCAAATAATAGAATTTGTATATACCTCGCCAGCCCAGAGTTAGTAACTACTTTTATGAATGACCACGGTGCAATTGGTGTCAACAACCAAATTATACGAGCCAGAAGATTGATAACCCCATCTGAACGTTTGATCCTATCTAACGTGAGCCCAACAATCCCACATTCATATTTAGAGCAAGCCCTACAACAACTTGGCCTCAGCCTATTATCCCCTATATCCTTTCTCTCTCAGAGTCAACATGACCAATCCAGATTTTGCACATATAATGAGTTTCAGAAGGCAAGTCTACATTAATCCTCCTGAATATATTGTTATCCCGGAGTCTATGTTGGTCAACCATGAAAATACCTCTTATCGAATATTCTTATCATTAGATAATCTAACCTGCTTCAAATGCAAACAAAATGGTCATATATCTTCTCAATGTACAACTGAGACACCTGAACATCTAAATGAACCCCCTGCAATGCCCCCTCCCGAAAATCCAGAAGAACCACCAGAGGATACTACAACCTCCCTAATTCCAGAAGATACTACAACCTCCCTAATTCCAGAAGATTCCCCCATCACGCCAGACCAAGACAACCAAACTAATTCATCTAATAAGAGGAACCTCTCAGAAATATTAACTCCTACGGAAGATACACCATCTGACCCATTCCGAAAACCATCGTCGAGTATAAGTAAGAAAAGTCGCCCTGAAACCACAAGTTTCGAAGAACACATGCAACCAACTAAAGCATACATTGATTCAGAAAATTTTGTAATCAACTACAATCAACTCAAAGACTTTTTTGAAAACGTATACGGCTCTAATGACCCTCTGAGTGTGGCGAAACAGTACACAACCGATGTGCATGGTCTAATTCATATGCTGAGTAGTGTGTACCCATATTTTAAAGACAGATGTATCAAAAGTAGGTGTACCAAAATTAAGAAAAAATTATCGAAACAGTTGCTAGCAGAAGTATCGCTAACTTCAGATTCTGAAAGCGACGCATCGTCACAAGAAACACATTAATAATATCAATTTTCGAACTATCCATCATTCAATGGAACCTTAATGGGTTCTTCACACAACAAGAAATGCTAAAACTAATTATCTCCGAAAACAAACCCTCGATCATATGTTTACAGGAGACCCATTTTAAACAAGACTACTCACAAAATCTGAGGAACTATCTTTGTTTCCATAAAAACAGACCAGATCAAAACATAGCAAGCGGTGGCGTCGCTACTTACATACACCAAACTTACGGTGCAATCGAAATCCCTATAACAACCCACCTTGAAGCAGTTGCCATTAAAATTTTGGACCCTAAAGAGATAAATATTTGTAATATCTACATGATCTCTTTCAGCAAATACCCAAACCGAGATTATTATTAGGAGACTTCAATTGCCATAACACCCTATGGGGATGCGACTCCACACATACAAGAGGTCGTATATTAGAACATGTTATCGATGATAACAATATGACGTTACTTAACAACGGAGAAAAAACTCGTTTCAACTCGTTTTCAGGAAACTCCAGTGTTATAGATCTCAGCATTAGCGACCTCTCACTCCACACTCAATTCAATTTTACCATCTTTCTCTATCTATATGGCAGTGACCACTTTCCCATCTTACTCACAAGTTCACAGCATGGTGTAGAAGAACCTATTGTGACAAAAAAATGGAAACTAAAAAGAGCTGACTGGAATCTTTTTGCAAATATTATAGAAACCAAGGTTAGTCACTTCCACATGCGAGATAGTATCGATGAATGTGTTGATGATATTACCATAATCATAACGGATGCAGCCCAACTAGCAATAGGAAAGACAAAGCAACTGAACAACCACACTCCCGTTCCTTGGTGGAATCAAGAATGCGACCAGGCAATAAAATCCTCTAAACACGCTTTCAACAGACTAAAAAGGCACCACACACCAGGAAACCTGATAACTTTTAAGAGTCTGAGGGCAAAAGCTCGATGGATCATGAAAAAAAGTAGAAAAGAATCATGGGCAAGATATGTATCATTCATTAGCAGTTCAACACCACTAAGTACGATCTGGGACAAAGTGAAACGTATTAAATGTAATAAAACAGACCATGGAATCTCACGGATTGAATATCAGGGAAAATCAACTTCCAGTTGTACCGAAATTTCCCAAATTTTCTCAGACATCTATGAAAAGAATTCTAACAGTGCAAACTACACACCCGAATTCCTGAACTACAAAAATAATGAAGAATCTGAAGGTATTGATGTTTTCCAAGATGAAATGAACCCTTTGAATGTACCTATATCCTATGAAGAATTCCTCGAAGCTCTTGTTTCTTTCAAAAACTCCAGCCCAGGACCTGATGATATCCCGTTCATTTTCCTACAAAACATGCCAGATACAGCTAAGCATATTCTCCTGAAAATATTTAATAAGATATGGACAGAAGGGGTCTTTCCTGAGAAGTGGTCAGAGGCAACCATAGTTCCGTTAATAGAACATGGTAAACCAAAGACAGATCCTCAATCATACAGACCAATATCCTTAACTTGTACAATGTGCAAGCTGATGGAAAAAACTGTTAACAATCGACTCACTTGGTTCCTGGAGAAAAACCACCTGCTCACACCAAAACAAAGTGGTTTTAGGAAGGGTAGATCAACATCAGACAATCTAATTAACTTAGAATCATATATTCACGAAGGGTATGCTAACAAACAAAACACCATAGGAATCTTCTTCGATATAAGTGAAGCTTATGACATGACCTGGAGATATAACATTCTTAGAAAGCTGAGCTCCTGGGGTATAAATGGCAATCTTCTAAAATTTGCTGAAAACTTCGTGGGAGAAAGATTCTTCAGAGTTAAAGTTAATGGAACACTTTCCGGGAAAAGAGTGCAACAGAATGGTACCCCTCAAGGTTCGGTTTTGAGCGTCACCCTCTTTCTAATTGCAATAAATGAAGCTGTGAAGAATATCAAACAACCTGAAGAAGCTAGCCTTTATGCTGACGATCTTGTGGTATACTCGTGAGGAAAAAATCTTTCCACAATCCAAAATAACTTGCAGGAGGCAGTGATTTCAATTGAGAGTTGGCTAAAATGCACTGGTTTCAAAATGTGCCCAGAAAAAACTAAGTGCATGTTTTTTACTAAAAAAAGAGATCTAGCACTGCCTAATCTGAAACTATGTGGCCGGAATATCCAAGTGGTGGAACAGATGCGTTACCTAGGAATGATTTTCGACAGAAAGTTAAACTGGAATGCCCATCTTAACCATCTCAGAACATCATGTCAGAGCGGCATCAATCTACTGAGAATTCTGTCAAACCAAAATTGGGGTTCCGACAGACAAACGCTCTTACTTCTCTATCGAGCTCTAGTAAGATCCAAAATCGATTATGGCTCTATAATATATGCCTCAGCAAGTAAATCAGTTCTGAAAATTGTTAACACGGTACACAATACAGCAATACGGCTGGCCCTTGGAGCATACAGGACAACGCCCGCTGAGAGTCTCTACAGTGAAGCTGGGGAGCCATCATTGCAGCTGCGACGACGGCAGCTGAGCTTAGCGTATGCAGCTTTAGTCTCTACTGATAGTCAGCATCCAGTGTATCATAACACCTTTTCAAACCGTTTTCGCAATCTGTATGAAAACCGAAGAAGACTAACATACCCTTTCTATCAGAGGATCAACAAGTTCAGTTCCGAATTGAATGTGAATTTCCCAGTTACTCTTCCCAACAACAACTCAGACACGCCACCTTGGCTAATTGCCTTGCCACCATGCAACCTATACCTCTCCAAATTCAACAAATCTGAAATTATTCCTAGTCTGCTTCACAATCATTTCCTCTCATCAATAAATGAATATTGTGATTGTACTCATATCTACACAGACGCGTCCAAGTCAAACCAAGGAGTAGCATCAGCTTTTTTAAGCCCGAATACATCCAGTGGATTCAAACTACCTCCACAATGCAGCATTTATAGTGGTGAACTTTTTGCAATCCTTCAAGCAATCAAATACGCCGCTCATGAAGATATCCACAATACTTTAATTCTTACAGATTCGTTAAGCTCGTTACAAGGTATACAACTCATTTATTCAGATCATCCCCTGACAAGGCTCATCAAAGAGTATGTTCACACAATTAGGGAAAAATCCAGACGATTGGTCTTCATGTGGGTCCCGTCACATGTTGGGATCTCTGGCAATGAGCGGGTTGATAAAATTGCACGTGAAACCATGAATGAACCAATCTTTCAAAAGCAAGAGGGAGTACCGTATACTGATCTGAAAAAATATATAAAATATGTGGTCTCTAACTACTGGTCATCTGTCTGGGCAGAATCTGGAATGAAAATGAAAAGATGATATCAAACCATGGAGAAACATCCCTAGCCAAAAAAGACACCAAATAATAATCACCCGTTTGCGCACTGGACATACAAAGTATACCCATGAACACTTGCTGAAAGGAGAAGAAGACAAAATCTGTGATATGTGTCAGGTGCCAATGTCAGTTAAACATTTCATGGTCGAGTGTCCGAGGTTCGCGGAACAACGCCGGACGTACAGTATAAGTGCAGATTTAAAATCAACTCTTGGTGTGTACTGTAATTTTGAAAACACAATCGGATTCCTCTCTGAAATAGGTTTAGTCAACAAAATGTAAATTACTAAGCTCGTTACCATGTTGCTTATTACTGATTCCTATCTTTGATATGATGCTATTCAAATATTATTGTATGTTATAGTGACGTTACCAGCCTAAATGTTATTTCATGTTACTGTTATGTTATGTTGCTAATAACCCTAGTGGTGGATGCAACTATTATTTTCTAAATAAAAAAAAAAGTAAGTTTGTATCTTTTTGTTGCATTATATGGTTTTCGTGACCTTACGAAAGAAAAAGGAAAATGCATTTAAAATTCAACAAGTGATCTTTAATGACAACTCTGAAAGCAAAAAGATTTATTAATATAAATAAACCACTATATATACAAACGCAAAAAAAAACATTCTCATGTGAATAAATGAACAAGCTGTTTCATAATCACTCTACGAAAACAGCTGATTGAATTCAATATGGCCGTCAGAGGACAAACAGAGTTGGGTTGTATCATACAAAGTGGTTTATTTTTCGATTTTTGCGAAGAATCGTTTGTGCAATTTTTTTCTTTTTCTTCATAATGAGTGAGTATTTCAAACGATTATCAATGGAGCATCCTGAAGTGGCGAACCAGTATAATCAAAAGTTATAGTCGGAGAGGTGATGACGAATTTTGGGAAGGTTCTTTAGTCCTGGCGGTCATTTAGCGAATTAGCGGTTATTTCGCTACTGCGCAGCATATAACATTTGCAAAAAAAAAATCAAAACAATATACTTTTAGCAACTCGAATTTTTTTTAATCTTTTAATTTATTATTTCTAGAATTCCAAAAAAATCCCTGACGTTTTTGTCGGTTATTAAGGATTGCCAGACGACTTAAAATTTTTTTTTTTAAATTACCAAAAAATATTCTTTAGGCAATCTCAAATTTATACCACGTATTTATTCAGTTATTTCAATAATACCTGCAAATTGCCTGACGATTTTGCGGGTCGTAAACAATTACCAGACGTTAATAAAGTTTGTAAATAACCGAAATAAAAAGTCTTACGCGCATCCGTAAGTGCAACAAGGATAGCTACCGAGGCATGCTGGCAGCTGCCGGGGCCCGAGCTCCTCACGCTGTGATTGCCTATTGAGAAACCTCGTGTTTCCAGCTTACATTCGGCACTGCGTTCATAACAGATATACAGTGTTGGGAACATTACGAGGGAACATAGGTTTTACCTTCAATGTGTTAGAAAGAGACAAAATACATATAAATTCAGTGCATCATTCTTTTTCGCTAACAGGATATCATAAAGTGGAAAACGTGCAATACAAGAAGTTCAAAATACAGATGTGTAATGTGAACAGTTTAGTTTATTATTTGAGAAATAATAAGATTATATGTACTGATAGCTTAATGCAATGAACAATAAAAAAATCAACACTACTTTCGTTTATCCCTTCATGATTAATTTACAAAGAAATAATTCAGTAGTAATAAAATTCACTATATTAGTTCGGTTAGTATTGGAATAAATAACCTAAATAACTGTAACATGCGAAATAAAATTTGTATTAATAATAATATGTGTTTCCAAATATCTCAATTCTCATTTTTCGCTAACAGGATCTCATAAGTGGAAAACCCACAACGCCAGCCTCTTACTATTTGTAGCTTCTGACAGTATTGCCAATTTTCATTGTATATTTATATTAATTGAAAAAATGCATTGTTGTAACCCGAGAACAAGTTATAAGAAGATTTTAATTATGATAATTCAAGAGGTTGTAACAGATCAAGATATAATTAACTCCATCTATTCGTTAAATATTTTATTGTAATGCTGGAAATTGTTCTAGTTTTCAGTTTGAAAGCGGTTAAAACCTTTACTTTTTTTCAGATTTGGCAACGTGAAATTGGTCTCCAAACATCTGCTGTGTTTCGAATGTTAGTAAAAAAAAATTGGTATCTTTATCGTTTGTATGCAAATGAGAACGAATTCTCTGTGTAAACACACACAGTGCAAATTAAAAAAAAAAGGAAAATTAAACTAAAATCGAATTCTAATGCCTACAATTTTTAAATAAAAGTAATATTATGATATGTAATAAATTAAAAAATAAAACTTAATTCTTCAATGAGCTTAAATCAAATGTTCGAACAAATCCCCGTTTTGCGCTAAGCAGTAACCGAGACTGTTATAAAATTCTTGACGAACACGTATGAGCATTTCAGGTGTTATTTGCATACAAATTTGTAAAATGTGTTCCCTTTGTTCATTAAGAGAAGAGGCTCTGTTTTCTTGAAACCGATAAATTCTCGATTTTATATAACCCCAGAAAAAAAAATCGTTGGGAGCCGGATCTGGAGATATCGCAGGCCATCTTATGTTACCATTCGTGGAGATTATCTGATTGGGAAATTGTGTATTTAGAGAGTTTATTGCTAGTCGATAATTATGTGATGCACAACCGTCATGTTGGTACCCGATATCATTGAAGTTGACACCTAATTGTATAAGGGCAGGAGTAATTTGATTTTCCAGCATGTCCAAATATTTCTGTCCGGTTAAATTGCCGTCAATAAAAAATGGTCCAATTAAATGGTCACCTAATATTCCTGCCCAAACATTTAACTTGGGGATATTGAGTCCTATTGTTATAATGTTTGTGTAAATTTGTCCTTGACCAATATCGAATAACGGATGAATTATGTGCACCGTGTATGGGAAAAGTCGATTCATCTGTGAACAAAATATTTTTCGAAAAGTTTGCGTCCAATTGTATTCTTTCCATAATTATTTCACAAAATTCCATTCTACGAAATTGATCGTCTGAAAAAATTTCATGGCTCTTTTTCAGTTTGAAACTACGATAACCATTTTTTTTAATACAGTCCAAATCGTTTTCGGATCAACATCAAAATCCTTTGCTAAATGAGTGGACGATTGTAGGGGATTATTTTTCACACTGGCACAAATTAAAATATCTCTTTCTTCTTTTTCGGGTTTTGTTTGACGTTTTTGTGTACGCGGTCCATGTTTAGTAGGATTGCCACATCCATGCTCTTCAAAATTTTTTATAACCATTGTCGCTTGTTTTTTGCTAATTGGTTGGCCATTTTCGAATGCCACAATAAACAAATTTTCTGCTATTTCTCGATATGAATGACCCTGGTAGTACCATTTTACAATTTGCACTTTATGGTGTACTTGCATACTCATTTTAATAAGATTTGCAAAAGATCGTTACTCATTCGCAAACAAACGTTTAATGAAGTACCCAGATTGTACAGTTGAACATCTTCAAGAGGCGCACGCGCGATTCGTATTCGTCTGGTGTAATAATCTACGCTGGCTTTTAATTCTCTGTCTCATGATTGTCCTCCTCCAACACACTGGTAACTCCATGTGACCATGATAATTTCTTTTTGGACGTGAGAGGATATCGTTTTACGTTGAAAATTATTATGCTTACATTCATTAATTGTACCCTCAATATCGACGAATGTAATTTTTTTTATATTGTGGAATTAACTAGAGACCGTGAGTTTCATTTAAAAACCTTCATGATGAATTTACAAAGGAATAATTCAGTAGTAAGAAACTAATTCACTATATCAGTTCGGGTAGTACACGCTAATATGATTTGAACAATAAATTAAAATCTACCTAATAGGTATTTGAAATAAGTACCACTAAAAAATCACTGGAAAATAGCTAAAAATATTACATTCGTCGATATTGAGGGTACAATTCATGAATGTAAGCATAATAATTTTCATTAACATCATAAGGAATAGTTTTAAAGATCTCAATGTAAACCGCCTCTGTTTCCTACGCTCCTGGTAAAACGATTTCGCTTACAGCTCAAATTCTACTTTTATCTGTCTCCTCTCTTCATTTTCAATCCACGCGTTAGATTGTAGAGTGCCTTTCAAAAATTCCTTTTTATTTGTGAGAGAAAACAGTCACATTTAATTTCAACGTAAAACGATATCCTCTCACGTCCAAAAAGAAATTATCATGGTCACATGGAGTTACCAGTGTGTTGGAGAAGGACAATCATGAGAGAGAGAACTAAAAGCCAGCACAGCACACTGGTATAGTCCCTAAAACCGACTCTGTCTAAGCCAGGTATAGAAGTTAAAGTTTTGGCGGATACGCAGTTATAAAAAAAACTGTTTACGAGTTCAGGACTATCTTATGTAAACAGACTTATCTAGAAATGGCGAGAAAAATTATCTGTGTGTGTAAGCCGCAGCCCAGAATTTACTAGTAAAAATGGCTTTAATATAAATAAGGACCGATCAGCGGAAGAGTTACTTGATAAAAGTGATCTCGTGAAATAAATACACCGAAATAGCAAACAGTAAATATAAGTTAGTTAAGTGTTCATATAAATTAGTTTAAGTGAATATACTGAGTATATATAAATTAAGTGTTAGTGATTAGTTTAGTGTTTTAAATAAATTAGTAAGTAAGCATACCGAGTGTTTGAAATTTATCCCACCCGTAATAAAAACTTTTAATAAATAAGAAAAACATAACATTGGTGTCAGAAGTGGGATAATATAAATAAATATCTACGTAAAAATGGCCAAGAGATTAAGGGACCTGAAAGTGGCGGAATTACGAGCGGAATTGGAAGATCGTGAGTTGGAAACGTCCGGTAAGAAAAGTGAATTAGTAGAAAGACTTAAAGTGGCACTGGAAAATGACGGCTTTGATCCAGAAACAGTTTTATTTAATGACGAGGCTTCCACCTTAATCTCGTTAATTTCTGCTAACATGGACGAGAAGATTTCTGCCATGCAAGAGAACATGGACGAGAAGATTTCTGCCATGCAAGAGAACATGTACGAGAAGATTTCTGCCATGCAAGAGAACATGGACGAGAAGATTTCTGGCATGGAAGAGAAGATTTCATCGAATGTGAAAAACGATATTTCTGCCATTGAATAGAAGATCTCAACTAATGTAAAGAACGATATTTCTGCTATGAAGATCGACATTTCTGTTAATATGGACGAGAAGATTTCTACTTTGAAGAACGATATGTCCGCCGACATCTTATTAATGAAAAACAACATTGCCGCTGACGTTGAAAATGAAATTTCGTCTCTAAAATCTGAAATCGAGAATAAAATGTCAACGATGGACGAGAAAATCGAGAATAAGATTACAATGATAGACGAGAAAATCAAGGAGTTAGAGGAAAAGATTGCCGATTCAAGAACGCGAGGCACGCCAAAGGAAGAAACCTTGCAAGCCAGAAACAGTATCTAAGTTTGAAGACATTGGCAGTTTTACCCGAGTCAAGGCCCCAACGTTCGATGGAAAAATGTCGTGGACCAATTATGTGAAACAATTTGAAGCAGCCGCTAGAGTGAATAATTGGTCCGATAGAGAGAAGGCAGTGAACTTAACCATCGCGCTTCGCGGAGATGCCTTAGATGTACTCCAGACGATACCTTTGGAAGAAACGGATGACTTCGAGCAGCTGAAGAAGAGGTTGGACATGCGTTATGGTCATGAACATCTAGAACATTTGTACCAATCCCAGCTGAAGAACCGAAGGCAGAAACGTGATGAATCCCTTCAAGAATATGAAGTGGACATTGCCCGACTAGTTCGATTTGCTTATCCGTCAGCACCAGAGAACATGATGGAATGTCTGGGCATACAGGCCTTTATTGATGGCTTACGTGACCCCGATATGCAGAGGACGCTTCGTTTAGCCCATCCGAAAACATTAGTCGACGCATTGACAGCTGCCCTTGAATATGAAGCAGCAACGAAGGCTTCAGGATATAACAAAATCAGGACCATCCAAGAAGAAGGTGACGAAGACAGATTTGACCAGTTTGTCAGTTTATTGAAAAATATGATGGACAAGAAACCGAGAAAGATCAGATGCTGGAATTGTGGCGAGCTAGGGCATGTACGTAGTTCATGTAAGCGCCCCAAGACTCCTGCAAACCAAGAACCCCAGTCACAGGAAAACTAGAACGGGTCGGCTACGAGGGGGCAGCACCGACCCATGATCGTTCCAAAGACCCTCTCATACTGATAGCTTCTCTCAGATGTCGCAACGACAGTGTATATGTGGATGGCGAAGTAAATGGCAAGAAATATGCTCTGCTGGTTTACACTGGAGCAACTAGAACCATTATACGACCAGAACTAATAAACTCCAAGAAGAAGCTTTTACCAACGAGACTGCGACTGCGGACCGCCACAGGTGAGAGCGCCAACGTTCACGGTGAGACACAAATCCAATTGGGAATTGGCGCAGAAAAGTTCACGCATACGGTAATCGTAGCTGACATTGAAGAAGACGTGATTCTGGGAATGGACGTAATGAATGTACATGGATTCCAATTAGACTTTAGAAACAGAACCATTAAAGTGGGTTCCGAGGAAGTATTCCTGCATCCATATGAAGGCAGCGCGGTGTTGGCAGCTGTACAGGAAGATACCGTTCTACATGCACGAAGCGAAACCATGATAATAGCACGGCTACAGGGAATCATGGAGGAAGGTACACCGGTTATGATGGAACCAAGGAACCACGACGAGGAGGTTGGCAAAGGAGTACTAATTGGGAAAGGATTGGTTACGTCGGCGAAGGAGATCCCTGTACGATTGATAAACGTGAACGATTACCGAATTACCATCAAGAAGGAAACCAAGATTGGATCCTGCGTACCAGTGACGTCTATAGTTCGTCAGACAACGACCACTGACAATTCTAATGCCAGATTCGAACAGATGTTATCAGTAGCTGGTCAATCTTTGGATCGAGCTGAGAAAAAGAGAATGAGAGAATTTCTCTTGCGGTATCGAGACTTATTCGTACCAAAAGGAGGAAAGACTGGCAGAACATCAGCCGTCAAACACAAAATCGATACGGGTAATGCTAAGCCAATTAGACAATCAGCTCGAAGACTTCCACGAGCGAAGAGAGAGGAAGCTGAAAGAATAATTCGAGAGATGGCAGAAGAAAAAGTAATAGAACCATCTACTAGTCCATGGGTGTCTCCAGTAGTGCTCGTCAAGAAAAAGGATGGAACTACGAGATTCTGCGTGGATTATCGCCAGCTTAACAACGTGACGAAGAAAGACAGCTATCCTCTGCCTCGTATTGACGATACGCTAGACACATTGGCCGGCAGCAAACTGTTTTCCACCTTGGACCTGAAGTCTGGTTATTGGCAAGTGGAAATGGACCCAGAAGATAAAGAGAAGACTGCTTTTACCACCGGATCTGGATTATGGCAATTCAACGTCATGTCATTCGGGCTCTGTAATGCGCCTGCGACATTTGAATGACTTATGGAAAATGTCTTGAGAGGGTTGTCTTGGAAGACATGCCTGGTCTATTTGGACGACATCGTAGTACTGGGGAAGACATTTGACGAACATCTGAAGAATTTGGAAGACGTATTCAAGCGACTCCAAACTGCCCAGCTTATGTTAAACCCGAAGGAATATCAGCTGTTCCAAAACCGAGTCAACTATCTAGGTCATATAGTGAGCAATGAAGGAGTGGCGGTGGATCCAGAGAAAATCGCTTCCATTCAGCAATGGCCGCAACCAACCGACAAACATCAAATCAGAAGTTTCCTTGGACTTTGCACATATTATAGAAGATTTATCAGGAAGTTTGGAGACATTGCTAAGCCTCTAACTCGACTTACAGAAGAAGCAAGAGCTTTCCAATGGGGCGAAGATTGTCAAACGGCTTTTGATACCATGAAGAGGCATTTAACCACGGCGCCGATATTAGGATACCCTTTACCGGAGGGAGACTTTATTCTGGACACTGACGCAAGCAACGTAGGAATTGGTGGAGTGCTCTCACAGATCCAAGGAAGGCAAGAAAGAGTGCTGGGATATTTTAGTAAAGTCCTCTCCAAACCAGAACGAAACTACTGCGTCACAAGAAGAGAACTTTTGGCGGTAGTGAAGTCCGTGGAACACTTTTACCAGTATCTCTATGGTAGGAAGTTTTTAATCCGGACTGATCATGCAGCACTCAAGTGGTTGATGCAGTTCAAGAATCCCGAGGGCCAGATCGCTAGATGGATTGAACGACTTCAAGAGTATGATTTCAACATCGAACATCGAGCTGGTGTGAGTCACCGAAATGCCGACTCCCTGTCCAGACGACCGTGCCCAACAGACTGCTCCCACTGCAACAAGGTGGAATCTAGGGAAGCTGCAGTTTCAAGAACTACTGTAGTCAACGAGGAATGGTCACCCACCAGGATCAGAGAAGATCAGGAGAATGATCCTCACATGAAGATGATCCGGCAATGGAAGAAAGAAAACCGGCGACCTACCTGGCAAGAAGTGTCAAGATTTTCACCGAAACTCAAGGCGTATTTGGCTCAGTGGGACTCCCTTGTCCTGGAAGAAGGGATGCTGAAAAGAATCCTTGAGAACGATGATGGTTCCGAGAAGAGAAGACAGATAGTTATCCCGAGAGCGAGAGTAGCTGAGGTACTGAAGAAGTTACACGACAGTCCATCGGGAGGTCATCTGGGAGTGAAGAAAACCCTTCAGCGAGTCCGTGAAAGGTTTTATTGGATGAACAGCTCCGACGATGTGAAGGACTGGTGTAAGAAATGTACGACTTGTGCTACGAGTAATGGACCACATCGCAAAAGAAAGGCACCCATGAAACAGTACAATGTTGGAAGCCCTTTCGAAAGGATTGCTTTAGATATCGCTGGACCATTTCCGACGACAGAAAATGGTAGCAAGTACATACTGGTTGTAATGGATTATTTCACAAAGTGGGTGGAAATTTACGCTATCCCGAACCAAGAGGCCACAACTGTCGCGGATGTATTGGTGAATGATTTTATCAGCCGATATGGAGTACCCTTGGAAGTCCACAGTGACCAGGGAAGAAATTTTGAAAGCCATCTATTCCAGGAGATTTGCGACAAGCTGGGAATGAAGAAGACCAGGACAACAGCTTTACATCCACAGTCAGATGGAATGGTCGAGAGAATGAACAGGACTATTGGAAAATACCTGTCCAAAGTAGTATCCAGCCATCAGAGAGATTGGGACCAGTATCTTTCCCTATTCGCATTGGCTTATCGATCTGCTGTCAATGAGTCCACGGGTGAAACACCGGCGAAAATCCTGTTTGGACGTGAAATGAGGCTTCCGTGTGACCTGGAATTTGGCTGCCGGCCGGGAGAAGATCTAGCAGGCGAAAACTACGCAATCCAATTGAGAAGAAGGCTGTATGATATTCATGAATTAGTTCGAACAAATCTTCAAGTTGCCAGCGACAGAATGAAAAGTCGGTACGACACGCAGGCCACAGAAGGCGGTTTTAAAGAAGGGGACAAAGTATGGCTACACAACCCGACGAGGAAAAAAGGATTTTCTCCAAAATTACAAAAATCCTGGGAAGGTCCATACTTAATCAAGAAAAGGATCAATGATGTTATATATCGCATAAGCAAGATCCCCAACGGAAAACCAAAAGTAGTTCACCAAAACCGACTAGCGCCATTCGAAGGAGACCATGACATAGAGGAAGGAGTAAACCTTATTCGAGATGTGTCTGACCACACCTTCGATGAATTTATGGGCGCGTATGGAGGTACCGGGAAAGCTAGATATGGATTCACTTCGGAACAACAACAAGATTTGTTCACTCTCCCGGAAGATTATTCACTGGCATACAACATCCCCGCCCGTATCAAGTACGCACGAGGGTTGGCAACCGTCTTTCGAAAGAAGTTCGGGCAATTAGAAAAACTTGAAGACCAGATTCCAGCCCCTGGCAAGACACTGAAACTGAAACATAATTCGCGGTACGTCTTCTACGTGGTAACTAAAGATGAATTTAAAGATCGATCTACCTACCGCGATGTGTGGGAAGCACTTAGTAACCTCCGAGACCATGTGTTAGAATTCAGCGTGAAGAAACTGGCTATGCCTAAGATAGCGAGTAACCAGTTGGATTGGCGAGTTATCAGGAACATGGTAGAGGTTATCTTTAGAGATACCGGTGTCCAGATATTAATTTGCAGCTACAACCCCCGTTATCAGTATCCGATGAAGACGGTGCCCTGCTATTTCCATAAGATCGGAAAGTGTAGAAATGGGACTAGTTGCCGATTCAAACATCCAGTCTCGGCTACACAAAAGTTCCAGGAGGAACTTCCATTTAAGGAGGGGGTAATGTTACGGAACAGCACACTGGTATAGTCCCTAAAACCGACTCTGTCTAAGCCAGGTATAGAAGTTAAAGTTTTGGCGGATACGCAGTTATAAAAAAACTGTTTACGAGTTCAGGACTATCTTATGTAAACAGACTTATCTAGAAATGGCGAGAAAAATTATCTGTGTGTGTAAGCCGCAGCCCAGAATTTACTAGTAAAAATGGCTTTAATATAAATAAGGACCGATCAGCGGAAGAGGGAGTTGATAAAAGTGATCTCGTGAAATAAATACACCGAAATAGCAAACAGTAAATATAAATTAGTTAAGTGTTCATATAAATTAGCTTAAGTGAATATACTGAGTATATATAAATTAAGTGTTAGTGATTAGTTTAGTGTTTTAAATAAATTAGTAAGTAGCCATACCGAGTGTTTGAAATTTATCCCACCCGTAATAAAAACTTTTAATAAATAAGAAAAACATTACACTATTATAACAATTCAAATTGCGTTTTTCCGAAAGACAAGACTGGGCGAAAATTTTCTGAATCATACTTCACTCGAATTTTGCCAAATAATGAAAAAATCAAGCGTGATTGGCTTCTGTACTCGGTATCGAAAAATTCAGTGTTTTGTTTTTGTTGCAGAATATTCAACCTTAACACCGCAAAAGCCCGATTGGCTGATGAAAATAGTTATAATGATTGGCAACATTTGAGTGAACATTTAAATATTCAGGAAAAAAGTAAAATGCATTTCGAAAATCTTAAGACATGGTCTGACTGTTTAACTAGATTTAAAACAACCAATACGATTGATCTAACTCATAAATATTTGTTTTAATGCTGAAATTAAATATTGGCATGCAGTTATTGAGCGAGTATTCATGTTATTCAGTTTTTAGCTAAACAAAATCTGTCCTTTCGCGGTCAAAATTTGAAATTGTTTCAAAATAATAATGGCAATTTCTTAAAATGTGTGGAAATGATTGCCAAATTCGATCCTATAATGGCTGAACATACTAAGAAGGTACAAATGCAAAGCAACAGAATGAATCATTACATTGGCATCCACATTCAAAATGAAATAATTGGAATAATAGGCAATAATTTAAGAGAAAATATTTTATATATGATTAAAAATTCAAAATATTTTTCTATTATTCTTGATTGTACTCCAGACATTGTTACCGTCTTAATTGTTCGGTATCAATTTTTTCTAAGTTTCCTTGGATGGGACCAAGATAGCGATTTTATTGGGAACAATACTGGACGATAAACAATTAAAACGTATGCGAACGGCACTCTTGTTTTGGTTGGAGAGCTAAGGGTCGTGGGTTTATTTGCGGAACGTTAATCAATCGGAAAGGGCGCCAGAAATTTTAATTATCAGGAAAAATTTCAAAAACTGCGATAAACGAGAGAAATTATAAAAAGTGAGGTATTATTGGTATTGTATCTGTGGAGGTTAGGGAAGTACTCACTAAAACGCGTTTTATTAGGTTAACCATTTTATTAACAGGTTTTACCAGCGTCAGTGAACGAAACATCAAAAATATTTACAAGATAGGTTCATGCATAAACTGGTACCGCAAACAAAATTAATATATACATAAACAACAACAAATATACAAATCATATACATGATCAATGTCGCAGAGTTTGCGAACTAAAAAATTAGTTTATAAACGAAATTATTTTCCGTTTATTTAAAAAAGATCTAGAGATCGGGGCTCTAGACGTAAATTGTCAAAAGCTCACTAAAATTTAAACAAAATCGAGAAAGGTATCAAAGGACGGAACGAGTATCAAGAAAACCCACTAAAAGAAAATTCGGGAGAGGTAATGAAAACTGGGGATTCTAGAATCAATCAAGATTCTCCCTAAAATCGGAAAAGTTATCAAAGAACGGGAATTCTAAATTTAAAATATCAGGAAGCCCTAGCGTTTATGTATGCCTGGCGCAACCTGAGATTCCAATCGAGAACTTTCCCTACAAATCGAAGAAAAAGGTATTAAAGGAAATTCGGGAAAGGTATTGAAACTGGGAATTCTAGATTTAAAATATCCGGGATCCCTAGCGTTTATGTATGCCTGGCGAAAACGGAGATTTCAATCAAGAATTGTCCCTACAAATCGAAGAAAAAGGTATTAAAAAGAACGGGACGAATATCAACCAAACTCACTAAAAGGAAATTCGGGAAGGGTATTGAAACTGGGAGTTCTAGATTTCAAATATCCGGGAGCCCTAGCGTTTATGTATGCCTGGCGCAAACGGATATTTCAATCAAGAATTTTCCCTACAAATCGAAAAAGGTAATCAAGAACGGAACTAATATCAGGAAACTTACGAAAAAGGAAAATCGGGAAAGGTATTAAATCAAATGCGATATATAAATGGTTTACCACACTCCAATGTACAAGATATTCCAACTTATTTTAAAATGAAAATCAACTACACAAATATTTTAAATTGATAATTGAAACGACCACATATTTTCGGATTTTTATTACTAAAAGCTCTTACCCTTACAGCGACTAAATTATCGAGAATTTAAAATAAAATCAACTGCGTGAATATTCTAAATTTATAATGGAAAAGACCATTTAGTTTTCGGATTTTTATTACTTAAAAAGCTCTTACCTTCACAGTAACGAAGTTATCGAGAAAAAAAAATTTTACAGTTCTGAAAAACTCAACAAGAAAAATTGGCAAAACAAAGCTAAACAATTTACGGCGGATGATGCACAATTTCTCGCTTCTGCTTCGGTCGGCTGGCACTTCGGTACTCTCTCTTCGATTTTTAAAATCTACCTGCCTTCCAACCTTACGGTTCCACCTCCCTCTCGATTAGTTCGACCTGCGCGCTTCTGCCAATATCTACCTCGTTGCAGTGAGGAGACCAGTACATTCAAATGTTGGGTTTTAAAATCGAAATAAATACTTTACCCAGAAAAAATGATTTCTCCATCGCAACTAGATAGCAAGGAAATAAAAATATCCGAATTTTGAATAACTATTAACCTGCTACAACAATTGGTTCTACCCCGAAACCAGGGGATAAAATAAAATAAAATGTTCACATATACTCGTCGACATAAACTATAAAATGAAAATATACTCGGCGCATAAACAATTAAATGATTTATATACAAAGAAGCGAATATGTGACGGGTGATACATAATATAAATTAAATATATATATAGCGACAAAAAATACAAAATGAAAATACACTCTGTTACACAAAATAACCTTTTAGTAACGAAAAACCTCGTTACACATCAGCAAAATTTCTAGGAATGATCTTCGACTATAAGCTTACCTGGAAAGATGACATAGAGAAGTTGGTCCAAACATGTATGAAGCGGCTTAATATAATGAAAAGCCTAGGAAATATAAATTGGGGATCATACCAAGCAACGCTACTGCTTATATATAAAACGCTCATCAGGTCAAAAATAAATTACGGCTCTATAGCTTATGCATCTGCCAGAAAAACTGTACTTCGCAAACTTGATGTTATCCATAATACAGCATTAAGAATAGCTTCAGGCTCGTTTACAACTTCCCCTAATACCAGCATCCAAAGTCTTCTTGGTGAACCATCATTAAGCTACAGACGCTCTATATTGAGTTTGAATTACGCGGCTGCTATATCCACTAATGCTGAAAAACCAATTTACAGTAACACATTCAACAACAGATATAGGGATCTTTTTGATAAAAAACCGCATCTATCTAAGCCATTTTACGCCAGAGTTAGAGAACTTTTTCAGAAATTTAATTTAGAGCTCCCAGCAATGTTTCCATCCACTGTCGATCATCCAGCTCCGTGGACAATTTCTACCCCTCGCTGCCGTACTAACCTGACTGGGCTTGATAGGGATACAAATCGCTATGAAATCTTCGCAGAACTCAACAGAATACTGCATGACTGCAATGACTCTAACTTAGTCTACACGGATGCTTCGAAATCGGACGCTGGAGTGGGTGCTGCAATAGTGACTACAACTGAATCTTACAGCATAAAATTCTCCCCTCATATTAGCATATTTACGGCAGAACTCTATGCTATCTTTCATGCCCTCAAAGTAATTACCTCCTTTCCAAATCCCAGAACCCTAATTTTAACTGATTCCTTAACTAGCATTCATTCTTTGAAACATCCTTATCCTAAGCACCCAAACTTACAATCAATTAAATCACAGCTTCACAATATCCAGAACGACAAGAAATCTGTCGATTTCATATGGATTCCTGCTCACATTGGCATCAGAGGCAACGATGAAGCGGACCTATGTGCGCGTAACGCAATCGTAAACGTTAATGCCGAACTCATAACAAAGTGCGTGGTGAGTGACTTGAGAACACTTATTCGGGAAAAAGTTCACAACCACTGGCAACAAGACTGGCAGCGATCGCAAGACAAACTTCGCGAATTTGAGTCAACAGTGACGCTGTGGAAGCATTCAACCACAACACGCAGAGCACAAGTGATTGTTACTAGACTAGAATAGAGCATTGCAAATTTACGCATACTTATCTTTTTAATAGAGACAATGCTCCTATATGTGATCTATGTCAAGAACATTTAACAGTGAAACATGTCCTGATTAATTGCACTAAGTTTGACACATACTGGCTAAAATATAGACTACCTACAGATTTAAATATACTCTTAGGTGTAAATTGCCCAGTTGAAAAATTGATGGGATTCTTGAAGGACATTAATTTACTAAACAAAATTTAATATTGTATATTGTTATACACCGCTAATCACCTTTGGTGGAAGCGGATTAGTTTGAATAAAAAAATAATAATTTATAGGAGATCATCAATTTCAGTGTTTTTAGTGTTTGTTTTTTTTGTATTTTTTTGTACTTTGGCGTTGGTTTTTCTATGTATGGGTTTTCTTCGCCCTTTTCTACTGGACCCTTATCAGGAGGGTGGGATTTGCTGAACCCGTAACTACGTGGAAATACAACTATTGTGTAACTATTTATGATTTCGTAAGTATTTTACTGTTTCATTTGATTTAATTTCAAATGAAACAGCGCACCCCAACGAAAACATAAATAAAATTAATAAGCGTCTAACAGAAATAATAAAAGACACGGCTGAAAAATACATGAAACCAAAACAGAAGAAACAAGACAAGCTCTCCCCAAAAACAAAAGAACTCCTAGAAAAAAGAAGAGAACTCATCAGAAAAGGGAAAAGACAAACTTTAGAATACAAGGAGATAAACAAAACGGCCAGAAAATCGGCAAAACAAGACATCACGGAATACCAAGAGAAACAAATAGAAAATATCATTGAACGGAATAGGGGACTGAATATTTTCCATAAAGAAAACAGCTACAAGAAAGAGATCCAAAAGCTATCCGATGAGGAGGGAAATATAGTCGTTCATAGACAAGAAATCATGAGGGTTACCGAGGAATTCTACACAAAACTATACAGCTCACACACGAGATAAAAGGAGGCAGAAAGCGAGGAAAAGAGAAGAATAATGAATGTTGGATCCGAACACCTTCCAGAAATCGAGATCGAGGAAATCAATAGAGCACTGCGACAAACCAAAAACGGAAAAGCAGCAGGAGATGATGGTATACTGCTAGAGATGCTGAAGGAAGGAGGAAAAATTCTAATGAAACAACTAAAATCGCTTTTTAACAAACGCCTGAACGAAGGAACCGTTCCAACAGACTGGGATACCTCCATAGTTATCCTTATTTATAAAAAAGGAGATCCGGCCAGTCTTACCGACCGATAAGTCTTCTCTCACAGATCTATAAGCTATTCATGAAAATAATTACCAATAGATTAGAAAATAAATTCGAGGTATATTTATCGAAAGAACAGGCTGGCTTTAGGAAAAATATGAGTACAATAGAACACATACACACAATCAGAATATTAATAGAGAAAGCCACGGAGTACAACATCACAACATGAATGGCATTTGTTGACTTTAGGAAGGCCTTCGAACGGTGGAATCCTGGGCGGTAATCCGAGCAATGAGAAAAGCCAGAATCGATCAAATATACATCGACATCATAAGCCACATCTACGTAAACTCTAAAATGAAGATCAGGATGCAAACAGATACAAATGAGATAAAGACTGGAAGAGGAGTGAGGCAAGGGAACGTAATATCACCAAAATTATTCACGCTAGTTCTCGAAGATGTATTTCGAAATTTACACTGGGAAGACAGAGGAATAAACATAGCAGGCGAAAAACTGAACAACAAATTTGCAGATGACATCGTCATATTCGCTCAAACCGAGGCAGAACTGATAGGCATGATTCAGGAACTATACCATGAAGCAAATAAGGTTGGACTAGAGATAAACATAAATAAAACCAAATTCATGACAAACGAAGATACAATTACCAATACACTAACCATTGAGAACCAGTTAATCGAAAAAGTAGCGTCGTACATCTATCTAGGCCAAGAAATAACAATTAGTAAGGAATGCCAGAATACAGAGCTCAATAGGAGAATACGGTTAGGATGGGCAGCATATAGCAAACTAAAACAGGTGTTTCAGTCAAAACTACCAATGAAACTAAAAGCAAAAGTATACAATACATGTGTCCTGCCAGTGTCTACATATGCATCGGAAACTTGGGTCTTGACAAAAAAGAACTTGAACAAGCTCAAAACACATCAAAGAGCAATAGAGAGAAAGATAGTTGGAGTAACACTGAAAGACCGAAAAACTAACGAATGGATCAGGAGAACGTCAAAAATCGAAGACATCGAAAGGAGAATAGCCCACTCAAATGTAACTGGGCTGGGCATATTGCTAGAAACAACAACAACTGGAGCAGCAAAGTGACTAGATGGAGACCTTGGGGCGATAGGAGAAGCGTTGGCAGACCTCAACAGCGTTGGTACGACGATATACAACGCACAGCAGGTTTAAATTGGTATCAGGTTGCACAATACAGGGAAACCTGGAGAACATTGAGAGAGGCCTATATCCAACGGATAGAAAACGGCTAGAAGGAAGGAAGGAAGGAAGGAAAGAAGGAAGTATTTTACTATTTGTAACTAGTTTACTATTTCACAACTTTTATGCCATTCCATAATTAATTTTGTAATTAGTATGCTATACCATATAACTATTTTCGCTATTCTCCCGATATCACACATTTCCCACAAATATTATTTCTCACAATATATGCCGTATTTTACAATTAAATCCTGAAAATAAGACAGACGGTACTACTTTACAATCTTTGGTAGTACCCGAGGCATATTGAAGTTTATTGTCGGTCTCAGTTGGCGTAGCGTGGCGGTAGATTTATTTCACTTGTTTTGCAGTAAGTTAACTAATCCAGTTATGCGGATGAAATGCTATTCGGCTAGGTCAAAGGTTACTTATTCAGACTACTTTGTTGTTGCTGTCAGGAAATACATTTCTGTGCTCGACAGACTGTATAAATAATTACACACTTACAAAATTAGAATCAATTCTCGATAAATGTTAATCACTGGTATTACTAGTATAGTAGTAGATGCAAAAAAAACAGTTTTTCCGATTTTTTTCATAAAAGGTAAATGATATTGCAAAAATAGTTGAAATGAAAGTTGTAGATCATAAACTTGTCTACAAAAATGGTTTTTATACTTTTTTTCCTACGATTGATTGTTTCAGAGATATAACCATTTCAAAAACTATAAATTCTGATATGTACTAGGTGTTTAAATCTAATTACATTTATGTGTAAAACAGCAATCCTTCGATAACACAGCTGGCCTCTGATTACAATCGATGTAAGGAAAGGTGCTTCAATAAATACCACTTTTTGATAAAAATAACGAATATATTTCTTATTTTAAAATTGCGAAGGACCGGAGACTCAGTGGTTTACACACTGAGCAACAAATAGTTTGTGGTGGTGTTGTAATTCTATTTTCATCCATTAATTATACGATAAAGATAAATGTTACCTTAAATTCCTTCCGAAGAATGCACAAAAACACTGCAATACGCACTTAATCACTTTCTATTCACTACAAGTGCTATTATGTCTTTCTGTTGGAAATATGGATATAGGTACTACAGGACGGGAAGTTTTAACCACCTCGTGGTTTGGAAAAATATATTAACAGCCCTTACAGAATAAAACAGAACACGTGAGGAAGAGGGACTTGTTAATTCATCACTCTAGGAAGGGTACGGTACTTATCCCCTTGCGTGCGGCATTTTCGCTCGCAAAACGGGTGCTTGCATGCGTAGTCGTTAACTGGGGATAAGCCGGCCAGGTTAGAAGGTTCTGAAAGACTTTAAAATAAGTGGCGTGTTTGCATAATCAAAAAAGAGGGTTTGAAATACAACACTAGGTACGCCTCTTATAAACATCATCAGATATTGATTTGTTTATGCTACTAACTCTCCTCATGGTCAACCACATGATATTAACAGAAAGGGGATTAAATTTCCAATTACGAAATTTTACCCCAAAACCGTTTAAAAACGACAGCATGAGCATACTACTTCATTAGGTGGCGCGGAAAAAATGTGGGCGTTATAAAATACGACTAAACTTTTGAGATCTCGATATTTCTGAATCGGTGATTTGTAGGAGAAAAAGTATCAGAACAATTTTTGTAGACAATTTTATGAACTACAAGTTCTATATAACCTATTTTTGAGATACAATTTACCGCTTATGAAAAAAGTGCAAAAAACAGTTTTTTTTACCTTTGCCATAAAATAACTTTTTGCCCATATTTTTGGAACTTTTAATATTTTATTTATAATAATGGACTTTTTAATTTTTAGCTCTATTTAATGTGATTTGAAATTTTTATTTTGACCGCTTTATATCCAGTTGTGTGATTTAAATTTCTTGCAATTCATTTTCATAACTGAGTCTTCAAGTATACGGGGTGATTCATAACTATTGGGACATAGGCTAAGGATAGATTGTTTAGCCCAAAATATGGCGATAGGACCAAATATACCTCAATAAAATATTGCTGTGGAAAAATATAAAGGGCGTTAAAGTTTAATTTTTTTTTTCGTTTTTTGCTAATAATTTCACTGTATATTTATCGATTGTTATCAAAATTGGCATAGAGGCATAATTTTATACAGGCAATATTATTTTATGTATTATTTGACATTTTGTTACAGGGGGAGCCTCGTGAAGGATTTCTGATAATGAAATTGAGTGGCAACTTTATTTGACGAAACTTTTTAGTGATTTTTATTATAAAATAAGACATAAGCATCATTTCTACGTAAAATTGGTACTCTTGTTCAAACACGATATTCTCATTCGTTTTCGAGAAAAACGCAATTGAAGAGTTCAGAATATCGGAAGGGGATTTCAAGTAACGGGCAATAAAAAAACTTGTATCTTTAGGCTTCTATTTCGACGATAAAACATAATTAAAAACAATGTAACATAAAAAGAGCAAACTCTAATTAAATGTTCTACGTGACCTCCTCCGACTTCTATGCCTTTTCTAATTCTTTTAATAAAGGACTTTCGAACTTCAAAGAACATATTATTATATCCCCTTATAAAGTTAGTCGCATTTTATATTTTCCTCCAGAGTTCGTCTCTCGAGTTAATTGCATTGGCATAAGCTAAGGACTTCGTATGTCCCCAAACATAAAAATCAAGCGGGTTATACTCAGGACTTCTTGGTGCCCATTCAAAATCACTTCCTCTGCCAATCCATCGTTGAGGAAATATGTCATTTAGATGATTTCTAGCAACTAAAGGGAAATGAGGTGGAGCTCCATCCTGCATAAACATTTTGTTTCTTACATCTAGTGACAGATTTCCAAAATATCACTAAAAGTATTTTGCAAAAAAAGAATCTCCATTTAAATTTGGAGGCAGAACATATGGCCCTAGTAGTTGGTCGCCTATAATGCCACACCAAATATTCAATTTAAACTCATGCTGGAAATGTCTTTCTTTCAGAGCATGCGGATTTTTTTCTTCCCAATAATGGCTGCTTCGCCATTTAAATACCCCTCGTCTGGTGAACATCGGTGAACATAATATTCTTAATAAAATTTCGGCCCTCATTATGCTTGTTGAGAATACGATGGCAGAACTGTAACCGTCGTGGGAGATCTCTTGGAAGCAAATTTTGAACAGGAGTGAAGTGATAAGGGTGGAACTTTTCTTTTTTTAGAATTCTAATAATAGATGACTGACTATGGAGCCTATTCTGTAACCCTTCTCTTATAATTTCTTCTTCTTTCGGTGCCGTGCCTGTCTTCAAGCGTGGGCTATCTCCATGAAAATTTGGTTGAACTGTTCTCTATCTGTCGCTGCTCGGAATAGTTGTTCTACTCCCAGTCCGGTCCAGTTTCGAATATTTCGTAGCCACGATAGCTTTTTGCGACCTATCCATCTTCTGCCCTCAACCTTTCCCTGAATGATCAGCCGAGGGATGTGATATTTGTTTCCTCGCATTATATGACCGAAATAACTGACCTTTCTTATTTTTATGGTGTTCAGTTCTCGATCCTTATACATCTGTCTGAGTACCTCTTCATTACTGGTATGTGCAGTCCACGGGATCTTAAGGATTCTCCGATAGCACCACATCTCAAACGCTTCTATTTTATTCATGATGTCAACTTTAAGCGTCCATGTCTCACATCCGTACAAAAAAATGCTCCATACGTAACAGCGGAGTGTTCTTAACCGCGTCTGAACTGTGAGGTTTCTATTCGTGAGAATTGGTTTCCATTTGCTGAATGCCCTACGTGCCATTTCAATCCTCGCTCTTACCTCTTCGTCGCACGTTATGTCATTGTTCAGCCAACTACCCAAATATTTGAAATGGCATACCAGTTCAATGTTGTGTCCGTTGATTGTAATCGGAATTGGTTCTATGTTTATATGTTTATAATTTAACTGTCTTCTAAAATATTTAGAGGAAACTCTTATTCTGCAAGTAAACATTTTAAAGATCCGATAAAATTATTTATTTTAACGGGGTCATCTAAAATGTAGGCTTTAGTAATTGTGCATTTAGAACTACTTTTAGTTTATTGGAATTGATCGTTTTCACTGGATTTTTATTCAAGAATAACATAACCTAAATCATAGAATATTATTCTAGTATATACTCGCGATTTTCGAGGTAACTATTTTTGACGAAAAATTCGTGTTTGATTGATTCTATTAATGTCTAGTAGGTCACCCAGAACCACTAAAATACAAAAGTTGTTTTTGCTTCATTTCATTGAAGAGAATAAAATTATTTTGTGCGGAAAAGTGAACCCTATCTTATTGCCTAAAGTTAATAAATTGTGGGATACACTAACCACCCAATTGAATCAAACCGGACCACCTAAAACAACTCGACAGTGGAAAGATGTAAGTATAAGTTATCTATTTATATCGTATTTTGAATTCCTATTGAACAACTAATGGCAATAAGTAATATTTTAGACATTTAGTGAAATGAAAACTAACGTAAGAAGGCAAGCCAGAGAATTGAAATATGGACAGACAAAGACTGGCGGAGGTGGTGCTGTTAAGCCTCTCACTGATTTTGAGGAGAGGCTTCTAGCTCTAATTTCAGTACTTAATATTGAAGGAGTGGAACTGCCAGAAGCTGGCTGTTCTGAAAATGTTATAGCATACAGAGAGGAAGACAATGAAATATATGAACTGAATGATATTCTTGTGAGGGTAAGTACTTACAAAGTTTAAGTTTAGCCGGCCAGAGCTGAAAGTATTGTAATGTTTTTCTAATTTATTTAAACAATAAACGGGTGGGATAAATTTTAAACACTCGGTATGGCTACTTACTAATTTATTTAAACACTAACTCACTAACACTAATTTATATGTACTTAACTAGTCACTTAAATTTAATTTATATGCACACTAACTTATTAATTTATAACACTTTTATATTCACTTAATTACTGTTTAACTCACTATGGCAAATTATAAACTAAACTCATCCGCTGATCGGTCCTGTATTTATATCAAAAACTTTCTTTACTAGAATATTCGGGATGGGACATGCCTTTCGCGATATTTCTTAAAATGCCTTTCGAGAACATGTTTAAAAAGGACGGTCGCAATAAATCCCAATAGACCTTCTCAGAATTCGGCACGCTCGCCTTTTTCTTAACTCCGTTAACATAAGGTTACAGGGCCGTACTTAGTATCTGCTTCGGTGTGCGAGTTCGTAACAGTATCGTAGATACTTTTCAGCTTTCTTTAAAATATTCTTTTACCTCCAACACTTTTCAAAAGTTATCATTACCGTATCTAAGATAAATATTCTTAGATACTTTGGAAAATATCTACACAATATTTAATCAAAATAAAATTAATTATAGGAACTGGCAAATATTTAAAATACACAAATACTCAAAATGTGGGGAACCTTTCTACAAATCAGTATTCGTCAGATTTCTAATTATCTACCTCACATTATACAATTTCAAACTACCTGCGGGCTTACACTACAATTATTATAAGGCAGATAGTTGTTTTGCCTCTGTACCGATTTTGATAACAATCGATAAATATGCAATGAAATTATTAGCAAAAAACGAAAAAAGAAATTCAACTTTAACGCCCTTTATCTTTCTCCACAGCAATATTTTATTGAGGTATATTTGATCCTATCGCCATATTTTGGTCCAAACAATCTACCCTTATCCTATGTCCCAATAGTTATGAATCACCCTGTATACTTAATTTTGATGATCGTTATTTATACGGAAGTACTGTAGAAGCTGGACATAACTATGCGCCCAACGTTCTCAGATCACTGTTCACCATAACGTGATAAACTCACATATTAAGTTGTGTGCATTTCTACATAGTACGATTTAAAGATGACTTCATAGCGTTAAGTAATTTGTTGAAAAGTATGACTTAATTAAAACTGAGTTACATCCATAGTTAGTTAGAGAAAGCAGGTGTAATTCATTAATTTGTGATGATAGCTATGTTTACGCTGAGTAACTGTTACTCAATCCGAACAGGAAACAATTTGCGATAGCAACAGCTACACCCATGTTATTAAAAGATCAACTATTTTTTTTAAATAAAATATAGTATGAATCAAATAAAGTTTAATGATAGTAAAGGTAGTTAATATTATCGAGATAACATATGTTCATTTTTCTCCTCTCTATATTGTAAACAACCCATTTTAACATTGTTTTGAAGGACAGAAGCAACAATTAAGGGTATCGATTGTCCTTGACGATGGGCGTAAGTTAACTTGCCACCCTTGGGTGGTAAGAATTTATCCCATATAAAAAGTGTATCTTATTTACTTAAGAAATACCCTATATTCATTAAGTTTCAACTACAAACATGGGAGATATCTTCAATTTTATATTTCATCATCTTCCCTGTCAAAACACCTTTCTCTATGAAAAGAGTGAACTTCAACATAGAACATTCACACTATAAGCTTGATGGTGACTTTAATACAGCTGATTTTTCGTGAAAATACGCCAAAAGCATGGTTTCTGAAACTGCAGTAGCAATCTTTATTTGGCACCATTTCTTGAAGTATTGATTCGTTGCTTCATACTTCTTCCTCGATTTTTCTGGCTGCAACGATTGACAACCGATATTTGCCGATTCTTCTATATCTATTTGGCTATTATGCAAATCAATAATTTCAATTTCTCTAAATTTTCGATAATAAACTGTCAGCTTGACGTTGTTGATAAAATAAAAATGCTTATGACGTTATATAAATCGGTCAGAGCTGTCTTCATAATTTCATGCGAAAAGTATCGAATTAAATTAATAAAAATCCAAGAATAAATTATGCGGGGAGAAGAAATAGTATATTATTCAACAAGCATATAATAATGGACATTACTCACGAAGGTACGTTTATGTCTCGAGCCGCAGACCAAAACTTGATGAAGAAGTTAATAAATAAAGATTAGAACTTAATGAGGGCTTTGATCCTGAAAACTCCATTCCTAATAAAATACCTAAAATAACATTAAAATCTAAAGAAACCTATATAGAACTTGTACAAAATAAAGAAACAGGTTAAACTATCACTAAAATAGATAAATCTGTCACCGAAACAGATAACGAATACAATAGTATATTTTCGCCAGATGAACATATCAATAATAACGATTTAAGGCAAAGAGAAAAAATTAAAACCCTTCCTTCTAAATCATACAACGAAACATCATGTATAAATGATTATATTTTGTGTGCACAATCACTTATTTGGACAATTCTCGAATCATTCAGTGAAATAACATATAGAGGTGACAATATTCAATAGGAGCAAGCAATAAAGGAAGAAATAAATTCTTCATTAAGTAATAAAACATGGACTATAGTCGATAAACCTGTCGACAAAAAATGTAGTTGATTATAAGTGGTTCTTTACTATTAAAAATTACGCTTTCTTGTAATTCACAGAGATACAAAGCTCGATTAGCAGCCAGAGGTTTCTGTCAAATATATTTACTAGATTACGATAAAACTTTTGCACCAGTGGCTCGAATTTCAACATTTAGATTTTTAATCATTTTAGATAATCAGTATAACTTATTGCTACATCAAATGGATTTTAAAACAGCTTATCTTAAGGGCATTTTAAAAGAAGAAATTTATATGCGTATATCCGATGGGTTTCAAGCTAAAGAAAACAAAATCTGTAAATTGAATAAATCATTATATATGTTTGAAGCAGGTCGCCCGAATGTGTTTTGACGATATGTTACTAAAACATGGCTTTAAAAATTCGTCGGTAGACCATTGTTTATAATTCTTGGATAAAGGTCACATTAGTAATAATATCTATGCAGTACGAAATATTTCAGATCCTATATGAGACCCACCTAGAAATTGGATATGGTGGAAGGAAACGGATGGAGAAAGAGTTGAATTTGCGCTATAAAAATATTACAAGAGAAATGATTGTCATTTATTTAAACTTATGTGACAATTGTGAGAAAAAAATGCAACGTTCCGAAGAAAGTGTTAGTAGTCAAACCTATTCTTAGCAGCGAAATGAATGCATGATGTCAAGTCGACTTAATTGAAATGCGGACCCAAGGAAATGGTCCATATAAATTTATATTGGTATACCAAGACCATTTTACGAAATTCGTTCAGCTGCGTCCGCTCAAGATCAAAAAGGCCGAAGAAGTGGCATATGTACTCCTTGACATTTTTACAATATTCGGTGCACCTAGCATTCTTCAAAGCAATAATGGCAAAGAGTTTGCGAATAAAACTGTCCAGGAAGCTTGCAGCATGTGGCCCAAATTAAAAATTGTACATGGTAAACCGAGGCATTCTCAAAGTCAAGGGTCGATAGAGAGAGCCAACCGAGATATAGAGAATATCCTCAGTACGTGGTTGGAAGATAAAAACATCAATAAATGGCCCGAAGGAGTAGATATACTATGACAGTTCTGGAGCACTTGCAAGGTCATCAATGGAACCTCGAATGGGGGTAACCTAACATAGCAACCCCCACCTAAAACTTGTGTAGCGGAAGTAAACCCCACGAAAACTGTCGTGTGACATCACCTACGTCATCTGTCAACAGTCATCCATATTTTGTTCTATGACGTCACCCACGCCATCTGTCAACTGTCACATATACCATCTGTCATATGTGCAAATGTGTAATCGATCTTGTGTTCTGTGATGTGCGTTTTCTCTCATGTCATCCATTTCTTTCTATGTCAACATCTATTTTGTATATAGTGTGTGACGTAATTATTGTGATGTAAGCATCGACAGTTTTCGTGGGGTTTACTTCCGCTACACAAGTTTTAGGTTACCCCCATTCGAGGTTCCATTGATGACCTTGAAAGTGCTCCAGAACTGTCATAGTATATCTACTCGAAGGATTAAGGTTCGTTCAATTAATGAAAAACAGAGCGCATCACACAGGCATTAACTGTACTCCATATGAAGCTATGTTTGGGACGAAGTTAAAAGTAGGACTCAAAAGTTCTTCTATACCAAATGAGGCCTTGGTTGATATTAATTCAGAAGAAGAATTAGAAAAACTCTTATCCACCGCGGGTTGGAAATTTGAGGGTTTTTTCTTGGAGCTTATGAGTTATATTCTATAGTCGTTATGTATATCTTGGGCATTTTTGGTTTTTAATTAATTAAAACAAGTGAGGTGTTCTTCATAAATTATAAAGCTCCATCATGGTAATTAATTTTGTACACTCTTGTTTTTGTTTAAAATTGTACAATAACGATACATTTAAAACACATTCAACACACACTACGTATACGTTCACGAAAGTACTATATATATAGGGCCCCTTCATCTATAGCCGCCCCAGGCCCACAACTATGTCAGTACGCCACAGCATACTGGGCATTTTTCAAACTGCGCGGACACTTTTTACAATGTCCATAACATATAATACTAGGCAAAAATATGAAAAATTTATTGAGAACAACAAAATTTAACGATTAAAATTAACTACTGCATTATAGCAATTTGTTAAATTAATGTTAGACATAGACGTCGAAATGTTCCATTAATCTGGTTGTTTCTTTATAAATTTTCGGTTTCTTGTGCTTCACTTATAACTTTTATCATTGACACATTCAGTAGCAAATATTTATTCATTATTCGCCTCTTGTGAACATTAAATTTAGTATCAGATTCTGATCCTATGAATAAAATTATTAATGGTACTTCGTTAAAACCTTCGGAAAGATAATTAATGTTTATCTGCTATCAGCAGTTTTTTTTTACTGCTGGCTGTCACGTTAACCTACATTATCAGTTATTCTGAATAATTTAAAATCGAAATTGAGTCGGCCCCTTTTTCGTTCAATTTGCACTAATCATAAATTTTGCATTACGCCTAACTAGTTCCTATAACATACTAAGTATGTAGGCCGTTTTCAACCGGCAAAATAAACGAGTATAAACAATCAACCGCATCTAAGCATGCCAAGAGGCTGGAAATTGCAAAAGGAAAAATGATCCCTGTACACATGTGACTAGTTTTGGCGAAGGTGCTGATATATATTCACATTCTAACACTATGTTTTGATCAGGAAATTGTAAGAAGTGAAGTAAGATTGTTACAGGTCGATTTTTATTTTCAACTCATGGATAAATTGAGTTGGCGTAATTGTAATGAATGTGTAACGTTTACAATAAGATCAGATCGCACTCTTCGAGTTCTTTTTTCGTATTTTAATGGTACACTTAATACGTGCCTTAGGCTAGGTAACTCGAACACTTTGAATAATTGTGTCAATGCGATTTCAGTTTTTATTAATTAATAAAATAAATAAAAGATGATATAATTAATATATTTATATAATTTTAATAACCTATGACTAAAGAAATTATAAATCTCAAATACTCATCGAAATAAGTGAATTATTAATTGTTATGATATTATTATACCTGAAACACAACCTTCAATACTTTTGCCAGCTCAGTCAAACACGATCTCTACAATACCACAGGGTGGGAAGGTTTAGTTCCTCATAATCAAAAGGCAAAGAAGTGAGGCTCCCACACGGCGAATCCTTCTTTTCCTGCTTTTAGGGGTAGTATAAAGGCAACTAGCACTGAACAACGGCAGCTGGCTGCTCAGAACTGACACCAAGCAAGGAATGAAGGAAAAACTCCATTGGTTGGGAATCAGACATCAAACGGCAGAGTGGAAACCACAGAAAGGGGCGTTTGAACTGCGATGAGGAAGGCAAGGGGAAACCACCTCATTATATTTCCCTAGTATAATCATCATGACAAATACGCTTAAATCAATGGCCCTTAGTCCCCGGCAGTCCTTCAATGGACAAAGGGTGCGAAGAATCCCCGGGAGGAAATTAAAAATTGGAACGTGGAATGTTAGAAGCCTTTTCCAGGCTGGCAAAGTGGGCAACTTAACACTGGAAATGAAGAGACTGAAAGTTAATATATTTGGAATTAGTGACACCCGATGGCTCGGTAGTGGCAAATGCATAACTGATGGAGGAACATTTTTCTACTCTGGTAGTGACGATCAACAAAAGCATCAAAATGGTGTTGGAATTTTGGTAGACAAAGAAACAAGTAAATCCTTTACAGGATTTGTACCCCTCTCAGAGAGAGTAATGATGATACAGTTAGAAACATCAAAGATACGAACAAATATAATTCAAGTGTACGCCCCAACGGCACAAAGTCAAGACAGAGAATTGATTAATTTAACGGACAAATAGAACAATTATGAAAGAACATTAAGAAATACGAAGTGACAATTGTAATGGGAGATTTTAATGCCAAAATCGGTAGAGGAGGGGTTGTGGATGTCATTGGAGAGCACGGACTGGGACAGCGTAACGAGAGAGGAGAGAGGCTGGTTGAATGTGTCCAAGAGAAAGATATAGTAATGACAAACACCTTATTCAAACTACCACCAAGAAGATTATACACGTGGAAATCACCACAGGACACAAAAGATAAAATAGTAAGAAAGCAGATCGTCTATGTCATGATTAATAAACAATACAGAAATAGAACTGTCTATGGATGTGGTGTACACACTAGATGTAAATTGAGTTAATGTAATCGACGAGTACTCAGTATGTATATAATAATAATAATAAGTTTATTCATCATCATAAACAATTACAAAATAATTATAGAAACAGGATTACAAAGACAAAATAAAATAATTTTATGAAAATATATCTGGCTGACAAACAAACCGATTTACCCACTAAGGCAATGCCTGAGTGTGGGGAAACTAAGGCATGGTTAGCTCGGTGTTCGTAACAGTAAGTACATACAATGAGTAAAACAAACAGTGTCAAATAAAAAACAAAACAGACAAGAAAAGTGACAGATACAATTTGAAAATGTAAAAATCCCAGAGATTATGATTTGAAAACATTGAACAAAAAGACTAAAACTAAAATGACGAAAATAAATACATTTAATAATTTTACATTACAATATTTTCAACTCATATTAGGTTCAATTAAATCTTTAATTGCAGATCTTTCTTTTAACCAAAGGTAATTTTTAACTTTCTTTTTAAAAGAAAAAACACTTTTTACATCCTTTATTTCTTTTGGGAGGTAGTTGTAGACTCTATTGGCCAAGTATTCAAGAGATCTCATTGTAGCAGTTTTTAGAGTAAATACTGTTTCTAGGGGTGTCTCTTTTTTGTATCTGGTATTATGTGCATGATCTACATAAACCAGAAATCCCCTTCTCTTGAACTGCTGTACTGCAATGTTAAAAAAATATAGCTGCCGCATATCCATTACTTTATTATCTTTATATAATACATCAGATGGAAATAATCTTGGTTTTTTAAAAACTATTTTTAAAAACTGTTTTTGTAGGACTTCTACTTTCTTAAGGTGAGTATTTGCAATACCTCCCCAAGCCAATATCCCATATCTCAGACGAGATTCTATAAGCGCAAAGTATAGTTTTCTTAACTGATGAGTGTCTAAAATATTCGCTAAGTTTTTAAATTTAAACAACATACTGCGTAGTGTTTTTTGTATTTGATTACTATGAAAATTCCATCGTAAATGACTGTCAATTGTTACTCCCAAATATTTAATGTTATTTGATGAATGCAATACAATATTTTCATTGTGACCTTGTATAGTTAAAAAGTTATACGGAGGTAAAAAAGAAGCTAGGCATGTAAAAGGTAAGTAACAAGTTTTATCGTAGTTTATGGATAACTTTTTTTGTTTAAAGCAATCAAAAATTTTTACAAGATCACTTTCTGCTTTTTCTTTTAGTTGCATCCAAGTATCTGCACTATACACTATTGCAGTATCATCAGCAAAGGAGATCATCTCACCACTAGATTGAAATGCCAGTAAATTGTTTAAATATATTATAAACAAAATTGGTCCTAACACTGTCCCTTGCGGAACTCCACATTCTACTAATTTCTTTTTACTAATAGAGTTGTTGATTTTAACATATTGATAACGGTCAGTCAGATAGCTTTTTATTAAGTTGTAGGTATTTCCTCTGAATCCTAGATCTTCCAAAGTTTCCAAAAGATTTGTGTGATCCACAGAATCAAAAGCTTTAGCTAGATCAAGAAATACACATAAAGCTGGTTTGGTTTGGTCTATATATTTATATAATTTAGAGGTTAGAGCACAAATTGCATCCTGCGTAGATGTACCTTCTCTAAAGCCATATTGATTGCAAGAAATTAGTGTATTTTTATTTATGTACTGAATAATTCTTTTTTTAAGGATTTTTTCAAAAATTTTGGCTATATTTGAGATTAACGATATGGGTCTGTAGTTAATTACCTCAGATTTAGAACCCTTTTTAAATAGAGGCTTTATTAAACCAATTTTGAAATTAGTGGGACAGTATCCGGACTCTATTATTTTATTTATTAAGTGAGAAAGTGGTTGAGCTATTTCGTTTCTTATTTCTTTCAAAGTTTCAGCTTTTATTCCGTCAATACCTGGCGCTTTTTTGGATTTTAATGAGTCTATAATTTCTAGTACTTCATATTTGGTTGTAGGTGCAAGGAACAGGGACGACTGATACGGCTTTCTTTGTAGATGATAAACAGATGGTGTTGGGATATTACTTGCCATATTTTTACCTATTGAAGCATAGTGATTATTAAAACAGTTCGCGATTTCTTCGTCTTCTTTTATAAGTTGTCCGTTTTCATTTCTAATTTGTTTGATCATTGTTTCTTGTTTGCTCGGAAATATTTCATTTACCACCTGCCAAAGAGCTTTTGAGTCATTACCTAAATTATTAATTTTGTCCTTATAGAAATTTGTTTTCACTTGTTTTATTAAGTTATTTAGTGTATTTCTGTATTTAGTATATTCCTGTTTTAGAAGAAAATTCATTGGATTTGCTCTTAATTGATGGAATAGTTTATTTCTGTGGTTTATCGACTGAACAAGTCCATCTGTAATCCATTCTTTACGTTTTATTTTATTGTGAGAAATTTTCACCATTTTACTATTTTTGTCAATGACTGACTTTAACAGGTTAGTGAAGAAAGTAGAACTTTCTTCTATATCATCTATAGCCATAAAATGTGCCCAGTTATATTTTTGTAAACAGTTTTTTAATGAAGTAAAATTAATATGTTGTTTGAATCTGTTTTTTGTGCTGAAATCGCCACATACTGTGTATATCGGTAGTTTAGCAATTGTCATGTAGTGATCAGTTATATCGCTCTGCAAAACAATAGACATGAATTCAGTATTTTTTGTTCTATTTTTCATAAAAATATGATCTACGCATGTTTTGCTTTGAGGTCTTGTTATGTTATTAACCAAAGATTTATAATTTAACTCGTATAAATTGTTAAGGTACTCATCTACGGATTCATTGTTTTCCTCCAATATATTGATATTAATATCACCAACAATTAAATGATAATCTGAGTGATTCTTGGTTACGTTAGAAATAAAAACTTGTAGCTCACTATTGAAAACGTCAACGCTTGTCGACGGGGATCGATAAATGCTTGTTAAATTAATTACTTTATTATTTACATTAATAAATATGTCGATGATTTTAAACAGTCCAATATTCCCTATCTCAAAGGTATAATCTAGCTCCTGTTTTATGAAAACTACTACTCCGTCACAGATGTTTATATTTCCCTCGTTGTAGAGAGTATTATAACCATCCAAATGAAAAGCATCCAGATCTGTGAGATTTCTAGTTTCTGTCAAAATGATGCAATCAAAAGTATCTTGTAGTTGACAAAAGTAAGTTAAAAAGGCATCAAAATTTTTTGCAATACTTCTTATATTTTGGTGTAAAACATTGAAATTATATTTTTTTTTATCTGCTAGGGTGGTAGTTTTATTGTAATCTCTAATATTACCAATTTCGATTGCCTTATGTGGCACATATTCATTATCTCGTATATAAGGATCCATAATCTTACCAAAACACAAAATAAACGACAACAAAAACAAACAACTAACGCTGATTATATTATACCTTAAAGAAAAAATGAAGTTAGAGAATTACTTATTGTATTTATTTTTTACCAGTAGAGTTATTTCTTTGTTTCTGTATTTGAGACCTAGTGTTATGTTTATTAATATGCAGCTAAGCGCTTTCGGTCATTAGGCCATTATCAAAGCTGTCGTCATAAAAGAGATCCAAAACAGGTGTCAAAAACATCCAGTTGATAAAATCGAAATAACCCTAGGGGTATCATTTAGTTTGCACTTCGGAATGGGTACACCCTCTTAATAGGGTTATTTTAATGTATTTTATTTTAATGACATCATCGTAACAATGACTTAACTTTGTACATTGTTTCGATTTTATCAACTAGATGTTTTTGACACCTGTTTTGAATCTTTTTTATGACGACAGCTTTGATAATGGCCTAATGGCTGAAAGCTCTTAGCTGCATATTAATAAACATATACACGCTGAGTACTCGTCGTTTACATTCACTCAAGATACAGAAATAGCATACTCTGACAAGACATACCCAGGGGTAGACATGGCATCGGATCATAACCCTGTAGTTGCAACACTCAAACTAGCTTTAAAACGTATCAAACGGTCCAAGAAGGCTAACAAAATGGACGTTACGAGATTAAGAAACAAAAAAACTAGATCAAGGGTTGAAGAACGACTTGCAGAAGAGTTGCAGACAGCACACAGCAGAGATAAAGGAGACATAAACATCGAATGGGAGAAAATTAAAAACACAATTCTTGAAATAGGAAACAAAGAGTTGAGCGGGGCGAATGAGAGAAAGAAAAACGATTGGATGACCGATGAAATTATCCAATTAATCAAAACAAAAACACTGATAACAACAAATATAAAAGTATACATCGGAAAATACAAAAGAAAGTAAAAGAGGCGAAAAACAATGGTTGAATGAAAAATGTACCGAAATTGAAAAACTGCAAAAAGTACATGACTCCTTTAATATACATAAAAAGGTTGAGGAGATCACTGGAAATTATAAAAAGAAGAACGCAGGTATACTGATGGATGATAATGGGAATATAGTGGTGGAGCTGACATCAAAGCTTAAGACATGGAAAAAATAAACGGTTTTAAGGATTAAAACTAACTTTTCCGCATCTGTGGCCCTGAACAATATTCTATCATAAAATTGTTACTTGTATACACTTCGGAGGATGTATCGTGCTAACAAACCGAAATTTCTCCAAAAATAAACAAAAATTCAGTATATCTGGATTTATAGGACCCGCTGTACTCGCTCTAGTCAACTGAAAATCGATAGGGTACATCTGTGAGACACCTTGAACAATATTCAATCATAAAATTGATCAATCGTATACTCTCTGGAGACTGTATCGTGCTAACAAACTGAAAATTCTCCAAAAATGACGAAAATTTGGTACTTTAAGTACCATAGAACCCGTTGTACTGGCTCAACTGAGTTGAATATCAATAGGGTTTATCTTTGATACGCTCTGAATAATATCCAATCATAAAATTGCTCATTTGTGTATACTCCGGAGGCTGTATCGTGCTAACAAACTGAAACTTCTCCAAAAATAACAAAAATATCGTACTTAAAGTACTGTAGCACATGTTGTATTGGCTCCGATGAACTGAAAATCAATAGGGTGCATCAGTAGGATGCCCTAAATAATATTAAATCATAAAATTGGTGACTTGTTGAACTCCGGAGGCTGTATCGTGCTAACAAACTGAAATTTCTCAAAAAATTACAAAATATCGTACTTCAAGTATCATAGCACTCGCTGTACTGGCTTTGGTGAACTTAAAATCAATAGGGATCATCTGTGACATGTCCTTGACAATATTCAATCATAAAATTGCTGACTTATTGCACTCCAGAGGCTGTATCGTGCTAACAAGACATGTAAGGAAAAGTGACCGACGACAACGATGACGGCATACACACAGGATTTTTTTTCTAAAAACCATTTTTTCGTGTTGTTGTTGATGGAAAACGTAAAAATAACTCAAAAAAAAATTCAAAATTCCAACTTTTTTGGGGTAAACCAATACTTTTCTCGCATATAGAAAGGTTGGGCGGAAAAGCAATACATCGAAACGCTGTTCGAAGATGACAGAACTACCCATTGAAATGATAAAACAGCTTAAGGATCATAGCTTGGATGCACTTGCTGAGCTCTTCAATGCGATATACAGATCAGGAACGATACCAAATGACTGGTTGGTGTCGACCTTCATTGTGATTCCCAAGAAAGCCAACGCAAAATTATGTAAAGATCATAGGACCATAAGCCTAATGAGCCATACACTCAAATTATTTCTAAAAATAAACGGTTTTAAAGATTAAAACTAACTTTTCCGCATCTGTGGCCCTGAACAATATTCTATCATAAAATTGTTACTTGTATACACTTCGGGGGATGTATCGTGCTATCAAACCGAAATTTCTCCAAAAATAACCAAAAATTTAGTATATCTAGTTTTATAGGACCCGCTGTACTTTAGTGAACTGAAAATCAATAGGGTACATCTGTGAGACACCTTGAACAATATTCTATCATCAAATTGATCAATCGTATACTCTCTGGAGGCTGTATCGTGCTAACAAACTGAAAATTCTCCAAAAATGACAAAAATTTGGTACTTCAAGTACCATAGAGTACCCGTTGTACTGGCTTTAGTGAGCTGAATATCAATAGAGTTCACCTTTAAGACGCCCTTAATAATATCCAATCATAAAATTGGTCATTTGTATATACTCCGGAGGCTGTATCGTGCTAACAAACTGAAACTTCTCCAAAAATGACAAAAATATCGTACTTAAAGTACTGTAGCACCGGTTGTATTGGCTCTGGTGAGCTGAAAATCAATAGGGTTCATCAGTGAGATGCCCTGAATAATATTCAATCATAAAATTGGTGACTTGTTGAACTCCGGAGGCTGTATCGTGCTAACAAACTGAAATTTCTCGAAAACGACAAAATGTCGTACTTCAAGTACCATAGCACCCGTTGTACTGGCTCTGGTTAGCTGAAAATCAATAGGGTTCATCTGTGAAATGTCCTTAACAATATTCCATCATAAAATTGGTGACTTATTGCACTCTGGAGGCTGTATCGTGCTAACAAGACTTGCAAGGAAAAGTGGCCGACGACAACGACGACGACGACGACATACACACAGGATTGTTTTTCTAAAAACCGTTTTTTCGTGTTGTTGTTGATGGATAACGTAAAAATAACTCAAAAAAAAATTTCAAATACTTTTCTCGCATATTAGATAGGTTGGCGGAAAAGTAATAATTCACAACCGTGTGTATAAAAAACTGAATAACGATATCAGCGATACACAGTTCGGGTTCCGTAATGGAGTTGGCACGAGAGAAGCATTATTTAGTATAAAAGTGTTGACTCAACGCTGTTTGGACGTTAACAAGGATGTGTACGCCTGCTTTGTGGACTACGAGAAAGCATTTGACAGAGTCCATCATGGACAACTTATCAAAATTCTGAAAGAAAAGCAAATGTATACCAGAGATGCCACAATTATTGAAAACCTATATTACGACCAAACAGCAAACATCAAGATAGATAATAAATACACAGAAAACATCAACATCAAATGTGGTGTACGACAGGAGTGTATACTTTCCCCGCTATTGCTTAATATGTACTCGGAAGTCATCATGAGGGAGGCATTACACAGTGAAGCAGCTGGAGTAGGGGAAAGGGGGGTAATATCGCACAGTGAGGCAATATTGTGTTTTCAATATAATTTGAGAAGAGACTTTGATGTGACTTCAATATTCATTTGACACTGTCAAAATTTTCAGAAAAACAGGATGTATAACACTAACAAACCGAAATCTCTCCAAAAATGTTAGTATATCTCGATTTATAGTCCAGTTGTACTGGTTCTGGTAAGCTGAAAATTGATAGGGTTCATCTGTGAGATGGTCTTAACGATATCCAATAATAAAATTGTTCATTTGTATATACTCCAGAGGCTGTATCGTGCTAACAAACCGAAATTTAACCAAAATTTACCAAAAATGTGGTACTTCAGGTACCATAGCACCCGTTGTACTGGCTCTAGTGAACTGAAAATCACTATGTTTTATCTATGAGATGTCCTGAACGATGCCAAAAAAAATCGAAAATTTCAACTTTTTTTGGGGTAAACCAATACTTTTCTCGCATCATAGATAAGGTTGGCGGAAAAGTAAATAAGACGATCCCCTCTTCTATAATAAACAAAAACACAATAACTGACATTTGTCATTAGATTATGATGTGATGATGATGATGATGATGATGATGATGATGATGATGATGATGATGATGATGATGATGATGATGATGATGATGATGATGATGATGATGATGATGATGATGATGATGATGATAAAGACGATATCTATTATTAATGAACAATATAACAATAATCTTTATTTGCCTCAGTTACAGTTACAATAATTAAATATACATTCAAAAGATTCAAGCACATTAAAATAAGTTGAGTAAATAAGTAGTAATCCATTTTCATCGCAAAAGAGCGTACATTCACAAAAGCAAGGCTTGTACGTGAATGTGATAGTTCATTTATCATAAGAAGTAGTTGTATAGAATTTAAAAAGACATCATTTACAAAGACAAACATCCTAAATATATATGGGAATATTTCAAAGAATGTAAATATGAGCTATAACATATAGAACACAGAACACCAAACGACAACAAAAACGTAAGTAAAATCATTCGGAATATCGATAAGACAAAAATTTTTCAGGTTTTACAAATCACGATAAAATTGACAGACATGTTTCATTTCGAGGAGAAATAAAGTTTTGCATTATATCGGCCGTAAAAGATGGGATCCAGTTCTTTATTTCTTTTTGAATAAACTTGAAGAGTTATTTTTTTTCAAATCAGACGGTAATTGATTATATAACTTTGGAGCCAGGTATGTGAAACTTTTTTTACCTATAGCCTTTTTCATTAATGGTATTTCGGCAGCACTTTCCTTATATCTGGTTGGATAACTATGTTGAGTTGTCTTTAGAGTGGCTTTGTCTTTATATTGCTTTAGTAAAATGACTTTAACATATAGTTGGCAGATGTTAAGTACTAAGCTTCTTTGCAGAGCTGAGTTGTAGGGTAGGTTCTGGGTTTGTGAAATAAAACTTTTAATATACTTTTTTGGACTTTTTGTAGGTACTCGATGAGAGTCTCCCCAGCCGATCCCCAAGCAAGAAGACCATTTGTTAGGTGGCTTTCGACCAGTGCATAAAAAAGAATTTTAAGGTAAGTTAATTTTAGAATATTAGATAGATATTTAAGTTTATATAGTACAAATCTAAGTTTTTTTATTAAATAATTTACTTGGTAATCTCATCGTAAATGGGAATCACGGAAAATTCCGAGATTTTATTTGATGTTTTGATATGAAACATTTCTCTTGTGGACACAGTAATAGATATTTGCTCAAATGGTGGCAAGCCGGTGCTGTATGAAGTAAACGACAAAAAAAGGTTTTTTTATAGTTTATTGTAAGTAGTTTGTTTTCAAAAAAATCAACTATTTTAACAAAATCGATATCATTCTTGAGAGCCAACCAATTGTCATTTTTATAGAATACAGCGGTGTCATCAGCAAATCTCACAATTTCTCCCTTTGTGTCCTGAAAAAATATATCATTAAGGTATAGGTTAAAGAGGATTGGTCCCAGGACTGTTCCTTGGGGTACTCCATATTTAACAATTTTGAATTCACTGTGGGCTCCACCAACATTCACACACTGCACTCTTTCGTGCAAGTAACTCACAAGTAGCTTGTGAGCCATACCCTTAAATCGTGCATTCTCTAAAACCAATAAAAGCTTGTTATGATCGACACTGTGAAATGCCTTAGCCAAGTCAACAAAGATGACAATGGATGGTTGTTTTTTTATCTAAAGCACCACTTATCATCTCCAGCAACCTAGCCACTGCATCCGACGTCGACACGTTTTCACGAATCCCGTATTGTTTGTCTGATAATATGTTATATTTTTTTATAAACGATACGATTCGTTTTTGTATTATTTTTTCAAATACCATTGCTACATTTGAAATTAATGATATTGGTCTATAATTTGAAGTTTCCTTAGGATTTCCATCTTTAAACTGGGGTAAAATTTCTGCAATTTTCAATATTTTTGGAAACTTACTATCATTTATTGATTTATTTATTAGGAATGTTAACACAGGTGCAATTTCTGTACTTACTGCCTTAAGAGTTTCTGATCGTATACCATCTAGCCCCGGTGACTTATTATTTTTTAAACTCATCACGGTTTTTATTACCTCTTTTACATCAGTGTCTGAAAGAAAGATTGTTTTAGATATATTTTGTTGCTTAATATTTTTCATCACATTTTCATTGCTTATCTTGTTAGCCATCTTTTCTCCAACGTTTGTAAAGTGTTCACAGAATGCATTTGCAATTTGTTTTGGGTTACAGTATTTGTATGTGTTATAATTTCATTTATTGGTTTTTTCTGTCGTACACAAAAATTAAATTTACCACTAACAATTTGTCCAATAACTGTCTCGTTAAAAATTTTACGCTCGATGATAAATAAGTCTTCTTGAATTAATTATTGAATGGTTACTGACCTCATCCACTGTAACTGTCCATAATCGGTTAAAATGTTTCTCTTCCCATTATGATTTTCTTTAAATCAGGTTTATTTTTACTCTGCAGGTACCAAATTTTTCTTTGACAAATCTCTTTCTTTTTCCCAAAGCCAACAATAAATGTATTCGGAATTAAAGAGAAAACTAAACACGACGTCTCCGAACCAAATCTTTTTTAATATTTAATTTTTAATAGAATTTTTTTATACCACTAATGCCACGCCAAATTACATCCCATTCGAAGAATGTGACGTCAATCCATCAGTTTGTTGATACAATCATCTCTGAAGATTCGTAATTGCGAAGAAAAGAACATAGTACACTGACCGGTTTACACCTTCGGGTCTCTTCAAAGCGCCGTAACGTCCTCTCTTTCGGAGTCTCTAATATTTGAAGAGGATTTATTTATATGTTGAATATGCCTAGACCACTGTAGTCTTCGTACTTTGATGAAACGAACAATGTCATGATTTCGCAAGATTTCATTAATTTCAAATTTCCTTATAAATATACTCAATTTTTCGTTATGTCAGCGTCCACGATCAGATGACACTAGTGGATAAATAAGTGTTTCGTAAATTTCCATTTTTACTGTGCGCTTCGGTAGTTTGTTCTTCAGTAGACTTAAATTCATATAAGCCCTGAGTCCAGCTTGTATTCACTCTCTGATGGTGGTTCAGCAATCTACGTTGTTGTCAAGCAGACTTCCAAGATGTTTGAAAGTTGCAATCAAATACAAGTTTTAATAGGTTGGAAATTCTTTCCGCTGACGCTATCATATACTGCGTTTTGCCATCATTGATAAAGAGTCCGACATATTTGGCTTTTTCCTCGATTTCTTCAACACCTCCACAAGTCTGGCGGTTGCTTCTTGCTACAGCCCGATGTCATCAGCATATTTGGCTCAGCTGGTTAAATCACAATCAATAAAGTTTAAGGTCAATTCTTAGAATTGTGGGGTTTAGACGCGGATTGCTTCCCATATAGACAACTGCAAGTGGCGTGATCCCTTGTCGGCAAACTAGATAGCCTTTATGTCGAAGCAGACAATGGAAAAACAAAAAAATATTGTTCACAAGTATTGAAAAATTTAATTTTGTTCCTCATTAAGCATATATGCAAACACTATGTGCCACCGCAAAACATAGCAGGGTACAGCTAGTAAAGTTGGGCTTAAACAGCAAATAAAATAACATAAAATAAAATAACAAATTAAATATAAAAGGTGACCTTATGGAATATCCCTGCAGCGTTTATGCAGAAAATAATAAATAAAAAGAAGTAACCAATTTTTAACTTTTCTATCTTATTTTATCTGAAAATCCTTGAGATTATTTATTATTTCATGTTTGATACACATAACCCTACTATTAACACGTATAGAAAAATATTTAAAATTTACATTGTTTTTTTTTCAAAAGGAAAGTAGTACAATTTCGTAAAATAAAAACTGATGTATTCTAAGTACCTGTCTAGTTCCTATTTTATTATTGGGAAAGAAAGCTGGTAAATGTAGGAAATATAAAGACCATTTCAAACTTAGAGAAACGTTGTTGTTTATGGTGCCAAAGGTCTATTTCTATTAATTTCTATTGGGCAACCAATATTTCTTATATTATTTTATTTGTATCTGTAAACAAAAGACTTTTTTAGTCTGTTGTATTTGATTTTATGCTATTTTATTCATTCTATTTTATTTGCTCTATTAACCGAACTTAAGTAATAATATTTATCTAGTGTCGTGTGCAACGGGTTTTACAATTTTTTTTTGACAATTACCCATGTACCTATTTTGTTCAAACTCTATTATAAAAATGTAATTTGTGGAACATTTCCGATTTATAACAATCTTGAGAATTGTCACAGACACCGCTGATTATATAATAATACAAATTCTGTCAACGGTATTTGATTATATAATTGGATTTGAAGATTTCGTTGATATTTTATGTACCCCATCATTATATACATACATGAAAAACTCCAATTTTATATTCTACTTGAAACTATACTACGAATAAATAAAATTTGATTAACCTAACTACTCTATATCATGTTTATTTTATAATTACAAAAAAATATATGTATAAAAACATGATTCAAAACGTCTAATTATTCTGAAATTTTAATCTTACATGTCAATTTATTTGAAATATTACAGTAATAATAACAGCGTACATACACATATAAAGTTGGTCCGTTGCTCAGATTAATACATACTCTAAGGCCCGTTGATTATTGATCCATGCATCATTTATTTGATTATTTCACTCAATACAAAATACGCGCCTTTGATTAGTTTGAATATGAGGATTGATATCTGAAAACACCATATTTTCTATTTTGTATTTCGGCATCTGATTGGATACATGCAATTTTCCTATCTGTGTGTTTCGCCTTGTCATTAGTTGTTTTATTCGATATTAAAAATCTAGTGACTGACAGAAAATGTCAAATTAATAAAGAAACGTCAGAATTACTGTATCAAGAATGAATTCTAAAAAGCGTTTTGGTCTGTTTGATCTAAAAACTGTACATCTAATATTAATATTTCCAATAAATAATTATCCTAATAGTGTTTTTAAATGAAACTCAAGGTCTCTAGTTAATTCCACAATATAATACAAGTTATTGAAAATTCTAAAAAATTGACAATTGTTTCGATAAATCAATATCATCGTCAGAATGACAGAAGTTACATTTCATTTTATGCCTACCTGATGTTTAGTAGTTATATTTGGCTAGACCAAGAAGTAACCTAACTTGTGATTGGCTTAATATATGTTTATAGAAAAAAGAAGAAGATGTGATATTACAAATATTGAAGCTTAGATATTATTAGCCCTATGGTGATATCCTGGATATCATTTTTCCAATTAAGATCAGTATAACTGTGCAATGATACAGAAAACCAGGAAAACTATATCTGCTGATCTTTACAATTATCACTTAAGAAGACAGTTTATTAGTGGAGAATTCCCTAGATTTAACTGTTCATTGACAACTTCATATTGTGGGTTTCTTAAATGTCTTCTTATTTCCAGTTCTTCAAGGAAATCCAGTTCTTGTTTCTTTTCACAAATATGCAGTACTTCTAGTTCTGTGTAAGGTGTAAATGAATGATTGGTGTCAAGTAGATGTTTTGCGTAGTGGGATTTATCTGGTTGTTTTAATATGTATGCTCGTAAGTGCTCACTGTATCGTATTTCAAAATTCCTAAGGGTCTGACCCAAATAGACAGCATTACATTCTGGACATTTGAGTTTATATATACCTGACTTCTTTAATAGTGGTATTTTTGTTTTTACATTTAACAATTTTGTACTAACGTTACTTTCTGTTTTAAAAGAAATTGTTGTATTCGTTGCTGAAGATATTATCTTTGAAATATTTTTAGAAATATTTCCTGCATATGTGATGGTTTTATAAGTTTTAATTTCATCAGCTTGTTTAGGATATATTAGTTGTAATGCCACTTTTTTCTCTTTTTTACTAATTAGCTTATTTATCATATCTAATGGATAACCGTTAGATGTTGCTATTTGTCTAATTGTATTAATCTCTCTATCAAAATTACATTTGTTCATAGGAACTGAAAAAGCTCTATGTATCATTGAATTATATGCTGCTAGTCTGTAAGACACAGGGTGGTTAGAATTGAATGGAATTGTTACATCAGTTTGTGTTGGTTTTCGGTAAATTGAATAATCAAGTACATTATTAACTCTTTGAATTTTTAAATCAAGAAAATTGATTCAGCTATTTTCTTCAATTTCTAATGTAAATTTAATTTTCGGGTGTAAATTATTGATGTGGTTGAAAAATACATCTAATTGTCGTTCACTACCCATAAAACAAGCTAATATGTCATCTACATATCTATACCAAAATAAAATATTTTTCGAAATATTACTTTCAAAGATCTTTCTTTCTAAATTGTCCATAAAAATGTTTGCTAAAATAGGTGATATAGGGCTTCCCATTGGTAAACCTTCATTTTGAATATATATCTTATTGTCAAAAGTGAAATAATTCTGATTAATGCATACATCAAATACATTAAGTATATCTGATATTATTCCTGGATTAATATTTTTATCTTCTAGTAATTTTCTTACAAGTATTAGACATTCTTTAGGAGGAATTTTAGTAAACATGTTAGTTACATCGAACGATATGAGTTTATAGTTATCTTGTAAGTGGATTGCTTTCAACTTTTTGATTAGTTCTATTGAATTTCTAATTGAGTACTGAGATTCATATCCGTAAGTATTGAGTATATTGTTGAGCTTCTTTGCCAATATATTATTAGGAGCATTAACATAAGAGACTACAGGTCTAATTGGTTTCGTTATTTTATGTAATTTAACTGTTCCATATAATTGTGGACAATGAGGATTCTTATGTATGATAGACCTCTTTTCGTAATCATTTAAAAGATAATTTGAATTATTAACAATATCCCTTACATTATTAGAAAACTTCTTTGTTGGGTCTGCTTTAAGAACTTTTACATCGCTGGATTCTATAAAGTTATATACTTTGGAATTGTAATTTTCAGTCGTCAAAATGACAGTAGCGTTCCCCTTATCAGATTTGGTAACTGTTAGGTTATTATTCTCAATTTTCTTTTTTATTGCGTTTAAAACTGAAATGTCATTTTTTGTTTGACGTTTAACTTTTGAAGGTTCAATATTTTTGATTAAATTGGCAATTTTTAATTTCTCATAAAGAAAATTATTTGAATTAGATTTTAAAGCTATTTCTGACTCTGTAGCTATAATTTGTTTAATATTATTCGTAAATTTAGGTGGTATGCTGTACTTTAAACCTTTATTTAAAAAATCTATTTCACTATTTGTAAAATTAGTGTCTGAAAGGTTTTCAAATCGTGGTGCAAAGTGTGTTGGTATGTAGGTACTTACAGTTTCATGATGTTTTGAGTATTGAATTTTATGTTGTGTGTGTTCAAGATTCTGTAGCTTCTTTTCTTGTTTCTTAAATTTCATATGCTTCATCGTGCTGACATTTTCTCTAATTTTGTCATCCAAACAGTCAAATTCTACTGGATGTAATTGGAATGTGAGTTCTGAATGTACAACTTTTATGTAGTTGTCTAAGGAGTCTCTAACTTTGAACCATTTCTTACATTCTGATTTTATCCAAACTCGTTGAGCACATTTTATAGCCTTTTGTGCTTGTGGTGTTTTAGTGTGACATTTTATATTCACATAATTTGGTATTACCTTTTTTCTAAGGCATTCTTGGTTAAACCAAATGTTTTGTGATGCTTTGTAACGTTTTTGTAGTAACTTCTGGTACAGTCGGGTCAAATCTTCTCTCGAAGATTTTTTAATGAAATTGACTGTCTCGACCCTTACTTCGTGGAATATGCTCATATTAGTGTTTTTAAATGAAACTCAAGGTCTCTAGTTAATTCCACAATATAATACAAGTTATTGAAAATTCTAAAAAATTGACAATTGTTTCGATAAATCAATATCATCGTCAGAATGACAAAAGTTACATTTCATTTTATGCCTACCTGATGTTTAGTAGTTATATTTGGCTAGACCAAGAAGTAACCTAACTTGTGATTGGCTTAATATATGTTTATAGAAAAAAGAAGAAGATGTGTTATTACAAATATTGAAGCTTAGATATTATTAGCCCTATGGTGATATCCTGGATATCATTTTTCCAATTAAGATCAGTATAACTGTGCAATGATATAGAAAACCAGGAAAACTATATCTGCTGATCTTTACAATTATCACTTAAGAAGACAGTTTATTAGTGGAGAATTCCCTAGATTTAACTGTTCATTGTCAACTTCATATTGTGGGTTTCTTAAATTTACATTAGAAATTGAAGAAAATAGCTCAATCAATTTTCTTGATTTAAAAATTCAAAGAGTTAATAATGTACTTGATTATTCAATTTACCGAAAACCAACACAAACTGATGTAACAATTCCATTCAATTCTAACCACCCTGTGTCTCACAGACTAGCAGCATATAATTAAATGATACATAGAGCTTTTTCAGTTCCTATGAACAAATGTAATTTTGATAGAGAGATTAATACAATTAGACAAATAGCAACATCTAACGGTTATCCATTAGATATGATAAATAAGCTAATTAGTAAAAAAGAGGAAAAAGTGGCATTACAACTAATATATCCTAAACAAGCTGATGAAATTAAAACTTATAAAACCATCACATATGCAGGAAATATTTCTAAAAATATTTCAAAGATAATATCTTCAGCAACGAATACAACAATTTCTTTTAAAACAGAAAGTAACGTTAGTACAAAATTGTTAAATGTAAAAACAAAAATACCACTATTAAAGAAGTCAGGTATATATAAACTCAAATGTCCAGAATGTAATGCTGTCTATTTGGGTCAGACCCTTAGGAATTTTGAAATACGATACAGTGAGCACTTACGAGCATACAGATTAAAAAACCAGATAAATCCCACTACGCAAAACATCTACTTGACACCAATCATTCATTGACACCTTACACAGAACTAGAAGTACTGCATATTTGTGAAAAGAAACAAGAACTGGATTTCCTTGAAGAACTGGAAATAAGAAGACATTTAAGAAACCCACAATATGAAGTTGTCAATGAACAGTTAAATCTAGGGAATTCTCCACTAATAAACTGTCTTCTTAAGTGATAATTGTAAAGATCAGCAGATATAGTTTTCCTGGTTTTCTATATCATTGCACAGTTATACTGATCTTAATTGGAAAAATGATATCCAGGATATCACCATAGGGCTAATAATATCTAAGCTTCAATATTTGTAATATCACATCTTCTTCTTTTTTCTATAAACATATATTAAGCCAATCACAAGTTAGGTTACTTCTTGGTCTAGCCAAATATAACTACTAAACATCAGGTAGGCATAAAATGAAATGTAACTTCTGTCATTCTGACGATGATATTGATTTATCGAAACAATTGTCAATTTTTTAGAATTTTCAATAACTTGTATTATATTGTGGAATTAACTAGAGACCTTGAGTTTCATTTAAAAACACTAATATGAGCATATTCCACGAAGTAAGGGTCGAGACAGTCAATTTAATTATCCTAATAGTTTGAACACAATTTTAATTGTTTTCGTGCGGTTTCCAATTCCAATTTTTTTCTCAAAATCGAAGAAATTTGTATTTCGATAATCATTAACACACTTGTTGTATTATTATCGATAATATAATCGACGCAAATTATTATTATTAACTTATTGAAGGTCATAAGTTCGCAAATATGGGGTTTTTGCGTTTTTCAGCAAAATGGTGAGTTATATAATAAAAATAGATCAGACAAAAATTGTAGATCATGCAATTATTTATAAAATTTGTCTTGACCATTTTCTTCTAAAAGTCACTAGTGCTATTCAACACTTCGATCTTGATTCTGATTAGGTTTATTATCGAAATCGTAAACGGATTGATGTTTGTTCAATGACCAAAAAAAATTGTCATTTGGCATGTCATTTTACAGATCAAATAAATCAATATTGACATAACCTCATCATTATTTTGGTTCATTTCACGTGTATTTCACACTTTTCACAAGTTCATTTAGTTTAATCACGTTTAATTTTATAGATGCTGTCCTGATAACCAAAAATGTGGTATACAATTGCAAAATATCACACATCACATAACCCATAGACAAACGGTAGTTTATTTAAATTTTTCGATCAATCACATGCTACCGATTTACGATTGTTTTCAATAGCATCATCATTTTAGACCGATTATAATCAAAGTGATCGATTGATATCGAAAATGTATTGTTGAACATGTTGTCTTTTAAATAACAGGAAATGATTGTAATCGATTGTCGCGTTGAATAGCACTACTGATTCTGAGATATAGCGATTCAAAGTTGTGTTCTTCATAATAAACACACATTTGACACACCAGTCTTTAAATAGGTTTGTTAATAGTTTTAATAGAGCAACTAACCATCATAAAACAGTTTTACATAAAATCGTAATTGATCATTGACATAAGATATTTAATATTGCAATTTTTACATTAATAGTTTTCACAAATGTCTAGACGAAAATTCGGTAACAGCTTTTTCAAATATTTTCTGTAATCAGGATTAGATAAAGGGTTTATCTTGTACCTATTCCAATACTTTATGAATTCTCTATGTATTCATTTACCAGCCTGTTCAGACCATAGACCATTTTTAAGAAATTTAATACCGTCTTGGAGATGATTTAGAAGAACATGAATTTTCAAAGTTTCGAATACATGAGTTGCTTTAAAGCATTTTGATAACATTTCGAGATCTTTTTCGTATCCTGGCTCAACCTTTCCAGTCGTGAAACATTATTCAGCTACTTTATTCATATTTTTAAACGAGGAAATGAAAGGAGTTCGACGAAGTAGCCCAATATTTTCTATAATTTCAAAGTCTGCCAGCGCATCACTTTCTTTTAAAAGTTTTCTGCACCCGTTTCCCTCGAAGATTCATGGCAAAATCTTGATATTTCATATACGTACACGTCAAACTGCAATGCAAAGCCTAGTACATACATCAACTAATTTGCGATTCTCCTAAATGTAAAAGATGTCTACAAAACAGAAATGAACAATGTTTTTGCTTTTCCAAGTGTGCTTGAAGTGGCAGAAACAAACATTTTAGAAAAATTAGGCGATGAGATTTTGTACTGCTTAGTTGTTCATTTAAAACATTGGTTCCCAACGGGGGCGGTATCGCCCCCCTGTGGGCGCTGCAACCTTTTAGGGGGGCGGTAGCGGATTCAGAAGCAAATAATAAGCAGTCAAGAGGAATGTTGAAATAAAAATGATTTGATAAGGGTTAATAAGCAGTTTTAAATTAGCATTAATAATAATACTAATAATTATAATAATTTCTTTTAGTTCAGAATAGAAGTACCTATATGAGTTGTCCTCGCACGTTGATAAGCGAACGCGCGATGTTCATACAAAGTAACATGTTTCGACATGTTCGCACACAGACAAGTTGAATCATGCACGAAATGAAACGTATAAAAGCAACAGCTCCACGAATTTTTTGTTAGTTAGTTGTATGTGCTTGGCCGCGATATATAGTCGTGAATCATAAGCTCTGCCGTAGTAAATAATCGTGAGTGGTGTGTCATTTTATAAACATTACTATCTATAAATCTATTGAGAATTTAATTTTTGTATGGAAATGACTGAATCTACTTCTAAATTAAAAAAGAAATGCCGGCAATACAGTATTGAATATTTAAAATATGGATTTGCGGAATCTTCTACAAACAAATCATTACCTATGTGTTTAATTTGCCGAAAAGTTTTTTCAAATGAAGCTATGAAACCTTCTAGGCTACAAGAGCATTTACATAAAATGCATCCTGATAAGAAGAACAAAGATATATTCTATTTTCAAAAACTCGAAAAACAATATTTAAAACAGCCAACTATATCAAACCGTTTTGCATTGTCTTCTAAACGAGACGATGATGGGCTACGAGCCTCATATAACGTTTCATTGTTAATCGCAAAGTCAGGAAAACCACACACCATTGGCGAGGAATTAATTTTTCCGGCAGTCGAAGAGATATTAAAAACTGTTCTCCATCATAAGACACCATTTGATATCATTAAAAAAATTCCTCTCAGTAATAATTCAGTGCAAAGAAGAATAGATGAAATGGCAAATGGCGTTGAAATATAATTATGCGATTACCTAAATACTTGCAAATGTTCCGTTCAACTCGATGAATCAACTCTACCAAGTAACGAAGCTCTACTTTTATCATACGTACGATTTATAAAAGAAGAAAAAATTCATCAAGAGTTATTATTTGCTAAGAATTTGGAATCTGATACAAAGGGACATTCTATATTCAATATCATGCAAGAATTTTTTCAAGAGAAAGAAATTCCTATGAGCAATATTTTGTCTGCTGCTACTGATGGTGCTCCAGCAATGACCGGGCGTCATAAGGGTTTTATAGCACATTTGAGAAAAGCAGTGCCAAATGTACTCGCTGTACATTGTATTATTCACCGTCAGCATTTGGTTGCAAAAAAATTAAATGAACGTCTGCATGCGTCCCTCAATAACGTTATTAAAGCAATCAATATCATTAGAAGCAATTCATTGAATGACCGTTTGTTTCATAAGCTTTGCAATGAAAATGATGAAGACTACAATCGCTTGCTGCTGCACACAGAAGTACGTTGGCTCTCTAAAGGTGTTTGTCTGAATCGTTTTTTCAATCTATTCGACTCAGTGTTGGAATTTCTTGAAGAAAACGAACAATTGCGCGAAAGCCTGATTACGTCAAAAAATGACATCGCTTATTTGACGGACCTGTTTAAAGTATTTAATCAAATTAATCTACAATTGCAAGGTGATGATTTAAATTTAATTAAAACTAAAAACGTCATAGCTGCTTTTGCAGGGAAACTTCTTATATTCAAAAGAAATCTTGGTAGAGGTGAGTACAACCATTTTCCCATTTACTTACTTACTGCCACCACTTGGAAGATCTTCATGTTGATTTTTAACATGGAAATACCAAGTTGGGTTATAGATCCTTTCGCAAACACAGATACTGAAGGCTCATGAAATTTGGAAGAGGAGCTATTAGAACTCACAACTAACGAAGAACTGAAAGTAAAATTCAAACGTGGATATCAAAAACCAATACCAGTTCTCTATCCTGGATTGTGGACAATAGTACAGAAGTTGTTAATTGCATTTCCTTCGTCCTATATGGCTGAGCGTGCATTCAGTGCAGTAACTGATTTGCTGTCAAAGAAGAGGAACAGACAACACATCACTGAACGTGGCGATCTGCGATTGGAACCCGATATTAACAAACTGGTAACACTCCACCAGCCTCAACCGTCTCATTGATTTTTCTTTATTATTAATTTTGTATTTGTTATTGTATTGCATTTCTTATTTCTTTTGTGATTGTATTTCTTATTGATTCTGTGTTTATATTTAAAAGTTTAATAAACAATTTTATTGTACATTTGAACTAACCAGCGACTGGGGGGGGGGGAGGGGGCGTTGAAATTTTTGTTCTCTTCTATAGGGGGCGGTGGTCCAGAAAACGTTGGGAACCACTGATTTAAAACATCCAATAAACATTTTGTGGTATCATTTCTATCAAACTCATTTTTACTTAAAGACAGGTGTGTTGAACGCTATCTATGAGGTAGTATACTTGGCACGTTTCTTAACGTGGTATTTCACGATTTATTGTGATCCTGTTGAATTTAATAAAATGAAAAATGGTACCGTTTGAAATGATGAATGCGATGTGTTGCTTAGCCTATTACTATAGATAACGAAAATATTTATGTAGTAATGAATCCCACATATTAATTTTTTTAATCAATTCAAGTACCCGCATTTAATCAGTGGCAATCACTTGATTTTTTCAATTGTCGAATATATTAACCTATTTAAAAATTACAAAAGAAAGGTAATTCTTAAGCAAGTAACAATTTACCCGGAAGCAGCTTGAAGAAAATAAAAGAAATAGACAAAAATAATATTATCTACTGTCCCAGGAAATAATTAGAAGAAATTTTGATATGGTATCGAGAGAAAGAATGTGGAAATGTTAGAAAAAAGTGTGATAGATAACAAAACAATAAGAATGGTGAAAAAAATTTATGATAATAATCTAAATACTGATATAATTGGCCATAATATAAGATCAGAAGCAAAGACTACAGAATAAATAGTATTTGCCACAAGCGTTTACAACTCAAAAAGTGAACTTAGACAAGGCGGGGATTAAGCCCAGTTCTTTTAATTGTGCTTATAGATAAAATAATAAAGAAAACAGAAAGAGAAGAACTGGAAACACAGTCAACTTTGGAGTATATTGAGGAGAGACAACTGAATTGGTGGGGATATTTGCAGCGAATGGAGGAGACTACATTAGGAGGAGACTAGACTAACTAAAAGAATATGGGAATAAAAAAAGAAGTAGTCCCAGAAACATTTGAAATGGGTCAATAGGGAAAATATTACAGCGGCAAGGAAAAACTTGGATCTGGTCACTGACAAAAAGAAGTGGAAAAAATTTAGAAAAGCGTAGAAATATGTTTTTTGTGTATATAAATAATCAAAAAACATTTTACCAATCACTTTCATGATAACAAAACGATTACCAATTAAAAAAACTATAGAACAACAATAAGTAAAAAATATTAATTTAGAAATAGAATGTGGTTTGGAATTAGATTTTTATTGTTAAAATTAATAAAATATATATTCCTCTAATTATATTGAGCAGTGTATATTCAATCGAAAAAACAATTAAGTATTTCTGCATCTATTTTTATTACAATTATTAATTTTATATTTGTTCGGTTATGTTTTCTCTTTTATCTGTCCTTTGACGCCTGCACTGCCTTTAATAATGAATTAGTTTTGCTGATTACTTATTTTAATGAACTTAACCTAGATTTTAATATGACCTTAACTGTTGATCGATCTACATATTTAATCTCCAGGCAAAAATACCACATTTAACTGCAACGAGCAATTAAACCGTTGAAAATTTCATTTCCACTCGTTTTATGTCAAACTCTGTCGTCAATTCAGTGCACCTACATTTCAATTCGATTTCACAAACTTGAGGAATCGCTATGAAAACATTTCTAATCTAAGCATTTAAATTCTATTCTTGCAAATAATATAAAAGACCAATATGAAGAAGACAAAGCTTTTATCATATTATTTGTGTTTACTTTAATTGCTTCTACAAGACTTTTATCGAATTTCATACGCATTTTCTATCTATATATAGGTATATTCAGCGTAAAGTCCTCAATAGAGTCTTGAATCATTTTCAATTATTTTCCGAGATATAGAGTCTCAAACTTACGATGATGTTAATCGTACATTTACATTCTGTTAATTTCTCATGCTTCGGTTTTGTTTATAATATTATTCGAGCCGAATGTCTTATAACTCTATTTTCTATCGTCTAACGATTTTCTCAAATATTTCAATTATTTTTGAAGGTCTTACAGTCCTCGATCTACATTCTGGTTCATATCATCAATTATCAGTACTTGTATCGTGAAATTAATACATTTACATTACCTAGCATTAATAAATAATTCCCATATATTCATCATTATCGTACATAATTGAAACTCCCATTGTATTATGCATACTGACCTACATGAAGATTCATTTTTACCATACATATGGTAATTGTAATTATTGTTTCTCCTAACAATCATTCCCATCACATTCATATCTGATCATTCGTGTACTATATAAGAATTATATGATAATTTTTGTACCGGGTCCGATCAACTAAAAAGTGTATTAAAGACCGCTTGGCATGGAGCAATACAAAATGCATGCCATTTCTGGCAAGGACAAAACATTGTATATGATGAACCTTGCACGTTGTTTGACATTATTGCATCATGGTTGCCACTATAGTTCAGCTCCAAAATAGTAGGCACTAAATTCTCAGAAATATTGCATTAAACCGACAACAATTGTTGTCCGGCTGTGATTCTAGATATTGTTCTCGGTTTAATGCAACATTTCTGAGAATGTAACGCCTACTATTTTGGAACTGAACTATAACCAAAACTTTAACCCTTTTCTTTTTTGTGTAGCCAACTCTCCAAAAGTAAACAATTTGTCTAAGAATGAAAGAAGCAAAACTAAGCAAAGTAATCAAGAAAAATGTGATCAGTGGATCACTGGCAATAATTGTAGATGCTTTAGCATTACGCAAAATAAATTGATCAAAAATGATATGACATACCCTGAATTGAGTCAGTAATGTGTGTGTCAACAGGGTAACTAAACGACCGACCCATTCTCCTACTTTTGAAATTGTCCAGACACCACTTGTAATATTTTGGACATGAGAATATTTTAGTTCTTCACAAACACGTTATTGTTAATGGGCCTTGTCCAGTGGCGCAACCAGAGTGATGTTATGGGGGGGGCACACATGACTGCAAGCGGATCAAAAATTGCGCCGCAGAGGAATTTTTTTCTGGTCAAGGTCATGTGTATTTCAGAATAACGATAGAATGCTATAACCATACCAAACTTGAAGTTTCTTAAGAAAGGTTTTTTTCAATAAGTGGAGAATTTCTTTAATCTGCCTCTCACGCCTCTTCCTTTGATCTCATTTCAGTTACGCAATGGAGTGTTGCCCTCAACAATGGAAGAAGCATTTTAACGACTGAAAAGGATGATGGAGATGAAAAGAATGATGAAGGAGAGGTGAGTAAAAATGAGTCAAATATAACAATATATATATTCAACTTTAATTTAATATATATATATATATATATATATATATATATATATATATATATATTTATAAAACAAAATCAAGCCTTCTTGGTCCATTCTCCTTTAGAACTGCCATCACCTCCTTTGGGTCAACGTGGATTTCCCTATGAACATTCAAATGTGCCAGTCCATTCAGCCTATGTTCACTGGTTGTATTCCTCAAATAGGATTTCAGTCGACGTAATGTCGAGAATGACCTTCCCGGAGAACTGGTCGATACCGGCAGAGTCGCGAATATTTTGAGTAGTATGAAAACATTTGGATATATATCTTGATTACATAAATTCAATGCATCAAGTGCATTTTTTGGTCTTTGTGGATGACTGGTTTTATTAAATTTCTGGTACCACAGACACAGTTCTGCCTCCAGAATATTTCTGCTGACGTCCTGGATATCATGACTATAAAACTCAGCAAGGTCCAAAAATTCCTTATTTTTTGATCCAGAAGGAAAACTTTCTGCAGGTAATAATACCATGAATTTTTTAAGAAGTGACTTATGTTGGGTGAATCGATCTTCTAAGCCAGATAAAAATGAATCAACCCATGGTATGAAAACTGATTTTCGATAATAATCTATAGTACTTTCAGCGGGTACGTTAGCCCGATTGGTTTGCTTCGAGGCCAATCTTGGGATTTTGATTTCAATGTCAAACATATCGGCGATCTGTTTTGCTTCATCGAAAATATTTTTGAACTGCTCTTCAGCATTGTCGCGAACGTATTTGACACTGGAGATTGTTTCTTCGGCATTATCCATCGCAAACGCAAGATCCGAGTTCTCAAGTTGGAGAATTTTAGATAAAGGAAGACTGTATCCGAGAAGCTTTTCTACAGAGAACAACGAAATGACGAACTGTGACTGCGCCAGAGCACTCAGCAAAACGAACGCACCTGAACTGGATTCCTTATCTTTCCATAAAGATATTTCCTGAAGTGCTGAATGCACGGGTTTTAACAATTGCACCATAACCATGACAGAATCATGCCTTTGAATCCATCTGGTTGGACACATCTGTTTCATCCGGTCTCTGCGAGATTCTGGAAATAATAATTGCACTTGATGTTGCAGCACTTGTTGCCTTTTAGGGGTATTGAATAAAGTATACACTTTCTCAATAGTCCCCATACAGTTCCTGATAGGCGGTATTCCGGAAGCACTAGAAATGGCCAGATTGAGATTATGTGCTGCACAATGTACATAGAGCGCTGTTCGATGATCTTTGGCAATACAAGCTTGGGTCCCCTTTAGATGCCCACTCATATTGGATGCTCCATCATATCCCTGTCCTCTCAAATTTGAAACATCAATATTGCATAATATCAGTCCATTTATGATTGCATCAGCAAGATCTTTTCCACAAGTTGACTTAATGGGCACAAAAGTAAGGAAATTTTCACATATAGTAAATTGATTGTGGCTTGTTCCAATATTTTTAACATAACGGACACAGATTGAACATTGTTCAATGGTTGATATGTCTGTTGTTTCATCGGCTAATATAGAGAAACATTTAGAACTATTCACTTCACTAGCAATTTTTCGTTTTATTATGATGTCACATGCCTCAATTATTTGGTTCTGTATGTTCCAGCTGATGTAAGTAGCATTTCGAGGACATGTTTCGAAATGTTTCTTCAAATTCACATCTCCAGAATCAACCCTAGCTCTCAACAAGGCACGAAAATTCCCCTCATTTCTTCTGGTTCTACACTGACGTTGAACTCGCCATGGTCCCGGTGTCCCCGTAAAGGGAGTCCCTGTCTGCCACACAATATGACAGTCTTTATAATCGGGGCCAATTTCTCCTGGTTTTCTTGGATCTGGCGTGTTCTTACGGAATCAACTTGAGAATCGATTGATTGACTTTCCCCCGCCATTACTGCCAAGAAGTTGTCAGCCTTAATACTTGCAGCACGATGGTATTGGGTTGTCTGGTGTTTCTGAAAACTCTCCAAAGCTTTTTTCCAATTTCGATAAGGATCACTAACAAGATGTCCAGTGATTTGACCTGAATTATGTCCAACTTCTTTTTGGGAAAAAATGAAACAATATTTACAGTAAGCACCGTCTTCTGATTTCGAATATATCAGCCACTTATAATTTTCAAGCCAATCATATTGGAATTTCCTAGATTTATTTCCAAAAGTTGTACTTGGAAACTCAAATTTTTTTTGTGGTGGCGATAACCCCTGCAGTATTTTTATTTTGTCACCATCATTCAGCTGTTTGTTTTTGTTTCTGAAGGAAGAAATATCAGATTGGTCTGCAACAGTAGTAACAACCACCCCAGAGGTTGATGGCTGAGAATCAATCACAGCATCAATATTTCCACCTTCATCTGAAGTATCCTCGTTTGTCTTTGTCTTTTTCTTTTGAAAAAAATCCAAAAGAGTTTGAGACCTCCGTTTTCCATTCATTTTGATTTTTGATTAACGTCTAGAAAAAATAAGTCAGTAAATGAACATAGAAAATATGACCCATTAAATAGTCTACTTACATTGTTTATGGGCTATACCTTCAAAGCACCGAGATCTTAAAAACAATGCGACGCCCACCAACAATTATTCAGAAACAAAATCGGATGTGCTCATTGTGCTCAACCAACACTCATCACTGACACTAATATACTGTTCATAACCATAACGTAGCAGATGATGTAATAATGCCTCATTCCCTAGCGAGGTATCGCAGTCGTAAACTGCGCAAGGGCGGAGTTAAGACAAGATAATGTACAAGTACAGTACATCCCAAAAATATTTACTTAGAAGAAAAGATTTCACGGCTCACGGCAGACGACAGAATATTTATTTTCAATTCGGTTACAAACTGTGAGTACAAACTGTGAGAGAAATATTGGTTGGTCTATAGGAGTTCGGGGGGGGGCTGTGCCCCCGTGCCCCCCCCTGGGTGCGCCACTGGCCTTGTCTCATAAAATAAGGTGACATATTGGGTCTGGTCAAATAAATAACACTGCATCATATAGGGGAAGGTGGGGATCCTTGGGCAGGTCGGAGGTCTGGGCATTTGTGAATAAAATCAGAAAAGCAGTTGATTTGTTACTTCTAACGAACGCCATAGTGCAGCTGTATCAGTATTGTAGACACGACAAAATCGAGTTTTATGTTTCTGTCCTTAGAAACAAACAATTTTATTGGTGATTATTTTTCTTCTACTGTTCTAAAATCACTATAAGTACGCTTTCTTTTTACTAATTCATATATATTGGTTCCTTGTGCATGGAATATCGTATTAATTAATGGTTAACATTATTTGTTTAGTGTAGTATTTTGCAATTGAATTTTAATGGTGCCGGGCGGGATGCTAGAACACCCAACGGTGCGGGAACATTGGGCATGCCCATCTCTCCCTACCTTACGGTTTTTTATTTTTAGGAGAATATGCCGTTTTGTTACAAGAAAAAAACAAACCGCATTGAAATACCACGCGATATAATCGAAAGAGTTATCTACGAAATCCGTGCGGGAACAAAAATTCAACCAACTGCGAAGAAGTATGAGATTCCCAGATCTTCTCTTCAACGATACTTAAAGTTAGAGCGACCTTTTAAAACCACAGAGAACAAATATATAACCAGAGAATATCTTTCACTACTGATGAAGGAAAGGCACTCAGTGAATATTTAATTAGATGTTCCCAATTACATTACGGCTTGACTAAACTAAATTGCTGATGGAAATGTTATTCCAGAAAATTGGAAGCAACGTAAATATGCATCAAAAGAATGGATTCGAAACAAAAATTTGTCTTTGCGCACTTCTGAGGCGACTAGTTTATCACGAGCCACCAGTTTCAATCGGAAAAATGTAACGGAATTTTTCGACAATTACAGAAGCGTTTTGGATCGCTATAAATTTGGACCAGAAGCAATCAACAATAAAGACGAAACTGGATTAACAACTGTTCGAATTTGATTTAATTACCAAATTCTTCTGTGATTTTATTTTCAACTTCCCCTGTATAATACAATTCGAATATTCTGCTCAAAACATATAACTAAATATATCCTTCTTCTCAACATTTAATATTTTCTTACATCAACAAAAAATTCATTTTAACTTAGTACCACATAAGAAATACAGATAAATATAGTTTTCTGAAATTCCAATGAATATTTCAAAGTACCCGACACCTTATCGCTTCATAAAAACTCTGTTATCTGTATCTACGAAACATTTCAGACCCCAAATAAAATCACCCTAACTGCCAACTTTCACTCGCTGTATCTGACCGTTACGTTTTAAAACTCTTTTATCCCATTGGCCAGATCCTAATATTTTGCTCCTTCCTCGCAACTACGTCAACCGACGTATAAATACGCCATCTACCTTACATTTTGCCTCTTCATCATTTAATCATCGTACATAATGGTACTCAAGTTATAAGAGCACCCGGCTTTTTTTGTCCCGGTAACAAACATGTGTATTTAATCTTCAATCATCCATTAATCCCTCAGATTATGTGTTGAATAATCACAGTGTAACGCGTATGATCAAGTGAGTTTCTTAATTGTCTACGCAAAAATAAAAAAAAGTTATAAATTCCTGCAATAAAAAAAAATGAACGTGAAATAAGTGTTTAATTTCTTCATACATTTCATCATACATCCTACATCAGTGAATACAATCATTTGGTCCTTCGAGAGCATCAGCTAACAACAAAGAACTTTCCATTCCATCTATTAGCCCACGTAAAAAAGGGTTAATTAGAACAACAACCGTGAAGTATACGCAGAAAGTTTTAGCAGTTAAGGGTTGCAAACAAGTAGGACAAATGACTTCTGCCAAAAGGGATACTTTGATTACCCTTTGTTGCACGATTAATGCTATCGGAAATTCTATACCGCCATTTTACGTATTCCCTGGAGGGAATTTTAGAATGTATTTGCTGAATGGTGCCCCGATTGGATCCGATGGTGCAGCTTACACGTCTGGGTGGATGACTTCACAAAATTTCGTTTTATGCCTGAAACATTTCGTTGAATATGTTAAGTCTTCAAAGACATCACCTGTAACCATTCTACTTGATAATCATGAAAGCCACATATCAATAGAAGCTTTAGACTTGTGCAAAGCAAACGGCATAGTGATGCTAACCTTCCCGTCACACTGTAGCCACAAGCTACAGCCTTTAGATTTAACAGTATTTGGACCGCTCAAGAGATATTATAACGTTGCGTTAACAGATTGGCTCTCTATGAATCCATCAAAAACTTGCACTATTTATGAAATAGCGAAATTATCAGCATTGGCCATACCTCAGGCTTTTACTCCCAAAAATATGCAACACGGATTCGAGAAAAGTGGCATTTGGCCCTTCAATTCTGAAGTTTTTACAGACGTGAATTTTTTAAGTTCCTATGTCACAGACAGACCTATGTTAATAGAACAAGAGAAAGACGTTGTCGCGAATTCAATCCAAGAACAACCAGCGACTAGTCCTACTGATTCGTATTTTCACGTAACCGGTAGTGAAGTCTACTTCTGCATTTGCCTTATTACAGCCAGCTCAGGAACGGCAAACGAATACGCCAACAAATGAACCCTTTTTGACTCCCGAAACTGTGAGACCTTATACTAAAGCACAGCCAAGGAAAAATATTAATAATAAAAGGAAGAAAGCGAAATCTAGGATCATGACAGACACACCAGAAAAACTTTTAACCTTCATGGGACGGACATCAAAATTTTCCGAAAAGGACTAACTGGGGTCCGAGAAGACCCTATGCGTAAAATTACAGAAATACTGTAGTTTTCTTTAAATTAAATATATAGAAAAGAAGTTTTATTAAAGTTTTACTATTAACCATTTATTAGTCAAAAATCATCACGAAAAAATTCAAAATACCCTAATCACTAAAACTACTAGCTACATATCATTTTAACATTTTTTACAAACTATCTCCGATTTTGAATGTTCTAGGCACACAAAGTTATTACACCTAATACATATTTTTCTGGATTTTCTGTCTTTTCCTCTTTGACACATATGGCAGCGCCCCCTGGTAATGTTTTGTTGTTCAACTCTATGTTCTGTTGCATCCAGTAGTTCGGGAAAAACGTCTGTCATATGCCGTTTTCTATTCGTCTGAATGTATTTATTATTATATCGCCGGAAAACGTTTTTCTTTATGAGTTCTTTTCCTAGTCCCAAAATATACATTTTACGTTTATCCAAACTGTTTTATAGCCAATCCGGGTTTTCCAGGTACCAAAATTTATAAGCATTTATTCCTGCGATATCTATAAGATGCGAAAATATTGCCATTGGCCAGCGGTTTGACTTTCTTCTTTGGCCAACTTATCTGTATCGGCAGCACCTTTTGTTTTGTTGTAACGAAGAATAATTTCTGGTTTATAGTGCTGTTCTTCTCCAGCTACTTTACTATCAGTATGCTCACTTGAAAGTAAGATGACAGCATGTTTTTGTTTTGGAACATAGGATACTAGCGTTCTTTGATTTCTAAAAGCAAACATACTTGAAAACTCTTTCTTGTACGATGCCGGTAGAAGTTCCCGGGGAATAAATGTTTTATTTTTCCGGAGGGTTCCACATAAAGTAATATTTTTTCCACAACTTGTCAGCAAGTTCTAAACTTGTAAAAAAGTTATCGGTCGTTATTCCAAATCCGCCTTCCAAATGGTCTGTCAAATCTAGGACAACCCTTTGACCTTGACCCTTTTCCGCTTTGTTACCTTGTTTTCCTAAAAATTAATAGATACATAGGAATATAAAGTTTGCCTATATTGCTTTTCAAATAACTTACCCAAATAAACTTGCATGTTTGCAATATAAGAAGTGGTGCAGTCCACAAGAGCCCATATTTTGATTCCATACTTATCAGGTTTACTCTTCATATAGACTCGGAATGGTGCCTCACCCCTACAAGCTGCTCATCTACACATAGATGGTCACCAGGATTAAGTGATTTTTTACAATTAGAAGTGAAAATATCGAATATATCTCTTATCGGAGCTAGCTTATCTACTAATTTTCGTTCTTGTCTTGTTTGAAAATTATCAAAGCGTAAAAATGAAGTAATTTGTTTGAATCTGTCTCTTGACATTGCAGCAGGAATTATAGGAAGACAGTAAGAAATATCTTGACACCAGAGCATATCGATAGCCTCTTTCGATCCGTGAAGTGCGCCAAGAATAAGCAACAGTCCAATATAAGCTTCAATCTCTGTAGAATCAACAGGTACAAAAACTTTAATTTTATTCGGATTTTCTATATTCCATTTATCATAATATCTTTGTGCCTTTCTGTTTGTTTCGGTTACTATTATGTTCAGAATATCCGGAGATAGGAAAAGAAGAAAAGCGTCTTTTATACTTGAGATATCAGAACTGTAATTTGTAAGGCCTAGAGCATGTCTCCGAATATTAGCTTTTGAACGTCTAACTTTTGTGTTTCCTGGAATTTTTGACCACTCAGTTCCCTCTTTAGATTTATATACTGGAATGCCCTGGCTGTTACTAACTGTTGGTTCCTCTGGGTACGTTTTCTCTATACTTTGATCAACAACTATTACATCATTTTCTTCCTCTACTTCTGTGACAATGTCGTCATCTTCTAAGTCACTCGATGTTTCCTCATTGATAACACTATCAAACTCTGGATCATCACTTTCAAGTATACGTAACATCTCATCGTCAGTAAGCCCCTTGCGATTGTTTGTAAATAAAAACTGACTCATTTTCAAAACGATGTACCCTACTCGCAATATCACAAGAGACTAACCCGAATATTCAAGCACAGCCTATATGCTGTGATTCAAGTCTAAAAATTATATCGCAGTGCGGGGAATCCCCCATTTGAACTGGTAATTTACATTTTACAATTATATGGGTAAATTCCCTGTGAGTAAACAAACGTTAAATGTATGGGATTCCCCGATTTTACTAACAGTTACCGGTATTATTTTATCGAACGTAAAAGGCTGACCGGGGTCTGAAGAGACCCCTGGAATATAAAACTATTTTTTGTTTATACCAGCCAATAAAAACTACTAAATACATCATATTTTATCAAAATAATTCATAAACTGCAGCTAGATGAAATATCAATGTTTAAAAATTTGCGTTTGCAAAGATACAGCAAAAACATACGTCATGGGGTAACAAACGGACCCTGTCCAGCCCTATGAAGGTTAATAGAGCAGCTAGCAGCTGAGAAAAAACGTAAATTACCAGTGAAAAAAATTCCAAAATTGTAAAATTAATTGCAGACCTCTAAGAAAGAAAGAAATTTTGAGAAGCGAAAGTTTGAAGGACGAAAGTTTCTCGTCGGGCTCCTCATCAGAATGGAATGAATTTGAAGAAGAAAGTGACAAGGAAGTAGATGTAGATGACGTCATATGTCCTGATCGTAGTTTCCAGATAGGAGACTACGTCCTAGTTAAGTTTCAGATGAAGAAAACCTGTGCCCATTATGTAGGAAAAATCGAGGAAATAGAATACAACGAATTTACAATAAATTTCATGAGACACAAAATTGAAAAACACTTTCTGCTACCCTGTTATAAACATCAGTTACCCGAAATGACATAATCACTAACCACTAACTACTATGGGTTATTGAAAATTTGAAATAGACAACTCTCACGAAAATATCAAAGTTAGTTGGTTTTCTTATATGTATATGTGTGCCGAATAGTATCAACAAATATAGTTTGTACAATGATTTATTAATGTTGGTTATTTCATGCCCAAGGCTCCCGACTACAGTGTCCACAGATCCTCTAGTAGGGATGCTTGGGCACTATTGCAAGGTTTTAAAAAAGTTAAATTCCACCAAAAAATTTGAACAATAGAATTTATAACATAATGCCTAAAGCTTAAGATTGGTAAACTATAACTGACAGTGAAAACAAATTAGGGCTAGATTGGGCTGAATTTACTGTACAGGCAATATACTGAAAAAGTGCCCAAGGATACCCACCATCCGCTATTATGTGGGGGAAAGAAATGTACAGAAATGCAGAATAAGTTTCAGAAAAATAAGATAGACAAATAGTTGAAAAGATGTAGCCGTAGGAAACAAACTAACGCTCTGGTACCTGGGGTGTAACATGAAATCGGATTTTTAAAGTTTAAGATGTACTTTTATTTAGTGAAGTAAGTCTTTGTAATAAGTTGAAGTTATGCAATAAAGATATACCAGGTATACCCACTCCTACCTTTTATCAAACGACGATCCACCAAAATGCACTGTGTGCAATGTAATAGATAGTGTAAAACATTTCCTGGTCGAATGTCCCAGATTTCATAATCAACGTAGCATGCACAACATTCCTACCGATTTGAAGAAACTCATTGGAAATTTCTGCGATCACCGGCTCGTAATTGACTATCTAAAATCAATTAATATGTTTTATAAAATATAAAATTTTCGATTGTACCGTCGCTAATAACCTTCGGGTGGATGCGACTCTTCTAAATAAAAAAAGATATAAAAAAGCATGACTTCTGATCCCTCGTTTTTTATGGAATCCCACCAAAACAGCTGATGCTGCCTTGCTTATGGAGCCTAATGAATAGGAAAGAGCACCTAGGCGATGGTGGGCCAGGCCCTGATTGGATAATACAAGGAGAAACATAAGTTTGGCTGTAGAATTGAATGAGAAGACATACAAAACCAGCAATAACAGCAAAAATCACGAATTAAAAAAGTTTTGTTTTACTGACATTTGGTTGGTTGTTAAACCAAAAGTAACTAGATTTATCCCTAGAATTGCAACTTGCATATGCAACAGAAATGGCACCAAACCGATAAAGTTGAAATTGTGACATCTATCAGTTTAGCTTCATATCTGCGCATGCTTCTGATCAAGAAATATTGCGTCTTGCATTGTATTGCAGGTTATATTGCTCCATGTCAAGCGGCCTTAAATATGTAAAATGAATTGCCAGAGCAATAAATGTTATCATGATTGAAGTGCCACATCTTCTGAGGAAATAAAGAGAAAAATAATAGGTAATGAATAGCAAATTGAACGTTTTCAAATATCAAATGTATAATCTTGCGATAAACACATTTTTAATGATCGAACCATGTATTATTATTTATAACATCATTATATTATCCTTATGGGGCAATAGATGCACAATGAATTTACGGTACATGTTCTTCTAATCTAAGCGATGCATCAAGCAAGTTGTTTATTTTTGTTTTCAATAAAATATAGAATATTTATGTGGGTGTTCTTGTTATTGAAAACAATTCTAATTTATCAGTGTCTGTAGAAGTAGAATAGTTGATTAAAAAATTATTATATCTAATAATACATCCAAGCTACGAGTTCAATTCGATATGTTTCAAATATTAAATTCTCTCCGACAAAGTAATAAAAAGTTCTACATCTATTTCTTTAATATGCATAATAACAGTAAGGAATCAAAAAGTAAATGGTTTTAGTGAAAAATATCTAATGAAAGGATTCTGAAAAATGATCTAGTTTTATTATAAACATTTAGATTAATATGATTTTCGGGAGTATGAAATACTGGAATCGACCATGTTAACCGAAGCAGCGCATGACGTCATGCCTCAGTAAATATCAATTATCTCGGTGAGTGCTGCTTGAACTTTTGTTGTGATTACGCTTTTCGATCGATTTTTACATCATTTTATGTTAATTTGTTGTTTATTAGTGTTTTGTGATTAAATATAAAAATCCAAGAATCATCAACAAATTGAACAAGATTTTATTAAGGCAAATAGCACAATTGATTTGTTGATGTTGGGAGAGTTTCTTGCGTCAAATAAAGTCTTTTGCTAGTCGGAATTTCGAAAAGTAAAAACGTCCTTGTAGGTACATTATTATTAATCTTGAGTTAAGTAAAATTTAATTCACACAAGCCATTTTTGAGGTTAGCGTATTAGCTATTTACATATCAGTGGCGTTCGATTTGATAGCTCGAGCAAACTCTAGTGTAACTCTCGCGTTCTTTTTGACTTTTGTTTGAAGCCCACATGCGCGCCCAGACACACAAACTTTCTTCTCCTCTTTCTTCTCGAGCATCAACAATTTTATTCTTGTTCACGCACATATGCACATTGAGGTTATATTTCGTTTGTGGTTTGTTTAATTATAGCAGGGGTGCGTTCATATAGTGTATTGGCAATGTGAGGAGCGAACTCTGACTGGGTAACGTGTAAGTCAGACGTCGGTTAGGCGCCTATGGAGAAACTAACTAGAACGATTAGAGCGCGCCTTACCGATTTGTAGGTCGAAACTGTAAAAATTTGATTTTGACATTGAAATTTGTTGTTTATTTTACGTTGGTTGCAGAAAAAGAGGGGTCGTGGAATTTTTTTACCTTTAACATTACCAATGGAAATTGATACTTAACCTTAACCCACAGAATAACGATTACCGGTTCCTTAACCTCTATAAACAAGAACATGCTGAGACAAGGAAAGAGAGAGGACTCGTAACAGTGCTATCTAAGAGAACATGTGTATAATACTGTTACGAACTCGCACACCGAAGCAGATACTAAGTACGGCCCTGTAACCCTATTTTAACGGAGTTAAGAAAATGGCGAGCGCGCCGAATTCTGAGAAGGTCTATTGGGATTTATTGTGACCGTCCTTTTTAAACATGTTCTCGAAAGGCATTTTAAGAAATATCGCGAAAGGCATTTGTCCCATCCGGAATGTTCTAGTAAAGAAAGCTTTGATATAAATACAGGACCGATCAGCGGATGAGTTTAGTTTTTTATGAGTTGATAAAGTGATCTTGACAAATAAACAGTAATTAAGTGAATATAAAAGTGTTATAAATTAATAAGTTAGTGTGCATATAAATTAAATTTAAGTGACTAGTTAAGTACATATAAATTAGTGTTAGTGAGTTAGTGTTTAAATAAATTAGTAAGTAGCCATACCGAGTGTTTAAAATTTATCCCACCCGTTTATTGTTTAAATAAATAACAAAAACATTACAATACGAATTGCGCATGTTAGATGTCAGAGAGTGCACTTTCGGTGATTCCCGTGGTGCGGTTGTGAACACTGTGGAGTGAAGTGTTAGGTATATATTAGGGGAATTGTGCCCGAGATGGCATACTTGCTGAGTTGGCATAGTCGCTATTTAATGTACAAACATTTTGAATTACGCGCCTTTTTTACGCCCCCTTAAAGCCACCGGCTCAAACAAACTATTGCGTTAATCGGAAACAGGTCAGTTGTCTTTGAGTGGTCGAAAAGTACGTTTGTCACATTTTTGTTTACCCAAAATATTTTTAAGTGTCGTTCGCAGATAGTTTGGTGGGTAACGGAAGGGACTTGAAGGTATATATTATTGTAACTTTCAGATAGATAATTTATTGAATATTATATCTAAGTTTATCAAATACCTAGTTTAAAATATGTTTTAGTAAAAATTGTATTATTTAAAAATAACCGTTAATTTTATGAGATGACATACAACAATTTTTATAAGATGGCATGGTATGCCATCTCAGCAACTCAATTATTAATTGGAAACAACGTTTTTTTAGACATGGGTCGCTACAAAAGAAAGTCAAATAGAGAGTCATGGGATGAAAATAATATGCAGGAAGCCATCTTAGCTATGAAGGCGAAACGTATGGGGTGGCTTTTAGCGTCAAAAATGTTTAATGTCCCTTTTGGGACTTTAAGACGTAGGGCAACTAAGGGGGAAGGCTGGAAAAAGGGTTACATAGGAGGTCACAGAAGCACATTCAATGAAAATCTAGAAAATGAACTGGTCCAACATATCAAAAAAATGGAATCCATGTTTTTTGGGCTGACAACGGATGACGTCCGAAAACTGGCATTTCAATTTGCGGAAGCAAAACAAATCCCTCATCGATTTTCTACTGAAACTAAAATGGCTGGGTGGACCTGGCTGTATGGTTTCAGGCAACGTAATCCTACGATATCCTTACGATCACCTGAGAGTACTTCTGCAGCTCGAGCTAGAGCTTTTAACAAAGTTCAAATTGACAAATACTTTCAAATACTTTCTGGAGTATTGGATCAACATAAATTTCCTACCGAATGATATTTGGAATATGGATAAATCGGGTATTACCACCGTTCTTTCGAAGAATACAAAAGTTTTGGCCACCAAAGGCAGAAAACAAGTAGGCGTTTTAAATAGTGCTGAACGAGGTCAGCGACAAACGACCGTTTGTTATATGAACGCAGCAGGTAAGTTTATGATTTTAAAGTATCTAGGTACCTATAAAAAATCGTTATGTACTTTCTTAGGGACATATCTCCCTCCTGCTATCATATTTCCAAGAAAAAACATGAACGCTGAATTAATGGATGGAGCACCTGTTGGATCTGTGACATTTACCCAAGAAAATGGGTACATGAATAGTGACATATCTCCTAAATGGTTGAAGCACTTTGCGAAATATGCCAAACCAATCAAAGCAAAATAAAGTCTTGCTGTTATTGGATGGACACACTAGTCATAAAAGCTTAGATGCACTTGTATATGCTAAAGAAAATGGCATAATTCTTTTTTGTTTTCCCCCACATTGTACCCGTAGGGTACAATCGTTGGAGGTTAGCTTTTTTGGTCCTATTAATGCTTACTACAATCAAGAACTAACTAATTGGCTTAAAAATAACCCAGGGCGTGTAGTAACTCATTTCCAAGTAGCTTCTTTATTCAACGCAGCATATAACAAGGCAGCAACCATTCCCAATGCTCTAAGCGGATTTTCGGCGACTGGCATATAGCACAATTCAACGACAACATCTTCCCCGATTGGATATTTGCTGCCGCAGAAGTAACTAACGCTGAAGAGGATGACAATCGAGACGAAAATCAAATGCAAGATGGTCATTTAAATAAAGTCCACGCCATGACAAACTCGGTGCTAAGTTTCCAATGTACCTGCAAGGTCTCTAATGAAAAGACCAATGAAACTTTAGTTTTGCCAGGTCCTTCATCATGTTCTCAAAACATATTTCCAGGAACAAATCTTGACCTATCAATTGAGGAAATTTCACCAATGCCAAAAGTCGTAGAGATAGTGCGACGAAAAAGAAGAAAAGGATCATATGGTAATCTAAGAACAACCCCTGAAACTGAAAAATGAGGAAGCACAAAAGAAAAAAGTGATGTTAAGAAAGGCGGCGAGAACTGTTAAGAAGAAAATTGAGATTGAGCAGGACGAGGATGCACAAAAAAAAGCGATGATAAGAAAGTCGGATAGAACTATGAATAAGAAATGTGTTATGGAGGATGAGAATTAAGATGAGCAAGCCGAGGGTTTTAACGTAGGAAATGATCTAGATGAGGAGGACTCGCCTTGTATTTATTGCAATGAACTTCTCTCCTGGCCTCTATCAAGAGTTTATGGTTCCAGTGTCACATATGTAAGAAATGGGCCCATGCAGAATGTGCTGGAGCAGACAGAAAGACAAAAATGCTCAAATGTGAAATTTGTACCTAGTTTTATATTTTTTTTAATACTATGCCATCTCATCAATATTTACTTTCATGAGATGGCATACCATGGTTCTTTTTCAAAATATACTTTTTCGTTTCTTAATGGAAAAACCGTTTAGATTTTGTGAAGACTTACTTTATTTATTCCATTTTTATATATTTCCTACATAAAAATATGTTTTTGGTCATAAATTAAAAAAATTATAGTACCCAAAATAAAAGTATGCCATCTCAGGCACACTTCCCCTACATGTTTTATGCACGCTCACTTTGTACCCAAGAATAAATCCTACACTCAAGGCGTTGTTTTGTGAACGCACTCCAGCATTGATTATCATTTTTTCAATAATTTCATTCATGTCAGAGGTATAAGAAACAAGAAACTAAAAATCAGTCATGGGCATTCTGTTCCTACAGAATGTACTGACATCTGGTGAAAAGACTGTAACAGTTTTCGAAACTTCGTAACAAAAAGGGGGTAAATTTTAAATTCTTGGTGAATTACGAGCTTCCTATTTTTGATTAGTAAATTGAATTTTATTTTCAATATCCATACTAAATTTAATGATGCATTCATAATAAACTGTGAAACAATATATTTTTCATAATTATTTATAATAGTAATTACATGAGTATTACACGTAAAATAAAATTTCTCTCTCACTAAAATTAGAGGTGCCTATTATCAAATGGGGTTTTACATTATTTCACGCCATATATTCGAAGGCATTAAACTTAAAAGTTATACAGAAATCACAATCGATGTCAATAATCACACAGAAATCTAACAAATGTCGAATATTGACATTTGACATCGACATGGAATATCATAAAACATGAAACCCAACTTTCGTTACCGCGTGATTCACGTACAGCGTAGTGCCCCCTTCAATAAAATGTCAGAAATATCAGATGCGTAATATGTAATAGAACTGAAAGCAAAAGGTCGTAACAGCGTAATACCAGGACCGAAAAAGTAGTAGATCTATTACGAACGTAATAGACATCTCAATCTTGCCAAAAATCACAATTTTCAAAAAACTAACGATAGAAACTATTTTTTGAGGTTATATGGTGCACACGCAAGCGTTCTATTTAAATTTGTCGTGTCACTATCGAGTACTTAGCTTGTGCAGTGTGGATGCTCGAACTTACGAATCGAACGCCACTCTATTGAAATATTTGTTGTTCAAGAATGTAAATTCTCTTATTTTTGCATACATTGCTGTACATTTAAGAATGTGAATTATTGTTATACTATCGGCTATCTATTTGTGAATATAAATTCTTTTTATATCCTCTTGGCATTTTCGATAATACAATTTTTATTTTAATGTTGTTAAAATTGTAAAACCATAGAATAGAATTATTTTTGACTAAAATTATCCTTAGAATATCACGTATCTTTTATGTATACCTGATTGTAATAATGCTCTCCTTTGTAATTTAGGTTTATTGCATATTTTTGAATTTTACTAAATTTTGAACTTCCACTGTACTGAGGCACAGTATCTTTGGAGGAAAGTCCAAATGAATTGGGGCTATATAAAACGGTGTCGGAATACCTTTAATAGAGTAATTTGTACCTTTGGAATATCCTCAATAGTAATTTTATGCATTTAAAATATGTCCAATAGGAAGGTCATACCTTTGAAATATTTTCCAATGGCAATTGAAAACCGAATGACTGTATTCCATTGTTGAGTCTTACCAATGAACACCAATCGGCAAAGCGCGCTTTCTCTAGTCTCACCAATATTAATGAAAACACACCACCTTGAAGTTTTTGCATTTAAGACAGCTTCAGGAGAAAGAAAGTCAGTTGCCTACCAAAGTCGAGACTTGCCGTCTCTCCGAGAGTTACATCTCACCCAAGTCGAGACATACGGTCTCTAGAAGTAGTGCATGCACTCAAACTCGAAACTCTCATCGTGTCTCCGTGAAGTTAAGTTACTAAGTCAAACATATCATTTCTTATTCAGTATTCAAGTAATACCAAAGTAGAGATATAGGTACAGTCGCTACTAGTGGTCACCCTATCAAGTCGAAACATAACGTTTCCCCGAAATAATGATGTTCATGATTACCTTCTGATCTTAATACCGTCGAAGTTCACACAATAATCAATTTGTCCGTTTCATTTTGTAAATTTGTACAAAATAAGCTATTAATTTCGACATCAAACATCGCCATTCACCCTTGCGACTTACGAGTGCGTTAATGGAAATTAAAAATTAATAAAAATTAACGGTTTTACAGATTAAAACTAACTTTTCCGCATCTGTGGCCCTGAATAATATTCTTTCATAAAATTGTTACTTGTATACACTTCGGGGAATGTATCGTGCTAACAAACCGAAATTTCTCCAAAAATAACCAAAAATGTAATAGATCTGGATTTATAGGACCCGCTGTACTCGCTGTAGTCAACTGAAAATCAATAGGATACATCTGTGAGACACCGTGAACAATATTCAATCAAAATTGATCAATCGTATACTCTCGGGAGGCTGTATCGTGCTAACAAACTGAAAATTCTCCAAAATGACAAAAATTTGGTACTTCAAGTACCATAGCACCCGTTGTACTGGCTTTAGTGAGCTGAATATCAATAGGGTTCATCTTTGAGACGCTCTGAATAATATCCAATCATAAAATTGGTCACTTGTATATACTCCGGAGGCTGTATCGTGCTAACAAACTGAAACTTCTCCAAAAATGACAAAAATATCGTACTTAAAGTACTGTAGCACCTGTTGTATTGGCTCGGGTGAGCTCAAATTCAATAGGGTTCATCTGTGAGATGTCCTGAATAATATTCAATCATAAAGTTGGTGACTTGTTGAACTCCGGAGGCTGTATCGTGCTAACAAACTGAAATTTCTCAAAAAATGACAAAATTTCGTACTTCACGTACCATCGCAACCGTTGTACTGGCTCTGGTAAGCTGAAAATCAATAGGGTTAATCTGTGACATAAAATTGGTGACTTATTACACTCCGGAGGCTGTATCGTGCTAACAAGACATGTAAGAAAAAGTGGCCGACGACAACGACGACGACGACGACATACACACAGGATTTTTTTTCTAAAAACCGTTTTTTCCTGTTGTTGTTGATGGAAAACGTAAAAATAACTCAAAATTTTTTTTCAAAATTCCAACTTTTTTGTGGGTAAACCAATACTTTTCTCGCATATTAGATAGGTTGGCGGAAAAGTAATATACGTCTGTTCACCCCCCAGTGCACAAACGAGATTGAGTGCGCTAGCGTCGCGTCACAAGCGATTCTGTTAAATTCAATTTGATTTGCGATAAAAAAACGATCATTCTTCTACTTGTTCCTGATTTGAATGATAGATAATTTGTATAATCTATAATAATATAACGTTGTAGATTATTTCCATAATTAACCCGTTTTTTCTCATTGTATGTACTTTCCAAAGCCATCGCCAGTATAAAAAAATGCAATCAGAACAAGAATATACCTACTTATACCGTGTGAAAAAACGCGAAGTCTACAAGAAATAGTAACCGGACACCGATAAAAAACCGAGTGTACATTCAGGTAACCGATCAGATTTATTTGTGTTCGATTTGCGGTCAGTTAGTCCACCAAGATTTATATTTGCTTTGTAAGGTTGATGGTTAAGGTAGGACTCGAGAGATTATGCCATTGACATAAACAGTCTGGACGGTACATAACATCACGTACAGGAATTAATAATGACTAGAAATGTAAATGAATGAGATTGACGGAAACGACAATACCAAGGAAGCTGCTTTGAAATGCTGTAATGAGGTTGCAGAAAATAAGGAAAACGAAATGATGACTTATTTGTTGTTCTAATCTTATTGTCTACATATAGACATAGGTGATATATTTTAATATTAAAAAGATAACCCGAAATTTTTAATTTGTTGTGCGAATGTTTTATTGAGCTGCTTAATTTTTTCACTAATTGGTGATTGGAATATATTCTCACCGCAGTACTGAATTTTTATATGATATTTAAGTCATGACATTTATCGACTTTTCTATCAACCGTACGATGCTTGAAAAAGCCCCAATTAAAATATATCCTCCTAAGGATGTACCTAGTTAGGCATTATCAGATGTTTATACAATTTGACTGGATCGGTTTTAATGAATAGAACCAACCGAAGGATTTTATAAATACTAATCGTGTCACATCTCAACAAATAAATAACCTTTCAATTTGTTTTTATAATTCAATAAAGAGTTATCAAATCGCTTTAAAATATTTAACATTTACTTCGATAGCTTACCCCTGGTATACATGCAACATATTTATAACATACGTATGATGAGTAGCGTATTAACTAAAAAATTAATTATTTAACATGTTTCATGTGTACGGTTCGCTTTATTTTCATTATATAATGGTTATTGATACAATTATTTGGACAAACAATGAATACATTCCAAAAAATTAATACGTGGATGTAAACTAAAGAAGGCCAAAGTTGTTTCAAACATCAAATGAATTTTTGTACTATATAACTAGAGGATTAGAAAAATCTATTGCTATTTTATATTGTATCATTTATTATTTTTTTCTTGAACAAATTCTAATGTAAATATTACATTAATAGAATTAAGGGCTGTATCCACGGACTTACTTAAGTCCGTGGCTGTATCTAATAAGACGGTAAATCATTTGTCTTAAAAAGTAGAAGATCTGACATTCGACAATTTATTTAGATTTTGGCGGTGTTTTTATTTTGTTGATGGTGCTTGTAACATATAATTTTAAATATACAACAAATAAATATTAATAAAGCAGAATGGATAGTGCAACAGAAGAAAAACATTTTGAAAAGTTAGATGAATGCATCAAAGATGATGACAAAATCGTAAGTTCAATATTGATGTGAATATTTATAATTATTAATAATGTCTTCTGCAGATTACAGTTCCATCGTTATCCAGAATATTAAATATTCCTTTAACCGATACACAACATATACTGTCAAAATATGTCGAAAAACAACGAAAAATGCAATCTGATGAACTCTCTCTTACATATGTTTTAACAGGAACAATTAAAGATATTGGAAAGGCTGTGGTAATAGTTAAGGAATCTGATTTAGAGGATAAAAGGACCACGTTCGATAAAGTAGAAAGTGAAGTGTTATTTAGTGTGCAGAAATGTAGTAAAATTGATTTTAATATATTGTCGTTGGTTGATGATGTTACTCTAGCCAAGAAAGAACCATTGTAAGTTTTCATTAGTATCTATCAGGAATGATATTTCTATAATCAACGTCCCATTTATAGGTTAGGCTCTATTGTGAGCAAAAACTGTATAAAGCGAGTTCTCAAGATAAAAAAACTACCACCTCCTCCACTGACTACAGTCAAAGGAAAATCTTCACATTTCTTAGCATCGAATACTCCTCCAGTAAAAACAGAGAAATCTGAAGAAAAGGTAAAGATATTTATATTTTTTCTATTAAAATTACTATTCCGCCAATCCCATTCCTTTCAGATATTGCTTCAACCAGTTTTCTCTCTTTGGATATTTTATTTCCAGATATATATGTACACTGTAATGCTTACTGCTGTGCCCCAGATCCATAGTATTGTAAGTCACAACTGGTCCACTTTACAGGGAAGCCCAAAAACATATTCTAACTCTGTTCACACTTAAGGGCAAGACAGAGAAGCCTTATAACTTTTTTACCAGTGAAAATGTTGAAATCTACAACCATTTTGTTGATTAACGAATTTTTCTTTAATACAGTTAGTTTTGTTATAAATGGACTTACGATGTTAGGTTCTAAACACAAGCACTTAATATGGACTTACACTCCTATGCCATAATGATAATAATGGTAAAAGGTGTTAATAAAATAGTAGAATCATTAATAATAGTTACGATTTATCAATGTTATTAGTAATACATTAACAGTACTAATACTAATAAGGCCTAATAATAAAAAATAACATTGTTTTACTATAGTTCAGTTGAATACTCTTCAGGAAAATCTCCAACACCATATCTGTGTGGAATGCTCATGAGATATGCTGTATACACACTGCATGAGAGTCTGTATGTCCCTAAACTTTTCATTACATATTTTCTTTCTTATTGTTCGTAACACTAGAATAAACGTGATTACGGGCCTATCGTAAATTTTATGACTTAAAGGAAAAACTGTGACTAGTCAAAATGTTTATTCTAAGAAAATTGTATTTATGTAATCTACAGACCAGTTTGTGCAAACATTGCCCCAATGTTCACCACAAATTGGTTGACTACATGTTTTGCAGTAGACGGTCAGCATATGTGACTTTTTGGTCAGACAGTAAAAACAATTTTTTCTCTTTTGAGGATCACCTTGTCCAGACTCCATAGGAAGTGCAGGTAAATCAAGAGTAGCGCCAATATCTACACAAATATCGCGACGCAAAGTATTGGTCCTAATTCTATGTCTCATCCATGGTTCTGCAAGGCTGTTACTCAAATCTATGATGATCTGGTAACGTGAAACTGTTTTGTGGCCATTCTTCAGCATATTGGAAGAACACAGAACATATGAGTTGATAGAGGCCATATATAGCATCCCGTAGAACTCAAATAAAGGCATTTTCTTGTTTTTCTGTTACAATTCATGTTGGAACACATTTGATCAAATTTGTCTACCTGACTTTAGTATCGTTGTAATTTTCAATAATTGCTGATTTGTGTGTTCTTTCCAAGATTTCTGCCCCCTCATGCATTGTCTGTTTTTTTTTCATGTAAGACAGCAAGCTTTTTTCTAATCAAAATAAAACATTGAAGTGTTTGTGTTAAGATTATTTAGATCCAACAGCTTTGGAGGAATCTTTCTTTTGCTCTTACGTAGCGTTCCTATAATTGTTAATTTATACGGATCCTCTAACAATTGATTAGCTAAACTGACCGAGGTCTATGGCAATATTTCTGTTACTACCATGGACCGATTTAGAGAGTTCTTTTACATTGTATTCAGCAAGCGGCAAACCATTAGTCGGCTTTTTCTTTCCCAAATAAGTGCTCACATTGATCATATATTTTGTTGATTCCATATTTGGAAGACTTGTTGGGGATGTACATCTTGAATGAACGACGACGTCAAATAGGATAATGGTGCATATGATGCTCTGCATATTTCTTTTTCCTTTCTTTTCTAGTGTCCTTAGAATCCAATCTGAAAAAATTCACTAGAAAGGTAAAGCAATCACAACTCATGTAAGCACGATTAAATCTACTGGAAATGTTGAAGTTGAACATATGCTTGCCTCTGAGAGAATAAAAATTTACAGTAGCCCTTTTAGTTCTTCTTTTGTAATTTGAGATACATTACCAACTCTCTCTAGTTCTGCTTCAGTCAATCCTTTTCCCAATGCCATTGTGCTAAGAAATAATTAATTCATTACAAAAACACGTCCTAAAGCATGATTTCAGTTTACCACAAAACTATATTCACATACAACCACTTTGGAAATTGTAATATGTTCATACCGGACTATCGTAAAATTTATGACGATTCAGTAGAAAATTTGTGACCACGATAAAATAAACGGAGTCCACACACCAATGTGTAGGTAAGCACTAAGTTAAAGGGTACTATAAAATCCATCGTGCTGTATTGACTCTCAACATCAGATTATTGTCAAAGAGAAATGCGCATCGTAAAATTTATGAGTGGAGTGTTCTAGGGTTAATAGAGGTAGAATCTCAGGCATTGTTAAATCTTGAGGTTTTGCACACTACTTCTTCCTTGTTCTCGTTATTTAAAAAATATATATTACTCACATTTTTTGTTTTTCTTTGTTCCATCTCTTTGCCACTATAGGTTTCGATTTTATGTATGAAAAAACAAACTGCCATTTTAAGTCTCAGGTTCTATTAGATTTTTAAAACTCAGAATGAATATTCAATCTTTCTTCACATGTAAATCTTTTGTTACACTTTAAACGCCAATTATCTCCACATGTAGGTCCTACCATCAATTTTCCTTTTGCATTTACATATTGCTTGCCAGAAAATATTTTTCTTTTCCTTGTGCTGTTTTCCCAGTATACTGGATTTCTGATTCTTTTTTTACCCTTTTCAGAATGCTTTATCACCTCATCATTTGAATCTGAGTCGCTATAAGGAACTCTGGACTTGCATTCACTCGCTTAAGCTTCATTCACTCACTTAAACTTACATTTTAGTTTTTCTTTTATAATACTTTTCGTGTGAATGATATATATTTTTAAGGTAATTCGATATGTTTTGTATTCCTGATCTTTGTCTATCTTGATACCTTTTACAGGCTTAATGATGGCCCAGTGAGCCGAAACTAGTTGCCTCTTCATCTTTTATTAATTAGTACGGAATTTGAATTATACTTACTGCTAATTACCTACAGACTACATTTGAGATGGATAGTCTTTTTCATTTACATTTTAGAACCCAAACATTGTATCTGGATATTCAATAGTATGGCTCAAACATATATTGTGACTTGCGATCTTATAGCTCTAGCTAATCCTTAACAATATTTTCTAGCCTAGCAAACATACGACAGTGTGGTTCGATAGAAAATATCATCTTGACTGATAATCAGCTGAAACCAGAAAATCGATATTTTTAGACTTAGGATACAATGGTTCTATGGTACAAAATTGTCTGTCCCACTGTAGACTGGGAGCGGAGAAGGTTTTTACATGTATCATAGGTCCCACGCTGAGGGTTAGGGGGCTGATAGGCCAGTTTGAATTCACAGTATTGCACCCCTAACGTGTAGCTTTGGGGGGTTAGTGGATTTCCACTCGTAATTATACCCTAAAAATGACATGTTTGTGCCATTATGGTGGCCACTTGGAGACGTCCCAGAGTTATGGAGTTTTGAAATCATTGTTTTACAGTTCATTGTTAACAAAGATCACAAAACAACAGCGTGGGGCCCATGATCCATGTCCACAGTGGAAAAATTACATGTTTCAGTTAGTATGGCAGACTTTAAGTGATGCCATATTGAGTTCACGGACTTTGGTGACCCCCCTTGACGATAAAACAATAATCATAGTGGTGCTTATGATCCAGGGGCATGGATATTAATTACACATTTGAAAATTCACCCCCCTAAAAGCTATATTTTAGGGGTGCCATACGGGGAAGTCAAAGTGAGGAATAATGTTGTCCATTGGCTCCATAAGCCTTGGGGTGGTGCCTATGATACATGCAAAAACACTCCCGGTCTATTGTCAATTGTATGTCCTGATGTTCTCTAATTCACATTTATTCCGTCTTGTCAAGGTTAATTTCTCAACCACTGTTTCAATCAATTTACAAGTCATGTTTTTAGTGTTGTATAATTATTATATATTGTTCTTCCCATATCACTGCAGTTTCATTTCCAAATTTGCGCATTTTCTAAATAAATTTTAGATAATATCAGAGATATGCGATAACCTTATTTAAGACCTTTGCTACCTATCGAAAGAGACTTATTATTTCATACATTTAGATTTTGGATATAGTTACTAATTTTATTTCAGTCCAAAGGAAACGGAATTTCTAATAAGTTCGATAAAGCTGCTCCACCTGCAGATAAACCAAAGTCAGAGAAAAAGCCTTCGATTGAATCTATAAAAAATAAACAAAAAAGTGGCATATCTGCCTTTTTTTCTAAAAGTACCTCAACTAGCAATTCAAGTTTAAAAAGTGAGACAAGTATTAAGACCGAAAACTCAACAGATAATGATAGCCTATCTCATGGTATAGAAGAATTAATGGAAGTCGATTTCAAAGAACTTGATGAGGTAGAGAATAAAATCAAAGATGATCAAGAAATGAAAGTAGATAATCCCATCATAGTTGATGATGAAAAAGATGTTAAAGAAGAAAAGAAAAAAGAATCGAAGAAATCCGATGGAAAAGAGAAGAAAACTAAAAATAAGCGACAAAGGGATAAGAGTGAAGAGAAGAATCAGAAAAAAAGAAAACGTATAATACAAAGAAACGATTCAGAAAGTGATGGTAATTATAAATTTTTAGTAGATCAAATATTTATATCAAAACATTCTTCAGATATACTATTATTTTTAGATATGTTTGAGAAGGATGAGGCAGATATAATTGAAAAATCTGATGAAGAAATTGAACGAGCTCCTTCACCAGTAGCCAAGAAACCTTTAGCACCCAAGAATAAAATTAGAAAAGCAGTAGATAAAACCTACATGGATGAGGAAGGCTTCTTAGGTAAGTTACTTTTATAATGGGGATTATTCCTGTTTTAATTTTCATTTTACAGTAACAAAAACTGAATACGTTTTTGAATCGGCTCCAGAGGATGACGAGGAGGTTCCTATGAAAAAAGAAACGACTATAAAGCCACAGTTACAGAAGAAAACAAGTGCTTCCTCGGAAGCTGATGTTTCTCCTCCTAAGAACGCCAAAGGTAAAAAAGGAAAGAAAAACAATTTGCAAAACCAACCCACATTAATGAACTTTTTTAAGAAAAAGTAGAAAATTAATAAAATTGATAGATATATTAATACAAGTTTTTAAGTTTATTGTTGTTTAGTTTGTACCCTAAAACTGAGGTATACTTTTCACTTAATTAGTAAATTTTGTTGTTATATTGGAAATTCAGTGTATACTTTCCAAAGTGTACAATTATGCCCAAAATAGCATTCAAATGCTTTTCATTTTAACCGTTCACGCCTCTTTTTGGCCTTCTGATGGTATATCCTTCAAATTTTGTTTCTAATTTCCTTGCTCGTTGTACAATTTTCAACCAAATACACTTTTCACTACCATTGTTTTTCCTCTATCTCTAAAGATGAAAATTAGGTTATTGAAAATCAAGATTCAAATTGCGAAGAGTGTTATATGTTATATAACTACTACAATTTTATTTTACTTTCGGAACATTCATTTTTCTGGTACACAAAGAAAAAATTCGTATAATTTATTAAAACAATCTCTATTATGATTTTAAATTAATGAATTATGTACTTTTGTATAACCTTGGTGTAAGAGGAGGACTTCAATGTTCAACTACGTCAACTAGTAGATATTCAGATCTAAAATTACACCCATCATCCTTTTCCTGATGAAATATTTATTTTTTTCAATAAAATATGTAGGTAAACAAAACCTGGCATGATTGAAATGATATTAATTGAAATTTTCCCAGTTACAGTCATTTTTTTACTTAATAAATTTGGTGGTGATTGAAAGCAAAAAGCATATATAAAATCCCACTGTGTGATTGACTATGTTTTCCTGGCAATAATAACTGCCAATCAGTTGTAAACGGGTAATTGGTATTAGTAATTTATTATTTTTCCAAAAAAACTCACATGCAAATGTAGATTTTATTGAGAAGTATTTGTACCACTTTAATATAATAAATTATTTGATATTTTAAAATGTAACCTATTTTTTAATGACAATACATATCGATCTGACAAACCAACTAAATCTGTTAAAAATATGTGACGAGTGGAAGGTAATGCTTTCTTAAAGATATCTGTTAACATATCATCTGTCCCTATATACTCGATCCTAATTTCACCTTTATTGATGAAATCTCATATAAAATTTTCTTTTATTTCATTGTGTTTCGAATTTGAACTAGTAACTGGGATCGTAATAAGTTTCTATGCTGTTTGCTGGGTATCACTTAAAATCAGTATTTGCGCTTGCTCAATTCCCATGTCATTTATTAAATATTTTAGATTAACAGCTTCATTAAAATCTGGGTTATTGACATGAATTCCGCTTCTGCAGTAGCTAAGGCAACAGTACTTTGTTTTCTTTATTCCCAGCTTATTAGTGTTCTTGCAAAAGAAAAACAATATCCAGTATAGTACCTTCTGTCGACAGCACAAGAACCTCAATCTGCATCAGAATAACCAACGCTTTCTTCTTCTTTTCTTTAGAAAACTAAACATTTTTCTTTTGTGTCTTGCAAATACCTCAGTATTATCTTTGCTGCAGTCCAATGTATTTTACCATGACAAGTATTAAATTGGCTTAAATGGTTAACTGCGTGGGATATATCAGGACATATTGCATCAGATTTGGATACGGTACATCAATCTGTTCGTTTTGTTCCCCTTTTGTTAGTTTAGAACCTACTTCCATGGCGGTAAAAACACTTTTGCAATTTTTCATTTCATCTTTTTCAAGTAATTTTTGTATATATTTGCTTTGGCTGACACTTATCATTTATAATATTTTATTACATAATTTATACATAAATTAGACAATTTAAAACGACAATACAAAACATAATATACATAAAAATGCTAATTTAAATTAAAAAAAAAGTTACTGACTTAAAAGGTAGGACTTCATGCCTGCTTGTTCATAGAAGAGAACGTATGCTTCCCCACTGATGATATTGATGACACCCTTGAATCATTATATTCGTGCCACTGTCCAATGTAGGGATGTCGGCAGTATGCCGTGTAGTGACCACTGTATGTGGTTCCGCTGTGATTTGATATAGCGTAGAGGTTGTACCTACAGGGTGTCACATTATCAGCTCCGTAATGGATCATATCAAGTCCTTCTATTGGAAAATCTATTGTAACATTAAGTTTTCGCCTAAATCTTTCTGTCGGCGAAAAGCGCTTCAGGTGATTAACCAGGATTTTCGGAAATTTATGAATGGAAAATGATTTAGTGCATAGTCTTCGTTCCTTACATTTAGAACATGTCGGTTTCTCATCACAGTCGAGCGATTCTTCTCTTGTAAACGAATCCAAACATTGTGAAAGACGTAATTGACCTGTTCTTTGGGGTATGGGAAGGGATAAATCCCAAAAGGGATCAAAGGTAACAGAACAGTGACCACAATATGTACATGTAGATTTTAATTGACCAACGAAGTTATCTACGATCTTGGAGTTGTCCATTTGCAGATGTCTTAACCAAGATTCTTGTGCTTTTTCATGTACCCTGTTGATATCTTCGTGAAGTCCTTCTAATAGGTAACGAAGGAACTCCTGCGCATCTTGTTGAGCATATCCCATGAACCTTGGAGCGAGTCTGACTTTTTAATGAAACCCTGTCCGAACCGTCTTCAGACCAAAGCTCTTTATGAAATTTCCATGTTGTTGAAATGTAATTCCTAAACATTAATTTAATTTTCCTACATCTCTCATTTCAAAATATTTCTTTAATTCTCCTACCTTTTTCTTTTGTTTTTTCTTTAATTTTGTGTCCAATTTCTTATACCACTCTCCCCTAACCTGCTTTAAACCGTAGAGTCCTTTCTGTAGAAAACAAGTGTTAGTTTTATTCCTTTTTGTCTTCTAACATTTTTACAGATTTAAGAAATGTGTGGTGACATATAGTTTCTGGAGTTCAAGATTTTCTTCAGCAGCTTCTCCTAATAATAACCTGATTGAGCTTAATTTCGCTACTAGTGTCAGAAAAAGCAATGCTTCGTTTTTGGTTAAAACCCCTAGCAACTAAACGAGCCTTTTTTCTATCTAATGTTCCAATTGCATAAAAAATTTCTTTTAATATCAATTTGCAGCTTACTATATTTCTATCTGATTTTCTTTCTTGTGGTACCCATGTCTCATTTTTATATGATCTTTTAATTCATTTTTTATTGCTTCATTCCAATGTTCTTCATCTTTCGTCTCTTCATTTTCTATTTCTTCGCCAACATAAGACATATAATAATCTTCGGTCCATTTTGACTGTTTCCTTCTTTAATTTGGATTTGTTCTACAGTATCAGTGGACAGTTGGTCTTAATCGTTCTGTGAAATTCGCCAAATTCTTTAATAAATAAAACTCTTATTTTGATTTAATCTACGTAGAAAATCTTGATAATGTGCAATCTTCTATAAACCGAAAGAAACGATTTATTTAAATCATCAAAACAAAGTGTATTTAAAAATATCCGTCTGTTGACAACCGAAATCATACGTCGATAAAAACTCTAGAAACTCGTATCAGTGTAAACAGTGTATTGACCATAAAGCAATCCATACACCATCGGAAGAAACGTCGTTTGAAATGACTGAAACAATTGGAATGGTCTTGGAAGAAATAAGAAAAACGAAGCAAGACTTAATATCAATAATTGAGACAGTGGAAGTCCGATTGACATTAAAGGTAGAACAAATAACCAACAGATTCAAACTTGAAAGGGAAAACTATATGTTGAAAGAGGAACTTGAACTTCAGGAGAGGAAAAGCAATGACAAAAATATCGGTATATTTGGACTAAAACATACAGTACAAATCACACTTAAATTCATAACAAGGGAACTAAAGAGACTTGTTGGAGTAGAGTTACTGCCGACTGATTTAAGTAACTTCTACCCACTGGGAAAAAACGAATCCTGTCCAATTAAAGTGGAGTTAGTGTCTTACTTAAAGAAAACATCATTGTTGGCAAACGCAAAACAGCTGAAAGGAACACTCAATTTCAAATGATTTGACTCTTAAACAACGTCGCGATTATAATGTTCTGAAGAAACATTTGAACCTTGCCAAGCAAGATAAAAACATCAACTGCTTCATTAAGAAGAACAAGCTGCATGTGAACAACAAAATTTACAGTGTTGAAGACTTAGAACAATCATAAGTCAGTGGAAAAACGTTTGAAAAATCAAATAGTGCTCCTGGAACACCATCTTCACAAGACCATCACAAAGCTACTGGGAAAACAGTTCCAATTGACATCAGCATAAATCAGAGACCCCCATCCTTTTCATCTCCAGTAGCCACCGGTACTGGAGAAAAAAACACAGCCTATCAGAAGAGACAAAGAGGAAGGGAAGAAAGTGGAAACCTGTTCGAAGGTAACTAGAAACGCTACTAGTTCCCGTGACCAGAAATAAATATAAGTAGAGAACACAATATTATGCAAATGCAAGAATGGTTGTGATCTTGATGAAGACTATACATTTGACCCCGAAATTCTCGAAGATTTTTCCTTTATAACGAAAATGATAATGTATTAGAAATTTTAAACCGACCTGAAGACGATGATGTAGAAGAACTAGTCTTTCTAATTTCTAATTATAAAAGTTTTTGAAAAAACACCCCACATTTGAACTTCTACTGTAATAAATATATGAAAAAGTATTTCCAAATAAAGATATAATTGAAATGTAGATGTTCTATCATTTTTTTACTTATCAAAATTTGATACAGGCCTAAATTGAGCTGAAGAGTCAAAAAATATGTCTATGAAAAATACACGGTATCCATTAAAATATACCCAAAATCAAGAAAATTAAACAATATAAATAAAAAAATATCAAATATAATGTATTAATTAATAAACATTGCAAATTATTTATAATTACATATTTTTTAACGATTTCTAGATTGGTAAGGCATATTATTCACCTGGAATTGCATTATGATGTGAATAGGTAAGCACAGCGTTACCAAATATATTGAGAAGCATTACTGTTAACCTGGTTACTGGTAAGGGGTGCCAATCACTCCATGTTTTGTTTATATACATATTTTATTGAAAAAATATATACCTATATTTCATCAGGAAAAAATATGAGGGGTGTAAATTTGGGTGTGGATCTTAGACTAAATTGCTTCTGATTCCTTTCATCCTGCTTTAAAGTGTTTTTAGTATAAAATAGTGCTAACGATTACAAAACTTCTCTTATCCCCTTCCTTCCCAAATATGTTTTATATTTTTACATACAAAGAGAACAGTTTATATAGTTTTATAATTTATTTTGAAAAAAACTACTATATACATAAAATAAACAATTTATTTCAATTTAATGCCTTCGTATAATCTTGGTGAAACTGGAGTACCTAAATGTTCAACTACTTCAACTGTGGGCTGTTCATTGCCTTCTGCTATTTTATATGATTCTTTCAAACTGGTTTGGTTATAAAAAATATTCAATTTAAGATCTGAAACATCTTCACCTTTAGATTTTGCAAGCCTTATCAAAAGATCTTTTAATAATGGTGGAAAGTTCATAGTTTTTGGTAGAACTTTCTTATATTCATGTACAGTTGTTTCGCAGTAATCCTTTTCTTCAGCTTTTGGTATTAACCTGTAGTCTGTTTTGTAACTTATACCTTCTATTAGAAGAGGCTCTGGGAAAGTTTTACCTCTAAAGGTGTTTTCCACCCACACTTTCACTTTCCTCATATTCTAAGAAAAAATATTGGTATTAATATATTTTATGTGTTATGCTAGATTACTTACATCCATCGATGGATTTTCAGGATTAGGTAAAGTTTCTACTTTTAGTATTTTCATGTAAGATTTTTCTGGGTATTTTTCTAAGTTGCTTCGAACCACTATGCGACCGACACCAAAATTCTTTAAATTTCCTACTATTTCCCATAATGATTTTCCTTTAAAATATGTTGTCCTACCTATATATTTATACGGCATTGTTGAATATTTATTTTATTATTTCACAATTTATCAAGGTTATGATGGTTCTTCTTGTTATGTAAGTTGAGTGTCTGATGTAAGCTTCGACTTAGCCACATTTAGGTGTACCTTATTCACTTACATGGTTTGCGGCCATAGTAAATGAGAAGAAATTAATTGTCTTCTGTTTTAATTTCACGGTCTCATATTCCAAAAAACACAGTTAGGGTAAATTTGTAAAAAATCATAGACGTGATCGTTGGAGGAAGAAGGAAGTGAACAAGGTGATTTTAATTTGTGAATCGACTTGCGGCTAGCGGATAGATAGGAGGTGGGTTTAGCGAAAATATTTGTTTAAAGATAATTTATTTAAACAAATTTTATTTAGAATTTGAATTAATTAAAATCGCTTGCTTGGTTAAAAATAGCTAAATAGATATTTTCGTACGTAGCCATTAATCCGGGAATTTATTGTTAAGCTTATTTTTATAAATCTTATTTAAAGTTTTTCAAATATTACCGTTATTTTAAACAGTATTTATAACCACAGTGAAGCCCAGTGGTTCCTGATTTTTAGTGGATCTATTTAGCACCAGAACATTTTGGAAAATCAAGAGAAAAATGTCCACTCCAGTTAAAAAAGTACCTATTCACCTACACGTAAGTAAATATTTAACAATACCACTCCTATTCATTTATCAGTATAATAGTAGATTCATGCAATTGTTCAAATATACAGCATTTTATGCCGTTAATCAATACGTTCTTGGAACTGTCCCAAATGCATAATATTCCTTATTTTTTTATTTTGAATTTATCACTGGGGTGTTGAACCCTACTAATAGATCAATAGATGCTTAAAAATATAACCTGTACAATTTTAGTCCATATATGCCGGCTGGCTTTATTGGAAAATTTATTACTCAATCAATATTTGTATGAACTTAATTTTTATGTAGGTGTAATGTTGACTATTTTGTTATTTGTTTGTTCTGGAATACTACTAATTAGAAAGTTTGTGTTATGCTGTATAAGCTATAAATTTATCTAAAAATAGCATCTTGGTGGGAGTTTCTTTTATAATTTGAAGATATGTAAATGGAATCTTAATATCATTGAATAAAAAAATATTTTATTGTATCATCATTTAATGTATTAATTCTATAAATATCTAAGTCAGTTTATAATCTTACAAATATTGATTTCTACATTTGGTGATTGTATAAATGACATTGTTAATACCTGTTTGTAAAATTACAACATGTAATAGGAACAGGTACTCTGTATAATTGGTTTATAATGCCACTAAACAAACAATATTAATTTGTTTAATATGTCTATTATTTATGTAGAGGAAAAACAATATGTGAAGTTGGAAAATATGATTGTGAAAATATTATATACAACTTGAGATATCTGAAAATCTTATGCATTTTAGGATTAGAGATAAATCTCATGGTTTAAAATAAATCATGTTTTTCACAAGTACGAACTATTTTTCCATCACTATGATCTTGAATATCTTTTATGAGAATCATAATGAAATACAATCTAAAAGTCAATTTACTGACAAGTGCACTAGATTAATAAATACACATGGTATCTCGAGTGGTATCTATATTTTTGGACTGTTTGGAGAGGTATAAAAATTATGATTTCTCATTATACGCTGCAATATAGTAGCCAGTTTCTTCTGTGGGGATTTACAGTGGATTTGGATGGTCTGATAGTAGGTTGTCCTGCTTGCTGCCTTCTTAGTTCACATCTTTTACATGTGAAATCTTGAGGTTTTTTTGTAAGGTTCAATTTAACACTAACTTTGCATTATTTTGGACATATTTAGATTGATTATGTATTTTGCATTGTTAATAGTTGTTTGTGTCACTTCAATCATGTATAGTTTGTTTGCCTTTCCTATTATTATGTCCAATAAGTAGGCTTACAAAATCATATAAATATCTCAAATGTTTACAATAAAATATCTCTTATGTTCACAACACATTTTCAATTATTGAAACTAAATATATAGAAATGTAGTGCTCAAGAGCCCAGTCTGCAGAATCATCTGTAAATTTCCGCAATTATTGTATTCATTTGTTCTTTTTATTCAGATTCATAATTATGTAAAAGTTGTTTGGCATAAAACCATATTTTAACTCTTTAACGTACAGAATTGAAAAAGATTTCCAGAGGTACATGAAAATTTATTTTGAATAAAAATTATTATTCAATTCAAACATCTTATAATTGGTTGAATTTAACTTGAAAATAAATTATTTTCCACCCCCTGGAGGGTCAGATTAGTTGTGGTATAAAAATGTACAACCATACCTTGCAACTATTTTCTATGATGGGCTTGAAAAGATGTTTTCTTATTTCCCAAACGTAAAGGTACTTCACACATACTACACATCCAATTTGCTCTCACATCTTTATGTTTTGTACTGCATAATGAACATTGTCGACAAGTTGACCTCATAGGTTGGTGTAAACTTTTAGTTAGAGGAACACATTCTGGCTGATTAGGTTTTTTTTTGATAGAAATAGTAAGTTCAAGTCGAAGTAACCTTTTTTTACAATAGTTTTAGCAATCAATTCTTGAATGAATTCTATTTGATATTCCTTTAGAGTATTTTTTTTTAATCCTATTAATTTATATAACGTAAAGAAATTTACTACTGCATCATTTATGAAAAAGAAAAATATGTGCTACAATTTTTTAGTTTTTCTATCTACACCGAAACGAGATCGGAGTCAAATTTGTCCACGAAATTCATATTTTTATTATATGTGTCAGCCATGCTTGGACGTACCTTGTCTGTAGAAAAACCGTCTTTCTGTTTGCGCTTCTATTGGCTTTCCACTTTATTACTAATATACCTGTACTAGTAATAAACCAATCACATGCACCTCTTATAAGCTATTTGTCAGTTTTGAATTGTTTGATTAGAAGTTTCTTCTCTTTTAGGTTTCACTGTACCACATGCATATACTTACTTTACTTTTACTTAATCCTTATGTTTTTCTACATTTTAAAGGTGTAAGTGCATATATACTTATTGTTAAATAATGTTGTAAGCAAATCCACATAATTATAAAAGTTATCAAAAAATAAATGGTTTAAAACTAACTTTTCCGCATCTGTGAGATGCCATGATTAATATTATATCATAAAATTGTCACTTGTATACACTTCGGGGGATGTTTCGTGTTAACAAACTGAAATTTCTCCAAAAGTAACCAAAAATGCAGTATATCTGGATTTATAGGACCCGCTGTACTCGCTATACTCAGCTGAAAATCAATAGGGTACATCTGTGTGACATCTTGAATGAGACACCATGTAAAATATCCAATTATAAAATTGGCCACTAGTATCGTACTAAATCCGAAATTTCTCCAAAAAGGACAAAAATGTGGCACTTCAGGTACCATAGCACCCGTTGTACTAGCTCTGATAAGCTAAAAATCAATAAGGTTCATATATAAGACGCCCTGAACAATATTCAATCATAAAATGGGTCACTTGTATACACGCTGGAGGCTATCGTGCTAACAAATTGAAGATTCTCCAAAAGTGACAAAAATTTGGTACCTCAAGTACCATAGCACTCGTTGTACTGGCTTTAGTGAGCCGAATCTCAATAGGGTTCATCTTTGAGACGCCCTAAATAATATCCAATCATAAAATTGGTCACTTGTATATACTCTGGAGGCTGTATCATGCTAACAAACTGAAATTTCTCCAAAAATGACAAAAATGTTGTACTTAAAGTACTATAGCACCTGTTGTACTGGCTGTGGTGAGCTGAAAATCAATAGGGTTCATCTGTGAGATGTTCTGAATAATATTCAATCATAAAATTGGTGACTTTTTGCACTCCGGACGCTGTATCGTGCTAACAAACTGAAATTTCTCAAAAAATTACAAAAATGTCACACTTCAAGTACCATAGCATCCGTTGTACTGGCTATTGTGAGCTAAAAATCAATAGGGTTCATCTGTGAGATGTCCTGAACAATATTCAATCATAAAATTGGTGATTTGTTGCACTCTGGAGGCTGTATCGTGAATCGTGATAACAAGACATGTAACAAAAAGTGGCCGACGACGACATACACACAGGATTTTCTTTCTTGAAACCATTTTTTCTTGTTGTTCTTGATGAAAAACGTAAAAATAACTTTTTTTTTCCAAAATATTAACTTTTTTGTGGGTAAACCAATACTTTTCTCGCATATTAGATAGGTTGGGGGGAAAAGTAATACTAGATGATTATTATTCTTGATATCTCGAGCTATTTTCATAACAACTGTAAGTCCTAAATTTGTTTATTTTCTTCTGGTATAGATTTCAAAATCATAACAGTATTCAGGCTGGTGACATAACATCCAAACTTTGTAACCTCCTTTTCTTGGGTAAATATTGCTTTAGGCTACTTCGACCTTTGAACTTGATCATGAACTCATCAATTGCTAATTTTTAATGGGGGAGACCGGTGATGATGTGGACACGGGGATATAATGGACAAGTTTATATTTTCCTCCTAAATAGAAGCTTTGATGTTGTGTTTTATGTTTCTGATCGTTAACACCTTAAACAATCAGTTGGCAAACGGACATTGGCACGGAGTGAGTTTTGTTGTTGTTAGGACTATTTTTCGTTATTTAGGCAGTTGTATGTAACTTTTTAAGGTAAGATTATAAACATTTATCTAAAATTTGTTAACGTAATAATTTGTTTTACCGCTTCTGTCTGTATCCTGAATGTTTGAGATTATATGTTTGTGGTATTTAAAGAACAACAATATACAATTGAAATGTTATAACCTAAAGTCTGTAATATGCTACCTTGCGGATAGAATGGACAGGTGTCCATTCTATCCCCAAGCTAGTCCAATGTATCCCCGAAATTAATTATTAACTTTTTTATATATATCAAAGATGCCACGCCAGTTTAAGAGAAAAACGAATTGAGTTTTTTCTGAAGGTGATTTAAGACGGGCTGTGGAAAAAGTTCTCAATAATTAGAAAAGCTTGAGAGAGGCGGCTTCGTTACACAATGTAACAAAATCCAGGTTAGGCCTGTACGTAAAAAAAGCAAAGCAAGTGGGCTTAGAAAATATGATTTTTAAACCTAATTTCAAAAGTAAAGTTTTCACAGATGAAACGGAAGAAGCACTGGAAAAATATTTATTGCAGTGCCAAAAAATGTTTTATGGGGTCACTCCAAAAAAGCCAGGCAATTAGCTTATCAATATGCTGAACATAACTGCTTAAAATATCCTGAATCATGGAAGCTGGTGAGGATTGGTTTTCTGGTTTCATGAAGCGACATTCCAATTTATCCATAAGAAAACCGGAAGCAACCTCTTTAGCCAGAATGACAGCTTTCAACAGAACGACAGTTAAGGAGTTCTTCGATAATTTGGGAAATATTAAAATCAGAAAAAAATTTCAAGCAGCTGATATCTTTAACCTTGACGAAACTGGAGTAACGACGGTACCTGCCATTGAAAAGGTTATTGGACAGAAAGGAGAAAGGCAGGTCAGCTAATAAATATGGTGTAGGTATTTAATATTTTTCACCTACCAACTGTTCTCATTTCAGGTGGGTCAGGTCACATCAAGAGAGAGAGGAGAATTAGTAACTCAAGTTGCTATAATTTGTGCCAACGGAAATGCCTCACCTCCAGTTTTTGTGTTTCCACAAGTGAAATTTGATAAGAAGCAGATGATGTCAGGAACACCTCCAGGATCCTTAGGACTAGTCCACATGTCGGGCTGGATGACGTCAGAAAATTTTATTAAAGTTGTAAGGTTTTTTAAAGAAAATGTCAGGTGTGGAATCCACCATCCTGTCCTCCTTATCATGGACAATCATGATTGGCACATTAGCGTAGAGGGTATAAATTATTGTCGGGAAAACGACATTACGATTCTTACACTTACACCTCACACATCAAGCCATCTCAAACCATTGAATCACTGTGTGTTTGGACCATATAAAAAATATTTCAGTGAAGCAGTTCACACATGGATGATAAATCATCCAAATGAAACGATCTTAATTTACTCATTACCTCAACTCTGCTGCAAAGCCTGTGGCAGACCAGCAACTCAGGAAAATATAAATCGGGTTTTTTAAAATGTGGTAATATCACCATTCAATTGGAACATTTTTCATGACTACAATTTTCAGTGCTCTTCAGTCTCAGATCGTCCAATACCTCTTTCAGCACTCCTTATAGAAGCAGAAGAAATGTCAGGTGAGACTGAAACCACTCCAGTTTCTTCCACTGAAACAATACCGGAGGAAACTTGCTACTCTACTACTGAATTTCCTTCAACGACTCCTAAGTCACCACAGTCTGGTTTCTTCATTTCTCCAGAAGAAATATGTCCATTTCCTAAAGCTAAACCAAGGAAAGAAAGTAAAAAACGATGTCAGAAGCGAGGAAAATCTATGATTGCTACAGATACTCCTGAAAAGTTAGCGTTGGAAGTAAAAGAAAGGAATCGTAACGAAAAGAAAGTCAAAGCAATAAAGAAGAATGTTTTTGAAGAATCATCTGATGAATAAATTGGAGACTTTATCACAAAAGATTCTTCTTTAGAATGGGAACAAACTGAAGACGATGATGATGTTCATATAAATTTAGAAGCTGCTGTTGAAGGTGACTTTATAGTTGTGAAAGTTTCGTCAAAAAACTATGTGGCTAGAGAAAATTACAGGTAGGTTTTGAAGTGAAGTTCTTCAAAAGACTAAGTCCCTCCAATTGGTTTCAAGAGACATTAGAAGAATCTTCTTTCATAACTTTCTAACTAGTTATTTTGATTTTGCCAAAGGCAATACAAGATACCCGCTCAAGATTCAAAAACATGTTTTATTTTAATATAGATCTCTGTGCATTATCTCTACAATACGTTTTTCGATACTATTTGAAACATAAATTACGTTTTAGTTTGTATAATTACATGACATTGATTGTTGTAGTTTTTTTTTTTAAATTTTAACTACATGTTCAAAGTAACTCCGTACTCGGGACAATTAGGACATAGGAGGCAGGTCTACTTTGGTGATAATTTGAAGAAACGGTTTAACGGCAATCACAAAAACTATATCTAAAAGCTGAATAATAGCTTTTAATAATAACCAATGAACGGGCATCATTAATTACCAAATAAAAAATTTACAGGACTTAATTCAAAAATTGTCCAATACATCCCCGGTCTCCCCTACCATAAAATTAGCACAACAAGCGTTGTGAAAAGTACGTATTTTATACAAGTTTACATAATTGGGATTTCCTCTAGGAGGCATAAGTGAATTGTGAATTGTCATTTAGATGCAAATTTGTTAGAAACCAACTAAAACGATGTAAATCCATACATCGACTGATAAATGGATCATGTAAGTCTTGACAGGAGCTCCAATGGTCCTTATAGCTTGGAAAGTGTTTTATACCCAGCAGTAGGTTGATTCCAATGAACATTTTCATTTTTTCTTTTTTAGTTGGTTTATATTGTTTTCCTAATATGGTTACCACGTTTTTATAGCAGAAGTATTTTTTTTCCATTTAGTTTTGCCTTTTTTTCTGTGGCCAAAAACTCCAAACGAATAGACAAAAGCACTTCATCCATATTGTTTTCATGTAGATTATCACAATTTATTATTCTAATCTAAATTCTCATCTAACATTCTATTTATGTCAATTTAAGACAGTTTACTTTCATTATCCGAATCATCTGCTAGCCCAGAATCATTATCGGGGTCAATATCGCTTGAAATAGAGACAACAAAATCGTCAACTGTCTCAAGTTCTTCATAAAGTACATCATCAGTCATACCAACTAATTTGAAGGGAAGTGTATGCCTTTTTGCCATAGTGGTACCATGGTACAAATTTTGAACACTAAAAGAAGTCACAAAACATTATTTGATTCGATATTTTAGTTAGTTTTTATTATATTACCTTAACTAAATATCAAATAGCAGAGTAAACTTAGGAAACACTGTAAAAAGAGTAACAATAACTATTGTTTTCAATACATGCTTCCTGATTGACAGATCGATGGGATCTATTTGTAGACATTTTTGAACTAGCAGACTAGATGAAATCACACTGTTGTTACTTTCCATTAGATTTACAATAAGTATGTTTGTTTGGTATAATATACACTCAAATTTCTGATACAAATTTTGTTCTGACAAACATGATTGGGCTAGAAATATATGGTACATTTTACATACAGAGGTACTTTAAAGAATTAAAAAGTTTCTTTGTATCTTACACTTGTTTAATTTTGTAAATAGAGTTTTTTGAAAAGTTTGAAATGCAACAAACATTTCTATACTACACTAGGTGAATAATTATAAACTTATAAATCATGTGGAAAAAAGTTATATGAAAACTTTTACTTTATTTAAGACATTCTTATCAATTTATCTCTTTTAGAAAATTTATGGACTACTATTTTAAGTAATAAAAAAGCCTGTTAAGACAATGAACTGATAAAAATGCAGGACACTTTTATTTTCTATCTATTTATTTTTAGACAAAATGTGCTTCAAAGATTTTTTTGTAGATGTTATTTATACTCTCAACTGTTTGAAAATAACTAAAGGTAAAGTTGATGCTAGACGTATATACACAGATATATCTTAAAATGTGAACTATACAATGCCAAGACTGAGAGGTGTTCTTGTTTCTTCTACAGATATGTACCATTTCTAAGTCAGTATTTTATATTCTTGAGGGTATGTAGTTTTAGTAGGTTTATTAAAATTTATCAGGTTAGTTGGATCTGTATGGGTGCAAGTGTGAGTATAACTGTTTGTCCTATATATACTGGATATTTAATTTTGTATATATCAGATTTTTCTCTTAGGTTGCTTAGCATCATATTACTTTATCTTATAATATACCTACATTTTATGGCAATCATAGTGGTTTATTTAGGTAGAAATTGCTCACTAGCATTTGGTGATCATTTGCTACATTTGGTTTTTGAATACAGTTTGAAGTGCAGTTGTGACTAAAACAGCTTTACAGAACTATTGTATAAGGGTATAAGTATTTTTTGGTGGTCATTATATTTATTCCCCTATTAAATTAAGCTAACTTTTCATATAGCATAGATAACACTAGTCATACTTAATTTATTTCTTTTGATTGCTGCTTCTTAGTAACAGATCTAAGTCCTACAAATATTTGTCTCTTTGAACCAGAAGGTGATATTTTTATTATGTATAGTTAGTTGTCTTATTATCACTCAATATATACATTTTACAAGGTGCGATGACATTTTTGTAACAATAGTTCACAGCATTCAGAGAAAAATGAAAATACAATAGAAATAAGACCAGATTTTAAAAAAATGTCAATTTTTCTGTTAATTTAATTCTGTTAATTAAAAGTATAATAAGAATTTGAAGCAATTTGTGAAGTGAACCTTGCATAAATAATTGTTTCCTGCCTGCTAACTACCTGCATAAATTCTGAATATATTGACATGGTTCTGTATTAATAAAGGAAGTAGTTATATCTACCTATGGTCATGAAATATCTGCTTACATCTTCTACCAGATATCATTGAATACTTAATTAGATTCGTACGTGTGCCTAATACTGTTAGAAAAGTATTCTTGTCAGTTTTTAATGATTTAATCTTTTTCACACTGTTTATGTTAACAGTGATTTTCATAAACAGTTATCCGAAAATGATTCCAACATGTTATCTTTCAGAAATAGAGTTTAGTGGAAATAAACTTTGATATAATTTTAGAAATACATAGTGTCGTAGAATTTATTAGGCATGAAAGTTCAATTAAAAATGCTATTCAAAACAGAATTACAAAACATAAGTCTTATAGTCAGAAATAGGTGAATATTTTCCAATTGCTCAATGCATACTAATGTGTAATAAGCGTTTTTACTATTTCGATTATATTTTGGGTAATGACACACAAAGCACTTTTTTATAATTCGCGTATAAAAGAGACTTCATTATAACATTGTTTACAGTGTCACAATGAAGCTCTTTGAACACTGCTATAGTAATTTTTAGTGTACAGTTGGTTATTGTATTTAGTTATATTTTTATTTGACATTAGACTTTAACCTTGAAACAAATTATAAATAAAATGGTCTAGCGTTATTCTAGCTAGTAAATTATTATATTAAAGGTAAATTAGAATGATTTGTATATTAAAAATATTAATGAATAAAGTACGCTAACGTTTATTTATCAATGATTTGTCAATTGTTTATTTTTATATTGTATAGGATCAATTTATAGGTATACAAAACGATCGATTTTTGGGATAAATTACCAGATATCTATGTGAAGATGTATTACAGAAATAATTCTGTTTATGATATAATATAAATAGATCGCAAGAGCAGGAAGAAGCTCTTTTTTAAACAAATAATCATCCTCTTTTTGCTTCAATGAAAGTTTGTTTACAATTTACACAATTATTCGGTTATAATATGTCAAAAGTCAGAAGTGCTGAATAAAACCATCTGTGATCTGACCAATTAGGAATCTACAGAATTGCCAACTTAAATTCAAACCACTCCTAGTTTAAAAACAGGGATTATATGAAATTCTATTTTATTTAAATAATTATATAAATGCGAATTATAAAAAATATTGTGTAAAACTTGTGCCACAATGACTTTCTGTAGTACTCGTGATTTGCACAACGAACCGCGTACTACAAAACGAGTCATTGTGACACTTGTTTTACAAATAACTATTGTTGCTCCCCCTTTTATTATCTAATCTACAATATGTACAAAACTCTTACCTGTAAAACAAAGAAACGGTCATTAAAGTTTATCCTTTAATTAGTCAGTTCATTTTAACATATTTTAGAACGTTCCTAAATAATTGTGTAATTAATGAATATGTGAGGTGTAAAATAATTAGTAAGAGCATAATCTAAAATTAAATTTACAATAGTAAACAAGATATAATAGAAGCAAACTAAAAATATGAAAATAGTAAATTAATTAACTATTTCTAAATTATCATAAAGAAAAACAAAGGCGTTTGTCAGGAAAAGCTCTCCCTCGAGATGATACATCTGAAAAGGAAATTAAATACCTGAGTAACCAGTTCATAAGAGATTTGGAAAATAAATGTCACAAAAGTCTAATATATCAATCTAATGTATTTATAGTTCGTATATTAAAACCAAAACATAATTAGAGTAATATATTTAAAAGAAATGTACAAATAAAATACATAATAAAATTCAAACATCTCTCAGGTCATAGGTATTAAGGGTCAACTCGCGAAATACATATCCCAGGACCTTCACTAAGATACTAGGGGCCAACTCGCAAAGTATCCGCTCGATTCAACTAGAGAAGTACTCGCGACGTCTCTTAATAAGTCTGTTTCGTCTTCTTCTCTTTGGAAACAAGCTAGAAAGATTTATAGAAAACCAATCTCCAACGTCAAGCCTTTAGATGATATCTGGATGGCAGAATTTTTTGACAAAATTTCTCCTCCTTTCGCTGCAATGTCATTTCCTGTTCTATCTTCATCTAGTGATCAAAACCATTTTCTTTCAAAACCCATAACTTTAACAGAGTTAAACTATGTTCTTAAAAATGACATTAGTACTAGTCCAGGACTTGATGAAATTAAATACCCTATGATTGATAACCTTCCTGTTATTGCTAAATGCATGTTGATTGATATATTTAATGACATACCAAATAATCTATCCATAATTAATGAGTTGAAGGATGTCATCATTATTCCTATTCTCAAGCCATGTAAAGATACCAACCATGCTGAATCCTATCGTCCTATCTCACTTATGTCTTGTATGTTGAAAATTTTAGAACGTACCATTAATCACATACTTGAATGGTGGTTATTTCCGAAAAACCTCCTTCCAAGAACTCAGGTTGTGGTACAATTGACGCTCTAACAACTCTCGTTACCGATATTCAAAATACTTATTCCACCAATAGATATTTACCTACACTTTGCCTAGTTGTCAAAGGTGCTTATGATAGCGTCTGCTTACCCATTCTGAGAGAAAAAATGATTAATAACTTCCTAATACCGATTCGATTAACTGATGCAATCATTAACTTTTATTCTCATAGAAAATTGTATATAAGAACTCATAATATACATATCTAAGTCTAGTGTATGCAGCTAAAATAAGGCAAAATCTCTCCAACCCTACCTGTCAAAATTGCACTACAGAAAACTTCCCTAACCTGTTACAAGAACCTCCAAACCTTACTATGTCCGAATTAAAAACTACCTAACTAAACTTAACTATTCACTTTCAGAACGCTATTTCAATGAACTTAGTTCAATTCCATCCTGGCAAATCAAAACTTGTATTACCAGTCTTTCTTCATATAATAAATATTCTGAAAACCCCTACATTATTAGATTTACGCTAAACAGCATACTAGAAAAGTTCCCTGACTACTACCACATTTATACTGACGCCTCAAAGTCTTCTAATAAAGTCGGAGCTGCTGTAGTGACCACAACCTTGACCCACATGTTCAAGCTCCCACCAACCTGCTCTATCTATTCAGCAGAGCTGTATGCACTATACGCTTGGCAAGTAACTAGAGTAGCGGCTAGCAGCGGTAATAGTAGGGTGACAGTCGTTGTATTGAAAACATTGGTGAATATAATGGAGTCCAGAAAAAATTTATTAAAAACGCGAAAAAGCGGTCAAATCGAAATTGTTGCGTAGTGAATTGTTATAATACGGAAAGAAAATATCTCGATCTTCATTTTTACACATTTCCTAACCGCTCATGGGAGAGGGAACGAAAAATGCAGTGGGTAAAAGCGGTGCGTCGGAAGGTGTAAAGTATGCTTAATATATATTACATTGTGTGAAAAACTCATTTATTTAAAATTCTAAAACAATACAGTTTATTATGTGCACAAATATTACGTTTATTTCTGGTAAGAAATTTTTGAAAAAATAACTTTTATTTAGGCCTGACTGTAAATAATGGAATCCCACAGCACACACAAGAATTTGTAGTGATAATTTTTGTGGAGGCAAACAATCAAATCACCCTTTAGACAAATCATGTAATCGAACAATATTTCCTGATATATATATATATATATATATATATATATATATATATATATATATATATATATATATATATATATATATATATATATATATATATATATATATATATATATATATATATATATATATATAAGAAAGATAGTCTTTGCTGACTAGTTAGGAATAAAACTAGTGAATATTGGGGATTGCAGCAAAAAATTGGAAAAGATATACTCTTAGCGGAAAATGTCCAAGCTTTCGAGGATGTTTGTCCTCATCATCAGGGAAACTAGAATGAAAAAACAACAGTTAAATACTGTGGTCAAAGAGAATAATTAAAAATGAAATTCACAACCACGTGTGTACTTACCTCCGAAGTGAGGTTAGATTCCATAAAGATGTAAAATCGTAAACTACAAGTCGTAAATTGTGGAATATTTAAGTAGGAATTGAACCAACGGCCTAATCAATCGTGTCATAGCAACAATTGTGAATGTCGCAGCATTTTATAAAATAAAACCATTGATTTCATCTTCATGTGTCACCATACTAAACGCCGGCGAGGAAATGATATACTTTGCCTCCAAAAGGGAAGTGGCAAGAGACAAACAGTGTTACCAACGTCAACAATGAGCTGTGGGACAATGCCACTATTTTCGTAATGGCAGCTGTAGGGCAAACAAATGGTGTAACGAGAAGATGTAATATTGTTGAAAAGAGGAAGAGAGAAAGAAAATGTGAGACAGAGCTAGGAGAACGCTCTCATTTTTATTATGTTTTGAGTGCGTAGTGCTTATATATATATATATATATATATATATATATATATATATATAAGAAATCACAAAAGCCATCAAGTTTTGATAGGACCAAAAGACTACTCAGCCGACAAAATAAAACCACAACGATAAATTCAGATATGTCAATGGACAGTGCAGATGTTACTCCAAATATATCAATGGATATAGATGAATTACGGTCCTGCCTCTAATGTGGAAAGAATACAGTTAAATCGAGGGAGCGATAATATCAAATTGCGATTAAAGTTAAAAACTGTAATTCACAAAAAGTACAAAAATATCTTGTGTAAGTGTAAACTATCACATATAATTGGTGAGTATTCTCCAAATATTGAGACAATAGGAAAATCTGTCATAAAACAATCCAACATTGTTAAATTCGAAATCTAAATTGTGTTAAATACCAGCAAAAAACAAAAGCGATAAGCGAAGATCGTTCACCAAAATACGAGTACTTGTTTAAAAATACAGTCCCGGACTGACTTCAAAAAGGAAATTAATTTATTATAACGCAGCGAGACGAGTTCAGCCAGCCCGGGTGAGTGTTGGAAGCTGAACTGAGTAGGTAACTGACGAAACTTGACGGGACGCGGAACTCGTTAAGGTGCGTTAAGAAATGAACATCGATAATTACGATATGGAAGAAATTAAAGGAATGTTCTCGCAGATAAAAGATAGTCTTCGGAATATGGAAGAAAAAATAGACAGAAATGCATGTATTATAATGGAATTGAAACAGGAAAATCATAAGCTGAAAGAAAAAATCGTCGAGCAAGAAGAAAGATTAGACTACGTAGAAAGGGAAATAAGGCGCAATAACATAGTAATTCAAGGAATTGAAGATAAGGAGAATGAGAGCCAACAAGAAATAAAGGAAACAGTCCAAAAAATAATGAGAAAAATAGAGGTAGAAGTAGACCCAGAAAAAGATCTGATAGAATTCGGCAGGATCGGAACTTTTGGAAGAAACAAAAGTAGACCAATTATAGTTAAAATCAAAAATTGGAGTAAAAAATTAGAAATTATGAAACAAGGTAAAAAGCTAAAAGGTACCAATATTTGGATTAATGACGACTACTCGAAAAAAGTCCAAAGAGAAAGAAAAAAATTTACTGCATCAGGTAAAAATAGCCAGAGAACAAGGACACAACGCAGTACTTAAGTTTAATAAATTAATTATAAACAACAGAGTTTATGGAGCAGATGCATTTGGGGATGAAAATCCAAAAGAAAATGATGATAAGAAACGTACAGCAACCGATCGTTCGCCGGAACATGGAGGAGGCAACAAAGAGAAGACGTCAAAAAACTAGAAACTAAAGAAAATACGATATATACAATTGAAGACAATACAATGAAATGGATAATGAGTAAGGGTAAAAATAAGAGAAGTAAACGCAAGAGTTTAGTGAGAATGGCAACATGGAATATCTGGACAATACGCTGGAAAGGTGAAGGACAAATAAACAAAGGAGAATATATATTGTTTTATGGAGGGGAAGACAGTCGAGGAAAGAACGGCACAGGATTTATGATAAGCAAAAGAATAAGAAATAATATACTAGATTACACAGTTATAAGCGGTAGAATATCAAAATTAAGATTAAAAAACCACATGGCAAATATTGCAATAATTAATAGTTACGCACCGACGGAAGAAGCAAAAGATGAAGACAAAGATGAATTTTACGAGAAATTGGTAAAGGTATGTGAGGAAACCGCAAGACATGATACATTAATAATTATTGGAGATATGAATGCGAAAATAGGAAAAGAAGACTACTTAAATAATGTTGCAGGGAAGTACACTATACATGAAACATCTAACGATAATGGACGGCGATTATGCAATTTAGCTGAGGAGCTCAACATGTATATTAGCAGCACTAGTTTCAAGCATAAGAAAGAACATAAAATTACTTGGATTATACCTGGGACTACTACGGGGAACCAGATAGATCATGTTCTGATAGCAAAAAGAAGATCAAAGATGATACAGGATGTAAGATCATACAGAGGAACAAGTGTTGACACTGATCATCAATTAGTAATTGTCAAAATGCAAATGAGAATTGTAAATATCGTAAATAGGACAACAAAATGTAGAAAATGGAACGTGCAGAAATTGAAAAGTAGTAAAAATGAATATGGGGAAGAAGTAAAGAAGCAACTACAAAAGAGCAAAGAACAAGATAATATCGATGAACAATGGAAGGAAATAAAAAGAATTATAATAACGGCAGCAGAAGAAGTGGTTGGTACAAAAGATACAAGACAGAATAATAAATGGTTTGATCAAGAATGTAAAATAAAGATAAAAGAGAAAAAATAAGCCAGACTAAAATGGCTGCGAACTAAGCAACAAAATTTTTATGATGAATACAGGAAAATAAGAAAAGAGAGCGCCAAGTTGATAAAAGCAAAAATAATAAAATAGTTAAATGAAAGCATGGACATATTAGAGAATGATAATAAAAATAATGTAAAATTATATCAATATATAAAGAGATAAAGCAGAAAATCAACTGCAATAAATATCAAGGAAAAAGACTGGAGTCAATATTTCAAGAATTTATTACCGGAAGAAGATGGGGAGTATGAAGAAGATGATATGACTGATAATGATACAGGAATAGAATACGAAGAAAAACCGACCGAAGAGGAATGCAACGACATAATTAACAAATTGAAACACAACAAAGCAGGAGGGTCAGACGAAATAATAAATGAGCTGATAAAATATGGAGGAGATGATCTAAGACATAAAATATTTAAAATCATGGAAAGAATATGGGAATCAGAAACAATGCCAAAAGAATGGTCTACTGGTATGATTATACCAATAATGAAGAAAGGAAATCGTAAAATTTGTAGCAATTATAGAGGAATTAGTTTACTCAATACCGTATATAAAATACTAACAACGATAATAAATGAAAGGCTAAAAAAGGTAATGGAATCAAATATAGGGGAGTATCAAAAAGGTTTTCGGAAAGGAAAATCAACAGTAGATGCCATACATATTATAAATCAAGTAATTGAAAAATGTTATGAACACAATGTTGGAGTCCAAATGCTATTCATTGACTTCAAGCAAGCTTTCGACAGCTTGAAACGGAGGACAATCATAAAGGATATGGAACAACTAAATGTACCACAAAAGATCATACGGTTGGTGAAAATGACGATGAAAGATTCTAGGGCAAAAGTAATGACAAGGGAAGGTCCATCAGAGGAATTTGAGATAAATGCTGGAGTAAGGCAAGGAGATGGGCTGTCAGCGGTATTGTTTAACATAGCAGTGGATGGCATAATTAAGACTTGTAATATCAATGTGAGCATAATTAATAAATCAAAACAAATCATGGCATATGCTGATGATTTAACCATAATAGCGAGAGACCGAAAGAGCCTTGAAGAAACATTAGAGAAAATTGTAAAGGAAGCGGGAAAAAGAGGATTAAAAATAAATCAGGAGAAAACAAAATATATGGAAATGAAAAGAAAGAAGGAAGTCTACCAACCAGAAGCAGTAAAGTTAAATGAATTCACTTTTGAAGTTGTTAACACCTTTAAGTATCTGGGAACAATTATTAGTAACAAAAACGACACAAAAATCGAGATAAGGCAAAGAATTCAAGCAGGGTATAGAGCATATAATAAATTTAAAAACATCATGCAGAGTAAGAGAATAAGCCGAGCAACAAAATTAAGAGTCTACAGGACGGCGATAAAACCGGTAGTTACATATGCGGCAGAAACTATGAGACTGACAAATGAGGACGAAGAGCAACTAAGGATATATGAAAGAAGAATAATTAGAAATATTTATGGACCGGTCAAACTAAGGTATAACGAGTACCGAAGACTTATGAATTATGAAATTAGAAATATATTAGAAAATGAGGACATAGTAAACACAATTAAATCAAAAAGGATTCGTTGGTACGGACATGTTAAAAGAATGGAGAAAAGGCAGGAGGTGAGTAGAATTACAGAATGGAGACCGAATGAGGAAATATTACCAGGAAGACCAAAAATTAGATGGGAAGATCAGGTTGTGAAAGATATAAAAATTTTGGGAGCACAAGGCGGGGAGAGACAGATGCAGGACAGAAAGGAGTGGAGAATAATTGTCGAAACTGCAAAAACCTCTAATAAATTGTAGATAAACAGCAAGAAAAACGTGGGCTGACCCCCCACTAGATACAGGGTCAAAAGAGCTCAATCTGAGCGGCTACAACTCCAACTGGAGTGTATAGCCTTGTATATATATATATATATATATATATATATATATATATATATATATATATATATATATATATATATATATATATAGATGAATTAATTTTAAATGTAATTGTTATTTTTTATAATAGAAGCATATAACATCATCATTTGTATTATAAGCATAATAAAATCATGTAACATCATAACTTACATTAAATTTTTTTTAATAAGTGTAAAACATCATAACTTACAGCACAAACGATCCGCCCATTTACATGATCTATCTATAATGTAACCATAAATTATTGAAAACTCATTAATAATGATTCAAGCCAACTAATAAGATACATAACATAAGTTACATACATAAAAATTTATCAAATACTTACCGTAACAACGGGTAAATAAACATTTTCATTCTTTTTTGTGCTTGTAACATCAGGAGTTTCTCTAAGCACGGATCCATCGATTTTACGATCATTGCCATCAACAATTTCACGTACATTGCTTACATGAAAACTTTTCAATACTTTGCTACCTTTCGCAATGCTTTTTATACGAAATTTTCGTAAATCAACTGTTTGAAATCCGTTCGTAATAATAAGACTCATTATTATGTTGTATTATACTTTTCAATTTAAAAGATATAACCCTCCAAATCAACGCTTCCGTTTCACCCGAGAATTTAATAAAACAACCACGAGGCGGCGCGCACATCGCCGACTCGAGATACTTGCCAAGCCTATATGAAACCTTAATCCTCATAAATGCATCTGACGCATATAACCTCCTCATTCTATCGGATTCCCTCAGCGCTCTAAAAGCCTTACAAACTACTTACCCAGATCATCCCATTGTAACAAAAATAAAACAAAAACTCTACTTTGCTGGACAAAGCTATAAAAATATTGTCTTCATATGGATGCCCTGGTCTGCATTACCTAAAAATCGTCGAGACCAAGTCCTACTAATTCGACTACGCCTAGACTAACACAAAGTCATCTTTTCAGTAAATATCCTAAACCAAAATGCAACTATTGCAATAAACTACTCTCCGTGAAACAGAACTACTTACCCAGTGAAACCTAGCAGCGAAACAACAGGCCCAACTTCCTTTTGGTGAACTTGCAGACATATTAGGATCATCATGTAATGTGCACAATTTAAAAAAGTTTCTCAAATCGATAGACGTCCTAGAGGCTAATGACCCACGCGGTTGATGCGTATTATTAAATAAAAAAAATTAATAATGATACCTCTCTTATCAGGAAACCGACATATTACACCTGTCTTGTATCAGAAAGTCAAGGCTATATTTTCAATATCTCCCTTTTTCATTTATGCATAATATATTCAAATATACGAAATAATAACCCTTATATAAAATATCATTTTGATCTCGCTAGACATAAAATTATTATGTAATGGTTATTTTTAATTCAATTGTTAATGATAAACCGCCTATATGTAATCTCCCTTTTTAACGAGCTTCGTTCCTCATGTATAATTTATTATTATGTTCATTTAATTTAGCCCAATGTACCCTAAATTTTACTACCACTCAACCCACATTCCAAATCAAATAATGAGATTGATTTATTGACTTTAATATGAATTTAAAATATGTCTAAAGGAAATTAAATTATTTTATTATTTAATGAAATTTATTGCTTCGACCATTACTCTATGAAATCTACTCACATTACTTCGTAAATGAAACTAACTGTTTCTAAATTATTCCGTAATATATTGAAAAAATGGTATCAACAACAGATGATGATAGTAATATATTGTGAAGCTATTTGAAAACATTTTCATTTAAAAAAGTATTTTATTATTGATTCCCATAAAAACTCCCAAAACTACACTTTTCACTCATACATTGTATAAATAAATTTTATTTTATACCGGATGTAATGTTGCAGGCAGCGGAAAAATTGAAATGTCATGGCTTTTGACCTTTCTGTTTAACCTAATTTATTTGAGATGTACTTCACATGCCGCGTAATAATTTACATTGCATATCCGGTCCTTCGATCTGTCAAATAAAAAACCGAAGATCGTTTAGAATAAATATCTTGTCTCTTTAATGTTTATTTATGTTGATCGAATTATCAGATTAAGTCATTACGAATTTGTAAAACGATTATTTAAAATGTTACTTACGGGGAGAAGTTATAGGAAATTCAGCCATTTTATTCTGTTTTTATATAATTTGAGGTGATTTGTTAATGTTAATTTAAAAATTTTTCTTCAAGAAAACCTTTTTATGTATAATGATTTATAAATAGTCATGATTTGTGCAAAAGCTATTCTCAGAAGACTCGGACGACAATAAAATGAATATTTCGGAATTCTGATTCTTATAAAAAAATATGGTCCAAATTTGTAATAAATTCATTATATACTGATGAGTAAATCAGGGAAATTATGCACATGAATATGAATCTGTGAGGTGTAAAATAAATAATCTGATCAAAATCTAAAAAAAATTTACTGACGTCAACAGCATATAATAAAACCAAGATAAAATATGAAAATAGTAAATTAACTATTTCTAAATTACCAAAAAATAAACAAAGATGGGGCGTTTGTCAGGAAAAGCGCTCTCTCGAGATGACACATCTGAAAAGGAAATATAATACGTGAGTAACCAGTTCATAAGAGATTTGGAAAATAAATGTCACAAAAGTCTAATATATCAATCTAGTGTATTTATAGTTCGTATATTAAAACCAAAACATAATTAGAATAATATATTTAAAAGAACTGTACAAATAATACATAATAATGTTCAAACGTCTCTCGGGTCATAGGCATTAGGGTCAACTCGTGAAATTGCTAGTCTGAAGTATTACTCAGATGAGTAAGAGATGGGTTTCTATGCATTTTCTGAATTTATTTAGGATGTGACTGACTAAGGATAATTGTATGGAGTGAGAGCGAGTTAATGTTTTTGTTATTATATTTTTTGTTTTATGAGAGAATGAGAAGAAAAAGGAACTAAGTGGCAGTTTTTTCGGGCCTACTTGATCTATATGTTACCGTAAATACCCGAAATCCGTTAATACGCGTAATAACTAGTAAGAACTCGAAATAACTAGGAATGTCGGTAATTTCGCGTTCTTCTAGTAAGAACGCGTAATTACTACGAGGTTTAGGAAAATACCGAATTAAAACTTTTATTCGGCTATTTACTAAAATTTTCAGTTAGAACGCGTTCTTTCTAAGCACACAACAGTAAATAACCGAATTTTAAAATTTATGAATGCCTAAAATTAATATTGTAGGTAAGTGTCTGTTAGAGAATAAAGTGCGGTTGGTTTCAGTTAATTTATTGCACAAAAAAATCGATATTTTATTGATTCTGTTCCTAGATCTAATGCAAGTAGTGAGATACTGAATTTTTATAGAAATAGTAGATTAGTTGCCACGGATTTTCGCTTTACAGAAGTTAATGACTTTTTTTTGTATACCAAACAATTTGCGGAATTGGAACGAATGCGGTAGGTTCGGACCAACTAACTATCAATATGATAAAACTTTGTTGTCCACATGAAATTTTTTCCAGAAATAGTCGTTTGTTTAAAAAACATAAATATAATCGTCAGATGACATGAATGTGGTGGAAAGTCCGTCAGTTGGACCGCAAAAGATGCCACGCGCTTAATTTTTTCCGAAAGCTGAAATGCACTTTGAATGATCGACTGACGGGTTTTCCACCATTTCCACAACGTCTGACGATTATTTTTTTCCTTTTTATACTACAAACTATCAACTGGAAAAGTTTCAAACTGCATACTATTACTTTTTTTTTTCAAATTCAAGATACGTTACTACGCGTGACTGACGAAGAATCCACCCGCAGATCAGGGTCTGACGACTTTTTTAGTTAAATATACTGCGTGAAAAATTAATCGTAAAAATTATAAAGTGCATAAAATAACTTTTTTTTTTAAATTATTAGTGATGTTCCGTAGTTCACACCGACTCTACCCACCGCGGTCGCGCGATCTGACGCTCGGTTTGGTAGTTACTACTATAAAGACAACATTATTGAGTGAATTTCATGGTGCATAAAATGACTGCTAAAAAAGTGACACTACCTCCCGGACTATAAGTATATAAACGAGTAATCTGATAATAATGGGTATTAATAAAATATGGATATAAAAAAAAAATACGAAATTTATTTTATATAATGTAAGATATTTCTCAATTGTTTCACTATAAATGAATTATTTCATAAAGAGTATGTTTTTTTTTACACAACAGAAACATAAATGAAGAATATGTATATAAATTATACAAACAAAAGTGTATATTGTTTACTAATGTTTGTAAAATTTCAATATTACCTGAAGAAATAGTTTATTTATAAAAGATTTACAATTCAAAATGTTTCAAGCGGCTTACAATTGAATCAGTTTATTCCAATTTTAAACTTTGGCGCCCATTGTATGTTAGAGTTGAATCATTCGAGTTTAAATTTTGGCGAACACTGTATGTATGAGTTAAATATATATTTCTTTATAATGAAATACGTAATGTTTTTATTAATATCACGAATTTGAGAAATTATAAAGACCTTTTAACTGATTTAATAATGTTTGATTGTTTTCCACTAATTAATAATAATAATAATAAACGACTTTATTGCTTCCATATATTAATACAAGAAAAAAAATAAACGGTTTTAAAGATTAAAACTAACTTTTCCGCATCTGTGGCCCTGAACAATATTCTATCATAAAATTGTTACTTGTATACACTTCGGGGGATGTATCGTGCTAACAAACCGAAATTTCTCCAAAAATAACCAAAAATTTAGTATATCTAGTTTTATAGGACCCGCTGTACTCGCTCTAGTCAACTGAAAATCAATAGGGTACATCTGTGCGACATCTTGAATAATACTCATTCATAAAGTTGATCAATCGTATACTCTCTGGTGGCTGTATCGTGCTAACAAACTGAAAATTCTCCAAAAATGACAAAAATTTGGTACTTCAAGTACCACAGCACTTGTTGTACTGGCATTAGTGAGCTCAATATCAATAGGGTTCATCTTTAAGACGCTCTGAATAATATCCAATCATAAAATTCATCACTTGTATATACTCCGGAGGCTGTATCGTGCTAACAAACTGAAATTTCTCCAAAAATGACAAAAATATCGTACTTAAAGTACTGTAGCACCGGTTGTATTGGCTCTGGTGAGCTGAAAATCAATAGGGTTCATCAGTGAGATGCCCTGAATAATATTCAATCATAAAATTGATGACTTGTTGAACTCCGGAGGCTGTATCGTGCTAACAAACTGAAATTTCTCGAAAAACGACAAAATGTCGTACTTCAAGTACCATAGCACCCGTTGTACTGGCTCTGGTGAGCTGAAAATCAATAGGGTTCATCTGTGAAATGTCCTTAACAATATTTCATCATAAAATTGGTGACTTATTGCACTCCGGAGGCTGTATCGTGCTAACAAGACTTGCAAGGAAAAGTGGCCAACGACGACGACGACATACACACGGGATTTTTTTTCTAAAAACCGTTTTTTTCGTGTTGTTGTTGATGGATAACGTAAAAATAACTCAAAAAAAAATTCAAATTTCCAACTTTTTTGTGGGTAAACCAATACTTTTCTCGCATATTAGATAGGTTGGCGGAAAAGTAATACACATAATATAAGGTTGAAAGAAAAAGGCGAAGATCAGTCAACATTGTAGGCGTCTTGAATGGTGTATTATGTTGAATGATGAATTTGGCTTTTTCTAAGGATCTTGAGGAATGTTGATTAAATATTATCTGCCACAAACAGGAAATTCTTGTGGCTGGGACTGCGACATGAAACTGAATTCCGGCTCGAAGCAGGACCCCATTACACGAGGTGTTTTATTTAATTAATTGCTTGGTTTCGTAGAGGTATGTGATGGTTCATGTCACCTCGTTCTGTAAGAGTTTTTACGTTGCGCGTTGGGTGTAGGTGATGCAATTAAACACTTCTCACTCATTTTATTATAAAATTAGTCATTTTGTTTACCACTCGTTAATTAAGAACTTTATTTTAATGTATATTTTGTTGAGATTTATTTTATAGAGGTTTACAGCATTTTGCCTCTTATGTTGTAATTTTGACGTTGCCCGGTTTGTTGTTAGAGAGTACGTGCTTGTACGATGACTTTTAATGAAATTATGTAGGTTATGTTATCAGATATTAATGACGTCTGGGTAAAGGTCAATAATTTTAAGTTGTATGACTGAATGATATAGGAGGTGAAAGGGGGATTGTTGCTCAGGTAGGATTTTAAATCCGAACACGGAGAATTAATCATGATAAACAGTTTAATAGGCCTTCACTATGATACTAGGGGTCAACTCGCAAAGTATTCACTCCTTTCAAGTAGCGCAGTACGAAGGGTCAACTTGCGACGTACTGTTACAAAACAGCACACTGGTATAGTCCCTAAATCCGACGCTGTCTAAGCCAGGTATGAAAGTTAAAATTATGGCGGACGTCCAGGGATTGTTCACGATTGTGACTATCTTATCTAAACATTGTTTTTGTGACCAGTCTTATCTAGAAAATGCCAGAAAGCCAATTGTATAAGGGACCGACCAGGATGAGTTAGTTAGTTGATAAAGTGGTCTCGACAAATAAACAGTAAATAAGTGAATATAAATTAGCAAAGTGTTGATATAAATTAATAATTGGTTTGTGTGCATATAAATTAAATTATAAGTATATATAAATTAAGTGTTAGAGTAGTTTAGTGTTCAAATAAATTAGTAAGTAGCCATACCGTGTGTTTAAAGTTTATCCCACCCGTTTACTGTTTAAATAAATAAGACAAACATTACATTGGTGTCAGAAGTGGGGTAATATAAATAAATTGCTACGTAAAAATGGCCGAGAGACTATGTGACATGAAAGTGACGGAACTAAGAGCAGAATTGAAAGATCGTGAGTTGGAAACGTCCGGTAAGAAAAGTTAATTAGTAGAACGACTTAAAGTGGCACTGGAAAATGACGGCTTTGGTCCAGAAACAGTTTTATTTAATAAAAATGTCTTTATTAACAAGAATTTATACATTTAAGTTTACCTAGAGAGTGGAGAAAAAATACAATGGCCGATGGTCTGGCATTTCCCACTGTCTGGGTGTTGAATCTGGGGCTGTACATGATTCCTTGCCTCACGGCATTACTCATTTGTTCTGGTTACACATAATAACTTTGTCCCGTATATACAAATATGACACCCAAGAATTTTCGACCCCTGAAAACCGGCTGAAAAACAGGGTTTCAAAATCGTATTGAATTTAGTTTATGAGGGTCAGCAACATGACAGATGTAGTTTGTATGTATATGTTTGTCTATTAATAATGACTGTTTGAAAGGGGCTATTTTAGTCCCTGTTCGATGAGAGTGTCACGAAGGTTTTTGGGGATACAGTAGTTATAAAAATTCGTAGATATTTTAGTTATGAAGTCCTTGATAGTAGGTATATTTGCTTGTTCATGTAACCAGGTATTTTTAGGAAGTTTTGGGTAAACCGTATTATGTTTTATTGCCATACGTAGACACTTGTTTTGCACCACCTGCAATGTGTTGAAGTTATGTTTTGTGGCTGTGTAATATGCTGGAGCAGCGTAGGTTAATATCGGTCGTATAATGTGTTTGTATATAGTGATTTTGTTTGATGTTGAGAGATTACTATTCTTACATATTAACGGGTACAATTGGTTCATTGCAATTTTCGCTTTTAAAACCTGTTGAGCAATATGCGCATTTGCATTGTTCGTGCCATGCACAGTATAACCCAAGTATTTTAATGTTTTACTGGCTGTCAGGTATTGACCATCTATACACAGCTGCAATTGCAATGAGTTTTTTCTTGCTCTCCTACTGAGTAACAAGTACTCTGTTTTGGAGTTGTTAATAGTAAGTTTGTTATCTCTCATGTAAGGTAAAATGTGTGAGTTGATATGTGTTTGAACATTGAGTAGTGCTATTTCTGATGTTGGTGCCGATGATACAAAACAAGTATCGTCCGCATACATGGCAGTAAGGATTTTCGGAGAAGTTGGGAGATCATGGGTAAATAATGAGTATAACAAAGGCGATAATACTGATCCTTGGGGAACACCGGCTTGGATCGGGAATGGTCCCGCCAATCCTTCATTCACCTTGGAGTAAAATTTCCTGTTTTCAATATAAGATTTAATAATTTTGATTAAATAATCAGGAATTTTTAATTTTATTAATTTGTATAACAACCCCTCGTGCCATACGGAATCAAAGGCTTTCTGAATGTCAATGGTAACCATCACTGATTTGTCTTTGGCAAAAAAGCCTTCTCTTATAAAATTAAATACCCTAATAATCTGGGCTACAGTACTGTGACCACCCCTGAATCCGTATTGCTCGAGAGGTAATATATTATTTTTGTCAACGTGTGTTTGTTTTCTATTCAGTATAATTTTGTCCATCACCTTTGCTATATTGTTTAGTAAGGAAATGGGTCTGTAACTATCCACATAACAGGGTTGTTTATTAGCTTTGATAATGGGAATGACATTGGCGGTCTTGAGCATATCTGGATAATTGCTAGTTTTGATTATATAATTAGCTATGTATGTTAGCTGAACTATTGCTTTTTTTGGTAAACTCTTTAACAGAATGTTTGGAATACCATCAATCCCTGGCGCTGTTTTGTTTTTCAGCGAATTAATTGTGTTACAAATTTCTTTTGTAGTTACTAAATTTTTTGTATGTAAATTGTCTATTTTATGAATGTGATATGAATACCAATTAGAACAGTGATTCCCAACTATTTATTTGCGGAGATAAGTTCATAAATGATATATTATTGACATTAAAATCTGATCATGAAATGACACTAAATTTGTATAAATCTAAATGACTAATGTTTGCTACAATCAGTCCAATTAAAACCCATTTAATTTTCGAGTATTATTTTAATAAAGTAATACCCATTAATCTGGTTTTGGAAGGTGTTTACAAAAAAAGGATAACTGTGATTGAAAAGAAAAATAATTTTATTGCTGCTCTTCAGTTTATTCAACAAGCATGTCGTCGGTAGGTAAAAAGCCTCTAATTAAGCGGTTATTAAAAGAGGGAGATTTCTTTATAGATACTTGACCAACTATTCTAACCACAACCAGAGACGACGGTGGGTTAGGCCGTGTGAATACAGAGAAGAGAAAATTTAGGAGCAACTTTTTCAAAAGTTAAAGGAAGAGGATTCAGCAAGATATGGGGAACATTTTAAGAATGACAGCACCTCCATTTCAACAATTGTTGGATTTAGTTGAACCTTTAATAAAAAAGCATGATACCACATTTAGACAGGCAATTCCGTGTAAAACCAAGATGGAAATCACCCTGATATATCGCAACTGGAAAATTTTAGACCTCTGGAGTTATTGTTTAGAGTACCGCACAACTCAATTTAGCTGTTTTTACCTTTTACTATTTTTATTGACTCTAGTGTTCAAGTGTACCATACATTTCTACGCTTCTTAGGTCTTCTAAAAGGTTTTGGTACGACACTTTTTTAATATTACTGGTATGATATTGTGAATTTGCTGTGTCATTTGTGAAGTTATTTTGAAAATACTCCCCAAAGGCTCCCGCAACTTCTGTTTTCTGTGTATAAGTTATGCCATTTGAGATAATTTTTGAAATTTCCTGTTTGGACCCTTTCAGTTTTTTCGTAATTCTCCATATGGAATTATCTTGAGGAGACAGTTTATCAAGAAATCTTTTCCACGTATAATTACGATATTCCATTATTAAATTGTTTATTGTATTTTGATAGAACTTTAGAATATTTTTATCATTGTCATTTCTAGAAGATTGCCATCTACGACGTATTATATTTTTATCTTTTATTATTTTAATTATGTAATCAGGGAGGGAGTTGAAATTCTGTGGTTTTGGTTTTATAGTGGTTCATTTGTTTCTTGCAATGATGATTGTTTCTTGTAGATTTAAGATAGTGTTATTTAATTGATTTATGTCAGTTGAAATACTATAATTTACGTAACTAACCTTTTTAAATAGGTAACTATTAAACAAGTACTACATTTCTGTATTTTAATAATAATACAATATATCAGAGTGATACATTAGTCACCGTAATTTAGTCAAGTTATAAACTATAAGTTTCTTTAATTAACTAAAAATAATAATTGATTATTATTATACTGATAATTAACATAATTAAAATTTCCTTACATTGCAATTATAAAAATTGTCATTTTATTTCGTCAGAGTTCCCAAAATCGACTGCTCATTAAAAATGGAACCATCGTCAACGAAGACGAAATCACCGATGAAGATATCTACATAGAAGATGGCATCATCAAACAAATCGGTACTAATCTTATTATACCGGGAGGAACAAGACTTATAGATGCTAGAGGAAGGTACATCTTACCAGGAGGAATTGATCCTCACACTCATTTCGATTTCGAATTTATGGGTACAAAGACTGCAGATTCTTTTTACAGTGGGACCAAGGCAGCTGTCGCAGGAGGAACCACCATGATCAGTGAGTACATTTTTCGAATACTTTCTCTGGCATGACGCAGTTAATAGCTCTTACACCGACCATGTCTTCTTCCATTAACTGTATCTCAGAAAATTTGGATCGTTCAATAGGAAAAAATTGTACGACAAAGACGCATAAGAGAAACTGCTGGAAATTATTTTCAAGTTTATTATAGTACAACAAAATTTAAATATACGTAATCTTGGGATCATTTTACGTAAGTTTCCAGCAGTGCTTTTTCCTCTATCTTGTAAACTAACTGGTAGGGTTGAGTGGGAGAACTGTCTCAATAAAATAGTTATAACTTGTTTATTGCTTTATGAATTTTGACTAACTTAATATCATTTGAAAGGGAATTCAATGCTCGAAAAAATATTATATCATATTTTTATTTCAGTATTTTGTAATGATCGCTAGCGGGCGATGTTTGAAGAATTGCTATTTTTTCTACTTCTTTTGGAAGTTTCAAAGGTGATGCTATATTTTTTAACCACTTGGAAGAGCTTAGAATTAAAAAAAAAATGGTAAAAATCGCGTCTCAATATCTATTTTCTAAGAGAAGATACCCGAGAAAAAATTACCTATGTTAAGTTAGCACCCCCATCATAAAAAATCGAAATTACATATATGCAGGAATTAAGTGCTCTTTATGTGATACTTATGTGCTCAAGCGGTTTAGCGGGAAATCGCAATTGAAAGTAGGGGTGCTGACTTAATGGAACTGTTTAAAATTACGTACAATCGAAAAATTAGAATGCTAGAAGTATGTGCTTTTAGGAGCTTTTAATAAAATTAGCCTACCTATAATAGTTTAGAACATATACGCCAAAAAAGATCGATACATACATTGTTGATACAAGAATAAAGTCCCAGTGAAAATACCGATAGCGAATTGGTTTTCGTCTTAAAATGTTCCTAGACTTATGTGTTTTCAAAATAAGCACAAGGAGTTTTTCGTGCTTATCCTCTAGCCGACAAACCGCCCTCAACGTGAGGACCACCATATTTACAAGAGTAAGGTACCAGTTGAAATACAGATAGCAATTCTAGGCTGAATATGTTTTATGAGCATTCGGAATATGTAAAATGAAATTTTACTGCTTTTTTATGAAAAAAATGTGGATGAAGAAATATAAATAAAAATTTTACAAGATTGTTGAAACATTATTTTTATCTTATTATTTTCTCTTATGAATTTTCTTACAATGTATGTATGTAATGCTCTAATTATGCTATAAAGATAAAATTAATAATTACAAATTTACATAGTTAGAAAATTGAATCTGTTAAAATTGCTTATGTTAAGGTGTTGATTAAATTGTTTATAAAGACTTCAAAAAGTTTTTTAAAGTTATTAACTGTTGCAAAAATATTGGTTTGTATAAAATTGTAGCAAAACATTGGGATCATTATTAGTATCAAATATTAGTCAGGAGTAGATGAGATGAACTGGGGTATAAATAAGTATATATATAATTCGAAGAAATATATTTGCCAACTTATTTGTAACGGATATTTTGGTGGGGATGTGGCAATAAAACACCAGAGTAAACTCTTTTAAATATTTATTCCCGAACTTTCGAGTAACTTTTATTCATTATCAAGGGCTAAAAATTATTGGTCAATCTTACCATTAATTAAAATAAAGTAAAATGATAAATACTTACATAAAATCTATCGAGAATTTTGGTAAAGTTGTACATTTTTATAATAAATTCTTTTAAACAGAAATCAACGAAAAACTCAAAAAACAATATGACATCAAACAAACTATTTGATTTTAAACTACTATAATTTTGATTTATTTCTCATAAAATTAAAGATTGTTATGAGTGTTGTCTTCTTTTTTCAAAATCTAAAAGATAGGCATAGATAACACTAAGGTTATTTAGGTCTGTTCTTTTATTTATGCAATATTTTTTTGGAAACAGCGTATATTGCAGAACAAAATTATTGCATAAATAAATAAACAGACTTAAATAACCTTAGTGTTATCTATCTTATTTTATAGGATTTACGAAAAATCGTTACTCATTCGCAAACAAACGTTTAGTGAAGTACCCAGCTAAACATCCTCGAAAGGCGCACGCGCGATTCGTATTCGTCTGGTATAATAATCTACGCTAACTTTTGATTGTCTATCTCACTATTGTCTTTCTCTAACACACTGGTAATGCCATGTGACCGTTATATTTTCCCGTTGACTATGAGAGGATTATTGTTCTACTTGAAATTTAATAAAGAATAGTTTCTGTTATAAATAAAAAGTAATATTATATGGGCACTTACACTTCCAACGTGTAGTTTGAAAATGAAGAGAGGGGATAGATATAAATAGAAGAATTACGGCTGTAAACGAAGTCGTTTTATCGGGAGCGTAGGAATTACAGGCGGTTTATTATTGAGATATTTGTAAACACATATTATAATACAAATTAAAATACGTCTTATTTCGCATGTTATGTTATTATGGGCACACTTTCAACGTGTACATTGAAAATGGAGAGACGGGATAGATAAAAATAGAAGAATTACGGCTATAGACGAAATCGTTTTATTAGGGGCGTAAGAATTACAGGCGGTTTATTATTGAGATATTTGTAAACACATATTATTATATTACAAATTAAAATACGACTTACTTCAAATGTTATGTTATCCTGTTAGCGAAAAAGAATAATACACTGAATTTATATGTATTTTGTCTCTTTCAAACACATTGATGATAAATCATATGTGCCCTCAGAATTTTCCTAATTTTCCTAACACTATATATATATATATATATATATATATATATATATTTAATATTCTTTAATGAATTTTAATTGTTTTAATTTTACTGTAAACCTTCCTCTAAAGATAAATTTCAATTCGCCTTACGTTATTGTATGTTGTCGCAGCGACAATTCTTGTACATGCAACTTAAAAATTTATGTAAGAAATTTCAACTTTGACAGTAGTTGTCAAAAATATGCCCGGCTCTAATAAATATTAATTTAGTATTTCTAAAAAATGAATTTATATGTATAATCAACCTATTACTCTTCTCTCAGGGTGGGATCAAACTGTTAAAAAAAATTAATTATTCAAAATTTGTTTAAATTTTTACGTATCTCCAAATTATCTGTTTCACTATTGTTCAGAACCTATAGTAACTGTATGTTTAATATTATAAAAGGCACTTCAAATATCTGATGACGTTTCCAATATTTCTGTCACTGAAAATTATCAAGTGTCACTGATTTGATCGCCAGTTTTATTTAATGAAAATTTTTTAATTTTCTGAAATTATGTTATAAAAAGACTATTTTGAGTAGGAATGCAAACTTCTATATTATACTACCAGATACAAATTAATATTCCCCAAAATTATTACAAACGAAACAACAGTCGTAATTTCTACGAAACTTGAAATTATTACAACCTATATGCTATAAATTAATCTAATGAAAAACGTTTAATAAAAGTTCCAATCGTGGATTTAAATCTTGACGTGTATAACTGTCTAAACAAGCTTTACTCAAATTTGTCTAATTCAAAATTTTCTTCTCTTATGTGAATTTCCTTATATGACTTATTAATTTTGTTTGCAATCAAAAATCTAATAGATGCATCTATGTCAAATTTTATTTAAAATAGGCCTTATTTTTCTAGAGAAATTATTGTAAAAAAACTGGATCGAACTCACCAACTAATGACTGGATAACTCGTACAATTCTAAATGACCTTAGAATTCAGGATACCTTCTAAATTTCATTTAGAAATCTCGTACCACATTCACTACACACAATGCAATTCTTATTCGAATTATGCACGCACTGGCTTTATAATGAAATGGCTTTTGAATCTGGTTGTATAGATATACAACTTCTACTATCTACCACAAAATTGAGACATCTCTAATTATGATGTTGCCTAATCGGGGTTTCAAACAACTGACTAAACTTTTGCAAAATAAATAAATCTCCTTTCCGTTGGTTACCGAATTTTCTTGTTTTTAAAAAAATTACTAATCTATGATTTTCAATAACCAAGTGAGATTTGAATTCTTTTATTACACTTGTAATGTTGCTAGCAGAGACCTCTATATTTTGAAATTTCAAATATTTTCTCCAAATCATAATATGTTCTATCTATCATTAGATATATTCTACATAAATGTCATCAAAATCTGAAATGTCAAATTTGATATTTCTACTGAATCTTTCAAAATTAATGAATTTACATATAACACAGTGTGTATCAAAGGTATGGCAGCCAAATATAAATGAATTCCCTTATGTTCTACTTTTCTTTTAAATTTCAAATAGAGGACCTGTATTAATATATATATATATATATATATATATATATATATATATATATTTATATATTGGAAGAAAAAAGCATATTTCGAAAACACATAAATCGAGGTGTATATATCGATATTTTCTGGAGTATATAATTTTATTAAGTGTTTCTAAAAGTACATAAAAATGACATGATTCTAGTATTCTAACTTTTTGATTATATATAATTTTAATGAGTGGTGCTTACGTTAAGGCAACACCCCCACTTTCAATTGCGATTTCCCGCTAAACCGACCGAGCACAAAAATCGTTAATAGAGCACATAAAGAGCATTTAATTCTTGCATATATGTCATTTACATTTTTTATGGTGGAGGTGAAAAAATAGGTAGGTATACCTAATGAGACACCCGGCACAGTATTACAATGTCTATGTCGAATGGTTGGTTGCCAATTTGTTTTTATATTCCAGTCGATTTTGTATTTCCAAAGAAAGGAGAATCACTACTGGACGCTTTTTACGAATACCGTCAAAAAGCCGATGGTAAAGTTTGTTGCGACTACTCCCTCCACGTCGCCCTACCACATTGGTCCGAACAAGTCAAACGCGACATGGAAATTCTAACCAAAGAACACGGCATCAATTCTTTCAAAATGTTCATGGCATACGATTTCATGTTAAACGACGCGGAATTGTATAGCGCGTTCGAACAATGTCAACATTTGGGTGCCGTTGCTCAAGTACACGCCGAAAACGGTTCTATTATAGTTAAGAACGCCGAGAGGTTAGTAGCCCAAGGTGTAGTCGGACCTGAAGGACACGAGTTGTCGCGACCGGAGGAAGTTGAAGCTGAAGCTGTTAACAGGGCTTGTGTTATAGCCAAACAGGTATGTTTTATGAAATTTATGTTTTTGCTTGTTTATGTGCAAACTGTTTTGTGACTGGACGATGATTTAACAAGTGATATTGTGATTTTTGATTAGGGATTAAGAGTCCAAACATGATGAGATGATTCGAAAAATGTAGATAGATAAAAGATCCTCTAAACACAACAAGTCAGAGCTCTGTCTAAAAATATTTGCACAACATATTAATGAAGATGTTATTTGTCTGTATGAATAGTTCTTTCGCCTTTATATTGGATCTGGAGATGTGTTAATACCCCTTAAATTGGTCTGGCTTTATAAATAATGTTATAAATTCGGTTAAACAACATATATGTATGTTAATTTCCTGAATATCTATAACGATTTAGATAAATGCATAGATTTTGGGTAAAACTAACTACACCTAGTGATATCCACCATTTTTTGTCGTTATTTGCTCCGTTCTTATTCTCACAGTGCCATACCTTATTTAACCGACTCTCTAGCTCTTATAGTTTCCCGTCGAATATACCTCACCCATAGATGCCAGACATGCTAAGGTGAGTGAGCCTATTTATTGTATACCTTTATTCCTGGCTATAATGCACACAAACATTTCTAGCCTTAATACTTTAACAGGCCTTGGCTCTTAGTCCAATGTACGTGTTTAATCCGTATTTATTTAGAAACCAATTGTACATGTCATTATGAAGTATTTTCCTTACCTCAACCAATTTTTCCGTGATTTTTTACTATTTAAAGCAGATTTTTAGAAGGTATTAAACTATCAAAGAGTCTATAATATTGCTCGACAAAGAAATTGAATAATTTTTAAGATAAATTGTAACACACAAATTTTAGAATTGTCACTCAGCATGTTTGGACTCTTGATGTTTGAATGATTTTGTTACATATCGTTTCAAAAAGTTAGTTTTATTCTAAGTGAAATGTTCAATAAGAAGTTTAAATTAAATAATTTATTTACGACTAATATATAATATAAGTATTATACTTGTGGTTTTTGAAGTATAATGCCATATATTAATCCCTTAGGAAATAATGGCGAGGGATTAATAGTCTTTATTCCCTCTTGTACTCCTATCACAAAATTTCTCGAATTAAATAATACCATGGAAACAATATAACCAAACTCAAAAGTGTCAGTGTCAAACGCGTAGTGTTTGTGTATTTGTATTAAAATGAATGAAAATGAAGAATCTTTCACTTGTACACCACCAGAAATTGTACAATTAGCTGCAGCAACAACATCTACCTTAATACCAGAAACATCGAAATCCATTTATAATAAAACGTACGCATCGTTCAACGAATGGCGTCTTCGAAACAAGGCAAACTCTTATTCCGAAAATGTTCTGCTGGCCTATTTCGCTGAATTGGGTGCAAAATACAAGCCATCTTCATTATGGTCATTCTATTCAATGATTAAATCTGTGTTGAAGATAAACCATGACGTTGATCTGGAAAAATATAAGAAACTACGAGCGTTTTTAAAAAGAAAATCTGAAGGATTTCAAGCAAAGAAATCTTCCACTCTGACCCCGGAAGAAATTAGGAAATTTATTGACAGAGCTCTTGATGAAATTTTTCTTTTACATAAGGTAAATCTTCATATTTAATCTGATCTATTCAAAAACTCATGTTCTTTTTTGATTCAGGTTATATTAGTTATTGGAATTATGGGCGCATGCCGCTCAAACGAGCTTTATGAAATGAAGATAGAAGACGTGAAGGATTTCCAAACAGAGTTATTGATAACAATACCCAAGACTAAAACTAAAATTGTACGAAAATTCACCATAAACAGTACGTTTTACAATATTGTAAAGAAGTACATCGATCTCCGTCCGGCACATGTAGAAACCAATTCATTCTTTCTAAATTATCAAAAATCGAAATGTACAATACAACGTATAGGAAAAAACAAATTTGCAGACATTGGTAGACAAATTGCCAAATATTTAAACTTGCCAAATCCTCAAAGTTATATCGGCCATTGTTATCGCAGATCATCTGCCACTCTGTACATTGATGGAGGAGGCGATATAACTGGATTGAAGTGTCATGGGGGCTGGAAATCTACCCAAGTAGCTGAAGGATACATTGATCAGTCTATGAGAAACAAAACAACTACAGCAGATACTATTGCCAAACAGATAAATAGTAATGCAGCAACTTCTTTTACAGCAACCGAAATTCCAAATATTCGTGTTGAAAACTCTTCCAAAGTTAATCATAATTCACGACCAATTCAGTTTATTAATTGTACTATCACTAATTTAAATGTTATTGACAAATAAAGTTGTTCATTAAAAATCTAAAATAAATAAATTTGTCGTAAATAAAGTAGAGTATACTACTCGCAATAATGGCTATTATTCTCTCGGAATATTACTCCCTCGCCGCTAACGCGGCTCGGTTCGTAAAAATTCCTCGAGAATAATAGCTATCATTATTGACTCGTGGTATAATTACTATAGTTGTATAATCAAAACTAGTGAAATAAAATTTGTCAAGATCTTGACCTGGCGACACTGTAAAACGATTCAGTTTGCTCCAACATGACTAACCTAGGCATACTAATTTAATTATAACTGTCTGTGGATATGGTGTACACACTAGATGTAAATTGAGTGAATGCAAACGACGAGTACTCAGTGTGTATGTGTTTATTAATCTCCAGCTAAGGGCTTTCGGCTATTAAGCCATTATCAAAGCTGTCGTAATTAAAAAAGAGATCCAAACAGGTGTCAAAACCATCCAGTTGACACCTGTTTGGATCTCTTTTTTAATGACGACAGCTTTGATAATGGCTTAATAGCCGAAAGCGCTTAGCTGGAGATTAATAAACACATACACACTTAGTACTCGTCGTTTGCATTCACTCAATTTAATTTAATTATGTTCATTTTAATAATAAAAGTGTTTTACAGTCCACTTCAAAGATTTAATTATTACCTAAACGAAATTCAATTAATACTACTACTACTACGGTCATTTAAATCCCGATATTGAGAATTTATTACCAGTGCAAATCAATGCTTTAGAAGAAACCGCTAGAGCTAGCTGTTTTAAATTTTCACCGACGAATTCCCGCGTCATCCATTTCTGCAGATTAAGATCCGACCTTATCGAACCACAACTAGGTTCTAAAATCGTTGAGAACAGAAAAGCAGAGGAAAGAACAGTACATAAAAGATAAAAATCATGAGATACTAACAAATGAAGCAGACATTATGGAAAGATGGAAAGAGTATTTTCAAGAGCTGCTAGAGCAGTAAACCCAAATGTATGTGTTATTAGTAATTATCAATAAAGCTTGGCATAATGGAAAAATCCTAGAAGAATTGAGAGTAGCCCTAATTACACCTATACACAGGAAAGGAGGCCAGAAACAATGTCAAAACTATAGAGGTATAACCTTATTAAACACCATTATAAAGATATACGAACAGCTTATAAACACGGAATTAAACCAACTCTAAAAAACCAGCTTTCAGAGTCACAAAGTGGATTCAAACCAGGAAGAAATACGCAAGATCACATGTTCACAATAAAACAATAAGTAGAAAAGAGACATTTAGAAAATAAAAATACATATCTAGCGTTCACAGATCTCGAAAAAGCCTTTGATACTGTACCTACAAAAAAAGTATGGAAGGGGCTGATAGAAAAGGGAATACGCAAAAAAATAATTTGAAATTATTCAAGATATATATGAAACAAACATAAATTTTATCATAAAAAACAACATGAAATCTTATATATTTTATAAATTTTGGCAATAATTCATCGACGAGCACAATAACCTATTATAGATGTCGATGCCCTAAAAGGAAAAACAAACACTTTAAATGAATATATACATTACACTATGTTTATTGTGTTTAAATTGAATATTTTTGATCATCCTTACATTTGTTGATTTTAAACACAGTGCTAATTTAATAATAATTAAAAGGTCAAATACATCAAAAAAATATGACTCACTTAACCTCTAAAAACCTACGAGTATTTTAATCTCTTTTTGAAACGATATACTCTTGTGAAATATTTATATTATGTTTCTCAGTAAACATCTAATGCAACACTTTTATTATTTGTTTATTTACTTTGCACTCTACGCTAAACTACTATAGTACTATCGTTATTTTTTGTACACGTAAAAACGATCTCATCGTAAACATTATTTTACAGCTTAACAAAGATAATAATAAGGTAGATATATATCAGCGTCATCAGCTTTACAATCAACTAGATTTAAATATTTTGCTTACATGGATGCTTTCATTGAATTGTTTTTTTGCACAACATTTGCTTTGCGCATCTCCTAAGTGATATTATTTTCACATTAATTGTGTCACTACCCTAATTAGTTGATTTTTTCTGCTAAATGATCACTTACTATGTATCAAATCAAGTAATGTCCTTTCAAAAATTTTGTGTGGTAGTATAGATATTTAGTTGATAGGTATAGAGGGAAATGTTTGTAACACAATTTTAGAATTCATAACTTTCTTTAGACTAGTTAAGAGGTGAACATATTAAAAGTCCCCGCCCGTAGCCGGGGAGGGGGGTAGGTTTCAAGGTCCCGTTTTTCGGTTTTTCGCTTAAATCCCGGAAACTATGCATCCTAGCGAAATGAAACCTGATTAAATTTGCTTTATTCACGTAAGCTTTTCGATATATTTTATAGTTTTCGCGTTATCCGCTTTTGAACACAGGGGGCCAACACAAAGACGTCCAAACATACCAGGAATGGCACTAGTGAAGGAATGCCCCCATGACTAATATGGAAGTGCAATATTTGTAAAACCAGGAATCAAAGTAAATAATTTACAAGCCACCACACTTAATAACATAGAGCTGATCACGATTTACCTTGGAAATATAAGGATATCCTCAATATACAAACCACCGAACGAGAGATTCTTATTCCCCCCAACATCTTAACCAACCACATGTGGTAATAGGAGACTTCAATAGCCACAGCACAACTTGGGGATACCGTGACATGAACGAGGATGGAGAACTCCTGGAGAGATGGGTCGAGGACAATGACATGACCCTCATCCATGATCAGAAACAGCCCGCTTCCTTTAATAGTGGCAGATGGATGAGAGGCTATAACCCAGATCTTATCTTCACCAACAACTCTCTAGCTGCAACGTGCAACAAGACAGTCATGGACCCTATCCCACACTCCCAACATCAGCCAATTATGCTGAAGTTTAGACCAGTGATAATGCCGCAGAAGGTCCCATTTAAAAGGCGGTTTCATCTAAGAAAGGCAGACTGGAATAAATTCACAGAAGAGATTGACGAAGAAATTAGAGACCTCCCACCGACCCCAGCAAACTACGATAATTTCATCTCTGCAATCAAGAAGACAGCGAGGCGCTGCATTCTCCGCGGCTGCAGAACTTACTATATACCCGGTCTCCCTAATGAAAGTAAAGACACATACGAGGAATATTTAGAGCACTACAGTCGGAAACCATACAGCTAGGTGACCAGCTGATCGATTCCATAAGTAAGGAGAGACAAGGGGCTTGGAAAGACACGATAGAAAGCCTAGATATGAAACACAGCAGTAGAAAGGTATGGAGCCTCATTAAAAAGCTATCAGGCGACCCAACATCCTCTAAAGACCAAGTAAACGTCACCGCCAACGAAATCGCACATCAGCTACTTCTAAATGGTAAGCCTGATCAAAAAGTGAAAGTGACCCGCACTTTCAGGATGGCACAACAGCCTAGACAAGCTAATAAGGATTACTTCACCATTACAGAACTGGAAACTGCAATCGAGTCTCTGAAGGCCAGGAAGGCCCCAGGCCCTGATGACATCCTGAATGAGTTCCTGATAAACCTAGGCCCATCAGCCCTGAACTGGCTTCTTCAAATGTATAACTCATGCTGGAACAACAATACAATCCCAAAATTGTGGCTAAAAGCTAAGGTCGTAGCCATCCACAAACCAGGGAAACCACGGGAAGATGCCAAAAGCTACCGCCCGGTGTCACTGTTATGCTCTCCGTTCAAACTCTACGAACGCCTCATTCTGAACAAGTATGGGCCTCAAATAGAAAACCACCTAATCTCCCAGCAAGCAGGGTTTAGACCTGGGAAATCCTGTACTGGTCAGGTTTTAAGCCTCACACAACACATTGAGGATGGCTTTGAAAGAAAGGCAAAAACGGGGGCCGTCTTTATAGATTTAACGGCGGCATATGACACTATAAACCATAAAATATTACTGGGAAAAATCTTCGAAATGACAGGTGATTTACAGTTGACGAAAGTGCTAAACACAATGCTATCGAATAGAAGGTTTTATGTAGAGTTCCAAGGATCAAGAAGCCGCTGGAGGAACCAGAAGAATGGCCTTCGCCAAGGTAGCGTGCTCGCACCCATGCTCTTCAATGTGTATACCAACGACCAACCAACCGGCCCAACAACAAGAAGCTTCATCTACGCCGATGACGTAGCTAACACCTGCCAGTCAAAAAACATCGCAGAGATAGAGGAGCACTTAACAGAATCTTTATCAAGGCTGAGCGGCTATTATAGATCTAACCAACTCCGCCCGAATCCAGCAAAGACGCAGACATGCCTATTACATCTCAATAACCGACAGGCGAGAAGGGAATTGCAAATAGAGTGGAACTCAGTTAGACTGCAACACTGCCCAAACCCAGTCTATCTAGGGGTTACATTGAACCGCTCCCTTACCTACAAGAAGCATATCGATAAAACCAAGGCCAAAGTCAACACCAGAAACGGCATTCTCCGTAAACTGACTAACGCTCGTTGGGGGGCGAACCCTAACGTCCTGCGCTCCTCGGCCCTTGCACTGTGCTACTCCGCGGCCGAATATGCATCTCACGTATGGCAGAGATCAGCACACGCCCATAGGCTGGACCCTGTCCTAAACGACACGTGTAGATTAATAACGGGATGCCTAAAACCCACCAACCTTGACCAACTCCACATGCTAGCCGGAATCGCACCCCCACAAATACGGAGGGAAACCCTAGCCATGGCCGAACGAAACAGACAATGCGACGACACCAGACATCCTCTGTATCAACATATACCGGTAGCGGCCAGACTAAAATCTAGGCGAAACTTTATACAATCTACACAGCCCCTCATAGCCTCTAAAACTGCCACTAAGGAGGCAAGATGGGAACAGTGCCTAATAGACCACGACACTCCAACCTGGAATCCAAAAGAAAAACTTCCTGCAGGTTCGGACGTAGACTGGGGTACCTGGAAGACCCTCAACCGACTCCGGTGCCAAATGGGGAGATGCAAGACCAACCTCGTGAAGTGGGGATACGTGGAAGAGGCAGCATGTGAATGCGGAGAAGCCCAGTCAATGGAACACCTCCTGTCGTGCCAATCCCTACAAGCCCCATGTACCCTCCGGGACCTATGGACGTGCAATGAAAATGCTGTGATATGCGCCAGACACTGGAGTGATATATGAACATTTATAGCTATATATATTTGTAGTTCAGACACGATTAAATAAATCCGCTTTTGAAAGTTTGTGATTTTGGAAAAAAAAACATTTGGTAAAAAATGTGAAGCAAAAATGTTTTTATTTCCAAAATTACAGACTTTCAACAGCGGATAACGCAAAAACTATAGAAAATATCGAAAACTTCACCGAATAAAATTTGTAGCAAATTTAATCAGTTTTCATTTTGTATAGAGTGGTCATTTCGCTAAGACCCATAGCTTTCGAGATTTAAGCGAAAATGGGACCTCAAAACCTAAATGCACATTTTTTTTTAGTTTTTAACAAATGAACTATCTGACAAAATTGATGCACTTCCACTTAGCACAAGAGAAAATTTATGTTTTCAGTTAGACGGTTGGTCAATCCATAATGCAAGGATTGTTAAGCAATGGCTAAGTGCAAATTTTCCGAATCGTTGGAAATGCCTAGGTAGTACACTAATCGTACTCTCAGATCAATCACCCGATCTCACAATCCTTTATTAATTTCTATGGGGTATTATAACGCAAAAGGTATTCAAATCACGTCCAACTAAACGTGCAGATCTTTGTGTTGTACAAGAGCTTGTGCAGAAATTATACCCCACCAAATAAGAAATGCACTCAAGATCATAAGGAAACGATATGACAAATGTATTCAAATTAATGGAAGCCACTGCTATTTAAGTTAGTTTTTGTTTAATTTTTGGTTATTTTTATATTGGCGTCTTTTATATTTCATAAACATTTTAGTTTATTTTTCCATTCACAATAAATGTCGAATATCTACGGAAATATTGCAATTACTATTTTAAAAACACGGATTTTTGAAGTTCCCTAAAGTCGAACATTACTGGCCCAAACCCAATATTCATAAGGGCAACCACTCAACTAATTGTCTTTTACTGACCACCAAAATTTGGAGTTCATAAAACGTCAAAACGTTCAAAAATAGAAAAAAATTGACGTCGTACATCTCAGACAACGATGAAGTTACATTACTCAAAATTTGCGTTTACAGTATGGTATCCAAAAGTCCAGTAAAACAATCGCAAATTTTTTTTTGAAAAATCGACGTTTTGAAGCGTCCTAAAAATGTACGCTACTGACATTACATGTTAACTAAAAATAGTCCCTTTTTAAACTACCAAAATTTTAAGTTCATCTAATGTCAATTAAAAGCTATACGTGGGTCACACTGTATAACTGAATATGTCAAGTAGTTTTATAATAACGAATAAAATAATTATTATTTAATTAATATTCGTTAAGATGCCATATTTTCTCAAATTTTCATATATTTTTTACAAGATTTTCCACCCGAAGCTCTTTCGACTACATTTATTTACTTATTTTCTGCTTTAATTAAGATTTGGTCGTTTTTATTTGTACTACTTGTATTATATTTTGTTAATTATTTTATTTTTTTGTTTTTTTTTATTTTTCTTCGACTTAGGTAAATTGTCCTTTGTACGTAGTGCATGTTATGAGTAAATCGGCTACTAGAGCCTTAGATTTTCATAGAATGTGTGGTGCCCGAGTGTATGGGGAAACGTTAGTTGCTGCGTTAGGTACCGACGGTACCCATTACAAACATGATTGTTTCCATCACTCGGCTGGCCACGTACTTAGTCCTCCTCTCAGATCAGACCCCAGCACGCCTATGGCATTAATGAATTATTTAGCACAGTAAGTTTCTCTTTTTTTTAAATTTATCTTTATTTTTTCGCGTAGGTAGTGCACATAATAAATAAACTGTTAGTATAATCATTTCATCATCAAATGTGTCATGAAATAAATTATGTAATGTATAGAATTTATTTGTGTACTACCTAAAGGTATTGGAAAAATAAATAACTTGACAGAAGATACATTTTTTCATATAGTGAACTAGCTGGGATACCCGGATTCGCTCGGGGATTGTATGAGATTGTGTGGGAGTTGGTATATAAAATGATAAACTTTAAAATATGAAAGGTACAAAAATTTTATTGAAAATATATTCTAATTACAATACATCTATTTACAACCTCATAGAAGTCGGTAGGCGTAGGATCAGGATAGTGGGGCTAAAACCGTCGATAGCGTTCCTAGCAAGTCTAACTAAGGACGCTACAATTTTCCACGACGATCCACTACTGTGGCAGGAAAGCATATATAGTTCAGTAGCCAACTTCAGAGACAGCCAAGCAGCGCTAAATACACTCCATTCTGTAGATGTCAACTCTTAAGCTAATATGGGATTGTGTGTATAGTCTAAACGCGCTGAGTGACCGTAGTAAAGTGACGGTGGCCTGGGTACCGGGGCAGTAGGGTTATAAGGGCAACGAAATGGCTAAGCAAGTTGTGGCGTTGCAAAATCAGTAGCAAAAGCGGCCACAATAAAAATGGGTGGAGTATGGGTTATGGTGATGGGTTATGGTGGAGGAGTTCTCCAGGTCAACGACAAGCGATACAGTTTATATTTTTTTTTTTAGATTTTAACTGGGTTATAATGCACTGAAACCTAAGATTTATTGTGCCCCCCTATCAGAGCTGTTCTCGCTACTACTACAGCTCGCCTTCCAATTACAGGGTTCTAATGAACTCTAGTATTTGGAACGGCTTCAACGAGGTTGTATCCTCATTCTTACAAGTTTCTTGTCCGAAGCATTTCTTGCAATGGTGAGGCATTCCAGAACTAGGTGATCCGGAGTTTCATCCTCCTCCACACAGAATCTATACTCGTCAGTTTCTGCTAGACCTATTCTCATTAGGGGCTTCCTAAGGCGGCAGTGTCCTGTAAGAAAGCCCGTGAGAAGATGTAGCTTATTTTTACTGAGGTCCAAATATTTTTTGGATCTAGCGGTGTCAAAGTTCCGCAGGAACTTTTTGGAATGTTCCAACCCGGGAAGGCACCGCCAGGGTGCTTCTCTTTCGGTTTCCTCCTTCTTCCGAAACTTATAGGAGCATTTTCCTACACCACAGAAAGGCTCCGGGCCAATAAAGGGCGCTTGTGTATTGGTCTCTTCATTTCCTGTGATTCCCGAGTGGCCAGGAACCCAGACTAAAGAGACCCTGTTCTTCTTACAGTGCCATATCCGTGATCGGACGTAGGCGACCTCTCACTTCTACCTGTGTTGTGCTCTCCAGTTACCACAGATAGAAGGGACCTACAGTTTAACGACGGATCCGAACGTCTATGTTGAGAGGCTGTACTAGGCAGAATACTATCGGTGGTTTGCCATTGCCTTCCTGTTATTCTTGCCTAATTCATTAATTTATTCGGTACTCCCATGCCAACTTTGAGTTAATGACATTGGAGCTCAATGCTTTGATAGCTGCTTGACTATCAGAATGGATCGATATGTCACATTTCTGATAGTTTCTTTCTAGGTTCATTTCCACGCATCTTTCAATCGCAAGTATTTCTGCCTGAAAGTCGCTCGGGAAGGAGCCTAACGATAATGAGTATCTAGTGCCAGGCCCAAATACTCCAGTGGTGGTTTTTGAACCATCCCTATACCATTAAATGGTGCTTTCTTTGAGAGTTTGGGTGGTATATTCCCTTTCCCAGTCTCTCCTCGTATTTAGCATCGTAGTGAAATTCTTTTCGATACTTTCTTGGTTATTTCGTAACTGGGAAGATTCACTGATGAGATGTATTTTGTTAGAGAGGACCAGGCGCCCTGATTTTTAATACTCTCATTGCCTGAACCTTCCTTAGATATTCTAAGAATTACTTCTTGGGCAGATCTTTCTATCACCAGATGTAGAGGTGTGAGATCTGTAATGATCTCAAGTGCCATAGTTGGACACGTTCTCATAGCTCCAGTGATGCACACACAGGCAAGCCTTTGAACTTTGTCGAGGGTCTTCTTCGTGCTGTACTGACTTGCTTTTGTATGCCAAACTATTGCCCCATACGTAATTGCTGGGCTCACATCCATCGCAGTATTTTTGGGTTACAGCCCCACCTCTTACCAACTAGATTTCTGCACGCCATCAAAGCTCTTATTGCTTTACTAGCAGTTATTTCAACATGCTTATTCCACAGAAGCTTACTGTCTAGGGTTATCTCTTGATATTTAACTTCTGATTTCCATTCTATGATTTCCCCGTTTAAGGATATGGGTTTCATGACTGGAAGTGTTCTTTTCCGGCTAAATGGAATTACTATGGTCTTGTTTGGGTTAATGTTTAGCCCCACTGACAAGCACCATTTGCTCAATGATTCTGAGGCCCGTTTGTAATCAATCACACAAGGTGCTACCGAACTTGCCTCTGACTATTAGAACTATGTCATCAGCATAGCCCATACGTTCGAAGCCAAGCTCCGTTAGCCTGTAGAGCAACTCATCTACTACGAGGCTACATAGAAGGGGAGATATCACTCCCCCGAGTGGCTTTAACTGAGGTGGTTTGATTCCCCACCTGTGTCTCAGCTATCCTCGTCATCAACAACTCATACATCCATTTTACAATGGTTTCATTTACTCCTCGCCTTTTTAGTGCTTCTTTGACAGACACATGAGTTGTGTTGTCAAAGGCCCCTGATATATCCATTAATGCGCACATTGCGATTTCATTGTTGTTCAGAGTTCTTTGGATGACTTCGCTCAGCTGATATAGAGCCGTCTCAGTTGATCGACCCGCTCTGTAAGCATGCTGACATTTATGTAGTGATATATTCTCGAGATTCTCTGTTCTTATGTAGTTATCCACTATTTTTTGAGTAGGAACGATGTTTTACAGATGGGTCTAAAAGATCGGGGATCAGTCCCATTTTTTCCCTATTTTTGGTATGAAGGTTACCCTTGCCCTTCTCCATTTTCTAGGTATTAGACCCACTGCTAGACTGCTTCTTGGAATCATCAGCAGGTGAGGAAGAATCTCCTCTATCCCTTGCTGTACAAGTGCTGGAAATATTCCATCCACTCCTGGTGATTTATATGGTTGAAAGGTACTTATTTCCCATTACAACCGTTGTCTGGTAAATATTTTCTTAACAATGTCCAAATCTTCCTTGCGGGATTTTTTGATGTAATTAATTGCTATTTCAGTGTTTGTTGCTGGTTCACTACCTGGAAAGTGGGTTCTAAGAAGAAGAATCGATCGTTCCTCTTTACCTTCCGTGTATAATCCGTCTGGCTGTCTCAGCGACATTGTGGGGTTAGTTCCCCCATTTGCCATGACCTTTTGTGGTCTGGCCGCTGTGTGAGTGGAAGTGATCTTTTCGCAAAAGACTTGAAAGTTAAGCCTTTTGGCCTTCCTAATCTCTTTATTGTACTGAGTAAGCTTCTCAGTGTACCTCTGCCAATTACCGTCACGTTTGGCTCTATTAAAGAGCCGACGGACCCATTTTTTGAGGTTTGACAGGTTCTCATTCCACCAAGGAGCGTCCTTTTCTGAACAAGCTTTTGACCGTGGACAACTGGAATGAAAAGCTTCCATTATTGCCTCACTGATCTGTTTGACTCATTGTTCCAGGTCGTAGTGCGGGTTATTTACCCCATTCACTTCGACTTGTTCCAAATTGTCCTTCAGATTGGTCTTGTAAAGAGACCAATCAGTATTTCTAGGATAACAGTTTATATTAGAACAATCGCCAAAATTCACGGTATACCTGGACAGGAAAACGGTCAAAACTGTTGTGGGTATGTAAACAGGGCGTTGTAAGCTCAATAGGCATCTAAAATCGATGGGGTTGACAGAGAGTCCTTATGTAAATTCTGTCGATCAGAGGAAGAAATTGCGGAGCACATTCTACAGTACAAATTTGCAAGCCGACTCGGCTAGTAGATATTTTTCAAAATGTCCGATGCTCTTTATACATCCGCAATACAGTTTTCGGTCGGCCCCTCAGTATCAGATGTAGACTTTGTTCCTGGTGCATTCTCGAACACTATGCAGAAAACCGCATCTCGATCGATGCAAGAGGAAAAAATCGAGATATTCTGCATTATTTGGGTGTAATTTGCCTGGTCTAATTAGCATGTCCTTTTTTCAAGTTCACAATCTGTGGTGGTGCGGGCCTTGGCGCCCTTCGATCTGAGACGTTTGGCGTTCGGAAATGAGACGTTGCCGACAATATTTTTATTTCAATAAAACTAGCAATAAAATAATAAAGCAAACGCAACACCCTTCGATAGGTTGTAGTAAGATTTTTTCGATGTTCGTTACTCAATACTTAATTAATATAATGTAATATTTTTCTTATTTATTGAAAACAGTTTTTATTACGACAGGTGGGATAAATTCATACACACGGTAGTTCTGCTCACTTAATTTATTTATTCACTAAAGTATTCACTTATACTAATTTATACAGGGTGGGGCAAAATTCTGACATCAGAGGATTACATCGTTTTGGTAAAAGATAAAACTTTAAAGTTTTGTGTGAGCTAGTACAGTTACTGAGGGCACATTTTGAAAATACTTTCGATTCTACAGGGTATTCCAAAACCACGTAGCAGCACAAACTTACATTCTTTCAAATGAAACGTACTATATTCAAATGAAACGTACTATATTTTGTTCAAGAATTGAAAAGATCTCACCGAGAGCGTTACAAAAAATAGCATTATAATATTTATAAGGGTGTTTTAAAAATATATGGCCAATTATTGGCAAAAAATACCTCCCCTTTAACACTCTGCAAAACAATAAATCAAAATAAATTAACAGGTCTTTCTATTCATTTATCATTCACATATCATTGGCTGTGCTCAGTATTAATTACTTTTTTATCTGTGGCTTCTTTAATACAGGGTGACACAAAATGCAATATCTCAAATTTTTTAAATGAATCACCCTATAAGCCTTTTTACAATTTGTTAGTACAAATAATAATCTTTGAAACGATGTAGTACATTTAGGGTATAAGTTAATGGAAAACCGTAAATATTTTATGATAATGGTCAAAAACAAGTATTTTACGTACACAAATTAAATGGTATTTAATTTTTACATGCAACGTCTTGTAAATTTTAACATTTCTAAGGCATAAATTTTAATCGTAATTTTGGATGCATACGTTTTTCATCAAGAACTACACGAAAAAATGGTTTTTAGAAAAAAAATACAGTGTGTATGTCGTCTTTGTCGTCGGCCACTTTCCGTTACATTTCTTGTTAGCACGATATAGCCTCCGGAGTGCAACAAATCACCAATTTTATGATTGAATATTGTTCAGGACATCTCACAGATGAACCCTATTGATTTTCAGCTCATAATAGCCAGTACAACGGGTGCTATAGTACTTGAAGTACGACATTTTAGCCATTTTTTGAGGGTTTTCAGTTTGTTAGCACGATACAGCTTCCGGAGTACAAAAAGTCACCAATTTTATGATTGCATATTATTCAAAACATATCACAGATGAATCCAATTGATTTTCAGCTCATCACAGCCAGTACAACAGATGCTATAGTACTTTAAGTACGACATTTTTGTCATTTTTGGAGAAATTTCAGTTTGTTAGCACGATACAGCCTCCGGAGTGTATACAAGTGACCAATTTTGTGATTGGATATTATTCAGGGCGTCTCAAAGATGAACCCTATTGAGATTCAGCTCACTAAAGCCAGTAGAGCGAGTGCTATGGTACTTGAGGTTCTAAATTTTTGTCATTTTTGGAGAATTTTCAGTTTGTTAGCACGATATTCTCCAGCGTGTATACAAGTGACCCATTTTATGATTAAATATTGTTCAGGGCGTCTTATAGATGAACCTTATTGATTTTTAACTCACTAGAGCTAGTACAACGGGTGCTATGGTACCTGAAGTGACACATTTTTTGTCCTTGTTGAAGAAATTTCGGATTAGTACGATACAGCCTCCGGAGTGTATACAAGTGGCCAATTTTATAATTGGATATTTTTGAAGGTGTCTCACAGATGTACCCTATTGAATTTCAGCTGACTATAGCGAGTACAGCGGGTCCTATAAATCCAGATATACTGTATTACTTTTCCGCCCAACCTTTCTATATGCGAGAAAAGTATTGGTTTACCCCAAAAAAAGTTGAAATTTTGAAAAAAATTTGAGTTATTTTTACGTTTCCATCAACAACAACACGAAAAAACGGTTTTTAGAAAAAAAAATCCTGTGTGTATGTTGTCGTCGTCGTTGTCGTCGGCCACTTTTCCTTACATGTCTTGTTAGCACGATACAGTCTCAGGAGTGCGATAAGTCAGCAATTTTATCATTGAATATTGTTAAGGACATGTCACAGATGATCCCTATTGATTTTCAGTTCACCAGAGTGAGTACAACGGTTGTTATGGTACTTGAAGTACGACATTTTGTAATTTTTTGAGAAATTTCAGTTTGTTAGCACGATACAGCCTGCGCAGTTCAATGATTGGATATTATTCAGAGCGTCTCAAAGATGAACCCTATTGATATTCAACTCAGTAAAGCCAGTACAACGGGTGCTATGGTACTTGCAGTACCAAATTTTCGTCATTTTTGGAGAATTTTCAGTTTGTTAGCACGATACAGCCTCCAGAGAGTATACGATTGATCAATTTTAGGATTGAATATTGTTCAAGGTGTTTCACAGATGTACCTTATTGATTTTTAGTTGACTAGAGCGAGTACAGCGGGTCCTCTAAATCCAGATATATGGTTACTTTTGGAGAAATTTCGGTTTGTTAACATGATATATCCCCCGAAGTGTATACAAGTGACTATTTTATGATAAACTATTATTCAGGGCATCTGACAGATACGGACAAGTTAGTTTTAATCTTTAAAACAGTTTATTTTTGTAACGCTCTCGGTGAGATCTTTTCGATTCTTGAACAAAATATAATACGGTTCATTTAAAAAAATGTTTGAGCTGCTACGTGGTTTTGGAATACCCTGTAGAATCGAAAGTATTTTCAAAATGTGCCCTCAGTTACTGTATTAGCTCACACAAAACTTTAAAGTTTTATCTCTTACCACAACTATGTAATCCTCCGCTGTCAGAAGATGTGCCCCACCCTGTATTAAACACTTCACTATTGTTTATTTACTTAGATTTAATTTATATATTTACTTGTTTACTGTTTTTCACACGAGATCACTTTATATACTAACTCCTCCCGCTGGTTGGTAGTCTTTATATATAAATGCCACTTTTTATGTGTCTTCTGTTACCGTTATGAATTATTCTCAATACTACGTTTGCTAGTTTATTGAATGAATTTTCTGTTTGAGCATGAGCTTTTGTGTATTAACGTATATTGTCTGTTAAATGTTGCATGATTAACGAAAATACATTTCCTACTATGCTGTTGTTGTTTTGTATAAAAAGGAATTTGATGATTTAATACTGGGGGTGAATATTTCAGGGTTTGCATGTGATTTCGTCCGTTCCATAATTCAGTTTTCTAAAATATGCACGCACATAGTTTCCTTCGATAATTTCGTGCAGGCTATTCATGAATTAAAATGTTCGCAATTTATTTTGGGTTAAAGTAGATATTCGATATTGTGACTATTGACCCTTGGTGGAATACGAGTAAATAGAATAGTTCGTCTGCTTGGGTGTAGTATACATATAGTCGAATTAAAAATGTTCTTTTTTTTTGCGCATGCTCGGGTTCTAATCTAATATATTTAATTCACGAATCAGCCTTAAATTGTAAATAATCATTATTATTATTATTATTAAAAATACAGGCCAACAATTTTTTATTTTGATCGCTCATTTTATTCGGGGGTAATACCACAAGAGCTCAGATTTAGCCGGATATTTTTTGTGGTTGTTTTCGAATACTTACTTTCATTGGCAATTTAACTCGATCTGTTCAGGCAAAATCACTCGAGCTACGCTCTCGTGATTTTGCCAGAACAGCTCTCGTTAAATTGCCAATGAAAGTAAGTATGAGAAAACCACCGGAAAAAATATCCTGCTAAATCTGAGCTCGCGTGGTATTTGGTAAGACAATCCCATGAATAAAAAACTCAATTCAATTAAACTTTATTTAACAAACTAAATGAACAATGAGTAGAAACATAATGTTTAGACATACTTTTTGGAATTGTTATATGCTGTTTAATTCATTCTGTTTTTGACATTTATAATTGTCAAATTGACGTGCACTGCTTGGTAAACAGACAGTACCTAAATGCTAGGGTTGCTACGGTAACGTAATTTATCCGATATTTTTATCCACTTGCAAACTCTCTTCCTTCCTATTTAGCCGACAGCAAACTACGATTTTTGTATTCACAAATGGGAATTATTATACATGAATGGGATTGTCCACTAAATTGAATTGCAGTTTTCTTATTTCATATAAGGTTTTTCATTTACTTGAAAATAATTAAATGAAAATCTCGGTTCAGTGGATAGAGTACTGGATTTTGGATTGAGATTCATGCTTATATAAAGGATCTTTTAGTGTAGAGGTAGCCAACAAAAATATTGATTCATATTGCCATATTTGGAATGGAGCCCTCAGAAAACTGAATGGATCATTGTGACCAAATAACACACTAACAATAAGATAAAATCTAAACTAAAAATTATCAATAATATTATCACATTAAAATTTCCCGTTAAATATCTAGGTTAGTATTTTCATTCAAATTTTCACGTGCGTTTTAAAAAGTTTGTTTCAGAGGCTAACAATACTACTGGAACACTTCTCAATCAAAATAGTTGTTTAAATGAAAAATATTAATATTAACAAGGTATTGTACCAATCCTGACGCTCGACTCCCGATGCGGTGTTTCTAAAACTACAATCAATCCAAAAAAAATGTTTCAGACACCTTCACGAAGCAGCCGAGAGCTACACGATAAAATATTTTATAATTCAAATTTAAACCAAGTTTTCTAAACAAACTATTTTCCTCCTTTCTTAGGAACGTAACCACATTTTATTGCTTTCAGAAGCAGTTAGATCACTCTGCCGATTTTACTGTTCCAATCTTTTCTCTCACTCACATCCACTTCTAGAAAATAAATTCAAGATGCGCAGAAGATTTGTCACTTATTACGCACAGTGTGGTTGGCTGTTTAATAAGTTTTCAAATCATCATTGTATCAGTTGGCTCCACCTACATGCGCCTAGGAAACAATTTCAGGTTGTGCAGTGGAAAAATTGAAACATAGAGATCAAAGGCGCCGACAACGAGTGAATTAACTGCTTCTGTAAGCTTTAAACTGTGACGTAACAGTAAAAAGAGCTAATCCAAAGCATGGGAACTCCAACAGAGCCTACCTCCATTCGATAAATAAAGCAGTCATTGAATCTCAAATTCTGCCGTTATTTTAATTCTGTTTTTTTATCGCCGATTTTTCAGATATTGCCTGACACCATCATTATAATTGTTTTTAAACTTTCTTCACATTTATTACAAACATTTTCAGGTGCTCATGTTGATAACCAATCTAAAATAAGCGTTTTAAAAACAGACATGTAATTTTAGTTATTTCATTACGCAAGAATTAGACACACGACAAACAATACGTACCTGACTCATGTTTAAAGGCTTAGGAGTTTGAAAAACAAATTTAATTGCCTAATAGGGAAAAGTAGAATTCGATAGATGGCGTTCTGAAATGTCAATGTTATCTTAGCAACGAGTAAAATTATAGAGGCTGGGCCCCACCTGCGATATATCGCAATTTTTTTGCGATACATCCCAAAATTTAAATCATTGTATTTTCGCGTAAATGTGAACTGTTGCGAATATTCGCAAGTTTAAGAGGGGCCTCACGTTTTAGGAACCTGAAAACAGTTGGCACCCGTGATTTGCAACAAAATTTAGGTCATTTTGTACACAACAAATCTAAAGAACGCAGGGAAATTAAGTGTTGAAATTTTAACACAATATAACTTGGATCTTTGTCTTGGAGATCAGGTATTTTGGTTGAGTTTTATATTGTTATAAAAAAGATATATAAGCCATTAAGTGATGGTGTGGTTTTGACAATTTTTGGTCACCAATCTGGACACCAAAACCTGATCCCCAAAAGGAAGCCTAGAGAATTCGATTCTGAAAATATGAAATCTCAAATCATTGTATTTTTTAAGATATGTTGTGCGTAAATTTTTGCAAACGAACATCTTTTTACTTTAGTTCAACCGCTCCACCGTCTTGATGCATGGCGCTGTATAGAACTCAATGACAGAAGACGACGGTCAATTTATAGACAAATATTATTATAACATTCTCTATGGGTCAAATGCTGTTGTCATATGTTTCGTGTTCATAAATATATCCCAAATTTATAGTTTAGTGTGTATTGTATTTGTAAGTGATTATAATTAAGTAATTTTCATGCTAAATAAGTAAATTTGTACTTCGTAAATGCTATTTATATTTACTCCACAAGATTGTGTTTAGTGTAGCCTAGACATAAAATAATCCACAAATATTTTTAGCTGTTGCTAGTGTCCAAGTTCATATCGATAATATCGTTCCTCATGAAGATCAAGGTGTTGATGAAGATGACGAAAATGTTGAATTAGGCATAATTAGAGATAGAATAGCGTATGCATTACCATTATAGAATAATTCACCATTCACCACTTTTAATTATGATATTTGTATAACATATCAACAGTATTTTTTATTAATTAGAAAACTACAGTGGGTAACAAGTACTAAATAAATTATAAAATTACAAATATGTAAATAAAAAAATATCCACTTATGTTATAAACAAAAATTAAAAATAACGTTACAAACAGTACAACAGAAATAAAATGTAAAATAAATACTGATATAAATATATTTAAAAATAACTTTGGAAACAGTAAGTACCACAGAAATAAAATGTTAACTGTAAAATAAATACCTACATAAATATAATTAAAAATAACTTTAAAAACAGTACAGCAGAAATAAAATGTAAAATAAATACTGATATAAATATACTTAAAAATAACTTTGGAAACAGTAAGTACCACAGAAATAAAATGTTAACTGTAAAATAAATACCTACATAAATATAATTAAAAATAACTTTACAAACAGTACAACAGAAATAAAATGTAAAATAAATACTGATATAAATATACTTAAAAATAACTTTGGAAACAGTAAAACAGAAATAAAAAGTTGAGTGAAAATAAAAATTGACTACATAAATATAATAGAACATAAAAAATTACAAGAGAGAATCTGAATTACAACAGCACTCCTTTTTCACAAGTTCCCTAAGTATTAAATTTTTCTCCTCAATTAGCCTGTTCCTTTTCTTTAATTCTTCTAAAAGTTCTCTGTCAATTTTTAGTTTTTCTTCATAATATAATTTTCTATCAGATCTTATATACTGCAGGGTTGATTGTTTTTTAACAGCTCGTGTTTTTTTTCGATTAACATTTGTTTGTGTTGGTGGTACATCAGGCTCATTGTTTTCATTTACTAATTCTTCATCACAGGTGTCAACTAAATTATTATCCATTGTTTCATTGGATAATATAAGTTCTGGATATACATTTTTCTTTTTTCCAAATATCTCGTCCATTTCTTTTTCATACTCGAAATACTTTCGTCATTTACCTAAAATACAAAATACTTTTATTCATACATTTTATTAATTTTAGTGCTATCATCTAAATCGATTAATTGGTTTATTAATTTGTATAAAATATTTACCAGTCTTTTTTTATTATCCACAAACTTCTTGCAATCTTTGGTTATGTTATGATAATAGAATAGAGATTAAAATTGGTTTCCAAATGATTCACAATCCCTTCCAACTGTATTCGGTTATTTCCAACCAAATAACAGTGCAGGACACGCGTTTGCGCAAAACAAGCTGATTAAACGATGCAATATATGGTTTTCGAACGATACAAAAGCCGTGGTTGGAACAAACCTATTATTAAATAGCACATGTCCTTTCATGCAATATGTAATGCACCTTGTATCAGGTGATAATAGTTATATTTTTCAATTATCACTATTATATTTTCATCAAAATGAATTATGTAATTCTTGTCATTTGAGAGCGGTTTTAATTTTTCTTCATTCAGATACTTCAAAGGGCACTTCACTTCAATTAAGCATTTTTCGCTTTTCGCTAACAAACCCATATTATCATTAAAACAGGGTCTCAAGAGAATGTTGAAAGATGGTTTGATGATACTAGAACAAACAATCAGTATTATTTATCTCATATTTTCACATTAATCAAATAATCCAGTAAACATAACCTCAAACATAGCTTTTAAAATTAAAAAATACGGATTACAGGATAATTTACATTATCATAATTATAATTTTTGATATCGGGTCGATACGACTACTTACTTTTTAACAATTTATTCCTTTCAAAAACATTTATGAAACTCTTTAATAATCAAAAATCTACATTCAAATGGAAATTATGTCAACAAATATTGTTTGGATCCGTGTATATAATATTTTCTTATCTATGCACAGCTGTGCTATGGTTTGGATGCAACATAAAAAACAGAGATAAGGTTTCTGTGCTCACAAACAGTTGAAATATTTGAAATCAAAACATTCGAACAGAGATGCGTTTCTTTGAACCGTCAAGAGTGGAAAGACAGAGAGAGAAAATATGTTGAATAAGTAAAAGCCGATTCAGTACTACTATCGACATCTATCGTAAATATTTTGAACCAAATAATTACTAGATTGTCAACTAGTATTGTGTAGGTTTTTAGGTTTATATACCTGTGAGGAGGACCCTCTTAATGACATTTTGTAGAGACGCAACGGAATGACATAAGACCCATAGACAAATACTTTATGATAAGACCAATATATAGAAGAATACGAGACAACGGAACCTCATATTACAAGGTAAGGAACCATAAAAAACACTAAAAATTCACAATAAATAATAAAAACGTTCAAACGAATATAACATGAATTATTTTTATGTTATTTCTTTTGACTTCGCAAAGATTATAATATACACAACACAAGGCAGAGATTCACCCATTAGTTTAATGTTAAATGCATAGAGAAAATAATATATTATTTGGTTTGTATATGGATAAATGAAAATTAACTAACTTTCTCGCCAAATTTTGACGCAGGTGGGCATTGATCAATTTTGAAGTTTACGATCTTGCGATAAAAAAATTGCGATATATCGCATGTGGGGCCGAGTTTTAAGTTTTATTTTGAGTTTTAAGTTATTTTCAGCGTGTGTTTTGTAAAACTTTAGCTTTTTCTTTGATTTGTTTTAGTATTATAAGTTGCAAAACTATATTTTTACTAATATTTTTATTTTTGGAGTAATAGGTATGGTTGATATTTGTGAAAAGTACAACAAGCGTCCAAATAACTGCTTTCTTTTAGGTCTGATATCGTATTTTTATTTTATTTTTGACATAAGTTGCAGGGAAGGTACGTTTGTATTGAGTAATATTTTAAATCTTTAATATCTGTAATGAAAACAGACAATAAATTAACATAACCCTTTCCATAATATAAGTATTACCTCAGAAATGATGACAGTTGAGTTAGAAAAAACACAGTTTTAAGTTTGTCACTGACACAAAATTAAACAAATTACGAATTACGGTAAATACGCTGACTTGCATATAATACAAAAACAATGCAAAATGAATTATTTTACTCGTTGCGGCAATTACAATTTATTCTGCCAGAGGTCTCATTGAATTCTACTCCGCCCAATATTCACTAATCTCACGAAAAACCGACTGCTTACAATGAATGTTAAAGGAGGAGGCGATAGTTTGACGACAACTGTGGGAATCCCAAAATTATATTTTACTTTCGGAAATTCCCCTGTAACTAAAAAATTTGACTTAAAATGGTAGGGTGTGACAAAAGAATTAAGAGGGGCCTCCTCACAGGTATATAAACCTAAAAACCTACACAATACTAGTTACTAATTTAGTAATTATTTGGTTCAAAATATTTACGATAGATGTCGATAGTAGTACTGAATCGGCTTTTACTTATTCAATATATTTTCTCTCTCTGTCTTTCCACTCTTGACGGTTCAAAGAAACGCATCTCTGCTCGAATGTTTTGATTTCAAATAAGTATTTCAACTTATTGTGAGCACAGAAACCTTATCTCTGTTTTTTATGCTGCATCCAAACCACAGAACACCTGTGCATAGATAAGAGAATATTATATACACGGTTCCAAACAAAATTTGTTGACATAATTTCCATTTGAATGTAGATTTTTTATTATTAAAGAGTTTCATAAATGTTTTTGAAAGGAATAAATTGTTAAAAAGTAAGTAGTCGTATCGACCCGATATCAAAAATTATAATTATGATAATGTAAATTATCCTGCAATCCGTATTCTTTAATTTTAAAAGCTATGTTTGAGGTTATGTTTACTGGATTATTTGATTAATGTGAAAATGTGAGATAAATAATATTGATGGTTTGTTCTAGTATCATCAAACCATCTTTCAACATTCTCTTGAAACCCTGTTTTAATGATAATATGGGTTTGTTAGTGAAAAGCGAAAAATGCTTAACTGAAGTGAACTGACCTTTGAAGTATCTGAATGAAGAAAAATTAAAACCGCTCTCAAAAGACAAGAATTACATAATTCATTTTGATGAAAATATAATAGTGATAATTGAAAAATATAACTATTATAACCTGATACAAGGTGCATTACATATTGTATGAAAGGACATGTGCTATTTAATAATATGGATATCAAGTGACAGCATTGCGGAAATAGCTAGAAATTAAGAATGGAAGAAAAATATACATACTTTAAAAACATTCTACCTTTCAAAATTTGTACCATTTATATTAACATAATAAAATGTTTTCATGATTATAAATTTTTGTTTGTTTCATGCTAAGAAAATTAAACTGCAGAAAGTTTGCAAATTTACATGATTTAAAATAGGCTATTTAGTCTGAAAACACAGAACGTCATGTCACAACTTTGCCTCAATCTAATCATATTTGTATCAGTTTCAGAGTACCTGTTGGTTGCTTTCAAATTTTATTTGACATGTAGTCTCTTTTTTCAACTACATGTGTAAATATATTCAATTTTATCTAGAAACAAATAATATAATCAAAGAGTTTCCAAATTTATTATAAAAAGAAATATTTACTTGTAATACAATGCTTTATATTTAACAGAAAAAGGAAAGTAAGGTACAGTGAAGAATTTCAATTTAAAATAGCAAACGTTTAAAAAACTTACAAAGCAACTATAACAACTAATAAAAAATTTAAAGCGAAAGATCTGTAATGACAAATAATAATGTATATATTGTGGGGAGATCGATATATACAGTACAAAATCAAACATACAATCAACATGTACAAGTTTGCTTCTACCTTGTTTGCAAAGATTGATCATATGTGTTGTGGAGATTGAAACTGAAACATTTTTCCTTCATTATACAAAAAAATAGTTGGTTCATTCTCTTTTTTCCATGACAGATACACATATGTGTGATCACCTGAATGGTAAATATCTTTTTTGTTTTTGTATAATACATTATTGGTATTATTACTTTTCCATCCAACCCATCTACAATGCGAGAAAAGTATAGGTTTACCCAAAAAAACTTGGAATTTTGTATTTTTTTGAGTTGTTTTTACGTTTTTCAGCAAGAACAACACAAAAAAATGGTTTTAAGAAAAGAAAACCTATCTGTATAACTCGATACAGCCCCCGAAGTGCAACAAGTAGACAAAATTAACTTTTTAGTCGTCCTTTGTTTTACAATTTTTTTTAATATCAACAACTAAGACTATTACTAAGTCATCCTTTAATAAAATTTGGTTTCTTATTTTCTTTGATTTTTTGAAATGCTTATATAATCAAACAATTTGCAAGGAAATTTTGACTATTGGCTAGACAAAGTTTTAAAATATTTATGGTTCAAAGATTTTTAAAATATAATGTTACCTACTTCGTTCATTAATTTTATTCAACAATTACTATTACCTATGGTGCATAGGTTAAGGCAAGCTAAAATGTGGATAACCACCTAATTTCTTATAAAATCTTTGGACAGGTTGTTAAGAGAAAAACAAATACACCTTGTCATTACCTTGTTAAAACTGTTCTTAAAAAGACTTATTGTATGACGGAGGTAATGGAGTATGGAACTCTTAAGGAAAAAGTGGCTAAGAGCATTTTTGAACAAGTACAAAATGTTGTGGTGGTTGATTGAGGATTGTGGGTAGATGTTCAACACGGTTTTCTAGGTGCTTCTCCTGATGGTAAATATATTTGACATAACAAATAATTACCATGTGTTATAAATTCTTTTTGCATATTAAATGACATACATTTATTGATAAAATATTTTAGGGCTTGTAGGTGATGATGCACTACTTGAAATAAAATGCCTCCACTCTGCATCAAAACTGAATTTACAAACAAATACAATAAGCGAAATAATTGACCCCATGAAGAACAAAATTTGTCTAGAAAAACACAACAATAAAATTCAACTTAAGGGGAATAACAATTACTATTATCAGGTATAAACATGATATATTTATTCCAAAGAACAAAAACTCAAAATCATTCTCATATAATATATTTAATCACTTTGATGTATTTACCAACAATAAATAAGAATAACATTAATAATTAATAGGTGCAAAAAGTGCATTTTTGTTGCAAGGAAGCATGAAGCACTAAACACAATCTTGTGGAGTGAATATAAATAGCATTTACGAAGCACAAATTTACTTATTTAGCATGAAAATTACTTAATTATAATCACTTACAAATACAATACACACTAAACTATAAATTTGGGATACTTTTATGATATGACAACAGCATATTTGACCCATAGAGAAAGTCATAATATTATTTGTCTATGAATTGACCATCGTCTCCTGTCATTGTTCTAGATTGCTCTATACAGCGCCATGCATCAAGACGGTGGAGCGGTTGAACTAAAGTAAAAAGATGTTCGTTTGCAAAAATTTGCGCACAACAAATCTCAAAAAATATAATGATTTGAGATTTCATATTTTCAGAATCGAATTCTCTAGGCTTTCTTTTGGGGATTAGGTTTTGGTGTCCAGATTGGTGACCACAAATTGTCAAAACTGTCAAAATCACACCATCACTTAATGGCTTATATCTTTTTTATAACTATATAAAACTCAACCAAATACCTGATCCCCAAGACAAAGGTCCAAGTTATATTGTGTTAAAATTTCAACACTTAATTTCCCTGCGTTCTTTAGATTTGTTGTGTACAAAATGACCTAAATTTTGTTGCAAATCACGGGTGCCAACTGTTTTCAGGTTCCTAAAACGTGAGGCCCCTCTTAACTAACCAGCTGTCTTTATTTACTAATTCAACTTGCACTTTTAGAACTTTTCTTATAATTAATACAAACATACAGTGCGAGTCTCTAACTTGGAATAAATTCAGTAAATGAAAAGAAAATTTTTTGTTGGAAATATGCTTGAACAGGTCAATTAGTAATTTGAATTGTGGTTTTTTTGATGTAAAGAAATGTTATACAGCGTGTCCCAAATTAAATTTGAGATATCACATCATCGACTATTTTTTTAAATGGCAATCCTAATTTTTTGATGACTATTCTTGAAGGATTTATCAAGTTACACTGTAATGGATTGAAACTCAATACTATTCACTTGTCTACTTATTTACAAAGATTCGACTTTACACTCGAGAGAATTAACTACGTAATGTTTACTGAAGACTAAAAACTAAGACTAACTTATATAAGGGTCTCGATATTTTATATGTTTACTATAAACAAAAGGATCCTGAGAATGTTGAAAAATGGTGTTCCTTGTTTACGTTATCTAAACTAGAATTCTGAGTACTATTTATGATTAAATTGATTAATGATAAGAGTCATGTGATTCAAGTGGACCACCACCCCTAAACATCGACACGATCTGTACGCCAGCGGTCAATATAATGCGTGTGCTTGTGCTTAATGTGCTTTTAAAAATGTGACTACAAAATTACACACTCTACTTTTATATTTCCGCCAAGACGGCGGCATCGGTAGTAGGGGAGAAAGGGTAACAATGAGACACTTTATTAAAATGAGTTTCAGAAAATTAAAAAAAAGACAAAACATCGGGTTACTTAATCTTAGAGAAATGTACCTTGTTTCAATATAGGAAAAAAATTGATAAAACTTTAATTACAAATGGAACAGTGAGACACATACAAGATTAGGCTGTGCTACAAATCATTTTTTAAGATAAAAGAAAAAGCATCTGGTCGAATAAAAATTATAAATGAGTTCAGTACAAAAATAAAAAGCTGACATTTTTTGCGAACTTTATATTTTCCAAGATCAATTTCGAAGTGAATCCTTGCCTGTTGATGTTTCGTTGTCCCAATTGATTTTGGTTTTGGTGAAACCATTACAATATAACTGGTATTTAGTAGACAAATGTAAATTTTTTGGGGTGTAATAAAGCCGCTTGTTTAAGTAGATTTTCGGAGAAAAAAAAATTTTAATTTCATTTTCTTCATTTTTCTCAATCAGAATATGTCCGCCATAAAACAAGCCTTTTACAAATTTAACCAACACGTAATCCCCTTCTCAGGTGGTTTTCTAACGTGGTGGTTCTCTGTCAGATCAACCTCTTCAACTGATGTATTTAATATATCTGAGACTTCGTCAGATGAATCAGTTTTTTTATCATGATCTGCAAAAACGGCTCGCTTTACTTTTTTAACCGAGTTATGTGGCAGCTTTCAAACGCTTCATTCATTTCAGGACTATCGGTGGGTATGAAACTCCTACCCTATCGATTCGTTTTGCGTTCTCCCGCTTTTGGATATCCTTTAAACTCTTTGGGTGAAATAAAATCTTGATGATTTTTATGGTAGCTCCGGATCGGCAATCTCTGAACTATTTTCAATAGGAGGACCAGAACGATCAGTGATTTTGCGTGAAAAACATGCCTATTAAAACGATATATTCCTGTTTTTTTTTTTCAAAGAGTTCTGAATGTTTTCTTCTTGCTTGATATATCCCCACACAATCTGCGACATTATAAGTGGAGAATGTTTTTCCTGGATTTCTTGTCATCCATGAATCATGAGCAGCAGGATAATAAGTCTGAAATGGACCAAATACTCCCACAGGGGTTGCATCTTATTGCTTGAATGGGGCGGGAACGTTAAGACCATTATTTTTCACCATAGTTATCTCCATGCAATGATAAATGGCTCTCGTGATTATCGAATATCAAAGTGAGATTATCGACGGCGCTACTGATGTGCCGAATAAAATGTTTCATGTACTCAATGAAAAGATTTGCAGTCATCCAACCCGAAGGTTGGGCTAATTCTAAGGTGCCAGTTTGAGCCACAACGACCAAATATTCCTTAAAGTGCACCCTTGGAAAGACCATAACCAATGGAATTGTATTTTCAGATGCACTCACAATGCAACATAATGTACCCAACGTGCATCTCTCACCACTAGTATCACGGCAAATAAACGCCATCCCCATCCTATCGGAATTTTCAAATTCTCTACTTTGCACCATCATGCGCTTGTATGCACCATAGTGCTCCATCAAAAAAATACTAGAATTATTTGGATTCTTACTTCTTGATACGTTGAACATTTTCCGCTTTTTTGATTACACATTTCCCGCATTTTGTTGGGCCTATGTGCAAAGGCAACGAAGTGACCAAGAGCTAAATCCGGTCCTCTGTATGCAACACAACCCCTCAAAATGTATTGAACGGCACCCACGTGAATCTTTTTTGGCATTTTCTGAGCTGATACGATGCTGCGCTCTTTACTTGTACTTATTTTACTTTTTTGTTTGAAATTGTCAACATCACCCAATTTTGACAAAAAATTATGAACAAATGCTTCTTTAAGTTGCCTGAATTTATTTCATTGAGTTGAATCGGATTCCTTCATTTTTCTAATTAATTGATGTTTATTGTATATCTTTTAAACGACAACCAGTAAAAATTTGATATTTAGTACGCATGTAGGGGAGACTGGGATACATTTGAACAAAAACTAATTTAATCCAATTAAAATCAAATGTAATTTTTTCCAAAGAGTTTTAAATATTTTAGCACAAAGTGGAACTCATTTGGGATCTAAATTAACCAACAAATTCGGAAAGGCAAACATAATAACTTGAAAAAAATCTAACCTCTGCATTTGTTCAATTCTACCCCTTAGTTGGGGCAGATTTGAACAGTTGTGGGGCAGTTTTGAACAAACCTCAAAAATCGCTTTGCGTAAACTAAAATGACCTCTAAATACAAAAAAAAACAACAAAATAGTAGCTACATTACTTTATCCTTAAAACTAGAGAATTCGACCTTAAATTATAGTAAAGAAGCAGTTCCCCCAGAAGCATCAGGTGCCGGCAGTTTCATTTTGATGTCTTCTCTCTCTCTACGACACTGATGTCCACTTTTTCAGGGAAGTAAAATTTCCATGTATCCTCCTTTTTCTTCATAAATTTTACCCTGTACGAATTTTCTTCCACGATTTCTTCAATTCCTCCCACAAACAAGAATCTGGATTTTTTTGTATTAAATGATACAAGAATAAAATCATTCAACTTCAAGTCTGAGGCATTAGCTTATTTATTCTCGACCTCTAAATCACTAAAGGTTTCTAATTCATCAGAGGACTCGTCATGTAGGGATATATCTCCATCTTCTGATTCAGAGGTTGATACTTCTAGCAATTTACAGATGTTTTTCTTAACCTGACGAATTTTTTCTGGTTTTGTTTTTGTAAGCTTCATTTTTTTGGACTCTCTCTCCAGTTGTTCATCTTCCAGTCTCGATTTTTCAGGGGTTTCTGTTAAAATACGTGTTTTCCCTTTTCTCCTTCCTCTAAGCGAATTGGATCGAGGAGGGGCCTTTGGATATGGGCGAACATGTTCTGGTGAAATCAGCACTAATGTTTTATTGTGAGCGGGATTGATTTGGATGGTTTCGAAATCTTTGCTACATCCAAGAATGTCCTCGGGTCGATGCTTGGAATGGGCACATTTGGACATACATTTATATATTTGCTGGGGATGGAGCAATTATCTGTATCAGACGATGCCGCCTGTTCTATGGGCTCGCGGACTGGCTCGTCTGAAATGGGTCTATCCGTGATAGCAGAGCTGAAAAAATCTTCGTCTGTAAATACCTGATGATTAAGTGGCCAAAGTCCAGGTTTCTTAAATGAAGAAATAATGTTTGCTCTTGTGAATGATGAGTCAAATGCTCTAGTAACTATGGAGGGAAGATTGTGGATAGAAATAGTTTTCCCAGGATGGTTGGTCAACCAGTCATTTTGTGCAACTTTTGTCTTCGCCTTAAAGGGTCCCAGCACACCAACATCTAGCGGCTGCAGCTTATGAGAACAATGGGACGGGAAAGTTACCAAAGGCATGCCGTTTTCTCGAACATAGTTGACAGTGGCTTTGTGATTATCCATGAGGATAAGAATTGAATTTTCAGAACTGCATTTCGTATGATTCACTATATGTTTCAGAACGTGTAAGAGTAGAGCACGTGCATCCAGGGGCTTCCTGGGCTCTTGGCCAACACAATACTACCGGGTGGACCGTCATCAACCATGAAATCATGTACTCTTGCTCGGGGATAAATATATACTGGTGGCAAGGAATTACCAGATGCACTTATAATCATACACAACGTAATCGAATGCCCTCTTTCGACAGAAACAGCCTGCCCGACTTGTTTAGCACCTCTTGGAGCTAAGATATTTGGTGCCTGTATAACAGTTGCCACACCTGTTTCATCAAGGTTGAATATGTGGCATACTGTAAAGTTCTTTAACGTTAGGGCTCTCTCGTAGTTATCGAAAAACGCTTCTACATTCGTCTTGTTAAAAGATGTCAATCTCGAAAGTGAGCTGTTTTCCGGCCTCCGTATACTAAGGTTACGATGTCGTCGCATGAAACCGTATAGCCAATCTTCTCCCGCTATCTGATTTGCTGACCAACTATTGGGCATTCCTAAGTCAAGTCTTGCAGCATAATCGTATGCAGGCACTCTCATTTGTTGGTACGTTAGACTGTAGCACATTTTGGATGAGTTAATAGCATACTCAACCAGTGATAATTTTTGTTCCTTTGTAAAAATCTGCCGGCTGGAGTCATGTTTTACAGAAGAGGTAACCTGACCTTCATCATTAAACTTTAATTTCTTCAGGCGATAATGCAGGGCTGTGTGTGACATCCCGTAATGTGCAGCCGCTTAACGTAGGGTCATTTGTTGATCACGTACAGCTCTGATAGCAGCTTGTATGTCCTCTTCATTATAAGCAGATTCTCCTTTTTTTTCTTGTAATTTCGCACCATATTTCGTCTGAAAGAGAAAAAAATACCCAATGTTAATTGTAAAAAGAAAAAAAAGTAGTTCAAAGTACCCCAACCTCATTTTTCTTATTTACGAAGAATTTATTACACTATCAAAAAGCCCAAACCTAAAACTAATACATTGTTAACAAGCCAACAGTTACCTCTTTCAAATGTATTTTGTATTTAATGGACTTTATTAGTGGTATTAAACATTATTCTCTGTTTAATTTGTTAAATTAAACTATAAAAATCTAGTTCGTTGAAAATGAAACTAAAATCTTATTTATTTAAAAAAGTGACTACATTTTAGAAATAAACGAATTCATGGTACTGAAAAATAACCCAGTCAGAACAAAAGTTGAGTTGCCAACAAACACGTCAAACAACAATAATAAAATAACTGACAAAATACTAACAGCGCATGTCGGTCCTAATAGTTCTTTCTTTCGGCCGAGTATCGAAATTACATTTCCGTGCCGGCTATAGAACGATCACAAGTTGGTTGTAATACAAATAGAACCGTAATATTACGGTCACGATTAGCTTGGAACGGCATTAACTGTATGCACTTGCGCAGTCCCCGTTCTAGAATGGTTCTTCGAACGAACCTAACATCATCAAAAAGAGCGCAATTTTAAATAATTCACCTGTCCAAGCATATTTCCAACAAAGAAAACTGCCTTTGATTCACTGTATTTATTCCAAGTTAGAGACTCGCATTGTATATTTGACTCGAATTGTTACATTTTTTGACAATAATGACAGTGACTTTATCCGTAAAATTTTTGGCGAACAACTATAAAACTTAACTGTCTATGAACTCTATACTGTCTCTATACCAATATTTTAAAAACCTAAAATATGACATTTATTTTCTACTAGTTTAACCTCTAAAAGTACGAAAAATCTCTTTGTTGGCCTGTAAAATCTACACCTTCTCTATATATAGCTGATATTTTATTAACCTCTTATTGTAATCCTAACGCATTTTACGTCAAAATATAGGTGAACGCTCCACTTTATCTGGCTCAAATAACAACTGACAAGTCCGCCGACATTCTGAAAAATCACATATCCGAAGGCAATTTGAGAGCGTTCGGAGAAGTTGAGGTATCAGCTATTGGAGTTGACGCACCAACTAAATCTAACCCAAATTTCATCACTTCACCACCGATTCGGTCTAATATCGACGCTCCCTATAAATTGATGAGTTATTTGGCATCGTAAGTGTGATTTTTATTAAACGTATCAAAATTTAAAATAAAATTACATTTTATTGGGTTGTGTATTTAATTTGTTGAAAATCGTTATTGTAAATTGAATGACATACGACATGGTCTCATTATTTTATTAATAACCTCCTGACTGTTTATCTTTATAAATTTGCGTTATATATAGGCAAAATGGAGCATGAAAATTTCGTCTTTCTATCACTTTTCTTTTTCGAGATATACAATGTCAAATTTGATATTTTTTGGACCCTTTAACACATTCATTAAAGAATACCCTTCTACAACATGAGCCTTTTATCTTCCACATTTTGATATGTGTGACTTTTTAAGTATATCTATACAATTTTCGAGAGTTCGAATTATCGTAAAAATGATTATTCGCACCTGTCTTCCAGAAATTGTTGCACATTTCTAGCCAATTAAAATCTTTATCTCTAATAGTATGGTCCAGTTTAACTATCTATCGATAATTTTTACACTGAAAAAAATTTGAAACGTGAAAAGTTCTACCTAAATTGACTTCTAGGTTTTTGACCTGATACTCGTAAGCAAAGCATATAACATGCTTTCACTGTAAATTTCTCCATTTTTATTAAACATCAACCCCCTTATTTAACCACCTCACAACGCCATCTAAAAAAAGCATTAACATAGGTTAAGATCAGGGGCGGATCCTGAATTTGTGGGACCCTGGGCTAATACTAATTAGAGGCCCCAGTATTGACCTAGGCCAATTTTATTCAACGGTTAGTTGCACAACAACAAAATATACGGATAAGCGTAAAAATCAGATGAATGCTATTCTCTTGAATTTACAAATTATGAAATTTTACTTTGGATTCTACAAGTCGACAAACCTAGCTAGAGACTTGGAAGTGCGCAAACGAAGAACAAAGAAAACCTGTGTTATTTTATTTACTTTTCATCTCCCCCTTCTTGTTTGTTTTTGGCCCGTGTGTAATATTTACGTAAAAATCATGATATAGTCCAAAAGAGTTTGTAAGTTTTTCCACTTTTCAGTCGTAATTTTTATTGGAATTGAATGCATCTGCTGAAAAACTTCATCCCACGAAAAGTTTGGTCTTCCAGATTTTTCAGAGCAGACCAATCGAAAATGAAACCGAATCATCAAGAGTTGGCTTTAAACTAAAAAAAAATAATGTTGTCGCATTGGCCTCGTACTTGGAATGGGATATTTATAGGACCTTGATTGGATTTTTTTCAGTATCTTTCTTTGGATAAATAATACATTTATCTAATTTTTCGAACGAGTAGAAGTCTTTCTGTGTGATTTTGTGGACTGTAAAATTCTTTGATGATTTCTTGATAACATTTATCCAATCGTCTGGAATAAAAACTTGTGGATTTTTCCTTTTGTTTTTTCTATTATGGCGTAATCTCGATCGCATTCCATATATGTATGCTCCGGTTACAGAAGTTTATGATGAATTTCCTTTATTTGACCAATTTTCTCCAAAAACATGAATAGTTTACATATATATCTACATGAATCACTATATGCAATGATTTTTTTTATTTTCGGGGGTTGCGACTTGATAAACTGTAACAGGCAAGACCCTATCTGTTGAGAACCCCTTTCAGACACTGTCTCATCCCAAGTATACATTACAGCTTTTCCCGTGATCAAATTGTGAATGCAGACATTGTGTTGCCCGAGGTAAAATACTTCTGATGTCTGTAACAAAGGGGCGAAATATATTACCAGAGTATCGGTTGAAGACTTGTATGTTTCAATGTCTGTATTTTTGAGCTTTTCGCTGATGAACATCCAGAGAAACATTGCTTGAATTCACTATCATCTCATCGTTGGAATCATTAAATTTTGAAGACTATCACCATTTTGAGCAGGTATCAGTGTGTGACTTATGAAATCTCAGATTGAATTCTGTATTGAAAATGTGTCGATAGTAGGAGAATTTAACTATACACATGTTGTTATTCTGAGTGCTGAAGTCCTTATAAAGTGAATGCGTTTTGGTAATATTCAAATTGATAAATATTTTGTATTCGAGTTGTCCTTTCTGGAGTTATGGCTTTTGTATCCTGGAAAGCTCTTGATAGGCTGGATCACTTTATTTCGAGTATGTTCATCAATTTTGTTCACACTAGGGGCTTTTCCCCTGAGGTCAGGTTTGTAAATACCTAAGCGATTTTTCACAAACTGTTGTAAATCGTCTATTGGTGATGTTGAAAGTCTTAAGGAAGAAGTTTTTGCAAACCCGCTTATTCATGATCATTATTTTTGTACTGAAAGTTTGTTGCTTTTTGTCTCTTGACATCATCCTTTTTTATGCAAGAAGCAAGATAGGCTGTTTGCAAGTCATAACTTGGAATTTTGTAAAATTCGTCAGTTTTTGTCTTATATCTACATACATCATCATATTTTCTCAATATTTTTATCTTTTTCTCTCATGTATAACATTTTTATGACCCGTGTATTCTTTTGCCGCAGTTCGCAATTTTTTACATTGATTTTTTTTCCAATTTTCCTCGTGTCTCAGCCTTTACCTTGTTTTGGCCGGTTTTGTAAGTCCAGATGTAGAACTTCCACCTACTTCTTCATTTTCCGTATCAGATCGGTTTACATCCTCATCTGGATTATAATCAGCATCCTCATCTGTTTGATAAGGGTCTGATTCTATATGAGATGTATTTTACTCTGGAAAAACAACATAATCTAAATTCCTGAATTTTAACAAATCTACCATCAATTTCATCCACATTTCATTGGATTATTAGCTCAACGAATGCAACTGTGGAACAAATCTACTGAACTGATGAAACAAGTGAACTCGAACACTATTTTTACGAAAATAACGCAATAAACAAGACTATCTTCTGTGAAATGTACAGAATAGGAATGTAAAGTTAGTGCAAAATCGGTATAAGTACACTTAAACCGTTTTTGCAAAAATCGTTTTCACAAACTCTGTGAGTGAGTATATTTGCTGACTCCATAGATGGCACTAGCGCTCAGTTTAAACACTTATATAGTTCATGCACAAACAGAACTTGGTCTTAGGTATACAAATCTGAAAAATACCGAAATTCAAAATTTTGCATTTATATCCTTTTTGCACTAGGCCCTTCAATATTTATTACAAAATGCAAAAATCTATTTTTAAAATCTTCTTGTCTCCCAAATATACAAATTGCACAGTGAACTGCTTTTAGGGTTAACTGCCATTTGAAAACTGAAAAGAATCAGTTACAGCAATCCTGATTTAAATTAAAGTAGATGTGACAATATTTAAACTTTGTAATTTATTAGTGTTTTTAAATGAAACTCACGGTCTCTAGTTAATTCCACAATATAATAAAAGTTATTGAAAATTCTAAAAAATTGACAATTGTTTCGATAAATCAATATCATCGTCAGAATGACAGAAGTTACATTTCATTTTATGCCTACCTGATGTTTAGTAGTTATTTTTGGCTAGACCAAGAAGTAACCTAACTTGTGATTGGCTTAATATATGTTTATAGACAAAAGAAGAAGATATGATATTACAAATATTGAAGCTTAGATATTATTAGCCCTATGGTGATATCCTGGATATATAATAATATCTAAGCTTCAATATTTGTAATATCACATCTTCTTCTTTTTTCTATAAACATGTATTAAGCCAATCATAAGTTAGGTTACTTCTTGGTCTAGCCAAAAATAACTACTAAACATCAGGTAGGCATAAAATGAAATGTAACTTCTGTCATTCTGACGATGATATTGATTTATCGAAACAATTGTCAATTTTTTAGAATTTTCAATAACTTTTATTATATTGTGGAATTAACTAGAGACCGTGAGTTTCATTTAAAAACACTAATATGAGCATATTCCACGAAGTAAGGGTCGAAACAGTCAATTTCATTTGTAATTTATAGTAAGTTAAGATTAAAAAGTTTAATTTTCATGATACAAAATTAACTTTTTTGTTGAAGTTACTTTAGAATAAGGAATAATAACTTCCTTCCTTGTCGCTTCTTTTTTCATAAATTTTAGAAGATTACTGACCAGTTCCCTGCTTTGACCACTCAGAACTGCATTTTTAACTTTAGGGGACACTAGGGAGGGTTGATATGGTTAATCCTTGACCTAGGAAATTGAAATAAGTTTTCATTCAATGAAATCGGTCTTTTATAGCCAACTAAGTTGCAATTAATAGTAGGCAGTTAAAACGTGTCAGTTTAGATTATGGTAGGAGATACCTGGTATTTTTTTTAAATCTGTTAAAGTGTATCAACCCTCCCATGGTAAGGGAGCTTTCATACGGTGTAAAGGAGGTTTGATACAAAATAGATAATCCATAAAATACGCCAAACCATAAAATTTATTAGACCTAAAAGTACTCATTATTAATTGAGTGAATGAAAATGACGAGTACTCAGTGTGTATATGTTTATTAATATGCAGCTAAGCGCTTTCGGCCTTTAAGCCATTATCAAAGCTGTCGTCATAAAAAACACACTTCTGAATGTTAATTTCCATCATGTAGATATAATTGTACACCCCCTTATAGGGTTATTTTAATGTTTTTTAATGATATCATTGTAACGATGACTTAACTTCAGACATTGTTTCGATTTTATCAGCTGTACGTTTTTTGACACCTGTTTTTGGATCTTCTTTATGACGACAGCTTTGATAATAGCCCAAAGGCCGAAAGCGCTTAGCTGCATATTAATAAACATATACACACTGAGTACTCGTCTTTTTCATTCACTCAATTTACATCTAGTGTGTACACCATACCCACAGACAGTTCATTATTAATTGACATTGTAAAATTTATTAAACTTGGCAGCAAACGATAATTTTCTTGTGGATCTGGCAGTCCCACCTACAAAATTTGGTGTCGGTAGCTTCATAACATCTTCTTCAGAAACTAGACCTTGGTCTTCCACGTCAGGATATACGAAATGGTATCCAGGCTTCTTCCGCCGCATAAAGTTTATTAAATATTCATCTCCCACTTTTTCTATAACTTGTCCAACATAGTGCTTTATCGTCTTTCTTGTTGTAAATCTTACTAAAACATAATCCTTTAAGTTTACTACTCCTCTAACAAAATAATCTTCTTTCTCATTTTCTATTTGGTCTTCTATATCAGTTATTTCATCCGATGATGATGGATCGAATACAGAATTATCAGATTCAGATTCCTCTTCAATTGCTCTTTGTTTCTTCACATTGTTAGTGCCCATAAGGTTTCTTTTAAATTTACCCGTTTTTCTCTGTTCTTGCCTTTTTTCAGTCATTTATTATTTCTTCCATATTTGGGGTATCAGTGCAGGTTTTCTTCCTGATGTTTGTTGTTTTCTTGGTGGTGCCTGCGGCAATGGCTTTATTTCTTCGGGGGAGTCTTGTATGAGCAGGAAAGTTCAGGCTTCGGCCTAAGAGTAGATTCTGGGGTATGTTCTCTGCCGACAGGTAATGCCAGCGTATCATTAACTGTAGCACTTTGTGACTGATGATGATCAGGTCGATCAGTAACCTTTGCAGTGAGGAAGTCGTGATCAGTAAAATGATGGGAATTGTATGGGTAGATACCAGTTTGAGAAAACCCTTTGCTAATATTTAGTGGAGTAAAAGCTCGCTGATATGCAGTAACAACAACCGCGGCAATATCTTTCAAACAAATAGTTTGGCCAGGATTTCTTACCATTAAATCATCGCAAGCTTCATTGAAGTACGTTTTGAATGGACCGTATACCGCAACATCAAATTGTTGCAAGCGGTGACTTGTGTGTGGCGGTAAGGTTAATAAAATGATGCCATTTTGCTTGCATATATCTAGACCACCAGGGGATATGTGGCTGTTGTGATTATCCAAAATAAGTAAGGATTAGTGTTTTTAAATGAAACTCAAGGTCTCTAGTTAATTCCACAATATATTGTGGAATTAACTAGAGACCTTGAGTTTCATTTAAAAACACTAATATGAGCATATTCCACGAAGTAAGGGTCGAGACAGTCAACTTCAATAAGTAAGGATTTCTGAACTTTGCTACATTTTGCGAATTTTATGAAATGTGACAGATATAATTCGAAATTTTCAGATGTCATCCAACCGCTTGGATAAGTAGCAGCTTTGGATCCTGGTGGTGCACCAATGGTCATATAATCTTGTTCGCGAACACGCGGGAAAACAAAAAAAGGAGGAATAGAATACCCTGTGGCACTTATGGTACACTGGACTGTAACTGTCTGGCCTCGTTCTCCTGAAGTAACTTTGGATACTTGTTTTTGTCCTTTTTTTGAAATGATTTTGCTAGGCTTGTGGACAGTCTGGACGCCAGTCTCGTCACAGTTGTATATTGAATCTGGTTCAAATTGATCTCGGCTTAGTACTTCGCCAAGTTAATTGTAAAATTCTCCTACAGTGTGCTGGTTAAAAGCTGTTCCATGAGAAAGGCTCGTTGCTTCTGGTTTTCAAAGCGATAGTTCATTGTTTCTCTGCATAAACCCTCTAAGCCACTCATAGGAAGCCATTTCATTTTTTAGCCAATTTGAAGGGACGTTTTTTTTATTTTCCAAAGTATACAAATATGCAAATTTTCTCATCTCTTAACCCTCTCATTGGGGACCAAAATTACAGCCATTATACCAGGTGCGGAGCAGTTTTTTTTTATTTTCATTATTTTATTTTTCATTTTGAGTCATTTGAATTGTATTCATATGTAAATAATATCAATTTTTGCCTTGTTTTTTTTAACGCACTTGTGCGTCCTCCGCACATTTTAAATGAACTATGACTTATGTGCGGATAACGCACAAGTGCGTCTTGGTATATACGGATTATTGTACTCAATAATAAAAGATGAAATCCAATTGTTTTTTTTAATTATATTGCCATACAAAAACTGTTATATAAAAATATTGAAAACATTCTACTTAGAAATAATAAAACTGGATAAAAATATTGTCGAGTTGAAACAAATAAAAGTATATAAAAAAACACATAATAAACCTATTCTGAAAGCAGACAACACGAATTTCATAAAATATTTGAATACTAAACTTGGCTATAATGAATAATTAGTATTTGTGGTATTCAGCAAAACATTTTTCCAGGCATAGACCTTGTTTATAAGGGCAGGTTTCGCACTGATAAATGGTATCCTTTCTCTTTTTCTGTTTTGTACATACACGACACCTTTTTCTAAGAGTTTTTCCCGTTCCGCTAGTTTCAGCGATTTTGCTTGGTAAATGCTGATCCTTATTTACCATCACCTCAGCTTCAGGTAACAGTTTTTCCAAAACAGCTAAACGAAAATCATTAAGTGACATTTTTTTGCCGCTATATTTTTTATACAAAATATATGAATTATGGAACAGAATATGCAATACATGTATTCCCAGTTTCTTATACCAACGCAGGGTTTTACGTAGAGAGGGATAATAAGACATTAGTTGATCTTGTTTGTCTATTCCGCCCATAAACTGATTATATTTTATAATAGGCAAGGGTTTGAGTTTTCGTTGTCCTCTTCTATTTTGCGTTTCCACCATATCGCACTTGAATTCCGTGGAAATGAATAAAACGTCCCTGTTATCTTTCCACTTGCCAATTGTAACGCCATTGAGATATTTTCCTTTGCACTCACCTATAATAATGAGAAAATGAAATTAACATAAAAAAAGTAAATTGCAAAAGAAACTCACCCTTCTTCAATTTTGCGGTAGTGACATCTTTTGGTGATCCTTTTCTATCCCCACGTAGTGTACCTGTGCAATAGGTTTTGTGTTCGAGAAGGAGCTTAGCTAACGAAAAAGAATTATAAAAATTATCCATGTACACAGAATGTCCATTAGATAATTTACCATGCAGTAATGCCTGGACAACTTTTTGTGCATGCCCTTTTCCCGCAAAATCATCCAACTGGCCAGTATAGACAAGAAAATTCAATACTAGACCATCAGGTTCGGTCAACATATATAATTTGATGCTATACTTGGCGCTTGTTCTTGATGTACTGCCGAAATACGAGCCTTCCTTTCCACAAAATCATCGACTCGTCCAATGCCAAATTTTAACCAGGGTAATAAACTTCACTCATTTCGTTATTGAAGTAGTTCAAAACCATTCGTATTTTAAATAAATGATCATCAGAACGTGGTTCACCAGTTTGAGGATTTCTTACAAAATGCAAACATCTCATTATCAGCAAATAACGATCCCGGCTCATATATTTTGAAAAACATTTGAAATTAAAAAGTCTGTGCTTTTTCCAGTAGTCGCCAACTCGATTCAACTTCACTGTTCCCATATGAAATGTTATCCCACAGAAACGAAGCAATTCATCCGTTGTCAGGGGTTTCCATTCTGAAATTCTTGATCGCACTGACACATTTGTGGAACAAAATATTTCTACTGCATAGCGATTTGTTTCTGTTACCACTGTATTTAGAAAATTTTCATCTAGAAGCATTCTAAAAAAATCGTATGGTTCTCCATTTACCGGCGCATCTTCCATTCCGTAACATATTTCTTACCAAGTAACATAATCCAATATGGAAGGTGCCAAATTAAAGTCACCATCATTTTGATTATCATTATCGGCTTGATCATCATTTTGTTCAAAAGTTTGGTTGATACTCTCATCACCGTCGGATTCATCTTCAGAAGCTTCATCTAAAAAATTATTTTGTCTCATATAGAAGGGGAAGAAAATACATAACATATCACTTACGTGGAACGTAATCATCATCACTGGAATAAACCATTTCATCCTCATCCTCAGATTCATACAAGTACTGTAACAATTCATCTTCGGTGAGTCTTTCAAGATTTCTAACAACATGTACTTTTGGTTTTTTATGCCAGAAGGGCCAGCTTTATCATTATAGGAATCACCCATTTTAGCAACGCCCACACAAAACAAAAATCCTTAAAATTGAGAACGGCACAAATTTTCTACACGTGTAAACCTCATTCAATGTGCGGACAGCAGTACAACACTCTCTCACCAGCACGGAAGACACACTGCTGTTCGCAAACCAAATTTATGAAAGCCGCACATGTGCGCGCTCCGCACATAGTGGGGGCACGATACAACGTGCATGTGCGTCCTCCGCAGTGAAAGGGTTAAGAAGTAAACCCATAATTCATTTTAGCCGCAGTTAGCAAATATTTAGCTACACTTTTTTCTTCTTCGGAATTAAATATTTGAGAAGTCGCAAAATTTGGAAGAAACTTGGTTTCTTCTCCATTTTCCTTGTATTTGACAACATATCTTCTTAGTGTCATTTTGTCTAAGAGATATTTATTAGCCGTACTTCTCAATTTACCTCCGTCTATAACTTCCTGGACGACTTTTACCATCCGTTCAGGTGAAGCTGGTGTTCTATTAGTTCTTTTCCTCCATTTGAAAGGCATCCTAAAATTAAATGTAGGTACAACCTAGAATTCTGAGAGAGTGGAAGGTTTGATACATGTATCAAGTCTCCCCGAAATGGAATGTATGAATCCTCCCGTACGTGACCTATTCTATAAAATTTGAAATTTTTGTAAACAGAATCCACATTCACGCATCTATTTAGTACCAAATTGTGGCTAAAACACCGGGTTATATCATAAAAAACTTATAAATAGGTTAATCTCAACCAGTTTTTACTAAGATGCTTACACTTACCTTCCGAAACTTTGTAATTTATACAGTAAAAACAAATTTTCTGCGCAAATTTCTTAAAACCGCCTCCTAATACAGCAAACATGCATCAAATGTGCTGATCACATGGAGACGTTCCACTGTTGCCAAATATACCAAGCAACAAGTGCTTTAAGCGGCAAATTTGAAAGCGTATCATCCCTCCCATAGTATCAACCCTCCTTAGTCTCCCCTACTACTGAATTCCATAATATTTGGTAAAAAAATTTACAAAACTTTATTTGACACACACCATATTTACTATACGCCACATTTGTAAAGTGATCAGCTCGGAACACAAACATCGAATAAACTTCCGTCATCATCTGCAGGCGTTTGAACAACTGCGCACCCAAATTTCAAGTCTCTAGCATTTGTCGACCTGTACAATTATGTTTGATGATCGAAAGAAACCACTCTTATTTTGGAGTTTGAAGTTTTCACTTTTATTGGCAATCTCCATGACTATATTTATTTTACAATATCGTTTATTGTTTTTAATGGAGGCTGGGGGGTAGCAGCCCAAAAAGCTCTTAGGTAGATCCGCCCCTGGTTAAGATGAATAAATACTGAAGTTTACTATCATCATAACATTTTGAATCACTAAAAACTTGCTGTGATTAGTTTTCGTTTTTTTTTTGTGAAGTCTTGTCGCTTATGTAACTAACAATATTTATCAATATATAAATTACACTACAATTACAACAATTTTTCGATTTTTAGAGACGTCCTACAAGTGACTGGAAGCGACAACTGTACATTCAATAAATCTCAGAAAGAGATGGGCAAAAACGATTTCAGAAAAATTCCGAACGGCGTGAACGGAGTGGAAGATCGAATGTCCGTTATCTGGGAAAGGGGAGTAACCAGCGGCATTTTAACACCAAATAGATTTGTGGCTGTGACTAGTACAAACGCTGCGAAAATTTTCAATTTGTATCCCAGAAAAGGGTGTATCGCCGTTGGATCAGATGCTGATCTCGTCATTTGGAACGGTAATGCTACTCGAACAATTTCCGCGCAAACCCATCACCAGGCTGTTGATTTTAATATATTTGAGGTGAGTATCAAGTTATTATAAATAGTATAGAATAATATGTTTTAAAGTATAAATGTTTTTAAGGGTATGACTTGCCATGGAGTTGCCGAGTATGTAATAGTCAACGGAAGAGTTTGCTTAGACGATGGTCAATTAAGAGTCGTAGAAGGATATGGACGCTTTGTGGAAACTCCAGTTTTTCCTCCTTACGTGTACAATCCTCAAGAACTTGACAGCATCAAACCGATACGAGAACATATTAATGATGTAGAATATCCACCAAAATACCATAAGGTAAACGAATTAATCAATTTTTCAGGATTTGTAAATTATTTACATGATTACTAATTTATTTACTAAAAAATGATCTTGTAGACTGAAATTGAAAAATAATAACAAGCATCTATAATACAGCAAAAAATTGTAACATCTGTACCTAGGTAGCATTCTACCTTTGGTAACGGTTATCAGTACCAGATGAAGTATTCCAATAGTAATGAGACTGTTATCTGTATCTGTAAAGGTTTGAAGGGTGGGTGGCCCCACAGCACTTAGGCCACAATTGGCCCATTGTGCACCCTTCTGAGGTTCAAAACTTCCTTCTAGCTCGTCATCCAGCCTACTTCCTTGAAGTAGGCGATAACGTCGCCTGAATTAATTTCCCTTATATTGGCGTATGTTAGCCTGTGCTCGCCGAATACTTGAAACCTAAATTGAGAGAGTGTCTGACATTCGCAAAGAATGTGTTCGACAGTCTCATCTTCTTGTTGACATCCTCTACAAAGTGGGGCGTTAGATAGACCCAGTCTGTGAAGGTGTTTTCGTAGGGGGCAGTGACCAGTCAGAATTCCCGTGGTTGTTCGTAGGTTCCGCCTGTTCATAGTCACGTATTTTTTGGCTACTTTGCTATCCGGATACTGTAGCAGTTAGGTGAGACTATTATTGTTTGTTGTTATACTTTTCTCACGGGTTAAACGGTTGAATTAAGTACAAAATTGTTGAAATTTCAGCAGCAGATATTTTTAGTTGTCTACTCGGACATTGCAGCTGTCAAAATTTTTATTTATTTACATAGTTACCGGTTAACAAATCCTGATTCGGAACAGAGACTCAGCCGGGTTGGGTACAGGTCAAAATGAGAATCAATGGAAGAATTAGGAGAATAACATAATCGATCCTACTATGACCGACTAGACACATTTGGAAAAATGAGTTCAGTCATTTATTCGTTTAGGTTGTGCTCAACAGCCCGGACACTTGACCTAAGTCGTACCATTTCCAATATTATCTACTTCCACTCCAAAAGTTTCGTGTCCTCGATATAGGCCACTAGTTTAGTTGGGGGGATTTTGAGTAGTTCTGATGGTTGTATTGTTTCCTTTCCAAAATGCTTCTACCTGAGTCCTTATAAGTTCTTACATAAGCAGAGTATAGGAATAGGTTTTTCATCCCTTAGTTCGCATTTTCTATAGATAGGTTCACTGACTTTTCCCATTTTGTATAAATGATTCCTTAGGGTACAATGTGCAGTAACCAAATCGGTAACTGTCTCTTGCTCAGTTTAGATAAACTGATTAATAGTTCTTTGTTTACATTCCCCAGTAAGCTTTTTGTGTGAAGGTGACCTTCTGTCAACCTCCTTTTAATTTGGTGTTCCTTGTCTAGCCAGTTCTCGATTTCCCCTCTTATGCAATCCTTTGTGATTCCACAGAACGGTTCCGGACCTATGAAGTCTCTTTTAGAGCCTAGCTGTGCCTCCAGTTTGTTACCTGCAATTCCTTCATGTCTCGGCATCCATACTAGAGACACTGTGTTGCCTCTTGCCAGCTTGTTAAGGGACTCTCTGTAGTTTTTAACCAGTTTGGATTTTGTGGTTGGATTACTGATAGCTTTCAGCAGTGCCTGACTGTCAGTATATATATTTATTCTTTGTCTAGTATAACCTCTCTTGATGTTTTCATCAATACAGGCTATGGCAGCAATTGTTTTTGCCTGAAATACAGACGTATATCTACCAAGGCTGAAGAAGATTTTCTTCCTAGGTCCATTTATACCAGCCCCAGTGCCGTGGTTCGTTTTATATCCATCAGTGAACCAGATGATGTCTCCAGGATTTCCTGAGTGCATCACCTGTTGCCTAGATGGAATAATGAAATAATGGAGAAATTAAATAGAACATATTATAAGATAATAATTGTAGATGCCAGAAACCATAGCAGTGAAAAGGAAATAGCTAAACCAGTTCAGGTCAACAAAAAATTATAAAGAGAAAACGAAAAAAATTGAAACTGGTAGAGACCCATCTGAAAAATCTTCCTGAGTAATAACCATAAACTTGAGAATTGAATGACTCAAAAGGCAAAAAAAACTGTTTCATACAATTACTTTTCTGTGCGGTTTTGTACGTGACAAAATAATTAAAAATTAAACCTCATTTGGTTCCCAAATTGTTTAAATTCAAATGCTATCTTAAAACTTTACAGATTAAATTGTTAGAAGATCCATGTCCGACGCCAACTTTACCAGACTCGTACATATCGACGCCAACAATTAGAGGAATGCGACCTGAGGGGCAAAGAAACATGCAAGAAAGTACATTTTCTCTTACTGGTAAGTTTATTAGTATACAAATGTAGAAAATCTTCTTCAATTCTAATACTCATTGAATATATAAAGTTTCATTACATCTTTTATTTTGGGACCACTTCCAGGGTGCACTTTTCTGATGCTTTGTCGTCATTGTTTCACCTATCTGCATTAATAACCCTCTGGAGGGCTACTTTCATATATATATATATATATATTGATCTTGTATTTCTCCAAATTTTACAACTTTTGGAGAGAAGTATTTACAATAACAATTTTTTTTGATGAATAGTGAGAAGCAAAACATTTTTTTCACATTTTCACATAACTATTTTTCATATCTGACCTATATAACCGCCTTTTCGTGCAAATATAAATTCTGAAATATATTTGCATCATTAAAAGATCTTCCTGATTGGGGATTTTTTAAAATTATTAACCCTTTAATCCCTTAATTTTTTTAGAAATTAAGAGAAAAGGAATTATTTAACTATTTTTTAGTTACATAGTGTCTTGTTCATATGAACACACTATGTGTTCAAGTATCGGCGTTAACTTTTTAGTTTGATTTACCTTTTCAATAAATAATTTGTGGACTGTATTATACGACTTTATTTTACATCAAAGTTAATCACTACCGATACGACAATACAGTGAATTTAGCCTTCTTTTAATTTTAATGATATTGCTAACTCAATTATAATGTCTAGAGTGACCTCACTCTTATTCACTTTGACTGCGACTGTTTCACTTTTACCTCCCCCTCGAGCCTTTGTCACATGCACGCCAAATAATTACGACGTTGCCACTTCTACTATTTACTACAGATGTTTTTGAGTCTTAACACTATGCGTTAATTAATGGTTTTTAAATGGAAGATCATCCTACTTTTACTAATGAAATAGTATTCGGAAACGTAAACTGCAAAATTAATTTTATTGTCAAAACTTAACAGACAACTTAAAAACAAAAATATCACACAGAGAGATCACGTCTACAATTCTGGCGATCTTGAATATTTCTTTCTAACAGCCCCACTCGACAGATTATTCTTAGCATTGATGTTTTGAGACGTTGAAACTTTTCTTTGGGGAGAGGCTTTGTGAAAGCATCAGCAATCATATTTGAAGTTTCACAATACATCGATTCAATTATATCACTGTCAACTAAATCACGTAGATGATGGAATCTGACATCGATATGTTTTGTTCTGCAACTAGACTTTTCATTGGTCGCTAGCGTGATACAACCTTGATTGTCTTCATAAAGGATAGTTGCATTTTCACAAGGTATTCCGAAATCTTCTAAAAGTCTTCTTGACCAAACTATTTCCTGGCTTGCCAAGGCCGTTGATATATATTCAGCCTCTGTAGATGATAGGGCTACTGAAGATTGCTTCTTGCTAGCCCATAATATAGGAATATTTCCAAGAAATAATATAAAACCGGCTGTAGATTTCCTATCAGAGATATCGCCTGCCCAATCGGAATCAACATATCCGTTCAGAGTCAATTCAGTATTTGAACTAAATTTCAGTTTATCTTTACTTGTAACCTTCAGGTATTTGAGACTGCATCCCAATCCATCTGATTTGGCTGACTTACTCGCCTGCACAAATCTCCCACAGCAAGAGATATATCCGGACGGGTTGTAGCTGAAAGATATAGCAGTGCCCCCACTGCTTTTCTATATTTTTCATTATTGGATAATAAAGGGGAATTTGTAATGAATTTGGGGTACTCTGTATCCATTGGAGTAGCTACACATGAGGCATTTTCCAATCCATTCTCTTTGACAAGGATATCAATTTTTGAATTTTGATCCAGTAGAATGGTTTCATCTTCAGTTCTTTGAACCCTGATCCCCAAAAATGATTAAATATTTCCTAAGTTGACCGATTCAAAACTCTCATTGAGTTTATCTCCAATCCATTGTATCACTTCATCATTTTCATGACATATACACAAATCATCGACATATAACAATACATATAGTATAGTCCCTTTCTCCAGTTTCATATAGAGGCACTGATCATTTTTACTCTATTCAAATCCACATTCCAAAAGTTTTCCACTTTCGCGGATTGCTTCAAACCGTATACTGCCTTGTGGAGTTTATTACAAGATGTGAATCATTTTCATTTATATAACCTTCTCGTTGAGACATATAAATCTCTTCATTCAACAGACCATTCAAATATGCGGTTTTTATATCATATTGCCTGATTTTTAATTTACAAACAGCTGCTATTGACAATAGTATTTGAAAAGTCGTTTGTCTCATTACCGGAGCGAAAATACTATCATAGTCCTCCTCATATTTTTGTGTGTAACTTTTTGCGACTAAACGAGCCTTATATTTCATTATTCCACTATTTGAATTGATTTTTGTCTTGAAAATCCACTTACATTTTATAACTCTTGTTCGGAGGTATCTCGGTCAGCGTCCATACGCCTTTCTTTCTGAATGATTCCATTTCATCTTCTATAGCATTTATCCATTTCAATATTTCGTACCAAGTCTCAGGATCATCATTTGTTTCACCTGAAGTAAGGTAGGACAGTTTCTCAGAACGTTTCCCCTTATTATTTCTTGAAGACCGTCTTAAGTACTCCAACCCTTCATCATCCAAACGTGTCTCTTCACTTTCAATATTAGTATTATTTTCGGCAATAACCTTTTCCTCGATACTTTCTTCCTCTTCGTTTACAAAAACTATTTCACTGTTTTCATCCAAGATTTTGATAGATTCGGATTTCATATCAGTGTAGTTTTTATCTTCGAAGACTTTTATAGTTCTACTCATTATTATTTTATTGGTTTCTGGATTCAAAACTCTATAACCATTGGAAGTTTCATTATATCATACCAAAATCCCTGCTTGTGCTCGAGCATCCCATTTTGTTCTTGTTTCTTTAGGTATAGGCCACACTGCCAAAAGCTCTGAGATGATCCAATCTTGGTTTTTCTGAATTCCACAGTTCATATGGAGTACATTCGATATCCTTTGTAGGAAGGAGATTTTGAAGATAATTCGCTGTGGCAATTGCTTCACTCCAATATTTATTTGGCCATCCTACATCAAACAACATACACCTTGCTGCTTCGCATAAGGTTCGATTTTTACGTTCTGCTATGCCATTTTGTTCGGGCGAATACGGAACTGTAGTTCGAAAGGAAATACCTTTCTTCTTCAGAAAACCTTGAACTGCTGATCCACAATACTCTCCTCCATTATCAAATCTGAACATTCTGGGTAACACTACGAATTTATTTTCAACAAGAGCGACGAATTCTTCAAATTTCTGAAATATTTCATCTTTGGAATGTAGGAGGTATAATATGGTATAACGGGAGTGGTCATCAATAAATGTCAAAAAATAGCGTTTCTTTCCTGGGGTTTCTGTTTTCATCGGACCACAGAATGTATCAAATGTATCAAATCTAGACATTGATTTGATCGTTTGTCACAATTCTTCAAAAATGGTTTCTTTGTTAGTTTTCCTTTTATGTAACTCACACAATTCATAATTTCATTGCAATTTTCGATTTTTATTCTTGACGCTAGATCATGTGACACAAGTCTTTTGATATCGAACGGATTTTTATGATCTAGTCGATTATGCCATGCGTGAATACAATTTTCATGCCGACTTTGTGTTGTTATATTTGCTCGCTCATCTGACTTCAAACATAATCTGTAAATACCATTCTCAATTATTCCCATAGCAATATTTTTCTCGCCCATTTTTACTGAACAATGTTGTTGATCAAAAACAACGTTGAAACCTTTTTCTGTTAGTCTCTTCACTGATAATAGATTACTTCGTAATTGAGGTACATATAAAACGTCTGTGACATGAACATTTTGACATTTTTCATCAACTTGACATTTAGGGTATCCATCTCCAATTCCTGAACATACCATTTCTTGACAATTTGCAACAAAAATTTTATTTCCATCGGCACATCGGAGGTTGACGAAGAAATTTTTGTTGCTTGTCATATGATTAGAAGCTCGAGAATCGATGTATCATTCGTTCGAATTCTGGTTACCTTCACAAAAATAGAATTCTTCTACTGCAATCTTTGCAATTTTATTATTTTTCTGAGTCTTAACAACAACAACTTAAAAACAAAAATATCACACAGAGAGATCATATCTACAAATCTGGCGATCTTGAATATTTCTTTCTAACATTAATCAGGTAGAACTGTCTTCTTTCAAAGATTTATTTTTATGCCAACTTAACATAGAAGGAAAGGGACCAAGGGAGCCACATATTTACCAAACTTCTCTTCGTATTCATTGACGTCGTTGAGATTTTTACCTTGCGATATCAAAATTGATGAGGATGAGGTTGGGGGTATTCATTGACCAAGCTTTGTAGCTAAACCATATTGGTTTATTTCGAGTACATTGTTTACAACCATGTCTACCAAAGTATTTCATAATAGATTCGTCAAAACTAATGCGCTGTTCTGGTAAATTAAGATTCAGGTATCGGTTTGACAATCAGTGGTCTTAGTTTCCACATTTTATCTGTAACGGATGGAGAGTTATTGTCTCCACAGTGCAAAAACCTTGATATTGTTAACCTATCCCTTTTCATTACGTAGATCTTCTTTCAAATCCCAGTTATGTTTAGGAGGAACGGTATTGTATCCAGATAGAATTAAAATATCGAAACATACTGCGACATTTTCTCTAGTCTGAATCCTGAACTAAATGTTCAAGTAACTCGTCATCAATTATACAGCGGAATATTTCATAGGGACTCATTTCTTCAAATATTTGATAGTTAGGGTCCGGAAAAAAAGCTGGGAGTGGAGCGAAGAACTATTAATACACATGGAATGGCCCCTGAATATCTATTCAATGCACAGCTTATGCGGCCAATATTAGAGTGAGAGGTTGGTTGTTATTGGTCTATGGTGAGAGGTCCAAGAGTGAGATGGAACTACTCCAGGCAAAAAGAGCGCAAATAACATTGTAGTTTAATGGGGTAGTTATCATTATATCTTCATAAAAATGATGAATATAAAAGGACCGGAAGGATGGTTTTATAATTTATAAAAAAGACTAATGAATATTATGACTTAATACTGGATATATTACATTCTCACAACTGATAGAAAAAACAGTACACCCAACACAAGAAGGTTATTGTTAAAAAATAATGAGTAAGGTATTTATGTTGAAAAATAAATATAAAAAATAAGACACTGACATATTTTACATCATGAAAAATCTAGAAATCTATATTGGGTGTCAATGAAAACACTGTTTAACTTCTTAAAGCCGTTTGATAACAATCTAAAAATTTAATGCTGAGATGGGTCAAAATTATTTGTCTATTATCTAATTTTATAAGTATAGTGCCTGGGGTAATAAACTTTAAATTTTTTTGTTCAACTTTCTTGATTGGATTGGAAATTTAAGAATATAAGATTAAAATTTTGGAATGATACGGATGGATTTAAAATAGAATATAAAATGATTATCTACTTTTATTTGGAAATCATATAATTACTAAATTATTCTAAAAACAAACCTGGGAAATTTCTTTTGTTCATCTATTAGTACAATTCACAACACAGCAAGATTTCACCATTAATATGGTAAATTAAAGTCTTATTTATTAAATTCCGAGAAATAATAACCATATATCACTCACCAAATCGTGAATTTTTATAGCAATAATCTTTTAAACAACGAAATTAGGTAATCAAACACTAAAATACACAAATCCCACAAACACTGTCACGTTTACAAACATCAACACTCCTTTTTCTGTCCGGACTAGCACTCTCTCACTCTAGAATCAATCAAGTGCGACTGACATTCCATGTGTATTAGAAGTTCATTGAAGAGGAATAATATCCCTTTTTATCCGTTCAATTTCAATTGAACCCTTTTTTATCGTAATATTTTAGAGAAGGGGTTCCCAAACTTTTTTGTACCACGCCCCCCTCTGGTTATTTGGAGACCCCCCACGCCCCCCTACACATATCAGCTTTCCATTTTGCAATACTCTATTTCCACGGTGCTGTACATACCAACTCCTACTTGTACAAGTATGTGCCTACTTGATACGGTGAGTAGGTAGATTTTTCGATCACTGTTGAATGCGGTAACGCAGAATGGAAAGATTCAATAATTGTACGGTTGGTGAAAATTAAAACAAGTATTACATGAAAAACGAATATAATTACTGATACAAAATTTAACATTGTAACACAGATACATTTACAATTTAAGGGACGTGAAACAATAGGCCTACCTACTTACAAAAACAAAACATAAAATGTAATTTAGTGAGATGGGTGCGCTTGCATGTTCTGGATAAGTTGACAGATCCTGGGCTGAGTTTCAGACAAAGCACAGCGTAGGTCACTTTCGACATCAAGTTTGTTGCAGTACTTGGTTTTGATCGCCACAAGAGTTGAAAACGCTTTTTCGCACATGTATGTTGTTGAAAAAGGCAAGTACATCTGAACAGCTTTCTCTGAAACACTGGGGTAAACTTTTAAGTACTTTAACCAAAATGAGGGCTTGTCCATTTTGTCAAAATCGTATCTTGCAGCAGAGTCATTTTTTATTTCTATTCCCTCCTCTTGCAACTCTTCTGGCAGCAACTGTATGTCCATGTTGAACGGATCGGTTGATAGTTTGTAAAACTCCTCTGACAAGTTAGGAAAGTACCTGCCGAACTCCTCCTTGACATTCTTCAAATGGTCAATTATCAAGTTTTTCAAAAGCGGTCCTTCAAAAACGTCCTCAAAACATATTTCTTCTGAGACTGACACTACTTTGCTGAAACTTGAATAGTTGCTGGGGTTCATTGACACTTTACGTATCCAAAGTTGTAGTTTCTCAACGTACATCTTGATGGCATCCCGATGTGTTACTATATTTGAGTCTGCTCCTTGCAGTCTCATGTTTAGGTTATTTTTACGTGTCAAAAAAGTCTGATAAATAGGCCAAAATCACTTGGTTACAGGGTTTTTTGAACTCTGCACTAAGCTCGTTTTGTTTCTGCTGTGCCAAAAACGTTATCACTTCATCACGGAGTTCAAATAGTCTTCCCAACATATTGCCTTTTGATAGCCATCGTACTTCTATATGAAATAGCAGCGTTTTGTGATCACTTCCTAAATCTTCACACAGAATTTTAAACAGTCGAGTATTTAATGCACTGTTCTTAACGTAGTTGACTACTTTAATACAAAGCTTTAAAACAGCATTGAGCTCGTTAGGAAGAGTTTTTGCTACCAAGGCTTGGCGGTGAATAAAACAATGAATGCCAACCACATTAGCATTCTTCTCTTTGACCAACTGCACAAAGCCTGAACGAGAACCCAGCATTGAAGGAGCACCATCTCTGCATACACCAATAAGTTTTTGCCAAGAAAGTTCGTGTTTCTTAAAAAAGTCTGATACTGCTTCCATCACATCTACAGCTTTTGGTAGTGGTCAACAGCTCAGTAGAAAACATCAGTTCATCCTTCATTATTTCATTTTCAATGTAACGAATATATGCAATCAAATGAGAGCATTGTGCTATGTCTGTACTCTCGTCAAGCTGGATAGCAAAAAACGGGGATTTTTTTATTGCATCAACCACCTGGTTTTTAATGTCCTCGGCCATATCATCAATGCGGCGTTTTACGGTGTTGTCTGAAAGTGGTATTTGTGATAGCTTTTGCCTACTATTAGTTCCAAGGACAACATCGGCTGCTTTTAAAAGGCACGGTTTAACAAGCGTTTCACCAATAGTGTGACTTTTCTTTTCCTTAGCAATAATAAGAGATAATTCATAGGAAGCTTCAAGCACTTTTAGAGATGACTGAGCAGCAGATCCAGTGCTATCTAACTTCATGCGCTTAAAATTCTTAGATTTTGCAGCGAAAAACTCTTTAGGTTTGTCCTTTAAAGAGGCATGTTTGGTTGACAAATGTCTCAGAAGACGATTAGGCCTCATCGCGTCATTGCTTAATACCTCATAGCAAATAACGCACTGAGGGTGATCAACATTATTTTTAAGCAAGGAAACAAACCCATATTGAATATAATCGTCAATATACTTGCGTTTTTTGCCGTGTGCATCTTCTCTGATTCAGCTTCACACAGAACTCACACAACACAAAAAAAATTACTGACTGATAATTCACGGAAAGCACTGTTGGCACAACGGACTGGTGAACGGACTAGTTACAACGCAAGCACTGAACAAACTGCAAGGTTATTGACATTGGATTGAAGATGCGGGGGGGGGTCGTGGTAGGGGTGGTGGGACACTCGCACTCAGGCCAAGGCCAAACGGAGGTATCGGTACACACACCCGTTGCGTCTGACAGTAACTGCTATGGGGGGGGACGGTTTTGAGAATATTGAACGCGTGTGTGTTTTGTAGTTTTAAAAACTGTAGCCTTCTTTGATAAAGTTTACAACTTTGCAACGGGGAAATTTACGCCTTTTGTAATGGGGGAATTTACGTTCTTTGAAATGGGCGGGAGTTCGGCAACACTGTTCTCTAATTTGCAAATTAATTGTTTTTTAAACAAAGGATTTTTGATCTGTTTTATTTTAAACAATGGCTTTAATTTTTTACAAACACTTGACCATTATGTCAAGTGAATATTCTTTATGTGGAAGCGTGGAAATTGGTAAAAAAAACGTGGAAATTGAAACATTACAAAAACAATTTTGAAAACTTAGAAAGACTTTATTTCAAAAATCTGAGGAAATTATTTTTGTAGTTTTTTTTATTTATTTCATTTGGGTGTCACGCCCCCCCTGGACTTTCTCCACGCCCCCCCCAGGGGGGCGCGTCCCCCAGTTTGGGAACCACTGTTTTAGAGTGTAGTTGAGAATGATGTTTGGGTAGATCCTCCAAGTCTTTTTCTCATGGTTCTTCTTGGGCTTTCTAGTAAATTTCAGCAGCTGTCCGCCTGTCAAATTATCCGCCAACATCAGAGTCTGGCAGTTCATTAAATATTTGTGACACTTGGGAGTTGTCATTATACGCCCTAGAATATGAGCTGCTCATTTGCCATATTTTGACCTGTGTGCATTTATATGGATTGAAAAATTGTTTCGAGCCATTGCATTTTGGAAAGTGGTTCTATTCTATCCAAATTGATTACAAGTGACAAAAATAGAACACCACTACAACAAACACTCATTTTTAAATTTTCTTTCGAATACATTGAGAGTAAATCCCTAGAATTTGAGCCGCTTATTTGTCATATTTTAATCTGTGTGCATTTATGTGGACTAGAAAATTGTATTAGAGTCATTGCATCTTGGAAAATGGTTCTATTCTATCCAAATTGATAACAAAGGAACATAAAAAACCCCATGAGAACAAGCAATATTTTTTTGTCCACATAAAGAATATTATATCATAATAAATGCATTGTGTGTAATATACTATAATTTCTAATTTTTTCAATGTCTAGAAGAACTAGATCCAGACCGAAAGAGTTCTATACGAGTCAGAAATCCTCCAGGCGGCAAGTCATCAGGATTCTGGTAAAAACTGACAAAAAGCTTGGCTTCTGCAACAATTTTATTTGCAAAAAGATACCAAAGCTTATTTTAATAGTTAATCGTTTCTTAATTGTCTTTTTAACTAATTTATAAAAGTTATTATAAATTATTTATATACATATATAAAAAGAGTAAATCAAAATGTTTTGTTGTTATATCGATATAGTGTTTTAAGAAAATAATTGCAACATTTGTTTGTATATTTATTATTTCGGGTTAGTTTATTAACCATTTATAATACTTTTTTATTATAATTGAAAACTGTTGGATAATATCTCTTATATTATGTTGTAATGAAATATGTCGTCATCATTTTCATAAAATATTTTTGGTTTGACTAATCCTTTTTATATTTCGACAGCAACATTAAAATGTTCAAATTTTATGTAAGACTTTATAGAGTACAAATTCATCACCAAAGCTAGTCTTAAAATGAAATGGGGATAAACCCCATTTTCCCAACATTTCTTTCTCCCCATTGTTTTTTAGTTTATCTTTCACTTCTTCTCATCATTGTCACAGTTACTATATTAATATACTTGTTAAAGTCGACATTTATGTTTGTTTCTGTTAATATTAAGTTTTTAAAATTTGTGTAACTTAACTTTTTGGTATATCATGAATGTAACGCGAGTATCTTGAATAAACTAGCAAAAAATACTGTCATTTTATTTTTACATTCCCTATATTATTTTCTCTATAGAACTAAAGTAATATCTTCAATATTCATCTTTTTCTTGTGCCATGTCCCGGACGTCATGGATATTAGCCAAGATCATACCATGGAATTCGAGGAGGGACGAGGAATGATGAGTTAGGGGGGCAAGTAAAGGATGAACAAATCAGCCTCTCACCCGCAATAAATCACCCTCATCTTCACGAGGGTAACGCAAATAAACCTGCATTACGCGAAGGGAGCTTCAGCCGTGATTACAAGGTTGATCTCCAAACTTCAATTGAGAATTGCAATGATCCAAGAACCATCGATCAACAGTAGATAATGAGACCCTATACAACACTTTTAGGTGGGGGGTGTGACGTCATGAGGGATGGGGGTTTTGGAATTACTTCAAATAGTGAAGATGTTCAAAAACTATTCCACTTTCAGCAGCTCACATTTTAGTTAAAAATTAACCTTGATATGTCCATTGCAAATAGACTGGAAAGTCAACTGGACTTCTGTAAATGTCTCAAAAGTGCTTTAGCTATATTCTTCTGTGCCAGCCACGTCCCTCCCATCAGAAAGAATTTTTTCTAAAGCTGGCCAGACAACTAATAATCGCATTTATAAACTGTCTAGTAAAAATTTGGACAGCATATTTTTTTAAATAGTAACAGAAAATAGAAAAATTCACTTAATTGGTTCTTTATTTTTGCAACTTACCACATTTTAAAACAAAGACATTTAAAAGTTATTAATTTGCAACGCATCAGTAATTATAGTATGTACAAAAAGTACGAGGAGTAATAAACCCTAATTAAGTATGCAAAACCTTTACAGGGAGCACCATGAAATTTTTGATAAATCTTACTTTAAATTACATTTCTTCCATAAATCTAAAAACCAGGTAGATCGACCCCGTATTTGTTTCAGTTGTAGCAAAGTTTAGGGTTTATTCATTGTTAAAGGGTTAGCAGATAAGCAATAACGCAATGCAGTGGTGTGTATTTTGGGAAAAAAATACGTTTTAAATTATAATATAATAAAAAATGAAAAGAAATAATTATTGGAATACATTTATTACTTACATTTTATTCTATATCCGACTCGGAAGAGGAAGAATCGTTGTTGACATTAATAATAATAGGGTCGATTAAATCATCACAAATATTGTCAATTTTCCACATATTTGCCTCTACTTTGATAACATGCTCGATACAGTTTGTCCAATTTTCCTTACTCACATGACTTACAGCACTCTCAAACAATTTCACAACATCGTTTATTTTAAAAGTAGTATTTTTTTTCCAACTTCCCCCTTTACCTGAGCCCATATTAATTCTATGGGATTAAGTTCACAATGATAAGGGGGAAGTCGAAGAACTGATATACCACGAGAAGAAGCCATTTCTTCTACAATGTAGGTTTTGTATTTATTCTTGTTCATTTTTGCAATTCTGTAAAGTTCTTTCCTTAGTGGATCTTTTGGAAACTTAATATTTTTCGAAATAAGCCACTCCAAAAGCTCTGCTTTACGCCAACGACTTGTGGGCAATGCTTCTCGTAACCGTGAATGGTAACTTGCGTTGTCCATAACAATAACAGCCCCTTTTGGAATCAGATCCAACATTTGAACAAACCATTCCTCGAAGACATCCCCATTCATATCTTCGTGATAGTCCCCCGTGCGTTTTGAAATAAAAGTTAATAATCCACCATCAACAAAACCTTCAGAAACCTTCAGAACTTCCAACATGGACAATGATAAGTCTTTTTTCTTTTCCAGATGGTGGCTGCAAACCTAACGACAAACCTTCCACGAATGCCTGCCTTCCGCTTTTAATGTTTTCATCTTGCCAAGATTTGGAAACTGTATATCCAGCATTTATCCATGTTTCGTCTAAGTAGAAGATTTTCAAATTTTGTTCTCTGGCATGTCGAATGCTTCTTAAATAGTCTCTTCTCCAAAAAACTATTTCCGGTTTATCTATCAAGAGAGATTTTCTATTATGTTTTGTATATCTGAAACCCACATCTTTCAAAAGTTTGCATAATGTCATTCTGGAGAATTTTGGATAGTCCGTATCTTCTTGCACTGATGTCATAATTTTGTCAAGTGTTGGAATTTCCTTTCGTAAGTAAAATCCATGAACATTACGCCTTAGTCTTTGTTTTAATGACTCATCGATCTCAATTGGTTTTCGGCCTGAAGGAGTTTTAGGGGGTTGAAGAGTTCCATTCTTGCTTTCTTTTAGTAATCTATAAATTGTTGATTTAGCAACATAGCAGCCGTTAATTCCACAATATCATCAACACTTGCACTTGGATCCTTGTTTTCAATGATATATAACAATTCAATATCAGAGTTTTTTCATTTAAAGATAATGGACCTGTTTTTGGTCGTTTAGATGGTCCTTGGCTTATCGACATTGTTTGGTACTTGCACAATTAACATTCAACAAATGTTTTAAATATATTCCAACTGTTTACAATATTATGACAACCATACAACTTTACTCAAAGAACTAATACTAAGTACTGATTTAATGTACCTACTTTCTTTTAAAATAATATTCCCGATAATGTTTCTAAGAAAACTGGGTTGTTTGGAAAATCCCTCTCAATAATCGAATAATCTGTAAATAGGTGTAATCGTATTAAGCCGATTACAGTAGGCCACTTGCCATTTAAAATTTCTGAGAAAAATTCCCCAAACACTACATATAGGAGTAATACAAAAAAAAATATTATGAATAAACGGGCATAACCGAACTCTGCCACAAAATAAAATTTTACCTGACTTGTATCAATTTGAGGATTACTGAAATGTTCGAACTGTGCCGCAACCATTTAGTTTAATCCTATTAGAGTCATTAGGGTTTATAATAGATAAAATCGGAGGCCCATAGAATTATGTATATTTCTGAAAGGTTTCAAAGATTTCTTGAATTTAATATTTTGAAGAAATCTTGATTGTTTTGATCGATATTTAGGGGATTAGGGGAAGGATGTTGATGCACTTTCACTATTGCCTAAAAATCAGGAAGAAGTATTTAATAGTGTTCGTGAATTACAATTACGAACGAACCGAGAAGAGGAATTTCTATTAACAGCAGACCAGGTATTTAAAATTATTGCGTTCTCCTGTTTTTCCAACCTTAATTTTTTATGTAATTCGGATTGTATTTTGATGGATGGGACTTTTAAATACTGTTCAACTTTTTTTTATCAAATGTTTACCATTCATGGTTTTAAAAACGGCTATTACGTACCTCTTGTTTTTTGTTTGCTGCCGGACAAATCAAGTCAAACATATTCAAATTTGTTTTTAATTTTAAGACAAAAATGTAAAGAAGTAGGCTTAAATTTTCAACCTAAAGAAGTCGTAGTAGATTTTGAACTAAGCATTCATAACGCTATATATGAATGTTTTGGCAGAGATCAAATTCTTTTTGGTTGTAAATTTCATCTCTGTCAAGCTTGGTTTCGTAAGATTCAGGAGTTTCATTTGGTACAAGAGTACAGACAGAAAGGTTCTGTAATTGGCGAATACTTAAAAGTACATTTCGGTATTATGTATCTTAGTCCTGAGGAAGTTGTAGAATTTTTTTATAATGAACTACATTTTTTGCTTCTGAATGACCTCTACCTCTATCACTTTTTTTTTATTAAAATTAGTACATCCCGTTACCTCTGACCTAAATCGTATATTCTTTAGCATAGCTGCAACTCATTCGTTCAATACAAAATGTACCTTACGGTATACCCTCTTAAAATATATTTTGGTACGTCCATGAAATCTACTTAAATGAATGATTTATTACTCCTTGTCCTTTATATATATAGTATAAATAGTTACTAACAAAATTTGTTCATGAGTCATGAATAATTTGGTATTTTTGTTACCCATTTTCGATGAACGCGTTAGTACTAATTCATTAATTCGTTCGCGAATAATTTTATTGCTTCTACTAATTCATTCTCACTAATTCACATTTTCTGACTATCGAATAATCGGCAGCCATCGAATTATTCGATGGTTCCCATCACTAGTGGAGGCTATTAAACTGAAATAAGAAGAAGGTTACAGTTAATTTCCATAGAATAATTTCATTTTTACCAATTATTTTGTGTTGTGTGTATATTGTGCCTTATTTTCGGTGTGTTTACTGTTACTAAGAAGTAAGTATTCAAATATAATTAAATGAAATAATTTTATAGTTATACCACTTAGCAGCGGCGTGCAAACAATACAGGCAAAAAGGCATTGCTTACCCTAGCAAATTTTAAAATTAATTTATATTATACCATAATTTATTTTTACTACTTCCTTCATTAAATCTTATATCAGCTACTTATATACATTTATATAATTTATTAAGCAAACGTAAACATTTCTGTGGTTTCTCAAATCCAAAATAATGCAATCTTGCTTTTACCCACACTTCATATTTCCCATGTAGGTGTCCCATAAGAGCGCGTATTATCTGGAAACAAACAGAGATTTAAAGTCTGCACCTACGGTAGTCAACAGCGTGTATGTATACGTGTGGTTCTGTGCGCTGAAAAAGGATGGAGCGGCTCGGCGATACTCGAGAGTTATTTCTGAGATACTAGGCTGCCTGATCAGTGTTCTCGCATCTTTCGATCAACTAGTAAGTGTCAATATTATTGACGGTATATATACCGGGTATACTAATTATTTTCAATAACCTTTCAATTGTTTGGCTTTCATTTAATAATTTGACCAAGTTAAATAGTGCTTAGTGGAGCGTTTAAAGATAAATTGAATTGTGAAAATGCAGTGTGAATGTGACGAAAGTGAAAATTGTGTACAACGGCTGAAAATAATTCCGTTTAGCTCCAGAACATTTGAAAACAAACATGCCATTATTGCGACTGGTCGACCAACCCCTGTACTTTATATTGTGCAGAAAAAGAAAAACTGTAACAGGCATTTTAGCAATAAATTTTACGAAAACTTTAGTTGGCTTACAGGTTGTAAACATATAAATAAGATGTTTTGTTGGTCATGTCTATTATTTTCGAAAGAAAAGAATGTGTGGACTAATACCGGCTACGCAGACTTAAATAATTTTACTAATGCTGCAAGAAAACATGACCAATGTGAAAATCATTTGAAATCTGCTCTTTCTTTATGCAACTTTGGACAAAATAGGATAGAACTGAACCTTTCTCGCCAATTTAGAGAGGAAATACAGCGACATAATTCTAGGGTGGATAGAAATCGTAACCTAATGCGAAGACTTATTGATATAACTTGCTTCTTGGGAAAGCAAGAATTACCATTTCGCGGACATATCACTGAGTCATCCAACAGAGGCAACTTTATCGAGTGCGTACAACTTTTGGTTAGTTACGATGGGATGCTTGAAAATCATCTAAACGAATCAAATGAAAATGAAAGAAGAAATGTTTTTTCTGGATTTTCCAATCGAATACAAAATGATTTGATATCTGCAATCGATTTTGTACTTAGAGCAAAAATACGGAAAGAGTTGCAGAAAACGGATTTTGTGGCGGTTATGATTGACGAGACACCAGATATAAGCGGTAAAGAGCAACCCTGTGTGATTTTTAGATATTTTACAGAATCGAATGAAATAGTTGATCGTTTTATGGGTTTTATTGACGTAAGTTCAAACCGAACTGCAGACGCGCTAACCAAAATAATTACAGACATTTTAAGTGAATATGAATGTACTAGTAGCTCAAACTTACGATGGAGCAGCTGTTTTATCATCTAATAAAAATGGGGTTCAACAAAAAGTGCGGGAAATTTGTCCTGACGCGTTATATGTATGGTGTAATGCTCATATTTTAAACTTAGTTCTGTCTAAGTCCTGTGAAAGAATCGCGGAAACCAAACACTTTTTTGGAACAATTAAAAATTTGGGCACATTTCTCCATACCAGTACGAAACGTTCTGAATTCTATAACCGATTTTGCACTAAAAAGTTACCACGTGTAGTTCAGACTCGATGGGCCTATAACTCCAGAACGGTAAATGTAATTTTTAGTGAACTTTATAATTTAAAAACCATGTTTAATGACATGCTTGAGAATCAAGCAAATTGGGATGGAGAAACTCTTTCGGCAGCTAGAATGTATTTATTTACATTGGAAGATTTTGAATTTAATTATTTTTTGGACATTTTTAGTGAAATATTTGGCCAGACGGATGTACTATATAATATAATACAGTCAAAACTCTCCGATATTGGTTATTGTGTTAGAAAAAATGAAAATTTCAAAGCGTTTTTGGACATTTTTTTTACGAAATTCGAGGAAACTTATGCAAAAGTCTAAGAGTTTATGGCGAGCCTCAAAGAAAACGAAATATAAGTGACATTACGACTCATTACAGAAGAATTTTTAGAGAAATAGTAGATAACATTAAAAATGAAATTAATGATCGGTACAGAGAAATTAGACAACTAAATATTTTTCGCATTCTTGATCCAGACTGTTTTGAAATGTTTACAAGTAAATTTCCAGAAGAAATATTTAATGAATTAAAAATAAGATATGGAACAAAGTTTGATTTTGAAAGATTGAAAAATGAGCTACATTGTTTGTATTCATCACCAGAATTCAAAGGCATGAATGTCTACGAAATTATACAATTTTGTCATGAAAAAAAATGTGTGAAGTGTTTCCTCAAATAATTAAGTTAGCAAAATTAATTGTGACAATACCCGCTAGTTCAGCATCTGCAGAGCGTTCATTCTCTGGATTAAAACGCATTCACACATACCTACGTAATACTCAAGGACAAGAGCGACTTAGCAGTTTGTCAACAATTTCCCTAGAGAAAGAACTATTGCTAGATTTAAAACGTAACTTTACGTTTTATGATGATGTGATAAATGCATTTTTGATTAAACACCGTCGTATTGAACTCATTTACAAAAAATAGATATTTTTGGTTTCGGTTTGTGTTTAGTTCTAATAGTATTTAGTAGTTTTTGTTGTTACATTTGTTGTGTTTAATTTTTTAATAAAATGGCGAACGCACTTCCAAAACTTTTTGCCAGCGGCACGTTTATTTGTTTCGTACCAACTGCCTACCCTACTCCTAATGCCACTGCACGCCGCTGTCACTTAGCACTTTAGAGAGAAGTCGGTTATAATTTTGTCAACCTGTTGTTCATTTTATGATTCCTAATTAATTTATAAGGCTCAACTTTGGAATGCCTCCAATCTAATTCGGGTTTCATATTTATTTTTACAGATAGTTCTTGTTATAAAAACGTTTTATACGAAGTCACAAGTTGATAAAACAAATACTTTTTGAGATATGCATTTTAATAGTATATTACGTAACGTGTGTTGTAAGAAGCATTTTACGCACGAACGGAAAAGCTACGCACGAAGCCGCGTAGCGGCGAGTGCGTAATTCCGTGAGTGCGTAAAATGCGTTACAACACGAGTTACGTACTATACTTTACCTACGACCCACTTGTACTTGTGTTTATAATCTTATTAAGGTATTTAAAGTACAAGTAAAAACGTACATCCTCGATGCCCAGCCAAGTTTTATAAAAGTCGCTCCTCAATGCCCAGCCAAGCATCTTAGAAGTTCACCCTCGATGCCCAGCCAAGTCCGTCCTAAGTAGTATTAATTTTTATTAAAAATGTATGTAGAATTACCGGAATTGCATAAAATAGCGTATATACCTCTCGACTAAAGTGACATTAATCCCTTAGGTGGATTACTTTCCTCAGGAAGCAAACACCACCCGCGGGATTAAATGGGCCACTTTAGTCGCTTGGTGTATAATATACTATTGTTTACTAATATGAGATACATTCAGACAGCTAAAAGATGCGGATTGAATGAAACGGAACCAATTATCATATAATTCCAAATAACTCTTAGTATTAAATACAATCTCATATCTAATAAATGTTATCTGCCATTTATATATAGAATAAAATTCAACGTCAAATATCTAAGTCTGGGGTTCTCAAACTGTGGGTCGCGACCCCCAGGGGGGTCGCGTGATGTGTCCAGGGGGGTCGCGGGATAAGGAGGAAAAAAACAAATCAGTCATAGCTGTAGTTTTTATTAATAACAAAATTTATAGGCTACACAAATTTGTAATACACATACAAGTTGAAAAAGGCCTAATACTATTTAATGGGAAACATGAGCTTGTTTGGAATTAACCAATTTCTTCATGTCCGGATTGAGTTTTGTTATACACAAAAGAATGTCATTTTCCAGGGTCAAACGATTTCTTGATTTTGTTTTGATATTCACCATTATGGAGAAACCTTGTTCACAGTTATAAGACGTAGAAAATGGCATCAAAGTCTGTAATGCTTTTGTAGACAGTTCTGGGTATTCATTTTTAATACCTATCCAAAATTTGTCGATACAAGCACTGTTAAAAGTGAGTTTTGCTGACTGATCACTTGAAATTTCGATCAGTTGATCATGTTGACGAGCAGTTAGCTGAGCTTTTGTTACGACTTGATCACTGAACGGATTGACTACCCACAAAACCCCACTCGTATCCTTATTTGGAATGTAATCTGTCAGCTGTTCAATCAAACCTTCGAGATGAGAAGATACTAGTAAGGAGAGAGATGAAGTGTCAGGGGATGTAGCGTTAAACTTGACAGATACTCTATAAACTCTTGAGTTAGTGTAATATTTTCAAAATCTTCTTTCTTAACTCTTGCGTTCCAAACACTGAGTTTTTTTACAAATGCATTTACTCTGTCTTGAGCATATAGCATATTTTTGTCTGGTCCTTGTAGGGATAAGTTCAAAATATTAAGGTGAGAGAAGATGTCAGCCAAATAAGCAAGCTTAACCAACCACTTTTCATCACTGAAAAAAGTGGAAAGTTCGGGTTTACTATCAACCAAAAATAACAACATTTCTGACTTTAATCCAAACAGCCTGCTTAATACATTACCACGGGATAGCCACCGTACTTCAGTGTGAAATAAAAGATGTTTATGCAAGGCTCCTACCTCTTCACACAAGTTATTAAACAACCTACTTTGCAGCGGGCGACTTTTGATGTAGTTCACTATCTTGACAGCTTCATTTAACACTTGCCGTAATACATCTGGCATTTTCTTAGCTGCCAAAACTTGCCTATGTAAAAAACAGTGGACCCAGCTTGCATTCGGTATAAATGATTTCAACCTGGCAATCAAGCCACTCTTCTTTCCCGTAAGGGCCATTGCTTCATCACTACAAATTGACACACATTTCTTCCAATCCAATTCAAAAGGTTCAGTTGCTTCGACAAACACCTTATAAAGACTTTCCCCTGTTGTATTATTCGGCAGGGGCTTACAAAACAAAATATTTTCATGAATAGCATCACCGTAATCGTACCGGATGAAGCATAAAAACTGAGCACAGTTGGCAACATCTGTTGACTCATCCAACTGAATTGCAAAAAAAGTACTGTCTTTTATTTGCTTCTTTAGCTGGTTCTGAACATCTTCAGCCATGTCACATATTCTTCTTGAAATAGTATCATTTGATAACGGGATTTTTTTCAATTTTTCAGCATCTTGAGGACTGATTATATTTGAAACCATATCAATTGCAGCAGTAAGAATTAATTCCTCAGCAATTGTATGGGGTTTCCCTTTTTTAGCAATCTTGAGTGCTACCTCGTATGAAGCTTTAAGAGCATTTTTATTAACATTAGCAAGATCTGTAATGTTTACCTGTTGACTTCGAAGGGATAACGGTTTTCTTTGGAAAAATTCCACTGGTTTGTCTTTCAAAGCAAAATGTTTAGTTTCAAGATGGCGTTTCATTTTCGAAGGCTTCATACTTTCAGCTTACAATACTTCACTACACACCACACATTGAGGTTTGTTTGCCAGTTCAGTGAAACCGAATTGTATGTTCGACTGGTCATATTTGCGGAATTTTGTCTTTCCGGACTCACTAGCACTAGCATCACTACTTGACGACGGTCTTTTCAAAAACGTATCCATTGCTACTTTTTCCAACTGTATTTGCTCGCAATACTACTCACAAAGTACACACAGTGTTGAGTGATCGACTCAAGAAGCCAGACTGTCGTTGGTGAAATTCTAAAAGTAATTCCACCTGAGTTCGCAATAATTGAAAATTAAACCTTCGTTGTTACGCCCATGCGTTCCCTTAAAATAACGAAGAGTGCACTTGTCAATTCTTTTCAACCGTCGTGACCGTTGTTAACACCTTATAAGGAAATTTGACTAAAACTCCTTATAAGGAGATTTGAGTAAGAACGCCCGCTAATTGGCTGGAGCTTAAAAACGCACCCTGAATACCGGCGAGATGTAGCTTTTAAAGAGCAGTTACTATTAAGATGTCATAACGTACAGCTGCAATTTCATCATTTTACATTTTATGGATTTATGTAATGTTAGTAGTGAGAATATATGTTATTGTTAGTTAGTGTTGTGTTTGCCTATGGATTACACCTTATAACTTCAAAGAAAAGGATAAATAAATATCCAATTCCCTTCAAAATCCTTTTCTTTTCATGGTCCTTCGTAGCTTCGAGATTACATGTGAACTTACAAGAAAAAATTTAAGAATTTGCTTTGGAAGATTTAAAAATAATACCTACATTTGAAATGAAAACATATCATTATTATGATTTATAATGGAAGACGTTGCTGATTGTGTAGTTGAAAATATTTCAAGTTGTTGCCTGCTGGAAGAAATTAATCTTTGAAATTCGATGGAGTTTAAAATTTTTACATGGCCCTGGAATATGTGAAAATACCCACGTTGGAGACAAACATTTTCAATTAGTGTAACTTGTTGAGGTACTCGAAGGTAGTGAGGTGCATTTCATTTACTTTCAAATGAGAAAATTGGATTGTCGAGTTGCAAACCGTAAGTTTATTTTATTTATTCGATATTCACAGATCTACGATCAAGTGCCCTGCGTCATTGTAAATTGTTTGTTGGGGTTTGTGTTTTGATTTGTTTCAGGAGAAGTACGAAACCGGTGTCGACAAGGAGCTGTAAACAATATTGTACATCACAATTGTTTAAAAAATAAAATAAATCATTTATATTAGGCACACGTTGTGCCGCTTAGTGTCTTTTATTCTTTATTAATATTTTTTGGGCACTTGCATACTCGTTAAGGATTTTTCTTTTATTGATTGTTGAGGTACGAAAATAATTATTATATCAGTCGATTGGAAATCAAAAGAAAGATCTTTGATTTGTGAATATCTCGCACGCGAAAAATAGTGACGACTCGTGGTAGTTATAAGTTAATTTTACGCTTTGGAGATTTTGCTTTACGGGTATACTAATTTAATAGTTTTGAGTTAAATATTGTGGAAAAATACTTTATCATAGTTGAAACCGAATCACAGAATAAACTTGATTATATGAATAATATAGGTGATTTTCAAACATTTTACTGATTTTATACGTATAACTTATTGTAAATTTTCGTGTCTGTTCCTAAAGCAGTTTGAAAGTTTTCAAATAAATTTTAGTGAAGGGTTAGTAGTACTTGAAATAAATAATGGAAACGTTAATTAGAAAACGTGCTTGTCAGAAAGCGTCAATAACAAAATTGCGTAATTGGTTTGAAAAATTTAAAGATACCGAAATTCAAGAATTAGATTTAGAATATAGAATACAAGATTTGAATGAAACATTTTACAAATATTGTGAAATACAGGACACCATAGAAGAAGAGGTACAAGAAGAATTTCTCGAAGATGAACTTCGAGAAAGAGAGAATATCAAAGATCAATATTTTGCTATAAAGAGAGACTTACAAAACTGTTTACAAACAATACAAAATAATGAAAAAACTAATAATGAGGTAAATAATATTCAATGTAACACGTTCAGTAATTCCCTTAAGCTACCGGCTATTTCATTGCCGGTGTTTAGGGGCAATTATGCAGAATTTAATACTTTTATGGATTTGTTTGATGCGTTAATTTTAAAAAATGGTCGTTTGTCAAAAATTGAACAGTTTTATTATTTAAAAAATGCTTTGAGAGATGAACCTAGTAAACTCATAGAAAAACTACAAGTTAACGAACAAAATTTTCAAACCGCCTTAGATTTATTGAACTCACGTTACAAAAATGAAAGACAAACAGTTTGTGCACTATTTAATGACATTATAAATTGTACAAATTTGACTAGATGTGACGCTGTTACGTTAAGACATTTTATTGCAAATGCAAAAGCTACTATAAATTCAATTTATAATCTTGATATAAAAAAAGAGGATCTTTTAGATAACTTATTAATTCACATTTTAAAGTCCAAGTTGGACTATAATACACGGAGAAGTTTAGAAGAATCGGACAACAGCACGGAATTAATGAAACAAAAATCGTTTTTCGATTTGTTAGACAAAAAATGTAATACACTTGAAAATTTAGCGGTACAGAGTCAAAGAATAGATCATCACAAAAACTTTCAAAGATCATTTAATTCTAGTTCACCACAATATAATAATAGAGTTTCTTTATTCGCTCAGGAAAATAATAGTAATAGAAGTATGGGGGATAAACCCAAACAATTTCAAAATAAAATTTCACCAGTGAAATCAAATTCACCACATTTGATTTCTAAATTTTGCAATTACTGTAAGGAAACCGGGCACAAAATTTATTCATGTTCAAAATTTAGTGCGATGTCGGTACCGGACAGGCAGAGATTTGTGAAGGATCACAAAATGTGTTTTGGTTGCTTAGGATCGAAGCATTTGATTACCGATTGTTTGTCAACTGGTTCCTGTTCAATTTGTCATAAAAAACATCATGTTCTACTCCATTTATCAAATTATAATCACAGCAATGTAACATTGAATTCAATAGATAACCTGTCTTCTAATTGTGCCACGAGCAGTTCAAATAATTTTCAGAATACAAATGATAGAAAAAATTATAATAATCAAACCACACCGTCATCTAGTCAATCTTCACCTGGTACAGAAAACCAGAGACACTCTCAAACGCCCTTACCTCAATTATCTGCTTTAAATATAAATGGAGGCCACGTTCTTCTGGCCACAGCGAACGTTCAAATTTACCCTAGAAGAGGTCCGCCGATAGTAGCTAGAGCCCTTTTAGACCCTGGTAGTCAAAATAGTTTCATTTGTTCTTCACTTGTAAACAAATTGGAAAGCTTTACATTTAATCAACCTTTACAAGTATCAGGCATATTTGGTGATGGTAAGGATATCAATTTAATGTCTGACATTACCTTTTATTCACTTGTTGACCCCACCATGAGCTTTGACATCTCATGCGCCGTGGTAGAGAAAATAACTCAGACCCTTCCACAAGTATTCATTGATTTCGAGGCTCTTAAAATACCCCCTCAATTTAATGAGTATCTTGCGGATAAAAAGTTTTTCGTGCCTTCTGAAATACAACTCTTAATAGGTGCAGATATTTATTATTCGCTGTTGAAACCCACCATTCATCGATTAGGCAAAAATAGACCTACTCTCTTAGATACCCATCTTGGCTTTGTGATTTCGGGAGTAGTACCACCCCACTGCTTGAGAAATTTACCGTCTACGGTAAATGCCCTTTCTTTTCACGTCTCTTCATCTTCCGGGGCCCGGGAAGAGTTACATGTGGATGCACTACTAGAAAAGTTTTGGATTCAAGAAGAGCCAACTCATACAGAAAACCAATCTGAGGAAGACATTCAGGCGGAAAACATTTTCAATTCAACCTTAGAAATACTTCCCAATGGAAGATTTCAAGTTGACCTCCCTCTTGTAAGTGAAAAGGCTTATAAAAACCTAGGTGATTCGTTTGTTGTAGCGAAACATAGATTTATTACTTTAGAAAAAAGACTTGAGAAAGACATTAACTTGAAAAAAGAGTATAAAAAAACTTTATTCGAATATATTGAATTAGGTCATGGAAAAATAGTTCCATTGACTCTTCACAATCCTGAACTAGATCATAATTATTTTGTACCTCATTTATGTGTAATTAAAGAAAACTGCACTTCCACAAAATTGCGTATAGTTTTTGATTATTCTTCAAAGTCATCATCACAGTATTCATTGAATGATCTATCTTTAACAGGACCAAGAGTCCAACCCGATTTATTAGACATTTTATTAAGATTTAGAAACTTCAAGTTTGCATTGACGGCAGACATTGAGAAAATGTACCGCCAAATAGCGTTGAATCCAAAATTTCATTTCTTGCAGAATGTGTTATGGAGAGACTCTCCACTTGAAAAATTTACGTGCATACAGTTGTCTACTGTTTCTTTCGGGCACAAAAGTGCTCCGTTCTTAGCGTGCAGAGTCCTTAAGGAAATCGCAATCAGAAATCCTCAATACCCTGACGCACAAAATGCTTTATTAAATCAGACGTATGTCGACGATGTACTAGCTGGTGCAAACTCCCTTCAGGAACTTGAAAACTTGTATTTCAACTTGAAAGAAATTTTACATGCATCGGGTTTTACATTACATAAATTTTGCTCGAATTCATTAGAAATGGCAAATAAACATTTTATTGATTCACCTTTAGGTAAAGATCTCAACTTAGAAGAAAACCCTTGTAAAGTCTTAGGAGTATCTTGGAACCCTAAAAATGACACATTACAAATTTGTTCACCTTCCACATTAATTGATCATAACTTAACAAAAAGAAAAATATTGAGTGCCGTTTCCCAATGTTTTGACCCTATCGGAATAATTAATCCTGTAATTGTTTTGGGGAAGGCAATTATGCAGCAGCTTTGGTCACTGAAAGTTTCATGGGATGAACCCATAACTGATCCTTCTGTTATTAGAAAATGGCAACTTTTTACGGAAAATATATCGCAACTTTCTCAACTTCATATTCCCAGATTTACGTTATTAGATAAAAAAGTCATTAATCTTGAACTGCATGGTTTCTGCGATGCCAGTTCAATGGCTTACGGAGGATGCATCTATCTTAGAGCCATTTATGACGATGACACTGCGTCATCTCAGTTACTTATTTCCAAATCCCGTGTTGCTCCAATTAGTAAGCCGTTAACCATTCCAAAATTGGAACTTTGTGCCATGACCCTTCTGGCCAGCCTTCATTCTAGAGTACTGAACATTCTTAAGGATCAGCTTCCCATCAATTTATCAGTCCTTTGGTCAGATTCGCAGATAGCCCTTACATGGGTCCGAGGGACCCCCAACCGTTGGTCAGTTTTCGTTCGTAACCGTGTCTCTCAAATATTACAATTAACACCTCGGGATTCTTGGAGTCACATCCGTTCTCATCTTAATCCTGCAGATATTTTGTCCCGCGGCCAGTCATTGCCACCACCTGCAACATTTTGGTTCTCAGGACCGGACTTTCTGTGGAAAACTACTCAAGACACAAAAAGCCACGATACTTTTGCTGAAATATTAAACCCGCCTGAAGAGAACAAAAAGGTTCTAATAGCTGTATCATCTCCTGATAACGTTTGGATTGAATTTATCAAAAGATTTTCATCATTAGATAAATTAATTAAATCTTTAGCCTATGTCTTACGATTTATATGCATTTTAAAAACTAAAAAGAAAAATACTGCACTGTTTTCTACAAGCGAACTAGATACTTCCTTGCGATTTTTAATTCTGCAAGTACAACAGCATTGTTTTGTGTCAGTAATACAGGAAATTAAGTCAAATAAAGCGCCATCGAACAAAAAAATGCAAAATCTAAATTTATTCTTAGATAAAAACAATATATTAAGAGTAGGAGGTCGACTCAAGCATGCGAATATTCCATTCCAACAGAAACATCCTATACTCTTGCCTTCACATAACCATTTCACTTCATTACTCTTACTAAGAGAACATAGACGTCTAGGACACAGTGGTCCTCAAAATGTATTGTATAATGTCAGACTCCAATACTGGCCATTAGATGGCCTCAGAGATGTAAAGAAAATTATCCATAATTGCCTGATTTGTCATAGGTTTAAAGCCATAACAGCCAAACAGATAATGGCCGATTTACCCATACCTCGTGTGTCGCCTTCTCGACCGTTTCAATTGGTTGGTGTTGATTATGGAGGTCCTTTTAATATTAAAGCATCTTCACTACGGAAAGCTCCTATTACAAAGTGTTATTTAGCCCTCTTCATTTGCCTCTCTACTAAAGCAGTACATCTTGAACTAGTGTCTGACTTGTCCACAGAATCATTCATAGCAACTTTAAAGCGTTTTATTTCTCGTAGAGGTTTGCCATCTGTCATTCATAGTGACAATGGTACTAATTTTGTTGGAGCACGTAATCATATCAAAGACTTATATACGTTCTTAAAGAACAACTCCTCGCCCATTAATGATTATCTTCTTTCCTTATCCATTGACTGGAATTTCATTCCTCCCAAATCTCCACATTGGGGAGGAATCTGGGAATCGGCAATTAAAAGTGCCAAACATCATATTGTCCGAATGCTTCAGAACTCTAATTACACTTTTGAACAACTTGCCACTATTTTAACGCAAATAGAGGCTATTCTCAATTCTCGTCCCTTGTTTCCCTCTTCCAGTGATCCAAATGACCTTCAGCCCTTAACACCTGGTCACTTCTTAATCGGAGCCCCTCTCACATCTTTCCCTGAAAAGGACATTTCTTCTAGGCCTGAATGCCGATTGAAATTTTGGCAACGTTGTACATTTATCCAACAAAACTTTTGGAAAAGATGGAAAGTTGACTATTTAAATCAACTCCAGAATCGTCCCAAATGGACTTCACCCTGCAAGAACCTTAGCATTAATGACATGGTACTTATCAAAGATGATGAGTCTCCCCCATTAAAATGGCCTTTAGCCAGAATTGTGGACATTATCCCTGGAAAAGATGGCAAAGTTCGTGCTGTCAAAGTTCGCACTTCATCTGGCACATACACCAGACCCATAGTAAAACTGGTCCCCCTTCCCTTTAATGAGAGCAACGACAATAATGTGTCTACTCAATAAATAATTTAGTTTTCACCAAATCTGATCGCTTAAAATGCTATTAAGTTGTTGGTTTATGAGACATAGGACCTTTAACGTCCAAAATAATTATATATACCTTCCTTCGTTAAACCCTTTCTTTTCCACCCTAACCTTTACTGATATATATTGTTGTAATCTACGTACCGTTGCTGGCGGGCCCAGTATGGTGAAATTCTAAAAGTAATTCCACCTGAGTTCGCAATAATTGAAAATTAAACCTTCGTTGTTACGCCCATGCGTTCCCTTAAAATAACGAAGAGTGCACTTGTCAATTCTTTTCAACCGTCGTGACCGTTGTTAACACCTTATAAGGAAATTTGACTAAAACTCCTTATAAGGAGATTTGAGTAAGAACGCCCGCTAATTGGCTGGAGCTTAAAAACGCACCCTGAATACCGGCGAGATGTAGCTTTTAAAGAGCAGTTACTATTAAGATGTCATAACGTACAGCTGCAATTTCATCATTTTACATTTTATGGATTTATGTAATGTTAGTAGTGAGAATATATGTTATTGTTAGTTAGTGTTGTGTTTGCCTATGGATTACACCTTATAACTTCAAAGAAAAGGATAAATAAATATCCAATTCCCTTCAAAATCCTTTTCTTTTCAGTCGTGTCGTCTGCCGGGCACCGGCTGGCAGAGTGCGCGCGTGCAGACAGCTGTGACTGCAGTCTATTCTCGGCCCCATGAGTCATCATTGCCTTGGCCTTGTTCGTGCCACGAAGTGAGTTATCCCACTTTCTCTTATGCCCAAAATTGGTGTGCGGAAAGTTACTGCAATCCTGTGTCGAGCAATTTGACATTATTTGAAGTTTGTGTTTTCTCCATATGGTCATATAGTTTTGTTAATCGTTTATGTGAATTGTTGTAAATTGTTGGGGTTGGACATTCAAAAATCAATTTTTGTCTGTATAAATAATGAATAATTACAGAATAAATAAAGATTATAAATAAATAATGAACAGAGTTTATTCTTATTTTAACTAGCATTCAATTAAGTTGAATTGCAACAAGACTACATTTGTATTGAAAATGTTAGTCATAGCAGAATTAAAAGCATCTGACAGTTTCCTCGGTCAACAATTGCAGAAAACCACTGCTTATTAATTTTACCTTAAACTGCTCGACAGAGGGTTGCAGTAATTTTCTGTACATTAATTTTCAGCATTATTATAAAACAATTCAAGTGACAACAATTTGTATTTATTTTTACTAGTTAATAGTATTTTTATGCATAAAACTTAGCCAATAGTGTTTTTTTTTCATTTTTGTTTATATTTAAAAATAGGGGGGTCGCCGACATACTAGGTCTAAAAAGGGGATCGCAGTGTCAAAAAGTTTGAGAACCCCTGATCTAAGTAATACATTTTGAATAAAATGGCTACGTGTCTATTGACAGTTGCTAAGTGGTTGCTATGGAAGCCGTGCGATTTACTTTACAGCCGTGCGTTTTGTTTTACCGTGCGTTATAGACGTCTTACATTGATTGCCGACTGTGTGTTTTTGACTACTGACAGGGGTGGTCGTAGGTAAAAATGATTATAATATATTGTAAAATGAGCATGAAATGACACATTTCCCACGAGTAGGTACATGAAATTTTGTAGTACGAGCGTAGCGAGTACTACATCATTTCATATACCTACGAGTTGGAAATGGTCATTTCATGCAAATTGTACACTATATTTTTTCTACCACCTGTTATATTAATCCATTTATATCTCCCTTTTTACCCGAATTGAAACAGGGAGGGAATGGAGTTAATCTTTTCAGTGCTACTTTGATTTCAAATGCCTGGCTAGCTACTTACTTTAATGATTTTCGGAGAGTGGTGTGGGTTTATAAAAAATCTCTAGTTCAATGCTAGGTATGTATTTAATCAGAGTGTCCATTCAAATTACTGTATACAGTTGAAAAAATAGTGATGAATATACACTGAACAATACAAGAGACTTCCCAAGTAGTACTATTTGGTTTACAATTTTGTTTAGATTAAGCCGAATGAAAAATCTGGTTGAAATTAATGAAACTAGTTTTCTTACTATATAAGTAGAAAATTTTAGGATGAAGTAACTAAACCCTAAGTGAGGTGGTTGTATATCAATTTAGTGATTAAAATATAATGGTTTCCACAATCTCATATAAAGTAGGTTGAGCTAGATTTAAGGTACCAAAGGGAACAAAGGGAAACGCACCAAACCAGGCCGGACTATTCACTATGACCGGAAAGTAACGGTTACATCTTACTTGTTTGTTTCTATGAATACCGCTTCAATATGTAGGTGTCCTTCTTCTCCACAATAATTATCAGGTAGGAGCTAAAATATGTATCTGCCTTGAGCCCCTGTAGAAGGTCATGGATTAGTTTCCGGTTTCTAGGAGGTTGTAGGATGTCCATCCCGGAAAGTTTGCTGAGTAGCAGTGAAGGATGACAAAAGTAGGCCTGAAAACCCATGCTTGGTTATAACTATGCAAAAGGAAATATAGTTGACAATGATGACTTACCGTAGTTGAAGTTTGGCCTTTCAGGTAGGTAGTAAAGTATATAAATCCACTAATGTGGGAATCAACCTATGATATTCTATATAAAATACTTTATCTACTTTTCCAGTTTTGGCTTTAAACATCCGATTCAAATCGAAATTCACTGAGATCACATGGCCCAAAGAAAACCAGCCTCTTTACGACAGAACAAAAAACCAAGGAACCGCCTGAAATTGTCAGTTCTTTTAACTAGGGAATTAGTGGTGATCGATTGATCAATTAAACCTTAACCAAAGTAGGGACAATTATGTTAATTTGAAAATTTTTGAACAGAAGAAGTTTCTTTCTCAAGGTCAACCTCTATTGTACTTAACATCTTGACAATGTAAACATTTTAAAGGGTTAACATATAATTGAAAACGGAATTAGTGACTTGATTGATATCAGCGGTAAGTGTTTACCCTCTTAATTCAAACTCAAATAATTGCAAATAATTTATAAAACTCTATAAGTTTCTTAAAACCGTAACACACCATCATAAATTAGTATAGGCAAATTAGATAAAAAAAAATTCCGTGCATTCCGAAAAATCGTCCAAAGCTGGAAACTATTTAAATACCTTTAGAGGGTCCCAAATAAGAGTCCTGTGAGTTTGCGACGGATTTTAGCTTCTGCTTTAGTTTTGAGAGTCAAAAAAAATGCGGAATTTTCGCACATTTTTCAATTTTTCACATATAACTCCTAAACGACGCATAATACAGAAAGTTGTGCTCTCATCTTGTTTAAAGAACATTAAATTCTGCGTGGACTGGTCTTTAGTTTGTTAAATTTGCACTACCAGTTTAGCCTCAATTGATTTCTGAAGTTGGGCCATTTTTACAAACTTTGTCAAAAAGTTGATTCTTTGTTTAGATTTCGGCTTAAATCTCCTAAATACCTAAATGATGCATTGTACAAAAATATTTACTCTTATCTTTTTTAAAGAAAATTTAATTGCGCCTCCGATAGTGTTTAGTTTAGTGGTTTAGCCACCCTGGCTGTGAAGACCATGACTGACAACGTGGTGAGAGAAGTATTGCCAAAGTCAGCAGATTTGATCTGGATGTTTGGGAAGTGGAATGATATCTTCATAATATTTTGTATTCCCAGCCACTCAACTAGAAACAATTATACCTTTATCACACATCAGCATTCACCAATTACTTTCTAAATTCTCCTGCTTGCAGAATAACAAATACTTACAATACATTGTCTAGTATTATTGAAATGGATATTTTTTACCACAGCGCAGATTTGATTAAAAAACTACTGAAAGACTATTTTTTGCAAATTTAATTTTGTGCGGTGGTCAATTCATATATGTTTTATTACCTTCACTCATGTTCTCTCTTTTTTTGTATACTTATATTTACTTTTATTTGCTGTAGTTATCTGACTATATTTATATTTTCTTTACCCAATTTGTAAAATTATGTGTAACTATTAGTGGATACTTTTACAGGTTTGTCCTGGTTGTATCCTAAATAAATAAAAGATATCGACCTTTCAGGGTGGAACGGCTTCAAGGAGACTATCACATTGTAACGATACTGTCGTCTAAAATATAAGTTAACACCCTCCATACATGATTAAAAACATAACATCGGGGACTGGGATACAGAACACTATCAAACCAAATTATCACAGAAGACGAAGTTGGGCACCCAGTACCTAGAGGACAATTACTATTAAATAAAAACATCTAACCATCAAGCCCTCTTTTATGTTCAACCTCCTAACTACCCACGGCAATTACAAATGACGCTCGAGCAAAACGATTACAACATCAAATGAGCCTTACAAGACCTCATGTATACTGTGACTCCCGTTCATTAGAGCCCCTCCCTCAGATTTCGATGCAATCTACACAGTCCTCATAACAGCTGCTAAGAAATGCAGAGAGCTCCGACAACGCTGCTGTTTTGTCGTAGAGTCGTAGTAAGTCCCTCAATCAAGTGAGGTTTGACCTATTCCAGAGGTCGTTTTCGAAAAATAATTTTGCCTTGGCGTCTTTGCCTTCCACAGAAGCGGCTGCGCGACAGCACTCCTTCAGAGCTTATTTACAGGTCAAGCTGTGGAGTAGTAATGTTCTTAATCCAGAGAGATGGGGATGAAAAATAACCACCAATGGGTTAACTACCATCACAACGACTGATCCACCGCCCCCACAAGTACTTCTCAACTCTATATTGTGCACGTGTAAAAAAAGGTGCACAGCAATTATGCTCCTGCAGGAAGGCAGGGATAAAATGCACCATCATCTGCATAACCTGCAAAGGGCACGCATGCCTCAATTCCATCCCTGAAGACACGGAGGTTAGTATACTGGATGCTACCCAGTGTGACGAGGAGATTGATGCCATCGAAGGAGAACAAGAAATGAGTCACCATTTTCAAGATTTCGAGGACGAGGACCTAGTTTACGTGATCGGCGAAGAGCGACCATCTTTTCCCAAACTGCGAAAGATATCGTTAACATGAGTACCTCGGACATCTTTCATATTATGATCTTTCATGTACACAACTAATACCGTTATCGTTTTCAAGTATACACCTTTTGTTACCTTCAATAAAACATTATTCATTGTGATGCCTTCTTATATTTTGAAACCCATAACATAATTTTGGAGTGTCCAGGTGCGGACCCAATAAAATGATTAAATCGCCTGAATTAAAGGAATAATATAGCAAAATATGAAATAGGACAGAGGTGTCCCACTCTCCGACAATCGGTTACACTAGCTGCGAGTAAAACTTTTTGTAGCTTGCGTCGTTTTAGAGTTGTGAGCCGAAAAATAAACAAAGAATAAACTTTTTAGCCAAGTTGGTAAAATATGACCCAAATTAAAAACGTGATTGTTGTTAAACGAGTGTGCCGGTCTTGTTCAACTAACCAATATTCGACCCCGAATTAAATTTTCTTTAAACAGGCTTAGAATAAATATTTCTGTAGGATTCATCGTTTAGGAGTTGTAAGACGAAAACTAAACAAAGAATCAACTTTTGATGAAGTTTTTGAAAATCGCTCAACTTCAGAAATCGATTGCGGCTAAACCGTTCCACCAAATTTAACAAACCAAACACAATTCAACGCGAAATTTAAGGTTCTTTAAACAAGCTTAGAACACAACTTTCTTTATTATGCGTCGTTTAGGAGTTATACGCGTAAAATTGAAAAATGTGCGAAAATTCCGCGGTTTTTTTAGTCTCAAAACTTAAGCAGAAGCCAAAATCCGTCGCAAACTCACAGGACTCTTATTTGGGACCCTCTAAAGGTACTAAAATACTTCCCAGCTTTGGACGATTTTTCGGGACGCATTTGTCTAATTTGCCTGAGCGAAAATAAAATGAAACTTGTTTTTTTCTGTAGGTTTTATCAACATCGAATAGTTTCTAACTCCTTAAACGGTTTAATTACTGTTTATATTATCAGTGTGTAATACTTGTAACTCCTTTTTGCGTTTTTTTATTCTTGTGTCAGTATAGCCAATACAAGGCTCTTAAAAGGTTGTAAAAAACCAGATATACTATTTAAGATCCATGCTAGATTTTGGAGTTATAGGATTACTAATTTTGGTATTAATAAGTTTTTTGGCTCTCCTGTAAAAAACGTTGAAATGGAGTTAGAAGGTTAACACTTTTAACCGACAATATACAAGGTACTGGGGTACCTTTGCGTGTATTTAAGGGGTATAATTTGAATATAACTGAAATAAGAATTTGACAACATTTTAAATTTTACATAAGTTCAACTGAAAAAAGGTTGTTCTAGGATGTCACTGTAAGAATTCGGTAAAAAGATAAACAACAAATAAAACATGCAATAGGTACCCAGGTACTTAACAGTGAACATCTTTTTGTATTTTGTATACTTCGAAACTATGCTGGTAGGGATAAAAAATAAAACACCAATTTGTAATTGAGAGAGAGCATTTACTTTATGTAACATAGCTGACATGACATATATATTACCTATACATACAGAGGGCTGAGTATTACACATACAAGATATGAACTATATATACAAAAAATGTTCTGTTAGCAGGGAGAGTATCTTTCTAATTGTAAGGCGTGTGACAATGAGGGTTGATGATGAAAGGCCAAAATATTGTCGGCGGATATCTACTTTATGGCTACATCGAACTTTCTGCTTCAATTTCTACACAAAAGACAATAACAGTGATATTTACATTTGTTATATAATTACAATTATTTTAGACGAATAACTGACAACATAAGTTATGCTATGATTATCAAACATGTTCAATTTGACAGATCTGATTAATTCTTGTCAACAAAAACTGTTATAATGTCAGTTCTCTAAAGCATGCTTCCTTTATAATTTTTACCTGCCCAAATTTTTTGTTGATTAAAGATGCAGGAATTATTATTTAAAAATAAATTAGAGATTGCAGAATATTCCAGGCTTCTATGCAGTATCAAGAAAATGGCGTAAAAGCACTTTAATTTCTATTCCAAGCGACAGTAGACTTTGTTTCTCTTTTATTGCTAATAAGTCAGTTCATTTTTAATTTTTATACAAAAGAGATTCTTTCTGGTAGATTTAAGCCACTTCGTATACCAGGTTCTACAGTAGTAGTACCAATATGGCAACTCTGTAGAAGTTTGTTTCACTCTGTAACTTTTAGTTACAAAATGTTTGTTTAACAGATCATTTTGGAATTATTTATTTTTATATTTTGCACAACGAAAATAAAAGTAAACAGCTGCGTATTAAAATTAAAATCTCAAAAACGTCAAATCTTATTGATTAGTAAATAAAAAAAATCAGTTAGTTATGAATATGTTTTAATTTAGATCCATAAAAATCACAAACAATATTCTCTCCTACATTCAAAATATCGTATAAATAGATATATACATTTTAACAAAACAATAGAAAAAAAACTATTACCTACTTATAACACAATCGCTTTTTGAAAAAATACAGCTTCACCTTAACAACAAAATCCTTTTTTAATGTTGTCGATTCTACTTTAAAAGTTATTTATATATTCACTAACTTGATCTATCTTCAATTTTTGAAGCTAGAATTGTTTTTCATCAAAAACCATTTTGTATCTCTATTTTCAAGCTGTAGCTGTTTGACAATGAGTATGCAAAATTCGACGAACCTTAGGAATCATTAGAATATAGTTTTCTTAGATGTAGCTTGACATGGAGCCAAAAATTGCAAGGTCAAAAAATTGACATTATGCAAGGCTCTTGCAATTGCATCATGGTTGCCACTAACCAAAACTAACTCTTTTCTCTTCTATGTGGCCAAACCACCAAAAGTAAACAATGTGTCTAACCTCAAATTGTATTGAATTTTTATAATGTTTAAAAATGAAAATGTCAAAACAAAAAATGTGCTCCAGTCAATCAACTGATCTGACTGATATTTGGTTGGTTGTCAAACCAAAAGTAACTAGATTTCTCCCTAGACTTGCTACTTATATATGCAATAGAAATGGCACCTAACAGATAAATATTTAGTTATTTAGCAGCAGAATTTCTTCATGCTTATGATCAAGAAATATTGCGTCTTGCATTGCAGCAGAGTTGGGAACTATTTGGAATAAAATCATTTAAAATACTAAATGGCATTTTGTATTGTTCATTTTAGATAAATCTGAAAAACAATTTTGTAGTTTAAATAGCTTATAATTTCAATTTTGCATTACAAAATACTTTAGGAACGAACTTGGAACATTTGACAAACCCCTGACGTCATAGAGTGGGTGTTCTGTGGTCATAGATAGCAAAGCCGATCTGCAATGAGAGATTTGTTTATATTTCTTTGCGGTTTTTATATTTTCTATAGGAAAATTATTGTTTTTTTTGTCAGTGGGATACTTTTTTCTAGCAAACAAAACGTTTGAGCAATCCGAAAACGAGATAAACGAGAATCGCGACAAAGAAATATCTAAAACGATACCATTACTTCTGAATGGCAATTTCTTCAAAATTATAAAAATTGATAACAGTAATCCTGACCTCAGTTGAGTGTATATGCTGAATAAAGCATATAAAGGGAAGGTTGAATGCGACTATTTTCAAAAATCATCTGAATGTCAGTATTTTTTTCTGTATGCTGGAAAGTTATTCAGAAATAAAAAGTTTTTTTGTCAAGTTCAATACACCGTTACCTTCATCAGCAGTTGTGGAACACATCGAAACAGTATTTTTTCTATGGTGGAACAATTATTTTCGTTAGGCTCTGGGTGGAATGATATTGAGACCCAAAAGGAAAGATTTAAGTAATGAACATTTTCAAAAATTGCTTCTCTTAAGAGCAAACCAAAGAAAATAATGAATATTTGAAATATTATTAATAAAACCTCAATTTAAAAAGAATTTTCATTTTATCATCCTATTTTCATTTTCTATCATGAGCAACTTTTTCAAAACTATTTTAAATGACTTTAATGAAATCCATTTTGTATTTTCATTTCAAATAGATTTCACTATCCATCTCGGCGATTGCAGGTTGTATTGCTCCATGTCAAGCGGCCTTTTATGATTGTGTTGCAGCAACTTACAAAAACAAAAAGGTTATATTTTTATTTGATACAGCTTTCTTCTTTAATATTCAAATTTGGCTGAAGCTTTTGAACTTGTCCATCTAAATATATCGTAATATTGAAATGTTGATAAAAAAGAAGAATACTCACAACACAAAAGAATTTGAATACGTTATTGCAAAAACACAAATTTAGAAAAAAAATACTTCTGAATCACTGTTACAACACAATACATGTTGACGGCGACAAACTAATCTTTGATCGATTGCTATAAGATAGAAAACTAATCATTTTTACAATTGAAGTTGGCTACAATGTACATGTGGTTGTAAAATCTATTGAGCGAAATATAATTACACCCAAAATAGAAGACTTATTCTTTACTTAAAACCATGGAGGTTAGAAAGGAGGAGACTAAACGACAATATGCGCTGTCAAGTTAAAATGGCACACATTTATGTTCCATAATAGATAGTTCGAAATTCCCCACCAGAGGCGCAAGTGTTCGGCTCTGGGCTACATTTCGCCATTTACCCTATTTAAATGCATGTAACTGTAATGAGAATGTTTATAAATTGCTCAAATTTTTGGGAAAATATTGAGATTTTTATAATTTATATTTACAATCATAAGTCTAGCTTTAAATAGGATTATTACCAACTTATTTGTTTTTAAGAACACTGTGCTCTCCATTATATTTGAATTATTAGTCAGCCCAGTGCCGTTCCTAGCGGTGGTGCAGTAGGCGTATGTAAAATTGCACAGAGTGGCGGGAATTATAGGGAGCGGCCTTTCGTTCACTAAACATTTTTATAAATTATAAAAAAAGAATTCTTGAAATGCGTATGTGGATTTTAAAGAAATACATGTTAGACAATTTGAATTATATTAAAAGTCGCATACTACCTCATTATTTAGAGGTGCACTTCCAAAATGAAATAACAATTAATTTAATTGGCGAAGAAGTGAAATCCAAAAAAATGAGTTTAAGTAAATCAAAATATATTTCATTAGATTGCAATTAAACTTTTAATTTTAAATAATAAAAATGTTTAAAAGCCTTAATGAAATAATAAAAATTTAAAAAAGATATTTAAAAACCAGAATTATTACACAAACTTTAGTAGAGAAATTTATTTCATTTAAAGTTATCTGCTTATCCATAATTTGGGGCGATCTATCAAAAATTAACGTTGTTAGTATGATGTATCAAAATCCCATAATTAATATTTCCGAATGTGTAACTGTCTCGAAAAATTTAATTTGCTATCTGCTAAAAGAATACTGATGAAAGTTTTGATTCACTTATAAAAAAAGCTGAATCAATAGCTGCTGAAGTTAATATATTGTCCGAAATTCCTTTGCTTCGCTAAAGAAAAGTCCAATATCATTTTTCATATGTGTCAAAGGACAAGCCCATTGTTGATAAAAAACAAAATTTTAAAGTTAAATTTCATATTAGTTTACATTAGATACTACGAAAAATTTACTACAAGATATATTTTCTTTAATACAAGAATGTAATAATTTATTTTAATGTTTATTAGAGTTTTACGATATGGTATGAGTTTGCTTAATATGTCCTTTGTCAATTTTCGCAATTTCTGAGAAGTTGTAGGCAAATTTTTATAATTTAACAAATCCTTAAGCTCCTCAAGTACTGTTCCATCCTGTTCGGTATTTATCACCAATGCTTTAGTATTTTTATTCTTAGGTAGCAAAATAGAATCTCATTGTGTGGACAACTTGCGTTTTTTTGTTGAATTATTCAGATATTTTGGAAAATATGGAAAAATAGAAGGTATTGCATCTTCCTTTATCTTGGGAGTACCTCTTTTCATTAGAAAAATAGATCCATCTAAGACCGTAGTTGTGTAAAAACGCTCAATATCACTGTCTAAAAAATGTAATTCACACACAGCTTGTCTGCCCGCCTAATAGCGTTTTCCCAATTTCTAACCATTTCGTCCCTAAACATAGATTGTTGTATATTATTAAGGGTTGCTTGAACAGAAATTTTAAGACTAAATGCGACACTGCGGACCTGGCGGCGAATTTGTGTACCAGCTACTTTGGTACATGAAAAGTGGCCAATTCGAAGGCAAGCCGTTTAGTCTCCTCCCCTCTACTCTCCATGCTTAAAACATTCCATATTAAGATTCTTTTGGAGATGAACTTATGAATATACTAATAAAATTATTGAAGAGAAAAAATAATGGATACATTAATGGTTTTTGATTGATAAATAAACCGAGTAGAAATTATTTTATCGCAAATATGCTAAGTTTTGATGAATAATAAGTGGCTTAATTCTTTTGGAAAGTAATAATTTAATGTAATCGATTGAGCCACAAAGCGATAATCCCACCAAGATTCGACGAATACAACTAAAACGACAAAATTAAAATCGAAAAAGAGTATACTCCCAGGAACTCTGCGATATATAAGAACAGGCTGGCATCTCAGCCCGAAAAATTCAAAATTTCAGTCAAGCATATATTGCAAAACACAATAAATCCCGCGCCTGCGCGGTGTAACGTTCTTCAGTCAGTGCGCGTGCGCCTGCGCTTGCGCTTACTGTCTGACACGCCACCATTGCTGCACTTTTTCAGTGAGCTTTCTACAGAGACCCCCTAGTTTCCGTCACATCGGACCTTCCTCAGATTCACCTTCGCCTTCTTCTACTGTAACTTGAAATCTGATTCCTGGTCGCTGGGAGTCGGGGGCCTCTTCCGGAGGGGGACTGGGCGGTATCGCGTTCTGATACCAATCACGATTCTCTTCTAAAGTATCTAAGATATCTTGGGCGTCGGGATGTACAAGATCCGCCCACGTTTCCCATAAGGGATGAACTATGTAATCTATAAAACCAACTTGTGATTTTTCTATGGTTGCTGAATGCCTATCGCACATCGGACTGATATCCATTTTGGCTTCTCTTTCTTTGTCTCCTTGCTGGAAGAATTCTTCGATTAGAAGATCTACCCAACGTCTATAAAGAGCTAAAGGTTTGGTAGGATTGCTCAGATCGGCGCAGTGCACTAAATTTTCCAAAACTTGTATTCTATCTGTGTAATTATCTAATAGAAGTACCCCCGAACCGGCTACTTTTTTCGTTTCTACCATAGTCTTTAGATCAGCTAAAAGAGTCATATGTTTCGACATATCGGTGCTAAGAACCATATCTATGACCATTTTCCTAAGAGTTTGCCTCTGTTTTTTGGTCATATTACAAAAAATGTCGCAACCGTCATTAGAAAGTAATTTAAAGGCTACAGCTAAGTGATGATTCTCCAGTACGCTTTCATCATTGTACATAAGAGCTAATTCAGAACTAGAGTTTATTAAAAATTGATTCGTGAGCCCGGGATGGTCTACGTCGTGGATGCAGGCTGCAAAGAGCGCGGCTGTTATTTCAAGTGGCGTAAAAACAGATTCTAGCGCAGGCGTATTGAGAAGAACATGCGTACCCTGTGCTACGTCAGCCGCGTGTAACGAGTTGTGGAAGGGATTTTCTTTCACATAATGATCTTCTAAAGTCATCATAAAAGTAATAAAAGTTTTGGGTGGGATGTTCATCGTTTTAAGAAGATCTCTATTACTAAAAGTGGTATATGCTACGCAGGTTAAAGGCTTGCCGTTGCTCAATTCTCCGATGCGGAAAATATCTATGCCCCATTGGTCGATCATGATTAAACTCTTGCTTAATTCTTCTTCGAACGGAGTTTCTATTCCATGTAAAGGCAATTTTTCGCCAGTGAAAGAATTGGTATGACAAAGTGATTTGCGATTAACGCCTGATATTTGGGACATGGTTGAGTGCGGACCCCGCATACGTTCCTTGCGTTGGTTGTTTGGTTTCGGGAATTCCGGGACTTCATCGCGAAGAGTCGGAATGTCCAATTCCTGTTGTTTATCTGCAAAGACAAACACAATAAATTAATAATCAGAAAAAACTTATTAAATATAGAACTATATTCTATTTGAAAAAGGCAGAGAGCAATAAACCTTTGTAAAATGACCATTCCAAGGGCGTACGGGCTTGTGATTCTAAAAATCTCAATAATAGTGAATTTTATATTTAAAGCCTATGTCCCACTGTAAAAATTTGTATAAAAATGTTTATAAACACCATTTTCATAGTGTGACAACACAGATTTTTATAAAAATGATTTCTCGTAAAAATATTGTTTTCTACGATCACTATGAAAAGTATAGAAATAGACACAGCTTACTTGCTTTCAAAGTTACTAATTTCCTATGGTGCGAGAAAGTGATGCGGGAATTGTCTGTACCGCACACTGCACATGCGTAAAAGACAGCAGAAAACTATTATACTGCCTCTCCCACACATCTATCTGGCGTTTGTTGACAGGTAGCTTGACGTTTGTTATTTAAAATATAATTCATTAGGTCATATTGATTAATTTTATAAACTTAAAAATTATAGATTAGGAACTAACACAAAACTAGAAGTGCTGCATATTTGTGAAAAGAAACAAGAACTGGATTTCCTTGAAGAATTGGAAATTAGAAGACATTTAAGAAACCCACAATATAAAGTTGTCAATGAACAGTTAAATCTAGGGAGTTCTCCACTAATAAACTGTCTTCTTAAGTGATAATTGTAAAGATCAGCAGATATAGTTTTCCTGGTTTTCTATATCATTGCACAGTTATACTGATCTTAATTGGAAAAATGATATCCAGGATATCATCATAGAGCTAATAATATCTAAGCTTCAATATTTGTAATATCACATCTTCTTTTTTCTATAAACATATATTAAGTCAATCACAAGTTAGGTCACTTCTTGGTCTAGCCAAAAATAACCACTAAACATCAGGTAGGCATCAAATAAAATGTAACGTCTGTCATTCTGACGATGATATCGATTTATGGAAACAATTGTCAATTTTTTAGAATTTTCAATAACTTTTATTATGTTGTGGAATTAAGTAGAAACCGTGAGTTTCATTTAAAACACTAATATGAGCAGATTCCACGAAGTATGGGTCGAGACAGTTAATTTCATTAAGTTAAATTAAGTTACTGTATCGAAATTTAATATTATTGTTTAATAAAAATATGGGTATCTGATTATTTTCTTTATTTTATTAGTAGAAATATATACCTTTGTTTCACTTTTTATTAATATAATTTACATTCCCAAATTACATTATTATTAAAATATTTCTTATTTTTCTTTGAAAATCGTGATCGTAGAAAAAGTATTGTGTGTAACATGTGCTCAAAGTACTTTTCCCACTCGCTTGATTTGCGAACACTCGCCTAGCGGCTCGTGTTCGCAATCTTCAGCGCTCGTAGGAAAAGTACCACTTTGCGCACTTGTTGCACAAACTACTATTATGGTACTTCTATTTTGATGTCACATGTAAAATGTTTTTATAAACATTATTTTTATAGTGGGACAACACATTTTTATATTATATTTCCGGTAACAATATTTTTATGGTGATTTTTACGTAGAATCATAGATAAACTTTTCACTCTATATAAAGGTTATCTATGGTGCAACACCCTGTATATCAAATAATTCGTTAGTCATTAAACATTCAAAGATATGTTGGTCAAGGAATATTAGAGTCAGCATTTAGATATACAACACTTTTAACTATATTTAATATTGATATAAAATATTGTGTAAAAAGCAGCGTTGAGTAAACAAATAGATAGAAGTTTTGGTTACGTCAAGTAAGTGGGCTAAGAATCATTATTAAAAATATATTGTAAAGATTAAGAGATATCTTTTGGGGAAAAGAATATATCATTATTGATTGAAACCAGAGTGAGTTCTTTTACCAATACCTTACAATGGCTAACCTTTACCGTGAAATGTTTTTATAAAATAGAACCGTTTCTATAATTTTTACGGAATTAGTAAGGTGATTGATGTTTATGCCCCACCAGCTTCCAGTTTGAAGAAGCGCGCAAAGATTCACAATTTGGAACTTGAAAGCCAATATCTATAATATATTATATAAATTACATATTTTACAATATTATGAATATCTTACATTATCTACAAAAATTGATTCATGGGATCATCAGATCTTTGTCTTTTCTTAAATAAGACATTTCCATTTTTTCTTCTGTAGGCTTTTTAACTTCAAACATACTGTTATATGGTCTCTTCCTATCATCTAAAATAACACTATCTTGCATACTCTCTTCATCCTTTTTATCTTTCTCTTGTTTTCTTTTCGATTTTTGTTTTGCTTTCTTTTCTTTTTTCTTTGATTTCTTTTCCATTACTTGAGACTGGTCATTGTCAGATGAACTGCTGTTGCTACTATGCCCTTCTAATTCATTAATATGTTCATCATTTTTTCCTTGATCTTTATGTGAAGTATCTACGGGTATTGACATAGTTGTTTTTCCAGATTCTCCTATAAGCAATAGGAATTTTTAATAAAATAATGACAGCACCTATATCCCGTTTCCTCCCCTCCAAAAAGACCCCCAAACTGATGTATAGATATATTTGGATCTTATAACTTCTTTTTCTGCTCCCTTAATTATTTTTCCAAACCTAGAGTATTCTACATAATCTTCAGTTTGTGCTAAAAGTAGAGTTTTTGGTGGAGCTTCTAAATATTCCTCACCTCCGTATCTATCCAAAACACTACTTTGAATAGTTGACTTTACCTCTTTTTTCTTTTTTTCATACTCTTTTTGAAGCAGCTCCAATTTCGTTGGTTCTGCTAAAAGATGAACATCAACACCTTTTTCATGGGCATCCCATGCGAATAATTGAGCTTTTGCATGATTTGTGGTATCTCCAATAAAGCGAACAAAATTTTGTCCATGATAATTATATTTGTTATTGTATGTAGATTGTATTTGGTGAAAGTGTTAAAAATAAAACTTTCTAAAAATATGGTGTGTCAAGGGTGAGTATATAGGACCACCATGTAGAATTCGTCATAGTTGTATTCACAAACCATAGTATATATGGTTTGTGGTTGTATTGTATAAAATTGTAATAGTAAATATTTTTGGACACTTCGCAATTTGGAGTTTAAGATTTAAGACACTATTTCGCAAACGACTTCTTAAATTTGCTTTATCTTTGCAACCCTTACATTATACACCTCTAAAAGTAGTTGAATATAGTAATGCCGCCCATACTGCCCAAGCTTTTGAAAATACAGTATTGCCTGTAAAAAGAAAACTTATTTTTTGTCATCATCATACCTATTGACAGCTCTACCTAACCTAAAGGTACGGGTACCTGCAATTATAAGCGACCTGAAGATGGGATTTCTATTGTGTACCGGCGTTGTTCGGGGTTGGGTAGGCAAATAAAAGAATAATGATGTGAATTATAATGTAAATCGTTTTAAAATTCTGGAGTGTCAGTTGCCCACCCGTTAAGAATGTTGCATATTAAATTAAGTTTTATTACTCTCCGTCTATTCAAACAGACTATAAACAAATCCAGCGAAGCGAATGTTTGCAGTGTATACAAATAAGTGAATACCCTTTTCATAATTTGAAACACTTACCAAGAAAAGTAGAACAGATGTATTCCGAAATTTGATTGCCAGACTTGCTAGATTCTGAGAAATGAGACAATTCCTTATTCAGCATACGTTTGAACTGTAACAAAAATAAAATATTGTTAGAACTAGAACTTTAAAAAAAATCTGAACATATTAAACATTTTAGTCCAGAAATTTGGATATTAATATTTTCCACAGTTACTTGTTTTCTGTTTCACAAAAAATTCCGAGTCGGTCTCATTCATTTATTACTTTGGGTTGTGCTGAACAGCCCGGGCACTTGACCTAAATCATTGTTTGCGTTGTTCAATTTGACGAATACACAATTTATTTTTATCTAAACAATTGAAAAAAGTCATAATAAGTCTATTAAGGGTAAACAATTTTTTGTTTTCTTTCGAAACAGCTGTGTTCCTCAACTTTTGGACGATAGTGTATACTTTTGTTGAACCAACCCTTTGTAAAGGAAATAAAAAAATACATTATATTCGGTGAAGTTCCCTAGGGATGAGAATATAGAAAAACAAACAGAATAAGGGAGAATGAAGAATATCCGTGATGGATATTATATTTTAGGGTTCTGAAAAGTTGTAATAAAAATTTGTGAGCTATTCGTTTGCTATATATAAGGTGACGTATATACCGCATTATGTATGAGTTTTATCGACAGATATGGGACAATAAGGGGCTTTATACATTTTTTATGAGACTATACAGTATTTATGTTCCTTAATATTGGTCAAGAAGTCTGTTATATAATCAGTGAGAAAACGTTTTAATAATTTGCCTAATACATTGTATACATGAATATCATTTATTTCGAACTTTAGTTCAAAATTATTCACAGTGAATCATGTTTTTAAAACGTATAGCTGCTTCGTCATTTTACTAAAGTTCAACATTTCTTTTTAAACAATGCTTGATGAATATTCAAAAATATGTTGATATTGAAAAATGGATGAGAATTGTTAATTTTTTTCAATACTTTAAAGTGATAAGTAATAATCAACAAACTATAATAAAACCCATCCCAGCTTCACATCCATGGACAACAATAACAAATTTACCTACCAAATTCATTATTTTATCTACAACTATCACATAATCTGAGAATATTGACAAGTAATGACAGTCCTTACTCTTGTCAATTGAATAATATTGACAATTCGATGGAATAATATTGTTCAATCGTCACATCAAAATTAAATCATTATGCATTATTTTAGCGAAAGTGGGTGGTGAATGTTCACCATAACATCCGTCTGAGAAATTATATGAAGCTGCAAGTGTTCCTAAAACGCCAGTCCGTAGGTCATCGACCAAGAAAAGCAAAGACTTCACACCGAAGGAACTGAATAAATTTCTTAAAGAAGCACCAGATCATCCATTTCTTCTGACCGAAGTAAGTCATCAAAAACGAAATTTTAAAATATTTCATTAGTGTTTTGGACAGGCTACAGGTTGCATTTAATGGGAACCTGCCGCACGAACCCATGAAAATTGAAGATATAGAAGATTACAACGGAGCTCCTATAGTCAATATACATATGACTAAAGCAAATACATCTAGATCATTTACCGTGTCTGGTGAATTTTACGAAATTTGTAGAAAATATCTTTCACTGCCACATCGCACATATTAGTCCTTGGCCTTTGCTAGGAGCAATAACAACTATAATAGGATTAATTAAATGATTTCATTTTTACAATAATAATTGGATTAATAATAACAATATTGATTATATATCAATGATGACGAGATATTATTTAAGAAAGAACTTATCAAGGATTACATACATTTTAAGTTACTAAAGGTTTACGTTGAGGAATAATTTTATTTTTTTAAATTACCATAATGGTAAATGCACCATACACAAAGTTGGCATCAATAAGTTGGCAGCTATGGGCAAACAAATTGCAATGTTTCTAAAACTGAAAGATCCTGAACTTTACACGAGTCATTCATTTCGTCGATCGTCGGCAACCATTTATGTGAGCGGGGGTGGTGACATACATCACAGCTGTGAAAAAAACCAGGAGGGTGGAAATCAACGGCAGTTGCGGAAGGTTACGTCGACGACAATATAAATAACAAGTTAGAATGTGGAAGAAAAATTGTGAAACAATTAACAAGAATAACTGTACCATTACAATATTACAAGTACAACTACTACAGGAAGTACTACTTATAATATGACGGGTAAAGAAAATCCACCTCTAATTTTAATAACTGTAGTAATATTACTGTTCAAGATTGTAAAATCTTGAATTTTATTGTTTACGATACTTTTAAAATATCACGTTTTGCAACAATAATTGTAAATAGTTTTGTTTGGGCATTGAAATAGCACATTTTTGAAAGTCGACGTCTTGTCGCATTGTGTTTGAAATCCTATAGTTAAGAATTTAGGAAAAGGTCACGTTTCACACTATTATATATTGTATTGTAAAAACCCTAAATTTAGTGTCACTTCTGCATGAATTTTATGATCGACGGTCGGAAGATATGAAAGACATTTTTGAATAACCTTCCTGAGTAAAAAGGTTACAATTGCTATTGGAGTATTCAATAGAAATTTAACTATCTATGGCGGCATCCATAGTTGATTCTTGTCAAGTCAAATGATACTGGCCAATAGGAAATATTTATTTTCGATTGGTCAACCCAATCCACGCGTGAACACGACCCTCCCAGATTTCTATTTAACACGTCTCACAACGTGAAAAAATCAGTTTCTCACTCATCAGTTCTACACTTATCGACGCGAGTTTTACACTCATCGAATCGAGCTCAACGCTCGCACAACAAAGTTAGTTTTTTACACTCATCGAAGCGAGTTCAATACTCTCGATAACAAAGTTTTACACTCATCGATGCGAGTTTTACACACTCATCGAATCAAGCTCAACGCTCAATAACAAAGTTAGTTTAATATTCATCAAATCGAAACATAAAGTGTCTTCCGATCTGAAACCACCGAAGTTCACCATTCACAACTTTGTACCATTTTGTAAATTTGTATATAATAAATTATTAATTTCGACATTAATTTTGTCAAATTAAGATTATTTATCTAGTTGAATGTCTACGGCAGTTGACGAAGTTCAGCTAGAAATATAATCAAAAACAATTACTAAAGTTTACAGACTGAAATTCTGTAAACTTTGATATTACTATTGATTATAATTATCATGTTCACAAAAATTAAGAATACATATGGTATTAAATTTATATTGTTTTTTTTCCTGATAGTTGTAGATAAAGTAGTATTCTATTCGTGAGTTATTACTCGCTCATTGAATAATATACTAATATCTCATTGAAAAATATGAATAATTTCCCCAATTTATTTTAAATTTATGTCTATTATTATAATAGGCAAATTATGTGACAAATCAATACAAATTGGCTTGCTCAAAATAAATCCACTGATTAGGTTCTGACACATCTACAATTAATATCTAATTAGATTAATTAGTTTTGACTATTAGAAACACGTTTCTAACACTCGTTCTATACTTCTTCATCAGGCAAACGTGTCCCAGTCGATAACGTGCTCCACTCACGAAACTAACAGATGCATTTTGAATTCGGCACTAATTTGATCTGAACAAGTCATTGGTTACGAATATAAATGTGTTGTAAACAAAAATGCCGGTTTTTATTTTTTTAAGTGAGAAAAGTCATTAAAATGTATATGTACTACAGTGTGAATTTGTTTTGTATCTATTTTTACACCAAGTTAAACTATTTGCTTCATATTACTTTTCCGCCAACCTATCTAATATGCGAGAAAAGTATTGGTTTACCCACAAAAAAGTTGGAAATTTGAAATTTTTTTGAGTTATTTTTACGTTATCCATCAACAACAACACGAAAAAACGTTTTTTAGAAAAAAAAATCATGTGTGTATATCGTCGTCGTCGTTGTCGTCGGCCACTTTTCCTTGCAAGTCTTGTTAGCACGATACAGCCTCCGGAGTGCAATAAGTCACCAATTTTATGATAGAATATTGTTCAGGGCCACAGATGCGGAAAAGTTAGTTTTAATCTTTAAAACCGTTTATTTTTTTATTATTTTCAAGTTTAATTCTAAATCTAACCTCATTTGACTTTTGTTTATGTGTTTAACTGGGGCACATTACGCTGAACAGTGACCAATAATTTTATTTTTTAAGTTACGAGAATGGTAAATGCACCATAGACAAAGTTGGCATCAATAAGTTGTTAGCTATGGGCAAACAAATTGCAATGTTTCTAAAACTGAAAGATCCTGAACTTTACGGGATTCATTCATGTCGTCGATCATCTGCAACAATTTGTTTCGGGTAATGTGCTCCATCTATAGATTATTTTAAAATTATTATTTTTATGAATTTCTAATTTAATTATTTTATTTGAAAAAATGGGAATGGTTAAATCTATAGATCCAAGAAAATATGATAAAAGCGATAGAAGATGCGACAAGCAAGAAAATGGGAGTAAATAAGGCGAGCCACACGAACCTACGTAGGCGCATTCTCAGGGGCTGGAAAACCAAGCAGAATCTTCCGAATTAGGACATGAAAAGAAAATGAGTTGTGGCTCACATTGAAAGGCTCCAATTTATTGGATTTCCTCTAGACCAATCGAGACTGTAGTCTATTGCTTATGAATGCAGAAAAATTGGGAACCACATTTATTTAATAATGAGAAAAGGCAAGCAGACTGGGATTGGTTTCAAGGGTTTATGAAGAGGCACCTAGACTTAAGTAAAAGAAAAGCGGAAGCCTTGTCGCTGGCAAAAGCAGCTAATGGTATGAATCGACAGGATGTCAATCAATGTTATGAAATGTTGAAAGTACTAAAGAATTGATAATCATTTGATTGGCAAACTGGAAATAATCTTCAACTGAATACGTACTAGCCAGCAAGGGTGCAAAATATGTTAATACTGTAACCACTATCGAACAAGGTGAAAATAGTTCTTTGCTTGCTTTTTGCAATGCCTAGGACACTTTCCTTACGCATATTTTAATACTTAGGGAAAATACAAAAAACCTGAATTTTCTGAGGGTCTTAGATGTGTTCATTAATAAAAAATCATCTTACTATTCTTGAACTGGGCTATAAATCATTTTATTCCACGAAAACCAGATGATAAAGTTCTTCTGATTCTAGATGGTCATTCTTCTCATTCCAATTCATATGAAATGCTACAATTGGCTATCGAAAATGACGTTATCACCTTTGTCTATCCAGGCGCTCTCCAACCATTGAACAGAAGTTTTTTTAAACAATTCAAAAGTTATTAACCTAAAGAAGTCACCACTTGGCATATTAACAACAAAGAAAGGCCTTTCAGTCAATACCATATATCAAAAATGATTGGTTATGCCTGATACAAGTCTGCAATACCAGCAGTTGGTGTATCAGGATTTAAACCAACAGGGATATATCCCTTTGATCTTAACGCTACTCCTGATTACTTTTTCAACGTTTCTGATGCATCAGTTAGAAACAGTGATGACAGTCCACTAGAAATAAATGATAATCCGCAGTCAACTCAGAATACATTCTTGTCATGTCAATTTTATTTAGTACTTTTAAATGCAAGAAAACAAAGGAAATGATGTAAAATTTATTCCAATTCATTATTATTAAATAAAGTTAGTTCGTGGAAGTTAAAAGTGTTTTGCCATAACCCATTACATATTTGCAGATTACCTACACAACTTCAATGAATCAAAATGTCCAGATGTCACAATCATATGCTTTTGTTGTTTCATAAAAAGAAACACCAACTAAAACTTTACAAGTAGTTAGTCCATTGTCTGTCATACATCGGAAATTAAGTAAGAGGAAACAAAACGTAAATGGTTTGACATTAGAAAGTTTGAAGAAAAAAATAAGCCGCAAAAGAAAAAGTAGATTACTGTGCCTCTTCATCGGAAAGTGAAGAAGAGTTACAGCTCAGTGAATCAAACATAGCCCAAACTCTTAACGTCAACGATATTATTTATAGAAAATATGTGACCTCGAGGACGCCATTTGGGTGTAAATGTCAGAGTTGGCTGTAACTTTATTTTGGTAACCGCTGGCAGGGCCGTCCTTAGAAATGTAAAGTAAACATGAGAGTATTATGTTTATTTAAATTTACATAGATAATTATAAAAATAGAATATAGGTAGGCTGTTCTAGTGACGTGAAATATTGATATTTATTATTTAGCTATATCACCGCGTTGGGAAGTAGGTAGTTCGATTCGTTTGTAACGAAGCGAATTTTTACAACTACCGATTAAAAGACTCCCAACTAAGTACGACAATGGTTACGACTAGCTCCTTCTGCATTCTCGTCACTGATGAGCAGTGTTGCCAACCTGTACCAAATGAAAGCCGTGAAGAACATTAAAAAAAGCCGTGTTTTCATAAGCTGCGGCCGTGTCATAAGTTCAAGCGGTAAAATACAAGGATTAATAATATTTTCCCGGGTTTTAAATAATGTGGTGATAAAATATTTATTTAATATAGAAAATAATAAAACTTAAAACTTGTTTAATAATCTGACAGATGAAATTCATCACTTACACTCTGAAGGTATTAACCGGTTCGTTTTTATTATATATTTTTTCAGGTTTTGTCATTTTTTTTATCATGGATTTATTGGGTTTAAATGCAGTACAAAAATTGAAAATTTTTCCTACTTCTTGTTCTTGTGCTAACAAGTTTCCATCAATAGTTTTTGTAATCAACAAATTCCTTTGTTTGGTTTTTATAAAATTGACTTGCGTAAAAATTCATTTGCAGGATGCATTTGAATATGGCAAAAATTCGATGATTAAACAGTGCGATATTTTTAAAAAGAAACTCTCCCGTATCCGAATTAATATTGAAAATTTTAGCCCAAAATATATCTATGTCATCGCTAATATCAACTTCATTCCCCCTAAATACATATTATGAAATCTATTTTTATCTACGAGAGAGTAATAAAACCTAATTTGTAATGCAAAATAATCGGTTTGACGTTTTTAAATTAAGTATTAGTTTATTTTTCACAAAAATATTTTCATTAATAAAAAATAAGTTGTTAAACTAAAAAGCCGTGTATATATTGCATGGCAGTACAGTAAAGCCGTGGCCCTAGGTTTTGTTGAAAAAGCCGTGAAAACACGACAATTACAGTGTCGTTGGCAACACTGCTGATGAGACGTTTTACACCGGAGGGCGTGTATGCGCGAACAGCAGCGCATTCTGTACCTGCCAAGTAAGAGTCTCTGCTGTGTATTTTATATGCTGTGACTATAGGAAGAAGAAAATTGACTGGATTCAGTGTCTGCATTGTTCTGGCTGGTTACATGAAGATTGTACAAACTTTTTAGAGAAATGCAACAAGTGCGGTGGCAAAAATAAAGGAAACGAGTTAACAAAATGAGAAAAATGCGCCCCACCCTAATTTTAAGAAGTTCTTCGTAGCTGTTTTAATGATATTTTAGAAGTTTTCGTAGTTTTTGTTACGCGAATTGAGTTAGAGACTAATTACTTGAATACACAACATGTTTAAAATCATACCGTTTTTTGTTTCACTTCTTCGTTTGGTGGGGCAAGATTTGCCAGGTTTACTCTAATAAATGGCATAGTGCACGTAAAAATTCCAAATGCACGGCGTGTAATTACTGTATGTATTCAAATTAACAGAACATTCAATACATTTAGCGGACAACGTTAAGTTTAAGATGTGTATTTCTAACAAAACTTATTTTCTTGGGAACGTCCTTAATAATATGAAGATTGACCCAAATAAATAGAAAAACGAATTTATAATTAAAGTATCTCAAATTCACTATCTTTTTTTTTAATTTTTGTTTTAAAATGAAAGTTGTAATCATCGAGATAAAATTTAATAATAAAAAGAATAGCTTACAAAATTTATTTAATTAACGACGCTGTTAAGCATGTTCATTATGCGTGATATTGTTTATAAAATAAAAAACTACTGTTTAGCTAATGACGTTAATAAACACATTGGTATAATTGTAACTAATGAAAACCAGTTAAATTTTGTCAGAATTGCTTAAAAGTGATAACGCAAGCACAGTATTAAATATGTGAGAAAGTATACAAGAGTTGTAAGATAATTACAAGATAGTACTAATATGTAGGCCAAACAACATAAAACAACTCGATTTTAGAAATTGGATAGGATACTGCGATGCAGTTTCCATTTTGTTTAGAATTAAACTTAATTAACATTAATTTAAAATGAGTTTTTTATGCTCGAGGCGAAAGTAGTTTTTTTTTCAAACTTGCTTATTCGCTCAAGCTTTATTGCGAAAAAAAAGGAAAGTATTCAACAGATATTGGTGTCACGGTTTGATTTTATTATTAAACATTCGCAAATTATAATTCCTATTATTTTAGTATATTCTCGATATATTCAAGTAAAATATCTGGTTGATTTACCCACAACTGACTGATATTATGCCCAGTTCACATTATACTTCTGCAACTCTTTTAATTAAATCATGATTTAACTTTTATACTTCAGTTATCTAGATAACGTTTCTTTTTATATTAGTTGCATACAGGCAAATGGCATTGTGTTTGTTAAAATCAACATTCCTTATTTTTACGAATCTGTTCGGTAAAAGGTAGGGTTTTAAAATGAAGGAAATTGGAATTTATTATTTTGAAATAAAGCGTGTGTATAGGCCTTCACTGTCATTCTACACTTTTGCTATTTACCAAGCGAATAAGTTTTTGCCGTTTAATGTCCTTTTTATGTGAGTTATTTTTATCTGTGCCTGGAGAACGAAATTTGAGTAGAATTTTGATTTCTCTTTACATCAAGAATTGTGTTCGACTGGTCGGAGATTTAGTTCCCCGTATATTATCACTTATTTGTGGATTTTGGGGCTCTTTCTCCAAAGTAATCTTCGTGGATGTTTGATTCTGTATTGATTCTTTGGTTAATTACATGAATATTTTTCTGATATTCAGGATTTGGGACCACCGAATACACACTTCTTTCAAACCCCTATAAACCATCTCAGTGGTTTTTTGTGAGCACGGACGAAGAAGTGCTTGCTTTTTTTTGAGCACGGACAAACAAAGTGCTTTTGTGAGCACGGACGAAAAAGTGGTTGCTTTTTTTGCTTGTGTGAGCACGGACGAAAAAGTGCTTGCTTTTCTTTTGAGCACGGACAATAAAGGCTTTTGATCGAGCCCTTACTAAAAGTAGCTTCTGAGACAACCAATTCGGCTACTTCACTACGTTTCACCAGCTCCCAGCTGTTGACATTACCTGGCTACAATCGGAAACTTTGTGAACATTTTTCTGTCTTAATTTCATTATTTTGTATATATGTAAAATTAAGTTTTGTATATAAAATCTGGGTTTTTGCTACTAACATTTATGTGTATTCATCAACTTTATTATATTCTTGTTATTTTTTTTTGTATGTTCAATAGATCACACTATATTTGAACTACTTCGTTTTATTTGTTCACCACCAAACCTCTGCTTGTGACTGTTTAAAATTTATTATTGTTAATCTTTTTTTTTTTAATTTAACTGATATACATTACGTAAATATTCATATTTTCTTTTTATATAAGACGTTATTTGATAGGGAGTTCCAGGACAGCAAGGAGAGCTTCTGTTTTGGCTCAGCTCAAATAAAACAGTGGCGCCCTTTTTAACTCACCACTACTCTCCGGCATTTGAGCAAGCTCGGCGTAATTGCACGCCCACTTAGCTACAATCTATCAGTTCAACTTTCATTTTATATTTTTTTAATAATTCTTTAAATTCATCCATCTTCATTAATAATTCCTTTAACTTCATTATTTCTTTTTTCTTCTTCTTCTTTTCTTTCTTTTCTTTTCTTCTTCTTTTCTTTCTTTTCTTTTCTTCTTCTTTTCTTTCTTTTCTTTTTTCCCTTCCTTTAACTAGGCACAAAGAAAGAGCGTGGCATTGGACAAAAATAAGGACTTTTGGATTACAGTCGGAAGATTCACTTTTTGGATCACCCAGTAGAACAAAGAAAATAGATGAAGTGTGATCGGTGCATAAATGTCAATAAAAGTAGGTTAACATTTTCAAATAATCAAATATAAACAAGAGTAGTAATCCCAAGGAGTTGGAAGCGTTAAGATAAAGAATTTCATAGAAATTGATTCTTCTTTCTGCTGATTTAGTAGAACATCAGTAGCTGATAGTATTGTCACATAATTCCAATTATCTTCTTCGGCAATAATTCCTAGTCATCCTGTATCTCGCAACGCACTTCTCAAATCATTTTCAACTATAGATGTCAACATAGGATAGAGCATATGCTTCCCTAACCCGTGGAAATCTTTGGAAATCTACGGGCCTATACACCATAAACCCTCGTAAAACCATTATTGTACCTCATTTTTAGGATAAAACTATGACAAGTGTGAAGAATACTGGGCATTTTTTAGAATTAGTTAATTCCAGAATTATCCAGACTCTTTTCTTATGATATACATCCACATCTCGTGAATAGATTAATTTGGTTTCAGCAAGATGGAGTCACTCTCCTCATTATCTTATAAGCATTCGTGATTTTCTTGACATTATATAACCAAATCGTTGGATTGGAAGTAGAGGAGCTATCGAGTGGCCAGCACGATCTCCGGATTTGACACCGTTAGATTATTTTTACGGGTTATTTAAAAAGCAAAATATATGTGAATAGACCACAGACAAAAGTGTTGGATGAATTTCATTAAGAATAAATTTCTGTTTCCAAAGACAAGGTCATATTGAGCATCACCTTTAATTTTTTTTTAGGTATCATTTGTACTATAATATTAATTACAAAATAACATTAATGGTCAATACTGGTCATCAATAGTTTGTATACAGAATCGGCAATAAAAAACTGTAACAAAAAAATGTTAAATATACGGGTTGTCCCATTACTAAATACACAAATTAGACGTATCGCATTCTGTATGTTTTATTCATAATGAAAATACGTTTCGCGTAAATAGATTTTTTTTCAAGTGAAATATATATTAACGACGTTGATTTTATTGTTAATTGCTAGAATAAATTTTACGTTATACTGAAAATTAAAAAAATCGTGAGATTATTTAAAATACTGACGTCAAGCTGCTGTACTCGTATGTTATTTAATCAATGAATCAGAAACGCATTTAATGTACCTATTAAGAGGTTGATAAATGTTCCTAATGAAATTAACTTCTCACGAACAAAAGCATATATAATTTAAAATAATTTTTTTAAGAAGCATAAATATCTCTTATGTAATGTAGGAGGCCTTATGTTACTTAACTAACAATTCATGTCCAAAATTAAATGTATGCCTAATTTCCAGAAAAATTCACTTATTCAGAAGATATAAACTTTGTAACAGTACCTACACTTTCAAAGATAACTTGTACCTTTATTTTTTTCTAAATTAAGAGGTCAAAGACACATATAAACATGTAATAACTAAAAAAAAACAACTAGATCGTTGAATTTTTGGAAGCGCAAATAATGAAATACTTTACTGGACAATAACAAGTCCAAAAGTCACTTATAAATTATTGCTTGGCATAAAAAAATGCTTTGCTACCATCAAAACAGCATCATTATCTTATGAAAATATGTTAAAGTGATACGCATGAAAAATATCACGTATACCACAACTAAGATGTTGCCAAATGAATGCGTTAGGTTTTTGTTAGTAGACAACAAATACTACCTAGTAAGATTCACTGAATTACAATATTTCTTTTATTTTGCACGATTCGGGGAAGTAAATATTTTGACCACTATCTGGTACCACGTAGTTTCTTTGTGGCCATCGTGTAACAATAAAAATAGTTTAATAAATGAGTAACATAATTCCTCGGATTTTAATAATTTCTCAATCATGTTATAATAGTTTTAATAAAAGGATAGTGATTCTAATTTACCCTCAAAGGAACACATTTATTTTTATTACAAGTTAAAAGGGTTTGTGTGAATTAATAATAGAGTACACCGCATGCGAGAAATGTAATTCAATAATCGTCGCGGAATGTAGCAAGGAAAGTAGTATTTTTTTCGTTGAAGATCCGTCTATAATTTAGTTTAAATAATACTTATTTAAGCATGTTGAAGTGGGATTCACCTATAGACATAAATAAATAATTTTGATGTTAAATATACGTTTTTTGTTCGATCTTATTCAAGATAAAAAACGATTGGAATATTTACAAGGGGTATTAAAACGAATACTTAGCAACATCCCTAAAAAAAGCAGAAACCAGTGGACTAAGCATTAACCAAGACGATATATAGAGAACGGGACAGAAATAGAAATGGAAGAAGTATAGAGATAAATAAGAGAATTAAATCAGGTAATACTGGATGTATCAATCATTATTATAACTCCGTTTTTAAAAGGCATGGAGTAATAAATAACTCATTTTGGCCGGAACCATAGGCGTACCACATTTAGTCATTTAAAAAAAGTTAAGGCTTCTAAAATTATCTCATTTCCGAAAATAACCGTTTTGTAATATTATTTAAAATGAAATTACAAATTATCAATAATATAATAAACTGTGGATTATATCACTGACATCAATTTTCCAGAAAATTTATTATGTATAAAAGGGCGTAGACGAGTCCCTTCACTAAGCTCCAGGTAGTTATGATCCTACATACAATAAATAATAAAATAAATGTTAATAACAATTTTATACAAATACATATATATATCCAAACCAACCCCATTTGCCGATTATTTCACCCAATTAGCAGGTAATTGAAGAAACTTGACAAACGGGTAGCTCAAAAATGGTTTTATTATTGTGAAATATAGTCTTTTCAGTTCTAAGAAAATGCCCCCATAATACAATGTACTTACTAGAACTTTTCAACTATAAAAGTAGCGGAAAGGTTGAATATTTTCAATTTACAGTTCATCTGTTCTGGAGAAACTGCTGTGTTGATTGATTTCCCCATTATTACTGTTATTTGTTATTATTTTTTACCGTTATTGTTAACTGGTGTTTATTTTTATTCATCTATACAAGTTCTCTTCTCATCACACGAGACAAACACCTAACTACACCTTCCAACTATATAGTGTTCCAACCAAATTCGACCAGATATGGAGGATTTATCACCATCTAAGCGACCTAAAGTTGGCCCATTGTCGCTGAACGAAAAAAATCTGATATTAAATTGCTATTCTTCGTTGAAGAACGTAGAAATTAGAAGAAAAATCATGAATTTGACAGGAAGTGTTGATGAAACTGTGGAGATTACTGCAACAATGATGGGTGTTTCAAAAACAACAATTTATAATTTAATGAAGGAGAAAAAAAATGGAAACATCACAGCCCCAGCAAAGTCCCCAGGCCGACCCAAACTTGAAATGGATGACGACTTGAAGAATGGACTAAGGCGTAAGGTGCATGTTTTTTTCTTTAGAAAAGAGATCCCAACTCTCTCCAAAATTATGGCTCCGGTTCAAGAAGATTCAGATTTTCCGAAAATGTCTCGAAGTACATTATGGAAAATTTTGAAGGAACTTGGATTTGAATATAAAAAAAATTATCGGAGCGCAATGTTGATTGATAGAGACGACATTGTCATTTGGAGGAGGAGTTATTTGCGCAATATTCGGAAAGCAAGACTAGATCAAAAACGAATTTATTATTTGGATGAGACTTGGTTAAATGAAGGTCATACTGCTTCAATGTTTTGGCAAGACACGAATGTCAAAAGTCGGAGGCAGGCAGCTCTTGAAGGGTGGTCAACAGGCCTCAATCCACCAGCAGGAAAAGGACGTCGACTCATCATTACTCATATCGGAAGTGCCGAAGGTTTTGTTAAAGGTGGATTGTTATGCTTTGAGTCGAAGCAAACCGGAGATTATCATGAAGATATGAATATTTCTCACATATGTTAGATCTAATTACAACGGGCTCAGTCATTGTTATGGATAACGCAAGTTATCACTCCAGGTTAGTGGACTGCATGGCGTAAACAAGATATCCACGATTGGCTAACCTCGTAAAATATTGAATGCCCAGATAACCCGCTGAAAAATGAGCTCTTGCAACTGGCCAATTCACATAAACACAAATATAGTAGATACGTTGTAGATCAAATGGCATCAGCGCGTGGTATAACGGTGCTGATGCTTCCTCCTTATCACTGTCAACTCAATCTCATAGAATTAATATGGGCCCAAGTGAAAGGGGAAGTTTCAAGAAAGAATACGACATTCAAAATGAGTGACGTAAAAGTTTTATTCGAAGACGCGTTAGGTAACGTAACCAAAGAAAACTGGAAGAAATGTGTTGAACATGTGATACAAGAAGAACTAAATATGTGGGAAATGAATCATATAAGTGAACACATGATTGAACCATTTATAATCAATGTTAATAATGGAAGCTCAACAGAATCGTCTGATTCTGATATATAGACTAGTTTTTGTGTTAGTTATTACCATTATTTGTTAGACTTTTTTTTTATAAATATTACATTAATTCGTACTTTATTCCTGCATTTTTCTTTTTTCCTCTCCTATTATAAACGGTATATTAGTAGTAAAGTTGATACCTACTGCAAAAAAATTTGCTATTTTTTATATAATATTTTATGTTTATTGTTTATTCATAGGAACACAAAAAAATGTGTTTTTATTGAATCGATATTGTGAACTCTTTTGAATAGTTTTCGTAATTATAATTTCATATTGCCTTCATATTCATATACCAAGTTTGTTTTGTCCTGATTGCACGCCTCTGAGGATTAAATTGTTTATTTGTTCATTCAAATACAATAGAGCGACCCTTTCAATACAATAAGCGACCCAACCGAATACAGAGTTACGGGGTATCTACCTGAAATTCGTAACAAATGAGAAATTTTAGTACAAAATTAGATAAACTTCGGAGATATTTTATTATATACCCTGTATCGGTTTTGCATACCTTTATTACTCCATGCCTTTTAAAAACGGACTATAATTTAGTTTAAATAATATGTATTTAAGCATGTTGAAGTGGGATTCACCTATAGACATAATAAATAATTTTGCTGTTAAATATACGTTTTTTTGTTCGATCTTATTCAAGATTAAAAACGATTGCAATATTTACAAGGGGTATTAAAACGAATACTTAGCAACATCCCTAAAAAAAGCAGAAACCAGAGGACTAAGCATTAACCAAGATAAAACAAAACATACGGTCAATTCAAGACGATATATAGAGAACGGGACAGAAATAGAAATGGAAGAAGTATAGAGATAAATGAGAGAATTAAATCAGGTCATACTGGATGTATCAATCATTATTAAAATCTAGAAAACTTAGCAAACATACCAAAATAAAAATTAACAAAACAATGAAAAGACCAGTAATTGCTTAAGCAGGTGAAAGAAGAAATAACAAAGAAAATATTAAAATGGAAAGTATCATCCATGACTCAAATGTGACTGACAGTAATTTTTCTGAATAAAACTCACAGCATTTTTAATAGTTGACAAGCTGCACTGTTGTCAACTATTAAAAATGCTGTGACATTGACTTTGAGTTTTATTCAGAAAAAAAGGGAAATCCTAACACCAAAAAAACTATAAGAAAACGAATACCGAGCACTCTAAATACGGATCCATACACATAATAAAATACATAAGCACAGAGACTAAGATGGTACAGACATATAGGTATAAAGAAAAAAAAAACCTGTGAAGCAGAGAACCATGTACTTCTCCAGATCAACACCAGGGTAGTGGTAACTGTCAGAGCCACATAGGCCACATGTACATTTTTCACACTACTCTTGTAAATTAATATGTTATAAATAATTGTAAATAAAGACATTTTTAATCGTAATCGTTAATGCTTGTTAAAAGTCGTGAAGTGGGAACAAGCAGAAAGTATACTGAGAGGAAGACCGAAAACCAGGTGGAAAAACCAAGAAAATGATGACCTAAAAATACTGGGAGTAACGAACTGGGAGAAAAAAGTGAGAGGCAGAAAATAATGGAGAAAGATGGTAAAAAACACACCACTCTATAAAAGAGGTAACAGGAAAGAAGAAGGAAGAAAATGCGGAAACAAAATGAATATTTTTGTCAAATTGTGCGTTGAAGTAATCAATTACCTCTAACAAACTGATTAATCTATGAATAATAGTGACAAGAATGACAATTGTTAGGTTAATACAGAAGAGTTCGAAATTTAAAAAATTTGCAATTACAAAACTTTGAAGTCAATTATAAAAATAAAATTTAGAATTAAATTATAAATATAATATCAATTATGTAAATAAAATGGCTATTTTTTAAATTACAAAATATGAAAGATGGCTGTGAATATATTATAGAATCTGGTTTAACATACTTTTTCCTTCGAAACAAGTTCCTGTGGATAGTTTGTTGAAACCAATTGATGGAGAGTATCTACAGATAGATAACTACAGCGGAAATATGTTAAAAATTAGTCAAAGTTGTTAAATTGAACAATGGAAAAGTAAATATTATATAGCACTGCTAGAGAAATACTGACACAACTCAAAATATCATATTTTTCAGGAAAGACAAAATAAAGAAATTAATCTTAATTTTATTACAATTTTAGGGCAACTATATTTAATAAAATTGGTTTGTTGCGGAAATATTATTTTGTACGGACTACAAAAAAACAACAATTTAATCTCATGTATACTTAATAAAAAATAAAATAATGTGACAGGTTTGTGACCAATAAATAATTTCCATTTTGTAAGCAGATAGAGAAAACAAAACGGATTTAAGTAAATATAAAATAAATAATTATTGTTGACAAAAAGGGAGAGAAAAATTATCTTAGTGGATGTACCAACTTTGTTTGATGTTTATTATATCCAAAAATATACCAATCGGGATATCAATGTTTATGAAAGATCGAAAGATCAAAAGGCAATGCCGACAGATTTAGATTACAACTGACATGTGCACAATAGCATGTTAAATAATTGTAGCATGTTTATATTTCATTCCAAATGATTTATTGTTGTTCTTATAGATAATATTGAATGTTGAGCATTGTTTACTGTCTACGAGACTAACAGGATATGTTGATAAAAAGCCAAAACCAACAATTCGGCATAAGAAACGGTAAATCCGTATAAAATTGGACCAATAAAAAAATTCCTTTGGAGTAACGAATCAAAGCTTAAAACATCCGTGCTTTTTAGATCTAATGGACGTGTGTAATGTGTATGTATGTAAGCTGTAAGCCGTCGAAAGAGGTCGTCAGAAGCTTGTACAGGGTTGGTAATGTCATGATTTTGACACATTGATATCTTTAATCTTGTGAGGATAACCAGAAAATGAACAAGAATTATATTACTATTGTTGTACTTAATCATTTATATTGTATATAATAAATTTTATAAAATATATCTCCTTGTAAACGATTTTCTAAATGACGTAATTTTTACTCAATCTGAAGAAGATACTGATAAAACGTTCCGAAACGGTGATTGAAATGTGATCAACTCAAAAATGTATAGTACCTTCAGTTGCAATTTAAACATGATAAAAAATATATATATATATATAAAAGCAAATGATGTAATTATCAGATGATTTACGACAAACGAAAGATAACCTGATCTAGATGTTTTTATTAAATATCACCGTAAATGACTCAATTTATTTACACGCGTGATATTTGACAAATTCGCGGAAATTCGGTATACCGGGTAAACTAAAAATGTATCAAGTCTGGTTCATCTTGATTACCCTTCTAGTTACAAACAGTTTAATCTTTTTTCATTGCTAAAAAAATCATAAAAATTAAATTAAATCATGACAAAAATCTCACGTACCATGTCGGCAATTACAATTCCCTGTCTCCAAATAACGATTCCAAGCATTCTGTAATTCGGGGTATTCCTAAGACACGAGACACATATTGTTGACTTCGACCTTCTTCAATAAAAACTACAATTTTGCATGCATTCTCAGTACTTAAATCCATTTTGACACATTGAATATTATTCTCGAATTTGTATTTACGATAGTTTGACATACCTAATTATTCTGATAGAAGCCACCTTCGTTTTTGTTCCTTAATCAAGCTTGGCGTGTTTATAAAATTCCAGGTTTTTATTTGAATACGCGTATCTTCAAAAGAAATCAAGATATCAAGGTGAAATAAAAACTGAAACTGTGCGTAAACTCTACAAATTTCCCGAACTGATCCACAGGGTGTTAAGAAATTGGACTACAAATACATGTTTTTTTTTTCACCATGTATAAATAAACTATCAACATTTTTGGAAAACTTTTCTGGAGTTTGTTTTAATACCAAAGATTTTATCTACAATTTGGCGTAGAAACAATTGAAATCGACAACGAACTTCAGCAAAATTGGTGGCCAAGTTTTTTTGCCGGTGTGTGTATATATAAAATATATTTTTAAATTTCTATTTTATTTCTTTCATATTCTACCCATATTTCACTTCCTTATGTTATTGTTGGTTGGATATTTCTTCTGAATACTGCAATTTTAGCTGCATGAGCCAGATTTTTTTAATTTAGTACCTCTGCCATCTGTTTTGAACATTACACCAACTACATTCTTTATTTTCTTTTGGTTCATTCTTTTGTTAATATACAGTGGTAAAACGCGACCGAGTTGCTGTCCGAAGACATTCGTTTTTAACAGAAAATGTCTCTGGTTCATGCTGTCAGCCGCTGTTTTTAATTTTAACCTAACTTTTTGCATTGGATATTTGAGTTGGTTGCAACTTAGCCGCAACTTTTTGGTACTCTTGTGAAATACTTTCTTAAATTCGTTTATTTAATATTGTTCAGCAGCAATTATTATTGGTAATTAAATTTACCTTATACTCGTAGTTAACCTTAAAAATTGGTATTCGAGAAATTATTGTAGTATGGACAAAGACTGGTATGCAATAGAAAAACTTTTAGTTACAGTGAAAGTGGATAACTTTTTAGGATTATTTGTCACTATTATTATTAATCCTTTTAGAGAGAACGAACTGACTTGTTCCGTAGGTAAATGTCAGGTGAAATATGCCTCGACAGAGGTGAAGATTTGGCATATCAAAAAACAAACATATCCTTTGCCCAAAATATGCACATGTACAACAAAAGAGTCATTTAATCCATTCAATCGATTAAACATTTTAATGATAGTCACAATATTACTGTCAAAGAATCTGTTTAGAAACTTTGAGGAATTTCAATTGTTGTAATCACAGGAGAGGAGGGAAGTGAACTATATATTTGTTCTTCAATCCATATCATGTGATTTTAAATGGTAGCTAACTGTGGTGGTATTACATTTGTTGTAATGTAGTTTTAATAGTAGGAGGCTGTGGTAAATTGGACTTTTAATTATGGTTTAATTTATTAGTACTGTGTACATTGCTTTTTGGGGTGTAATGTGTAGATTAGTGGCAAAGGAATAACTTTGATCAATTTTAGTGGAAAGTTACCCAGGTTTAGAGGTTGAGGATTTTGCACTAGGGCTCATGAATGGTATTATGGAAAAGAAACTTAGATATTTAAATCACACAATTTGCATAGAAGGAAGTTTTGATTAAAGATAAATTCAATATGGGTTTTCCAGTGGCATTTTTAGTTACTAATAGGTTAGATAAAAAAGTACAGGATTTTTTTATTAGAAATAGGTTAGGCGAATCAATTGAAGCCAAATTCATAATGAGCGATGACTACCTAAAATATAACAATGGTGGACCAAATGTATAACTGGTGGAACACCGGACCCCCCCCCCCACACCAAGAAGATTTCTCTGTACATGTAATATTATTAAAATTGGAATATTCAAGGAAAATCAAAGATAAAGAACCTGGAAGTTAAGAAGAAGATGAGAGCAGAAATGAGAAGTATATTAAAAAAATTGATGTTAAAACATTTGAAGAAAAGAGTGAAAAGTATTTTAAATATTTAGAAATATATTTTTTTTAATTATAATTAAGTGTTGTAATTTTTTTTTAATTATTTCCATTGAATAGAGTATTCCCTATTTTTGTGTCGTATTTTTATTCCTTACAATCCTTGTTAAACAATTATCCGAGACATATTGAAATTGCCATTAAGTTTTTTTCATAGAATAAATAGTTTAATAAAAAAACAACATCTTGTTGTTTTTTAGGTTATTGTTTTACTGTTGAGTTATATTTGTTTAAAATTAGTAAAAATTTTAAATTCGTCGTTAAGGTAGGTACATTCCAACTTACATTAAAATAGAATTACTTCTTGCAGTTTAGTAATATCTAAATTGTTGTAAGCTGGATATTATCATGTGCTAAATACACAAAATAAAATAAATTACAGTTTAATAATATCCAAAAAGTTGTAAGTTAGACATTATTATGTGCTAAATACACAAACTACTTTCAGTTTAATAATATTCAAAAAACATTATCATGTGCTAAATACACATAAGAGAATTACTTCTTGCAGTTTAACAATATCCAAAATTTTGTAAGTGTGCTAAATACACAAACTCGATTTAAATTTGGTGCCTAACAATTTAAACTAGGCGCCAAATAAGCCCCGCCTAACACGCTTTGATTGATTGTGCATTCGTTACTTTTAATGTATCCTGTCCATATCATGTAGCTCTCTACCAAGCTTTACATGAGACAGATTTTGATGCAAGGTTGGATTACTGCAATTGGATGTTAGGTCTGTTAGAAGAACAACCGCATATAAATCAAAGATTTTGTAGCCAGTCGAGGCTACGTTTAATAGTGCGGGTGGTGTTAATCTGCATAATATGCATTATTGGGCTGAAGAAAATCCGCACTGGATAGAGAAAGTGCAGCTTCAAGGTAGATGGAGTCTTAATGTTTGGTATAGTAGGTCCATATTTCTTTGATGGAACTTTAAATGGCGATACATATTTGGATTTTCTGGAAAATCAATTGCCTGTTTTATTGGTAGATATTTCCTTACAAACAAGAAGAGATATGATATTACAACATGACGGGTGTCCTACGCACTTTTCCAGACGAGTTAGAGATTATTTGAATATAAGTTATCCAAATAAATGGATTGGAAGGGGAAGTATATTTCCATTGCCAGTTAGATCTCCAGGCTTAAGATGCCTGGACTTTCATCTGTGGGGAAGATTGAAGGATTTAGTTTACCAAGTTCGACCAACCACGCGAGACGACATGAAACAGCGCATTAGAACGCAATAAATAGTATATCAACAGCTAAGATTTAAGCAACTGTTTTGTCTAAGCGCAATAGATTGCATCTTTGTGTTCGAGATATTTGTATGATATTTCTTTCACATATTTAATTTTAAGTTATAATACAGGGTGAGTCAATACTATACTTACTTATATATTTATATCTCGATTTCGACAAAAGCTATCAACACGCGGTTTGTGTCATTTTGTTACGAATTAAATCCAGTTTCATTATAATTTACAATAATTAAATTTAAAATAAAAAACAAATTTTGATTTTTGCATTCGAAAGTACCCTCTACCTATAGCAATTTAAAATAAATGTAATTGTTTTATAGTAGATGTAATTTATTCATCTACATTCTTTGTAATGACACTAATTTCGTTAAAATTGGTTGATCCAAACCAAAGTTATAGTTATTTATCCACAAACACTTCCCCACTCTCCCCCACCCTTTATTTGAAGTAATAAAAAAAAGTACTTAAACAAATTTGTGCGGACTTTAGGCCTCTTTCTAGTTTACTTATATACCATTTGGTATAATTGGGCATATTTCACAAAAAACTGATTTATAAATTTTTCTTCACAGGTTACGCCCTCTAGCGATTAATCTAGAAACTTGAAAGTTATTTCCAGCAATTTCTCTTGGCCACTTTTAGTAGGGAATTTTTTCTCTTAAAGTTATTACATGAATAGTTTCTGATATATAGCCGCTTATTGGACAACCCGGTATACTTACAAACATAAAAACACTCATCAAATTTCGTATAGGTACTTCTTCGGTAGATTCAATAGACTGACGTGAATATTATAGGTATAATTCCATCATTATCATATATTTTATGTACTTATATAGGTACTCAACATTCCCCAATATAACAAGCTCATAACTTACATGATGTAAGTGTGTGTAAAGGGTGGCGGAAATTATCTTTGCCGCAGCGGCTAAATAGCTAGATCAGGCCCTGATCTTACACATGGTATACAATAAATTTAGATGATTGGATGCATATTTTGTGTAATATAACTGGGTTTATTTACCTGTTTCATTATTAGCTCTATCAACAGTTAGTCGCTGCCAATCAATCGGGTTACAAAAAAAGTAATAGAAGCTATAAATTCAAATAAAAAACGAAGAGGGAAATAAATAGACTAAATTAGAGAAATAGGTAAAAAAGACGGAAAGACATGTACCGGTATCTCAATCCGATGCCTAAAAAAGCAAAAAGAGGATGAGAAGAAGAAAAAATTCAATTTCAAATGTGTATTAATAAGAGTAAATATATTTTGCAATGAAAGCTTTATTAAATGTTAATCAACTAATTTATGTGTCATGGACAATTTCAAGGATACAAAATCCACAAAAAAATTTTCTATTTAGAATCGCCGGATCTAGGGTAACATAAAATGAAATTAAGAAAACGAAATTTATTAAATATAAATTAAAAAAATTACCTTGTATTCCGCTATGGCGGACTTAACAGCTAAATCAGTCATGATTTTCATCCAAGGTGCATTATTAAGTAAGTCTTCCGAATTCGGAGGAATCCTATCGACCCTATCGTCACAGGACACGGCTCGCTTTAAAAATTGTCTTTTGGTCGAGCTCCAAAGTTCATTAGAGACCAACATTTTTTTTTAATAAATACTTCTCAAATATAAACACTGTTTATAATATAGTCACAAAAATAACTCCACTAATATTATTGACACATAATTTCTGTTCAGATGATTGTGTCTAACTGACGCTCGGTCGGCGAGTGTCTCGATTAAATACGGAGCGGCGAGTTTTTCCGCGTAATATATTTTTTGATTACCCAGAATTAGAGATGTGTACAGCGCAACGTACAAAATTTTAAGCTTCTGTTGTATGTGTACACTAAAGACAAAGCTTTCATTGTGATAATAATACTTTATTATAACGGACACGGTAGTCGTGGGAAAAATAGGAGCGCAATCAGGAAAAGTCGCGAATTTAATAATTTTGTGGAAAATAACAGAATAAAGTATATAAAAAATGATAATTAAGGATGTTATAGATATGAAGTTTCGGATCTAGTTAAGGATACAGATATAGGAATGATATTACACGGTTTCGGATATGAACGTTTTTCGGGTTACCTATGCTTTAATTTCGGCCAAGGATATTAAATTTATTGTTAAAGTATAGGTAATGACTTAGGTTTATTCCTAGGTTATCATTTGGCACTACATAGTGGATGAGCGTTACGCTTAGAGCTGTGAGATAATATTCTCCAGAGAAGTTTTTTTACACAATTTACACTGAAAAATTTTGCAATGATTTTAAAATTTTGAGTTTCTCTACCCTTTTCTATAACTCTGGCAACAGTGTTTTACGTCTGCCTGGGAACAGTGATTCAGAGAAATCCCTTAGAAGCGCGAAAGGTATACCAGCTGTGTGAATTGTAAATGATGTAGTGAGACTAGTTTTATTTTGGCTCAGTTTAGAGTAGACCGTCTATAAGTATAAAAACATGGAGCAAAATAAATTGAAGGGTACCACAAGACCGAAAAGTAACGTTTGGAAATATTTTAATACAAAAAATGTCCATGAGTCCACAGTATATAATTGCAAATTCTCCAACTTAAGAATATTCTTGAGAATATTCTCGAGAATATTCTCCAAATGATTATTATCGATAATTTTACATCTCCAGGCGTACGCTTTTATCACGGACTCAGTCGAAACTACTCCGATTAGTAAAGGAGCAACACCGGTTCTAGACCATTCCTTATGTAAATTAACATGGGAAATCGCCAAGGTCCATCGTGGTAATTTTTGACGCAATTTCGATCTGCGCATGCGTCAAGGCGGCCGTTAGCAATCTTGTTCCGCGCATCCACCTTGTGCTGACGTTACATAATTATACAGGATGTACAAAGATGCCATACGGGCCGGGCCCTAGCATCTCTCGTCAGATTGAAGTGTAATAAACGACATTATGAAGAAGAGAGGAGAAGAGGTAAACATGTAAAGCCATAAGGGCACTAGCATCTCTGGTCGGATTGAAGTCGAACAAACGCCATTGTGATAGGTAGAGCATTTTTACAGAATGTACAAAGATGCCATAAGGGCACTAACACATATCTCTGTTATTATTGGTGGGATTGAAGTGGAATAAACGACATTATGAAGAAGAGATGACAAAAGGTAAACATGTAAAGCCATAAGGGCACAAGTGTACCATGCTGATAACGTCACCCATGCTCAGTCAGTCGATAATGGGGTATCAAAATAAAGAACAATTGAATAAACATTTTATTGTACAATATAAAATTGTAAAATATAACAAATGAAAATAACAATACTTTTTATATAAATTTTTAAGGAATAATGGCATCGACATCCATATATGCATCAATGGAATAGTGGCCCCAGGGTAAGGTTTCATCGAAACCATGAACAATATAGCGTTTGTTATCCTCCGGACTGAGTGCTACTTTATTTTGGATAATTGAATGGACCAGATGTTTCTCGGCACGAATTAGATTTTGGAAAACTGTTTTCTGTGTGAAGGTATCAAGGCATTCTTCATAATCTTCAAATGTGATTACGGTCTTCACAACTGACGACTTTGCCCCTTTAGCTTTTTTAGTTACTCAAACATTTCGAATAAGACAGTCTATTTCTTCTTTGTCATAGCCATCATACGCAAGACGTTTTCGTTTTTCCGCTAGACCATCTTCAGAGGTTAGTAACCGCGTTGCATACAATTTAGACCGTAACCCAATATAATCGGTCATTATGATACCATTGTTCTCATCCTTCATCATCCCAAGAACCTTCTTATTAACTTGAGGAATTTCGTAAACGTTATCAAGAGGATAGTCTGAGGTGTCGAAATATTTATAACAATCAATCTTCATATAAGTAAGAAAACCACATTACTTTACTTTCGGCGAAGCAGTTTCGGTGACCCCCACCCCTTCTCGCACGCGTTTCTGCGATATCATAACTACGGGAAGTAACATTTTTTAACGCTCAGTATTCGATTTTCGCTGAAACTGTTAACATGGCAAGCTCCAAAATGTTTAGTGTTTCCCAACTTTATGGTAGGAAGGTCAAACCGACCGATGAGAGATTTGGATTATGGCTCTTGTTGGAAAATTTGGAAGGTAGCAATCTGATTACAGTTATTGGAAATATTAAATACACGGAAGGCGAACAGCCGCTGGAAGATGGACTTATACCAATTTTGTGACAACATAATGCTTGTAAAGGTATGCGGCTTAGAGGACTGCAATGTAAATTCTAAACTTGTCAAAAAAGAAATATGTGGTTCTTTTAATAGTTATATACGTGAAAAATTTGGCGAATTGGTTTCTGCAAAACATGGTGTTAAAGCTAAGCTGCCTTTCCTCCTATTAAGTAACAACCCACTTGCCATTGGAACAAGAGGAGTAATTGGAGAAGATTTGGAAATTATTAAAAGGGAACATAAAGAACCTGTGTGCATTCCATAGAAAGTAGAATTGGCGGCGTTAAACTCGACAGGTTACTTGAAGAAATACCGGATTTATTGGAGCAACTCCGAAAGGAAGATTACTACCTAATGGACTTGGACATAACGCAGGATTTTGCAGGAGTTTTTAACAAAGAAGAAATGATTAGTTATTTAACAAACAACTTCAACTTTTGCATCCAAGGAGAGTACAAGGAAAGGTGCAACGTTATTGTAAACAATGATAAAACAGTTGGCATAGATTGCCTTACGTGGCTCACATCTAATGCAAGGGTTGAAATATACAACAAATTTACTTGTCAAATAACCAGTCCTGGAGTTAACAAGAGCATTGGAAACCATATTATAGATTTCGTCAACTGCCCAGACGCAAGATTGAAGGAAACTTTCTCTTCTGCATTGGCCAAGAAACATGGTATTACCAGATTAGAAGCTACGATATATAACTACCCAATTGAAAATTTCCATGGAAAAGGTTACAGTCCTTTAGAAGATTGCATAACTCTGCTACAAGATAGTAAGTTGTACTTCCAAAATTCTCCGTTATACTCTGTTTCGATTGCAAAAATGTGGACAAAGTTGACCGAGAGTCTACAGAACAGCTGTTGTCTTGTGTTTAACAATATGCTGCAATATGTTTATTGGGGTAACAGTTGACGGGATTACAAATAAATTTACCAAAAGAATCCGACGCAAGGAAGAAGGTTATAAATTACATTCTCTCTGCATGCAGCTTTAATTGCCTCCCTATTAACCATATAGAAGTTGTAGAAGAAAAGGAGAACAGAGACAATGTCCGAATTATACAAAAATGTTACATTAAAGCTGGACCTACATCGACAAGGAAACGAAAACAGGAAATGGATGAGCTAGATACCAAGAGGCGGAAGCTGGATTTTCTCGAAAAGACAACAGCAATTAAGGAAGAATATAGAAGTCTACTGGAGAAAGAAGAGAAAATAACACAATTGAGGGAGAGATTAGGAAACTATTTTTATAGCCATTGGGCAAACCTTGACCCAGCAGGTGTGTATAAAGTGTCGGCGTTTACCATAAACAATAAAAACAAATATACTTATGTTGGTGTGTTAGCGGAAAAGGATGGCATAAAAAATGTCTACTTCTTAAAGGGTTACTACAAAAATATATTTCTGAATGTTTACAACAATAGAGCAGCTCTTATTGCAGATGGTTATATTACAATACTTTATAATAATGGTATGGAGATAATATGTTTGCCTACAGAAGAAACGTTTGTAACATTTACCACCAATGGTATTACGTCTTACCAAGGCAACACATTCGCCAAGATAGAAAATTTAAAGTTCTACACGGAGGTATGGAAGAATATCCCTTTTACCCAAGAAGATATGACTCAAATTAAAAATATTACCATACAGAAGATAAAATAGATATTAAATGTAGACATTGCCAATGCTTAGAACAAGTTGTCGAATGAACAGAAATGGTAATTGCGGCCATAAAATAAGTTAAAAGCACAGAGAGAGACTTCGTTACATATTACAGGTTGAAAATTCGGAAATTTTCTATTGCTCGAACTATTGGTTGAAAAAAGAATTTGCAGAAATGGACCTAAGTTATAAAATTAAGATAAAAATAGATAAAATTAAACATACGCCTAATAGAAAAAAGGAAAGAGTTGTATTTTGTGTGTAATAATTGTTTGTATTATTGTAAATAAAAACGATTAAAAAAATAGTGTTTTGTTACTGTTTTGTTTATCCCAACCAGTGTTGTTCAGGTTCAGCGAAAATCGAATACTGAGCGTTAAAAAATTGTCCTTCCCGTAGTTATGCTATCGCAGAAACGCGTGCGAGAAGGGGTGGGGGTCGCCAAAACTGCTTCGCCGAAGCTGCTTCGCCGAAAGTAAAGTAATGTGGTTTTCTTACCTATATGAAGATGGTCTAGCGGAAAAACGAAAACGTCTTGCGGATGATGGTTATGACAAAGAAGAAATACACTGTCTTATTCGAAATGTTGGAGCAACTAAAAAAGCTGAAGGGGTAAAGTCGTCAGTTGTGAAGACCGTAATCACATTTGAAGATTATGAAGAATGCCTTTATACCTTCACACAGAAAACAGTTTCCCAAAATCTAATTCGTGCCGAGAAACATCTGGTCCATTCAATTATCCAAAATAAAGTAGCACTCAGTCCGGAGGATAACAAACGCTATATTGTTCATGGTTTCGATGAAACCTTACCCTGGGGCCACTATTCCATTGATGCATATATGGATGTCGATGCCACTATTCCTTAAAAATTTATATAAAAAGTATTGTTATTTTCATTTGTTATATTTTACAATTTTATATTGTACAATAAAATGTTTATTCAATTGTTCTTTATTTTGATAACCCATTATCGACTGACTGAGCATGGGTGACGTCATCAGCATGGTACAGTTGTGCCCTTATGGCTTTACATGTTTACCTCTTGTCCTCTCTTCTTCATAATGTCGTTTATTCCACTTCAATCCCACCAGTAATAACAGAGATATGTGTTAGTGCCCTTATGGCATCTTTGTACATTCTGTAAAAATGCTTTACCTATCACAATGGCGTTTGTTCGACTTCAATCCGACCAGAGATGCTAGTGCCCTTATGGCTTTACATGTTTACCTCTTGTCCTATCTTCTTCATAATGTCGTTTATTACACTTCAATCCGACCAGAGATGCTAGGGCCCTTATGGCATCTTTGTACATCCTGTATAATTATCTAACGTCAGCACAAGGTGGATGCGCGTAACAAGATTGCTAACGGCCGCCTTGACGCATGCGCAGTTCGAAATTGCGTCAAAAATTACCACCATGAACCTTGGCGATTTCCCATTTTAATTTACATAAGGAATGGGCTAGAACCGGTGTTGCTCCTTTACTCCGATTTTTTTTAAATATCGGAAAATTAAAGTATTGCAATCTTTACAGATCAAACATTGACGCTCTTATCCTGGGGATGAAATCTCCACCCCCTTCTGGGGATTTAAATATACAATATTAAAAATAACTTTAGAAATCGATAGAAGGAGAAATTCTAAGCAAAAAGATGCTTATGAACATTTTTCAATTAGTCAATATTTTCTTGAAATTTGAGATTTACTGTTTCGACCCTCACTCTATGGAATCTACTCCTGCCCTGCCGTATTGAACAGTCAAAGCTTAAACGTCAAAGAAAAAATGACATTTCAGCTTTAAATTCAATTAAAAAGGAAGTGGATACTAATAACCTTACAATAACAAAATCTGACAAAGGTAACGATAACAATAGTATTACCGCATTCTTATATAACTTGATGCTATATAAATTCGAGTTGACAACAACATTTCAGCATCAACAAAATAGGCACAAATAATACAGCCTCGATAAGATCTGTAATGGGCACATTAATGCTTATATAGTAATATAACAACCTCTCCGCTGTATTTTATCAGTTCTTATAAACCATGTTATGAAGCTTCTGAGGAGCTACCGTATACCGTCTGTTAATTAGCTTGTATAAACTCGATTTGCTTTGTATAAGGGTTAGGAGTTGTAATTATGAAGCAACCGTATTGAAGTGTTCGCAACTGATTCAAAGTAGTTATGTTTTAGTTGTTTCAAAACAGAGCTATATATGAGTTTAAAAGCTATATTAGAAATTAAAAAGCAAGGCAATTTTGTGACATATGAAAATTACTGGGAAATAGTTTCTAAATATTATATCTGTAAATCATTTTTACACTATTATGGTTTTGTTAAATATATTTTGGGAAGAGCTTGAATTATCAAAACATCCAAAATTATATTGTAATGGCGTACATATAAAACCAACTGAAAGTTTTTTATTAACTTACATATAAGTACCTACTTGCTGTCGTCAATGGAAAACCAAATTTAACATGCGAAAAAAATGTTTCTGTTGAAACATACCCTTCTACCTCGTTATAATTCAACGCACCTCCAAAATATCTACAAATTCTCATTTGAAAAATATTAATTTAAAAAAATATAAAAATATTTTTTTCATGAAACGGTCTTGAAATAATACATTCATGTTATTACAATGCCTCATGGGTGATATTTCACAGAAATATATCATTTTATATTTAAATTCACTTCAAATACTTGATCTGGTAACAATGGCCGCGCTGTCATACATCTTTTCATAGCTTCCAACATGGTTTCCTGAATAAATTCGAAGAAGGTGTCCATAAAAGTAGTGATAAAGCTTTCAAAAAGTATTTTGGCTATATGAAAGCGCTACCTACTTTTTAAAACATATTTCTCGAGCAAACTCGGTTATAAAGTATCAAGAGTGCTCTATCTTTGAAAGGTGTGAAATTACTGACGTCTAGCGAATCTTTTTAGTAACTCGAATTGAGTTCTACCACATTTTTACAGTTACTTGTAGTGCGTGCCTATTCTTATGGTAGATAGCTGTAGCCCATTGAATTGTCAGACTTGCTAATTTGCATATCCGCCGTCCGAGTCGCCATCCGATAAACGTTATTTCGACAAAAAGAACCTGTGCTCTTCTTTCGTTGCTGTGTAAGTGCTGAATAAGTAGGTGGCCAAGGTTGCTTTGAAATTACTTAGAACATAACCTATAAATATTGTACAAACCTGTATTTTTCACCCACAAAGTGCAGAGTACCTATTATTTTTTATTTTGTAAAGAATAAAATCCACCAAACAGGAGGGTACCTATAATATTTTTTAGAATGTTCAAAATAGTACAAACAATTGAAAGGGGAGAACCCCAACTGTGCGTGGTCCCTCACAAATGGGAAAAAAACAGAAAGTTATACTGGCCCAAAACGAAGGTAGATAAACTGATTTCAGAAGGAGACTCCGCTCCAGGAAAAAACTGGTTAGAAATGGAATGCACTTTAAAAAGACAGAATTTGTCACTACATGATGCAGAAAAAGAATTGGAAATAATGATGAGCTGTACAGATACTGATGAGGTGACAATGATTAATCCAGCAATTTCATCCCAGAAAAAAAACTCTGAGTGCTTCTTCCAAAAAGAACAAACAATTATACAACACAAGATTTCAATGAAATTGCTACTGCACTGGTGAGTTACATATTTAGCTATGAAAACATTTTTAGATCTAATCAATATACCTACCTATAGTCATTTGCACATTTATATACTGGGTGTAACAGGATATTGGTGCACCTTCTCTTTTTTGGAATAATTTTGATATTGTTCCCTCTCATAAACTGTATGTTTTTTGTCATTAATCAAAACTTAATGAAGAATAATAATATATTTTTTATTTTCAGGTTATGAATGAGTCCCCTCATTCCACAGGAGTGGGCTAACTGTGGACCAATATCCCCGTCATTGAGTACTTCCTGAAAATCCCCGTTCGAGACTGCTTCCTCAGATATCGCATCGGTTATTTTCACTGAAAATGCTCCCTTGGAATTGATGTTATCTTCAATTATTGATTTATTATTGTTTTGCGGGTTCGTTTCTTTTAGAATCTTTTGAAGTCTCAAATTAACTTTCCTTCTGAAATTCCCACTTCGCCTCACTTTTTTCCAATACGTATCCATATTTTAGAATAACATGACTTACATATACTAAATAATAATATGAACAGATATAAGACCGTTAATAGTACGATTTTAGAGGTTAGGAAACTGTGACGTTTCGTCGTTTAAAGAGTTCTATTGAGGCAGTAGGCTCCAGCTATATATATAGCTCCAAAACAGAATTTTTGTTATATGAATGCTTTATAAAACACGCCTGTTCTACAAGGATAGATCATTCATAAATATACTGTATAAAGTCTGGCATAGATGGCATTTGGCTTAAAGTTCTGAAAGGCTGTGAAATTAAGGTTAGAAATTATTTAAAACTCAATATTATATAGCCTCTATGCAGAATTAGCGAAGCTGTGAAACAGTTGCGAGATTGCTATATACAGGCTTAAACAACACTTATGAATGTGCATAATTTGCTTCTGTAAGAAAGATGTAGCCAAACCTTTTACAAAGTAATGAAACGATATATTAGATGCATCAATAAAGCAGACGCGTATTTAAGCGCTGAGAACATTTTATCAGCAATTTTATTCCACCAAATCTCCTTATAAGCAATTTAGTGCCGAAAAAAGCTTTAACGTAGCTTATTAGCTTTATTGGTTACCAGAATAAATTATTTATAAAGCTTTAAGCAGAATAAGAGGTCTTTGTGTGTTACTTAGGACTGTTATATTGAAAACTTAAGAATTTAAATCCAAAATAAATGACTATAGAATCAAGCGATGTACAAATTCTTATAGCAGACCCAACTAAAAAGTTTTCTAATAATGTAAAAGAGATTGTTAATAATTCAAATTATCTTTCAAGTGATTTTAAAAAGGGGTGCATCATGAATAAAAATCCTCATTCTCCTCAATTATGTGGGACCGTTAAATTACATAAAATATCGAAACCAATTAGACCTGTAGTTTTTTATGTCAAATATTCCTAGTAATAAATTAGCTAAAATATTCAACAACATTCTTAATAATTACGGATATATATCTAAATACTCAATTAAAAATTCAATGGAACTACTAAAAAAATTAAGAACATTCAATTTACAAGATAACTCTAAGCTCATTTCATTTGATGTTGACAATATGTTCATTAAAATTCCTCTTAATGAATGTCTAACACTTGTAAGAATATTACTAGAAGATAAAAATATTAATCCATGAATAATATCAACTATACTTAAGTTATTCGATGTATGTATTAATCAGAGTAAGAAGACGTGTTTTATTTTACACCTACAATTAAAAACTACAGAATACAGAAAGTGAATAAGTAGATATATTAAACCTTTGAAAAAAGTGATTAACAGAAAATTGCAGATATCAGGTGAATATTAACTTATATTGAACATAAATATACTGATTGATTGCTGAATATACAAAAGTAGTTACTGATAAGACCAAAAAAAGAAACGATCTGCGAACAAATAGTTAACACTGTTGCTAAACTGTAGAAAAATTCCAAGCATACTCAAAACATACGGCACAAAGAAAACTCGATCCTCCGAGGTGTAGAACCGGGTGACAACCTTTATCGCTGTGCAAGAGGGAAAAAATAGAAGGAATGTTTCACTGCATTGAGAATAAATTAAAATATTTGGATAAAAAATTGGAAAATATTTCTTTAGAAGCAAAATTAAGTAGAGAAGAGAATATACAATTGAAATAAAGAGTATAAAAACAAGAAAAGAGAATTGAATAATTGGAAAGAGAGATAAGGAAGAAAAAATTAATAATAAAAGACATAGGGAATTAAAAAAGTAATGCATAATAAAGTTTTCTACGATATTGAGAAAAATAGAAACAAATATTGACCTACAAAACGATGCCGAAGAGATAAGAAGAATTGGGTACAATAAAAGGAAACGGCCAAGACCAATACTTATAAAATTCCGGAACTTCACCAAAAAAATAGAAGTATCAAAGCAAACTAAAAACTTAAAACAATCAGATGTATGGATTGAGGAGGATTATACAAAGGAGATTCAAGAAGAAAGAAGGAATTTAATAACTTAAAGAAGCAAGTGTTAAAGGATATATTAAAATACAATAAATTAATAGTGAATGATGAAATATATGAAACGAAAAGTAATGAACAAATAATGCCACGAAAATGGAATCAAGAAAAAAAATTACATAAATAATACTGAGAAAGAAAAGAGTGAAAAGGAAATATGGAAACTTGCAACCTGGAATATACGAGGAATAGATGGAAAGGAAAACTAACTAATGTACGAACTCAACAAAGCAAACATCGATATTTTAGCATTGACAGAAACAATGAAAAAAGAACACGGGGAAATCGTACTAGAAGAGGGGCACATATTTGTCTTTTCAAGAATAGAGAAAGAAAAAAGAGCAGCAGCAGGAGTGGTGTGTATCATACATGGAAGATTGGCAAAAGGATTGAGAAAGTGAGAAAAACATTCAGAAAGAATACTCACAATAGAAATAAATAACGATGGTGTAATAACAACAATCATAATAGCATATGGGCTTAATGATGACGAGAAAGCGATAGAAAAAGATACATTTTGGAAAATGATGAATGACGTAATCTAGACAGCCAAAGGAAATATATATGTGGCAGGAGACTTAAATGGAAGAGTAGACAAAAATCAAATAAATTGTGGAGAAATATTGTAAAATTGATATTCTTATAGTCGCTAATATATACTTCCAAGATAAAAAAACCAGAAATATACAAGACAAGGAAAAAACAACACAGAAAAATCTATAATCGATTACGTTCTTGTAGAAAAAGATAATAGGAATTTAGTAGAAGATGTAAGAGTAATGCGAGGACCGGAAATAAATACTGACCATTATATGGGGGTAGCAAAAACTTAAAGGAAAAACAAATGTAACAGAAATAATAAAAGATATAAAGAAAAACAAACAATAAAAGCATACAAGTTAAGAGAAGATGAGATAGCTAGAAAATATACAGAAGTCACAGAAAGAAACATTACAAATGAAAATGCATAGAAGAATCATGGAAATACTTTAAAAGTAACATTTTAGAATCGGCAAAACAAGTTTTCGGAATTTTCAGGTCTAATAAAACCAAAAGGCAAACGTCATGGTGGAATCAAGAAATTAGACAGGAAATTAAATTTAGAAAAACAAAAATGGAATAAATATTTAGAGAACAGAACGGAAAATAATTACCAGAAATATAAAAAACAAAGGCAAATATTCAAAAATATAGTAAAAGAAGAAAAACAGAAGAGCTGGGAACTTTTTGGTAGAAAATTGGAAGAAAACAGCAAGGACAATCAAAAACTGTTCTACAGAATGATAAAAAAATGAGAGGTAATAAAATATTGAGCGCATCGACAGTTAAAGACCAAAAAGGAGAAATATTAACAAATGACATTGAAATAATGGACATATGGATGGAGTATTTTAAAAAACTATTAGATACCACTACTGATGAAGAACCAATAGAAAACACAGAGACTGCAAATAAGGATCAAAGAACGAGCGATGCTATCACGTTGAAGGACATCACAGAAGGGATACAGACATTAAAAAATGGAAAAGCTATCGGTCACGATAAAATAAGTAGAGAAATAATAAAAAAATTAGAGAAAAAAGAACAGAATTGCTTCTAGATGTTTGTTATAAATCATAGTCTGAAGAAAAAGTACCAGAAGATTGGCAGACAGTAATACTTTTACCAATACATAAAACAGGAGATGCTAGAGAGTGCAGCAATTACAGGGGGATAATGTTGCTGAGTTCAGCCTTGAAGGTGTATGAAAAAATTTTTGATAAGAAATTAAAAATGCATATAGAACCTACATTGGACGAAGCACAAAGTGTGTTCCGGGTGGGAAGAAGTGTAAACGACCACGTATTCACAATTAAGCAAATCATAGAAAAAACACAAAATAGCAAAACAAAGACGTACTTGCATTTATAGACTTTTCTGACAGAGTTTGTAGAAAGAAAATATGGGACATACTAGAAGCATGAAAAGTTGATAAAAAACTAATAGGAGTAATAAAAAGTATTTACAGAAAAAATATAAACTATATAATCAAAAGTAACCGAGCATCTGAAACATTTGAGACAAAACAGGGATTAAGGCAAGGTGGAGCTGTAAGCTCAACGTTATTCACAAAAGTATGAGAAGCAACTTAGACCAATTAAGATACGTGAATGTGCATTTGCTGACGATCTAGTTATATTGGCTTACATATACTGGTTATATTCTTAAAATTGTAACCTAAACTTTCTAATTTTGTTCCTCTCTGTATGTTTTTCAGCGATTAAATTAATTCATGCACTGATAAAACGTAGTTTTCGTCTTGTATATGTTTGCTATGTCCAAATTTTTGTCACACCCATGCCCCGTATGCATGATTTTTTTATTTTTATATGTCATGAGGACTTTCCACTGGTTTTTATCTAATTAGGAATAATATTTTGTCTTGGGTTTTCCGATTTTCCCACAATAGTAATTTTGTAATTTATATTCTGTTTGCTATACGGTTTCTTATATGGTAAACAGATGGCGAATTAATTGATGGAAATTTGTTACCAAATAATAGTAATTTGATTTAATTATAATAATATCAAATGTTAATTCGTACTAAAAATGTAGTGATTTTAAAAACTACATAGGTAGTTTTTTCTGACAAGGAACGTTTTAAAATTCACCGCCCTATAAAATTTTAAAAAAATTTTGTTGCCAAGTATTTTTGAACGAATTTAGGGTAATTCAGTTCTGCTGAATTCAAAAATAAAAGCAGTTTTTCCAAATTGGCTCTAGTTTTTGTGGTAATGGATACATAATTTTTTAAGGAATTTAGCTACAACATTGCTTCTAATTCTTTAAGAATAATTTACGAACAAGAAATTTACGCAGAAACGAGAGTTCGACCCTGTTTAGTGAGCGTACCACGTGCCGACTGCTGATCACGTGATCAGTGCGTGCACTTTATCTTGTGTCTCTTGATTTTAACTGTCAGTTCAGCGTAAGCAGTTGTTCTACTAAGACTTAGCGTCGCGGTTATTATGCTTTTCTTACGCATATTGTGTATTTAGTTATTATTGCCTACCTAGTGAATTTATTTAAATTTAATAGACGTCAAGTGGAAGTTAGGAGTACATGTGACGAATATTTGTACCTATATTTTTAACTAAAGTTACTCTTTTTTCAGAGGAATGAGTTTTTCACGCAGAAGCTGTTTGAATAGCCCTAATGTCTTCTGCTATATTTGTGGCGAATATACTGCAGCGAAACAAAGAAAAAATATCACAGATTTTGTTAGACAAGCTTATCAAGCTTATTTCGGCGTACAGCTTGGAGACCAAGACAAGTCCTGGGCTCCCCATATAGTGTGCAAAACGTGTGTCGAATGTTTACGACAGTGGTCAAACGAAAAAATAAAAAGTTTGAAATTTGGTGTGCCCATGGTGTGGAGAGAACCTAAAAACCACCATGATGATTGTTATTTTTGTTTAGTTAATGTAAAAGGTTTTAACAAATACAAGAAAGGCAAATGGGATTATCCTGATTTAGAATCAGCACGAAGACCTGTGCCACATAGCGAAGAGATTCCCGTACCAGTATATACAACACTGCCAGATGTTCTGATGGCGGAAGAAGAAGAAGAAATTAAGGACCAGTACAGTAGCAGTGGAAGTGAATATGAGCAGGAAATACAATCAACACCACAGCAGTTCTCTCAAGAAGAACTGAATGACCTGATACGAGATCTCGGTCTATCAAAGCAAGCATCTGAACTTCTGGCATCCAAATTAAAAGAAAAAACTGTCTACAACCAGATATAAAAATAACCATTTTTAGAACACGAGAGGTGAAACTTGTTCCTTACTTTAGCCAAGATTAAGATCTTATTTATTGCAACAACATTCCCGGACTTTTTCGTCAAATGGGAATATAATTTGTTCCAGGTGATTGGCGACTATTCATAGACAGTTCTAGTAGAAGCTTAAAGTGTGTTTTGCTACACAATGGCAACCGATATGCGTCAATTCCTATCGCCTACTCAACAAAACTTAAGGAAGAATATCAAAACATCAAGTTGGTATTACAGAAACTATCCTATGAAGAACATCAGTTTTCCATTTGTGTTGATCTAAAAATGGTCAACTTCTTGCTTGGGCAGCAAGGTGGGTACACAAAATACCCTTGTTTTATCTGCTTGTGGGATATGGTTAATTGGCCAATAAGACAAAATATGACTGCAGGAACAGCAAATGTCATAAACGAACCATTGGTTGACCGTGAAAAAATCATTCTCCCACCGCTCCTCATCAAGTTAGGACTAATGAAACAATTTGTTAAGGCTTTGAGTAAATATGGCGAGTGCTTCAAATACATTTGTAGATCGTTTCCTAGGCTAAGTATGGAAAAGCTAAAAGCGGGTATTTTTGATGGCCCTCAAATTCGCAAACTTATTAAGGACTCTAATTTTATAAATCACATGACGACACTTGAAGCTGCTGCTTGGTGTAGCTTTGTTATGGTAGTTAAAAATTTCTTGGGTAATCACAAAGCGGACAATTACGAGGAATTAGTGCAACAGATGTTATTAAACTTTAAAAACTTGGGTACTAATATGAGTATTAAAGTACACTTTCTTCACAGCCACTTGGATAAATTTCCCGACAATCATGGCAATTTAAGTGAGGAACAAGGGGAACGGTTCCACCAGGATATAAAGGAGATGGAGGTAAGGTATCAGGGCAGATGGGATCATCATATGATGGCAGACTATTGTTGGAGTCTCCAACGTGATATACCTGACGGTCCTCATAAAAGAAAATCCTATAAAAAGAGCTTCTTTCCTACGAATTAGATGTAATTTTTTAAATTAAATTATTTCTTTCCTGTTATACCTAATCAATAAATGAATTTTATTATTTTCTCGTTTCTCTTTATTTGAAACCACCTTAATATTTTTTACTAAAAGTTCCTTATTAGGGGATATTGGTCTATTAAATTGATATTTTTCTCTATCTTATCATATTTTGATAATATATCTCTAAAATTAGAGCCAATTCACCTAAATGGACTTCAAATTCGTGATCAGCACCACGAAATTACCTAGAAATCGCCCAAATATTGTTGATAATAAAATTAGTGTTGATCAGTGATTGGTGCCATTCGCTACTACGCGAATTTACGTTCTCTTCAACGGTGGACATAAAAACTAAAAAGAGAAATAGGCTTTAATTCCAAAATGATTTTGTTATTTGCATTTCAATAATCGAACAATGTTTCGACAAATTATTAATAGTATATTACGTAACGTGTGTTGTGAGAAACATTTTACGCACGATCGGAAAAGTCACGCACGAAGCCGAGAGTGCGTAAAATGCGTTACAACACGAGTTACGTACTATACTTTACCCACGACCTACTTGTTAAGGGATTTAAAGTACAAATGAAAACGTACATCCTCGATGCCCAGCCAAGTTTTATAAAAGTCGCTCCTCAATGCCCAGCCAAGCATCTTAGAAGTTCACCCTCGATGCCCAGCCAAGTTTCGTAAAAGTCCGTCCTAAGTAGTATTTATTTTTATTAAAAATGTATGTAGAATTACCGGAATTGCATAAAATAGCGTATACACCTTTCGACTAAAGTGACATTAATCCCTTAGGTGGATTACTTCTCTCAGAAATCAAATACCGCCCGCGGCATTAAATGGGCCACTTTATTCGCTTGGTGTATAATATAGTATTGTTTACTAATATGAGATATATTCGGAACCAATTATCATATAATTCCAAATACCTTTTAGTATTAAATGCAATCTCATATCTAATAAATGTTATCTACCATTTATATATAGAATAAAATTCAACGTCTAATATTTAAGTAATAAATTTTGAATAAGATGGCTACGCCTATTGACAGTTGCTAAGTGGTTGCTATGGAAGCTGTGCAATTTACTTAACAGCCGTGCGTTTTGTTTTACCGTGCGTAATAGACGTCTTACATTAAGGCCTTTCGATTATTCTCTTTTAGCCGCTAGTAGCAGCTCGTAGCGTATGAATTCCGTTCGTTTATTATGGGGTGTGACGCCTAGTCTTACCTTCCCCTTGCCCCTTGAGCACATACCAAAAAGTATGAGCTTCAAGCCACAGACATTTAAATATTTGACGTTTAACGAGGTTAAAGGTTAAGACGGTGCCGATTACGATTTAAACTTATTAAAAATACCTAAATATGCAAAATTATATTAAACACACTATAATTGAGAACTGTTCTTCTAACAACAGCAATAAGGAACTTGTTAAATGTAAATTCATTTGTACTAGAACCTTTTTATGCTTTTTTATGATCAAATATATTAAGTATATATTGTTTTGAAGGTCCCGCTTGGTTTTCCATAATTAATTAATAATAATTTACGTTTAACAAGTACAGCTAAGTAAAAGCCTTGTTTATAACAAGGGTAAAAGTAACCTAAACTTTTGTAATTACAAAATCTTTGACTTTGACAAGTGATTTTGAGTACAGATAATTTGAGGATCTTAAAAATCCTGTTCGTTTATCTTAAAAGTCGTTACGACTGAGGTGTCACGCACAAGTGCTTGAAGCCCAAATAAACGAAAGGCCTTATTGATTGCCGACTGTGTGTTTTTGACTACTTACAGGGGTGGTCGTAGGTAACAGGCACAGTCTTCTCACTGATATTGTAATATTTTTCAATGTACTGTAGGACCTACAAACACTAGTCTTTTAGGGTTATTTCAGAATGAAATAGGACTATTGTAGAAAGTAGATTTATATGTATGTGTTATAACGGAATTTGTAAGCACGATAGAGGGCGCATTTTTTGACGGATGAAAACCGAACTCGCTACAAAAATTGGTTCGGTGAAGATCTTGGACGAGTTCGTTAACGGGCCAAATCGGCCGAGTAGAAACAAAATGGCGGCCTGTCAAAATTGAAAAAAAATCGTATTTCTTTGTAATTGATCTGACGCAAAAAAGTTACTGATATTTTTTTTAGAACTTAACACGTTCTACAACTTTTGTGTGAAACACTTTTTTCTAAAATGCGCATAAAAACATTTATTTAAGAAAATTTAAACTTTACTGAAATAAGCCGTCCAATTGGTCTTGTGCCATTGGGATTTTTCCTTTACCCGCGACCCCCTTGTAGGTCGCTACCTAAAGGTTGAAAAACACTGTCTGTTAAGGGTTGGAAATATGAAAAGGGACTAATGGACTGTATTTCGAAGAGTTAATTAACAAAAAAATAGCACATCATCAACGCATAAATAAAAACAATATATAAGGCTCCTACCTGATGAAGCTGTCTTGCCGTCGTATCCAGGCGCCTGGGAGGGTTGACGATGTCATTATAAATAGCATCAAGATCCTCTGCTCTAGCTAAGAAAATGGATCTCAAGGATTCATCGTTTAACGCATCAAGACCTGCTTGATGAGTCTCTTGTAATCTTTTGTGAGCAAGCGTGCGATTTAAATTCGCTTTTGTTAATTTATCTGATGGTGGAGCCATTACAAATATAAATAATTGTTGTGAAAATTATAAACAAACAAATATCGAAGCACCTGCTCAAGGTCAATGTGGTTTTTGTATGCCAAGAAAAAGTTAAATCGAAAAGATAATTAAGAACTGAATATAATATTTAAATAAATATTTTCGAACAAAGCAATAAAATTCTCTAGCAAAGAATGCAAAATTTACGTTTAAATTTGATTTTAACTGTTGATATTTGACGGTGAAATGATAATTATAATAACATCTAGTGGAATAAACCAAAACAGAGTTTATCTGCATAAAAATGAATGAGAAACCGGTAAACGAATTTAAAATGTACCGAAAAAATGAACTTAACTTGAAAAAGTAAAAAAGTAAAAATGAGGTATAGTAATCCGCGTGAGAAGGACCAATGTTAAGGGTTGGAAATATGAAAAGGGACTAATGGACTGTATTTCGAAGAGTTAATTAACAAAAAAATAGCACATCATCAACGCATAAATAAAAACAATATATAAGACTCTCTGGGCACGTCGACGGTTTATCAATCATGCGCCAATGATGCGTTTAGCGGCAAAATTGAAAATACAAGTGATTTCTTAACACTGTCTAGTTATAAGATCTTGCAATATTTCTGTTATTTTGGCTCTTCTTTATGCGCATCTTCTACGCCAGTAACATAATAAAAAATAAATAATGATTGAGTTAAACAAAGAAATGTATTTCTCATTCAATTTTATATTGCCGGTTGAGAAAGATTTTAGCACTTGTATTCTCATTATAAGATTAAAATCTTTATAAAGAGCTAAGTTCTCGGTACAGAACTTAAAGAAATAATCAAAATTTTATTGAGATATCATAAAACTATTTCATAATATGGGATAATACAATTATCTAATTTTTATCTAAATGGTATGTTAATTTCGACCCTGATACAGATCGAGATATTCACGGAAAAATACTTTAAATTCGTAGAAAATAGTCTGGATTTCGAGAATAAACATGAAAGCAACAAAATATTCATCAAACAGCTTAAGTGGGGTTTATACAGCAAATAAAATAAAATGAAATAGCATAAAATTAAATAGAAAGGAATGGAGGAACTTTATTCGATTTAACCATACAAATAAAATAATATAAGGCATATTGGTGAGCCAATAGAAATAGATCTTTGGTACCATAAAAAACAACGTTTCAGTTATTACACGCCAAATTTTATTTATAGGAAACTCTGTTTACCAACTTCTGGTACATCTATTTCAATCTAGTGAATTTTTAAATGTCTAGTTAGGAAGAAACGTTCGAATTACGTTGAATCTAGGTCTTTAGATTTTTATTTCCGTCCTGGCATTGAGTTGATCTTTGGCAAGAAGGATCTGCAGAAGAAGTTCTCGTGCAGTGTATATAGTGTTGTGTTTTTTAAACCATATTTTGTAAGGGAGCATTTGAGACAATTTAATATTTAATTTCCACGTACGATTGAGTTTTGTTTGGTAGTATTTTTGGAGAATCGGCTCGAAAATCGTTTTTATGGATCAATAGAAGGCCTTTATTTCACCAGAGACGCGGCCTTGAAGTTGACCATCCGAACACCTGAAGGCTTTTGTTTCTGACGATTTGTTTTCCGCCTTTTTTAGGCCTATTTCAGAATGAAATAGGGCTATTGTAGAGAGTAGCATGACATGACTTCGATGGTTTTCGTTTTGGTGTTCCTAGATGCCAAAATCACCCTCCGTTCCAAAGGTTATATGTGTATGTGTTATAACGGAATTTGTAAGCACGATAGAGGGCGTATTTTTTGACGGATCGAAACCAAACTCGCTACAAAAATCGGTCAGGCCAAAATCTTGGACGAGTTCGTTAATGAGCCAAATCGGCCCAGTAAAAACAAAATGGCGGCCTGTCAAAGTTGGAAAAAAATCGTATTTCCTATGTTTTTCATTTGACGCAAAAAAGTTACTGAGCTTTTTCATAGACCTTAACACGTTCTACAATTTTTGTATTTAACATTTTTCTCTAAATCTTACATTAAAACATTTATTTAAGAAAATTCACAAATTTACCAGAAATTTTTTTATTTTTGATTTGACGCCTTTGTTTTTTTATACATCTCAAAACATTATATTACTTTTGTATCTAATTTTTTATTTTGGGTTTTATGCTACTGAAATAAGCCTGCCCAATTGGTCCTGTGCCAATGGGATTTTTTGGTCTAAGGATTTTTTTGTTACCTATTGGTGTTGTAATGGTTCTGGTTATGGTGTTGATTTCCAGTTTAATGGCATTCTAAGGGGTGATTACAGGCATTCGAAAACATCGTCGGAATCCCTCTAATTAGTCACAATTCGTTGTAGGAGAATTCTGAAGTCTGGGTGAACTGACCGAGTGTACCTACTTTCTGGGGGGTAGTTTACAATGCAGGTTTTTTTATTTTTAAATTAAGTTGTAACGTTAAAAATTGTTCCACGCGAGAAATGACCAGGCCAATAGGTATTTCGTGTGTTGATCGGTAGTACAACTGATTTGCGCCAGAGGCAACTATATTCAAGGTCTTAGCTCAAGTCGTTTTCCACTACCTCTACTTAACCTTTATTTATATTATAGATTGTTGAGGCGTAGTGGAAGGTAACACAATAGGTTTAATTATTTACCAGCTTTCTTTTCCAATAATAAAATAAAAGTAGGGTACCTATGAATACAACAGTTTCTATTTTACTTAGTTTTATTACACACAAACAGCAAAAAGTTATTAAAAGTAGGGAGTTATGTGTACTAAACAAGCAATTAATGATCTCACGATTGAGTGCATATATTTTTAGATAAAATAAGATAGAAAAGTTAAACGTTGGTAAACTTTTATATTCTTTTATTTGTTATTTCCTGTATAAACGCTCCATAAGCCCAACTTTTATATTTTATTTTTCATTTTGTTTTATGTTATTTCATTTGCTGTATAAATCCATATGTTTTATATTTATATAGAATTCGTCAAACTAATAACAATCCCCGAGAACCATTTAAAAGTTACCAGAAATATTGTAACTAAACAGCAAATGATACAACGTACAAAAATAATATTCCGATGACAAATTTAGATTTCAAAAATACTTTCCACATTTATATAATTATGTTGGTAAGTGCGATAAAATCATTTGCTATAGTTTAATGATATCTAAAAGCAGCCACCCACATTATTTATCAATTTCTATCGATTCGGCAATATCACGAATATCCGTAGTTTTTCCAAGTTTTATGTGGAATTCCAAAACAATTTGTTACTCTAATTAATATTTTTTTCTACACCCACATTTAATTATTAATTTTCTGCACAATTCATATATAGTCCGGGAAAGTAAGGGAATAAACGTCAAAAGTTTCCCATAATTGATTTTTCATTTTTAAATGAAAATATATTGACCCAGCATCACTCTCCTAGATTGTCTAATAATTTCCGCTGGAGCTTGCGACGCAGCTTGCAAGCACAGCTAAGACCACCTAAAATTCAAGTGATTTATGCTCGTGTCATTTCTGGATGTGTTCTTACAAATAAATCGTAGAGATGAAAATTGAAGCAAATCTTATGCTCTTGAAGGTGACGTAAATAGTTTTTTCAAAAAAAAAATTTCCGATCTTAAATTTTCCAAAAATTGAAATAATTTACGAAAATTATATTTTTGGTTGGTAATTATAAATAAAATATTAATAGCGAGGTCAAAACATAGATAAACATAGAGGGCAAACTTCTAAAAATTTACATTTTTTCAGATTTGGAAAATTCAAAATGGCGGCTGCGTAAATTGGAAACAATTTTTTTTTCAATCGGGTCTAAATTTATGAACATTAACGATATTGAGAAACGGTTTGTTGCAATCGACAGAGTGAAAGTTATATTTTTATAAATAATATAAACAATATTTTGAAAATTTTTTTTACATAATTTTTTAGAACATTTACCGAAAATAAAAATTTTTCCATCTAGTTTTTTCTCATTTTGGCGTTGAAAAATTTGTTTAAAATATGTTTTCACGTTATAAATATGTGTGTCTTTGAAAGACGAGTATTTAAAAAAAATTTTTTTTAGATGCGACTTTTACAAGTTGAGATAAACAAATTCAAAGTCTGTTAGATTCTGTGATAATATTGATTGAAATTTTCAAATTTTGATCACTTCGCTAGGTTGTCGAATCCCAACTCAACTTAAACACAAATTTTCATTTTTCTACCGTCAATTGGTACATTCAAAAGATAATAGTAATCCTAGCTCGCTCGGCCAAACGGTGCGGCGGCAGCTGCTTGGCGTTGTGGCGCTCGTTCGCAGTTGAACGAAGCTCAAGCTTTTATTTTGGTTTTCTTTGTAAAAATTTGGCATTTGTGGTTTGCTAATAGTATGGTTATTATCAACCATTACATATTGCTAGAAATAAGGTACAATGATATTTATAATTTATATCTATAAATCCATTTATTATATATATTATACATAATTCGAAACGTAGATACTAAGAATAATATTTATTTACAAATTTACATCTATTTTCTACAAATTCTCGCCCTTTTTGGTCTCTGAGGAAATGGCTCTGTACAATTTTCCTCGTCATTATCATTAGCAAACAAATCCTAATCGAGATTATTGCTACTATCAATTGCAAGTTCACAATCAACTAATTGAGTCATATCAAAATTTAGCTCATCACTCAGAGATTCATTATCATCCTCGTCATTGTCAAATACCGTACTTACAATTTCGATGTTACAACAGTTTTTGCCTTCGCAATTTTTACATAATATCGTACAATGTATGCCAACTTTTTTACAACCACACCTGGTAGTAAAGCACCCTGTGGTACAAGAACACGAAATAATGTTCAATAATTCGTCGGGTACAAGTACGTCGTCAGTCATGTTAGTAAGGGTCTTTTGGGCGTTCGAAGAGAATGAGCGCTGACCCCCCACCAGAACGCCAAGCAGCTGCCGCCGCACCGTTTGGCCGAGCGAGCTAGGATTACTGTTCTCTTTTGAATGGACCAATTAACGGTAGCAAAATGAAAAATTGTGTTTAAGTTGAGTTGGGATTCAACAACCTAGCGAAGTGATCAAAATTTGAAAATTTCAATTAATATTATGACAGTATCTAGCAGATTTTGAATTTGTTTATCTCAGCTTGTAAAAGTCGCATCTGAAATTTTTTTTTCAAAATACTCGTCTTTCAAAAACAAACATATTTATAACGTGAAAAGATATTTTTAAGAAATTTTTCAACGCCAAAATGAGAAAAAACTAGATGTAAAATTTTTTATTTTCGGTAAATGTTCTAAAAAATTATGTAAAAAAATTTTTAAAAATTTTGTTTATGTTATTTATAAAAATATAATTTCCACTCTGTCGATTGCAACAAACCGTTTCTCAATATCGTTAATGTTCATAAATTTAGACGCGATTGAAAAAAAAAATTGTTTTCAATTTGCGCAGCCGCCATTTTGAATTTTCCAAATCTGAAAAAATGTAAATTTTTAGAAGTTTGCCCTCTATGTTTATCTATGTTTTGACCTCGATAATAATATTTTATTTATAATTACCAACCAAAAATATAATTTTCGTAAATTTTTTCAATTTTTGGAAAATTTAAGATCGGAAAATTTTTTTTGACAAAACTATTTACGTCACCTTCAAGGGCATAAGATTTGCTTCAATTTTCATCTCTACGATTTTTTTGTAAGAACACATCCAGGAATGACACGAGCATAAATCATTTGAATTTTAGGTGGTCTGAGCTGTGCTTGCAAGCTGCGTCGCAAGCTCCAGTGGAAATTATTAGACAATCTAGGAGAGTGATGCTGGGTCAATATATTTTCATTTAAAAATGAAAAATCAGTTATGGGAAAGTTTTGATAGTTAACAGATTTGTCGACCTTACTTTCCCGGACTAATAATAGATATGTATACCATATCGGTCAACTGAACGGATATGATTTCACATATATTCTAGAATGTAAATATGCAAAAGGGGGTAAATGTGGGGCCTAAAAAATTGAATAAAAAAATGATACGGTTTTTTTTTATTTTTTATTACAATTTGTATGATAAAGTATCTAATATTTATCTAAAGAGTATGCAAATTCAATTCTGAATCAGATCGAGGTTATTTAAAGAAAACACTTGAAAAATTTGGTATTAAGTACTGGAATCATTTACGACTAAATCGTAAATTTTAAGTGGAGTAAGTGAAGTAATTTTTATTACTGTGCTCGTAACATCATTATTCAGTTGGGCTATAATTGTGCCAATTTTTTTTTCAATTTTATTTTGTAAATTTTCCATAAAATTGTAGATTTATCTTTGTATATACCTGATATTTCAGGTCGTTTCCAAATATCCAGCATTTGTAGATTTGTGGAATTTCGTGTACTTATAGTATTACTAAAGTCAATTGAAGAACGAAAGTATATAAGGTACTCTAGAAATATGTATATATCCAATATTAAAATGCGAGAGAGTGTCAAAGACAACACAATAACTAAAATATGCACCCCGAATATTTCGAGTTTTGTTAAAATTTTGAAAAAGTGCCAAAACAGATCAATTTTGAACTACAGGGGGATGAATTTTTATTGTAGTTTCAAACTTAATTTTTCATCCCTCTAGCGCCCAGAACCACCCCTCGAAAAACCTTAAATAGCAAAGTAATACATCATTTTGAAGCTGCCGTGATAGTCTATGCACTGTTTTTTTTAATTTCAATGATTTTCTTTTGAAAAATACGAAATTCTTTCAGGATCTTTGGGATTTTTGAAACTGTCAATCCTGAACATGCTCGTTCAAATTTCTAAGTTTTTTGTTATGGATGGAGTAAAATAAAATAAAAAAATGTAAACTAATTGTTGCTTTTAGTTTTTCAAATAACAAAAAAATTTGGTTCACGGTGATAAAAGGTAAAATTCTCATGTTTATTCACATTCACAAGGAAGACTAAAACCAAAACTATGTGGAACAGCAAGTAAGTCGTAATTTTTAAATGAAATATATTGCATTCCGTGCAAAAGTTGTAATGATAAAAAATATGTTGGTCACACTGGCCAAAAATTAAAAAAAACCGTTTAAATCTCCATAAGAGAAATTATAAGTTATATCCTGAAAGATGTGCCTTGACTGAATAAGTAACTGATAAAGACCACTTTAAGGATTTTTAATCTGTATTAATCTGTATTTGAACGTACATGGTGAACGCTTACACAATCTGAGGTTTTCTGACGATGTTTGCAAAAGATAAATAGGAATTGAGAGACATGTTGGAAGAACTACAAAATGAGGCTACAAAAGTAGGATTACACATGAACAACACAAAGACCCAGTTTATGACAAATATACCAGATGCAGACGATACAATACCGATTCATGACAGCACAATAATAAGGACGGAAACATACATATACCTGGGCCAAGCTATAACACCAGGCAAACAAAATTGATAGAAGAATTAGACTGGGATGGGCAGCCTATGGCAAATTAAAGTACATCTTCAGCATGGATATTCCAATGAATTTGAAAACAAAAGTCTATAACGAGTGTATACTGCCTGTTGTCACGTACGGTTGTGAGACCTGGGTAATAACCAAGAAGATAAAACATAAATTGGAAGTACATCAGAGAGCCATAGAAAGACGTATTTTGGGAATTTCCCTGAGAGACCATAAAACAAATACTTGGATACGAGAAAAAACCAAAGTCTTCGATATAATAAAAAGAATTGGTTCCCTAAAATGGCATTGGGCAGGGCACGTGGCCAGGCATACGGAAAACTGGAGCGGGTATGTCACCAGATGGAGACCTTGGGCAGAGAGGAGGATTGTTGGAAGACCCCAGCAAAGATGGTACGACGAGATAAAGAAGGTCGCTGGCCTGAACTGGTATCGAGTTGCGCAAGATCGAAGACGATGGACGAATTTGAAAGAGGCCTATATCCTAAGGATAGAAAACGGCTAAAAATAGAAAATAGAATCTGTGTTTTAGACAATCAACCAAATACCAAAAAAATACTTTTCATAGAAATGGCTCAATGTTCATATATTTCAAGAACCTAATTCTATTAACAAAAAGAGTATCCATAATAATCTAAGTGATATTTATTATTACCTACCATCCAATGATAATAAAAATAACTAAATTTCAAATTCTTATTCGTAAATAATAAATGATTTTATTATTATAATTTTAAATATCTACTAACATATTCTTTTTCTACGACCACATAGGAAAGTGTCATATATCGCACTGTCTAGTTCTATGGAAAGTGACCTTTATTCATACGCGTACGGAAAAAAAAACTTATCCATACGTGTACGGATAAAAAAGCTGTCAAATTGAATGTTGTCTATTTACCCAGCAAATTTATGTATATGTCAAATGCGTATTTCCTAAGTTGATTTGTCCATATAATATAATTTATTTATTTCATTTAAAATAGAAAAAAACCACCGAGCCCGGGTTCGAACCACCTTACTGTCAGAAATCGATTGTACGGACGCTTAGCCTGCTCGGCCATTCCATCGCTGTTACGTTGTGTTCTTATCAAAGATACTTATAGCGCTAAGAAAATATACACAACAGTTTATCTATTCTTAAAAATAATGTGTGTTCACATCGACATTTCTTGGACTTTCAAGTTATTAAAACAAGAAATATCCATTATCAATTATTTCTGAGCCACTTTCAAAGGTAAGTAATCAAAATTATATAAAGTAATTACAAATACACATATATAAAACCTCTCACATATACATCAAAACGCAAGATTGTACATGCCTGATTCGGTAAAAGTATATCGCGTGGTCGTAGGAAAAATAGTGTACATAACTTGTGCGAAAGTGATTTTTCACACTCGTGGGATTATCTCACTCGGCTTGTGCCTCGTGAGACAATACTTCCCGCTCGTGTGAAAAATGTCACTTTCCGCACTCGTTACGTACATGACATGTATAATAATTTGAAGTTGAGTTTTAACCCTTTCAGTCATCTTGGGTACGGTTGTACCCATTAAAACTAATACTCAAATAATTCCACAGAGATCTGTAAATGAAACTAGTGTAAAGAAATTTATATTCTATAATTGCTATAATTATGTGTATTGTACATAGATGACGCATGGGTCATTTAATTCTGAATAAAAATTAATGTCAAAAGTAATATGGTGGCAATCGTTTTGTTGGTAGTAGGTGAGTATAGTTTTTTCTTTAAATATCAGTTGGAATAATAGTCAATAGCAGTTTATATTTCAGTGTAATGTTGAAAATAGTGATAGCTCTTACTAATTGTTAATATATTTTATTGAAATTTTACTTTCTCAAATAGATAATTGTCCCTCAAATTTAAAGGGTCAGAATAACACGAAAAAATGGTTTTTAGAAAAAAAATCCTGTGTGTATGTCGTCGTCGGCCACTTTCCGTTACATGTCTTGTTAGCACGATACAGCCTCCGGAGTGCAAGAAACCATTTTTATGATTGAATATTATTCAGGACATCTCATAAATGAACCCTATTGATTTTCAGCTCACCATACCCATTACAACGGGTGCTATGGTACTTGAAGTACCACATTTTTGTCATTTTTTGGGAAATTTCAGTTTGTTAGCACGATACAGCATCCGAAGTGCAACAAGTCACCAATTTTATAACTGAATGTACCACATTTTTGTTATTTTTGTAGAAATTTCAGTTTGTTAGCACGATACAGCCTCCGGAGTATATACAAGTGACCAATTTTATGATTGGGTATTATTTATGACGTCTCAAAGATGAACCCTATTGACATTCAGCTCACTAAAGCCAGTATAACGAGTGCTATGGTACTTGAGGTACCAACTTTTTGTAATTTTTGGAGAATTTTCAGTTTGTTAGCACCATACAGCCTCCAGCGTATATATAAGTGACCCATTTTATGATTAAATATTGTTCAGGGCGTCTTATATATGAACCTTGGTTTTCAGCTCACCAGAGCTAGTACAACGGGTGCTATGGTACCTGAAGTACGACATTTTTGTCATTTTTTGAGAAATTCCAGTTTGTTAGCACGATACAGCCTCCGGAGTGCAAAAAGTTACTAATTTTATGATTGAATATTATTCAGAACATCTCACAGATGAACCCTATTGATATTCAGCTCACCACAGCCAGTACAACAGGTGCTATAGTACTTTAAGTACGACATTTATGTCATTTTTGGAGAAATTTCAGTTTGTTAGCACGATACAGCCTCCGGAGTATATACAAGTTTAATGATTGGATATTGTTCAGGGCGTCTCAAAGATGAACCCTATAGAGATTCAACTCACTAAAGCCAGTACAACGAGTGCTATGGTACTTGAGGTACCAAATTTTTGTCATTTTTGGAGTATTTTTAGTTTGTTATAACGATACAGCCTCCAGCGTGTATACAAGTGACCCATTTTATGATTGAATATTGTTCGAGGAATCTTATAGATGAACCTTATTGATTTTTAGCTCACCAGAGCTAGTACAACTGGTACTACAGTACCTGAAGTGCCACTTTTTTGTCCTTTTTGGAGAAATTTCGGGTTAGTACTATACAGCCTCCGGAGTGTATACAAGTGGCCAATTTTATCATTGGATATTTTCTCGCAGATGTAACCTATTGAATTTCAACTGACTATAGCGAGTACAGCGGGTCCTATAAATCCAGATATACTGCATGTTTGGTTACTTTTGGAGAAATTTCGGTTTGTTAACACGTTACATCCCCCGAAGTGTATACAAGTGAGAATTTTATGATAGAATATTATTCAGGGCATCTCACAGATGCGGAAAAGTTAGTTTTAATCTATAAAATCGTTTATTTTTTGACTATTTTAGTTTATTCATAAAACTCTTAATACGTTCCTCGTATACTAGCTTCAAATACGTTTAGTTTTGTTAGATACAGTTACTGTCCAGCTACCAGTTATTAATATGTGCCGGTGTTAAGGATGTATAATTACTGATAATTCTTATATAATTTATCACGGCGTTTTGGAGGTCATTCTCGGAAGATAACAGATCACAAGCTGTTGAAACATCTTGACGGGTAATATCCTAATATAGGAATTCACAAGCGTATCTTTCTTTTCTATGAATCATTAACTGAGTTTAGTTACACTGTATCTGGTTTGGAGGGAAAGAAAGTAACATGAGAATGCCGTAATGCGGAGTGCATTAAAGTTATCTTCTATAACCCTTTCTGTTTATATACAATAACAAAATTTATATTTTTTAATATAAAATGCCGACTCTGCTTATATTTTTATCAAAAAAGTTTTACGTAACGGGTCAAAAACAGCTAGTTCGAGATTTTTTTTTGTTGAAAAAATTCTAAACATCTGTCGCGATAATCACGTCAACTACAGTTTGCGAAATTCGCGTTACATGCCGCTAAAGCATCTCGTGATTCATATGATTCAGAATCTTATGTCAAGACAGATTTTGTGATGTTGATATTTAGAAAGTTAATTCAATATTTTATATATTGTAAAATACCAAAAACTAAGTAATAGAACAAATTAATTAAATTCAGAAATAATATTTGAATATTGAATGTTTCTATTAACATCTTTGAAAATAAATATTTTTCCAAGCCGAAATTTCGACCACTTTCCATTTATATAACATTGAATGACTAAGTGCTGCATGATCAATTTCTAAATTAGTTTCCGATGCTACTTCTCTACATGCCGCAGATGAGTACCTACTTTGTTCTTAATTTGAAGTTATACAGGTTGTTAGAATTAATTCCAACACATTTTTGAAAGAGGAATACGTAAAATGTAAAACAGCAAAAAATAATACAAAAATATTAAAAGGTTACAAGTAAAAGTTTACTTATATTTAGATGTTTTAAAGATGAAAAGGACAGTACAGTTGTGCGCTCCGAAACGATTAAGTAGTTAAAAAGTAATTAGTGAATATTTTTCAAAGTGAACCAAAACAAGCAAGTAAGAATATCAGGTTAACTTTTTATTAAAACATTAGTAAAACAACACATTAACTAGAAGTGAATCTGAATTTAATATCAGATATAAATAACAGAAAATACTTCGCCAGATCCGTATTAAGGAAACCCTAAATGATACTTAAAAATGGATGACAACATATCTCAAATAGGGTGTACACCCACTAATAACACAACACGACAACCCAAAATATATTCCTCAGTAGCAAACCAACAAACCAGAACAAACAATTTCCCATCCAGAAATCAAGCTATACTATTCGACGCAATTGAAAACACTAGGCTAGAAGACTACCTAAAGGCACTATGCGAAACAATCCAACCAAATAACATAATTTTTTGCTCAAAGCATTCAAACAACAGAATATGTATTTATTTGGCAAATGAAAATTTAGTGAACACATTCATCAACAATCACGGTAAAATCCAAATAAACCAACAAATACTACAGGCACGTCGACAAGTCACTCCTAGTCAAAGATTAATATTATCCAATGTTTGTCCCTCTATCCCCCACTCAGTCCTTGAATATGAACTTAAAAATCTAGGGATCAATCCTCTTTCACCCTTATCTTTCGTGCGAATAGGAATCTCAGACCCCGCATTTCAACATATCCTAAGTTTTAGAAGACAAATATTTATATCTCCATTCAATAACCAGTCCCTTCCCGATTCATTTTTAATCACATATGAACAAACCTCATATAGGATATTTTTGTCCATTGATAATCAAGAATGCTTACAATGTAAACAAACTACTCATACAACAAAAAACTGCCCAAATAGAGCAATCACTTCAACTCACTTTAACCCATCAACAGAATCATTACCAGAAAATCCAGCCGACAATCAAACTGAAGAAGAAACAAACAACATTTCACAATGTCAACAGGATCAATCAAATAACCAAAACTCAGAACAAATTTCCGAACCTCAAACAATGAATACCCAAGTAGTTAAACACACCGAAAATAGTAAAGACAGCACACCGACTGTCAACAGAAATGAAATCGAAACAACCAAACCACAAAATAAAAGAACATCAACAGAACGTTCCCCATCAACAACAACAACTGAACACCTACCTACATTTGTAAAACCAACTAATAGTGAAAAGAAAATAAAACAAACCGAAAACAAAAAACCAAAAAAATCAATAGGAGAAATGTTAAGTCACACTAAAGCGCTTTTCAAGAATACAGATATCAATTATCCTCTAACCTATGAAGAACTTATAGATTTTTTTGAAAATTGTGAAGGGTGTACAGATCCTCTCAGTATCGTGAAAATGTACACCGAAGAAATAACGGAAGTCACAGACCTACTTACCACAATATACCCCTATTTAAAGGATAAAAAAATGAAGATGAGATGCACTCGAATTAAAAATAAAATTCTCAAACAGATAAACCCTGAATACCAAACAGAACTGGACACAGATACCTCTTTTGAAACCTATTAATCTTGTTTACCTTCACTTCCTTAATTCAGTGGAATATAAATGGGTACTATACCCACCTAGAAAACTTGCAATTAATAATTTCAAAATACAAGCCCATGCTAATATTCCTACAAGAAACCAATTTCAAAAACAATAGAATCCATAATCTAAAAAATTATAATTGTTTCTCTAAAAATCGAGAAAATGCAAGAATAGCCAGTGGAGGTGTAGCAACATATATTAGAAATACAATAGATGCAACATCAATTCATGTAAAAACTACTATTGAAGCAGTCGCCGTTAGAGTGAAAGATACAATGACCTTTTCATTGTGCAACATATACATTCCCCCAAATCAGGAACCTACTACAGAAGAACTCACTGAGCAGCTGAGTCAAATTCCAGCTCCTCAGATAATAGTGGGAGACTTTAATGCCCACAACTATATCTGGGGCTCTACTAAGCAGACACCTTTTGGAAAAAAATTGAAAATCTATTAGAAAAGTACAATCTTAACCTCCTAAATGACGGCCAAAAAACCAGACATGACATAAGAACTGGTGAAGATTCAGCAATCGACCTAACAATATGTCACCCATCTCTCTCACAAATACTTAACTGGGATGTATCAACGTATTTATATGATAGTGACCACTATCCCATAATAATTAGCAGCGAACCGGAAAATACACCGGACCCAATAACAAAATGGAAAATAAAATCAGCAAATTGGAACGAATTCCAAGAATTTATACAAGAACATCTCCACGAGTTAAAGGAAGATGCGGATATTGATCAAGAAGTACACTTTATCACAGAATTAATAACGCAATCAGCAGATAAACATATTGGGCGGTACGAACACAACTACAAACCCCAAACGGTTCCCTGGTGGAACTTGGACTGCAAAGAGGCTGTGAAGAAATCGAAAGAAGCTTTTAACAGATTCAAAAGAAGCAAGACGGAACAAAATTCAATTGAATTCAAACGATTGAGAGCCAAAGCCAGATACACAATAAAAAAAGCGAAACGGGAATCATGGAAAGAGTATGTTTCAACAATAAACAGCTCAACTCCAATGTCCACTATATGGGAAAAAGTCAAAAGGATATCCAAACCAAAACAATCCAATACAATAAACTTTCTGGAGATAAATAACACTATTTATAAAAACCGAAATGAAATAACAAACATCTTATCAAGTGAATATCAAAAAAACTCAAGCAACTCAAACTACACACCAGATTTTTTGAATCATAAAAACAAAGCAGAGCAGCAAGAAATTGACTATAATAATAATAACCAGCAAACGAACAGTTTGAACTATGCAATAACCATTGACGAACTTGAAAATTCACTCCAAAACTCTAAAAACTCCAGCCCAGGTCCTGATAATATTCCACTCATTTTTCTAAGAAATCTAAGTAAACAAACCAAAGAACATTTACTAAAGATATATAACCTAATCTTAACAAAGAAAGTATATCCCAGAGCATGGACAGTTTCCATTATAAGTCCCATTCCTAAGCCAAGTAAAGCGAAATCAGATCCAGAAACATATAGACCAATTTCACTCACCTGTAGCATGGGAAAAGTTCTTGAGAAGATAATTAATAACAGACTTTTATGGCACCTAGAATCAGAAAAACTAATCATACCCGAACAGTGTGGTTTCCGTAAAAATCGCTCCACGTTAGACAATCTTATCGATCTAGAATCTGAGATCCATGAGGCCTTTGCAATAAAGCAGCACTGCATCGGAGTATTTTTTGATATTCGTAAAGCCTACGATACAGTCTGGAAATACTCAATAATCAAAACTCTTTACAACTGGTCAATACGGTGTAACATATTGAAATATATATCGAACTTTCTAGATCAACGACAGTACCAAGTACGAGTAGATGGCGTATACTCACAGCTGAACACCCAAGAAAACGGCATTCCACAAGGGTCAAATCTCAGCACGACATTATTTCTCATAGCAATAAATTCAATTATAGCAAACTGTAAATCACTCGTGAAATGCAGACTATATGCAGATGACCTGGTTATCTATTGCAGAGGGAAAAATATGACTACAATACATAAAACCATCGAACAAACAATAGCTACAATAGAGGATTGGTCAAAAACAAGAGGACTGCGTCTCAACACGACAAAAACCAAAGCTTTATGTTTCTCGAAAAGGACTCAACCACAACTTGAAAACTTGTACCTTTATGGACAGAAAATAGAATATGTGAGAGAAATAAGTTTTCTAGGAATGATACTCGACCAAAAGCTGACATGGAAATCACACATTCTGACATTGAAGAAAAAATGCCAACCTGGAATTAATTTACTCAGATCACTAACATTCAAAAACTGGGGCGCAGACTACTCAAGTTTACTGCACACCTATAAATCATTGATCAGATCAAAACTTGACTACGGAGCGATTGCCTATAACTCTGCCAACAAAAGCCTTCTTCAGTCAGTGGAAGTTATACAAAACACAGCTCTTCGCATAGCTAGCATGTATGTGTATGTTTATTTTGGTAAGGTAAACAGATTTACAGTAGTGCATTGAAGCCAGGGACGGACTACTCGCTATGGTTAGTGATCCAAAAATTTTGCAGGTATGGCACACCCTGTATGAAATTATCGAAATTCACTTCCCCACACATTAAGCTAACGAAAAGGTACTCTTGTTGGAATTCGATAAAATAAGCCGTTTGGCTAATATTTACAGTTTTATTAATGCACTACGTACCAGTTTACGCATTCACCATTTTTATAAGTACACAACGAGGTAAAACTAACTTTTAATAGATGTCCAAAATTTACCTAGAGTACTACAAAAAAATAATTTAACGATAGCAGAAGATGAAAAACATTAACTACTTATTAATTGGAAAGTTGGTAAAAACTTTTTATAAGTGTTTTTACCGTTTATCAAGTTACCATAGGATTAGTTGTCAAACGTTGTGTAGAATAGTTCGTAGTCAGTACTTGTCAATAATTCATAAGTCATTAATTTAACAGTTACAATAGCAGAATTCGCTTTTATTGAGTACGCAGATAAACATCTAATGTATGGACTGGCTTCTCGAAACTGTTTAGAGGCCAAAAGGCTTTATGAAGAACATTTTGCAAACAGAGCATTGCCAGACAGACGAATGTTTGGGCGTATTGATCTCAGGTTACGAGAAACAGGTATGAATAAGTAAATGTAATTTTCCATGTATACAAAACAAAATTTTAAATTTTAGGAAGATTTTCGCCAGAAAAAGCTGGAGAAGGTCCAGTACGAAGCATACGTACTGTGGCAGTTGAACAAGACTTGTTAAATGCAGTTGATAATGAACCATCGAGTTTTAGAAAATTATCAAGAGAACATAACGTCTCGAAATCAGTTGTTCATCGCGTCCTAAAAGAACAGCTGTTATATCCTTTTCACATGAAAAAAGTACACCGTATGACAGTGGCTGATAATCCTGCTCGACTTGAGTATAGCCAGTGGTTTCTGCGACAACAACAAGCAGACAACACATTTATTAGTAACGTTCTCTTTACGAACGAACCGGGTTTCACCAGAGATGGAATCATAAATTCTCATAATATGCATTTATGGGATGATGTGAATCCACATGGCATTATCCAAACTAGAATCCAGCATGGATCATCGTTAATGTTTGGCAGGAATAGTTGGCAATAATTTGATACAGCCATACTTTATTGACGGTACTTTGACCGGTCAGAGATATTTGGAGTTTTTTGCAAAATGAGTTATGGAACCTGTTTGATGATGTGCTACTACAAACTCGTAGGAATTTATGGTTCATGCATGATGGGGACCCTCCTCATTTCAGTTTAGATGTACGACAGCATTTACACACAAGGCTTCCTAATAGATGGATTGGTCGTGGAGGCCCTTTTCAATGGCCACCGCGATCAGGAGACGTTAATCCTATGGATTTCTTTCTCTAGGGTTATCTCAAAAGTAAGGTATACGCAACACCTGTGCAAACAAGGCAAGATTTAATAGACAGAATTGTGTTACACTGCAATGTTATTAGAAATAGTGTGAAATTGCTCTTTCAAGTGCAAAGAAACAACCTTCGTAGACTTAGAATGTGCGTGGAAGTGGGAGGAGCTCATATTGAACATTTATTAGAATAACGTTAGTTTTTGTTGTTGTTTAGGAATTAGTTTTAGTCTAATGTTTTATAACATGTGTTTATTGAGGTTTTCTTAATGGCTCAATAATGTTATGTTCGTAATTTTGATTAAAAGCAAGTAAATTCTGGACATCGTATTAATAAGTTAGTTAGGTAGATTTGTACGTAGTACATTAATAAAACTGTAAATATTAGCCAAACGGCTTATTTTATCGAATTCCAACAAGAGTACCTTTTCGTTAGCTTAATGTGTGGGGAAGTGAATTTCGATAATTTCATACAGGGTGTGCCATACCTGCAAAATTTTTGGATCACTAACCATTGCGAGTAGTCCGTCCCTGGCTTCAATGCACTACTGTAAATCTGTTTACCTTGCCAAAATAAACATACACTTACATTATAGCTTTGCCGTAAATTTTATGAAGATCAAATAACTAGTACAAAAAATAAAAATAAAAACCAAATTCAAAATTAAAATTTTGGAGGCCTATAACTCGAAAACGAGGGCCTGCATAGTAAAAGTTTATATGAAGTACTAACATTATTTTGGCTCATATTATACTCTCCTGACTTTTTTCCCATTAGTCCCGGGACACCCTGTATAACTGTTTTTTGTTGTTGTAAACTAATTTTCCGTGTTGCTCTTAAGCTAAATTTTTAACAAATAAAAAATGAATCATTTATTTGTTGTTTTATTATAATTTTCTTAATTATCTCAAAATATAAATTTTGGCACTTGTCACCTTTGTTACTTCCATTCTTCAATTGTTCCCTCCTTGTCCTGGAAATGGATGAGCTGGCGAAGAAGATATTAGTAAATATACTGTGTGAAGTATACTGCTTGTAGTACACTGCGTTTTATGTGAATTGACTGAGTCTTCTTCTGGTCTCCCTGATCATGGCACGATCTTGTGCTAGCTGGAACAGTTCCCCTTCGTACGCTGATAAATTCACGAATATTCCTTAACCAGGAAGCCTGTCTTCGTCGTACCCCCTACGGCTTTCGAGTTTGACCATCCTAAGTTGTAGAATTCTATACTGTTCCTCTCCGAAGATATGTCCCTATTTAGAACCATTTCGTTGGTCTGCCTGGCTGTCTAAAGTATTTTCAGCATTCGCAGAGTAACCATCGACAGTTTTTTGTCAATTAATTGTGGTATCATTGATTGTCCAAGTCTCCATCTCATAAAGCAACACTGACCATATGCTTACCAACCATTCTCTGTCGTAGTTTTAAGTTAATGTGTTAAAAAAGTGACTTCAATGTTTGGAATGTTGTGCTAGACCAGGGTCGATAATTTTTGAGTCCAAAAAAAATTATAGTAGAATGAAACCCATTGGAAGAGGTAGAGAGTATAACAAAATTTGTGTGAAAAATTCGAATAACCGAGTTTTTGGTTTTTTATTTTTATCTTTTGCAAAAAATAGTATATTATATACCGCGGGACTGAAGTAGTACATTTAATCCTGAAGGTAAAGTTTATGGCCCGACCGCAGGGAGGGCCATAATTTACCTGAAGGATTAAATGTACTTCAGTCGCAAGGTATATACGATACTTTTCGTACTTCCGGTATGATTTTATTAATTATTTCAATAATTTCAATCAGTTTTTTCTCTCTTCAACTCATTTAATAAACTGTCTTTAAAATAAGTTACCATAGTAACATTGCGTTGTGACAGTTATAATTTAGAAACATTGTCATTACTAGTGTCATTGTAAAGAAACATTGTTATTGATAATTATTGGTATCATGAGTGAAGAAGGTGTATCTGATATTGATAAAAGAGCAGCCGAAGTAGGTGAAGAATTGTTACCACCGAAATCTAGAAAACTATACGAGCAGCAGTACGATGCTTTTAAAAAGTGGTGCCGCTTAAAAAATGTGAGACAACCTACTGAAAATGCGCTGTTAGTCTACTTCGATGATAAATCAAAAGCGGTTTGTGCCTCAACTCTCTGGGCACATTACTCAATGCTGAAATCGGTTATTAACATTAGAGAAGATATTGATATAAGTAAATTTCCAAAATTATTAGCTTTTTTGAAGAGAAGAAATGAGGGATTTAAGCCAAAGAAGTCAAGAATTCTCACGTCTGAGCAGGTAGATCAGTTCTTACGGGAGGCTCCGGATGATAAATATTTAATGCTTAAGGTAAATTTGGAAATTTGTTTATATTCAGAAATTTTAAGAAATCAATTTTTTTGTAGGTTGCACTTATTTTGGGCGTTGCGGGAGCTTGTCGTGGAAAAGAGTTGGTTGATTTAGAAATCGACGATGTGAGAGATTTGGGCGATTCCTTCCTAATTGCGATTAGAAACACCAAAAGTAAAATTGACCGAAATTTTGTGATCAAAAATTCAGAAAACAGTGCCATCAGTTTTGTGGCGATATTTCGGAAATATGTGGCATTGCGAAAGACAGGGTCAACTCATTCAAAATTTTTTGTTCAATACATCAACAAAGAATGTACTACGCGAGTAGTAGGAAAAAACATGTTTGGTACATTTCCACGGCAAATAGCAGCTTTCTTGAAATTAGAAAATGCGACGTCTTATACGGGACATTGTTTTAGACGCACATCTGCGTCTTTGTTAGCTGATTCGGGAGCAACAATAGACGTGCTGAAGAGACATGGAGGATGGAAATCCTCCAAAGTGGCCGAGGGATATATTGAATCGTCTATTAAAAATAAACAAAAAATTTCAGATAAAATATTTGGTCAAGTCGCCGATTCGTCCACTATAGTTATGCCACAGTCCTCATTCTCGCTTCCTGTTTCCGCAGGATCTTCGAAACAAACACCAGTTCAATATGAAAAGGACCTATCTGTTACTCGTCAGTTACCTGCTGCATTAACCCAGGAAAGACTGGTCAATATGACGAACTGTCACAATATTAATTTGAATATTAACGTTAATTACCATTCTAATTAATTATATTTTTCAATAAAATATCCTTAAATTCGTTTGTTTGTGATTTAATCGTTCCGGGAGTTTCGTCAATATTTAATCCCGGAGGGATTAAATGTGACACTTTAGTACCTGTCACAAGGGAGTGAAGTTGTCACTTTAGGCCCGGAAGTACGAAAAATTATTTTTTCACGAAATTTGTACCTTTGTATGTCTCAAACATGCAGTAATTTTTTTGATTTAAAATACTTATTTTTTCACCTTATTTTGACTTGTTCTTGTTCTAAATATTAAAAAAAGGATATCATCTAAAAAATGTGACTGCTGCAATTTTTTTTCACTATCAAAGTTGATTTATTGAATTCTCATTACATTTATGTCATAGAAAATCTCATAATAGATAAATATACATGCAAATCGTACTATTGAATTTAATAGTTATTTATGTAATAAGGATCATAAAGACGATCATTATGGTACAAGTCGTGACTGTTATCGGGCGAGGCGTAGCCGAGTCCGATAACACGGCGTGTGCCATAATGATTGTTTATGATTCGTATTACATACAAAATTTTATCTGATGGCATTTATATCAATACATTTTCGAAAAATTAAAAACTGCATTTTCGACATGTCACAATGACAACTATTTTTAAAGGAGTAAGTATTGTGTAGTTTCAAATATTAGTAGGTGAGTGAGGTGTGCTTTGCCATTTCCTTGACAACGTCATCAGGTTGTAACGGCAATATTTATTTATCGCTGTCCTACTCAATAATTATTGTCAGGTAGAATTCAATATAATTTATAAAATGAGTGATTCTGAAGCTGATAGTTTACCTTCTGATTTGGAAGAAATGTCGAGAAATATCGTGGACTCCCTTTTGCCGGAAAAATCACGGAGTGTATATGAAATGGTGTTTAATCGGTACAAAGAATGGTGTTCTGCTAAAAAAATCAAGAATATCACTCATGAAAAAGTATTGTTGGGTTACTTTGAATGCTTATCTAAGGAAAGAAACCATCTTCTGTTTGGTCGTATTATTCGATGATAAGAAGTATTTTATCAACAAGAAAAAACGTCAATTTTTGGTGCCAACAACCAAACAGGATTACAAGTTTGCCAACAATCATCAACTACTGATGTAAAAACTGTAGAATCCATTGGAATTAATATTACAAATTGTAGTAATTGTTCTTTTACCATTTATAATAAATAGTTTTGTACATAGTTATGAATTTGGAATAAACTTTTTTGATCAAACCATTACATGTTTTCCTTATAGAATTTCATTATGGTACTTAGTACCATAATGAATTCATTATGGTACTTAGTCCCATAATGAGCTACCTTATGTCATCAAAATTGAGTGACATAACGTTGTCATTATGACATGCCATCAGATAAATACTTTTTACTGATGACGTTATTTATTATAATATTTTCAAATACAATAATCTTCTTATTTATAAATACCTTATCTTGCATTCTAATTACTTCTCCATTAGTTTTTGTCTCTTTGATGGGGCATTTCTTCATCGTTAGATTCGACAAACCTTCCCGATTCTAGTGGATCATCTCAAGTCCATCACCGTCTTCGTTTCCAAGATTATTTCCGGTCTGCATTGGTTTTTTCTTCCACATTGGAGCATGTTTCAGAACCATGACAATTTGAGCAAAAATTTGTGCGTTTTAAACCATGTTTTCGGCAGCCACATTTTAAACTGTTACATCCAGTTTCACAGCTGCAGCAAATAGTTTTAAGCAATATTTCCGGAATTAATTCCTTGTCTGTAAATTTGGGCATAATGCCGCGTTGATGTTGCTTCCAGCCCCAACCTGTTGCTGTTAGTTCGTTACCCAGCCAAGTCTGAAGCTGATAATATGTCCTGTAACAATGTTGCTCTGCTGCATCTTCTGTGGGTGGGAGATTGGCCAATATGAAAGAAGATTTAATTCTCGCCAATTGATATTTTCTCTAGCAATTTCTATCGAGGTCTTAATAATGTCAGCATCAGCATCTTATTTTGTCCTTATTTTTCTCGTTAGATAAAAATTTTTCTGTATAGTTTTGATAATCGAATTCTGGAATATTGTCTAAGGTTTTTCTACGACTACGTTCTCCTCTTTTAGTTGAATTAGCTGCTGGTACTGTTGTCACAGTAACTAATTTTTCAATTTCGGGGTACCCATCAAAAACGATATAGCTGCTTGCTGCGTAATGTTTTTCTACATAGCGCAAATATTTATTCATGATGAAGATTATTGTATGTGAAAATATTATAATAAATAACGTCATCAGTAAAAAGTATTTAAATTCAATTTTACGATTTGCATGTATATTTATCTATTATGAGATTTTCTATGATATAAATGTAATGAGAATTTAATAAATCAACTTTATTACTGAAAAAAAATTGCAGCAGTCACATTTTTTATATGAAATTCTTTTTAAATCCTATTTTTAATATTTAGAACAACTATTTTCGCATGTTTTTTGCAATTTTGATGTTTGATGGATTTATAATTTTTTTGTTTATCAATATAACATGAGCTCTTACGTTTTTCGAGTAATTAAAGTCTAAATTTTAATAAATAAATAATGATTCCAAAAAAAAATTCGGATTCCGAGTTTTTTTCATTATTTGTATTTTCTGAGAACATTTACCATAGTAATGTATATTTTTTTATACCTTTAGAAAGTAGAGATTTCAACGAACAAAAAACACACCAACTTTTTTAAAAAAGCAGATATTTTGAAGTCAAAATAAGGTGAAAAAATGAGTATTTTAAATCAAAAAAATTACTGTATGTTTGGGACATACAAAGGTAAGTTTGCACCAAATTTCGTGTAAAAATAAATTTTTTTGCAAAAGATAAAAATAAAAAACCAAAAACTCGGTTATTCGAATTTTTCACATAAATTTTGAGGTTATGTGAAAAAAGTGTCGATACAAAAGTTGTAGATCTTTTTATTGCCTACAACTTTGCCATTTAACTTTTTTTCATAGGACTTGCAGTTTTACCGGAAATCGAGATTAACCGTTTTCCCCCTGGTCTATGCGGGCTCTGTTCCTATTCTACAAGATATTTGAATTGAGCCTATAATAATTCTGCCTTCTATTTGTATTGACGAATCAGTTTGAGGCACTATGAATTTTGTCTTACTGATTTTATGGTGAGCTCCATTTATGATCCTCAGTATAAACACGGTTTAATAGTTGTTGTAGGTCTTGTAAATTGTTACTTAGGATAACGGTGGCGTCTGCATATTTTAAGTTTATGTATTCTGTTGACTTCTACTCCCATTTGAGGTTCTTGGGTGGCTCATTTTAAGAGTTTATTAGAGTATGTATTAAAAAGAAATTGACTAGAGAGAATCTGGAAAAAAAGCTGAAGCAATTGATGGAGTTTTAAAGTGAACAGAAATGACAATAATCTGTGATGTATGTGAAAGTGTGAAAGAAATTAAAGGAGTGCGTAGCATTAGAGTAGAAAATGAAAAGCATGACAAGAAAGATAAAGTAAGGAATTGTTTTATAACAATGTTTGTCAAAATCGACAGTTTAATTAAGTTTTTTTTATTTAATTCCACTACTAGAAAAAAATAACGTAATAAATGGTAATTAAAGAAGAATTACTAATATTTGCTAATACATGTCCTAAAATTCTATATTTGGTGATATTTTTGTGGTGAATTAGGGCGAGACTATAAGTCGAACCAGATAACATCGACACAGTTTTGATATAGACATTTGCCTGTAATACTTTTATGAGGTTATAAATTTGATTTATATTGTCTATTCTAGATAAAGCTCGTATTTTTCACCGTTTACCTTGGCGGAATCTCTAATATATTTGCGAATTTTATCAGCAGAGGTTTAATATTTGACCTAAATGTTCGAAAAGCCTATAAATGATCGACACATAATTTATTTAGGTTAAATCGAACATGTGTCGTTTGTCATATCAATTTATCGGCAATTAAGACAATATAAACACATAAACATATTTGTATATTTTACCGGAGATTAATTACATATAATTAAATTAAAATACAAGAAAGCGGATTTAGAATCACGGAAGTTATGTTAGAATTGACTAAATATACATTTTAAATATTTCATTACATATTCTGGTAAACATTATTCAATAAGGGTCCTTCTCCATTTCTTGAACCTAACCTAGTCCTACTATATATAATGTGTCCCCCTAAGTTGGGATCATATGGAAAACTTTTGTAATATTAATTATAGGAAAAAAAGTTATTCCTCATAAAAAGTTCTGCATTATCTAAAACCTAAAATACAGTCATCAAATATTAATTTTTTTAGTCGTATACGAGGTTTGTCAAAAAATATGAGTAGCTTTAAATTTGACAATATCGAAAGATGTTACTAAAAATATTAGAAGCAATTAAAAACTACGTTTAAATATGCAAGTACCGGGTGTCCCAATAAGAATGGCTCTCGGCCATATCTCGGGAACCGTTTATAGCACAATTTCGGGAAAAAAAAAGTTTAGAGGTGTCAAGGGACACCCGGATGGAACGAAGTTCCTTTCGATTAATTAGTGAAGGAATTGTAATAAAATTTTTTTTTTATGAAATAATCGTCGCGACACCACACTGTTCAATGCGAAATACAAATGAAAATATCTGGCTTGCTTTCTATAAGAGAGAGAGAGACAGACAGACAGACAGAGAAACATGCGCACGCCGCACAGCTTACAATAGCAAAAAGTGTCGTGACAACTTTTCGTAAGAATTTTTTCCGTCTAGCCCCCTTTCACTTCACTTCACTTCGTTCCAAAAAGCAAAAAAAAGAATTTTTCAGAAAATAAAAATTCCTCCCCGGCGGGGAATCGAACCCCGGTCTCCCGCGTGACAGGCGGGGATACTGACCACTATACTACAAAAGTATTATTCATTATACAGCAAGCAACTGAAATATATTATTTCAATTTTTGTTGTAGAGAATCTCAACAATTAATTAACATAATAAAGACAAAAAACTATACTAAGTAATATTAAAATATGATTTGTTTTTGAATTTATTAAAATTATGACGCGTACACTTGCTAAACACACAAAATGTGGAGATTATAAATCGTATGACTTGGTTGGAGAAACATGCGCACGCCGCACAGCTTACAATAGCTTCAAAAAGTGTCGTGACAACTTTTCGTAAGAATTTTTTCCGTCTAGCCTACTTTCACAACGCGCGATAAGGAACTTCGTTCCAAAAATTATAACAAAAGTGACCTCGAGAAAAACCTGGAAATTATTTACAGAGTTGTAGGTCCACCGCCAGAGGGTGTAATTAAATACCAAAAATTATAAAATGAATAATTTACAAATTTTGCCTAATTAAGATGCATTCAAACTATGATTATCGTATTCTTCAAGAAATTCAGCGTATATTTGATTTTACAAGTTTTAGTCTATCTCTTCAAATAATAGGTGGGGGGGGGGGGATTACGGGAACTTTATTATGAAAAAACGCCTGTTATTCCAGTTCTACTTCACCTATCTATGCAAACTTAGTCTTTTTGAAGAGAGCTCCTTTCTACCAATGTAAGAGTTATTATTTCGAAACAAACAACCTAATGAGTAACGTATACGCTAGAGGGCGCTATTTATTTTTTTAAATCTAGCTATCCTTGAAAAATGTGGAATGGCAACATGCAGTTTTAATTTAGGAATATAAAAGAAGACCTAATTAGCAACAGAATAGCGAAAACCACATGTCGATATCTTTTTCGTATTACGAGATATCCTAAGAAATGTGTAAATTTTAAGCATTTTCCTTTAAACATAAATTACTCCGGTTTGACTGAACGGATTTTAACATTTTTTGACTCCTCAAAATTGTCTTTCCTTGTTCTATTAATAATAGTTCCAATTATTATGTCAAAATTACTTATGCTCTCACCGGGAAACTGCGTTATGGACGTTAAAATGGAAATATAACTTAAGGTATCTCGCTAGTGACGACCTAAATGTTCAAATTGTCGCCCATCATTTTCGATACAAGCGTTTATTCTTTGAAGAGTAGATTGAACAGCAGTATCAATTTCTGCTCTCGAAATACTCTGAATGGCGTTTCGTATTCTTTCGATCATGTTAACTCTAGTAGTTGCTCTAATTGCACAAACAAGGTCTTTAATCCGGCCCCAGAGATAGAAATCTAAGACGGTTGAGTCTGGTGACCTGGCTGGCCCAAAAAATTGGGCCTCCACGTCCTATCCACCTATCATGGTAAGCATTATCTAAAAATTCTCTAACTTGTCTGGAGAAATGCGCCGGACACCCATCGTGCTGAAACAACATAGACCTACGAGTTGCTAGTGATAGGGGAAGTCCGTGTAATTTGGACCATTATGTAAAACGGACCAATTCGAAAAACGGAGTATGTAGCGACATCTCACTAATTCGTTACAAACCTTCCCCACCCGGGGTGCACTCAGGAATCTATGTCAATCGAATCAGTTAGTAACTCACAGATTGCCAGTAAGTTCATTTGTAGCACGTGTTGTGTTGTAAGGTTAGGTTATTTTGGTGTCTGAATTTCTACGAAGTGAGTATATATTTTAAAATATCAATGATATTAGGTTGATTCGTACATATTTACGAAAGCCATACTATGATCAAAAAGTGGATAGGTTTATTAGCTTACTTAGAAAAACAAATATGACAAAAATATTACTATCGTGTAAATTGGTCCAATCTCTGTTGTGTAATTTGGTCCTGGTCCGAATTACACGTATTCAATTACAAAATATTTTTTTTATTTTTTAAGGATGTCAACGAGATCTGAGAGAAAAAGTGAAGGAGTTTATGGTAAATGGAAACCAGAAAATATGGATGCTGCAATGAAAGCTGTTAATTTAGAACAACTGGGTATAAATGAAGCTGCAAAAGCATTTTCAATTCCAAAAACAACGTTAAAAAGAAGATTGGGGAACAGAAATAAATATTCCACTGGAAGCAGTTATATCATCGGAAGGCAAACAGATTTACCTCCGGCAGTGGAAAAAGATCTTGTTAATCACATTCTTCAGTTGGAGCGGATGTTTTATGGACTAACACGTGAAAGGCTGATGAAACTAGCGTACGAAATAGCCGAGAAGAATAATATTAAGACGAGATTAAATGACGGAAAAAAATCAGATGGTAAAGAATGGTACGCAGGCTTCATGAAACGACATCCAAACATAAGTCTGCGTCTCCCTGAAGCAACGTAATTAGCACGAGCTGCAGGATTCAACAAAACTGTTGTTTATCAATTTTTTGACGTTTACGACAAAATAATAAAGGAAAACGCTATTTCCGCAGATCGTATTTTCAATGCTGATGAGACATCCCACACTGTTGTTCAGAAACCACAGAAAATAATTGCTCAAAAAGGGAAACATCATATAGGCGCCATAACGTCATCAGAAAGAGGCCAAAATGTTACTGGCATGTATGCAATGAGTGCGACTGCTTATTTTTGCCAGGAAGCGTATGAAGGATAGTTTAACGTATGGAGCACCTCCAGGAACTTTATTTAAGTGCCAAGACAAAGGGTGGATGGATACTGATGGATTTTATCACTGGTTGGAAAATTTTATAAAGTATGCCAAACCATCTAAAGAAAACAAGGTGTTAATCGTATTAGATGGACACAGTAGTCATACTCAGAGTATGAGAGCATTAGATTTAGCTCGCAATCATGGTGTTATCATGCTTTCATTTCCTGCACATTGCACATATAAGATGCAACCCTTTGATGTTGGGTTCTTTAAACCATTAAATACTTTCTTGGCTTCCGCAATAACTTCAAAATTATACGATACACCAGGTAAATGTTTGAGTGTTGATAGTATTAGCGGTCTAGTAGGCAAATCGTTTCCCAGAGCAGCTACTATGGAGACAGCTATGAACAGTTTTCGGAAAACAGGATTATGGCCTCCTGACCGTTTTGTCTACAGCGATGTAGATTTTGCAGCTGCGACAGTATCCGAACGACCAATTGATTCAGATGAAAATAACATTAACATTTCTGTAACTGATTCTGCTACTTCCCCTTCATCAGAAAACATAAATTTGTTTACAAATAAAACACAGCCAGTTCTGATGGAAAATACTTCCTTAAATATTTCTACAGGTATCTCATTCAAATCAGAACCTATCCAGCAAGAAAATTATTCAATAACAACATCTGAACCATTCACATCAGATCCTGTACATCAAGCAAACACTTCTGCATGTGCTCCAACTACATCACAACCTGTCGTGAAAGCTACTCCCATCAAAAGTTTTGAATCTTCTCCTTCCACATCCCATCCTGTGCATCAAGAAGATACTTTCTCAAATATTTCTGTATTGGCCCCATCCACATCACAATCTATTCTGGAAACTACTCCTTTAAAAATTTCTGAATCTTCCTCATCAACAACGAATTTAGGCGACCTCGAAACCGAACAGTCTACACAGAACCAGTATTATATCCCAGTGGAAATAATTCATCCTCTACCGTCATCAAGTGGGATATCAATGGGACCACGAAAGAAAAAACGGATCAATGTCTCAGGAGTGGTTCTAACTGCAACACCTTTTAAAGAACAGTTGAAAATCCAACAAACGCCCAAAACAAACACACATAAACGTAAGTTAGTAGCGACAAAGGAGAAAAGCAACAAGGAAAAAAAGAAGAAAGAGAACGAGGGCAAAAAGACGAACAGCAACGAGGAAAAATGTCATCCAAAGACAAATGAGAAATGCCGCACTGGTCATCAAATTTGTTGCCTTGTTTGCGATGAAAACTATGATGCAGATTGGATTCAGTGCAAAACATGTGAGGATTGGGCACCATAACTGATGTCAATTATTATTACTGCAATAACTGTCTATGTTGATGGCAGAATAATAAAAATATCTGTCTTTATTTGTTTTATTTTTTCTTTATTGTGTTGACATACTTTGAGACTAAAATATATTAAAACCAAATTACACGACAAATAAAACCGAATTACAAGCCAACAGTCCAAATTACACGAACGGTTCAACTTGCAATATATTTTTTTTCATTCGAATTGTTCCTAGTTCCGTCATTATGAAATGGAATGTCAATTGTAATTAATGGGTAAAAACAAGAATTTTATTTCAAGATTCTGTTATCACAAATATCAAACTTATCTTAATTTCTGCTTAGGTGGTCCAAATTACACGGATTTCCCCTATATCTTCTAGAAGAAGTGGTAATTCATCCCTTATAAAATTTAGGTAGCGTTCCCCGTTAATTGCGTTGTCAAAAATAAAAGGTCCAATTATCTGACCATCTACAATACCACACCATACATTCACCGACCATCGCCCCTGATACTGAACTTCTTCCATCCAGCGTGAATTATTCTGTGACCAATAGTGCGTATTATGCCGGTTAACCGTACCATTACTACTAAATGTAGCTTCGTCTGACCACAAAATACGTGAAAGTCATTGAGGGTCGTCATATACCATATGTATTAACCAGTTGCAACAATCCAACCTTCTGTCGTAATCACGATCAACCAATTGTTGATGCAGTACTATATGAAATGGATGAAATCTAAAAGAAATATAATGTCCTATTAAATATCTTTCCGGAATGATAAATAAATTATTATGTTAACATATAACCATGCTCACAAATAATATTATGCGGGTATATTTTGTTTAAGAAACATCTTTTTACATCATAATTTACCTGTGTCCTGTCAAAATACGTTGAACGGTGGTTCTGCTTATTCCCAAGTCTCTACTTATTGCTCTAATACTTAAATGCGGATTGAATTGCACATATGCCAAAACATTCATTGTGTTTCCTCTGAAAGACCTCTGCCGCGTCTTCTAAATACAGGAAGATTTACATTTCCAGTCATTCTTAAACGGTGTATGAGTCGACGAAAAACTCTGCTACCGGGATGACGTCTTTGGGGATATTGTATGGCATATACCCTAGCCGCAACAGTTGCATTTCTCATACATTCAAAGTAAATGTATATCATATCAAATGCTTCTTCGTTTGTAATAATCATCTTAGATATAACTTTTAAGTAAATTTTATATCGAACTTAATGCACACAAATCGCAATGACCCGTAAATGAACAAATTACTAGGTTTATTAATTTGACACAAGACATATATTTTTGTTTTGTTTTTTTCATTGCCCACTACTTGTTTTTATATATTTTCATTTTAACTTCCATAACGCAGTTTCCCGGTGACAGCATAAGTAATATTGACATAATAATTGGAACTATAATTAATAGAACAAGGAAAGACAATTTTGATGAGTCAAAAAATGTTAAAATCCGTTCAGTCAAACCGGAGTAATTTATGTTTAAAGGAAAATGCTTAAAATTTACACATTTCTTAGGATATCTCGTAATACGAAACAGATATCGACGTGCGGTTTTCGCTATTCTGTTGCTAATTTGATCTACTTTCATATTCCTTAATTAAAACTACATGTTACCATTCAACATATTTCAAGGATAGCTATATTTTAAAAAATAAATAAATAGCGCCCTCTAGCGTATACGTTACTCATTAGGTTGTTTCGAAATTATAACTCTTACATTGGTCGAAAGGAGCTCTCTTCAAAAAGACTAAGTTTGCATAGATAGGTTGAGTAGAACTGAAATTACAGGCGTTTTTTAATAATAAAGTTCCCGCTTCCCCCCACCTCTTATTTGAAGAGATAGACTAAAACTTGTAAAATAAAATATACGCTGAATTTCTTGAAGTATACGATAATCATAGTTTAAATGCATCTTAATTAGGCAAAATTTGTAAATTATTCATTTTATAATTTTTGGTATTTAATTACGCCCTCTGGCGGTGGACCTACAACTCTGTAAACAATTTCCAGGTTTTTTCGAGGTCACTTTTGTAATAAATTTTTTTCCCGAAACTGTACTATAAACGGTTCCCGAGATATGGCCGAGGGCCATTCTTATTGGGACACCCGGTACATCCGTTTAAATTAAAACTTATATTTTTTACTAATATTTCCATTTTTAATGAACATTTATGTCTTGCGATTACGAAACACATGAGAACCTTTTAGTTTCTCGATGTTTTTTAATAATTTTGCAATTAAAACGCGTAATATGTGCATGTTCCTTTAATTGGGCACTGTTTGGTTCTACAACCTCCATTTAATTACTTTATCTAAATAGCTTAAATTTCTTTTCCAATTGATTACCGATCTTATTTCTGTCTCTTGTCAATGTTGAAATATGACAGTTTTCATATATTTAATAGTTTCGGGTTGGATTTACCATTGATATTGCTTTTCAGTCTTGATACTAGTAAAGTCACATTGTGTGGGTTTAATATTATTGTTATCTTCGTTTTATTTAACTCATGAGACTATTGGCTTATTTTGTATTTATCATTTATCAGTGAGCATGCGTGGTCATGCAACTTTCAACAACCTTTAACAGATCAGTTTATTGTGTGTGTTCAATATTAGACGTAGTTATGAGAAAGACAGATTATTTGTTTGATTCGAATTATTTTAATAACAATAAAAAAATGTCAATTCACCAGACTAAAAGCATGTGCAGCTCTTATACAGTAAAGTTTAACAATTATATAAACGTGATAGGAATGAAACTATTCTATGATGGGATGAAGATAATATTATTTATATAAGGGTAACTGCATATTTTGAAACAACCTAAAATTTATATTCTTTTTTAATTTTTAATACGACTATTCAATTTGGTTATTAATGTGATTCGTTATATTGTTTTAGATTCTGACAGATCAAAAATAAATATTGTACTCACTGGACTCCACTGGATTGATGCATTGAATGTAATAAAGTAATACCTTATTTTCCTGAATGTGATAAGGAAACTTCGAATAAGTTATTCTTCCTACGGAATTGGGTTTTTTTCCAAGTATGTATGGAAAATGTGATAAAAGTAAACTATTTCACATTTCAATAATAGCAGACATTTTACAAGAGCAAGAACATCTTTCATTCGTCAATAAGAAAAATTTTATGATGCTTTCGTTGCAAAGGATTATGAGATACTAAATGACAAATTCTCCGATTTTGATGAAAAGGATTCGAAATATTTTGAAGATTATGTTTTTAAATGTTATAATTTTGATAATTGTCTTTTTAAATATATTTACAATTTGAGATATTTTTTTATTTTAATATTTTAAATACTAGAAAATATGAATGACTTATCTAATATAATTAATCTCAGTATAGTTTCCGTTTGTTTTTGGGGCATTTTGTATCACTTATTTTATGTCTGCTCCAAAAAAATAGTTATTATTACCCGATCTAAAGCTTTTCCATTTTAAACTCAAATGTTTACAATATTGTTACGACGGTATAGTCCCTAAATCCGACTCTGTCTAAGCCAGGTATGAAAGTTAAAACTATGGCGGACGCGCAGGGATTGTTTACTATTGTGACTATCTTATCTAAACATTGTTTTTGTGACCAGTCTTATCTAGAAAATGCCAGAAAGCCAATTGTTTTTGAGTAAGCCGCAATCTAGAATTATCTAGTGAAAAAGGAATTAATATATAAGGGGCCGACCAGGAAAAGTTTAGTTAGTTGATAATTTGACATCTCGAAATAAACAAGTAAATAAGTGAATATAAATTAGTGAACAGTTTATATAAATTAGTTTAAGTGAATATACTGTGTATATAATTAGTGACTAGTGTAGTATTTAAATAAATTAGTAAGTAGCCATACCGTGTGTTTAAAGTTTATCCCACCCGTTTTCTGTTTAAATAAATTAGAATAACATTACATTGGTGTCAGAAGTGGGATAATATAAATAAATATCTATTTAAAAATGGCCAAGAGACTATGTGACCTCAAAGTGGCGGAACTAAGAGCAGAATTGGAAGATCGTGAGTTGGAAACGTCCGGTAAGAAAAGTGAATTAGTAGAAAGAATTAAAGTGGCACTGGAAAATGACGGCTTTGATCTAGAAACAGTTTTATTTAATGACGAGGCTTTCACCTTAATCTCGTCAATTTCTGCTAACATGGACGAGAAGATTTCTGCAATGAAGAACGATATTTCTGGCATGGAAGAGAAGATTTATACGAATGTTAAAAGCAATATTTCGGCTATAAAGAACTATATTTCTGCTATGAAGAACGACATTTCTGTTAATATGGACGAGAAAATTTCTACTTTGAAGAACGAAATATCTGCCGATATCTTATTAATGAAAAACGACATTGCCGCTGACGTTGAGAATGAAATTTCGTCTCTAAAATCTGAAATTGAGTATAAGAATACACCGATAGACGAGAAAATCAAGGAGTTAGAAGAAAAGGTTGCCAATTCAAGAACGCGAGGCACGCCAGAGGAAGAAAAGAAGCCGGAGCAAACGAAACCTTGCAAGCCAGAAACACTACCTAAGTTTGAAGACATTGTCAGTTTTACCCGAGTCAAGGCCCCAACGTTCGATGGAAAAATGTCGTGGACAAATTATGTGAAACAATTTGAAGCTGCCGCTAGAGTGAATAATTGATCCGATAGAGACAAGGCAGTGAACTTAACTATCGCACTTCGGGGAGATGCCTTAGATGTACTTCAGACGATATCTCTGGAAGAAACGGATGATTTCGAGCAGCTGAAGAAGAGGTTGGACATGCGATATGGTCACGAACATCTAGAACATTTGTACCAATCCCAGCTGAAGAGTCTAAGGTAGAAACGTGACGAAGCACTTCAAGAATATGAAGTGGATATTGCCCGACTAGTTCGATTTGTTTATCCATCAGCAGCAGAGAACATGATGGAATGTCTGGGCAGACAGGCGTTTATTGATGACTTACGTGACCCCGATATAAAGAGGAGGCTTCGCTTATCCCATCCCAAAACATTAGTTGACGTATTGACAGCTGCTCTTGAATATGAAGCAGCAACGAAGGCTTCGGGTTACAACAAAGCTAAGACCATGCAGGAAGAAGATGACGATGACAAACTTGACCAGATCGTCAACTTGTTGAAAGGTATGGCAGACAAGAAGCCGAAGAAGATCAAATGCCGGAAGTGTGGTGAGCTATAGCACGTACGCAGTCCGTCTAAGCGCCCCAAGACTCCTGTAACCCAAGAACTCCAGTCACAGGGGAAATCAGACAGGGGTGAACATCCAGCTGATGTGAAAAGCCAACTCTTTGCCGGTCATATCCTGTAGACTATTCACAATGCAACAAGTCGAAATCTAAGAAAGTTGCAGTTTCAAGAATTACAGTAATCAACGAGGAATGGTCACCCACCAGGATCAGAGAAGATCAGGAGAATGATCCTCACCTGAAGATGATCCGGCAATGGAAGGAAGAAAATTGGCGACCTACCTAGCAAGAAGTGTCAAGATTTTCACCGACACTCAAGACATATTGGGCTCAGTGGGACTCCCTTATCCTGGAAGAAGGGCTGTTGAAAAAAGTCCTTGAAAACGATGATGGTTCCGAGATGAGGAGACAGTTAGTTATCCCTAGAACGAAAGTAGCTGAGGTACTGAAGAAGTTACACGACAGTCTATCGAGAGGTCATCTGGGAGTGAAGAAAACCCTTCAGCGAGTCCGTGAAAGGTTTTATTGGATGAACAGCTCCGATGATGTGAAGGACTGGTGTAAGAAATGTACGACTTGTGCTACGAGTAATGGACCACATCGCAAGAGAAAGGCACCCATGAAACAGAATAATGTTGGAAGCAATTTCGAAAGGATTGCTTTAGATATCGCTGGACCATTTCCGACGACCGAAAATGGTGGCAAATATATACTGGTTGTAATGGATTATTTCACCCGTTTACTGTTTAAATAAATTAGAATAGCATTACAATATTATTACTATGTTTTAACAGTAACAACATTTGGTTATAAATAAATTGATTTTTTTAACAATATTGAGTTTGTTTTATAACATGTTAGTTTATGAATGTTTATTCAAAACTAAACGTTGTCTATATTTTTTTTCAAGAATTAATTTGGATATTATTTTATAACTAGTCCTTACATTATTAAGACTGTAATAATTGTTCTCAAATAAAATTTGTAAGTCTTGCATATTTTTACATTAATATGACATTTCATTGATTAATTCTTTTTCTGTTGAATTTATCTTATTGATTTATAAATTTTGTAATAGATTATTAGGTTGTCATTTTTTAGAAATTTCTTTTTGGTGATTTTATTTTTATTTTATTGTATATTTTCTTATAATAATGGAATTTGTAAGCACGATAGAGGGTGGATTTTTTGACGAATCGAAACCAAACTCGCTACAAAAATCGGTTGTACAAATTCGTTAGCGGGCCAAATCGACCCAGTAGAAACAAAGTGGCGGCATGTCAGAGTTGAAAAAAAAATCGTATTTCCTTTATTTTTGATCTGACGCAAAAAGTTACTTAGATTTTTTATCGACCTTAACACGTACCACATCTTTAGTAGTTAACACTTTTCTAAAATCTACATAAGAATATTTATTTAAGGAAATTCGCAAATTTACCATTTTTGATTTGATTAACTTGAATTAAGCCTGTCCAATGGATTTCGTGTCATTGGGATTTATATTAGTCAAATTGCATATTGTAGGAATATTTCAGCGGCGTTTTCTGGATATAATTCTAAAAATATGTTACTTTTGCTAACCACTGATGAATATTCATCTGTAAGTGATGATACAATCTGCGAGAATCAACATTTGTTTTGAATGTGATACATTTTCTTATATCTATTTAGTTGTTCACGTCGAAATCGGGTGAATTCAAAGAATATTCCGAATTCTGTACAATTTATTTTAAGACCTGGACCAGAGTCAGATTTTCGGAGAAATTTTAATTTCTGTATTGGCACGGCCAAAGTTTCGTGTAACCAGAACAACAACGAAAAGGAAAACCCAAAAATTTAACCTCGAGGCTAAAGATTATTATTATTTTTTTTAAGGAAATCTACTGAATTTAATCGCGTGATATATTGTTTCTAATTGTTTAAATTTCAAATTTGAAGTGTTTCTCAAGTGATACAATATAATTGATCAAAATGATAATATATTATCACCACACGTTAGAAGTCATACTCCATACTAGTGTTGAATATTGAGAATTTTAGGAAATTTCAACTAGTAACAAGCTTTATTACAAAATTAAGGAGGTTCGATGAGGATAATTCAAAACTTATTAGTTACATGGTAAAGAAAACACCGCATACTGAAAATGGTAAAAGTTTGATTTGGAATATAATACCACAAAAAGTAGTCAACACTAATTATACAAGTAGTGGTAATTTTTTGATAATTTTAACTAGATGCACGAATCTTTGATGCTATAGAAATCTCACAAGTAGAAGAAGTCCACAAGTGAGATTTCTTAATAGCAACAAAGACGAGAGCTAATCTAGTTAAAATTATTTAAAAAAAAATTATTACTACGAATGTAATTCGGAGTGATTATTTTTTAAACTATTTCGTAAAATGTTTTGATCAAATCTCGTGCTCATGTTGGTTTCTGTAAATGACTAATTATAAAGTTTCTTCAAATTTATACCAATTCACTAACCTTATACGCTAGAGGATATATCAAAAGCGAAATATGAGTGATACTTCACAATGGCGATGGTGCTGAATTTGAAATGTTTATATTGAGGCAAATAGCTGCGAGAGACATATTTTTATACAAGGAGCAAAGTTAATACCTACAACGATAACAATTGGATAATGCAATTGACAAGGAAGCAAATTGAGCTTCAGACCCACACAGGGGTGCCAGGAATGGCTAGTCCATCGGCTTTATATATTATTCCAAACACCCATGTACCGGGTGTCCCAATAAGAATGGCTCTCGGCCATATCTCGGGAACCGTTTATAGTACAGATTCGGGAAAAAAATTTATAACAAAAGTAACCTCGAAAAAACCTGGAAATTATTTACAGAGTTGTAGGTCCACCGCCAGAGGGCGTAATTAAATACAAAAAATTATAAAATGAATAATTTACAAATTTTGCCTAATTAAGATGCATTTAAACTATGATTATCGTATTCTTCAAGAAATTCAGCGTATATTTGATTTTACAAGTTTTAGTCTATCTCTTCAAATAATAGGTGGGGGGGGGGGGATTACGGGAACTTTATTATGAAAAAACGCCTGTAATTTCAGTTCTACTTAACCTATCTATGCAAACTTAGTTTTTTGAAGAGAGCTCCTTTCTACCAATGTGAGAGTTATAATTTCGAAACAACCTAATTAGTAACGTATACGCTAGAGGGCGCTATTTTTTTTTTAAATCTAGGTATCCTTGAAGAATGTTGAATGGAAACATGCAGTTTTAATTAAGGAATAACAAATTAGACCAAATTAGCAACAGAATAGCGGAAACCGCATGTCGATATCTTTTTCGTATTACGAGATATCCTAAGAAATGTGTAAATTTTAAGCATTTTCCTTTAAACTAAATTACTCCGGTTTGACTGAACGAATTTTAAAATTTTAACATTTTTTGACTCTTCAAAATTGTCTTTCCTTGTTCTATTAATAATAGTTCCAATTATTATGTCAATATTACTTATGCTGTCACCGGGAAACTGCGTTATGTACGTTAAAATGCAAATATAACTTAAGGTACCTCCCTAGTGACGACCTAAATGTTCAAATTGTCGCCCATCATTTTCGATACAAGCGTTTATTCTTTGAAGAGTAGATTGAACAGCAGTATCAATTTCTGCTCTCGAAATACTCTGAATGGCGTTCCGTATTCTTTCGATCATGTTAACTCTAGTAGTGGGTCTAATTGCACAAAAAAGGTCTTTAATCCGGCACCAGAGATAAAAATCTGAGACGGTTAAGTCTGGTGACCTGGCTAGCCAAAAAAAATAGGCCTCCACGTCCTATCCACCTATCAGATTAAGCATTATCTAAAAATTCTCTAACTTGTCTGGAGAAATGCGCCGGACAACCATCGTGCTGAAACAACATAGACCTACGGAGTTGCTAGTTATATATCTTGTAGAAGAAGTGGTAATTCATCCCTTATAAAATTTAGGTAGTGTTCCCCGTTAATTGCGTTGTCAAAAATAAAAGGTCCAATTATCTGACCATCTACAATACCACACCATACATTCACCGTCCATCGCCCCTGATACTGAACTTCTTCCATCCATCGTGAATTATTCTGTGACCAATAGTGCGTATTATGCCGGTTAACCGTACCATCACTACTAAATGTAGCTTCATCTGACCTCAAAATGCGTGACAGTAATTAAGGCTCGTCATATACCATATGTATTAACCAATTGCAACAATCCAACCTTCTGTCGTAATCACGATCAACCAATTGTTGAGGCAGTACTATATGAAATGGATGAAATCTAAAAGAAATATAATGTCCTATTAAATATATTTCCGGAATGATAAATAAATTATTATGTTAACATATAACCATGCCCACAAATAATATTATGCGGGTATAGTTTGTTTAAGAAACATATCTTACATCATAATTTACCTGTGTCCTGTCAAAATACGTTGAACGGTGGTTCTGCTTATTCCCAAGTCTCTACTTATTGCTCTAATACTTAAATGCGGATTAAATTGCACATATGCCAAAACATTCATTGTGTTTCCTCTGAAAGACCTCTGCCGCGTCTTCTAAATACAGGAAGATTTACATTTCCAGTCATTCTTAAACGGTGTATGAGTCGACGAAAAACTCTGCTACCGGGATGACGTCTTTGGGGATATTGTATGGCATATACCCTAGCCGCAACAGTTGCATTTCTCATACATTCAAAGTAAATGCCTATCATATCAAATGCTTCTTCGTTTGTAAGAATCATCTTAGATATAACTTTTAAATAAATTTTATATCGAATTTAATGCACACAAATCGCAATGACACGTAAATGAACAAATTACTAGGTTTATTAATTTGACACAAGACATCTTTTTGTTTTGTTTTTTTCATGGCCCACTACTTGTTTTTATATATTTCCATTTCAACTTCCATAACGCAGTTTCCCGGTGACAGCATAAGTAATATTGACATAATAATTGGAACTATTATTAATAGAACAAGGAAAGACAATTTTGAGGAGTCAAAAAATGTTGAAATCCGTTCAGTGAAACCGGAGTAATTTATGTTTAAAGGAAAATACTTAAAATTCACACATTTCTTAATAATACGAAAAAGATATCGACATGCGGTTTTCGCTATTCTGTTGCTAATTTGGTCTAACTTTATATTCCTTAATTAAAACTGCATGTTTCCATTCAACATTTTTCAAGGATACCTAGATTTAAAAAAAAATAGCGCCCTCTAGCGTATACGTTACTCATTAGGTTGTTTCGAAATAGTAACTCTTACATTGGTAGAAAGGAGTTCTCTTCAAAAAGACTAAGTTTGTATAGATAGGGGAAGTAGAACTGGAATTACAGGCGTTTTTTCATAATAAAGTTCCCGCTTGAAGAGATTGACTAAAACTTGTAAAATCAAATATACGCTGAATTTCTTGAAGAATACGATAATCATAGTTTAAATGCATCTTAATTAGGCAAAATTTGTAAATTATTCATTTTATAATTTTTCGTATTTAATTACGCCCTCTGGCGGTGGACCTACAACTCTGTAAATAATTTCCAGGTTTTTCTCGAGGTCACTTTTGTTATAAATTTTTTTCCCGAAGCTGTACTATAAACGGTTCCCGAGATATGGCCGAGAGCCATTCTTATTGGGACACCCAGTACATATAATTATAAAAGTTATAAAATAAAAATAAATAGCTGCGTTACATTGACAACCAAGTCAATGGTTAACTTTCTTACGCATTCATTCAACGAATATCCAATCAAAAAACGTGAAAAAGTTGTCGCTGTAATTTACTACTAACAAATTATCAGTGTTATTTTGATACTATTGGTCGATTTGAATTTTTTTCTCTTCACGATTGGCACACAGGATCGTTTAAAAAATAATCTAGTGAATGCATATCGTGAGTGGCTAGTAACTTTCGCCACGTCTGCGAGGTTCGGGACAGTTTTCTCAATTTATCTTCCCAGTTAATATTTTGTCCAAAAATTATGGTCAATTTATTCTGTTATTAATTTTGCCAGTCCAAAGCTTCCCTTTTATAGGATACCGACATTTCCCCTTATAATACGGATCTTGTCTACTAGAATACATACTTATGAAAGAAAATCAACTTCAGATTTTGTCGATAGATAATATTTTCCTTTTAGGTTCGGTCTTTTCACCTACGAATAAGCCTAATACGACAGATAAGTTATCCATCGAATAAGTCCAACGCGTCTTTTCACGTCATATTATCTGGTAGATTATTATTATCTGACAACAGATTTTGTTAACTAAAAACGGACCTGGAATTTTAAATTCCTAACTTAACTGAGTTGATTTTTGACAGATCATATGGTTGATTGGTTAAGTTTGTATAGTTTTGTCTATTCGATATATCAATATAAAATTCTCGATGTCTATGTTTATATTAACTGTTATACACACATTATAAAAAACATTTTTGACATTCCGGTCTTTTAACCAAACTGACATATTAGTTGCGTTCGTTTGTATCAATCCCGCGAACGTTTTCAAATGGAAAACGACGCAGATGACAGTTCATTATATCTGACAAGCATCTGGTGTTTGAGTGTCAGATTTGTCGGTGCGTTTTCAAGTGTAGATCGACGCTAAAACTTCGGTAAAAAACGGAGATAATAACAAGTCGTTGGTTGTCCGGCGATATCATATAGAAAAAAGAAGAGAAATAAATAATTATAAAATCAACAACGACGTTTTTATTTTACATGTATTTTTAATAGTATATTACGTAACGTAACCCATTACGCACGAAATGAGAAAGTTTATGAACGAAGCCGCGCATGAGTGCGTAATGGGTTTACAACTCGTGTAACGTATTATACTTTTTCTACGCCAATTCATTTTCTTCCATTAAATAAAAAACATCGCCATCACTTAAAATTTATTATAATAGTTGTTAATAACAGTTGAACAATTATTGTAAATCGACTGTGCCTTATTATTTAATGGTGATGAACGGTTATTTATAATTGTATTATACTCTGTTCAAGATATTGACAATATAAATGACATGACATTTATTTTCATAGCACGCTACTTAAGAAAGCGTGTCCTATTTTTAAAGAAATTGCATAACGTTCTGCCTACATTTAGGGGCATTACTCTTTCAATCCTAAATATATCTCGCTAATGCTAAAAGTTTTTATGTTTTTTAATTGACTAAATTTGTGTAAATAGACCAAATAAAGTCTTACGTAAATAAAAATTTGATTGTAATTTAATTAAAACAAGAAGTTTATGTTTTTTTCTCAAAACGCACGTGTATGTTATGAGATCTCATTACGTGCATGTTATTGTTAAATATCATTTACAAGGAATGTTGACAGTGCGATTTTTGACGTTTACAGACATGGGCGTAGAAAAAATATGTAACGTCAATATACATATTTATACCGTCTGGCTTTCCATCACTTTATTATACATGTACATTTCAACGGAGATTTTATTTTAGACACACCGTATTAAACAAGGAAATATTTCTGCTAAATTGACAACATTAGTTATTTACGCAACTAGTTATGAAAAGAGCGATATTGTTCAACAAGCGTAATATTTGCCAAAACGAGCGCCAGCGAGTTTTGCAAATTACACGAGTTGACTAATATCGCGTTTTCAAAACGTGTTTACATACAGCGTTTTATCTAATTCCGCGCTATTATAATATTTAATAGAATCTTCAATTACAATGAAAATATTAATGTGGAATCAAATAATGTTAGAAGTATTGTTACTATGGAAGCAAACAACGATTTTTCAAAATAAGTCAAAACAAGTTAGAAGTAATTACTTGAAATGTCTTCAGATAGCGAATCAGATATTTCATTTGAAGTAAGAGAGTCTGTAAAAGCTGCAGTGGGTAGTTTAATACCTGAAAAATCAAGAAGTAAATACGCCCTGGCCTACCAAAAATTTGAAAAATGGTGCGATTTGGAAAATATAAAGAACCTTATTTTGAAAACTTAAAAACATTAAAGACATATTCAATGCCAAGGCCAGTAGTGGAATATTGCGACTCAAAAGCTACTGACTGGAGTGGATACAAAATTCCCTCCAACGGTATATTGAGGACGGCTTCACTACAATTAACAGTTGTGATGGGATAGATACTGCTGCGGAAGAGCTTCGTAAAGCAGTGTTCTCCTCCTATCATGAAAGCTGTCCACTAATGAGAAAAAAAGATAATCGCAACTTTACTTGGTGGAACAAAAGGCTAGAAAAACGCAGAAAAGAAGTTTGACGACTATTGATAGGTGTGTGTGTGAAGCTTTAGCAATACACACATATTTGTGTGTCATCTCCGATTTAAGTTGAAAATCAGTTGTTTGAATCGCCAGTAAATTTTCAAAGTGTCTACCTTGTGTTGAATGCCATTTTTTCCAACAGTTGTAACATATAGACCGTACGTACTTTTCACGTAAGTCCGTTTTTTATATTAAAATTCATATTTTGCTGTCAGTGATAACGACAATAAAAAACGTAAACAGGTACCAAATTGTTCTAAAGGGTACCATACACTACGCTTGTGTCTAGTAAAAATGACAGAATTGGACAAAGCGATTAAAATTATTCGTGAGGAGATCCTGACCAACCGTACTGAAATAAAAAACTGCATTGTGGCCAGCGAAGCAAGACTTCTGCTAAAAATTGAAGATTTGAAAAATAGTGTAGCAAATTTGGAGAAGGAAAATAGTGAACTCAAAGAAGAATTAGAATATCTGAAAAGAGCCCAGAACAGGAAGAATATTATAGTATTTGGACTGAAAAAAAAGAGAGAGGAGGTTGTCGCAGAAATATTGTGCAAGGATTTCAGAGGCTTGCTTGGTATGGATCTGGCTACAAATGATTTTGCTGACGTTTATCCACTAGGTAAGTCGGACAATTGTCCCATCAAAATTGAGTTTGCTTCAAACATCAGGAAGAGGGAAGTTCTGAAGAATTGTAGCAGATTGAAGGGGACAAATATTTCTATTGTTCATGATCTCACACTGACACAAAGGAGCGAGAACAAAATTCTTAGAAAACATCTCTACCTAGCCAAACAAGAAGGTACCTATAAGGAATATTATATAAGGAGAAATAAACTTGTCGTGGATGGAGTATCTTTTGGAGTTGATGACTTGGAAAAAGATGCTACTTCTGTAGACCAACCGCACAGTGCACCATCTACCCCAACAGTCGAGAATAAAGAGAAGTTCCCATCGGAGTCGCAGAAAGTTACTGTTACTCCGCGGATTCCTGCTTCTAATAAACCGGTTAAGGCTCTGGAGGGGAAACCAAGAACCCGCTCAGTTAACAAGAATTAACCGATCTGAAGTGAGACACCACAATTATAAGACTGTTTTGGTTCCATATTATTTTAGTTGTTTATATATATATATATATATATATATATATATATATTGGTCAGTAATTGTTCATATTTATTAACATTTTGTTTTGGGCGTTCAACAATTACGTTTTTTTTTTTTTTTTTTTTTTTTTTTTTTTTTTTTTCTTTGTTTCTTTGTAAGTTCTGAATTATTTGTGTTCATATCTGCAGCATTTTGTTTCGGAACCTTTTTTTGATGTTTTATATCTTTCTTTACATTTGTGTAGAATGGATCAGTATGTAAGGGATTTCAGAATTGATTGTGTCGAAACGTATAGCATAGATACCACCGAAGAATGCAATCAAATCCTTGATATCAATAGGAACTCCACTAATTTTAAGGTTCTGCAAATGAATATACGTAGCATTTATAAAAACTTTGATGAATTTTTAGCGATGTTACAAACTTTTAATACTGATATTGACTGTATAATTCTAAGCGAAACAAGAGAGGTAATCGACCAGAGCATTTTTTGCATAAGTGGATACAATATGATATATAACGAAAGCCGTTATAACCAGAATGATGGGATAGTTGCATATATTAAATCGTGTTTTAATTTTAGTTATGAAACAAAACAGATTTCTAATGAGCTGAAGGCGCTTCAAATCAACCTTGGTGTAAACATGGGGAACACACTTCTCATTACAGCCTTATACCGATCACCAAACTCCAGCCTTCAAGAGTTTACTAAAAACCTTTTTACATTTTTTGAGAACCTTCATAATAACACTGATATATCTCTGTTTTTGGGAGACATCAATATTAACCTGTGTAATTCGGATGACAGGGATACAATTGAATATCTGAACACACTAAATGAGTTTGGGTACGTATCGACAATAAACGCACCTACAAGAGTACAAGGCAGGAGTGAAACCTGTCTAGACCATATTTTTATTAAATCCAAAGATCCTAATTTGAACGAAAATATCCTACCCATTATATTGAAAACCACAGTTACTGACCATTACACTACTCTCCTTCAAGTTGTAATTTCGGAGAAAAATAAGGTACAAGAACACAATAACAAAATAATAAAGTGTATAAATGTCAACAAAATGCACAATATGTTCAGCAATATCTCCTGGAGCGACGTCTATACTGCACCCACTCCAGACTCTGCAACCGAAAAATTTATCAATATAACCACAAATACGTTGGAAGCATGCACAGAGGTACGTCAGATTCGTAGGAAAAAAACAACAAAATAGCTCCCTGGGTTACGAATGGATTACTAAATTCTATTAATAAAAAAAATAAGATGTTTCGTCTTATGCAAAAGCAGCTACACAATGATGATCTGAAAAAAGAATACAAAACCTATCGAAACAAGTTAACTTCACTGATCCACAAAACTAAATCCAACTTCTATAACCAATTAATAGAAAAAAATCAAAACAATTCAAAAACTTTGTGGGATGTTATTCAACAAATATCAAGGACAAAAAAACAAAATTACGTCATAGATAAAATTAAACATCCTACAGAAAACAAAATTTTGACTGACAAAACAGAGATTGCGAATGCATTTAATGGAACCTTTGTTGAAATGGGTAGAACTCTTGCTGGTCGGATAAAAAACAACAGAAATTACAAAATAAAAAGATCACCTATGCTTAATTCATTTGTGTTCGAACCAATTAACACCATGGAGACTAAAAATATAATTTTAGAATTAAAAAATAACAAGGCAGTAGGTTATGATGACATGAAGGCGGAAACCATAAAACAAATATCAGAGTATATTCTGGAACCCTTGACTTATTTGTTGAATAGATGTGTGGAGGAAGGTGTTTACCCTGCTAAGTTTAAGAAATCAATTATTATACCACTGTTTAAAAAAGGGGATACATCTGTAATCTCCAACTATCGTCCGATCTCTCTAGTTACCCATCTATCGAAAGTATTCGAAAAGATCATTAAGGGGAGGGTTGTTAGTTTTCTCAATAAGTACAAACTAATTTCAGATTATCAGTTTGGCTTCAGAGAGAAGATTTCAACTCAGGATGCTGTTCTGTCATTGAATTCAAGGGTTGTCCAGGCTTTGAATGAGGGTAGACCGTCCTTATGTGTGTTCATAGACCTATCCAAAGCCTTCGACACTGTCAGTCATCACCTTCTTCTTCAGTCGTTGGAAGATATAGGAATGCGAGGTGATGTATTGAGGCTATTCGAAAGTTATTTAACAGGAAGATGCCAGGCGGTGAGAATCGGTGATGTACTCGGCGGTGAGAGGGTGATGGATTGTGGAGTACCTCAGGGTTCCGTGCTGGGACCAACATTGTTTAATATATACGTGAATGGACTTTTCTCATTGAGTAACAACGGAAATATAATTGGATTTGCAGATGATACAGCCATCTTCTATAAAGCAGATGACTGGGACTCATTGAGGGATATGGTTGAAAGGGAGTTTTCTACAATAAAATGTTGGTTGGATAAAAGATTATTAACGGTTAATATAGATAAAACACATTATATACCATTTTGTTGTAACTCAGCTGGATTGCCTCCATTTGATCACTTGGTAGTCAGGAATGAAGCACCCTTCCACATCCTCCCCGAAAAAAAAATTAAATATTTAGGAATAATAATTGATATGCATATGAAATGGGATTTACATATAAAGTATACTGTCAACAAATTGAGAACTATTTTATATAAATTCAGGAAACTCAAAGAAATCCTGCCACTGAAGCACTTGAAAACTCTATATTATTCACTAGTAGAAAGTCATATTCGTTACGGAATAGCGGTGTGGGGGGGAACTTTGAATACTCACATACATTCTATCGAAGTTATGCAAAGGCGCTTCCTTAAATTAATATTTTCTAGAAGCAGCAGATGTTCTTCTGACATTCTGTACACTGAAGCTCAAATTCTAGATATAAGACAGTTGTATTTTCTATGCACAAGTATCGGATATCATGCAAATAAGCATACAGCTTTACTTCCCTTACATCAATACAACACTCGGCAAAAAGATCATTACGTTACCCCCCTGATGGTTAAGGTAGCTGCTCAGAGATCATACTCTTTCTTTGCTCCAAAACTGTATAATATTATTCCTGAAGCAATAAAATCAATAAAAAACAAGAACCACTTTAAAAAAGAACTGAAAAAACACATACTTCAAAGTAAGAGAATTGAACTTCAGCGAATATTCCATTAGGTAATATGGAAACTCAAGATAATAAAAAAATTACGTACCTTTGCTAAATCGTCGGCCTGGTGTTTTTGAAATTACTTATGTCGAATTGTTCTGGTTTTCCTATTTCCTATTTTAGTGTTTATCTGTTTGATAGCGAGGTGCATATGTGTTTATTGTTGTTTTCTCGTGTAACTAGTAACTTTTACTTTTTAGCCTTCCGTGTGTGTGCATGTGTATTTTTGTAGGTATATGTGTATTTTTGCTCGTCTATTTGTATTAAGACTGTATTTTACATTATACATTGAGATAGGTCTATCATTAATTGAAACTTTTTAATATTCTTTGTGATACATTGTTTTATTTAATTAGTTCTCGAAACAAGTGTTTTACGCTTATCGAGTATTTTTTTTATTCACAGCTGAACTTTATATTTTTTACTTTGTATTTGTCTTATGCTAATGTGAATAAATATTATTATTATTATTATTATTTAACAGAGCTAAAGAGTCAGGCAACTGGGAGCCTTATAGAACTGCACTAACAATCTACAACAAAGAAATTAGAGAGGCGAAGCGGGAGTTTTGGAAGAAGTTCTGCGAGAGTATATCTGTTATACATGGCAGTACCAGAATACACAAGATTCTCTCTAGATAGTCGATTGCCGAGATAGGGTCGATGAAGCGACCAGATGGCACTTTTACGACCTCTAGAAGAGAAAAGTTAGATATTTTAATTAAAAACCGATTTCCCGGCAGTTTAACAATCGATCTCCCCACTTTGAGGGAGCAAGGCGGCACAAAAAGAACGATCGGGAGGTTGCCAAGGAAGTTATCACAGCACCGGCGATTGAGTGGGCAATTAAATCGTTTCAGTCCTTCAAATCTCCCGGTGAGGATGGCATTTTTCCAGCTCTACTGCAAAACGGAATGGAATTATTTTTGACCATCCTCATTAAACTGTATATAGCTAAAAAAGAGAGAGAGAAGTTCGTAGATTTTTTGAAGTTGGGGCTTGTAGTGGTTTATTTGGGTTTGTTTTTGTTTGGAGTTTGGCCCTGTTATAGGATTTATTTCCTCTTCAGGGCTGGTTGGGGGTGTCTTTGTGGGTGGTTTGTGTGCGCGTATTGACTTGGCTTGAGTTTTGGGTAGGGCTGATAATTCAGTTTTTTGGAAAAGTGTATGGAAAGTTGAGAAAAAAGGTGTATAGAAAATTGAAAATTTGTGGGCGAATTGTGTTTTTTGTTGCTAGAGATCAACCGGAGAGAGAGGCAGGAACAATCAGCATCGAAATTGGATGATTCTTGTGCGAACGTGGTTTTAAATGTGTAGGGTAAGTCCGGTATAGTTGGACCAGCGGGATAGACGGACCAGGGCGAGAATTTCCAGACGTGTTTATCAGATGGCGCCCGCGATCCTCATTTGACGGAATGCCAGTCACGCCATACCAGTTGAGCGAAGGTGGTCGTTAAACAACGTTGAAATACATTTTTGTGACCGATTAGCGTTTAATACTACGTAATAAATTATTCGAGAATTTTATTGTGTGGTGGTGAATTGATTTTAGGTAAGTTTTACAAGACAGTTATGCATAATATAGATTATATGGCCCCTGTAGACTATTTTAACCTAAAAATAAGAGCTATGCCACCTTGATTAAGTATGAATAACCAGTGGTCCATCTCTACCGTAAGTTTGGGATAGATGGATCGCATATTTTAGGGTGAGTTGGACCATAAATTATATTGCCAAAAATCATATATATATAGGTCAATTCAATACATTTATTTCTTTAACAGAGCCATGCCGACTGAATATAAACGCAAAGGAACATCAGAACGCGGAAATTGGTCTGCGGAATCACTCCATAATGCAATGGAAGCTGTGACAAATAAGACAATGGGCGTTAATCAGGCAGCCAAAGAATTTGGGATACCGAAAACGACCTTAAAAAGAAGACTAAAGTTTAGTAATAGTAATAGAATGAATCGCATTGGACCTGACTCTCAGCTAGGCGATGAGACGGAGAAAAAATTAGTGGCTCACATACTTAAGTTACAGAAATATGGTTTTGCTCCAGACAGAGTTAGAGCGTTAGAAAAATGGCATACGAACTTGCAGAAAAACGTAAAATTAGGCATACTTTTAACCGAGATACGTGTAAAGCAGGCTATGATTGGCTCCAATTATTTTTAACTCGTCATCCTGAGATTTCAATCCGTAAAGCCGAGGGAATTTTTTATTCACGAGCAACAGGTTTGTGCAAAGAAAATGTTAGAAAGTATTTTCGCTTACTAGCTCAGGTTTTGGATGGAAATGATTTAAATGATAAGCCCGCCCATATATTCAATGTAGATGAAACTGGACTACAGTTAAACAATAAATCAGGTCAGGTTCTAGCCAAGAAGGGGTCAAAATGTGTGGCAAGCATTACTTCAGCAGAAAAAGGGAAAACGATATCCGTAGTGGCCTGCTGCAATGCTGAAGGAGTGTTTGTGCCTCCATATTGTATTTTTAAGGGGAAGAATAGAAAGGAAGAATTTTCAACCGGAATGCCCCCTGGGTCATATATCGCAATGTCAGAAAAGTCTGCATAAGTTAATGCCGATATATTTCTTCATTGGCTGAAAACTCATTTCCTGCCAAGAAAACCGAATGGAAAAGTCTTACTTATTTTGGACGGACATGCTTCCCACACAAACTCTCTCAGTGTGTTGGTGTTTTCGGAAGCGAATGATATCATTCTTTTGTGCCTACCAGCGCATACAACCCATTTCCTGCAGCCATTGGATCGATCCTGTTTCAAGTCCTTAAAGGGCTACTATTATTCGGCCTGTACTAGCTTCATGAAAGCAAATCCTGTGAGAAAATTGGGTAGACTTCAGTTCGGTGAACTATTGGGTTGCTCTTGGAACAAAGCTGCTACGGTACAGAGTGCTGTGTCCGGATTTAAAGCCACAGGTATTGTTCCATTTTGGCCCGATGCAATCCCAGATTACGCTTACCTTACTCCAAAGGAAAACGCTGATTTTGCTTCTGCAGAAAATAATATCCAAGCTTCCTTGCCGTCCAATACGGATATTGTCAACAACGATGTGTCATTCACTAACGATTCTCCACAGCCAAGTTGTTCTCATCATAGTGACAAAGTAATTAATACGCCTCCGTCTACAAAAACTGTCCAACCTGGGAAGCTTCTGGATGACATATCACCAATTCCTGTTTCTGCGTGTTTATAAAAAGCCAAGAGACGTGGACGTCAACTTGCAGAAGTTCTTAATACGCCTGAAAATATCGAAGTTGTGAAGAACAAGAAACGTCCCTTATCTACAGTTCCATTAAAGAAGCAAAAAAATATTTTAAAAAAGGTACAACGCCCGTTAAGAAGAGCAACAGTTCCTACCTCAGTTTGAAGTTATTTTGAAAAAACTGATGAAAAATCAAGGAAATTTTTTTTTCAGAAATAATCATAGTACCCATCTTGTCTATAGTCCGTTTTTAAAAGGCATGGAGTAATAAAAGCTCATTAGATATGCAAAACCGATACTGGGTGTATAATAAAACATCTCCGAAGTTTATCTAATTTTGTACTAAAATTTCTCATTTGTTACGAATTTCAGGTAGACACACCCCGTAACTCTGTATTCGGTTCGGTCGCCTTTTGTATTGAAAGGGTCGCTCTATTGTATTTGAATGAACAAATAAACAATTTGATCCTCAGAGGCATGCTATCAGGACAAAACAAACTTGGTATATGAATATGAAGGTTCTATGAAATTATAATTACGAAAACTATTCAAAAGAGTTCACTATATCGATTCAATAAAAACACATTGTTTTGTGTTTCTATGAATAAACAATAAACATAAAATATTATATAAAAAATAGCAAATTTTTTTGCAGTAGGTATCAACTTTACTACTAATATACCGTTTATAATAGGAGAGGAAAAAAGAAAAATGCAGGAATAAAGTACGAATTAATGTAATATTTATAAAAAAAAAGTCTAACAAATAATGGTAATAACTAACACAAAAACTAGTCTATATATCAGAATCAGACGATTCTGTTGAGCTTCCATTATTAACATTGATTATAAATGGTTCAATCATGTGTTCACTTATATGATCCATTTCCCACATATTTAGTTCTTCTTGTATCACGTGTTCAACACATTTCTTCCAGTTTTCTTTGGTTACGTTACCTAACGCGTCTTCGAATAAAACTTTTACGTCACTCATTTTGAATGTCGTATTCATTCTTGAAACTTCCCCTTTCACTTTGGCCCATATTAATTCCATGGGATTGAGTTGACAGTGATAAGGAGGACGCCTCAGCACCGTTATACCACGCGCTGATGCCATTTGATCTACAACGTATCTACTATATTTGTGTTTATGTGAATTGGCCAGTTGCAAGAGCTCATTTTCAGCGGGATATCTGGGCATTCAATATTTTTCGAGGTTAGCCAATCGTGGATATCTTGTTTACGCCATGCAGTTGAAGGTAATTTCTCCACTAACCTCGAGTGATAACTTGCGGTTTCCATAACAATGACTGAGCCTGTTGGAATTAGATCTAACATTTGTGAGAAATATTCTTCGAAAACGTCTGCATTCATATCTTCATGATAATCTCCTGTCTGCTTCGACTCAAAGCACAGCAATCCACCTTTAACAAAACCTTCGGCACTTCCGATATGAGTAATGATGAGTCGACGTCCTTTTCCTGCTGGTGGATTGAGGCCTGTTGACCACCCTTCAAGAGCTGCCTGCCTCCGACTTTTGACATTCGTGTCTTGCCAAAACATTGAAACAGTATGACCTTCATTTAACCAAGTCTCATCCAAATAATAAATTCGTTTTTGATCTAGTCTTGCTTTCCGAATATTGCGCAAATAACTCCTCCTCCAAATGACAATGTCGTCTCTATCAATCAACATTGCGTTCCGATAATTTTTTTATATTCAAATCCAAGTTCTTTCAAAATTTTCTTCGAGACATTTTCGGAAAATCTGAATCTTCTTGAACTGAAGCCATAATTTTGGAGAGAGTTGGGATCTCTTTTCTAAAGAAAAAAGCATGCACCTTACGCCTTATTCCATTCTTCAAGTGGTCATCCGTTTCAAGTTTGGGTCGGCCTGGGGACTTTACTGGGGCTGTGATGTTTCCATTTTTTTTCTCCTTCATTAAATTATAAATTGTTGTTTTTGAAACACCCATCATTGTTGCAGTAATCTCCACAGTTTCATCAACACTTCCTGTCAAATTCATGACTTTTCTTCTAATTTCTACGTTCTTCAACGAGGAATAGCAATTTAATATCAGATTTTTTTCGTTCAGCGACAATGGGCCAACTTTAGGTCGCTTAGATGGTGATAAATCCTCCATATCTGGTCGAATTTGGTTGGAACACTATATAGTTGGAAGGTGTAGTTAGGTGTTTGTCTCGTGTGATGAGAAGAGAACTTGTATAGATGAACAAAAATAAACACCAGTTAACAACAACGGTAAAAAATAATAACAAATAACAGTAATAATGGGGAAATCAATCAACACAGCAGTTTCTCCAGAACAGATGAACTGTAAATTGAAAATATTCAACCTCTCCGCTAATTTTATAGTTGAAAAGTTCTAGTAAGTACATTGTATTATGGGGGCATTTTCTTAGAACAGAAAAGACTATATGTCACAATAATAAAACCATTTTTGAGCTACCTGTTTGTCAAGTTTCTTAAATTACCTGCTAATTGGGTGAAATAATCGGCAAATGGGGTTGGTTTGGATATATATATATATATATATATATATATATATATATATATATATATATATATATATATGTATTTGTATAAAATTGTTATTAACATTTATTTTATTATTTATTGTATGTAGGATTATAACTACCTGGAGCTTAGTGGAGGGACTCGTCTACGCCCTTTTATACATAATAATAAATTTTCTGGAAAATTGATGTCAGTGATATAATCCACAGTTTATTATATTATTGATAATTTGAAATTTCATTTTAAATAATATTACAAAACGGTTATTTTCGGAAATGAGATAATTTTAGAAGCCTTAACTTTTTTAAATGACTAAATGTGGTACGCCTATGGTTCCGGCTAAAATGAGTGATTTATTACTCCATGCCTTTTGAAAACGGAGTATAAATAATTTGCAACTTATGGCAGATATCGATGCGGGGCCGATTTCATTGTAAAGATAGCAAAAAAATACGCAAATTCTCTTGGTAGTTTATACACTCTAAGTCGCATATTTTCGTCACAAATTTGATGGGAAAGTCATGTTCGTCGATAAAAGTGAAAAACTGGAAATCCTAGTTTCTCGGTTTCATTATCTCTCTCGGGCATATTTTTTTGGGAAAAATGTCTGCACATGTATTTTCCGAAAATTTTTTCCTACTTTTTCGATTTATGCATTCATTTTGTCAGTGCTATTTATCATTAGGCTAATATTCAGGTTATCGCTCCAAAATAACATTTTCCCAATTTTGGGAACTTTGCATACGGTGTCACATTTTTTTGGCACCACGAGAAAGAGCGCCTCAAAACACATCTAACCTGAAATTTAGAAGTCATATGGAGGTATTTTACGGTTTGGAAATATTTTTGCTCTATAGGTGACTTTATTTCAAACTAGCTACATTCGTCAAATACGCGGAAATAAGTGTGGACGATTCTATTTCTAAAATTAGAATCCCAAGAAAGTTATCGGGAATATATATCACAAATCAGCAACAATAAATTTTTAAAACAAGTCCAGATTTTAGGTATTTTCCTTTACAATTTATTTGATAGACTGAAAAAAGCATCTACCGGTAAACTATGTGATAGATTATACGAAAAATGCAACCCGGAAAGTTATTTTTGTTTTTGTTATCCGTACATAATCTCCATAAATAAATAAACAAATTCAATATTATTGACCGGTAATCCGGTAATACTAATTAAGATCGGGATGTCCAGTTGATATGTAACACATGCATAAAGTGACACGTGTTTCATATCAGATGTGAAGAGAGATTAATACTTCTTGGTAGTGCTGATATAATTATTGTTTGTATTTAAAATAAATATGTGGAGGTGTAAATTGGGCAAAACTCACCTTTAAGGAAGCCATGTCGGAGACGGATCGATGGGTTTGTATTGTTTCTAGTTGATCTAGGCACCAATCCAACTCTTCCATGGTTTCCATTGCTAGTTTCATGTAAGCTTCATCTGAAACAACGAAAATTTGAATTTAAAATAAAGTATATTCAAAAGCGGTCGAGATATCGATGGTTTAAAGCACAGATATTGTATGTCCACTTTTTGTCAATGTTAGGGTAAAGTGATATTTTGAACGTAGTAAGACAGATCTAGAGTATGTGCAAATATTGTATGTCCCGAATAACGAGAAGTAAGGGTAATCAACATAGTGAAAATATACTATATCCATAGGTTAGTAGGGTATGCCAATGCACACTTATGGTGTATCATAATTTTTCGCAGTTCAAAATAGTTCGAAGCACAAATATAGTAAGTCTGGACATACAATATTTGTAGCTCCATAGGATTATCAACACATGCTAAAAAGCAGGGCCGTTCCAATCATATGTGCAGGTCGTGCGGCGCATAAAAAAAGGCGCTAGAATTAAGATTAAAGTAGGAAATAAGTAATAATATTTGAACAAATAATTTATAAAATGTATTATTATGATCATTATTATCATCTATAGATTCAAATATGACTTCTTTAAGTTGCTTGGTCCCGACCTATTGCATATTTTGTTCTATTACTGAGCGCCGTGCGCCCGCACTATATTTCTTAGTTCCTATGTTTCATTTCACAAGTTCATTCTTGTCTGGCCAAGCGAGTATTGCAGTGAAATCATGTTCATTTGAGCATTGGCTTTTGTCTTAAGCAGTAGAGTAAATCGCATCTCGCATCAGCTAAAAAGTTATACCTATTTCTTATTTCCTTATTTGAAATTTTGTTCTTTTCTGGAAGCTCAAACTTTAAAGTATAAGTTATAAGTATAAAATAAAGTTAAGGTAAGTAATGTATATCCAGATCGTTGTAATTCGTAATTATAAATTAATTAGATTCAACAAACCCCGAACCCAAACCCAAAATTTTATGTGGTATTATTTTTTTAGATGTCTGAAGGTAAAAAGAAACTTTCTGGTTACCAAAATCTAATTAACAAACGTAAACGGGAGGAGGTGTTGGAAAATACCAATAAGAAAATAACTCAATTTTTCAAAGCACCCATTGATTCTCCTTCGGAGGCTTCCGTAAAAAATGATGATGATAATATGGAGCCATCGACATCAAGTTCAGTTGAAGTTGAAAAAACTGTAACGTTTATCGAAGCTGATGATGATGAAGTTTTTGATAGTAAGACTGTACAGCTGTCTAAAGATCCAGGTTTGTGGCCGAAAATATTATCTTCAATGAATATTGAACTTCTGATAAAATATGGTCCAACCTATTATAACAATTCAAATTGCGTTTTTCCGAAAGACAAGACTGGGCGAAAATTTTCTGAATCATACTTCACTCGAATTTTGCCAAATAATGAAAAAATCAAGCGTGATTGGCTTCTGTACTCGGTATCGAAAAATTCAGTGTTTTGTTTTTGTTGCAGAATATTCAACCTTAACACCGCAAAAGCCCGATTGGCTGATGAAAATGGCTATAATGATTGGCAACATTTGAGTGAATATTTAAATATTCACGAAAAAAGTAAAATGCATTTCGAAAATCTTAAGACATGGTCTGACTGTTTAACTAGATTTAAAACAAACAATACGATTGATCTAACTCATAAATATTTGTTTAATGCTGAAATTAAATATTGGCATGCAGTTATTGAGCGAGTATTCTATGTTATTCAGTTTTTAGCTAAACAAAATTTGTCCTTTCGCGGTCAAAATTTGAAATTGTTTCAAAATAATAATGGCAATTTCTTAAAATGTGTGGAAATTATTGCCAAATTCGATCCTATAATGGCTGAACATACTAAGAGGGTACAAATGCAAAGCAACAGAATGAATCATTACCTTGGCATCCACATTCAAAATGAAATAATTGAAATAATAGGCAATCATTTAAGAGAAAATATTTTATATATGATTTAAAATTCAAAATATTTTTCTATTATTCTTGATTGTACTCCAGACATGAGCCATCAAGACCAAATTTCTGTCTGTATCAGGTTCGTAAATTTAGATACAGCATCCGGGGAAATTGTTGTTGATGCACGTTTCTTACATTTTGCTCCAATAGAAGACAGAACAGCTGAGGGCTTACAAAAATTTCTACTAAATGCTTTAGAAAAACATAATTTAAATTTATATGATATGAGAGGCCAGGGATACGACAATGGTGCCAACATGCGAGGCAAGCATGCCGGTTTACAAAAAAAAATTCTAGATTTGAATCCAAGATCATTTTTTGTACCTTGTTGTAATCACAGTTTAAACTTGGTTGTAAATGATGCAGTTAAGGGAAACAACTCTAGCTGGCAATTCTTTTCTACGGTTCAAGAACTTTACAACCTTTTTTCGGCTTCAACTAATCGTTGGACCGTTTTGAAAGAACATATTTCCAATTTAACTTTAAAACCACTTTCTGAAACTAGATGGTCGAGCAGAATTGATGCCATTACTCCATTGAGGTATCAACTTGGGAAAGTCTATGATGCTTTATATAGTATATTCAGTGGAGTTTCTTTCGATAACAATACAAAGCATATTGCTGAATCTTTAGCAAATAAATTAAAAAGTTACCGGTTTATATGTACATTAGTATTGTGGTACAATGTTCTGTTTAGAGTCAATACTGTTAGCAAAACATTACAAACCAAAGATTTTAATTTAATGTACCCAAATGAATAATTTGCTAAAGTTTTTCAATAGTTACCGAAGTGATAAAGGATTTGGAGATGTATTAGTTGATGCTTCTGAACTTGCAAAATCTCTAGATGTAGAGCCAACCCTCAAAACTAATAATGTGTTTAGACCAAGGCGTGTTAAAAAACAATTTAATTACGAGAATGACGATGAACTAATTACAGATGAAGAACGGGATTTTAAAATAAACATTTTTTTAGTACACTTGATATTGTTATAAGATCAATTGGTGAAAGGTTCGACTTATTGTCGTCCCATTCCGACCATTTTCAATTTTTATGGGATATTTGTAAATTTTCAGATTTACCAGAAAATGAACAACTAAATTGTTGTTTACAGCTTGAAGGAGTTTTAACAGACAAAAATCGTAATGAGCGTGACATAAATGGAACAGAATTGTTCCACGAGTTGCAATTTTTAAAAAATCCTAATCTACAAACACCGACACAAATTTTAAACTACATTATAAAAAATAATTTAACTCATTCTGTTCGAAATGCAAGCGTAGCTTTGCGAATTTTGTTGACAATGCCTGTATCGGTTGCTTCAGCGGATAGAACTTTCTCAAAGTTAAAGTTAATCAAAAACTACTTAAGATCGTCAATGGGCCAACAACGGCTCGATAATTTGGCAATCATATCGACTGAAAGTGATTTGTTGGACAATATAAATATGACTGAACTTATTTCTGAATTTTCTAGAAAGAAAGCGCGTAAAGCTACTTTTATTTAGTTGTTATTTAGTTTTATTCAGGTTATTTAGATTAGGTAACTATTTCTTGTTAAAAAACTGTTTATTTTTTGTTTGGTAATAAAATGTTAATTTTTGCTTCAAAGTTGTATTATTTATTAATTACCGTCTAGCGATTATGTTGAATGTACATAATATAAAATTTAAAAAATATATGCACCAAAAAAAGGCGCTGTGATCACATTTGCACGACGGCGCTCGACCAGGTTGGAACGGCCCTGCTAAAAAGTTATATGCCGGACATAACATAAATGTGCACTCTACTGCTGCGTACTTATAAATCAGCTGTTTAGGACTTGTATGGACTAGCAATATTTGTATGCTCTTCGTTTTTATTTAGTTTTATGTTAGACACCTTCGAAGTAGCATTGCGTTTTATGACATAATCCAGCTCATATAGTGAAATATTTCTTTCCTATCGCTGAATTTAGTTCAAGTAATTAGTGTTTATTGCTAATGAAAGTGGGCTTTTTGTTGATACTATATTTGCACGTGGTAAAATGATGGTCGAACTCGCAAAAAAGCAAAACATTAGCGAAACAATATCAGCTCCAGAAGAAATTGCAACTGGTAAGAATACCCAAATTAAAAAATTATATTAATTTTATATTTGCCCATATTATTATTTAAGATACACTCAGTTTCATGATAAGTACTGTACAGTGTGTTCCATTTTGGGCACTTGGGCACTACTGACAGTCAAACAAGTAAAAACTTCTCTTGATTAAGTTTTTTACGTACAGTCCAGTGGTGTATTCTTTTTTTTTTAAACTTGCTGTATTTTACTTAAATTTATGTAGCCGCACGTGAAGTAATTTACTCACCGATTGTATGTATCGCAAATCTCCTAAATTCTGATCAAGATCGTTTGATTATTCCATTTGATATGTTTCAAAATATCTAAATACGCTCTTCTATGACTAACAAATTTTGCATTTTTCACAGATTCAATTGAGACAAATCCTTCCTGTGGTGTTACTCTTGTTCATTGTGAAGAAATTCCAGAGTATTTTAAGTTGCCTGAGATTCAACAAACATTTATATTGGACGAAGTGCCATCCAATATACAAGTTATCGAAAACACCTAATATTCTGTCATCAACGAAAGCAGTTTGTTACAGAATTCTTTCGAGAAAGAGAATATTGAGGTATTAGCCACTGATGAAAAAGCAGATAAAAGCTTATCGACTTCGGAGGAGTATGTTCCAGACGACGAAGAAAACAGCTCAACAAGTAGCAATAATCTAGACGGATGTATTGAAGAAAATCCTTCAGAAATACCTCCAGTAGCATCAACATCCAGTAAAACTTCAGTACCTGAAGTTCTGAAATGAACTCGAAAAAGACTAGCAGACCCCAATACATGGAAAAGGAATGATCGAAAAATTAAAAGAGCTTCTGGTCAGAGTTATCAAACCAGGAAAAATAAAGTTATGCCAGAAAAAGAACCACGATACATTGATTGTTCAAAGTGCCGATTTAAATGTTCTGATTATCATTGGAGAAGCAGCAAATTTTGCATCAAGAATATTGGGGACTTTCTGACAGTGATCGTCAAAAAGCACTCTTATGTTCATTGGTTACAGAAACTAGCGTTTGCCGTCACAGAAAACGAAACCCAGAAAGCCAAGTCACAAAGACTTAATCACGCGTATATTCACTACATCATGATGAAGAAGGTGAAAGTACGCGAGTGTGCCTAAAACTGTTTTGCGCAAAATTTAGCATAAGTTTTCAAGTCATTGACCTAGCTTTGAAAAAACGTGGTGTTAATGGCGCTTATATAGGTACCGATGGACGAAAAGGAAAAACTCCTGCTAATATTACACCCATTGACTCGCAAAATTATGTCAAAAAACATATAGATAGTTTTCCTCGTATGGAAGCCCACTACAGCCGACGTGATACAAAGAAATTATATTTAGCTGCTGATTTAAATATTTTGGTTATGTATCGTTCCTATGTCGAGACTTATTGTACAAAGGAGAAAATATCGCCGGTTTCCATTAGTGTTTACAGAAAAATATTTAATTATTATGATCCACAACTTTCATTCCATGTCCCTAAGAAGAATCAATGCTCCTCATGCAATCTCTATTATAGCTCTACAGACAAAACTGATTTGGAAGAAAGCTGGTAACACAAAAAGAGAGAAAATGAAGCAATGGAAATGAAAGATGCGGATAAAAAAGCAGCGTTAGGAAACTCAAGCTTTCGAGCTATTTCTTTTGATCTGGAAGCTATTCTATCTGTTTCCTTTACCGCTGATTGTCAAATTTATTACAAACGGAAACATTCTGTTTTTAATTTTACAATATACGATTCTTTTGATCAGAGAGGCCACTGTTTCCTTTGGGATGAGACTCACGGCTCCAAGGGATCTTCAGAAATTGGCACATGCCTGTTAAAATATTTGCAAAACCTACCTGAGACTATCTCCCATGTGTCTAGCTTTTCACACACTTGCGAAGGGCAGAACCGCAACGCTGTGAGTTAAATTAAACACAAATTGTAGATCTAAAATTTATGGAATCCTATCTTGAGGCAGATTCAATTCACGCTACCATTGAAAGAGCCCGTAAACACCGAAGAATGGGGATTACTAATTGAAATGGCAAGAAAAAAACCCGTCGCTATCAGGTCCATAAGCTTTGCTTTTCTGATTTCTATGACCTACAGGCCCTGGCATCAGTTGTTATGCAAGATACTAAACTGAATATTTGAAGGAAGTTGAATGTCTAAGATTTGATAAATCTAAACCATTTATCATTCAATATAAATATTCATTGACCGATAATGAATTCTTACAACTAAATGTTTTGCAAACCAAAAAATGTAAGAAAACTCCCGTATTGAAAACACTGACACAAAAATATGGCAATAGATTATCAATTTCAGAGACGAAAGAGAAGGATTTAATTTATTTACTGAGCAAATTATTCCCGATGCTTACAAAAGCTATTTTAACGCATTACCAACCTCAAAGAAAGCAAGAGATCTTGTTCCTTACACTACACTAGAAGTTTTTTCAGACGAGGAGTCTGAAGAAACATAATAATAATATCGATTCTACTTTGGATTTAATTTTGTGTTAATTTTTCCTTCAATAAACACTCGAAATGTGTATATAAATACATTATTTATATTATGTTTTTACGTATGTTAATGTTTTCTTTCTTCAGTAACAACTCAAAATGTGTATAATTAAATTTTTTATTACGCCCTTATGCAGAATGTAAATGCTTTTTCAATAAAAACTCGAAATGTTTATAATTACATTACGCTTCTTTGTAGTATGTAAATGTTCTTTATTCTACTTCCGCTACTAAAACCGCACTTTGAACACGGGTTTGACATGCACAAAACGACTGTTTAAACACTAGTGTTTAAAATGCGAAAAGTCACATCTCGTTTATCTTTTGTTTTTTAACCGTCAAATCAAGTGTATCTTTTGTATGTTGAATTTCATGTTCCGTGATAATTTTGTTATTCTGCGTCATTTGATTTGTCAGTCAGCTGTCAGTCATCGTCCGTCATGTAATGAATATAATTCAAATATAATATTGTTACGAAACAGCACACTGGTATAGTCCCTAAAACCGACTCTGTCTAAGCCAGGTATAAAAGTTAAAATTATGGCGGATACGCACTGTTTTTTTTATAACTGTTTACGAATTTTCTTATGTAAACATTGTTTTTGTGACCAGAGTTATCTAGAAAAGGCCAGAAATAATTGGTTTGTGTAAGCCGCAACCCAGAATTCTCTAGTACAAAAGGCACTGGTATATAAAAAGGACCGATCAGCGGACCAGTCAGTTGATAAAGTGATCTCGAGAAATAAACGAAAATACACCGAACAGTAAAGTGCTAATATAATCAAGTTTGTGTGCATATAAATTAAATTTAAGTGATTAGTTAAGTATATATAAATTAAGTGTTTTATTCAATGACGAGGCTTCCACCTTAATCTCGTCAATTTCTGCTAACATGGACGAGAAGATTTCTGCCATGGAAGAGAACATTTCTGCTAACATGGACGAGAAGATTTCTGATATATAGAACGATATTTCTACTTTGAAGAACGATATATCTGCCGATATCTTGTTAATGAAAAACGAGATTGCCGCTGACATTGAAAATGAAATTTCGTCTCTAAAATCTGAAATCGAGAAAAAAATGTCAACGATGGACGAGAAAATCGAGAATAAAATGTCAACGATGGACGAGAAAATCGAGAATAAAATGTCAACGATGGACAAAAAAATCGAGAATAAGATCACAACGATAGACGAAAGAATCAAGGAGTTAGAGGAAAAGATTGCCGATTCAAGAACGCGAGGCATGCCAGAGGAAGAAAAGAAGACCGAGCAAACGAAACCTTGCAAGCCAGAAACACTACCTAAGTTTGAAGACATTGGCAGTTTTACCCGAGTCAAGGCCCCAACGTTCGATGGAAAAATGTCGTGGACCAATTATGTAAAGTGCTAATATAATCAAGTTTGTGTGCATATAAATTAAATTTAAGTGATTAGTTGAGTATATATATATATATATATATATATATATATAAATTAAGTGTTAGTGAATTAGTGTTTAAATAAATTAGTAAGTAGCCATACAGTGTGTTTGAAATTTATACCACCCGTAATAAAAACTTTTAATAAATAAGAAAAACATTTCAATATAATTTTTTCCTTCCCGCGGGCGAAGAAAAAGTATAGTAAGCACCTCGTGTTAAAAACGTCTTTAGTCACTCGTTTCACAAGGAACTCGTTCCGATTCGCTCCACTCGTGCCTAGTAAAACTCGTGACTAAAGTAACCTTTTTGACACTTGGTACTTAATATACTATTTTCTTCATTAAAAACTCGAAATGACGTGTACATTTACAGTTTTTTTATTACGCCCGTATGTAGTATGTCCACTATAGAAAATTCATAATAACTTTACATTTTATACCGATTTTTAATAAAAATTGTAATAATAATTAGTAGTTTGCATTATATTCTAATTACAAACATTCAAACTCAACTAAAACATATCAGTTCTTTTGTGAAAATATTACGAACTCTACTTGAATGCAAATCAAAACCTATTTTTTGTGATTCTGGAAAACAAGGAGAATTGGACATACAATATTTGCGCCACCGTACGTACATATGTACGGTGTCTGCGTTTTAAACCATCGATATGATAAAAAATTCATCATCAAGCTCTTCAATTGTACTGAACATTCCCAACAGGCTAGGGACACTGCAGACCGTGCCATCTATAGAGCCCGTCGAGTAACTAAAATCGGTAGATAATTCCAAAAAATTAACGAAAACTGTAACGTCGTTAGTAATCAAATTTTATTGATCTTTATAACTGCGTATGCGCGATATCATATTGCTCGTCCCCATCCCCACATGTTATATGTTATGTTATACTGTTACCATTTCTTAGTTCAAGTGTAGAGGTTATTTTAAGGTTACGGTATTTTGGTGTATTTTTTAATTGCTATAGTGTAATATTGTTTCGTTGCTTTATTGTTATTAATTGAAAAGACAAAGTCAAAGTGTATTCTGAAGGAGTAATAAATGGTGTACTCGGTAGGTTTTATTAAAAAAATTTGAGCATTTTTTCTTTCACAATTAACAACCATTATCTTCATTTTTATAAAACACAGAGAATTTTTAATACTTTAATCGACAACTTTAGAGATCATGGTTGTTCTTTACATTAGCTAAACTGAAAATTGCTGCATTAATAAAGTAAATATTTCTTTTTACAGTTTTGTTTCTCCAACCCAGGAAGATAAAATTAATATGGCTGAAAAGCAGTGGTAACAAATCATTAAATTTGTCGACGAAGAAACGATGGAGGATATGATCCCTTCAATTTCAAAAACAGTGTTTCTTTAGATTTGAGAAAGACGAAGAGAGGTTATTAAGACAGTTTGATTTGCCTTCCCATATGAGTGGAAGTTAACAAAAATTGATGGAAAGTTTTATTGTATTCAATATAGCATGCTATAATTTTGGACATTTTAAAATGTAAATTGAGTGAACGAAAAGACGAGTAATGAGTGTGTAATTTTATTAAAATTCCAGGTAAGCGCTTTCATCCATTAGACCATTCTGAAAGCTCTCGTCAAGAAAAAAATATACAGAAAGTGTCAAAAAACATCAAACCCTGTAACTGCTACATACAATGAAATAAAATGTTTGATGTTACATCACTATTTACCTAAAATTTGTTAAAATTACTCTATAAAGAGTTTGTACAATTGTAATTCACATAACGAAACTTCTAATTTGATTACCAACTAAATGATATGTGTGCACACCCTCTTTATAGGGTAATTTTAACAAATTTTACTTAACTAATGATGTAACATCAAACATTTTGTTTCATTGTGTGTACATTGTACCTGTTGTATGTTTTTCTCTTGTTGACAGCTTTGAGAATGACCTAATGGCTCAAAGCGCTTAGCTGGAATTTTAATCAAATGACATACTCAGTACTCGTCTTTTCATTCACTCAATTTATATCTAGTGTGTATACCATACTCAGACAATTCCATTTTAAAATGTATCCATTGAAAAAATAATAATCTGGGTTTTATTTTATGTTATAGCTATATTCCCTCTACCAGCTATGGGATGGAAGGTATTGATCCCTTGCCGATTTTCATATATAGCCCATGGTGTGACAATTTATGGGAAATGAAAGTGAGTATTAACTTTTGTTGAGGCAATACGTCTAAGTATTTGGTCTAGCAGTAACCAAAAATCCAAAATATCCAATAAAGTGTAATGCGTATTGCCCAGGTAAGCCCAAAGGAGACAGAGTTCAATTAAATTAACTGATTTATTTCTAAAAAAAATGTTATTTACAACGACAAAAATAAACTAAAATTCATTATTCTATATATATTTCTCCGGTACGTAAATATTTTGAAGGTCACGCTTCGACGGTCCGTATCCTTTCGTCGATTGATAGGTACTGATGGTCCGAATTAGTGATGGGAACCATCGAATAAAAACTATCGAATAATTCGATGGTTGCCGATTATTCGAATTATTCGATAGTCAGAAAAATATTCGTGAATGAATGAATCTGAATGAATTAGTAGAAGTAATAAAATAAGTTATTCGCGAATGAATGAATTAGTAGTAGCAGTAAGTAACTAACGTCAAAAAAGTATTCATGAATGTGAATAAGTTAGTAGATGCAATAAAAATCAATTATTTGTGAATGAATGAATTAGTAGTAGCCAAAAACAATCAATTATGAATGTTTTAGGTAGTAGCAGTAAGTAACTAACGCAGCCATCGAAAATTCATTACTATGTATAAATACCAAATTATTCATGACTTATGAACAAATTCTGTTATTAACTAAGTAATTACTAATGCGTAGCAAAATACTAATTTTTTAAATGTCTATATTAAAATTCCTTCAGTTTTTATTGGGTAACTGGTAAGTAACTAAATAAAGAAATCAACTAAGTAAATGTTTATACTTTAATTTTCAAAATTCAAAACATCGAATGTTACTGTTTAAAAAAATTATGGTGTCTAAAGTTTTACGTGCCATACGGACGCGTATGGTACGGAAGAGTACTTTAGATGTAAATCATATAAACCACCTAAAGCACTTTTGTGACATTTCCAGAAGTCTAGTGGATTTTCCAGTTGGTTTACAATGGGCATATCAACATAATTTTTAACTAAAACGTGAGCTGCTTCCGATGGTTTACTTAAAGATCTAAGCATATTCAGTATTAATAAACTAACTAAGTTACAAACAAAAACAAAACAGGGGACTCCCACGGATTCATATTTGTACAACTCGTATTACTCGTCAATATAACAAACAGCAAAACAATTATTTCATATCTTGGTTGCCTAAATACGCGAGAATATCATAACGTTAAATATTCAATACATTACTAAATAATTTTCTAATAGAGGGAGACACTGCTTGTTACTAGAAAGGTTCATGCGAACAAATGTATTCATTACTAATTTATTCGAATTAATTCATTCGATGGTTAGATTCGTTCATTTAGTAATTATTCGATAGTTCAATTTATTCGATGGTTCCCATCACTAGTCCAAATAGTATGTAGGTGAAACTATAGCGGTGTGTATTTCGATTCCGGCGATATACTCGACGGTGTACGGGACTCTCTACGTCGTGTGGAATGTTCAGTCAGCCAGGGATATGAGCAACCGGCGGATCAATACTCTTTCGGTTTTAGTCTCAAGGTTTGAGAGTATCGTTTGTAGCTAGTCAGTACCCAGCTTAACGAATACTTCTGCTTGCAGGGACTGTAGTTATTACGGCGTGTCAATACCACACCGAAATTATACTAACAGTTAAAGCGATCGTTTATAGCCAGTCAGTACTCGGCTTAACGGTGCTTCCCTACGGGTTTACTGTAGAGCTTTCGGTGTGTCAGTACCACACCGAAATTCTTCTAACAGTTTGAACAATCGTTCTCGTTTCCGTCAATACCAGAAACCAACGACCGTTCTAATGAATGATTTATAAAGTAGGATCAATACTCCGACTTAGTTCAACACTCGGCGGAAGATAGTGTAAAGCGTTTGAGGCTGAAGTCAATACCCTCGACCTACGCTTCGCACTGGAGGCGGCTGAACTCGGAGGAGCAGGAGTCCGTAAACCAAGTCGTCTCATCGTCTGTTGGTTCGCATTTTTATATCCATCGTGATGGTAGTGGTGGAAGTCTCTTTCCCTTCTACCGTCGATTCTTCGTGCGCATCCTGGCGTGTGGGCTCTGCTGTTCTGGTGGGGTATCTCGTCATCGCGGCGCTAACTGGTTTCTTGAATCGAGTTTTATAGTAATGAATTTATGTCATTCCAAAAGACAAAAAATAAAAAAATAGTTAAAAATCAAGAATTCCAAAAAAAATCGAAAGCTTCAAGAAAGGGAATAAAAAAAACCAAACAAATGTATACATTCATACATTTTTTGATATTTTTTTGGCTTAGTACAAAAACATGTGTAAACTTATTATTTCGATAGTAAGCGCGTTTTGTTTTCTTTTGTTGACATAAATTTACAAACATATTTGTGTGCTTACTTATTTATTGTTGTTATTTTGTGTGTTTACTTGTAGAACCTCAACCAGAAACGAGAAAGGACTCCATGAGACGGTGGGATTTTTAAGAGCCCTTAAGAAACATTTAACAATCATAGACTGCCAGGAGCTGCAGAGTAACTTAAACTGCGTTATGCAATGGTTTCATAAGAACGGAATGCTTTTAAATGTAGAAATATACAAATATGCAATATACTAGGTTTAAGCTTGTGTTATAAACTTATTTAATACTTCCAGTAAGAAAATAAAGATGTGTTTTAAGTGGAAATGAAATGTTAGATATATTATTTTAAATGTTGTACAGTCACAAGTGCTGTTTAGCACTCTTATATGTAATTACTTGGCACCTTGTATTTACAGAGCTGGGCAGTATTTAACAACTTTTCCTATGAAAATATTTTAATTACTTTTGTTCTAACATTCACAGTAATTATACTCAAATGTTTTCTTTCAAAGGAAGTTGCCAAAAATAGTAGTTAACAACTTACTGCTAACACTTTTTTCGATTAGGTAAGTAGCAGTTCTACTCCTGCAGTTTGTCCAGCTCTGTGTGTTTATACGAGTGTAATAATAAATTAATATAAACTTATCATACATAATTTTCTACTTTTATCTTGATTTAACATCATTTGAAAATCTAATGATACTCCAATCTAGAATGTATGTTACTCAAAATATTTTTTAATTATTGCATGGTTTTTACACTATACTTTATTTGTTGTCATTATGTTTGTTAAGAAAAGTACTTTGTGAAAGAAATAATTTGTTGTGTATTTTTATACCAAAATAAATAAATTGTTTATATGATTATTGTTTTATTTTTTCCAATTTAATTAACCATTTATGGTCCATCATTTGATATTTCATTTAATTTTACTCAACATCTAATCATTATTTAGTTAATAGAGTTAAATTGAATGAAATGTCAAATGATGGACTATGATTGGCTATTTTGAAGTAAAATAATTAAAATACAGTATATTTGAATATACCGCCAAAACCTAAAATTACAGAAATCTTTCCAACATCACTCAGTTGTTTACTCAACGGGCTCTTTAGATGGCGCCACAATCAGTGTCGCATCTATCTGTGGGTTATCTGTAATTCCCAATGTAAAGAAAGTGGTGACTTGAAATCATTGCTCAAGTCGAAAGATATACCTAATCGCTAACATCGAATCAATTTCTACCATTTTAAACGATTATTTGGGTACCTGGATAATGCACTATATTGCAAGGGTAACATTGTGAACCGATTTCGGGCCAAACATTTTAAAAAAAACTTAATCAAATAACCACTGTATTTAACTTAGATTACTACTTTGAGGCATCCGTTTTCAGTCGGCATAACACGTAAAAGAGAATTCGTGGCAAGTATATACCCGATAAATTACTTAATATAAAAGGTCACTAAATAAAATAGTTTTGATAAGGAAGCATATTTCTTATCTATAAATTTTTTGATAAATAAGATTTTCAAATATTTCATTTAGTAAAATGGTGACTTAAATCACGTAGTCCTGTTTTTAAATTTTGCGATAAAATAAAAAGTGCCAGAAAGTCTACGTACTCTCATATACGACCGTGAATATTCCTGCTATCACATTTCTGTATATTAGATATTGTATACTAATCAAATATTTGTCAATATTAACTTTTATTACAGTTGTTATTTCACAATTGTATGATAAAAATCATATTTAATTTGCATTTAAAAAAATCCTTCACTGTATCTTAATGTAAATTACTTGAAATAAAAGGTTACCAAACAAAACAATCAGTTTTTAGAAAGAAGCATGTCTGTTATTAACAATACTTTTTTAATTACTTATTTAATTTGTATACTCTGTACTCTTACAGGTCTTTTTTAATTAATAACTAACAATACACGAAAATTTTATTAACCAATGAATGTATCTTCCCAAGCATATCCTTTCCCATTTTCTTTTAACCGAGCAATTGTAAATTAAATTTGAATCCCAAGAATATTCAATGGAGTTCGAATTAGGACTAATCCATGCTTTGAATCACTTATTGTTTTATTTGTTCTGGACTTATCAAACATCTATCTGTTCTTTTATTAAAGTTAATTCCACCTTAAACCATTTCAGATCCTTTATTATAAATTTTACGTCTCCTTGAATGGTTTCAACGATCACGATTAAGTTCTTCCATTTCGTGATTCATTTCTTAAGAATACGTACTAGTTTATAATGTTTAATATATACTAGGAGTTGATTATAGACTTTTAAGTTAATAGCGCAAATCCGGTCCCGGCGAAAATGAATGAAATTTTGGTATCTTGTACGTCCTGACACGGCTAACAAAAGTTGTCATGGGCAGAACTACCGTATACCCCAAATAAGGTTAAGAGGTATATAAACCTTCAAACTTACACAAAATTAGTTACTTATCTACTAATTAGGTTCAAAACCTTTACGATAGATGTCGCTAGTAGTACTGAGTCGGCTTTTAGTAATACAACGTATTTTCTCTCTATGTCTTTCCACTATTGACGATTCAAAGAAACGTATCTCTGGATCACCTGTTTCGATATTTTGGTTTCATATATCGTCGCCGGAAAGTCAAAACCTCGTATCTCGAATTTTGCCGGTTTTGAGTTAGTAGCGACATCTATTGAAACTTTTCATTACGCACACATGACAAAACCTTTTATCTCAATACTGGTGATGACTCGGGAGCATTTCGTTCATAACATTTAAGGTACGCGTCCACTAATCGGCGTCAAACGGACGGTACGCGTCGGACGTATCGGATTATTTGATTAACTACATTGTTTCAAATAGAACTGCGTTCACGTATCGGCATCGAAGCGACCGCACTTCGGCATTTCCGAACGGGATTCCAAAGACGAAATCAAAATCCGTTTCGTGCGGACACTGCCGATGCTGATAGTACGAATACCGACAAGTACACGCAGGCACGGGGGTTTTCTTTCCAAAGTTTATTATAAGAGCATATTTTGTTTTGTTAATAGTTTGTGACTTTCGTCTCGTCCACATTGTTTAAATGTAATTATGGATGTAGCAAGACTTATCACGATTGTGCAGGAGTATGAAGAAATTTACAATCTGCGGCATCCAGAATATTCTAATATTCTTCGCAGGGACAATATTTGGGATGAAATCGAAACGAGAATGAATGAACCCAGTAAGTAAATAATATGTTTATAAAATGTAATAAATAAATCGCCATGCCGTAATGTTTTTGTAATGGCATTGATGTTTATGTGATTTTTAAAAAGCCAATTTTTTATATCGAATTTTTGGTGAGTAGTCGTGGTTTGGATTAGTTGATTTTATTATTCAACCCCTTCAAGGGCGGAGAAAAAGAAGGTTAAATTTTATTAATAAAAAACATGGATGGAGAAAAATTCATTTAATTTTTTGACTCGGTGGTGCTGCACTGGGGTAATATGACATTATAAAAATATAGTAAGTTAAATCTTTTTTCATCTACTGATAACTAGTTTATTCTAATCGTCTTCCATCCGCAACTCTTCTCATTTGCCATTCTACTGACCCTACTTCGGAGTTGAAGTATGCTTTAAAAGAATCTCGAACATTTAGGGCATCACGTCGAGCCACACCTCCTGTTCCTCTTAAACGCTGCAAACCTGCCATATCGGAAAGGGAAACGCGTTGATCATTCTCTGTCCATTGGCATGAATCATCTTTTAAAAAGTTATGAAGGTAGCAAGTTGCCATTACAACACAGACAGCATGTTCAGGGGACATGCTCAGTTTTCGTTCAAAAATCCTAAACTTTCGTGTTAAAATTCCGAAAGAGTTTTCCACCGTGTTTCATCCCGACTCAATCTATAATTGAACACTTTTTTCTCCTTGTCTCCTTGAGCATCATCACGTGAATACGATCTCATTAAAAATGTGCTTAATGGAAATGCCTCATCCCCAATTATAACATGGGGCAGAGTTACTTGAGCCTGTGGTAGCCTTTTTGGGGGAGGCATATTGAAATTCTCGTCCATCAGTCGTTGACCCAAAAGAGAATTTCGAAATATACCAGCATCTGAATTTTTACCAAATGCACCCACATCAACACTGATAAATCTATAGTTTGCGTCAACCAGTGTGTTGTGAAGGACATCTGTCGCGGAGAGCGGATTCAGCTTTGTCGCTGTCAACAAGACAGTTAATTTTATTTAGTAGTATTTGTCTCTGGCAGTTGGTATCTGTCCGCTGTCAGAGTTAGCTTTTTGTATCGTCTGAGGATAGAGATCGAAGTGTGTGTGTGTGTTTTGTGTCACTTTGACAAATATATATAAAAATGCAGAAAAAAAGGTTAGATTTTTATTTTTATAACCTATCAGTCTACAAGTTTACGAAGGATTGAAACTGCAGCAAGAGTTTCTACCAAAAGTACTCAAATCAGGGCAAGGGGCAAGCAAGGATTAATAATCAGCCCCAACACAGTGCTAAAAGTACTATGCTAAAATGTTTTCTGTAGCAAAAGAAATCTGATCCGCTATGTGGTGGTGCCTGAATTAACACGTGTTTGCCATCCAGAGCGCCGACCGCATTTGGAAAGTTCCATTTTTCCCGAAAACATTTTTCTGATGCAGTCCACAAATCTGGTGCTGGCATAACAATTGGTTGCAGAACCTTGCATATTGCATTGCAAGTTGAATATATCATTTCTCTTACTGTACGCTCAACGAGTCGAAAAGAAAAAGCCAGTGCTCGAAACGAGTTTCCAGTAGCCACAAATCTGAAACAGAAAATACAATATATTTTAGAATATTTTTGTTTGTTGCGGGTAAACTATGCAAAGAACGGTGGACTAAAACTAGGGGTAATGTTCGGAAAGCTATGAACTTGCGAAAAACCAAAAGTGGCCAAGGTGCATCAAAGTTAAAGTCTGCCAAGTATGAAAAAGAACTAGCGTTTCTGGCCCATATTTGAACGACGAACAAGAAAGGCGATCGAACTTATCACAGTGTTCTCCTACTGCTGCTTCTCAAGAGAGTGATATTGAAGAAGAATCGGAAAACCCAGAAATGGTGTTGACTAACCCTACTCCCCACATTCCTCATCCTTCACCCACCACATCAGATACACTACCTTCTACATCATACGCAAAACGATTAGAAAAGTTGTTCCGCAAAATTCAACTACCGCCTCAGTTTTGCAAAACTATTTGTCACAAAGGGAAAAAGTAGATCCGCCAGAGCCGGCAGATCCTTTAACTGACTTCTTTATCAATATGGCTAACACCACAAAAACTTTTCCAAAACGAGATCAGATTTTGATAAAGAATCAGTTATTCAAAATAGTTAATGACGTCGAACTAAGATTATTGACTGAAAGTACTGCAACAAACGAATCAAATTTTTCTTCTCCGGATGTCTACCACCAGCAGGGCCGTATTTTATCTACAAGAAGTATCCCGCCCAATACGCAGACAACCGAACAAAACATTTCTGCAAGTTTCCAAGAACACCAGAAGTCTGTATGGTCCCCAAACTGTGTTCCATCCAGAATTCAAAGTGATGTAGAAGAATCTAATCCGTTTGTAAAAACTTTTCAAAATGTATCGTCAGGCAGCGCCAGTTTCACCGCACATGACCATTTCAGATTTTGAGACCCTTTGCTAGCGCCTAGCGCACCTAGTGGTAAAACCGGCGCTGCCTTTTACTTTCTTTTCATTATTAATAAACATAATATTAGATTTTCTTAAGAATCACTTTTATTCTTTGACCTTATTGTATCCCACTGTTTTTAGAATAATTCTTAGTTCAATATATGGGGTCAAAAGCAAAAGTTGTGCAGTCAAAAAAATTAGTTATTTTAGAAATGAAAACTTGAAGGGCTTAAATAGATCATGCTAAAAACGGTAAAACGTATTACTTAAAATATTAATTTTCAAAATCATACATACCTTAAACTGACTGCCAATGTTTCCTCTGGTCGTATAGATTCTCTAAATGGTGTATTTGTCTTAAAATATTTAACAGTGCTTCAAATCTAACATGTGACATTCGAAAATATTCAAAGAATTTTCTTTCATCTCGAAGTAAATCACAAAATAGACTGTGATATTCCCCGAATATTGGTCTTTTTATGTTAATATTATGCACCTAACATTTCTTTCTTTTTCTTTCGTTATCTTCTTCTTCTAACAACACGCAAATAATTATAACATCTTTTTCGTTCAGTAACGACATTACTTTGGCTTCAATAGCAGGAAAGAAATGACTGGCTCTCCGTCGTAGAGAAATGCTGATACCGACTCCAATAATCCGTGGTAGTAAACGCAGGACGCAAAAAAAATCCGATTCGTCCGATGCGTACCGTCCGTTTGACGCCGATTAGTGGACGCGTACCTTTACTTGTAATTCAGCAACACGGTGCAAAAACTCGTATCTCAGTGCGGTTTTCGTTTAGTGTATTGTATTCTGGGTTTTCTCAGTTAAGAGTGTATTTTCTTCTGTTTAGGAAGGTTCTGAAGAAATTATTTTGAAAAATATGTTGAGTACTTAATATTTTTCAAACAAGATGAGTTTTACTTAATAATTTTATCCAGAATGATGCAATTATAACAGTAAACATATTATTTTTGAGGTTATAATAAATAACTTTTTTTTCTAGCGGTATGGGGTAATTTTTAACATTAAATATTCAATGAAGAATATTGTCTGAATATGCATTGAAGCAAAATATATTATGTAAACTTATGTTTTCTATATTGATTCATATTTTTTTTATTTAGTGCGAGATACGAAGTTAAAGTTTATCAACGTTTCTTTAGAATATTTACGAGATAACTACGAGCTTTTTGTATTTAATTTTTTTTAAAGTTATGTAGTTACGAGGTTCATAGATTGTGAAAAATTCCAAAAAAGAATTCTGAATCAAACTGATTTTAAAGTTACTCCTAACTGAAAATCGAAAATATGGTACTGATGCCTATTCTTTCAATGAAAATATTATCGTATAATAGTGTAGTGGGATTTTTTTTAAGGGCAGGCGAGCAGAAAAGATTTTGAGGCTGGCAATAACATTAAATAATTCTAAAAACAATGTCCAGAGTAGAGAATTAGTCCATGGCGATACAGTTGAAATTTCTTTACCTCAAAATAATGCGGAGGATATTATAGTCCAAGAGTTACCTTGTACAGTGACAAATAACGTACACAGTAGTACATAGTTAATCCGGAAATTCCTTCAACAAGTGGCATTGATCTCCATGACGAGATTATTGATGAGGAGGATCCCTTGGAAGATTCGGGTTCAAGTTTTGTACCTTCTAGCGATTCAGAGTCATCCAAAGAAAACAAGCCCCAGCGTTTTAAAAAACTGAAGCAAAGTTTGCGAGGTAGAGAGGAAAATCATAGTAGTGAGAGAAAAAACGAGCAAAAAAAGGAAAATCGGATCCCTCCATCTGGAAAAGAAACAATCAAAAGACTGCGAATGAAAGGTGAGCCGTATGTGGTAGAAATTAAGGGAGAAGATGGATCTATACATAAAAAGGAGAGAAATAAAGGAAGAAGGCTGAGTTTCGAAAAGGTGTCTGACTTCAAAGGATAAAAGACTGCTCAAAAATTACAAACGACCAAAGAAGAGAAATATTCCACAGGTTTTGGTCTGATTTAAACTGGAAACAGTTTGTACTTTGGTAAACCAACAACATGTTACAGAAAAGAAAACTACGAAAGCAGTGTCTATACGTACCAGCTCTTCACGCTACCATTTAAAAATTAATAACGAACTGAAGCCTATGTGCAAAAAAATGATTTTATCTACTCTTGCCATTGGAGAATAGACTGTCCATAACTGGGTAAAAAACGAACATTCTTCAGGTATTGTGAAGTCACTTGAAAGTTGTCCTTCTAAAGTAAAAGCTATTAACGCTGAATGTAGAAAGAAGATTGTTGAATTTTTTGAAAGGATTCCAAAGTTACACTCACATTACTGCCGTTCTTCCACAGATAAAATGTATTTACAGACGGTCTTTCACTCAAAACAAACAGTCAAGGTGGAGGAAACTTACATGCTTTAACAGTAGATGATCAAGCTGTACAACTAGTACTGGAATTGTATACTTCAAACAAAAACTGGCTTGTCATAATTATACCACGTATAATTTGAAAACTGACAAAGCTGTTTGTTACTCATGGCACCAGGGAGAAGGGGGAATAGATGGAAATTATTTTGCATCATGTTTGACTGATTATCTTGAAAAAGAGCTTGAAGATGGTACTGGAAAACCTATAATTATTTACAGTGATGGATGTGGCGCGCAAAACAGAAATGTTACATTATCAAACACTCTTCTACACTTTGCGATTATTAACCAGACCGTAATAATTCATAAGTTCTTGGTTAAAGGGCACTCGCAGATGGAGTGTGATAGTATCCATTCAACCATCGAGTGGCGCATGAAAAACCGGGATATCTATTCACCATCAAATTCTATGGAGGTCATTAAAGAAGCCCGACAAAAGAAAAGTCGGTATTAGGTTTAATACGTCAATCATTAAATTTTCAAGAACTATTCTGCAATAAAACCCTACTCGTCTATTCGTCCTGGTAAAAAAGTTGGTAACTCTACTGTTAATGATTTGAGAGCCCTCAAGTATTGTCCGACCGGCGATATTCAGTACAAATTAGATTTTGATGAAGACTGGAAACCAGTTCTCCAACGCAATAGCAACAATATTGGTGAAATGAAAAACCTTTATAATGGACCATTGTCCATAAAAGGAGATAAATACGAGTATAACCATCTACAGTCCCTAAAAGCGGTTATTCCGGCCGATTACCACGGATTTTATGACGCCCTTGTTCACTGACTTCATTCAAATTGTTTAAGTTTAACATACAACACAATCTTTATGTGTTGGTTTTTTTTGTATTTTTCAAAAATAAACATTATTTCCTTTATTCCGTTTTATTAATTTTAATAATTTCATTTCCTCGTATGTCAGTTATTATTAAACTTTTTAATTTTATAAACTCGTATCTCATATTTTTTGGTAAATTTGACATAAAAGTTAAAATTTTTCTTTCAATTATTCATTGTTGTGGATCAGTTAGATAACAAATAAAAAGAATATCATTGACACGTTTCTAATAAACTTCAGGTTGTATAGTTTTTTCAGTTTCCTCTAAAATTGCATTTCTAGACTTACGAGGTTTAGACTTTACGGCGACTATATTTCAACTCTTTTTGAGCACAGACCAAGTTATCTCTGTTTTTGAGGTTGTATCCAAATAAAACTTGCTGCTATAAAAATTTCCATTTGAGTGTAGATTTTTGATTATTTAAGCATTTCATAAGTGTTTTGGAAATGAACAAATTGTTAAAAAGTAAGTAATCGTATCTACCCGATATAAAAAATAATAGTTATGATGTGAGTGATTCCGCAATCCATCTTTTTGATTTTACAAGCTTTGTTTGAGGTTATGTATACTGAATTATTTGATTAATGTGGAAATATAAGATAAATAATTCTGATTGTTTGTTCTAGTTTTATCAAAAAATCTTTCAACATTTTCTTGAAACCTTTTTTAATGACAATATGGGTTTGTTAGCGAAAAATGTTTAATTGATGTGTCCTTTCAAGTATCCGAATGAAGGAAAATTAAAACCGTTCTTAAAAGACAAGAGTTACATAATTCATTTTGATGAAAATATAATAGTGATAATTGAAAAATATAACTATTATCACCAGATACAAGGTGCATTACATATTGCATGAAAGGACATGCGCTATTTAATAATATGGATACCAAGTGACATCATTGTGGGAATTGCTAGAAATCAAGAATGGAAGAAAAATTTACATACTTTAAAAACATTCTTTCAAAATTTGTACTATTTATATTAACATAATAAAATTATTTCATAATTATATATTTTTGTTCAGTTCAGTTGCCATGTATGCATAAAAACGAAGAAAATGTTTTCAGTACTTATGTATATTAAATTTGTAATATGGCTTCAAAGATAAAATGTATTATTTGTATACTTTTCTGAATTGGAAGTTGGAAAAATAATTTTGTAAGTAAAGATATTATTTATTTAAAGAAATTATGTAAATAATATTTTTTCAGTCTTTATAACTTTATAACTACATGGATCAGACAAACCCTTTATGAGTATTGAATTATAAAAAATGGATATTTTTATAAATTTGTTCTGAGGAAAAATGGTAGAGAAACATGGAAGATGAACTTCAGTTGCCATGTATTAATAAATATGAATGTTTCAAATGAAACTCAATGTTTCTAGCTAATTCCACAATATTATGAAAAATGTTGAAAATTCTAAAAAATTGACAATTGTTTCGGTAACTGAATATCATCGTCAGAATGACAGAAATTACATTTCATTTGATGCCTACCTAATGTTTAGTAGTTATTTTTGGCAAAACCAAGAAGTGACCTACCTTGTGATTGACTTAAAATATGTTAATAGAAAAAAGATTCAGATTAAGATCAATATAACTGTGCAATGATATAGAAAACCAGGAAAACTATATCTGTAATCTGTATGCTCGTAAATGTTCACTGTATCGGATTTCAAAATTTCTAGGGGTCTGACGCAAATAGACAGCATTACATTCTGGACATTTGAGTTTATATATACCTGATTTCTTTAATGGTGGTATTTTTGTTTTTACATTTAACAATTTTGTACTTACGTTACATTCTGTTTTAAAAGAAATTGTTGTATTCATTGCTAAAGATATCTTTGAAATATTATTAGAAATATTTCCTGCATATGTGATGGTTTTTTGTTTATTCAACCACAATAATAATTTACACCCAAAAATTAACTTTACATTAGAAGTTGAAGAAAATAACTCAATCCATTTTCTTGATTTGAAAATTCGAAGAGTTAATAATGTACTTGATTATTCAATTTACCGAAAACCAACACACACTGATGTGACAATTCCATATAGTTCCAATCACCCCATGTCACATAAACTAGCGACATATAGTTCAATGATACATAGAGCATTTTCAGTTCCTATGAACAAATATAATTTTGATAGAGAGATTAATACAATTAGACAAATAGCAACATCCAACGGTTATCCATTACATACTCGTATGATAAACAAGCTAATTTATAAAAAATAGGAAAAATTGGCATTGCAACTAATATTTCCTAAACAAACTGAAGAAATAAAAACTTATAAAACCATCACATATGCAGGAAATATTTCTAATCATATTTCAAAGATAATATCTTCAGCAACAAATACAACAATTTCTTTTAAAACAGAAAGTAACGTAAGTACAAAATTGTTAAATGTTAAAACAAAAATACCAACATTAAAGAAATCAGGTATATTTAAACTCAAATGTCCAGAATGTCTATTTGGGTCAGACCCTTAGAAATTTTGAAATCCGATACAGTGAACACTTACGAGCATACATATTAAAACAACCAGATAAATCGCATTAGACAAAACATCTACTTGACACCAATCATTCATTGACACCTAACACAGAACTTGAAGAAGTACTACATATTTGTGATAAGAAACAAGAACTGGATTTCCTTGAAGAGTTGGAAATTAGAAGACACTTAAGAAACCCACAATATGAAGTCGGCAATGAACAGATAAATCTAGGGAGTTCTCCACTATTAAACTGTCTTCTTAAGTGATAGTTGTGAAGATCAGCAGAAATAGTTTTCCTGGTTTTCTATATCATTGCACAGTTATACTGATAGGGCTAATAATATCTAAGCTTCAATATTGGTAATATCACATGTTCTTCTTTTTTCTATTAACATCTATTAAGTCGATCACAAGGTAGGCCACTTCTTGGTCTAGCCAAAAATAACTACTAAACATCAGGTAGGCATCAAATGAAATGTAACTTCTGTCATTCTAACGATGATATTCAGTTATCGAAACAATTGTCAATTTTTTGGAATTTTCAACATTTTTAATTATATTGTGGAATTAGCACATTGAGTTTCATTTAAAAGACTAACATGAGTAGATTCCACGAAGTAAGGGTCGAGACAGTTACTTTCAATAAATATGAAGACAAATACATTAAATTTGTAATAATAATTTTATTATTATTTTTCTAAAATATTTTTTATATATTTCTTTTCTACATACACCTATTTTTGCTGTATTTTTTTTGAATAATTAATAAGGGCCAATGAAAAAGCGGACATGTCTGTTTATTGCTATAATAAACATTTTTATAGTTTAGCTAATTAATTAGCATTTCTTTGCTAAAATTCATTTGAATGATTAAGATGGGTCAGTGGAAAATCAGACATTCTGTATTATAATAAATATAAAAATTACCTATCCACTTACTCTGTACTTCAAATTTGTAATACTACAATTAAAAAACAGATTGCCTAAATGATTTGTTTTCGTTTCCAATAATTTACTTGAATCATTGAGAAGAGTCAATGGAAAAACGGGCATATCCGTTTATTACAAACTGGAGGAAAATGCAAAAAATATTTATAACATTTCGATACATAACCTGGAAAAATTGAAGATCAAAAATATATAACATTTTTATTCCTGTGTTTCAAAAATAAAAGATTACATATTTAATAGAATACGAAATGTCTATTTTAGTCAATTAGTAGAATGCAATTACTATTACCAATGTAGTTTTTCTCGCTTACTCGGGAAGCCGATGTATGTAAGCTGATGCAATCTGTGGCTGTGTACAGTTCCCCGGAGAAACCAAAAGGCCCCGATATAAGGATTAATAAATATAAGGCACTTGTGGAATCACTAGTAACAGCTAAAAATAGTTGTAGTTGATTTTACATCTAGGCTAAACACAATATGTGTGGTGGAGCACATGCGGAGTAAATATGAACAGCATTTACGAAGTACAAATTTACTTTTTCATCATGATAATGATTTTATTATAACAACCTACAAATACAATACTAACAAGCTATAAATTTGAAATATTTTATGGTCACAAAACACATGTAAACGACATTTGACCGTCGTCATCTGTCATTGAAGATCCATACAGCGCCATCATCCATTAAGACGGTGGAACGGTTGAACTAAAGTGGAAAGTTGTTCGTTTGTAATAATTTTCGTGCAACAAATCTCAAAAATACAATGATTTGAGATTTAATTCTTAGATGGCCACCCAGTACAACTGTGGTATCACCCATCTGGTATAATTTGTTTTGTTGCAAATGTATTGAAATAAAATATTAGTCTTTTAAATGATAGTTCTCCTTTTTGATTACTAAATAATTAAATTAGAACTAAAATTTATTGATTTGTCAATATGATTAATTATAGAATATTTTTGACTGGTATAAACAATACTAATTAAAATATGGAGCCACCTAGTCTGGAGTTACTTTAGATAAGATAATTGAAGTAAAAAAATTATAACTAGAGTTCAAGATCATTCGGACAATTTTTGTAGTTATTTAGAAAAGAAAAAGGATTCTACCGGAACTTTCGTTCAGAATTCAATTTTTCTATTAATTATAATTAAAATCAGAACAACTTCGACCTTTTTTTTACATAATGACAGCGCTAACAAAATGTTAAATAACGAACACATTAATCATCGGAAATTACGTATAACGTTTCCTAGGTAAAATTAATTGAAATATTTAATTTTTGATGTATCGTGTGTACCCTGTCAAGATGATTTAGTAATCAATGAACAATGCAAATGTTTGTTCATAATGTATCACAAAATATACATTTTATTTCTCAGAAAGTGGGTTTTTCAAACTTCTGTTTCACATATATCTATATTTTGTAAATTAAAAATATACAGGGAGAGCAAGAAGTTGATACAAAAAATAATTTCAAACTTCTATTTGCGGAAATAATGATCAAATAATTGACGAATAGAATGAAAGTCGATTTTTTCAGGAGTTATAGATTTTACAAAATACTCGGATATTTTTGTTAAAATAGTATCAATTTGGGGTATAAAGTACAGTAGCACTTTTAAAAATCGAATAATTGAAATTTTGAATTCCTTGTACATTAAAATTTATCCACAAAATGTTATAATTTTATTCAAATAGTACTGCAATTAATAAAGCAGACATTGAATCTATGCCTGGAACCAGCAGTGCTGCTCAAGAATAGTTACATAAAGATCAGTCGTTTTTGATATCTTCCAAAGATATTCACCCATTGCCTAAAAAACAAACCATAAGTAAGAAAATAGGTGGTAGAAAAAAAGGATCAACGACGGTTTTAACCCCTAGTCCATATAAGAACATGTTAGAGGAAGAAAGGAAGAAACAGGAGGAGGCATTAGAAGATAGATAAAAAGAAAGAACAGGAAGGTCACCAGAATAAAGGGAAATTTAAGCAAAGTTCTAATAGGAAATCCAAAGGCAAAAAAGTTAAAGTGAACAGTTATAGTTTATCAAGATTCCTCAGAAGACGATGAGAAAGTTAATGACGAAGAGTGCTTATTTTGTGGTGAATCTTATTCAAATTCTGTATCCGGTGATTTTTGTGCTCAGAAATCAGAAAACATTTGGTGTTAACTCTTTAGGTTATTTTGTAGTTTTTCAATTGTGCCATTTTTTCGTCGTTCATTTTACATAAATAAGTTTTTCTGTGGCCATAAAACCTGGTCTTACTTTTATTTTAATATAACGTTGATTATTAGAATTATTTTCTCACGTATCGATTATGTTTCCTTGGGATCGTGTTACCCCTGTCAAGGTAAATCATATTACCCCACATAGTAGAGCAAAATGATCCTTTTTTTTTGTCATATTTGCAGCCAAGTTACAATTTCATTTGTCAAAACAAGACTTGCTAAAGTAAATATATTGTGCTAGTCACAGTAAAATTTTCTTTCGTAATCAGAAGCAGTTACGCGTCATCAAACCTTAATGGGAACATTTTTACCCACTCTCCCCTATTTTTGTCGCTTTGAACCTAAAAATATCTGTTTTTTATGGGTATTGCCTAGTTGTCTTCCACTTATAATTGTTTATTTTATATTCTTCACATGCGGTTTCTCCTCAAAGAATAGGTAACACATGTCATGTAGTATTTTATATTGTTTGATCAATTGATTAGCAGTAGGCAGCATGTTACGTATAGGATATTGAAACATGTACTTGCAATATTGTTAGTGGAATAATGGACAGTTATCACTACATACTGCAGTAAGATCTAATCACATATCAGATATAAATGTAATTTTTCATTTTCTCAATCAGTTGCTATAAATGACTAATTTTTTAGTTATGATTTAGTATATCTTTTATTCACATAATAATTATTCATGTTTTTCAAGTAAATTATGTTTTTTAAGCCACAGGGGCAATATTTCAGTATAATAAATAATAACTTATGGGGTAAATCTTCAATTTCATTTGGGTTATTATTCTCATTTTATTTTAACAGCATACCTGGTGTTGATAATATTGTAGTTTGGACATGTATCCTTAAACTATTTCAGTTAGTAAATAGTTTCATAAATAACTTTCGTTGATAATATTTCAGTATTTCAATATACTATTAAGGGTTTTATTTTGGAGGCATACCTTTTTTTCTGGAGGGGTACCTTTTTTCCACTGGAGAGATTCGTTTTCTTGAAGGATACTTTACCATTTAGTTCCCCCTGAACCGAAAAGATGAGGCAACCACCATTCTTCCGGGCAAGATGTTAAGGGGATATTTGGGGTGGATTAAATATTTTTTTGTAAATGTATCAGTTTGATTCACTACCAACCATATTTTCTGTAGATCGCCTTGGTACCATTGTTTCACGGTTTGTATATTATTTTATTTATGACTTATGTTATATTCTAGCTAAGTGTAAGCACATGTATAACTGATAACTTGGTGCTGGGTATAACCCAATTATTTTTCATTTTTTTCTTCTTCCATTGGTTCATCAATAATTCAATAACTTTGTAATTGTTGTAGTAGCCCTTTTTCAATTTTTTTTATGTATCTTCCTAAATTGTATCGATTGTTGGAAACATTTCATTTGTTTGGATTATGTAAATCTGTTAACTATTTTATATATTATCTGTCAATAATTTTGCCACAGTATTACTTTTGTTATTTTCTTTTACATCACTTATCACCTTTTGTAGCGACAATAAAACACATTGGTAAGTTTAGAAACCTGATTTCTTTCTTGTTTCCTATTTATTTGCTACGTTTTGGATAGGACGAACATAATGGTCGAGCAGAAACGTGGCTGGCGCCCATTTGTTGATAACATCCCGGATATTTTGTAGTACTCACTCCCACTCACTGACTAAGTGAGCCGAAGGTCCGAAAGGTTGTCAACGGGGACAGCTGGACGTGTATCCCATAGGGTCCATACTATTGGAAGCTAGTGACAAATTTGGGTGGTTACTGTTTTTGGCGCCCAACGTGAGATTGAAATGCGTGGATTAAAAAAATTGTTACATTTTAAATATAAGAAGAATATTTTGACAGATACATTGTTTATATTGTAATTTGAATCCATTGTTTTATGCGTGTTCTTATAACTGGTAAACAATTATTAATATTTTGTTAAATTTTGAGAAACAATAATAAATGTAATAATTTCATTCTGATAAGAAAGCAGTTTTTAAACATAGGACGTCAGAATTAAATTTGTATTGAACTCTGTAAGTAATTGTATTATACTTTGAACACAATATTAGGTTATGGCTAGTCAAATAGTGGTCAATAAGCTCGAGAAAGATGATCTAGAATGAGAATTGAAGTTCAGAGGTGATAGTAGGTATTGGTCCTGTAGATGAGATGCGTTCTAGACTTGCTATGGTTACTCGGTTGCAGGAATCTGGAGATAGTTTCCGATATCCCAAGTACCCTTTTACTTTTCTGGAAGATGACCAAGCTTTAGTTCGAAAGTGCACAGAGATTGACACGTTGTTAGGTACTTATTCTGGTGTAACAAATGTAAGCAAAACTCTTAAATTACAAACTAAGTCCCATGCCATAAATCGGATAGATAAGATGTCGACTGAGGGAGTTGAAGGAAACGAGACCAGAAAATCTGAGTTGTTTGATGTGTTTCATAACAAATCCTCTACGAGTGTTCGTGCACCTGCTGCTTTAAGTATTGTCATGGCTATTCAATTTCAAGATGGACTTCAGATATGTCATAAATCTTCTCCTGAGGTGAGTGCCATTGCCAGTAACATATCGCGTACGTCATCTATTAAGCGATTCCACGTCAAAAATAGGGTTTAGAGACATTTTCCGATACATCAAAGTCGTTGTTAGTGCCTGCCTTCTTCGAACGACTAGAAGATATGAGAATTTCACGTAACGTTCTTAGTGATATTTTATTAGATTCTTGTGTAGATTTATTTTCGAATAAGGTCTATCAGTTTTATAAGGACATACGGCTTAGGATTACTTCTTGGAATGAATTATCCGAAGAATTTAAGAGGGAGTATTTGTTAACGAACTTTTTGATGAATTGAGACGAAGGACACAAGCTACTGAATCCATTGGTGTTTATATGGATGTAATATCTAGTTATTTTAACAGATTGGATTGTTATGTTCCGGAGAAGTTGTTCCATAATGAAAAATGTGCACCCCATAGACAAATAATAATATAAGAGACAGTTTGATGCATAGGCGGTATGCGGCACAACGTTTCTGCGCAAGTTCCCCGCGCATGGAGTCTCTACTGTCGCGAACTACAAGACTGTTTTACATAAACAAAATAGAACAAAATATCATAAATTTCAATTCATTTCAAAACTTCGCCTTTAATGTGGATAAATATTATAAAATATCCTAGTATATTAACTTTTACGTCATTAAAAATGAAAATAAATCTTAAATTGGTTGGTGTGAATCTGGTTTCTGTTTGTCAAATGCAAAGTGACAATGTCAAAAATAACAATTTCGAAAAAGAAGACAATACAAGAGTGAGTATTACTTTTCCGCCCAACCTATGCGAGAAAAGTATTGGTTTACCCCAAAAAAAGTTGGAAATTTGAAAAAAAATTTTGAGTTATTTTTACGTTTTCCTTCAACAACAACACGAAAAAACGGTTTTTAGAAAAAAAATCCTGTGTGTATGTCGTCGTCGTCGTTGTCGTCGGCCACTTTTTCTTACATGTCTTGTTAGCACGATACAGCCTCCGGAGTGCAATAAGTCACCAATTTTATGATTGAATGTTGTTAAGGACATGTCACAGATGAACCCTATTGATTTTCTGCTCACCAGAGCCAGTACAGCGGGTGCTATGGTACTTGAAGTACGAAATTTTGTCATTTTTTGAGAAATTTCAGTTTGTTAGCAGGATACAGCCTCCAGAGAGTATACGATTGATCAATTTCATGATTGAATATTGTTCATGGTGTCTCACAGATGTACCCTATTGATTTTCAGTTGACTAGAGTGAGTACAGCGGGTCCTATAAATCCAGATATACTACATTTTTGGTTATTTTTGGAGAAATTTCGGTTTGTTAGCACGATACAGCCTCCGGAGTTCAACAAGTCACCAATTTTATGATTGAATATTATTTAGGACATCTCACATATAGATCCTATCGCTCACTAGAGCCAATACATGAGGTGCGGCAGTACTTTAAGTACGATATTTTTTTTGTCATTTTTGGAGAAGTTACAGTTTGTTAGCACGATACAGCCTCCGTTGTATATACAAGGGACCAACTTTATGATTGGATATTATTCAGAGCGTCTCAAACATGGACCCTATTGATATTCAGCTCACTAAAGCCAGTACAACGGGTGCTATGGTACTTGAAGTACCAAATTTTTGTCATTTTGGGAGAATTTTCAGTTTGTTAGCAGGATACAGCCTCCAGAGAGTATACGATTGATCAATTTCATGATTGAATATTGTTCATGGTGTCTCACAGATGTACCCTATTGATTTTCAGTTGACTAGAGTGAGTACAGCGGGTCCTATAAATCCAGATATACTACATTGTTGGTTATTTTTGGAGAAATTTCGGTTTATTAGCACGATACATGCCCCGAAGTGTATACAAGTAACAATTTTATGATAGAATATTGTTCAGGGCCACAGATGCGGAAAAGTTAGTTTTAATCTTTAAAACTGTTTATTTTTTAATTCATTTAGGATTTAGTTTTTTTAATAAAGTAAATAAAATTAAGTGAACCTTTAAAACGTCACCACCAGGTAAAATTCGTCGTAGCTGTATAGCAAAAAATTGTAATAATACATATTTTTGGCCGCTTCGCAATTTGGAGTTTAAGAACAAAACATTTTTCAAATTTCCATCTGACATTAGTCAAAGGGAACAGTGGTACAACATTTTAAAAATTACTTATACATCCAAAGATGAAATGTTGTGTGAAGATCATTTTGATGATGAGGCATTTACAAATTCATTACGCAATAGACTCAATAAATTTGATTTACCTTTTTGCAACCCTTCCATCATACACCACTAAAAGTAATTGAAGATAATAATAATAAAACTCAAGCTTTTGAAAATACAGTATTGCTCGTAAAAAGAAAGCTTATTTTTTGTAACAATAATGATAGTCTTAAAGAAACTGAATTTGAACCTTTGCCTAAAAAACAATGTTTGGAATCTAGTATTTTAAGTAAAATAAACGAAACTAGGGTCAGTAATTTATCTCCCAAGAAGAAGAAAATGTATTACATTAATAAAGATCAGAGAAATAGACACAAATTGTGAAGCAGATGATAGCAGTTTATAAGACAACTTACATTCTTTCTTAAATTTTCATAATGAACCAAAACCATTAACTTTTAATACCATTAATGAATTGGAAAATATTGAATTCCCATTTTTAGATATAGAATTAAATGATTCAAATTTTGATACTCAAGCAATAAGCTACGTTATGGTTTCGTTGTTAAAAAAATTTCAACTTTTAATTGCGCAGAATGTAAGGCTAATTTGCAAACAGCTATTTTAGATGTTCACCATACTCTCACTTCCTTCAAAGAAAATGATGATAAAACACGTCTAATTTATGTTCAAAGAGACGTCGTAAAATTTCTTTCCATTCTGCATGATATTGTTTATCATTTTCTACCACTTTTAGGTCATGTAGAAAATATTGCTGAAAAAACTGAACTCTTTGCAAAAAGTCATATAAATTTTGATTGGTTCACTTGTCGAGAACATAAATCATACGTATTTTCTCAACTCATAAAAGATTGTGTCCACTTATTAATTAAAAAATATTATAATGATGGTAAGAGGACTAACGAACAAAAATAATTATTATTTTTTGGTAACAATGTACTCCGTTTAATTCTTTTTTTGTTTCAGACCTGTTCCTGTCTTCATGTAAAGGGGAATCTACTTTTTAAATTCTTTTTATTAAAATATTTGATGTAATATTTGATAAACTTTCTTAAGTATAATGCTGTAATTTGAGTAGAAATGTGTAATTTTGTGATTAATAATAATATGTAACTGTATGGTAAATTAATGATGTAGATAATAATAGTTTTTTCATGTTTTGTGTTACCAATTTAAAACATTTTTTAATATTCAAGCTAGTGTGCCATTTTTACTTTTAGTTTTCGCTAAGTATATGTTTATGTTGTGTATTTATACAACTGTAGGTTTCCTCTGATTTACATGTTTTGTCTTTTTAATTAATTTAAAGAAAGTAAATGTGAAGTTTCTTGTTTTCTGAAATAAAATAGTTAAAAAAGGTGAAAGCTGGGCAGCTATGGGGATGGCGGAAGCTGCAATAGAATTTTTTTGAAAAATGTACAGTCGTATAAATGCCTATTTATAGTGCGTGTGGTAGGAAAAATAACTTTGAAAATAAAATTGTGTGGAGACACTGTTAAGTGATATTAGAATAATTGTTTTAATAATGGGAGATATTATTAAAAATTTAAATTTTTTGATTATTGTAACTGATAATTTAATCAGATGTTTTTGTACTTTAATATTATCGTTAACTATTAGAATAAGAATTTCAAAGTTATCAATGTAATAACATGTATAAATAACAGACCTATGTATAGTAAACAAATATTTTATTAATTTTTTTATATTATGTGTAGGTTAATAAAATTTTTAAATGTGTGCTGTTTTATTATTTATTACCTAAATTATTTGTCTCAAAATTGTTTATTATTATTATTTCATTACAAAAATTAAATATAATTTTTTGGAATGAAATGATTATATTATAATAAACAATTTTAAGACAAATTGTAAAATTTACCTACCCATAATCCAATCTATCAAATTTAAATATCCCGCCTGTAAGAATTAGTTCTGTTCCCCGCAAGGGGTGCGCTGAGATCGACGCGATGCCAACTGCTTATATGGGAACGAACACTCTCTTAGTATGTTTATTTCTCTATGGTGCACCCATTTTATCAGGGTACGTTGAGAGATTCATTGCCATCTACCATGAAGGAGTTGCGAACTTTTTGGCGTAGGATAGAAGATAGACGAGATGTTATCAATTCTTATGTAGAGCCTGGTGTCAAAAGAGGTAGTGTGTTACAACAGGACTTAGCTATTGTTGATTCGGGGGTTACTCAGCGATGATATCGTCTGCAGGTAGCTAATACTTCATTAGAAGTCTCTAGAAACAAACCCATCGTATGTTTTCGATGGAATAAATTAGGACATCGTATTGTTGAGTGTAAGTTCCCTAAATTAAAATATTGTTTTAAATGTAAGAAAGACGGATTTACAGTCAATACTTGTTCGAAGTTTAATCCGGAGAATGAAGCAGAGCGCTCCTAACTGGTCAAAGAGGAGATGCTAGAAGATGCTCGATCCAGATTCAACACGTTCTCGATTATATTCTTGAACATGCTGTTAACGACGAGAGACCGTATTTGAAAGTAACAGTTTTGGGGTTAGAATTATTAGGGTTATTGAATTCAAGTTCTTCGAAGACCATTGTTGGTAGTGTCGGTTGGTAACATTTGCGGAATATATTCTTTTAAGAGGACGACTGTAGCCCACAGAGTCCATACTAGTGGAAGCTAGTGATAAATTTGAGTGGTTACAAAACTCTAGATTAAGAGAATTCTCTATTAAAATACGTAATAATATATAGAGTGTTCTTTTAAAATTGGGTATTGGGTACCTATATATGAAAAACCCTGTATAATTTAAATATCACAAATTATGTGTGATACACTAAATTTCGACAGACATTTAATGCGAAAAAAGTCTGTTTAAAGCAGAAATAAATTTGTGATTGCGACTGTAAAAACCTTTAAATTTCTATTGAAATAACTAATCGAATTAATAATTAAAATTTTCATAAAAAAAATAAAATTGTTATTATTATTATATTAAAATGAGTTATTCTCAAAAGTGTCGTATGTTTTGTTAAGTCATCTCAGAGAAAAATAACATTTCATTGCAAGACTCGAAACTATGACAACAGCTAAAGTTTGCAAGCTAAATCAAAAACAAACATCATCAACGTTTGAAGTCAACATTAGACATTCACTAAACGATTCCATATGTAAACATACTTCTTATGTTAGAATAACAGATGGTATTTCCCAACGTCCTCGTGTATCGCGTGACGATATTGTTGAGGGATAAGATCCCCCTGCATCATGTTACGAACGAACGGTTGCATTAGTCCCTTTATTCCAGTGTCCTTTGTACGCGAGATTAATCCGGAACGAGTCCAATTACATAACCGTGTTCGAAATTGTGTGCTTTACAGAAAATTACATGTACGCGCTAAAGCTGCCTGATTCGAAAATAACTTCCTTGTATAATGGGATTATTGACGTTCAAATTTAAAGAAGGTTTTTGAATTGTCCAACTACTTTTCATATTACGTTATACAGTACGGTCGTAAATTGAGCCCAATCCTTAATAACGCAATGCCGATCGGGTTATATCGTTATATTTCCGGATTCCTCACGAACAAAATTGAAGTAAGGAGATTACGAGAAGATCAGGAATTTGTGAATAGGTATCATTGTTTGGAATTCGCATTTCTTCCTCGGCACTACCCAATTAGGGTGCAGCGTGCGAATGACTGAGACGGCGAAGGCATTGCGCAAGAAAGCCAAATTCAATTGTCTGGAGATGCACGTGTGTTAACAGCGGCATTACTCATAAAGTTGGTGATTTCTATAAGGGCGATGTACAGAGTTGTCGGTGTACACCTCAAAGAGTATAAAAAAGTCATTAGACGAAAACAAAGAGAAGCATGGAGAATCTACTGCGAGGAAATGAAAGATTTCCCCCAAGCAGCTAGACTTCAAAAATCCCTCTCAGAAGATCCCCACCGTCATATCGATATACTAACCAAAGAGGATGGCACAAAAACTGCCAACCTGAAGGAAAGCCTTCAACTATTAATGTCAACTCACTTCCCTGACTCCAGAACCACAAACACGGCAACCTGGGAGGAAGAGGAGAATCACTACCCGACGGACGATAACAGATCGTCGACGCGAACAGACTGAGGTGGGCCATACCTGGCTTCTCCCCCTCTAAATCTCCAGGAACGGACGACATTTATCCAGCTCTACTTCAGTGGAGCCTGGATGACCTAATGCCGCACCTGGTGGGAATCCTAAGATCCTCATTGGCACTGAAGTATATTCCAAAAGGTTGGAGAGAAGTTAAAATTGTGCTCATACCAAAACCAGGAAGGATGGGCCATTCCCTTTTGAAAAGCATATCGACTCATTAACCTCACATCGATTTCAATGAAGACCTTGGAGAGGCTGTGCGAACGATACGTAAAAGATGTAGTGATAACACAAAATCCACTGCATCCAAATCAATATGCATACACCGATTCGGCTCTTTATCTCGTGGCGGGCCGCATCGAGAGATTGTTGGAAAAAAGGGGTCCACCCTGGGTGTATTCATAGACATAGAAGGTGCGTTCGATGGAACCACTTTCCTAAAATAACAAACGCACTTTCCAACAAGAATACCCCCCAAACCATAAATGGCTGGATATATAACTTGCTCTCAAAAAGAGCAATAAAAATCAGCGTAGATGATATAACCATTCAGAGGCTTGGTTGTAAAAGGATGTCCACAGAGAGAGGTACTCTCACCACTACTGTGGAGCATGGTCTTAGACTTCTTGGTCAGCCGCCTCAACGATGGCAACTTCCACACAATAGCATATGGAGATAACCTAGTGATTCTGCTAACAGAAAGATTCCAGGAGACACTCTACGCTTAAATGCAAGAGGCCCTCAATATCATAGAACAATGGTGCAAAGACCATTCACTGTCAATAAATCTAAAAAAGACGGAGATGGTTCTTTTCACGAAAAAAAGGAAGCTTGTAAAACATCAAGCCCAAAAACTCCTAGATACCAAACTTAAATTCTCTTCAGAGATGATATATTTAGGGGTAACCTTCGACAGTAAGTCAACGTGAAATTCTCATTTAGAAAGCAAAGTTAAAAAATCATATATTTCTTATGAACAGTGTCGTAGAACCATCAGCCGGTCCTGGGGAATGTCACCTAGGGTCACTGCCTGGATCTACACTGCCATCATCAGACCTATGCAGACGTACGGCACGATTGCCTGGGGAGCTCAATTAAACCAGCTGACAGTCGTCCGAAAACTGGAACAAATCCAAAGAACAGATTGCCTCAACACAACGGGAGGCATGAAAACCACACCAACAAGAGCTATGGAGGTAATCCTTGGTCTAATTCCGCTAGACATACACATCAAGGAGGTTGTTTTGATGACCATGACACGTCTACGCTCTACCGGTATACAACCGGATGTAGGATCCGGTAAGCTGAGACGTAACTTGTGGCATGAGGCCCTCATAGAGGTCCCACTGCTGCAGGCCAATACGGACTCGATTCCCCCGCGATATGCCTTTCACAGGCCCTACAAGGTAATCTTTAAAAATAACGCACAAGACCCATAGGAAGAGGGTGCTATTCGCATCTTCACAGATGGGTCTAAAACTAATGTAGGCTCAGGATGTGGAGTAGTTTTATGGGACACTTTAGCATGGGAATTTTTTGCCGACCGTGAGAAAGTTCCTCGTTGATGTTTCCCGCCGCTAATTAGCTGGTAATATGATACAACAGGTGAGTGAATGTTAGGTGTTTGAAGGTCGAATGATGTAATTATACGGGGGTTGGCGCACTGTTTCCAATTTTCGCTACTAGATGGCGCTAATCGTTGGCGGGGCGATTCGTGGGGCGGGTGAAGTCACTGCGACGATAAACAGGGTGTCGTAGATGGCGCTGGTGTCGTTGGCGGGTGGCTAGTTGGCTGGGGTGACGTCACGATGTGCCACGCTGTGGTAGCGAAGCTACTTTTATTTCCTTGTATTGCGCATGTTTTTCGTTAGAGACAGACCGTAAAAGACGTATTTTAGCGTTCTGCGCAGGTCTTAAGGACATTGGCGCATATCTCTGCTATTATTGGTCAGATTTTTATGGAACAAACGACATTATGATTGCTAGATTATTATCATATACAGGATGTGCAAAAAATATGTCAGGCACTAGCGCATATCTCTGCTCTTATTGGTCAGATTTTTATGGAACAAACGATATTATGATTACTGGATTATTATCATATACAGGATGTGCAAAAAATATGGCATTAAGGCACTAGCGCATATCTCTGCTATTATTGGTCAGATTTTTATGGAACAAACGACATTATAATTGCCAGATTATTATCATATACAGGATGTGCAAAAAATATGGCATTAAGGCAGTAGCGCATATCTCTGCTATTATTGGTCAGATTTTTATGGAACAAACGACATTATGATTGCTAGATTATTATCATATATAGGATGTGCAAAAAAGATATCATTAGGGCACTAGCGCATATCTCTGCTATTATTGGTCAGATTTTTATGGAATAAATGACATTATGATTGCTAGAGTATTATCATATATAGATCCCTGAATCTAAACATAAAATGGACTGCAATGTAAGTGTTGCTCACTGCATCGCTGCAAAAGAGATTACAAATAGGAACATCACAGGTAATAATATATACATCCTTACGGATAGTAGACAAATACTACTAACCCTGAACAGACAACGCATTACATCAGGCCTAGTACTAGAATGTCACATGGCCTTAATCGAAGCCTGTAACAACAACACTGTCACTTTAGGCTGGATCAAGGGCCATGAGAAATCAAAAGGGAACCGTATTGCAGACTCGATAGCCAGGAAAGAAGCCTCCCATAAACTGTTGGGACCCGGCACTTTCATTGGTCTATCGGCGTCAGCAACGGCCGACCTATTAAAGGAACACTCCCTTAATAAGTTTAAGAGTAGATGGGACGACGCAGAAGGCTGCAGGCTTTCCAAGGAACTGTTATAGTATCCGGACAGGAAAGTAGCCAAAAAATACGTGACTATGAACAGGCAGAATCTACGAACAACCACTGCCATCTGCGAAAACACCTCTACAGACTGGGTGTGTCTGACACTCCACTTTGTAGAGGATGTGAACAAGAAGATGAAACTGTCGAACACATTCTATGCGAATATCATCTTAGGTTTTATGTATTCGGCGAGCACAGGATAACATACGCCAGTATGAGGGAACTTAATTCAGGCGACGTTATCGCCTACTACAAGGAAGTAGGCTGGATGACGAGCTAGAAGGAAGTTTTGAACCTCAGAAGGATGCACAATGGGCCAATTGTGGCCTAAGTACTGTGGGGTCATCCACCCTTCAAACTCTTACAGACAGAAAGACAAATTTTAAAAGCTGCTCGCCTTCGAGGCCATTTAAAAGGACAAAAATTCTGAACAGGATTAAAATTAGTTCGAATTTGCAGCTCATTCTTCACAAGATCGATAGGCATTCGATTTGTTTCTTTTGTCCACAAATTGTTCATAATTATAAATATTATCTCGCAAAAGGTATAGCTAATTGGGAATCGATAAAACAAACCATACAAGTTTATAAAATCTTCATTTTCATCCGTTTTGAAAAAATGCGCCCTAATATGATCATTTGGTATATATTTGAATTACTCGCTAAATATAGCTGATAGTTATGAAAAATCAGAATTAAGGGCATACGTATCCACCGCATCACTAATTTTTAGGCAACTATGGAAATATAAATAGCTTTCCGGGACAGAATAATGAAATTTCGGGATCCGGGTAAACCTATCCAATCACGGGATTCTCCCGGACGTCTGGCGACCCTAATTCCAGATAAAGAGAGGTTCCATAACCATCCGAACCTTTAAGTGATCCTTCTAGACAACTAACCTCAGATACGAAGGCTCAAAAGAACTAAACCGTTTGAGTTTCTGTAAATGTATGCTAATGTAAACTGAAGCAGAGTCAGTGCTGTGTTGTGTAGCCACAGCCAAAGACGTTAATAGATTACATCAAAAATTAAGATGGACCACAGATGTCATCAAGAATACAAACTGCTAAGAATTTAGGTTAAAGCAAAAATGTTAATTAATCTTATAGATTAGATTAGGTGCATTCCCATTAACTGTCTCGACCCTTACTTCGTGGAATCTCCTCATATTAGTGTTTTAAATGAAACTCACGGTTTTTAGTTAATTCCACAATATGATAAAAGTTATTGAAAATTCTAAAAAATTGACAATTGTTTCGATAAATCAATATCATCGTCAGAATGACAGAAGTTACATTTTATTTGATGCCTACCTGATGTTTAGTAGTTATTTTTGGCTAGACCAAGAAGTGACCTAACTTGTGATTGACTTAATATATGTTTATAGAAAAAAGAAGAAGATGTGATATTACAAATATTGAAGCTTAGATATTATTAGCCCTATGGTGATATCCTATATATCCTATATATCTGCTGATCTTTACAATTATTACTTAAGAAGACAGTTTATTAGTGGAGAACTCCCTAGATTTAACTGTTCATTGACAACTTCATATTGTGGGTTTATTAAATGTCTTCTAATTTCCAATTCTTCAAATAAATCCAGTTCTTGTTTCTTTTCACAAATATGCAGCACTTCTAGTTTTGTGTTAGGTGCCAATGAATGATTGGTGTCAAGTAGATGTTTTGCGTAGTGGGATTCATCTGGTTGTTTTAACCTGTATGCTCGTAAGTGTTCACTGTATCGGATTTCAAAATTCCTAAGGGTCTGACCCAAATAGACAGCATTACATTCTGGACATTTGAGTTTATATATACCTGACTTCTTTAATAGTGGTATTTTTGTTTTTACATTTAACAATTTTGTACTAACGTTACTTTCTGTTTTAAAAGAAATTGTTGTATTCGTTGCTGAAGATATTATGTTTGAAATATTATTAGAAATACTTCCTGCATATGTGATGATTTTATAAGTTTTTATTTCATCAGCTTGTTCAGGAAATATTAGTTGTAATGCCACTTTTTCCTCTTTTTTACTAATTAGCTTATTTATCATATTTAATGGATAACCGTTGGATCTTGCTATTTGTCTAATTGTATTAATCTCTCCATCAAAATTACATTTGTTCATAGGAACTGAAAAAGCTCTATGTATCATTGAACTATATGCCGCCAGTCTGTGTGCCATAGGGTGATTGGAATTGAATGGAATTGTCACATCAGTCTGTGTTGGTTTTCGGTAAATTGAATAATCAAGTACATTATTAACTCTTCGAATTTTTAAATCAAGAAAATTGATTGAGCTATTTTCTTCAATTTCTAATGTAAATTTAATTTTTATGTGTAAATTATTGATGTGGTTGAAAAATACATCTAATTGTCGTTCACTACCCATAAAACAAGCTAATATGTCATCTACATATCTATACCAAAATAAAATATTTTTCGAAATATTACTTTCAAAGATTATTTATTTTTATGGACAATTTAGAAAGAAAGATCTTTGAAAGTAATATTTCGAAAAATATTTTATTTTGGTATAGATATGTAGATGACATATTAGCTTGTTTTATGGGTAGTGAACGACAATTAGATGTATTTTGCAAACAAATCAAAAATTTACACCCAAAAATTGAATTAGTTAAATCTAGGGAGTTCTCCACTAATAAACTGTCTTCTTAAGTGATAATTGTAAATATCAGCAGATATAGTTTTCCTGGTTTTCTATATCATTGCACAGTTATACTGATCTTAATTGGAAAAATGATATCCAGGATACCACCATAGGGCTAATAATATCTAGGCTTCAATATTTGTAATATCACATCTTCTTCTTTTTTCTATAAACATATATTAAGTCAATCACAAGTTAGGTCACTTCTTGGTCTAGCCAAAAATAACTACTAAACATCAGGTAGGCATCAAATAAAATGTAACTTCTGTCATTCTGACGATGATATTGATTTATCGAAACAATTGTCAATTTTTTAGAATTTTCAATAACTTTTATTATACTGTGGAATTAACTAGAAATCGTGAGTTTCATTTGAAACACTAATAATGCATTCCCATTGTTAAATGTTTTTATGTTTTAAAAAATACAAGTTTATAAAAAATACCAGTGCTTTTTATATTTTTTCAAAGTAGGTGATTGGCACATAGGCTTCAATTTAGTAGGTATAATTAAACAGAAGAAAATATCAGACAAATTAAAAAATTATTAGCATTTAATTAAAAACTGATTAGAACTTACCGGTGGGATTCAAATTTTTTGGTTGATTCGCACTAGCACTAGCTCCAGATGAACGTCTAGATCTGAAAAAAATGTATAGCATTGTAGTATAATTCCCGAAATAATAAAAAACATGTACGTTTCCCATATAAATTCAAAATTAAGAAATTAACTGTCTCGACCCTTACTTCGTGGAATCTGCTCATATTAGTGTTTTAAATGTAACTCACGGTTTCTAGTTAATTCCACAATATAATAAAAGTTATTGAAAATTCTAAAAAATTGACAATTGTTTCGATAAATCAATATCGATGATATTATATTGTGGAATTAACTAGAAACCGTGAGTTTCATTTAAAACACTAATCAAAATTAAGATATAAAATTTCCTTATAATGAGTGGTGATATTCAAAATATTTAACAAAGGGTTCGGTTACAGAAAATTTTTCCTTAACAATGTTTTTTTCATTCAAACGGTCAAACATTAGCACATTGTTTATGTCAGAACTTTTTTTGTTAAAATAAAAAGGAATATCCCAATGGTTTATTTTTCACACATTGTAATATTATTCATTCAAAATATTTTATAAAGCCAACAAAAACATTATTCGGGTGATAATTTTTCTCGAACAATTTCCAAATCATACTATAGTATTTGCAGGTTGTATTTGGTACCTTTTATTTCACACACGATTCGGAAATCTTTAAAAAAATTAACTACCGGTTCAGCAAACTGAAAATTTTTACAATGGGTTCGGCCGAACCTGTGCGAACCCGCACACTATCACCACTGTTTATAATCCCATCAAACCACTGTATTCAAAATTATCACTTTTGTGAAAAAGTATATTTTCTAGACAAAATTGTTATTTTAGACAAAGTAAGTTCAAATTAGCTATTTTAAGGAAGACAACTTCTATTTTTCTTTCCATTTGAATCTATCTATCTCCTGCCGTTTCTGTCTATTATAATCCTGAGCATCTTGGTATGTCACCCCTATAAGTTATTTGAGGTATTCCATATTTTTTCCTGTTCCAAGACATTGAGAGCACAATTTGAATTTGAATCTATTTCTAGCCATTTCTGTCCAGTTTACTTCTGCGCATCTTTTTATGTCATCCCTCCGTCTCCTTTGATGTATTCTATGTTTTCTTTTTTGTTTCCAAGACCTTCAATGAACGATTTACTAGATAAGTTCTAATTTTAGATAGAGATCGTCTCTTGTTCATTCCATTTGGATCTATCTCCAGACATTTCTGCGCATATTTTTATGTCATCCTTTCCTGTCATTTGAGGTATTCCACGTTTTATTTTTCGTTTCCAAAGTAAATATCAATATTTCTTCTCTTAACTTTGGTGATCTCTCCTATGTATCCGTTCCTCTTTCGATCTGTTTAACTTTATGTTAATTATATGCGTCTTCAAAACCATTTGTATCTTAACTATCTTGTTTAACAAATATCTTATTTTTATACAGTTACCTTCGAAATGACAGGGTGCCAAAAAAATTATCGATATAAATTATATGCTAAACAATTTTTTATTTTGATTCCATTAATAATTCGAAAAATTTACGAATTAAATTTTGGTTTATAAAATTTTGACACATCTGAAGTAATCAGACACATTGAAATCGTGATAAATTACAATAGGAAGTTACGCACGACGCTAGAACAAATATTTAGGAAATCGAGAATTTAACAAATACCTGACCCGTTTTCTAGTGTTTTTTACATGTTAGGAAGTGTGAATGTACACATTTCAAGGAACTACCGTTTAAAAAACAAATTAATTTTATTGAAATACTAGCGACCCGTCCCGGATTCGCTCGAGTGTAATAATTTACGAGGGCTATCCAGAAAGTAACAGACGTTTTAGCCTGTTTAAGTTCCTACTAAGTATTCAGCTAGCCGTGGTAGCTTACGCATCGTACCTATCGCACTTTTGTATTCAGTGGAGTGCTAAAATTACAGCAGCAATTGAAAATACCACCAGTTGTGAGGCGCCAGGAAAAACTTATCAAGAAAGTTTTTTTCTCAACGACCACGCGGCCAGTCGTACAAAATAGCTTTTGGACGCTTTTTGATGGGAAGTTTTCATACATCCGCTGTATTTGGCGCAGAGAGATGATGATTTGGCTGGCTACACAACGTTGTGGCACTGACGCTGAAATACATGCCGGTATAAATCAATGTTTGATAGATTTCTACAGAAGATATTGACGTTGTAATGAATGTTTTAATTTAAATAGCGATTAAGAAATAGCCTAAGATTTTACCTCTCAAATGTTTTGTTTCACCTGGTTTATTTTTTATTTCAAAACGCCTGTTACTTTTTGAACAGCCCTCGTATAATAAATGAAAATGTGAAGTTACCGTATTTTGTTGTAATCAGATTTTAGTGATTGATCCTTATATATGTAATGCTTCCCTTGTTCTTATAAAAGAGAAGATTGGATTGTAAGGTTAAGTTGTAAAAAAGTAGGTGTAATAAGGCATTACTCAATATTGTATACAGAATGTACAGTTGATATAAAACATATATTATGTATATATAATGGATGTTACGCTGGGAAATATAAAATATATTATCAAGTAATGTGTGAGTTTTGCTCTAATAACAAAAGGTTATGGGCCAAGGCATCCCGTAAGTTACTCATACTAGATTTTGCAAAAAGGAAAGGGTAAAAAAATAACAAAATGGCAGATAAGGGAACATTTAAAAATAGTTTTAATATTGAACCGTTGAATAGTAATAACTTTCACACATGAAAATTTAAGATGCAGACATTATTTATGGGAAAAGAAGTTTTAGAATGTATAATTACAGAATATAACCCTAATAATTACACAGATGTCAAAAAAAAGAAAGAAGCCAGAAAACGAGACAATAGATGTAAATCTTATATTGTACAATGCATGAACGATACTCAAATTGAATTGATCCGAGAACAGAATACCGCTTATAAGATGTGGGCCACTTTAGAGAAGAGATATGAGAAAAACGGTATACCAGGCCAAATGCTATTAAGAAAGAAGCTTATAAGTATGAAATTAACAGAGCTGAAAGTTACAGAAGTAGATTTGAAGGCACAAGATTTAGTTTGTACCCTATTAATGGCAATACCCCATACATTTGAAACAGTAATCACCATTTTAGAAAATATGCCACCTGAAGACTTAACATTAGATTTAGTAAAAACAAAATTACGTGCTGAAATAGAAAGAAAAAAAGCAAATGGTGATACAGAAATGAATAAAAATGGAAGAGACTATGTAAAGCCAGCAGCATTTACAGCAAACATAGGAGTATGTTACACCTGTGGCGAAAAAAGACACTATAAAAGAGACTGTAGAAGAAATAACAATTGAAGTAATGTATACAGAGGAAGAGGTAGTTACAGAGGTTTTTCAATCAATAAAAGAGGACAGTGTATAGGTAGATATAATAGCCAAAGAGGAAATAGAGGAAATTTGAACAATTATGGAGGTGGATCAAGAAGGAGTGCTAGCAGTAACAGAACAGGACATGGCAATATAAGAGAAACAGAAGAGTCTAGAGGTAATTTAGCTGAACATGAAGAACACACAGACACAGGTATATGTTTTATGACCCAAAATGATACTGAAGGAGACAAATCTGTAAGTAACCGAAACCTTTTGTTTTATATAGATAGTGGTTGCACAAATCACTTAGTGAACAGTAAAGACTATTTTTCTGATTACATGCTGTTAAATAACCCTATTAAGATAGCTGTTGCCGAAAGTAATAATTTTATTGAAGCAATAGGTGTAGGTAATATTAAATTATTTAGTAATGTACATGATAAAAGGATTGAATGAACCATTAAAAATGTATTTTATGTACCAAATCTTCGACAATATTTGATGTCTGTAAAACAGTTGGAACTTGGCAACATTAAGGTAGTTTTTGAAAGTGGTAAGGTATTTTTATATAGTAATGAAATATTAGTGGGGATAGGAAAACGAAACAAGTTATATGAAATTAGTTTTGAGGTAAACTTTAATGAATGCTTAAACACTGAAATAGAAAATAAAGAATTAAAACTATGTCACAAGAGATTAGCACATATTTGTAGTGGAAATTTAGAAAAACTAATTGAAGGAAATATGGTCAATGGCTTAGAACATTTGAAAATTAATAAAGTTGATTTTTGTTAATCTTGTATATAGGGTAAAATGACGAGGTTAACTTATAACTCCAGAAACAAAGCAACTAGAATATTAGGCATAGTACATTCAGATGTGGTAGGTCCAATAAGACCCAATAGTCATGAGGGTGAGAAGTATTTTGTGACATTTATAGATGACTATTATAATTTCGTTCAAGTTTTTATGATTAAAGGTAAACATGAAGTTTTTAAATGTTTTATTAAGGTATTTGTTAATGCTGCATAGGCTAAGTTTAACTCAAAATTATCAGGGTTAAGATGCGATAATGATCGTGAGTATATTTCAGGGGAATTTAATGATTTTTGTCGTGAAAATGGAACAGTGATAGATTATTCTACACCGTATTCTCCCCAACAGAACGGAAAAAGTGAAAGATATAATAGAAGTCCAGTAGAAAAAGCTAGAGCTTTATTAGAAGAAGCTAGTTTATCAAAACGTTTTTGGAATGAGGCAGTTACGAGTGGCAGCCTATGTGTTAAATCGGAGTCCACACAGTAATTTAAACAATAAAACCCCAGCTGAGATTTGGAATGGCATAAAACCAAACATTAAAAATATGAGAGTATTTGGATGCATAGCATTCTCCCATATCCCGGAACAGTTTAGAGGTAAATTTGATGGCAAAGCAGGAAAATAATGATGGGATATACCAACACAGGATATCTGTAATGTAATGTTTCTTGTAAAATGTTTGTGAGATGTGAATACAAACTCACTTGTTGTGAATAATAAATTTTATTTAGGTTTACGCTGATTACAATATACGGTGTTACAAAAAATATGAAATGTATCTTGACAGTTTTTCATGAACTTCTCGAAAATGAGTTTTCTACAAAAAAAGTGCCATGTTGCGCGATTGGGCACATTATCCTGGAAAGTCCAAGTACTTAACATATGGTTCTTCGAGCCGAATCAGAATGTAATGTAATGTTTCTTGTAAAATGTTTGTGAGATGTGAATACAAACTCACTTGTTGTTAATAATAAGTTTTATGTAGGTTTACGCTGATTACAATATACGGTGTTACAAAAAATATGACATGTATCTTGACAGTTTTTCATAAACTTCTCGAAAACGAGTTTTCTACAAAAAAAGAGCCATGTTGCGCGATTGGGCACAATATCCTGGAAAGTCCAAGTACTTAACAATATCGTTTATGGAATATAAAAAAGAGAAAATTATTGTATCAAGAAATGTAAAGTTTAATGAAAATTAATTCTACTTTAAAATCAAACATATAAGTATCTGCATGGATGATGAAGAAAATAGGCAAGATGTTGAAGACTTCTGTTAGGAAGATAATATGAAGAAAAATGAAGAAGCAGAACTAGATCTGGATGTAGATGGAAATAATAGTAATGAAAGGGAAAAAAGAAGAATAAAATTGCCAGAGAAGTTTTCAGACTTTGGAATGTTCATGGCATTTGATGCTATATCGTACATAGAAAATGTTCCACAGAGTGTTGAGGAAATAAATGGAAGACATGACAAACAAATGTGGATAGACGCAATGCAGAGAGAACTAGACTCAATAAATAAAAATGAAACCTGGAAAATGGTCAAAGCACCGGTAGACGCAGAAATATTGAACACAAAATGGGTATTGACAAAAAGCCATTAGAACAGAAAATGTAAGATAAATACAAAGGCAAGGTTAGTTGTGCGTGGGTTTGCACAAAAGAACACATTCACTTTTGATGAAATATATTCTCCAGTTGCCAAGATGTTTACTATCAGAACCCTATTATCCATTGCTAATCAAAACCATTACTTTATTAAGCAATTTGATGTTAAAACAGCATATTACACCACCAGAAGGTGTAGAATGCGAGAAGAATAATGTTTTTAAGTTGAACAAGGCACTTTATGGTTTAAGGCAGGCAAGTGCTGGAATATAAAAATTAATGATTATTTAATAGATTTGGGATTCAAACGGCCAGAAGTTGACTATTGCCTTTATACAGTTTATTATATCTGTTAATATATGTAGATGATATTATGTTCGTAGAACCAGACTTGCAGACCTTGGAAAGGTATAAAAATATGTTTATGAAAGAATTTGACATGAAAGACAAACGAGATTTGAAAAACTTCTTAGGACTCGAAATTGACTACAACAAGGAGAAAGGGATTTTGAAATTGAGTCAAGACAAATATGTAAGAGGAATTCTAAACCGTTTTAATTTTGACAATTGTAAACCATGTGGAACTCCAATGGAAGCAAAATTTAGAATTAGCATATGTGAAGCGAATGAATTAGATGCTAAGCCTGTAAAACCATTAATTGGTTGTTTAATGTACTTAATGTTGGGCACACGACCTGATATATGTTTTTCAATCAATTATTTTAGTAGATATCAATATAAAAATGTTAATGAAACTAGAATTGGAATGAAAAGATTGTTGATATATCTAAAGGGTACTGCTAGTGTTTATCTAAAATTTGAACGAAAATGTAGTGAAACACCATTAGTTTGTTTTGTTGACTCAGATTGGGGAGGAGATATTTTGGATAGGAAGTCAATTACAGGGTTCGTTATTAAAATATTCGGGAATGTAGTTGGATGGGTAACTAGAAAACAAAACTTTCCAGCTCCGAGGCAGAATTAATTGCTTTGTGTGATGCAGTTCGTGATTGCTTGTATTTTAAAAAACTATTAATGGATTTTAATGTAGTTACTGACAATTTCAAGGTATATGAGGATAATTTGGGTTGTATAGCATTGATAAAATTCCTGAGAACAATAAAGGATTATAACATGTACATCTCAAATACAATTTTGTATGTGATGTTGTTAATAAAGGGCATATGACATTGAAGTATATTAATACCAAAGACCAATTGGCAGATATTCTAACAAAAGCCCAAAACAAGGACCAATTTTGTTTGAATATATTAGGATTAGGATTGAATGAATTAGGAAAAGAGTTGCAAAGTTTTCTTTATAGGTTTAGGATAATCATTTTGTTGGTAAGCGTTGGGTATATAAAAAAAATTAATTTTCGTTTTATTTGTATAATCTTTTAGAAAAGAGAGGGTATTGATTTTGTTTTTCTTTTCATTTTTAATAGTTTACCAATTTCCAACTAGTCAATATTCATGTTTTCTGTATATCTGAATATTTATAAATGTATAGGAATAAGGTAATAATGTAAGCATTAAGAGAGGGTGTTGTGATCACATTTTAGTGATTGATCCTTATGTATGTAATGCTTCCCTTGTTCTTATAAAAGAGAAGATTGGATTGTAAGGTTAAGTTGTAAAAAAGTACGTGTAATAAGGCATTACCCAATTTTGTATACAGAATGTATAGTTGATATAAAACATATATTATGTATATATAATGGATGTTACGCTGGCAAATATAAAATATAGTATCAAGTAAAGTGTGAGTTTTGCTCTAATAACAAAATATTTGATTGAAGAATATATTTATAAACAATATTTGCAGCTGACTTTTCGTTACATAATAAGAACAAATTTCGTTATCTGACCTTCTGATTATCTAAACAGACAATATCACTAGAAATAATAAGAGAAGGAACTAATCAACTAACCAAGCATTCATTTGATAAGAGCTAATATTTACGACAAAATAGTAATGTTTAAATAAGAAGAAATAATATGAATAACATATAGAAATAATAATGAACACTAACCCTCAGAATTCAATAGTGTTTTGTACGGTCAGATTTTAATTTTCATTTGACTAGATTTCATACAGGGCTCAGCAACCAATAAGAAATTTGTATATTGGAAAATCTGACTTTCAGATTTATTATATTTTATATTTTTTCTAAATATTGAATTTGGTTTATTAAAGTTTGTAGAAAATTTTATTTTAGGAACAACTGGTAGCATCAAACCAAACATAAAACTATGCTTTACAGTGGTTAAGGTTGTTTTAAACATGTTTATACCAGTTTTAGTATCTGGAAAACATCAGTTTTAGATTATTTATATTTAATATTCCTAATATTGAATTCACTTTACGAAAGTTGTTAGAAAATTTTCTTTTAGTTAGAACTGATAGCGGAAATCTATGCTTTACAGTGGTTAAAGTTGTTTTAAACATGCTCGTACAAGTTTTAGTATCTGGAAAACATCAGTTTTAGATTATTTATATTTAATATTCCACATATTGAATTCACTTTACCAAAGTTGTTAGAAAATTTTATTTTAGGAAGAAATGATATGATATCTATGCTTTACAGTGGTTAAGGTTGTTTTAAACATGTTTATACCAGTTTTAGTATCTGGAAAACATCAGTTTTAGATTATTTATATTTAATATTGCAAATATTGAATTCACTTTACCAAAGTTGTTAGAAAATTTTATTTTAGGAAGAACTGATATAATATCTATGCTTTACAGTGGTTAAGGTTGTTTTAAACATGTTTATACCAGTTTTAGTATCTGGAAAACATCAGTTTTAGATTATTTATATTTAATATTGCAAATATTGAATTCACTTTACCAAAGTTGTTAGAAAATTTTATTTTAGGAAGAACTGATATAATATCTATGCTTTACAGTGGTTGAGGTTGTTTTAAACATGATTATACCAGTTTTAGTATCTGGAAAACATCAGTTTTAGATTAATTATATTCAATATTCCTAATATTGAATTCACTTTACGAAAGTTGTTAGAAAATTTTCTTTTAGGAAGAACTGATAGCGTAAATCTATACTTTACAGTGGTTAAAGTTGTTTTAAACATGCTCGTACAAGTTTTAGTATCTGGAAAACATCAGTTTTAGATTATTTATATTTAATATTCCAAATATTGAATTCACTTTACCAAAGTTGTTAGAAAATTTTATTTTAGGAAGAAATGATATGATATCTATGCTTTACAGTGGTTGAGGTTGTTTTAAACATGATTATACCAGTTTTAGTATCTGGAAAACATCAGTTTTAGATTAATTATATTTAATATTCCTAATATTGAATTCACTTTACGAAAGTTGTTAGAAAATTTTCTTTTAGGAAGAACTGATAGCGTAAATCTATACTTTACAGTGGTTAAAGTTGTTTTAAACATGCTCGTACAAGTTTTAGTATCTGGAAAACATCAGTTTTAGATTATTTATATTTAATATTCCAAAAATTGAATTCACTTTACCAAAGTTGTTAGAAAATTTTATTTTAGGAAGAACTGATATAATATCTATGCTTTACAGTGGTTAAGGTTGTTTTAAACATGTTTATACCAGTTTTAGTATCTGGAAAACATCAGTTTTAGATTATTTATATTTAATATTGCAAATATTGAATTCACTTTACCAAAGTTGTTAGAAAATTTTATTTTAGGAAGAACTGATATAATATCTATGCTTTACAGTGGTTGAGGTTGTTTTAAACATGATTATACCAGTTTTAGTATCTGGAAAACATCAGTTTTAGATTAATTATATTTAATATTCCTAATATTGAATTCACTTTACGAAAGTTGTTAGAAAATTTTCTTTTAGGAAGAACTGATATAATATCTATGCTTTACAGTGGTTGAGGTTGTTTTAAACATGTTTATACCAGTTTTAGTATCTGGAAAACATCAGTTTTAGATTATTTATATTTAATATTCCTAATATTGAATTCACTTCACGAAAGTTGTTGGAAAATTTTCTTTTAGGAAGAACTGATAGCGTAAATCTATGCTTTACAGTGGTTAAAGTTGTTTTAAACATGCTCGTACAAGTTTTAGTATCTGGAAAACATCAGTTTTAGATTATTTATATTTAATATTGCAAATATTGAATTCACTTTACCAAAGTTGTTAGAAAATTTTATTTTAGGAAGAACTGATATAATATCTATGCTTTACAGTGGTTGAGGTTGTTTTAAACATGTTTATAACAGTTTTAGTATCTGGAAAACATCAGTTTTAGATTATTTATATTTAATATTCCAAATATTGAATTCACTTTACTAAAGTTGTTAGAAAATTTTATTTTAGGAAGAAATGATATAATATCTATGCTTTACAGTGGTTAAGGTTGTTTTAAACATGTTTATACCAGTTTTAGTATCTGGAAAACATCAGTTTTAGATTATTTATATTTAATATTGCAAATATTGAATTCACTTTACCAAAGTTGTTAGAAAATTTTATTTTAGGAAGAACTGATATAATATCTATGCTTTACAGTGGTTGAGGTTGTTTTAAACATGTTTATACCAGTTTTAGTATCTGGAAAACATCAGTTTTAGATTATTTATATTTAATATTCCTAATATTGAATTCACTTCACGAAAGTTGTTAGAAAATTTTCTTTTAGGAAGAACTGATAGCGTAAATCTATGCTTTACAGTGGTTAAAGTTGTTTTAAACATGCTCGTACAAGTTTTAGTATCTGGAAAACATCAGTTTTAGATTATTTATATTTAATATTCCACATATTGAATTCACTTTACCAAAGTTGTTAGAAAATTTTATTTTAGGAAGAAATGATATGATATCTATGCTTTACAGTGGTTAAGGTTGTTTTAAACATGTTTATACCAGTTTTAGTATCTGGAAAACATCAGTTTTAGATTATTTATATTTAATATTGCAAATATTGAATTCACTTTACCAAAGTTGTTAGAAAATTTTATTTTAGGAAGAACTGATATAATATCTATGCTTTACAGTGGTTAAGGTTGTTTTAAACATGTTTATACCAGTTTTAGTATCTGGAAAACATCAGTTTTAGATTATTTATATTTAATATTGCAAATATTGAATTCACTTTACCAAAGTTGTTAGAAAATTTTATTTTAGGAAGAACTGATATAATATCTATGCTTTACAGTGGTTGAGGTTGTTTTAAACATGATTATACCAGTTTTAGTATCTGGAAAACATCAGTTTTAGATTAATTATATTTAATATTCCTAATATTGAATTCACTTTACGAAAGTTGTTAGAAAATTTTCTTTTAGGAAGAACTGATAGCGTAAATCTATACTTTACAGTGGTTAAAGTTGTTTTAAACATGCTCGTACAAGTTTTAGTATCTGGAAAACATCAGTTTTAGATTATTTATATTTAATATTCCAAATATTGAATTCACTTTACCAAAGTTGTTAGAAAATTTTATTTTAGGAAGAAATGATATGATATCTATGCTTTACAGTGGTTAAGGTTGTTTTAAACATGTTTATACCAGTTTTAGTATCTGGAAAACATTAGTTTTAGATTATTTATATTTAATATTCCAAATATTGAATTCACTTTACCAAAGTTGTTAGAAAATTTTCTTTTAGGAAGAACTGATAGCATAAATCTATGCTTTACAGACGTTAAGGTGGTCTAAAACTTTTTATACCAGTTTTAGTACTGTAATATCCTCATGCTGGTGTACCAGCAAAAAAAATTCCGAAAAAAATACACAGGTTTCATGGCAACGTTAGAAAATGCTTGTATTTTATTGGCGTGAAATTTTCAGAATTATTTTATTGCCCGAAAAATTTGTTACATGGTTAACGATGGATATATCCCCTAAAAAACTACCTGCCTGAGGTAACTTTATAATATTTAAAGTAAAACACTCTGTACATATTAAACTTTATACAGAATTTCAACGTTTAAAAATATAGATTATCCTACCCACTTTCCATGAAACATTTTCAGTGGGGCAGATGAATACACTTTACATTATTATCATTAAGTAGGAGTAAATAAATATTTCGAGCCAACTGTCAGATCGGCACTTTTAGTTTTATCATTACATATTTTTATTTATGTACAACTCACTTTCGCAGAAGTTCAGTATCATTTAATAAAAACATCGACAATTCCAGCAACACAAGATAGATTTCTTCAAGAAAAAACTTTGAATAAATAACGAGTTCAAGTAATAAATAAATATTACAACAACATGAGTATAATTCAAAGAACCTTTAAATTTAACTCTTTTTTATTAGTCCAGGGAGTGAAACGAAAAATAGAGTCACACTTCAGTTTCCTGTGGGGGAGCTCCGATTTGTATCAAGTTTTAGAATTAATTATATTTATTGGTTAATTGGCAGTATGAAAATTTTCAATTTTTATATAATTAATAGTTCTTCGCCAACTTCTTTTATAAGAAATAAAACCTAAACCTAAATGAACCTAAATAAAGGATTCGAAACGTTGAAGTTTTATTTCTTATAAAAGAAGTTTTGGAATTAAGTTTGTTTTACCCGTGGCCGACGAGAAAGACAGGCCTTGGTGCGTAAATATCACGTGACCATCTGAAGCCGAGAATCCAAAAACGATTTCATTCTACTTGTCATGTTGATTTTATGTACTTGAGGGAGGTAAGTTTTAGTTTATCAAATTGTTAATTGTTTATCGAGTTTCTCTGAGTAGAAGAATAGAACAAGGAAGTCACTGTAACAGTTACAGATATACATACAGCTTTAACATTAGAAGAATTAAAAAAAAATAAGTCAAGCAGGTAGGTACATATTTTGTTTTTATAACATCAGCAACACATCTAATTATTGTCTCAATATTGTAGCCATGCCTAGAAAATGCAGTGTGTCAGGCTGTATATCGAATTATCGCAGTGAAAACGTTCAGAAAGAGCCAAGTAATATTACAACATATAGTTTACCGAGAAATGAACAGTTGAAGCAGCGGTGGTTGCGAAGAATCCCAACAGACCTTAGCAACATAAAAAATCCTTATGTTTGCATTAAGCATTTCCCTGAATCTGATATTATTAGAACTGGTATATGTATCGTTCAAAGAGAACGAAAGGAATACCCTAGGAAGATACCAAAATTAAAAGATTCTGCCCTACCTGTTACCTACTAAACAAGAAACATAACAAGTCTTTTTGTGATGCTCTTTTCAGAGACTTTTCGTGATGTTTATTTAAAACGTTAATAAGATATCTCCTAGATGTCTTAATTTTATTACCAACTCTATCAACATCCATGTCATGTAAATAAAACATATTTTTGATGTACACAGTAATACTTGAATTCGCAGTTACATACACATCCTATGAACTTCTTTTTAGTAACTTCCTATAGGAAACATCCATACGAAGTTAATTTGTATACTTCTCACTAATGTCACATACAGAACGTTACTGTAATATTACAAATTAACATGTTTCTAAGATGATCACATGTTGTAGTTACTTTTACATCTTTCGAAATAATTTTTATTAACATCGTACTTATTACGTCTGTACGAAGTTAGTTCATAAAACTCTCAGTAATATCTCATATTAAACATGACAGTAACATAAAAAAGAAGAGAACAGAAGAGGAACTGATGAACGAAACATACAGTAGTTATCTGTGAATCTGTGGAAACAAAAATGACAAGCATGAAATGGCGGATGGTTTTCAGTTATGTGTTATATTTTATTTGCAGGAAGCACATATTTTGCAAGTAGTACTTGAATAAAGTGGTCTTCGTTTTCGTTAGTTCCTACTAAGCTACAGTTTCTATACTTAGTTATAATTCTTGTTATAATGGACGAACAACAATTGTTATCGGTAAGTACCTATTCCAAAATCATAATTATTAAAACTTAATACTCATTCAATACTTTAATCGGCTATTATACATTGATATTACCTAGTAAGTATATTTTGAAAACGATTCACAATATTTCAAATCCTAGATATGCATTATACCCTACAAAAAACTTGATATTGCAATAGGGTAGATATTATTATTAATAATAAAACATGCTCATATGTTGGCAGATATTTAAATCTAGAAGAAAATATTTCCAATGTTGAAGATGTTTCAGAAGCTACTTACACAAATAAAATAAGAAACAAATAGTTGGTAATTATGTAATGAAAGGGGAGTAACTATTTCAGATAGTCTGATACAAATATTGTATTAAACAGTACAAAAAATATTGAATCAAGTATCTCTAGTTCTAGTTTTTTTAGTAGTAGTCTTAGCCATCAATATAGTTTTGCAGGTTTAGAAAATTTTAACATTATTACTAACAATTCTTGTGAACAATTAGAGACTGTTTAAGACTTCAAAAACAGAAATATCTGTTAAAAAGCTCATTTCCATTTGAAAATTCCCTGAATACAATAAATAAGCTCTAGCTGTCCCTTACAATGGTACCTATATTAATCTAGTTGAAGAATATGTAACTTATGATACTGAATGCTCCAGTCAACAAACAGAATTGAATTATTTCTTATTGTAGAAACACAGCTATTGGATACTCAATTGGATACAATTAATTATAAACTCATTTAACTTGATAATGTGTTCATATCTCTTCTTCATAAGTAGTTTTTTTGTATACAGTGTATTAGTAATGCTTAGTTTTCATTGAATTACAATTCCACGATGTTAATATACAATTTGTTCCAGGATGAAAATAACAAGATGAGAATAGTATATTATTTTATACAGAAAAGAAGTATGAATTTTCATAGCACACCTGAATTTACCTGCCAAATGGAGTGAGGCATGGAATAGAAAGTAAGTCATGAAAAGTCACTTCTCGAAATAAAATATGTTATTATTCCTTTGAAGAACCCCGCATGTATCTTATTGAAAATGGGTCCCAGTCAATTGGCTGAAAATCAAGTTTGATGTAGTTTATGATGATCGATCAAAGGTCTCCATGGGCACTATTTGATCTAAAGTAATTGTTTTATTAGCTGTTGTTCAGAACACCTTCAAATATTTCACAGATCAGGATTTTGAAGTGTACGTTATGGAATGGTTGAGGCACTTGAAAAAAGTAACCGTAAGTAAACGATAGAATTTTCTTTAATCAGATTAGATTTCTGTTGATGTAACGTAATGTTTCATTAAATCTTTATGGTGTAAAATTTTCATTAGTTTTAATATAATTAAAAAACTATTCTAATAAATTCTGTAAACTAGCTGTAATGTATGTGTATCCGTTAAAGTTTATTAATTCAGTTTCAAAGTATGTTACGTTATGGTAACTACGGATTAATATACCCTTTTTAATTTCTTGCTTTCACTGAATGTGTTCAATAGTTTCCACTTCCCAGACTTGTTATGTAATATGCTTACACAATTATATTTTTTTTAGGTTGGATTGCTGGACAAGATATTTTTTTTTCTAATTTTGTACCTGTTTTTTTCAAATAAACGTTTTAAATCCTTTATTGCTATTTCATTTTAAATGTACAGGATGAACAACTAAGAACGACTGTAGGCCACATCTCAGAAAAGAATCATGGTACAACTTTCAAAAAAATTACTTTTAGGTAAGGGATCCTGAAAAATTGCTGGAAATTATTTTGCAGCCTCTAAAATATCCGCTAGGGGTGGAATGAACACTCGAAAACATAATACTCCAAAAAACATACTAAAGTTGTCCTAAAAATACAATTTTTGAAATCTTGATGAGATTATGAATAAATTTAATTAAGGAGATTTTTTGCCATTATTTGAAGAATAATGGGTGGGAAAGGTTCAAACTTATGAACAAATGTATAACTTTTTCGTTTTTTAACCGATATTAATGATTTTAGCTGCATTTAAAAGTTTTTCTGTTTAATAAGATTGATAACAAAATTAGATAATTTTGTATCCACTCGGAAATTTCAAATGTAAATTGAAGCATTTTTTTAATTTTTATATCTGATATTGTAAATCTTATATCTTGGAATAGATTTCTTTTTTTTTATCCCCTTTTCATCAAAATTTAAAAAACGCCTCATTACATTTGAAATTTCTGATAAAAATGGGAAAATTGTGGACTTTTATCAAAGCGTTGACAAAATTGTCCAATTTTTTTATTTTTGTTAAGCATTTCTTATTAAAAAGGAAAAACTCTTTCAAATGAAGCCAAAAACATGGATGTCGATTAACAAGTGTTCATTCCACCCCATACGAGATATTTTAGGAACTCAAAAATATTTTCAGCGATTTTTCAGGGTCATTTTCCTTAGAGTTGTACTATGACTATTTTTTGAAATATGGCCTACAGCCGGCGTTCTTAGTTGTTCACCCTGTATTTGCTGATTAGGCACAGAAACATCTATAGGATGTCATCCAGAATTTTCTGAGGTATATTATTTAGAGGTTTATGTAATGTCCATACAACATCTACGAGAATACACTGTATTGTTTTTGAAATATCGCATTTAGATCATTGATAAGATGTTATTTTTTAGACATTGCATTAACATCGACAAGATGTTAAAAGGCATTTCAGAATGTAACAGAAATGTTGTTTTTAGTTCGTTATAAAGACTTCCTTTTGAGGAAGTTCTAGTAACATCACATTCATGTAAAAAGGCAGCGCTTTAACATTGCTGAGAAGTTAAGTTGAAACATCACAACAGTTAACAGCCACAAGCTGGGCATAAGCGGTTGTATAGATGTGCATGTGATGAAAACAAGAGGAAAAAAAGGAAGAACATTATCACAATGTGATGTTGAATTAACATAACTGTAATATTTATTTGCATAGTGGGTATATTTCCCAATGTTCTTCTTCAAGTATCTGTCATCTGTGCCCAGTTCTTCCAAAAGGCTATGTAATGTAGAAGATCAACTTGAAAAAGCTAAAGCAGACAGCCTCGAAACACATAAGCAGTTTGTTGACTCGCAAAAAATTAAACACTTACATGGCATTATGTCTTTTTATGAGAAATCTAATGTAAGTAAAGAATGGATTTTAGTAAGAGAAGACAATAAAGTATATTTATGTCTGCCCACTTTATCTGAGAATGTAGGTACAGAAAATAATAGGAGCACTTCTAGTGAGTGAAAATTTGAACTATGTAATTCAAATCGAGAATCATCCACTTCCCGTGGCCAAAATTCCAAAAAAGCTACATGTTTTGAATAATTTCAGCATTTTAGAAAATCTGTTGGTGCTTATTGAATCTTGTGCTAGAAACCAAATCGAGAATCATGCACTTCCCGTGGCCAAAATTCCAAAAAAGCTACATGTTTTGAATAATTTCAGCATTTTAGAAAATCTGTTGGTGCTTATTGAATCTAGTGCTAGAAACCAAAAAGTGCGTGATGACACTAAAATAGCTAAAATTTGTGATGTGTTACTCGAAATGACTGCAGCAGAAAAGGTCTCAATTTTTTTTTACTTTCATTATTGAACAGTTACAGTTTTACCAGCAAACTCCCAATAACCGACGGTACTGTGGTAAGACACTAATGTTTGCGGCAAGTTTATATATTCACTCTTCAACTATTTATATGACATTATATGATTTCCACTGTCTGTATTTACCACATTCTCGTAATCTCAAAAAACTTATATGCAAATTTTCTTTGACAGATATGAGCATAAAAGGCAGTATCGAGTATTTGAAATCCAAACTCAGTTTCTTAAAAGAACATGAATTTCTCATAAATATACATCTAGATGAAATTTATGTTAATTCACAGTTCAGTTTTAAAGGTAAAACAGTTTTTGGTCGCACTGACAATGATCCATCAAAAATGGCTAAAACAGTACAAACCTTTATGATATCGAGCATACTATCAAAGTATCGGGATGTGGTAAGTTTAGTACCCGTCAACAATTTAACTGGAGTTCAGTTGTATGAGCTTATACTGAACGTCTTGCAAGACTTAAAAAAATTAGGTTTTAAAGTTATTGCCCTAATATCAGACAATCATAGTATAAACAGAAAAGCCTTTTCAATGTTTACAGAAGATAACATTTTGAAACCTTTTGCACAACATCCTTTAGACCAGGGGTGTCAAACTCAATTTACATGAGTGCCATTTTTTCTTCGAGCATGCTTGGGGGGCCGGCTTAAAAAAAGTTTGTTTATATATCATAACGGAAATCTTTATTCAACGAAATATATAAAATAACATAAAATAAAAAAAAGTTATATCTATACAATAGATAAATAAAAGTTTAGTATAGTAACTATTTCGATGACCCAGATACTTGACATCGTTTCAGCTTCATTATGTCGTCGATGTTTGGTGTCAAATCAGATGTACTAATTTTCAGAATAGCTTGAAGATGTTCATCTGTCAGTCTCGAACGGTGTTTAGACTGGTTGATTTTCATTATTGAAAACATCTGTTCACGTATATATGAACTTCCAAACATACATAAAATACGAGCAGCGTGTTTGCTCATGTTGGGATAGTTACCATGAATTTTAAAATATTTTGAGTAGGATGTCAAAAAATCAACTTCCTTGAACTTGTCTTTTAAAACAGTGTCACATTGCAAGTCTATTAGTTCCATTTGCATATTTGTTGGCGCCTTGGCAACTTCAAAGGTGAATGGATTATTAAACAAAGGAAATTCACAGGAGTTCAATTCGCGAAAATCTGCGAAACGACCTTCAAACTCCGTTATAAGATCAAGTAGAAGAGTAGCAAACTCTGTTAGTTTCTCTGCACTGTACGTACCACGTGCTCGAATACTAGGAAAGTGGTGAAGTACTTGATCTCGCAATTGGGACTCCAACAACTTTAATTTTATCTCAAACGCCTGTATATTTGAGTACATTTGCGTGACAATCATGTTTTTGCCTTGAAGCTTAACGTTCAAGTTATTGAAATGCTCCGTCATATCCACCAGAAAAGCACAATCAAGCCACCATTCGTCGCTATGATTAATTGGTTTTCCCTTTTGATCCATAAAATTAACAATATGTTCACGCAATTCGAAAAATCGCTTTAACATTGAACCGCGACTAAGCCAACGAACTTCTGTAAAGTATATAATATCAGAATGTGCTTCATCGAGATCTTTTAAAAATTGTGTGAATTGACGGTAATTTAGGCCTTTGCTCCAAATGAAGTTTATAATTTTAATTATTGGCTTCATGACATGATCCATTTTAAGTATTTTAGATGCCAAGGACTCTTGATGAATCATACAGTGGATCCCCACAAATTCGTGTTCAGGTGTAGCTTCATCTGAAATTTTCTTACGTATTTTCGTTACAACACCAGCATTTTTTCCAACCATGGCTGGTGCACCATCAGTCGTAATACTGCATAATTTTCCCCAATCAAGTTCATTATTTGGAATTAATTGTTCAATCGTCTGGTAAATATCTTGAGCTGTAGTAGTATCCTTCAAAGGTACACATTTCAATAGTTCTTCAGTAATGAAAAAGTTTTTATCGATTCCGCGAATAAACACAGCAAGCTGCGCTGTATCTTTGATATCGATACTTCCATCGACAGCAATGGAATAAAAAATAAATTCTCTCACTTTTTCTGTAAGTTGCTTATGCAAATTATCCGCCAACTCATTTACTCTGCCAGCAATTGTATTTCTGGACAGGGGTATATCTTGAATAGATTGTTTCTGGGATGGAAATGAAATCTCAGCCACATCTAACATACATTCCTTAACAAATTCGCCGTCACTAAAAGGTTTCGATTTCTTTGCGATTTTTAGTGCAATTACATAACTCGCTCTCATAGCATTCTCACTATCAACTTTGGCCTTTGTAAAGAACGATTGCTGTCCGTTCAATTTACTTTTAAAACATTCTAGTTTTTCTAGTCTGATCTCGTCAGAGAATTTGTCAAGCTTCTCTTTATGATGGGTTTCATAGTGTCTTTTCAAGTTGAATTCTTTGCAAACAGAAATAGTTTGATTACAAATCAAGCAAAGTGGTTTGCCTTTCCATTCAATGAAAAAATACAATAGTTCCCACTTACTTTGAAAAACTCGACACTCGCTATCAACTTTCCGTCGTTTATTAGAAGACATTGCAACAGACGCAATGCGCACTCAAATAAATTACACACAACAAGCACAATCAACGCAAAAGAATAAATATTCTTGTGAACAACGTTTGTCTGGATACTGACTGAGCTGACTGCTGCACTGTTCACAGCACACTCCCCCGCCCTGTTGTTCGTCTCTGGCATTGCATCGGCGACGTTGCCGTAGAGTACAGTAAAATGCTCGGGTTGGCCATGATTGGTTAGACACGTTTGGTTAATACACCCGTGGAGGATGTTCAATTATATCAATTAATTATAATATTTATAGAATATAAATATAAAATTACAAGATTTTAAAACATAATAACATTAATTTCTAGCTATTGTTGGCATATTTTCAACCATTCACAGCAGGCCTATGTGATTGGTTGACTCCAGCAAAGCGGGCCGGATTAGAATGTCTTGAGGGCCGGTCGTGGCCCGCGGGCCGTATCTTTGACACCACTGCTTTAGACAATTACTTTTTTATATTTGACGTGGTCCACTTTATAAAATCTATTAAAAATAACTGGATTAGTGAAAGAACTAATGACTACTTACTACATTTTCCAAATTTTGATATTGACACCTTGGAAATAAATATTGAATGTCTGTTTGTTTAAAAACTTCCAAATTTTGTATGAACTAGAGAAAAATTCTCTAATAAAATATGCTCATACATTGTCATATAAAACATTATATCCAACAAGTATTCAAAAACAAAACGTTCACTTAGCACTGACTATATTTAATGAAAAAAATATAGCAGCCCTTAAATGTTTTTCACGTGACCATCCAAACAAATTTAGGAATATTGATGGTACATGTATGTTTTTAGAGATGTTTGGAAAATTGTGAATGTTAAAAATGTCTTTGAAAGTGAAAGATATAATGATAAGGTCAGATGAGCAATAAAGCGTGACAGCAACAAAGTAATAGATTTTCTTACAACAATGTCAAAGTGGCTAACACTTTGGAAGTCGTTAGTTCCTTTACACTACTCATCTTTATCAAATGAAACTTTCACATCATTAATAAATACTATCAATGCCTTTGTGGCTCTTATTCCATATTTGTTTAATACATATACAATAGATTATATCCTATTAGGCAAATTTGAAAATGATATATTAGAAGGTAGATACAGCTCTTACCGTCAATTAAGTGGTGCTAATTATTATATCAGCCTAGTTCAACTATTAGAAAGTGAAAAAAAGATCCGGTTTAAAAATGCTATTCTTTTCTCTTGCGCTGATAACCAAATACCACTAAAAACAGTGTTACCAAATTATGAGGAAGTCTACGACAGTAATGTGGAACAATTAGTTTCTGTTTTGAATTCTGAATTTGGTTTGGAAAATATAACTGAAGAACATTTAACTGTACTCAGTTATATAGGGGGATATGCAGCAAGAAAGCAACTAAGTATCAAACATTGTTTAACTTGTTTTGAATGGCTTCAATCAAATACTGAGATGAATGTTGACATACCTTATGATCTGACTTTGGAATTAGACAGAGCAAAGTTGATTTTACCCTCGGAATATGCTTTGATCCCAGTAGCTATTTCCTGGCATATTATGCAAAATATTTGTAATTCTACCCACCTACTGAATACATTTTTAGCAGTCTTAAATCAGCTTTCCAAATTACACAGACTTAGTAGTATTCTTATAAAAAATTATATGTCTGATTTAAATGATTTTTATGAACAATGTAGTTGTGAAGAAACACTTTTTAACAAAATAGAAAGAATACATTTAACTGTTTGTAAAATAATGTTAAATAACTTTGTCAAAAAACAAAATGCAAAAGAGAAAAATGTAAATGATTCTAGAAAACTAAAAATACTTAAGTCTTCATAAATAATCTTTAATCTGTTGTTTTATTTCCCTATTATACCATCACAAATAATTGCCCTGTAATAATGATTACAACAATTAATTATAAATTATTTTTGTTTGGCTTTTGCCGCCACTGAAAATAAAGCTATGCAAAAACGAAAAAAAAACATTTTATAAATAATATGATTCTTCACAAAAAATAAATATTTTATTAATTTATATACAAATTATAACCGCCCTATACGCATATTGACCAGCTGTCCGGGGCCTCAGATGGTCACATGACTTTGTGAATAGCTTTACGCGCCATGGCCTCTCTTTCTCGTCGGCATCGGTTTTACCTTCTAGATCAAATGTGATATGATGAAAAAGTGTGCTTTGGTTAGGGGTTAAAAACACCTTCTAGAGGGTGAAAAATAAAATCTTAAAAATAACTACAGAATTCGTTAGAGGAATGAATTCTAAGCAAAACGTCTTCTATAAGCATTTTTCGAAAAGTTGGGAACTAAATAGAAAGATAAAAATAGTGATGGAAAAGATTGGGGTTGAATTAGATAATACTACAGATATACAAGATAATAAAAGAATAGAGAAGTACACAAAAGATAGAACCAGACCAATATCAATAAAAGGGTCAAATGGAAACATAAGAGTGGGATTTTTTAAAAAGAGCCAAATATCCCAATGGTACAAATGACTGGATTGATGAATATTATTATTATTATTAGAATAGAAATAAGGGCTGAGGTAAGAAACTACGAAGCCCATTAGCCCAAAACATAAGTGCTTAAACGTCTATAAATAAAATTAATGATACTTAACAATAGTTAACAAAATCGTAGTTTTCAACAAAAACCGCAACAACTATACAGCGAAAAAGGATGAAAATAGTAAACGGTTTTAAGGATTAAAACTAACTTTTCCGCATCTGTCGCCCTGAACGATATTCTATCACAAAATTATCACTTCGGGGGATGTATCGTGCTAACAAATCGAAATATCTCCAAAAATAACCAAAAATTCAGTATATCTGGATTTATAGGATCCGCTGTACGCGCTCTAGTCAACTGAAAATCGATAGGGTACATCTGTGAGACACCTTGAACAATATTCAATCATAAAATGGGTCACTTGTATACACGCTGGAGGCTGTATCGTGCTAACAAACTGAAATTACATAAAAATGACGAAAATTTGGTACTTCAAATACCATAGCATCCGTTGTACTGGCTTTACTGAGTTGAATATCAATAGGGTTCATACTTGAGACGCTCTGAATAATATCCAATTATAAAATTGGTCACTTGTATATACTCCGGAGGCTGTATCGTGCTAACAAACTGAAACTTCTCCAAAAATGACAAAAATATCGTACTTCAAGTTCTGTAGCACCTGTTGTATTGATTCCGGTGAGCTGAAAATCAATAGATTTCATCAGTGAGATGCCCTGAATAATATTCAATCATAAAATTGATGACTTGTTGAACTCCGGAGGCTGTATCGTGCTAACAAACTGAAATTTCTCAAAAAATTACAAAATGTACTTCAAGTACAATAGCACCCGTTGTACTGGCTCTGGTGAACTGAAAATCAATAGGAATCATCTGTGACATGTCCCTTACAATATTCAATCATAAAATTGCTGACTTATTACAATCCGCAGGCTGCATTGTGCTAACAAGACATGTAAGGAAAAGTGGCCGACGACAATGACAACGACGACGACAACATACACACAGGATTTTTTTCTAAAAACCGTTTTTTCGTGTTGCTGTTGATGGAAAACGTGGAAATAACTCAAAAAAATTTTTCAAAATTCCAACTTTTTTTGGGGTAATCCAATACTTTTCTCGCATATAGAAAGGTTGGGCAGAAAAGTAAAACAAATACAGATCAATTAGTGATTCAACAATGCGCACTATTAACGATTAAATAGGAGTCTATCAATTATGTTCTTAAACGCGTGATATACATATGATATACATATTCATACGCTTTAATTCTTAAATAAAGCGTGTTTTTAAATGAAACTCAAGGTCTCTAGTTAATTCCACAATATAATACAAGTTATTGAAAATTCTAAAAAAATGACAATTGTTTCGATAAATCAATATCATCGTCAGAATGACAGAAGTTACATTTCATTTTATGCCTACCTGATGTTTAGGCATAAAATGAAATGTAACTTCTGTCATTCTGACGATGATATTGATTTATCGAAACAATTGTCATTTTTTTAGAATTTTCAATAACTTGTATTATATTGTGGAATTAACTAGAGACCTTGAGTTTCATTTAAAAACACTAATATGAGCATATTCCACGAAGTAAGGGTCGAGACAGTTAATTTACTTAAATAAAGCAGTAATTTATTATTTTATTTTTTACTTTTCCGCCCAACCTTTCTATATGCGAGAAAAGTATTGGTTTACCCCAAAAAAAGTTGGAATTTTGAAAAAATTTTTGAGTTATTTTCACGTTTTCTATCAACAACAACACGAAAAAACGGTTTTTAGAAAAAAAATCCTGTGTGTATGTCGTCGTCGTCGTTGTCGTCGGCCACTTTTCCTTACATGTCTTGTTAGCACGATACAGCCTCTGGAGTGCAATAAGTCAGCAATTTTATGATTGAATATTGTTAAGGACATGTCACATATGATCCCTATTGATTTTCAGTTCACTAGAGCCAGTACAACGGGTGCTATGGTACTTGAAATACGACATTTTGTAATTTTTTGAGAAATTTCAGTTTGTTAGCACGATACAGCCTCCGGAGTTCAAAAAGTCACCAATTTTATGATTGAATATTATTCAAAGCGTATCAACAATGAACCCTATTGATTTTCAGCTCACCGAAGCCAATACAACAGGTGCTACAGTACTATAAATACGATATTTTTGTCATTTTTGAAGAAGTTTCAGTTTGTTAGCACGATACAGCCACCGGAGTATATACAAATGACCAATTTTATGATTGGATATTATTCAGAGCGTCTCAAAGATGAACTCTATTGATATTCAACTCAGTAAAGTCAGTACAACGGGTGCTATGGTACTCAAAGTACCAAATTTTCGTAATTTTTGGAGAATTTTCAGTTTGTTAGCACGATACAGCCTCCAGAGAGTATACGATTGATCAATTTTATGATTGAATATTGTTCAAGGTGTCTCGCAGATGTACCCTATTGATTTTCAGTTGACTAGAGCGAATACAGCGGGTCCTATAAATTTAGATATACTGAATTTTTGGTTATTTTTGGAGAAATTTCGGTTTGTTAGCACGATACATCCCCCCGAAATGTATACAAGTAACAATTTTATGATAGAATATTGTTCAGGGCCACAGATTCGGAAAAGTTAGTTTTAATACTTAAAACCGTTTATTTTTAACATAATATGCTCTGTTTCAACACTGGAATAGATTTGTAGCCAAATAATATGAATAATAAAAATAAATAATAAAAAAAATATCTAGACTAAAAGAGTAACAAACATACATTTTTCAATTTTCGCTATATTTAATTAAATAAGTGTTCTAGCATTGCACTCTTCATATTATATATTAAAAAAATTTATGAAAACTGAAGTTCTATCCGGCCGATTTCCTTCATTTTTTTTTAAATGAAAGGTATTTAGACACAGATATGTCATAAATCATCATTGAACTTTACTTAACTCTCACCTTACTCAAGTTATACTCAAACGCGATTCTTCCCTGTACATTTCTTATGGGACACATTCACTCAAGCAATTCGAATTCTCACAGCTCCTCTTCTATTGAATGGATCTTGATCGTTTCATTCTCAGAACACTCAGTGGATCAAACTCTTTCTTTTGAGCTGTTAACTGCTTAAATTCGTTGAATTTGAGGAAAGTTATGCGTGGACAATTAACTTTACATTCAATTTTTTCAAGATTTTCCTTCACTCAAACCTCTATAACTGGAGTTATAATTAACCTATGCTGTTAACACAAGTCTAAGAACACTCAGTGGCTCAAGTCCTTTCCTTTGACCTAATAACTGTTTAAATTAGTTGAGTTTGAGGAAAGTTATGTGTGCACAATCAACTTTACTCTCAATTTTTTCCATATACTGCATTCTCATTGGAGTTTTTGAATAGCCTTGAGGTGAGTGGTCTACCTCCTCATGTGTTAACTTTAAAAGAGGGTGCCGTTGTAATGCTTGAATGCAGTTAAAGGATTACTGAACGGGATGAGACTATTAGTCAGGAAAATGTATGAGAATATCCTAGATTTAGAAGTTTTAACTGGTGTGAATATTGGAGAACGAGTACTGTTACCTCGCATCGATTTATCACCATCTGACACGACAATGCCGTTCTCTTTTAAACGACGGCAATTTCCGATTACATTAGCGTTTTGTATTACCATCAACAAAGCGCAGGACCAAACGCTGGATCGAGTTGTAATCTATTTGCCTGATCCTGTTTTTTTGCCACGGACAACTGTATGTTGCTTTATCTCGAGGAAGAACATTCAGAAATGTAAAGGTAGAAATTAAAACTAAGAGCCGACGCACAGTTAATATTGTCTGGAAGGAAGTACTGTAAAATTATTTTATGTAATAATTACACTCTCTCATACATAGTCAATCCTAATGCTGCGGAGCAGCACGGGTATTCTAGTATTTTTTTAAACATTTCTGGTGTACTTTTCCCTACATTTAGATTATCTCAATTGCACTTTGTTTTTGGAATAGACCAACAGAAAAAAGATCCAGGCAGCTAGATTCTCACGATGTGCTATTTGGCCAAATCTTTCGTGATATTCTAAATAACTACATAAATATCAAATTCCGACGAAAATCAAAGGACACCATGATACTGACTTATATATATAGCGTTATGGGTGATCGTCTTTTGTTTGGTTGTTAGTTGTCAATTAACAATAGTACTTTTCATCACATGTCAAGCGCATGGGCAGCCGCCATGTAGAAAGAGCGGTAGTTTAAAGGTGCGTACAGACATATAACAAAACTTCGTATCGTAACGCCGTCGCGTATAAAGTGTGGACGGTACTGCGTAACCAGGGCTGCCACATGCATCTGATCATATATCCGTAGATTGGTTCGTAAATTTCCGTAGATCCAGAATGCATTTAATCCTTGATGCATAGAGATATCTCTATGCCTTGATGACATTGAACTCTCAAGGTATGCTCCGGCGCGAATTTTGAATTTGTTAATTGAATTATATACAATTTAAAATTCGCGCATTAGCGATTAGGGTGATTTTTAAAATTATTTCAAATTGTACGGTCGTGGATTAAAAATATAAGTCAATATAAATGTAAACAATTTATAATAAAAACTGTTTTATATACATTTTGAGTAACAATTTATTACAAAAACATAAAGTAACAAATGCTCCATAAAAAAATTATTGGAGTAAAATAAACCAAAAGACGTTCCATCTTTGAAAGAATTGTTAAGGTATGGTAGGTATTTAAGAAATATAAGTTTAATTGTCGCTATCATCGGACTCTTTCCTTCTCCAGTTGTTAAAGTTTTTTATTAATTGTTTTTCAACTTTAAAGTTATGGCACTTGTGATTGTCATTAAAAAATTTTTTTGTATGGAGTAGTCCACTCAGAGTATTAGTACTCAATGAGTTTCTTGTTCTATTTTTGTTTAAATTAATAAAAGAAAAAATTCTTTCTACTGTTGCAGAACTATGAGGTAGGATTCTAATATGATTTATTAATTTTACCAATAACGGAAATGTTGGTTCATCATTTGCATTTTTTGAACCTGATACTTTAATCCAGAAGTTTTCAAAACCATCAGAGAAATTTAGTTCACTCTCTGGTATATTCGGCAATTTTTTCCATTCTCTGTCTAAATCGTTCAAGTCATTTTCCCTTACTACTATGGGAAAATGGGTAGCCAAAGCTGCAATGGATGGATTTTGCTTTTGTTTTATATTCATTGGAATTAAATAATGAAGGTTCTTGAGTTTTTCGTCTGTAAGAGGAAATCGATCTTGAATTTGCTGGCATAATTCTTGATAAAAGGCTAAACAGGTCAATCTAAATTTTTTTAATTCATTTTCTGGTATATTTGGGTGTGTTAATATATATGACATAACACTGGCGCCAAGATCTATGTTTTCTATTTGTTTTATGTTGTGGGGATTATGAATAGAAATGTAAATTGGAGATTTTCCTTTTAAGATACCTTCTTTAATAAATAAGTCTACAATAACCTTATAAACGGTTTCTACTTCGCTATATAATTTGTAGATTTTTGGCCTTTCCGACTGCATTTCCTTATTTAGATACACTATATAAGGAAGAATGAAATCTAAAAACTGCAAATATAATTTACAAAAAATGTTTTGCATTTTATTACTAATGGAACCAGCAGAGTCATTGCGTTAATTATCAAATACTTCATTTTGAAAATATGGTTTAAGAGGATCCCATTGTTCCAACAACCTTTTTACGACAGCAATTAATGACAACCACCTTGTTTGTGATGGTTGCAACATCTTATGTGGTTTTATTTCACAAAAGTCTTGAAACTCTTTGATCTGACTAGCTTTTTTAGTGCTAAATTTAAAATAGTTATAAATTTCTCGTGCTAAATTCTGTACAGAATCTGGCAACTTTTTACACGCATAGGCGTGTGGCAAGTACATTTCATTATAAAGATATGCGGAATATCGCTACTTAAATATTTTGCTACTGACTGATTAGAACCCATCATTACATTTGCACCGTCTGCGGCAAAAGCTACCAAATTATTTATATAAGGTATATTGTTATCTATAAAAAAAGTTTTAATTGCCTCATATAAATGTAGTGCGGATCCTTCTGCTATTGGTATTAGCGACAAAAAAGAATCAACAGTTAAATTATTTTGAAGAATAAGCACTACTAATGCTAAATGTTTAATAGTACCTTTATCAGTTGACTCATCTATTAATAAAGAAAACTTTTGTGTTTTCAGTAACTCAATTAATACGGAAAATTTATATTTTCCTAACACATTCCTAATTATACCTGTGCACTTTGTCTTTCCACAAGTAATACTTTGAACAATTGACTGTCTCGACCCTTACTTCGTGGAATATGCTCATATTAGTGTTTTTAAATGAAACTCAAGGTCTCTAGTTAATTCCACAATATAATACAAGTTATTGAAAATTCTATAAAATTGACAATTGTTTCGATAAATCAATATCATCGTCAGAATGACAGAAGTTACATTTCATTTTATGCCTACCTGATGTTTAGTAGTTATATTTTTGGCTAGACCAAGAAGTAACCTAACTTGTGATTGGCTTAATATATGTTTATAGAAAAAGAAGAAGATGTGATATTACAAATATTGAAGCTTAGATATTATTAGCCCTATGGTGATATCCTGGATATCATTTTTCCAATTAAGATCAGTATAACTGTGCAATGATATAGAAAACCAGGAAAACTATATCTGCTGATCTTTACAATTATCACTTAAGAAGACAGTTTATTAGTGGAGAATTCCCTAGATTTAACTGTTCATTGACAACTTCATATTGTGGGTTTCTTAAATGTCTTCTAATTTCCAGTTCTTCAAGGAAATCCAGTTCTTGTTTCTTTTCACAAATATGCAGCACTTCTAGTTCTGTGTTAGGTGTCAATGAATGATTGGTGTCAAGTAGATGTTTTGCGTAGTGGGATTTATCTGGTTGTTTTAATCTGTAAGCTCGTAAGTGCTCACTGTATCGTATTTCAAAATTCCTAAGGGTCTGACCCAAATAGACAGCATTACATTCTGGACATTTGAGTTTATATATACCTGACTTCTTTAATAGTGGTATTTTTGTTTTTACGTTTAACAATTTTGTACTAACGTTACTTTCTGTTTTAAAAGAAATTGTTGTATTCGTTGCTGAAGATATTATCTTTGAAATATTATTAGAAATATTTCCTGCATATGTGATGGTTTTATAAGTTTTAATTTCATCAGCTTGCTTAGGATATATTAGTTGTAATGCCACTTTTTTCTCTTTTTTACTAATTAGTTTATTTATCATATCTAATGGATAACCGTTAGATGTTGCTATTTGTCTAATTGTATTAATCTCTCTATCAAAATTACATTTGTTCATAGGAACTGAAAAAGCTCTATGTATCATTGAATTATATGCTGCTAGTCTGTGTGAGACAGGGTAGTTAGAATTGAATGGAATTGTCACATCAGTCTGTGTTGGTTTTCGGTAAATTGAATAATCAAGTACATTATTAACTCTTCAAATTTTTAAATCAAGAAATTTGATTGAGCTATTTTCTTCAATTTCTAATGTAAATTTAATTTTCGGGTGTAAATTATTGATGTGGTTGAAAAACACATCTAATTGTCGCTCACTACCCATAAAACAAGCTAATATGTCATCCACATATCTATACCAAAATAAAATATTTTTCGAAATATTACTTTCAAAGATCTTTCTTTCTAAATTGTCCATAAATATGTTTGCTAAAATAGGTGATATAGGGCTTCCCATTGGTAAACCTTCATTTTGAATATATATCTTATTGTCAAAAGTGAAATAATTCTGATTAATGCATACATCAAATAAATTAAGTATATCTGATATATTATTAAATTTACATTAGAAATTGAAGAAAATAGCTCAATCAATTTTCTTGATTTAAAAATTCAAAGAGTTAATAATGTACTTGATTATTCAATTTACCGAAAACCAACACAGACTGATGTGACAATTCCATTCAATTCTAACCACCCTGTCTCACACAGACTAGCAGCATATAATTCAATGATACATAGAGCTTTTTCAGTTCCTATGAACAAATGTAATTTTGATAGAGAGATTAATACAATTAGACAAATAGCAACATCTAACGGTTATCCATTAGATATGATAAATAAACTAATTAGTATAAAAGAGAAAAAAGTGGCATTACAACTAATATATCCTAAGCAAGCTGATGAAATTAAAACTTATAAAACCATCACATATGCAGGAAATATTTCTAATAATATTTCAAAGATAATATCTTCAGCAACGAATGCAACAATTTCTTTTAAAACAGAAAGTAACGTTAGTACAAAATTGTTAAATGTAAAAACAAAAATACCACTATTAAAGAAGTCAGGTATATATAAACTCAAATGTCCAGAATGTAATGCTGTCTATTTGGGTCAGACCCTTAGGAATTTTGAAATACGATACAGTGAGCACTTACGAGCTTACAGATTAAAACAACCAGATAAATCCCACTACGCAAAACATCTACTTGACACCAATCATTCATTGACACCTAACACAGAACTAGAAGTGCTGCATATTTGTGAAAAGAAACAAGAACTGGATTTCCTTGAAGAACTGGAAATTAGAAGACATTTAAGAAACCCACAATATGAAGTTGTCAATGAACAGTTAAATCTAGGGAATTCTCCACTAATAAACTGTCTTCTTAAGTGATAATTGTAAAGATCAGCAGATATAGTTTTCCTGGTTTTCTATATCATTGCACAGTTATACTGATCTTAATTGGAAAAATGATATCCATGATATCACCATAGGGCTAATAATATCTAAGCTTCAATATTTGTAATAACACATCTTCTTCTTTTTCTATAAACATATATTAAGCCAATCACAAGTTAGGTTACTTCTTGGTCTAGCCAAAAATATAACTACTAAACATCAGGTAGGCATAAAATGAAATGTAACTTCTGTCATTCTGACGATGATATTGATTTATCGAAACAATTGTCAATTTTATAGAATTTTCAATAACTTGTATTATATTGTGGAATTAACTAGAGACCTTAAGTTTCATTTAAAAACAGTAATACTTTGGTCTATTGTGGAATCGGGGCAAATAGATCGAATCAGTTGTGGTAGATGATCAACTGCCACTATTGGAATGTTATGTTCAGCGATATAAGCGGCTATTCTAGTTTCAGCTGTGTGTACTAACGTCTCATGTTCACCAATGCCTTTTGAAAAAAAACTTGTAAGAGATTGCTGCGATTTAAGAGATTTGGAATTTTTTTCGTGCTTTCTTCCGTTTTCATGCCTCTTAATTTCCGTGAGTCCACCTCTGTAATCTTCCTTGCAACATTTGCAATGAAAAAATGTTTTTCCTTTAGAACTTTTGGATATCCAGCTAATTTTTTCTTCCCAGTTGTCATTATATTTTTGCTGGTATCGTGGCTTCTTTCTTTTTCTACTTGAACCTGATGCCGATTCAGTATCAGTTTCGTATTCAGATTCAGATTGACTGTTCATTTTGTAGCCAACAAATTTTAAATGTCATTATTTTTAAATTTATCAATTTACAAACCTTGGAACTTACTTCTTAATAATATTAAGTACAACTTTTATGCACACTACACTTACTATATCGCGTCGTAATATTTATTAAAATATTACTACAATAATATATGAATACGAACAAAACCAAATTACAATCACGCAAGACGCAAATAATAGCTTCAACTCAAATAGGGTAATAGGGATGACATGGGCGGGAGGCCGGGATTCACTCGAAACGAAATTCGAATAATCACAGACACTACACTCACTACACTGTATGTTTTTGGTTACGGTTTTCATGATTCATGTAAGTTATGCAACCACAAATACAGATTGGTGTATGTCTGGTTATCTACACTTCGCACTCTTCATTTACGTAGTAAGTATTTTGTTAGTAGGCAATATCTTGAGAAATAATTTACTCAGAGAACTCGGAGCAAACAGTATAACAGTACATAGTAATTATTATCCTTGTTATTGAAAATTCCGTAGATTTTCGAGACTTTTCGGAGATTCCGTAGACATCTTCTGAATTCCGTAGTTCTACGGAAAATTCCGTAGATGTGGCAGCCCTGTGCGTAACACCCTAACACCAGAACATAGTAACATCTTGGCGTTCCATCGGTTTTTTGACGCCGCATCAAAGAAATGACACGCATTGATGTTGCACCACTTGTTAGCATGTCTGGACAGGTCTGCGGAACACAGTTGTGATTTATTTTTCGTTTTATTTATTCAGTTGAAAACATGGAGTGGACAGAAGAATCTATCCTGGATTTCATAAATAGTTATCGTAATAAAGAAATTTTGTGGGATGCAAAACATCCCAAATACTATTATGAAATAAAGAAGCATGATGCTTGGGAAGAACTTGCTGTAGAGTTTCGGACAACAGTAGATGAATGCAAAAAAAATTAATGTTCTTCTGTCAGAACTTAGGCGAGAGAAAGCAAAAAGTAAAAAGAGCCACGGTACGGGTAAAGGTAAGTTTAAATAATTGAAAATTAATTTCTTTTCTATTTTGTTTATTTACTTTTCAATTACAAATTTTATTTTTATTTATTACAGGGCTTTCATATAGCTATGAAAGTAGTTGGTTTGCCTTTAAAAGTTTGCTATTCCTTTGGGACAAAAACAAGGTTCGGGAAACACAAAGCACCGTAAGTATAAAACGAATTACGTAACTTGCCATAAAAGTCGATTTTCGTTTTGAAAGTACGATGACAATTCGTCTCTAATTCGTGTTGCATTTTCGGTTGGTCTTCTGGGAATATTTCTAATTGGAAATAAAGAAGACATTGGTTCATTAGTTATAGTTTTATACTTTCCTTCTATAAACTTTCCATCAATTTCTGTATCGAAGGTTCCATGTGGCGTATACAAAGCACAAGATGTGAAACTTTCTCTTAAAAAATTATGTAGATGAGCTACTGCCATTATAACTAATTCAGCTTTTCTGGGTTTAAGTAACATCGGTTTACGAAGTACTCTAAAAACGGCTAAGGCGATGCCAAATACATTTTCTACAGTTCTTCGTGTGCGAGATAATCTGTAGTTAAACACACTTTGCAATGATCGTTTAGGATGTATTCCCGAAAACGGTTTTATTAACGACTCAGTTAAGTCAATAAAAAAAATAGGGAATTTTCTGTTGCCTGCCATGTAAAGCTTCTGGTTCAGGTAAATTTAAGTCATTTCGCTCTAATTTTTTGTAATGCGAGCAGTTTTTGAAGATACCACCATCTGAAATTCTTGCTTAGCTTCCAGCATCAACACACAAAAAGTTATAATTAGCATCCACTAGGGCAAAAAGAACTACACTAAATGTTGATTTGTAATTAAAGAACTCGCTTCCGGTGTTAATTGGAGCTTGTAGAACAACATACTTCCCATCTAAAGCACCCAAACAATGTGTTTTGCCACTTCTTACCATCTTTCTGGTGTTGAAGGTATCTGTAAAAATTATAACAAATAAATTTCGTTAAAACAAATTATACAGTGCGCCAAAAATAGGACATATTTTTATTTTCTAAATAAGTTTGTTTATTAAATACTTATTTTAAATTATTTTTTATTTTAGATTGTACACGAAGAAGAAGATAATGATGAAAAGGAAATATCGGGCGATGAAGGAACATTAGCAGGTAACGATAAAAATTCTGCTGTACACGAGAATCGGGAAAGTATAGAAAATGTACCGAACAGAAAAGCAATACCTAGTACAGAAAAGATGAGCGATGGAGCGACACCTAGTAGGAAACGCCAAAAGAGGAATGAAGATTCTGAGAAATTAGATAAAGCTTTTAAAATACTGTCAGAAGCGTCAGCTAACGCTTGAAACCCACAGGAGGAAAACGAATGTCAAATCTTGTGGCTAAAAAACTGGTCAAATATTCTCTTGAATTACAAAGTACTGTACAACAAGATATTATGTTAATTTTGTTTAAAGCAGACAAGACCCATCTCGAACAAAGTTCAACCAATTTTTATCATTCGCAATCATACCGTACTCATACTCTTGTCATTCTTTGCAAATTCTGTGCCACAACATTCTCAATTTGAACAGTATCAGGATAGCCAAGCTTCCAGTTTTACTCAACAGCATTCACAGGTACCATCTCCAGCATATAATTACGCTAATTCTAGTATTTCGGATCATTCAAGTCGCAGTACTCCAGTCAATTCTTTACCACGCCAACTATTGGATATGCCCGATATTGAATTAGAGAATTTAAGATAAACATTTGTTTTGTTTAATGTGTGTTTATTATACTTCTTTAATAAAACAGTTTCTTACCTGTATATTTTCTTTTAATCCTTCTATAATGGCTTCGCACACTTCAGGAACTATAGCACTTATCGATTGTTTAGAAATTTTAAAAAGGTATTGTAGACTGTTGAAAGAGTCGTCAGTCGCCAGAAACCGAATTGTTACTGCCAACCTTTCTTGAACAGAAATTGCCGTTCTCTATCTAGTATCTTTTCGTGCTATTTTGGGTCCAATTAAATCAATCAAGTAATCGAAATACTCGTATGTTGGAGACATTCTAGTAAAATTTTTGTACAGGCCACTAGTTGCCTGAGATTTTAAATCCAACAGTAAATGATTTCTGCTGTACACACTTCTATTAGTATACAACCGGGTCTGCCACCATCGTCTTTCTGCGTGTCTTTTTTTATTTTTATTTTACCTAAGTAATGCATGTATATAGTGTTGAGAACATTACGAGGGAACATAGGGTTTACCTTCAATGTGTTAGAAAGAGACAAAATACATATAAATTCAGTGCATCATTCTTTCTCGCTAACAGGATATCATAAAGTGGAAAACGTCCAATACAAGAAGTTAAAAATACAGATGTGTAATGTGAACAGTTTAGTTTATTATTTGAGAAATAATAAGATTGTATGTACTATACTGATAGCTTAATGCAATGAACAATAAAAAAATCAACACTACTTTCGTTTATCTATTCATGATTAATTTACAAAGAAATAATTCAGTAGTAATAAAATTCACTATATTAGTTCGGTTAGTATTGGAATAAATAACCTAAATAACCGTAACATGCGAAATAAAATTTGTATTCATAAATATTTAACGAATAGATGGAATTAATTATATCTTGATCTGTTACAACCTCTTGAATTATCATAATTAAAATCTTCTTATAACTTGTTCTCGTGTTAGAACAATGCATTTTACAATTAATATAAATATACAATGAAAATTGGCAATACTGTCAGAAGCTACAAATAGTAAGAGGCGGGCGTTGTGGGTTTTCCACTTATGAGATCCTGTTAGCGAAAAATGAGAATTGAGATATTTGGAAACACATATTATTATTGATACAAATTTTATTTCACATGTTACGGTTATTTGGGTTATTTATTCCAATACTAACCTAACTAATAAAGTGAATTTTATTACTACTGAATTATTTCTTTGTAAATTAATCATGAATGGATAAACGAAAGTAGTGTTGATTTTTTTATTGTTCATTGCATTAAGCTATCAGTATAGTACATACAATCTTATTATTTCTCAAATAATAAACTAAACTGTTCACATTACACATCTGTATTTTTAAAATCTTGTATTGGACGTTTTCCACTTTATGATATCCTGTTAGCGAAAAAGAATGATGCACTGAATTTATATGTATTTTGTCTCTTTCTAACACATTGAAGGTAAACCCTATGTTCCCTCGTAATGTTCCCAACACATATAAGCTGCTGCAACAACCTCCATTGCACACAAGAAAAAGACTAATTTAATTGTTCTGTTTTAGTAAAGACGGAACGGCAAAATGTCCCGTTTATAAGATACGCGACGATGTATTGATACGCTATATTTGTTGACACGCCTTATCTTCGATGCGTAACAAACAATTGTTGCGCGACGGAGTTACGATACAAAGTTTTATTCTATGTCTGAACCCACCTTAAAAGTTTCGTACTGTTTTGTGCAATAATGAATGGGAAATCAATATTATCTCCACAAATAAATCCATCGTTAAAACAAAATATTGATGATTCCATACTCGTTGACAATTCAGTTGAAGTGCATAATTGTGAACAATTAAAAAGGTGGTCAAAGTTGAAACAGAGTCGGCTTTAGGGGCATGCGGTGTAAATAAACATTAAAAACTTATAAATTACTGCTTTATTTAAAAACTGAAGGATATGAATATGTATATTATTTTATTGTATGTTTCCATTGGAAAAAGTGAGTTTATGTGGAAAAACTATAATTTCTAAATTCAATCGTTAACAAACTCCACGAAAATGAATTATTAGGAGAAATAATATTGTGGGGGTAATTCTAGGTCAACTGTCTTATAATTTAGATGGAGATAAAAAAATTTAAAAAAAATATGCAAAAAAATAAACTTAAAATGGCGTCAGAATTAACATTTTACAGTTGGACTGTATGTATTTGGGGTCGTAGAATCCAAAAATGTAATAATATACATGGTGTTCCATTTAAAGTTGGACATTTTGTTTTTCACTTAAAAAAATCTCAATTTAGTTGTAATGTAAGCCATCAAAATTTGAATAAAATCTAACAACCTACTGAAAAGTTACAGGAGTGGCATCTATTTCATTCTTATATAAGACCTTGAATATTCTGTATGTTAACTGCTTATTTCCTTAACTTATAAGTCCAATTATCTAAAGCCACTCAACACCTTTCTCCCTCACAAAATTATATTAAGATAATTTATAAATGAAGCTCAAACAAATATACTTCAACATCTTTCACAAAGTTCATTAACTTTCAATATTTATAGCAATATTGAAGGTAAATGTGACAGTCGTCGGGAAATGAAAATAATCCTTTCGATAACTTTTTAATTTAATCTTCACTTTCTGACGTTCCCTGTTCCTGAAATATTAATTATGTTTTAAAACGACGGCGCCACTCCGTTTACATTTCGAGTATTTCTTGTATCCATCTTTCGTCAAAATGAGACAGCTAATTGTTAAAACAAAATTTACGTCTTACGATTCTTAGATTTATGATTTGGTCTATTTATAACAATGGATATTGATTTAAGATTGAAAATTGGTATGTCTGAATCTATTTTTAACTTTCTTTTAAAACAATCGCAATAAATGTATTTTATTGTTTCGTAGTCCTTTACTAATTTTTCATTAAAGTTTATCTCGGATTAATTCAGAACATACTACAAGTCGAATTCACGATACATTAAAAGTAGATTTCACATAATATTGTAATGTTTTTCTAATTTATTTAAACAATAAACGGGTGGGACAGATTTTAAACACTCGGTATGGCTACTTACTAATTTATTTAAACACTAACTCACTAACACTTGATTTATATATACTTAACTAATCACTTAAATTTAATTTATATGCACACAAACTTGATTATTAATTAGCACTTTACTGTTCGGTGTATTTTTGTTTATTTATTTCACGAGATCACTTTATCAACTAACTGGTCCGCTGATTGGTCCTTTTTATATACTAGTGCCTTTTGTACTAGAGAATTCTGGGCTGCGGCTTACACAAAACAATTAATTGATTCTGCCCTTTTCTAGATAAGTCTTGTCACAAAAACAATGCTTAGATAAGATAGTCCCAAACAGTTATAAAAACAACTGCGTATCCGCCATAATTTTAATTTTCATACCTGGCTTAGACAGGGTCGGATTTAGGGTCTATACCAGTGTGCTGTTTCGTAACATTACCCCCTCCTTAAATGGAAGTTCCTCCTGGAACTTTTGTGTAGCCAAGACTGGGTGTTTGAATCGGCAACTGGCCCCATTTCTACACTTTCCGATCTTATGGAAATAGCAGGGCACCGTCTTCATCGGATACTGATAACGGGGGTTGTAGCTGCAAATTAATATCAGGACACCGGTATCTCTAAAGATAACCTCTACCATGTTCCTGATAACTCGCCAATCCAACTGGTTACTCGCTATCTTAGGCATAGCCAGTTTCTTCACGCTGGATTCTAACACATGGTCTCGGAGGTTAAGAAGTGCTTCCCACACATCGCGGTAGGTAGATCGATCTTTAAATTCATCTTTAGTTACCCCGTAGAAGACGTACCGCGAATTATGTTTCAGTTTCAGTGTCTTGCCAGGGGTTGGAATCTGGTCTTCAAGTTTTTCTAATTGCCCGAACTTCTTTCGAAAGACTGTTGCCAACCCTCGTGCGTTCTTGATACGGGCGGGGATGTATGCCAGTGAATAATCTTCCGGGAGAGTGAACAAATCTTGTTGTTGTTCCGAAGTGACTCCATATCTAGCTTTCCCGGTACCTCCGTACGCGCCCATAAATTCATCGAAGGTAGGGTCAGACACATCTTGAATAAGGTTTACCCCTTCCTCTAGGTCATGGTCTCCTTCGAATGGGGCTAGTCGGTTTTGGTGAACTACTTTTGGTTTTCCGATGGGGATCTTGCTTATGCGATATATAACATCATTGATCCTTTTCTTGATTAAGTATGGACCTTCCCAGGATTTTTGTAATTTTGGAGAAAATCCTTTTCTCCTCGTCGGGTTGTGTAACCATACTTTGTCCCCTTCTTTAAAACCGCCTTCTGTGGCCTGCGTGTCGTACAGACTTTTCATTCTGTCGCTGGCAACTTGAAGATTGGTTCGAACTAATTCATGAATATCGTCCAGCCTTCTTCTCAATTGGATCACGTAGTCTTCGCCTGCTATATCTTCTCCAGGCCGACAGCCAAATTCCAGGTCACAAGGAAGCCTCATTTCACGTCCAAACAGGATTTTCGCCGGTGTTTCACCCGTGGACTCATTGACAGCAGATCGATAAGCCAATAGGAATAGGGAAAGATACTGGTCCCAATCTCTCTGATGGCTGGATACTACTTTGAACAGGTATTTTCCAATAGTCCTGTTCATTCTCTCGACCATTCCATCTGACTGTGGATGAAATGCTGTTGTCCTGGTCTTCTTCATTCCCAGCTTGTCGCAAATCTCCTGGAATAGATGACTTTCGAAATTTCTTCCCTGGTCGCTGTGGACTTCCAGGGGCACTCCATATCGGCTGATAAATTCTTTCACCAATACATCTGCTACAGTTGTGGCCTCTTGATTCGGGATAGCGTAAATTTCCACCCACTTTGTGAAATAATCCATTACAACCAGTATGTATTTGCCACCATTTTCTGTCATTGGAAATGGCCCAGCGATATCTAAAGCAATCCTTTCGAAAGGGCTTCCAACATTGTACTGTTTCATGGGTGCCTTTCTCTTGCGATGTGGTCCATTACTCGTAGCACAAGTCATACATTTCTTACACCAGTCCTTCACATCGGCGGAGCTGTTCATCCAATAAAACCTTTCACGGACTCGCTGAAGGGTTTTCTTCACTCCCAGATGACCTCCCGATGGACTGTCATGTAACATCTTCAGTACCTCAGCTACTCTTGTTCTCGGGATAACTAGCTGTCTCCTCATCACAGAACCATCATCGTTTTCAAGGACTCTTTTCAACAGCCCTTCTTCCAGGACAAGAGAGTCCCACCGAGCCCAATACGCCTTGAGTTTCGGTGAAAACTTTGACACTTCTTGCCAGGTAGGTCGCCGATTCTCTTTCTTCCATTGCCGGATCATCTTCAGGTGAGGATCATTCTCCTGATCTTCTCTGATCCTGGTGGGTGACCATTCCTCGTTAACTACAGTAGTTCTTGAAACTGCAGCTTCCCTAGATTCCATCTTGTTGCAGTGGGAGCAGTCTGTTGGACACGGCCGTCTGGACAGGGAGTCGGCATTTCGGTGACTCACACCAGCTAGATGTTCACCCCTGTCTGATTTCCCCTGTGTCTGGAGTTCTTTGGTTACAGGAGTCTTGGGGCGCTTAGACGGACTGTGTACGTGCTCTAGCTCGCCACACTTCCGGCATTTGATCTTCTTCTGATTCTTGTCTGCCATACCTTTCAACAAGTTGATGATCTAGTCAAGTTTGTCATCGTCATCTTCTTCCTGCATGGTCCTACCTCTGTTGTACCGCGAGCCCTTCCTGGCTGCTTTGAATTTAAGAGGTTTTTGGTTTGCAGGAGTCGTAGGACGCTTTCACGAACTGCGTTCATGCTCTAGCTCGCCACAATTACAGCACCTGATTTTCTTCGGCTTCTTGTCTACCACACCTTTCAATAAGTTGACGATCTGGTCAAGTCTGTCATCGTCACCTGCTTCCTGTATGGTCATATCTTTGTTGTATCCCGAAGCCATCGTGGCTGCTTCATATTCAAGAGCAGCAGTCAATGCATCGACCAATGTTTTAGGATGGGCTAATCGAAGCGTCTTCTCCATATCGTGGTCACACAAGCCGTCAATAAAGGCCTGGATGCCTAAACATTCCATCATATTCTCTGGTGCTGATGGATAAGCAAATTGGACTAGTCGGGCAATATCCATTTCATACTCTTGAAGGGTTTCGTCACGTTTCCGCCTTCGGTTCTTCAGCTGGAATCTGTACAACTGTTCCAAATGTTCATGACCGTACCGCATGTCCAACCTCTTCTTCAGCTGCTCGAAATCGTCCGTTTCTTCCGGAGGTATCGTCTGAAGTACATCTAAGGCATCTCCGCGAAGCGCGATGGTTAAATTCACTGCCTTCTGTCTATCGGACCAATTATTCACTCTAGCGGCTGCTTCAAATTGTTTCACATAATTGGTCCACGACATTTTTCCATCGAACGTTGGGGCCTTGACTCGGGTAAAACTGCCAATGTCTTCTTCAAACTTAGGTAGTGTTTCTGGCTTGCAAGGTTTCGTTTGCTTGGTCTTCTTTTCTTCCTCTGGCGTGCCTCGCGTTCTTGAATCGGCAATCTTTTCCTCTAACTCCTTGATTTTCCCGTCTATCGTTGTACTCTTATTCTCGATTTTCTCGTCCATCGTTGACATCTTATCCTCGATTTCAGATTTTAGGGACGAACTTTCATTTCCAACGTCAGCGGCAATGTCGTTTTTCATTAATAAGATATCGGCAGATATATCGTTCTTCAAAGTAGAAATCTTCTCGTCCATGTTCTCTTCCATGGCAGAAATCTTCTCGTCCATGTTAGCCGAAATATCATTCTTCATAGTAGAAATCTTCTCGTCCATGTTCTCTTCCATGGCAGAAATCTTCTCGTCCATATTAGCAGAAATATTATCAGAAATTGACGAGATTAAGGTGGAAGCCTCGTCATTAAATAAAACTGTTTCTGGACCAAAGCCGTCATTTTCCAGTGCCACTTTAAGTCTTTCTATTAATTCACTTTTCTTACCGGACGTTTCCAACTCACGATCTTCCAATTCTGCTCTTAATTCCGCCACTTTCATATCCCTTAATTTCTTGGCCATTTTTACGTAGCGATTTATTTACATTACCCCACACCTGACACCAATGTAATGTTTTTCTAATTTATTTAAACAATAAACGGGTGGGATAGATTTCAAACACTCGGTATGGCTACTTACCAATTTATTTAAACACTAACTCACTAACACTTAATTTATATATACGTAACTAATCACTTAAATTTAATTTATATACACACAAACTTGATTAATAATTAGCACTTTACTGTTCGGTGTATTTTTGTTTATTTATTTCACGAGATCACTTTATCAACTAACTGGTCCGCTGATCGGTCCTTTTTATATACTAGTGCCTTTTGTACTAGAGAATTCTGGGCTGCGGCTTACACAAAACAATTAATTGATTCTGCCCTTTTCTAGATAAGCCTGGTCACAAAAACAATGCTTAGATAAGTTAGTCCCAAACAGTTATAAAAACACTGCGTATCCGCCATAATTTTAATTTTCATACCTGGCTTAGACAGGGTCGGATTTAGGGTTTATACCAGTATGCTGTTTCGTAACAATATGCAACAAACGTGTTATGGTTAAACTGGAAACTAATGTAGCTCTAGTTAAATTATATAAAGAGCTGTCAAATTGATTTGTGTCTCTTTTTTTATTATACTTAGTTATTCCTATGTTTATGTATAGTTATTCTCATGTTTATTTATAGTTATAATCTTTTTTTTCAAATGAAATCTCTATTTTTGTTTGAATGATTTCACTGTTTTGATCAATATCCTCATTTTCCTGTTTGATAAAATAATCATTTAAAAGAATTATGAATTTCTGAGTGTTTTTGATTTAAATTCTAGCTGAACTTTGTCAACTGGCGTGGACATTCAACTAAATAAATAATCTTAATTTGACAAAATTAATGTCGAAATTAATAATTTATTATGTACAAATTTACAAAATGGTACAAAGTTGTGAATGCTGAACTTCGGTGGTTTCAGATCGGAAGACACTTTATGTTTCGATTTGATGAATATTAAAACTAACTTTGTTATTGAGCGTTGAGCTTGATTCGATGAGTATGTAAAACTCGCGTCGATGATTGTAAAACCTTGTAATCCGAGAGTATTGAACTCGCTTCGATAAGTGTAAAAAACTAACTTTGTTGTTAAGCGTTGAGCTCGATTCGATGAGTGTAAAACTCGCATCGATAAGTGTAGAACTGATGAGTGAGAAACTTTGTTGTTGAGCGTTGAGCTCGATTCGATGAGTGTAAAACTCGCGTCGATGAGTATAGAACTGATGAGTGAAAAATTGTTTTCTTCACGTTGTGAGACGTGTTAAACAGAAATCTGCGAGGGGCGTATTTACACGTGGATTGGGTTGACCAAACGAAAATAAATATTTCCTATTGGCCAGTATCATTTGACTTGTCGGGTTCCTAGACAAGAATCAACTATGGGTGCCGTCAATAGATAGTTAAATTTCTATTGAATACTCCAATAGCCATTGTAACCTTTTTACTTAGAAAGGTAATTCAAAGCCTTTACAGATGCTTGGTTACGATATTTCTTCTCCTTTAAGAGAAATGGCCCACAATAATCATTCCCAACTTGATTAAATGGGTTCGAGATATTGATACGAGCTTTCGGCAATTTACCCATAATGTAATTGGTAGGTGGAGGATTAGACTTGAAGCAGGCACAACATTTTTTTTCATTTACGAATCCGCTTCAGCCTCAAGGGCTATTAGCGGTCTGTAGCTATATATTATGTTTGTTTAACATTATGAATAGATATTGACATGTCACATGTTTTGTTTAAAGTACATTTTAAATTTTATGGTAAAAGTTTGCGATTTGCAGATATTTAATAAGGTTTTTCACATTACTGCTGTTGTTTAAAGTATTTTCCAGAGATTCACTTATGTTGCATGCCAGTCTGTTGGTATGATATAGCGGACACTCAACCAAAAAATGTTTCACTGCTCACAAATAACACATTCTGGTCTTGGTGTTCGGGAAAGTAAGTACTCATGAGTAGCTCGAGTATGACCTAGACGTAACCTTGTGATGATGATTTGATGTCTTCGATTTTCGGTAAAAGTTAGCCAGGGTGTTATGTAGAGTTTGATTTCTCTAAGTTTTGCGTGTGAGCTCCTCCATGTGTCATTCCATTTTTATTTTGCTTTATTGCGAATAAATGTTTTTAGATCGGTGTATAAGGGCTTAATGATTGGTGTGGTATTAAGTAGTGCTGCTTTTTTGGCGAGTTGATCGGCCATCTCATTACCTTTTATGCGTATGTGTGCAGGAACCCACAGGAAATGTATGTTTTTTCCTATCGATTGAAGATGATGAATTTCTTGTTTGATCATCAGTACGAGGAAATTTTTCGAATAGGTTCTTCTCAATAATTTCAAGGAGTTTAAAGAGTCTGTAAGTATAACTGTCTTCTCGTAGTTCGATGTTGTTACGTAATTTACTGCTTCTAGTATTGCATAAAGTTCTCCTGTTAGAATTGTTGCATATTTTGAAAGTTTGAATTGTACATTGTTTGTAGGAGTTACAATGGCTGCGCCTAGTCCGTCATTTTGTTTGGATGCGTCAGTGTATATTTCGGCATAATTGGGATATTTTTGCATGGTCTCGTTAAAATGTTGGATGAGGGTTTGTATACTAGTGCTTTGTTTGGAAAAACATGAAAGATGAGTGTTTATATGTGGTGGCTTAATTTGCCAGGGTGGAGTGAAGTTATAAGTTTCGATTTTTAAAGAAGATATGTTGGATATATTGAGACTGTTTTTATAGTGCTGGATTCTTACGTAAAATGGCTCTGTTTCAATATTAGGTGAGACTGGATTTACGATTTTATTAAATGTGTGATGGTAGGTTAAAATAAGAGGATTAGCTGTTATTTTTGAGGCATATGAGAGATTTAGGATTTGTATTCTAAGTTCTAGTGGGGCTTCTCCGGCTTCACAGTATAGGCTGTCTACTGGTGTGGTTCTGTAGGCTCCTAGGATAATGCGTAGTGCTGTATTGTGTAATACGTCTAATTGTTTGAGTATTGTAACTTTTGCTGATGCATAAGCAATACAGCCATAATCAATTTTTGATCTGACAAGTGTTTGATAGATGTTTAAGAGTAATCTGCCATCGGCTCCCCAATGTTTGTTTGATAGACATTTCAATAAATTAAGTCCTTTTTGACAGTCTCTAATTAGTTGTGTTATACGGGCTTTCCAATTTAGTTTCTCATCGAATATAAGTCCTAGGTATTTTATCATATTGGTGTACTTGAGAGTAGTATTGTAGATTTCCATATGAGGTTTGTGGTTAATTGGTTGTTTTGAGAATATTATGCACCGTGACTTGCTGGGCGAGAAATGAAAACTTATCGCTCTTGACCATTTTTCCATCGTTATGAGTTGTTTTTGAAGTATCGTTGCACATGTAGATAATGTCCTGCTTTTTACAAAAATGATCACGTCATCCGCATACATTCGGATCTGTATTGGTTTTTCTATATCTCTAGTTATATCGTTCATGGCTAGGAGAAATAAAGTTGGACTAATAATTGATCCTTGGGGTGTTCCATTTTCTTGTTTTTGGATAGAAGAAGTTGTCCCATTGACTCTAACCTGAAATGTTCTGTCACATAGAAAGTTCTGTATGAAAGCTAGAATGTTACCTTGATATCCTAGGTTGCTTAGCTTTGATAGTATGTTGTGTTTCCAAGTTGTTTCGAAAGCTTTATTTACATCAAAATAGATGGCCATGCAGTGTTCTTTATTTGAGAATGCTTCTTTAATATGAGTTTCTAAATCAATTATGTTGTCTAATGTTGATATATTTGGTCTAAATCCTGTTTGCTCTGGAGTCAGATGTCCTTTGCTTTCTAGGTCCCAAAGAAGTCTTTTATTTATTATTTTTTCGAGCAGTTTGCATAGGGCGCTAGTTAACGAAATGGGTCTATAAGAATCTGCTAGAAGGGGTGATTTAGAAGGTTTTAAGATGGGGATTGTGATTGCCTTTCTCCATGTGTTAGGATATAGATGTTGGCTCCAAACACTGTTGTATATTTGCAAGAGGTGATGTTTCGCAGATGAAGGCAGGTTTTTTAAAAATATGGGCGGGATATCATCGGGTCCAGGAGATGTGTTATTAAGTTCGTGGAGTGCATCGTTGAATTCGTGTAGGCTAATAGGCGTGTTAATAGGGTCTGCGTTTTCATGTATCATAATGGTGTTCTTTTCTTGCTTCTGTTAAAATTCTAGGAAGTCTGGGTCGTAGTTATCATTTTTAGAATGGAGACAATAAGCGTTTGCGAGTTCTTCAGCTATCTCATTGTTATCTGTTATCATACTTGAATCATGTTTTTGTAATGCTGCAATTTCCATATGTGTGAGCTTTTACCTGCTATGCTCTTTATTTTTTTCCAGACATTTGTTATTGGTGTTGAACTATTGATTTTCTAAACGTATTGATGCCAAGATTTTCTTTTATTGTGTTTGATGGTTAGTCTAGCAAACGCTCGCTTCTCTTTGTATTCTATACAGTTCTCAGGAGTCTTATATCTTTTATATTTATTTAAGGATTGTTTACTTGCTTTTATTGCTGACTCACATTCTTCGTCCCACCATGGTACTGCATTGTACTTTTTTATATGCGCTGTCTTACCAATAGCGTGGTATGCTGCATCTATTATTATTTTGTTAAAGTCTTCTACTGTAGCCGTGACATCATTTTGCAGTTTTGCCAGATGAATATTGTCGTCAATGTGTTGTGAGAAATCAGTCCAATTTGCTTTATTTAGTCTCCAACGTTGTAATGGTATTGTATCGTGAGAACGTTTAGTGGTGTTGGTAATTGTTATTGGGAAGTGATCGCTGTCATATAAATCTTTATCAATTTGCCAAGAGAGTTGGGGTAGAAGATTAGGTGTGCATAGACTGAGATCAATTTCCGAAGAAGTGCCCGCTGTTATGTTGAATCTGGTGCCACTGCCGTCATTCAATATAGCTAAGTTAGCGCAGTTGAATGTCTCATATAGTTGCTTTCCTCTTGAATCGTTTGACCTGGATCCCCAAGCAATGTTGTGCCCGTTGAAATCGCCTATAATTAGCCTGGGAGAAGGAATTTGTTTAAATAACGCATCCAGTTCCTTGGGATCTGCATGTATGTTAGGCGGGAGGTATAAGTTGCATATATTTATTTCGGTTGGAGCTTTAATTTTAATGGCTACCGCTTCAATGTTGGTAGTGATGTTTATTTCTTCCGCTACTATTGTTGATCTCGTGAATATGGCTACACCTCCACTGGCCGTTGTCCGATTTCTATTTTTAAAGAATCCATTGTAATGTTTTGGGGTATGTGTTTTGTGTTCATGGAAGTGAGTTTCCTGTAAGCATATAATGTCTGGAAGATGTTCCGATATGAGCTTCTGTAGCATTCCTAAATGGAGATAATATCCATTCAGGTTCCATTGTAGTATACTATTGAATTTTGTTATTCAAATTGACATTTTGACGTGATTAACGGGATTGTATGGAGGATTCGCTGCCGGTATCATCTGTCTGCTTTTCCAGCTTTTTTCTCAATTTAGTAAATCGGGTTTTTAGAGTCTTATCTTTCAACTGAGGGTAAAGTGTAAGTAACATTTCAATGAGGCCTTTTATATCTGATGTATAGTATTTTGCAACGGTATATGCGTTCTGAGCTCCGTGTGTGTGCTCCAGCAGCCTTTTAAATTCGTCATAGTTCAGAGGATAAGGGGGTATTTGATTTTCAATTATTGGTTTTAAGAGGCTGGTTGCTTCTTCTGGGATGGAGTGGACAGGAGTGGAGCTGATTGCAGAGTGTTTTTTCTTTTTTGGATTTTCTGAGGTTGAGAAAGCTGGCTTTGTCATAGTGGATGCTTCCGGAGAGGATTCTGATGATAGGAATCGTTTATTTGTAGAATTGGGCAAAGTTGTTGTGGTTTTTTGTGATATGTTGCCTACTTCAGCTGTGGGGGTGTTTACTGTCAGATTTGATTGGGTAGAGAATATATCTATCGGAGTTGGTTGAGAAAAGGTTGTTGTTGGTTTTGTTTGCTCATGTGATGTTTGGGAGGCGTCATTGTTTATTGTGTTCGTTTGAATAGGAGACTTTTGGTTTTGTAAGGTAGGACAATTGGCAACAACGTGACCCGATAGTTTGCAATTAAAACATTTCTGACTATCTAAAGAGAGAAAAATACGATAAGAGAAGTTGTCGTGTGTAATTTCTAGAGATTCGGCTAAAGTAAGAGATTCTAGAGGGGTAATGTAAACTTGGCGTCTGAAACTCATTATATGGCTATATGCAGGATCTGTTGCACCTATTCGTAGAAATGTAATTGGGGATAATAATTTTAGACCTAATCCTTCTAGCGTTGTTTTAAGTGTGTCGTGTGGTATAGTCGGACTAACGTTAGAAATGAGTAGCCTGTCTGAAGGGGTTACTAAATGTCGCGCTTTTAGTTTTTGTCCCAAAACTTCGATTTCTCCTCCATTTTCTATAAATTGATCAACTGCAGCTTTGGTCGATAAATAAATACACACTCTATTATTAGATATCCTCGAGCAGAAAATGATGTTGCGTGGTTGAACTATCGGACCTAAACTCAGAAGATAGTCTTGAATTTTTGCATCATTGATTGCACTAAAGCTGATTCCCTGGTCTTTTGCTGGATATATTGGTTGAGTTGGTTGTTTGAGCATTTGAGAGTAAGATTGTATTGGAGTAGTTGATGGTGTATTAGGTGATGTAGGGGTTATATTCATGTTGTTTTTATCCATCTTCTGTTTTAAATGGTTTTCGGAGAATTATTTTCTGTGTACGGCACTGGCGATTAATTTCAGTTAATTAGCTGGTTGTTTTTGCTGCTTGGAATTTACTTGACAAGTAAAATTTGTTGTATTTGTCAGTATATAAGGTATTGAATAAATGATATCATTCAAACCACTGTAGGTTATGTTTTGTACTCACTCAGTTATGGTGTCGTGGATTGGTCTTAATGCTATCATTAACTTTACACTGTATTATTTTGCCTAATTACTGGTTATTTGATTGAATTTACGCACTCGATTCAAAAGCTGTTTATTGCCTCGTGAACAGAGAGGAACTCCAGGCACAACATTGTTTGATATTTTTATACACTTGACTACGTCCCTCAATAATCCAAAATTTACGACGAATTGAGTTGGAGCTGACCGGATGCTAAGTGAATTAATTGAAGACGTCCATACACGCGAAGCACAAGATCGAATTCAAGGATACTTGAGCGACAAGGGTATTCAGTGGCATTTTAGTCCTCCTCAAGCACCACATATGTTGGGGACTTATGGGAAGCGGCAGTGAAAAGCTTCAAAAAACATTTATACAGAGTATTTTCTCTGACCCTACCGATCCTATCGCCCTTACTCCTGGCCATTTTTCAATAGGGGATTCACTGACCAACTTGCGAAGTCGTGATTATTCTACGACCGTCTGTCACACTGGCAGCACATATAGAAGGTAAAGCAACATTTCTGGTCGCGATGGAGTAAGGAGTACCTGAACGAGTTGACGGTTCGCACCAAATGGGAAAAGGCCGGTCCTGAAATCCACGAAGGGGCTGTGGCCTTACTACGAGAAGACAACATTCCACCCCCACAATGGGCCCTGGGTAGAATCATGAAGTGCTATCCCGGTAGTGACGGTGTGGTACGTACTGTTTTAGTGAAAACCGCGTCGATGAGTGTAGAACTGATGAGTGAAAAACTGATTTCTTCACGTTGTGAGACGTGTTAAATAGAAATCTGCGAGGGGCGTGTTCGCACGTGGATTGGGTTGACCAAACGAAAATAAATATTTCCTATTGGCCAGTATCATTTGACTTGTCGGATTCCTAGACAAGAATCAACTATGGGTGCCGCCAATAGATAGTTAAATTTCTCTGGATTACTCTAATAGCAATTGTAACCTCTTTACTCAGAAAGGTAATTCAAAAATGTCTTTCATATCTTCCGACCATCGACCATAAAATTCATGTAGAAGTGACACTAAATTTAGGGTTTTTACAATACAATATATAATAGGGTGAAACGTGACCTTTTCCTAACTTCTTAACTATAGGACAATGCGACAAGATGTCGACTTTCAAAAAGGTGCTATTTATATACCTATACAAAATAATTTACAATTATTGTTGCAAAACGTGATATTTTAAAGGTATTTAACAAAAGTTGGAATAAAATGAAACTATCCTTTGAATTTACAACAATATAAAGATCTTATCAATTCTGCAACATATTTTTACAACGTTAATAACTAAAATGAATTTACGCCTTAAATATATACAATAAAAAAAGGACGCATACAAATATCTTACATATTTTGAAGGTATCGTAAACAATAAATTTCAAGATTTTACAATCTTGAACACTGAGTAATCGGGATTTCATCTTATCAGTTACGTTGTTCATAACTTGTTTTTACTATTTTAATTGTTATATACAGTAGTCAGTGTTTCAGAACACTTGACAAAAAAATTTACATTCAATTAACAATTTTTGTGTTATCTCAATTGGTCTTATTCAGCGTTATTTTTTCACACTTTAGTTTATTGATTAGGATCTAGATTGATAATAATTCATTTGAAAAGTTCCGAATGAAAACAAATGGTACTTAATAGCAAAAAGGCTATTTAACGAATCTGTCAATATCAAAACAATCTTACTTTCATGATTTTCAAAACGTGTAGACTCAGTAATAGAAAGGAAATTGGGGAGGAGTGAAAATTGACAACTATATAAGAATAAAAATTAGAAATTATGTAAAAAACCAAAGATAATATAAAAAAAAAGAGTTTAACGCGCGCAAAACATTTCTTTAAAATCTTGCCACCTGTTGCCAAGGAAAAACATGTATTATAAAACTAAGGCCGCTCACCTTATTACTTGTTTTTAATTTGTTTTATATATCAAAGCATATTGAACGTTTTAAAAAATTGCTAGTTACCTTATCTTACATTTTCGTACATATACCTACCTAATAAAAAGGGATTTTAATGTATTTAGCATCATTAAAACTTTTTCTTTTAAATTTAAAAATAATTATCACATTTCTGCCATTTAACTGCACGAGTATAACAAAGATAGACTTCCCTCCCTCAGCAGCTGTTCTTGTCTAACTACATGGCTTCATTTTTAGAATGTGTCGTAGTTGTTCCAGTTTAGGTTATTCATTTCAGTGGTTTAAACATATTTGTCACTCATTAAACGTTAAACTGTCAACTTGTGCAATAGTACTTTTCATCACATGACAAGCGCAAGCGCAGCCGCCGTCTTGGAAGAGTGGGAGTTTAAAAGTTTTGTACTGTTTTGTGCAATAATGACTAGGGATGCAATCATTATCTCCACGAATAAATCCATCATTAACACATATTGATGATTCTGTTCTTGTTGACAACTCCGTTGAAGCGTATAATTGTGAACGATTAAAATGTGGTTAAAATGTTATGGGTGTTCTCAATAAGGCAATACAATCTATTATGTAAATAAAATTAGGTAAATAATTATTATACAGTGTGACCCAATTAAAATAGAACCACCCTTGTAAAATACGCATTTTTCAATCAATTTGCAAAAAAATTTTGATATTAATGTTTAAAAACTGTATCTTTACACAAATTTTCATAATTTTAGTTTAATTTCCAAGGCACTCTATGTTTTTTTTCTTTGTCAAAAACGGCAAAAGATTTTTAGGCAATTTTTCTTTTCAAGTTTGACTACTGCACTGAATTTGCAGTCGTCACAAAAAAACCATTTCATGGAAAAATATTGGTTACCAACAAAGTTGCAATAACTTTAATTTTGGAAACAAACTATTTGATTATAATTTTTATTTAGATTATTGACTGATTACAAATCCGGTAACACTGTTGATACAAAGTAGAACACCAGTGAACTTATACAAGAACACCAGTGAACTTATACAGTGAAAATCCGAAGTCAATAGCTTATTCCGTCCTACAGTTATATCTCCTGAAATCATGGTAATGTGAGGAATTTGTGGGGAAAAGGATTCTGTAATAAAAATCTGACTACGCCACTGGACTCCCTTAAAATAATTTGATTAAATATAGGTTATAAGTGGATTCTAAAATAACTCAAAATCTAAAGTTAATTAAGTGTTGATAAGTACTTCAAAACTTGTTTCTATTCAGTTTATTTTTATCGGCTATGGAAGAATGTACTACGGCATTACTTTTGACTTATTTTAGAATCCACTTATAACCTATATTTAATTAAATTATTTTAAGGGAATATAATGTACAAATCCAGTGGCATACTCAGATTCATATTACAAAATCCGTTTCCCCACAAATCGTTCAAATTACCATAATTTCAGAAGTTATAACTGTAAAACGGAGTTTGCTACTGACTTCGGATTCTCACTGTATAAGTTCACTAGTGTTCTACTTTGTATCAACAGTGTTGCCGGATTTGAAATAAGTCTATAGTCTATATAAAAACTATAATAAAATACTTTGTTTCCAAAATTAAAGTTATTGTAACTAATACATATTTTTTAATATCTGAAACTGCAACCATCTACTTTCGTCACTAGTGACGAAATTGAACGTTATGGGATATTCTATCACTGATGTCGAAAACTGGCGTTTTCGGTTGAAGTAAAACGTGACGAAAGATGTTGATTTTTAAATAGTTATCGAAAAAACTTTTAATTAAGACACTTATTATTTTAATTTTATCTTAATTTCTTTTTAATAAGTATTATTTGTTTAATGTTTGTTGACTTTGACTCTTTGTACACAGGTATTTTAACATGCTTATTTACGAAACAGTACGAAAACGATGGCTGAAATGCACACATGCGCACAAAAAAATTGTGATGGAAAGCTCTATAACAAACGTAAAGTTACCAGAATTATCACTAGATTCAGCAGTATTGCCGAAATTATCTTGACTTATTAAAGTAGTACTTAACTAACAAAGGTGCAAAGGAAAAATACATAAGTAGCTCTTTGAAGTGACGTGAAGAATAAGTATTCACAGCTTAAGGCTTAAATGTGGCAAACGATCATAAGAGAATTACAAAATGCACTGGGCCATTCGAACTTTTGAATTGAGCTGGGCGCTGTTTAAACATAAATCTAAATGTACAGGATGATTAGGGCAAGTCTTAACTTAGTCAGTACTATCTATTGAACTGATTTCAACAAACTTTACGGTTTATTATGAATAATACAGAGATAAATTAATTCTTTTTTATTAAATTATAAAGTACAATTTTAGAAAACGTATATACGACTGCGATTTCGAAAATTCTCTTTTAGTTGTGTAGGACATTTATTAACAACAACATAGCACCAAACATTTTGTTGCGGAATCATTTAACAACCACAGTAGAAGGATTTTTATTTTGTAACTATTCCTTTTTCGGGTCAACAGTTTTCATATTTATAAACGTATATTTTCTGGAAGTATATTATTCAATTCGTTCATAATACATATGTGATACCTCTGCTGACTGAATTATTGCGGTAAATATTTATTTTTTTCAGTTTTATTTCAAAGAGTTTTCAATATGCATTTGTCAACAACAACAGATGATCATTACTAATGATTTATAGCAGCGAATTGCCAAATTTATGAAAGTTACGAAATTATTTAGGTATTTCATGAGGGGTCTATGAAGTTATACTTTCTATGGCCTTTTTTTGTTACCGCGATCTATTGTAAAGGTAATATGTTAATAATGTGCACATTTTATGACGTTGAATCATTTACAGTATACTACAGACATGAATGTAAACAAGTTAATCGAAATTTTCAAAGATAAACGAAGCATTTTTTGCATTCTTGTTTAACTACCATGAGATAAACAGATATTATTATTCATACATCTGTATCAGGGGTTTATATATACTGTTTAGGGCGGGTATTATAAAACTACATTGACAAATAACTAAAACCTAACTTGTAGAATGACGTCACGTGTTATAGTTAACTTCAAAATGGCGGAGTTAACTTTGTCGAAAGGAAGGGATATCGGTTAAAATTAATTTGTGTTCATACCTTGTTTTCTTTGAATTTTGCAATGTTCACAAGATATTTTTGAGGAACTTTTAAACGACGATGAAGAATATGCTATGAGTATTGATAAAAGATTCAATTTCCTCATTCGAAAAGTTTATGTCTCGTCTATCCATTCAAACTATTAATTTTAGAAAAAAAATTCGAAACCGAGAACGAATACACCAAACTCACAGACAAGACAACTACACCATAGATAAATACTTTTAATACGGGGAAGAATGGAATCTCCTGTACTAAGTCCGAAGCCACAAAGTTTTGTCGAGTGCTGCGCCATCTATTGTGGTGGAAGGTTACTATTCACCAACAGGGAAAAAATAAAGGAAGAGACCTGCATGATTAGTCACAGTTTACTAGCTACTACTAGATGGCAAGCCAAGCAAATACTGAAGGTTTTTTAAATTATGCCTATATTGTTTTTTCTTAAATAAACAAATAAAAACAGTCACACAAAGTTTAAACATTTTTTAAACAACCTGTTATTTTCTTTTGGCTTAAAAGTAGGATAGGTTGTTTCAAAAAGCTGTTTAAAGCTTTTATCCCTTTTTATTAACCAGGATAGTTTATTAAAAGACGAATGTCGACAAATAGTTTCAAAAATTTGATATAAAATTTTGTTTATAAAATAGTACAGGTGATTTTCTTTATTTTCTTCTCAAACTTAAGATGAGAATAATTTATTGATAATAGCATGTGCTAACAAATATTACACATATGATACAATATAATGGATACACATTTTTCAAAAAGTTCAGATTGTTTAAAGGTTTCAGCAGCATACCTTTTTAACGGCAACTGACGACTTCTTCTAAACTGGGTAGCTCTTTTTTTAAATTGAGTGGCTATTTGATAGGTCTGGCTTTTGGTGATAGGTCTTTAACCCTAGAGATATTCACGTCAGCAAGTAAATCAGATCTCTCTAAATTAAAAAATAATATCATTAGAAATAAAAAATAATATGAATATGCAATATACATTGCATTTAGATAACATGTTTGTTGAAATGATAAATTTCAAACCCTATTTTAGACAATATTCTAATAGAAGTATACAGTCAAAACTTGATGTAACTAAATAATATGAAATTATAAATGCATTTCTAAGTACCTAATAATTTTTCATGTTTTAAGATATATCAAAATATTAAACTATACCTAATATCTACTATTTCTGTGAAAATATTGAACACCTATATATTGATAAATCAATTAATTATTCACTCACTTCTTTTTTGAGTAACTGTGGCATTCAAGTCTGCTGGTGTGACTGAAGTAGAATCTTGAACAGCATGTGTTGATAATTTCAGCTCGGGTTCAACTGAATAGTTACAACTAGCCTCATTAATAGCAAAGGATTCTTGTGCTTTTTTAGCTCTAAGTTTTACAAACTGAGCATTTAAAGCTTCCTGTAACTTTAAAGTCCTAGGACTCTGTTACAGATGCAGTGCCAATTTGTGGTACAGCTGAAGAGGTTGATGGTTCAGCTTCAATTATTGAGGAAGGAACATCATCAGTTACTGGTTCTAAAGATTCTAGAAAATTAAAACAATTATTGAATAAATGTATCCTATTTAGTTGTTAGTTTTTTTCTTTAATTATTATAGATTTACCTGGTAAATTGACTGATAGGAAAACTCCTCTTCTCAGAACTTTATTTGGACCAAAATCTTTAGGTAAAAAGTGTAAGGCACACACTCTACAATTGTTGTAACTATTCTCAGATGTCATTTTCTCCTTCAACCTTCTGTTTCCACATGAATTTACCCATTTGTCAAAAATTACTTTATTTTTTTAAATTGACATCCAAACAGCTTGATTTGGGTAAATTCACAGATGATGGTATTACGCAATCAGTAAAATAAAGTTCGTTAGTAACCTTACAAGCGAATAGATGGCGTTAAAAATGCAGTTTAGCAGTGGCTATAAAAGATCGCAGGGAATGAGTAAAATAAAGTTAGTTAGTAACCTTCCAAGCGAATAGATGGCGTTAAAAATGCAGTTTAGCAGTGGCTATAAAAAATCGCAGGCCATGAACTACACCACAAAAACCAAAATGTCAAAACGCCAATTAAAAAAATCTAGTTTACGTTTTTATTTTTTGTCCGTTTCTTCTTTTTATTTTAAAAATGAGACTTTTATAAAACTGACACTTTAAAATCTATTGTTAACTTGACTGTTAAATTCGAAGATAACTTCAAGACATGTTTATAATACCCGCCCTTAAGCTGATAGAAACCGATATTATTCATTGATCTGCGTCAGAGGTTGGGGAGTGATGTTTGAAACATTCACATATACTGTGTAAGCCATAAAGATTAGGTCATTTACACCACGATTAGTTAACAGGTGCGGGCTGAATAGTCTTGGTAGCTGAGGCCTTCAAAAGAAGGAGAAGTAATTGACACGTTTGCGCTTACTTATCAATTTCTTCTTTTTCTTTCCATTTTTTCTATTGTTAACTTTGGCGACGTTGTTACGAAATCGCAAGGAAATTTAAACATTTTCACACTTTTCATATTACATATTTACTGTTTTTAATGTATATTCATTATTATTGTAACACAATTGTAGATGTATTGAAATGGTTTATTAAAACACAAGGAATACAATTTACAATTCTCTTAAAAACGTTTCTCGCCAAATCGTTCAACTTCACTCCCGTCACTGTTGTCAACTTCCCCTCTCCGCCATCCCACCTTCTTATATACTCATGTTCAATATTCCAGAATATTCAGAATGACATTCCGAACCCACATGAATCATCGATCAAACCATCCAAAGCATTCTATTGCTCTGCAATCTAGCTGACATAGGACAACTCAAAAGGGAAAGAAGAATTTCTAACCTAAAACCAATTGACATGAGACAACTCAAAAGCGAAAGAAGAATACCTAATCTAAAATTAATTAACAGGGAAAGAAGAATGTCTAACTAACTTAAAACTGTCACTGTCAGTACAATGTCACTGTTACATTATTTTATACTATAAAAAATTTGAGGTACATTCTCTTAAATTTTTCCATTGATAGTTTCAGTGGAGGCGAACTGAAGTTCCGAAAAATTACAAGAAAGTCTGAGGTAATATCTACAGGGTGATTCATTATTGATAACCAACCATTATGATCGTTATATAAATATACAAAATTTGTGATTTTAGGAATGAATTGTAGCGTATATATTTCATAGTTTACAAAAATAAATTTTATCCCTACCTGATACCGTTCAACATCGTAATGCTATGGAAACGTTAATATAACTAAAGTAATCTATCAAACTAGTGTGTATAATTTATAATGTTACTCGGAACTCATGATTCGGGATAGTAACGTTAATATAAAATATTATTTATAATAGAGTGTTGAAAACGTTCAAATCTAAGAATCTATTGAAATTGTGAATGTATTTTTAACTCGGTTCATTGAAAGATAAACTAATAAAGTCTCTTACGTCCAATATAAGTGATATCCTAAGAATCTAATGTAAATTGTTGAGTAACACGAAAATAGAATCAGTTTCTATCTGTAATTTGTAGGTCATGGTGAAAGATTTTTGTTTTCCTAGAAAATTTTGTGATTATTTAATTCGGTGCATAAGGTTAGGTATACACCTGTTTGGAAAAAATAAGGTCAGAGGCATATTGAGGACGTGTATATTTACGCGGACGATGACGAAAATTGTATTTTCTCCGCTATCCGAGAAGATGGTAAACAATGTACCAATTTTTAATTAGTGTAGACGGTGTGGGTAAATATTGCAAAAATGGAGCGAAACGAGTGCAAAAATAGAGCGAAATGAGTGCAAAAATGAAAAAAAATAGGTCAAAAATCAGAAGAAACCTTTTTTAACAGTTTTTTTGATTATAAGAAAAAGATAGGAATTTAACATAATATAAAAAACAAGAATGAAGAAAATTGCATTAAAAATTATTGAATATAAAAAATAGCTCGCTTAAAATTGACAAAGGCCTGACATCTGAAAAAAAAGCGTATTTTTTTGAGGTTTCTGAACAATTTTGTATTTTTTTTCAAAATATTTTTTGACACTGATAACATTAATACATAAATATGGGTCTTACACTCAAACATTGATGCACGTCATAGAGCAAGTTTAAGGTCACATTTGAACAACGTTGAAAGACTGAAAATAGTGTGGACTACACCCTAGCACTACCTGTATCTTTAATTATGCATACCTCATTTACTCAATGTTCCTTAGCCTCCAGTTGAAAATTAGCATCGGTCATTTATATTTTAAAAAAAATATAACAAACTAGACTCTAACAACTTTTGTCCAATAAGCTTGTTGCCAATAGCCAGTAAGGTTATGGAAGCCATTATTTCAGAGGAGATGACCAGATTTCTTCTTGAGGAAAATGTCATTCCAACACAATAACATGGTTTTATCCCATGCGCGTTCCATGTTAACCAACCTACTACACTGTGTTAATGATTGGGCATTATCCCTTAACAATCTGCAACCCGTTGATGTTATTTATTTGGACTTTTCCAGAGCCTTTGATCGAGTAACTCAGCAGAGATTTCTACACAAACTTAACCAGTTCAACATCCGAGGGACTTTGTTAGTCTGGATTGAGAATTTCCTGACGGAACGGTACTATAAAGTTAGAGTCGGCAAAACTCCAAAGATAGACTAATGGAAAGTGGAATACCACAAGGTTCAGTACTTGGCCCTTTGCTCTTTACTGTTTACACCAGCGATCCTATTTAATACGTCTGAAGCAAAATATCTCTCCACGCTTCCAACCAGCGAATTCTCCATGGAGATTGGGACTCTACCTCGGTGTGATGCTTTGAATAGTTAATACCATTGAATACTAATAAGTGCTTGTGCTTCGGATAGGTAAAAACAACCCTCTTGTGCTGTAGTTTATCAAGTGACAACCGTTAAATTCGGTATTTTCTCACAACGATTTAGGAGTCATAATAAAGAATCGGCTAGCCTGGTCTGATCATATTAATCTGTGTCTTCATATGCATCAACTCTAGACTATATCTTCTATCTACTATCTATATGGCATTAGTCTACCATACGTCCCGTAAAAATGGGACAGCCCCGTTTTCAACACCCGTTGTCCCTCATCCCCGCTAATCTCTACCGGGACGCTAAATGTCTCGTTTTTTCACATAACCGTTCTGTCGCTGTCATTCTGTGACTAGAGCATCTAACTTGTAACTATAAATCAACTGAAATTCTACTAGTTTTGGTAAGATATTTCATTCCTGTAGAAGGTGTGCAGTTGAAGGTACTGGACTTTTCATCTGTGGGGTGCGAATCGTCAGATGTTTTATCAGAAAATTTTAACTGTAATTAAAAATGTTTTTAAAAAGTTAAAAAACATCTTAGTAGGGAATCACTAATAGGCATTGGATGCATGGCTCATATCGTGTATAATAGCATAGAATCTGCAGCTATCGGGTACAGTACCACAACTTCTAGCCCTTGAAAGACTTTTAAAGTTATTTCCAGCATTAAAATAATTTTTTTCATCCGAACAAGGATGTCCAGTTGCCCTGAAATCGTTTTTTAATGATGACAAATCAGAGTTATGGCTATGGTTTATACATAGCCAGCTTAATATTTTTGAGACTAGTATCCGAGAAATTGAAAAGCAAAATTATTGTTTTATAGAATCACTGTCAACATTCATCTTGCTCCTAAATAAGGTAAAAAATAGGAAAGACAATAATTTTTTAAGTCTTCAGGTCAAGTCAATGATGCAAAAATTATACGAATCTGACAAGCCAGCTCAAGATAGGTTTTATTCATGTACATATTCATTTTATGACCGAGCTTGTCAGTATTTAACATCATGGGGTGAACAGTTTTCCAATTTTAGCTGTTGGGGTTGGTGTACATTAAAAATAATACCAGAATGGCCTGATGTAGAAGAAAGTATTCCCTTGGTTGAAAATGCTGGAAATTTTTAAATTGATAGCACAACCCTGTTCGATTAATTTGAGCTGGTGAAGGTGATTTTCATAGAAAAAATGGATGAGTGGACCAACAAGAAATTTTCTGTGGAAAATCGGTGCTTGGAAGTTTTCAAAAGATTTGAAGAAAAACATATTAAAACTTTAATATTAAGTAAAGTTGTGGAATTTCTGCTTTGTCTTCCAGGTTCCAATGCTGGAATAGAAAGATTATTTTCTAAAATGAATCTTTATTGGAGCACCGAAAAAACAAACATTTTGGAAAGTACAGTAGGAAATGCCTTAACTTTACAAAATAATTTAAATTTATCTTGTCCAGAAATGTTTGAAAAGTTGATGACCGAAAAAAGCTGTGTGAACAAATTCACGAAAGTGATAAATATTAAAATTAAGAATGCAATTAGGTTACTGAATTGCCGTTTCATGTTTGTTACCTTGTAACAAGGTATTTGCCTTATTATGTGCAATTCATATTTATAATATATTTGAGTTTTAGTACGTACAATAAATACATATTCATTTAATGATAATTAAGAGTTTCTTCTTCATACATTTTTAAAGCTCATACCTTACATAAAACAGCGCATCCTATAATTTTTGCCATCCTTATTTAGGCTGTCCCGTATTTTAAGGAAAGAAATATGGTAGGCGTAAATAGCATCATATATGGCAACATGGCAATAAACGAGATAGTATAACATGAACTTGATCGTCTTAAAAAAGTGATTTAATTGAAATAATTGTGACTAAAAAAGTGCCCAAAGATGTTAAACTTAGTGATTTAGCTAAGAAGTTTGTGGAGGTAAATAAAAACAAAGAATTATTCGATTCTTACAATGATATTCAAGTGACAGACGAAAAAGAAAAGTTAGATTTAAGGTTAGATTTAATAAACCTAATGGAGACAAAGTTAATAACGCTAAAATAGTCCAGGAGGAATCGGCGCATGAGTACCGAAAACTATTCCACCTCAATTTTTTCATGCGATCCTCTTTGAATTGCCCTACTGATGATATAAATGCATGTTGCCATGGGGCAACCTAGTGCCATATTGTTTAAACCGAAATTGTTTAAACAATTGGAAGAAATTGTTATTTTTCAACCGGACAATTTTTTTTATATTCTTTATTGAAATACAAATAAAAAAAGTCCTATGACTTTTCACGATAAAGTTAATATTTTTAGAGATATGAATTTTTAAAGGTTCGAAAAATCTCAAATTTAGGTATTTTTGACCCATGAAAAATATATTAAAAAAATATAATAAAATACAAATAATAATTTTTTTAAATTCTTTATACAATAGTTAATAATATTCTTAATAGAGATTCAAGAAAATTTCATTGTTTATACCTGTTTTTTAATTGTTAATTTCGCGCGCTCACAAGTATGCGTCGCTACCTTTAAGTATCGCCGTCTCTCTCTGACTCATGCGCTGCATACGGTATCTCTGTGTCCTGAATCATTATTAATCATTCATCTAAAAAACCATTAACTTTATCAAGATTGGTAAAGAGAGCAATGTTATTAATAATTAAATTGTCTACAATTTGTTTTTAACAAAAGTAATTTAAGTATGAATCGGAACATGTAATTAAAATTACTTTTTTGTTATCACCATAGTGATTTATGCATTTTTATCAACAATAATAAGATATAATAGTATTTGAAAAATTTTTGGAATCACAATTATATATAAATAATAAGCTTTTGCTTAAACATACATTTGGAAAAATGCATTGAATCCGGAATATAAATCATTAGATTTTGATCAGTTGGAAATGGGGTTTTGTTTATAAATAAAGGGATTAGCAAAGTATCATTCTCTAGTTTGTATGCGAAATTCGTAAAATCTAATGTTTTATATTCCGGATTCAATGAATTTATCCAAATGTATGTTTTGAGCAAAAGCTTATTATTTATATATAATTGTGATTCCAAAAATCTTTCAAATACCATTATATCTTATTATTGTTGATAAAAATGCATAAATTACTATGATAATAACAAAAAAGTAATTTTAATTACATGTTCCGATTCATACTTAAATTACTTTTGTTAAAAACAAATTGTAGACAATTTAATTATTAATAACATTGCTCTCTTTACCAATCTTGATGAAATTAATGGTTTCTTAGATAAATGATAAATAATGATTCAGGACACAGAGAGGTTGATGCAGCGCATGAGTCAGAGAGAGACCGCGATACTTAAAGTTAGCGACGCATACTTGTGAGCGCGCGAAATTAACAATTAAAAAACAGGTATAAACAATGAAATTTTCTTAAATCTCTATTAAGAATATTATTAACTATTGTATAAAGAATTTAAAAAAATTATTATTTATATTTAATTTTTTTAATATATTATTCATGGGTCAAAAGTACTCAAATTTGAGATTTTTCGAATCTTTACAAATTCATATCTCTAAAAATATTAACTTTATCGTGAAAAGTTATAGGATCTTTTTTATTTGTATTTCAATAAAGAATATAAAAAAATTTGTCCGGTTGAAAAATAACAATTCCTTCCAATTGTTTAAACAATTTCGGTTTAAACAATATGGCACGAGGTCGCCCCATGGCAACATGCATTTATATCATCAGTAGGGCAATTCAAAGAGGATCGCATAAAAAAATTGAGGTGGAATAGTTTTCGGTACTCATGCGCCGATTCCTCCTGGACTAAAAAGGAAATTTCTGAACTCGAGTGGTCAAAACATAGTATGTTGATAATGTCGTGTCTGATCATAGGACAATTTTAGCAGAGATTAATCTGAAGGCACCACCGGCTATGAGTTATTTTTACATTAAACGAGATTTTTCAGATATAGGTATTCTATGTTTCTACAATCAACTGGATTCTAAAGATTTTAATGAATTATATACGATGAATAATATTGATGAGGCGTATGGTTACTTTTTGAGTATTTTCTTTTATTATTTCGATTTAACATTTCCTATGTTTAAATGCAAAGTGCGCAATGATAGCAGCAAAGATTGGATAACAATGGAAATTAAAGACGCTAGTAAACATTTAACGGTATAGGTATCTGTTAACTCTTCTGATGTATTAATTGCTCAAAAGCGAATCATATGAAGTATAGTTGGACTTTCTAGATGTGGTCGTTGTAGGGAAAATATTTAGAAGACTTGGTGTTTTAACTCTCCCCTCATTGTTTATTTTTGAAATATCTACATATGTCTTCATGAACAAAAATATTTTTGTGCGTAATGTAGATAATCACACATATGATACTCGATTCAAACAATATTTTATACTGCCTGCCCATTTTTCTAAAATGGCGCATCCCAATTTTATTGGACTGAAAATCTTCGATAAAATTACAAATGTTATTAAGGATTAACAATCGTTATAAAGTTTTAAAAATAGATTAAAAATATATCTTTTGGAAGAATGTTTTTATTCGATTGCTAATTTCTTATATTCGCTAACTATTTAACCATGGTATTTGTGTACTTTTAATTATGTTTGTACTATTTACCATTAACTATTTGAAACTTGACGTGTCCCATACATTGTAAAATGTCTTTTAGGGTATAAAAATTGTATTTACCTATGTAAGACCCATTCTAGAATACGATGGGTCAGCATGGTATCCGGACCTCGCTAGAAACAAAATCCTATCGGAAAACGTCCAAAGAAAAGCTACACGGATTCCTTTTGTCCGAGAATACCTTTCTATACAGAAAGACTGTATATGGCCTTCCTTTGAACCTCGACGACATCGTGGAGACCACATTGAAGATATTAAAGTTCAATTTCGGAAATTTAGATAACATGTTCACCCTAAATAGGTATAGTCGTCTTAGAGGTGCTCAATTCAAACTCAAAAGAAAAAAATATGTTGTTAGGCAGAGACAGAAGTTTTTGTCAAATAGATTATTCGACAGTTGACATTATTTGGATATTGATAATGTTTCTACACATAGACTTGATCGGACCATCTTAAACTAATTATACATATTATATTGGTTTTCTTTGCGCCATTATTGTATTTGATAAGTATTTTTATTCTGTGTGTACTTGTTGATTATGAGTCGTATAAGCTACTGATGGTTCTTTTGTATTGTTTTTTGGGCATAATAGGCACATATCCCTCTGCTCTTGCTAAAATGTAATAATAATAATACCAACATTCTTGACTGAAGGCAATGCTTATATGCTCTATTAGAAAGGATACCCTAACGTCCCCCAAAACTACAGAAATCAAGTGATGAATCAAACAAGTGATCTGATTAGGTTGGTTACACAGGAGGATAACGGGTATACGCCACTAAACTTGTGTCCATAATCAGGTGCTGGAAGAGCGATAAAATACAGATAGAATAGCAGAATGGAATAGAAAAATCGAAAAAAATCATGGCGTACCAGAAAAGAACTTTATGCTGAAACTGCTATTCAATACAGAGTCATAAGAACGAGAAATTACGCGAAGAACTGTCTTAAGTTAGATGTCGAATGTCGAAAGTGTGGAACGGTTGGTGTGACCATCGAGCATATCACCGCTGGCTGTACAGCTCTTGCAGAATCTGCCTACTAGGGAAGGCACAATCAGGTAGCCAAACTTGTTCATCAGCAATTAAGTATAAACTGTTTGACGTGATGACTCCTCCTACAACAAGTACAACCCCTTACCTGTCATATAAAATCGTGATGTGGTACTTTACTGAAATATACCGATGCAATAAAGAAAAAAGTGGACGTTATCATCGATATTGCTGAGCCTCACTCACAACATCAGTAAGACCGAGACAGAAAAGTGAATGAAATATAAAAATCTCGCCTATGAAGACAAGAAAATCTGGAAACTAAATAAAGTAAAAATAATCCACTTAGTGTTTTCGGTGAAAGGAATTGTCAGAGAAGAACTTTCCAAAAATTTAGGAGAACTAAAATTGCCACATAACATAGTGGACATCGGACAAAGAGCAGTGTTACTGTAAACATGCAACATATTTCGAACGTTTTTAAAGCAGCAGAGACAAATTTTTTCCTCTCTAGCATATTGTAACCGCACGCCCTTTTGAGATAGATGGAATGATAATAATAATAAACGAATTCAAATGTTTTGCTTCTCAATAACTACGTTGCAGGTATTATAATAGAAAACAATTCGTGAACTTCAATTCATAAATTGGTTGTTGGAGTTTCCGTTATCCTACTCCCATTATTGAATCCATCTGCTTAATTTCGTTTCGATTTGAAAAAATAAACCACGATGTCTATTAAAACACATCTCTCTCCCGTGGAATAATTTTAAAAGCTTTCACGAAGATTAAGTGTTTTTGTCTAAACAATAAAGTTCCAGCTTTGGCGCTTATGTCTCACTAAACTCATACCATTCTGAAATTTTTGCTATTCCCACACGTACTTATAACAAATTTTTTATCCCCTTTTCCGACAAATGCATCAATATTTATGCACTATTTAAAACGATTTCGTAAAACGTAATTCTGGTTAATGAATATCTAATTAATAAGATCAAGTATAAAAATAAATAAGACCAATCGCTGACGGTGAAATTATAGATTTGTCGGTCATAAGAATTTTGATACAATAAACTGTGCTTGAATAAAGGAACGTTACAATAATAAATATTTATGTTATGCGAATGCCATAAATCGTGGGGTGAGTACTACAACTAGTTATCTACCAAATTGTCGAAATTCAGGTAATTGCACAAAAAGATATCATTGTACTGTATCCATAACATACTACAACTAGATAACTGTAGGAGGTGTTTGAGAAGGGGTATTAAACAGTGTCGAAAGTAGATAACTTGATTATGAACCGAAAGTGTAGTACTAAAACTAGGCAAGTTTACTTATCTACTTGTTGCATATTCTATGGTGTGAAGGAATTACTGCAAAAACTAGGTAAGTGTAGTTATCCAGTTGTAGCACTATAAACTCGTCAGAGAATAACAGGTGGCGTTAGATGTTGAGCAAACTAGATAATTACAATATGTAGCGTTATAGAGAAACGGGTTTCTCGTAATTTCAAGATTGATCAGTAGAGTGCTCTAACATCGCGTCGGTCGAACTCCGATGATATTGATCTGAATGTATGTTTCGTTTCGTTGTTTAGGATAGTCTATGATTCGAATTGTCGTTGTTAACTGATAGTGGTGCCGTGAATATTTGGGGATATGTCGTCAAGAACACTGCGAATTCTAACGTTATGCGAAACCAGTAAGTATAAAATTCTAATTATATCAATAACCTTTAGTTTATAGACATGCCTGATTGTTAGTGAGAACATGACTGTAGTCCATAGGTTAGGATATTGACAACAATGGCGGCCTTAACCTGATCAAACATTCAATTTAATTCAAGAAGCAATAGATATTATTATCTCGAATGAATTTTTTATATTCACCGATGTTAAAATATATTTTATGCCCGTATTTTCGTACATTTATCACTAATAATAGTCTGGTAGTTCGTTTGTCATTATTAAAGGATGAATTAATGTGTGGTGAATGGTGATTTCGTGATAGAATCCTTAGATATATGAAACTTTTGTAGTGAACGTAATGACTTGAAAGATTTTTCGGTCACAGACAGACCTACTCATAACCGTCTCATTTTGTTTTTATCATTACTGATGCATATTGATTTTTATTTTTATTTTCTATTCAGACAATGGTCATCGGAATGACGACTCAACAGTGGTAGGTGTTGCCCAAGATGAATCACCTGAATCTCAAATCGAAGAGCTAAATTCAAGTAATATTCCGTCCGCACATGAGGCACCCTGTACTTCTAATTCTAACCTTACACCAAACCAGAGCAGAGTTCAACAGCACATTGTGGAGGTTTCCACTCAAGAGTCACAACTTGACTCTGATGAAGAGTCTTATGAAGAACGTTTTTCATCAGATCACTCAAACTATAACCCTGAAGATGATAGCTCATCCAGCTCCAGTTCATCAGATATTGATCGAAATGTTACCAATAATTCTGTACGTTTGGACGATATGGATATTTTTCTCGAAATAACAAATAAACCACGGAAAAGGGTTCGACATCAAAACGAGTGGGCACGAAACATTAAAAAAGGAAAACGGGCTAAGGGTGAATCATACGTCTCTTCTAGAAAGAAAACCATTCCCGCCGTTACATTGAACCCACCGTGTCATAACTGTAGAAATAAATGTCACCTGAAATTTTCTGAAGATGAACGTAAGGATATCTTCGAAAATTACTATGCTATGGCAGATTATTCTCGACAAAGGGATTTTATTCATGCCAATACCAATAAATTTCCCAAAAAAAGATTGACTGCAGATATTAATTCGAAACGCAATAATTCCATCACTTTTTTTCTTCCAAGTAATGGAGAAAGAATTAAGGTATGTAAAACGATGTTCCTCAATACGCTGGGTATCAAAAAGGGTGTTGTGGATATTGCAATGAAGAAGCGAACCTCCAAAAATACTTGCGAAGGAGACAAAAGAGGAAAACATGTCAAAAAAGTCACACATCCGGAAATTGTGACAAATGTCAAGGAACATATTGGAAGTTTTCCCGTTGTACCCTCCCATTATTGCCGAGCTACAACGAAACGTCAGTATCTAGATCCATCGTTGAATATTAACCTGATGTACAAATTGTATTGCCAATTTTGCAATCAAAGGGGCGAAGCTAAGGCCAAATTACAGTTTTATCGAAAGAGTTTTAATGAAAATTTCAATTTAGCATTTCATAAGCCCAAAAAGGACCAATGCCGTGTTTGTGTTCATTATACTAATGCTACAGTACAGGAGAAAAATAATTTGAAGGATGAATATAAACAACATTTGGATCTAAAAGATCATGCTCGGTTAGAGAAAATGAAGGACAAGGAAGAAGCAGAAACATCACATGGTGAATTTGTGTGTGCTAATTTTGATCTCCAACAAGTACTTCTGGTACCATCAGACCCCACAAACAATGCACTGTTTTACAAACGCCGCCTCGCAACTTACAATTTCACAATTTATGTTCTCAATAAAAATGAAGGCTACTGCTATATGTGGGACCAAACTGAAGGTGGAAGAGAAAGTTGCGAGATTGCAAGTTCAGTTCATTTATTTCTGAAATCTCTTCCCCCTGTGGTGAAGAGAATCACATTTTACAGTGACAGATGTGGGGGTTAAAACTTGAATCAGTTTATGGCCACTATGTTCATGATTGCTGTGCAGGAACTGGACAATATTTCCATGATTGATATGAAGTTCCTTGTTCCAGGTCACACTCAAATGGAGTGTGACTCTATGCACTCAGCTATCTCCACTGAACTGCGGCGAGTAGGCAAAGCGTCGTGGCCGGAAGATCTGAAACAGATAGCGCGAAGTGCTAGAAGAAAAGGAGACAAGCCATACCAAGTTAGGAATTTATCAAGAGAAGATATACAAGATTACAAGCTCCTCATGCAGCAAAATCTGACGAGTCGAAAAAAGGATGAAAACTCAGTAGATGTGTACTGGCAAAAAATGTGTTTGATGCGGTTTGAACGATGTAAACCCTTTAAGATGCAATTCAAGCAAAATTTTGGTGAATCTTTCAGAACCCTCAATTTCAAAAAACGAAATCTTCGTCAGTTACTAGCGCAACTGAAACTTTACACATCCCCAATTCCAATCCCCACTTTGAAATATAGGGATTTGGTTTCCTTGTTCACCATGAATCCTCCAGCACTGGGTAAACAGTATCAACCATTTTACTTGAGTTTACCTCACAATGAAGATGCTATCGAAGATGTAGATGATGGAGTTCGTGAATGACAACAGAAAAAAGTTTCTATCATTATTTTACGTTTTATTTTTCATCAATGAGGGCTTGTTCGAACGAAATATAAGATTTCAATTATTAGATGTGTTTAATATTAATAGTTCTGAGAACTGCCAATACTCTGAGCTATCTAACTTTACCAAACCCTTTTCCAAAAACGAACCTGTGCTACAACTAGGTAACTGAGTTTTATTCAAAAATTTTCAGTTTTCCAAAAATCCTGTTTTTTTTTTTACTCAGTTGATTGAAGTCGGAATGGAACACTAATACCTTCAAATATTCAACAGTGTGTACATTTTTTCAAATAGGAATCGCACGAACTCATCACAAGAACATAAAAACGTTGGGAAACATCAATTTGCGTTTTTCTCGAAATCGCCAATTTGCAGTTACCTACTTGTAGTTCTCTCCCCACGAAATATTAACATGGCTTGTGCTATAATGATTGCTTATGATCCGAATTTCATATAAAATTTTGTATTCCAACGATTTCTTTAAAAATAGATATCTTGTTACAGCTGAGTTTATTAATCGCCCATTAACAGATGAGTTGATTACAATATTTTTTCGTTGACCGTAAAGTCTTTTTTTGTGACAAAATTAGAAATTAATTCGAAATGGAAACCAATTTCATCTTCTTTATCGCATATCGATAAAGATTGAGAGCTTATAAAATACCTTCAACGTTTTTCTGTCCTCGAGGTAGGACATTTTTAAATTTTTCAACACTTCTCATTCACTTTTCCACAAAGGCTATCAGGAGACAATAATGTCAACTCCATACATTTTTAATTTTACGTAAAAATCACGTTTGCTAAAAAACGTAGTTACCATTGAAAAATATGAAATTCGAATTATCACAAAAAGTTGTTATTGTAAATTCGTAATTGTGTATGTTTTGGTGGGATTCCATAAAAATCGAAGGACCAGAAATCCACAAAGAACTGATAAAATTGTTAGAAGAAGAAAATTTGTTGCCACTGTTACAGTTACTACAGAAAGTGCATGCAACAGGTAATATTCCAAAAGACTGGCTTACCTCCGTATTTATTCCCCTCACTAAAAAATCAAAATCCAAGAAATGTGATGAGCTCAGACTGATAAACTTGATGAGCCAAGTGCTTAAGATCCTACTTAAAATTATACAAGCTAGAATCTTCCACAAATGTGAAGCCGATCAAACCGATACTCAATTTGGATTTCGTGAAGGTCTAGGAACAATGGAAGCGCTAGCCAGCTTATTAATGGTCCTCCAGAAGTGTCATGACATGAGGAAATATGTCTATGCCTGTTTCATAGACACGAGAAAGCCTTCGATCGAGTTAATCACACCGTCCTTCTGACATTACAAAGGTTTATTGTTATATAATAATTTGTCAATTCCTATAAAATCTTGTAGCACCCTTGACACTTTCATGAGAGAAGCTTATAATTATGTAAAAATTAATTATTCATAATTATTTCTATCCAGTTATTTGACATGTAATTAGCGCATAAAGTATAATGATTTTATATTATTTTTGTAAATATTGTGAAAGCAAGATTGCTAAATAAACTATCTATCTATCTATCTATCTATCTATCTATCTATCTATCTATCTATCTATCTATCTATCTATCTATCTATCTATCTATCTATCTATCTATCTATCTAATCTATCTATCTATCTATCTATCTATCTATCTATCTATCTATCTATCTATCTATCTATCTATCTGTCTATCTATCTATCTATCTATCTATCTATCTATCTATCTATCTATCTATCTATCTATCTATCTATCTATCTATCTATCTATCTATCTATCTATCTATCTATCTATCTATCTATCTATCTATCTATCTATCTATCTATCTATCTATCTATCTATCTATCTATCTATCTATCTATCTACTATCTATCTATCTATCTATCTATCTATCTATCTATCTAAATATATATCTATCTAAATATCTATCTATCTATCTATCTATCTATCTATTACTACAGAAAAAAGGGCTAGACAAACAAGACATCGAGAGCAAAGATTAGATATGGACAAACGACATCGGAACCGGTGTGTATAGAAAAGGGGGTAGGACAGGGTTGTGTTTTGTCGCGAATACTGTTTAATATGTACTCTGAGCACATATTTAACCAAGCAATAGGCGATGACGAGGATGGAATTAAAATTAACGGCAGGACGTTAAACAACATACGTTATGCAGACGACACGGTTATCATTGCAGACAATCCAGAAGCCCTTCAACGCCCAATCAACAAAGTTGTAGAAGTGGGGGATCAACTAGGCATGAAAATTAATGTAACAAAAACAAAAGTGATGGCCATAACCAGATTACCGAACCCACAACTGAACATAAACATCTATGATACTGCAATATAGAAAGTTGAGAAACTTTTGAGAAATATAAATATCTTGGTAGCTGCATAACAACAAATGCAGACCCTGACGTCGAAGTAAGATCACGTATAGAGCAAGCCAGAGCCATTTTCCTAAAGTTGAAAAACCTATTGTGCAACGCAACCTTAAACTCAAACTTAAGATACCGTTTTGTAAAAGCATATGTGCACTCAGTTCTCCTATATGGAGCAGAAACATGGACATTAAAAGTGGATACCATGAACAGACTCGAGGCTTTTGAAATGTGGATCTTCCGTAGACTACTAAACATATAATGGACCCAACATATACCTAACGACGAAGTGCTTAGACGTATAGGAATGGAGAGAGAGTTACTTACAACAATAAAATGAAGAGAGACCGCTTATCTGGGCCACATATACCGTAACAACAAATATGATATACTGAAATTAATAATAGAAGGAAAAATCGAAGGAAAACGTGGTCCTGGTCGCAAACAATATTCGTGGTTAAAAAACATACGCGACTGGACTGGTATGAACACATCATCTTTAATTTGTACCACTCAGAACCGAAATAAGTATGCCGAAATTGTCGTCAACCTTCATTAAACGGAAATGGCACTTGAAGAAGAAATACCTCTTCTTTACAAGTTGAATTCTCATTTTGTATTTTGATATTCGATATATATCATATTCATTTAAAACAATTTATTGTTCTTCTTTTACTATTTCATATCAATCACACTTATTATTGGGCTGAATGGTCTGTGTTCTGTGACTTCTCCTGAGTTTTGCGGATGGCCTACAAAACCTACATAATTGGACTTTGATCTTCTTTTTATATCAGCTTTCATTCGGAGCACATGGTTCCTCAATTTTTCGATTATATACCTGATCCCCAAGACAAAGGTCCAAGTTATATTGTGTTAAAATTTCAACACTTAATTTCCCTGCGTTCTTTAGATTTGTTGTGTACAAAATGACCTAAATTTTGTTGCAAATCACGGGTGCCAACTGTTTTCAGGTTCCTAAAACGTGAGGCCCCTCTTAAGGCAATACTCAATTACAGTTCATTTTTCCCTGCGATTTATATTTGAGCTATTCGTAACATTTTGATCTTTCCAGCCATATGAGCTAGTGCATTTGATAATTTTATAATTAATCATTTTTAACACATTGCAAATAAATTTTACTCTCAAAATAATCCAAACAGCGAACGATGACATATCTTATCGCTTAGTTTTTGTGGAACACTAATGCCTGATTTCACCAACCAATTCCCAAAGTTAGGTAATACCTAAATAGGATTTTCGATTTGCTAAAAGCAAATCACGTTTTACCACGCGCTAAGAAACACTTAAGAATGATAGGAAACACCTAATATTATCACTCTTAGGTATTACTTAGCCCGTGGTGAAACGTAAATTGGATTTAGTAATTCCAAAATCTAATTTAGGTATTACCTAACTTTAGGAAATGGTTGGTGACATCAGATCGTTTTGTTTTTCTTTCTTTATAAAATATCTGAACATGCCGCAGTTAATTTGAATTCAGTTTTTGGATATAACATTAACACATTCATTTTTAATCGCATTATTTGAAAAAAAAAATGGATACACCCACTAAATACAAATATTAGCGCAATATTTGCATCAATGACGTCCACATATTATGGGATTTAGCTAATCGCGCAAAAGTTGATAGCTCTCTACGAACTTTGCTAAAATCTAGATCTCGCGAACTAGATGAACATAAAAATAGGTAAAAAAACTCTTTAAGTTAAACGGTTTTATGTTAAACATACATTGCAATGTTTAAGATAAATGTACTAAAAACTAAAAAATAAAAAAATAGATACAGTCGTGGGAATTATAAACATATGCATAGACTAGACTAAAATAAAACCGTGGGGCACGTCAATTGTCTACAATCGTTGATTAAAATTTTTATTTTGTAATGTTACACTATAATTAGGCAGTTGTTCAACCGACAATTGACGTGCCCCACGGTTTTATTTTAGTCTAGTCTATGCATATGTTTATAATTCCCACGACTGTATCTATTTTATTATTTTTTGGTTTTTAGTACATTTATCTTAAACATTGCAATGTATGTTTAACATAAAACCGTTTAACTTAAAAAGTTTTCTTACCTATTTTTATTTTTTGGTTTTTAGTTTTTATTTCGCATTCTGTTTAATTCATTTAGTGCTTCATTATTGCAAGGTTTCTTGCCCGTTAGTTTATTGCAGTCCAACTCTTTGGTAGCGGCGGCCATCTTAGATTTCAATTTTGCATAGTAAATTGTATTCTACTGAGACCTTTCATTTGATACCCATGTTGATGGGATTGATAAAACCTACGTTATCCGCCATTTTGTAGAGGCCGTTATCTTGGATTTTAATTTTATATAGTATATTGTATTCTACTGGTTGAGCACTTTCATTTGATACCCATATTGATGGGATTAATAAAACATAAATTATCCGCCATTTTGTAGCGGCGGCCATCTTGAATTTATAATGATAATGAATAAACATAATTGTATTGTCACCAAAATCCAAAGTGTATACAAAATTTCAGATTAATCGGTTGACAGGAAGAGGGTGAAATTTGAATTACTAAATTTGACCCAAGAATAAATAAAACTAACGGGGTGAGCTAAATAAAACCGTTTAATAAAATAGAATTCACTAAACAGCATAACAATATCATAAATGAATTATTGAGTCAACCGGAGGAAAATGTGGACGACGAAGAAGACCTTAGAAATTCTTGATATATTATTATATCAAATCCACTGTCGACGAATTGTAATGATGATAACACAACATATCAATCACTTGGTTATGTGCCTGCACCTTTTGTTGTGTGCAATACATTCAACCCTCACTTATCAAAAATGAATATTTCCACATTTTCAGGGGATTATAAAGGATTTTCCGCATTTATTGATTTGTGTGATGCTTTAGTACATAACAATTCTACGATTAACAATGTTGAAAAGTTTAGTTATCTCAAAACTTCTTCAGTGGTGCACCCATCTCGCTTATTCGACATGTTAAAATGACAAATGATAATTACGTCATAGCGTACGATACAATTGTGAAGAAATATTCGAACAAACGCCTTTTGACAGAAGCTCATTGGGATGCAATAATGAATTTTTTTTTCATTATTGTCTATGCTAGTCGATACTGCTTTTTGCGCGACACCGTATATCAGAGGAGTCAGTTTTCGTCAAGGACTTCAGCTACGGCTATCAATCGGAATCGACCGCTATATAATTGTGCCCATGGGTGTTCCCAGTACTGGCTTCGAAGAAGATTCACAACATAGACAAATAATATAAGAGACGGTTTGATGGATAGGCGGCGAGTGGCACAACGTTTCTGCGCCGCCACCCGCGCATGGAGTCTCTGTAGTCGCGCGAACTACAAGACTGTTTTACATAAGCAAAATAGAATAAAATAATTTAAAACTATACAAACGAAAATAAATTTTAACATATTGCCTTTACTATCGATAAATATTATGAAATATTCAAGAGCCTTAACTTTTAAGTCATTAAAAATTAAAATATCCAAAATCAATCTTACATTGGTTGGTGTGAATCTGGCTTGTGTTTGTCAAATTCAAAGTGACAATGTCAAAAATAACAATTGCGAAAATTAGCCATTACAAGGATAAGTAATTTTTAAATTTATTTAGCATTAATTCTACGAAAGTAAATAAAAGTAAGTGAACCTTTAAAATGACATCATCAGGTAAAATTTCTTATAGTTGTATTGCAAAAAATTGTAATAATAAATATTTCACATCACTTCGCAATTTAGAGTTTAACAAAATATTTTTCAAATTTCCATCTGACATTAATCGAAGGAAACAGTGGTACAACATTCTACAACTGCCTTATACATCCAGAGATCAAAGGTTGTGTGAAGATCATTTTGATGATACTGCATTTACAAGTTCATTACGCCAAAGACTAACTAAATTTGCTTTAGCTGCGCAACCCTTATTACATCATACACCACCAAAAGTAGCTGAACACAGCAGTAATACTCAATCTTTTGAAAGTACAATATTGCCTGTAAAAAGAAAGCTTATTTTTTGTAACAATAATGATAGCCAAGAAAGTCAATCAGAACATTTACCCAAAAAGCAATGTTTGGAATCTTGTATTTTAAGTAAAATAAATGAAACTAGAGTCAGTAATTTATCTCCCAAGAAGAAGAAAATGTATTACATTAATAAAGATCTGAGAAATAGAATTTGTAAATTAAAAAAGGCACTTATTCGTAGTAATAACAAAATTTAAAAAAGCAGTTAAATTGTCTGATTCAAAGTTATTTCAAAATTTTAATTCAAAATTGGATCCAGCAGGCATGGACTTTTTAAAAAGTAGTACTGCAAACTCTAAGAAACATAAACTTTTATGGTCAATAAAAGATAAGGTCTTTTCATTAGCCATTTATAAAAAGGGACCACGAGCATATAACTTTTTAAAACGTTTTATAGCTTTGCCCAGTAAATCTACTTTACAGTCACTTCTATGATCAGTGCCATTTGATACTGGAATTAATAAAGCAATTTTTGATAGGCTTAAAGAAAGGGTTGTTAAAATGAAGCAGATAGATAAAAATTGTGTCCTCTTATTAGTAGTGTAACAATGTTCCTTCTAGGTTATTCAACACTCAGTATATAATAAATCCCCATATTTTGGTATGGCTACCCTGTATAAATTGAAAAGATAATTTAATTCAATGCAATGACCTACATGTTCAGCCTGAGGCCCTCGAAGCGAGAGTTTCACGCGATAGTGGAAAGTATGTGTGCATTTATTAATTATTATTCTATAAAAATGCAATATTTAGATATATGCCGATGCATTTTGTTCAAGGTAATTATACTCTCTTAAAGGTAACGCCTTAAAATTTGAAAAAAATATTAGATTCATTTAGTATTTAAGACCAGAGTTCTAATTTGAAATTCATTCTCCGTGTCTATTTTTTGAACGCAACAGCAGCTTCCAGTTATCAACAGGTAAGAATAACATTTTCATTTATTTTACTTAGAATGATTGGTGAATTAATTATATAATTATTATTTTTAGTGTAATGGATTTAAAAGCGATAAATTCTTCTTCTCTTCTAGAAAAAGATCCGAAACCCATAACAAAAATAAACGACTTAATATTAGATGAACGTAAGAAAATTATTTCGGCGAAATTGGTGAATAGCAAATTTGGGGAAACTGTGTTGTTGGAGCTGGAAAAAGAAATAATATTCCTTCCGCAGAGGGTGACAAAGACGTACAAACCATTTATAAAGTATTTTGAAGGGGGAAAATACGCTTTTGTATATAGAGGGACAGTGGAAATTGGTAAACCGAATCCGGCAGCATCATTCGAAATTATTGAAATTTAGTTGGTGAGTTATATTATATAACAAAAATAAACGACCTAATATTGGGTGAACCCAAGAAAATTATTTCGGCGAAATTGGTGAATAGCAAATTTGAGGAAACTGTGTTGTTGGAGCTGGAAAAAGAAATAATATTCCTTCCACAGAGGGTGACAAAGACGTACAAACCATTTATAAACTATTTTGAAGGAGTAAACCTAATCCGGTGGCATCATTCAAAATTGTCTAACTTGTTGTTTATTGGAAGCTGATGTGTTCAAAAAATAGATACGAAGAATCATTCTGAAGATAATCAAACCTAATAAAAAAATGTATATGTAAACATAAACAAAAAAAAATCAATAAATTAAATAATTATTAATATTGTTTGCAAAATGAATAATCTATTTGATCCACCTGTGTATGAAATTTTTGAAACAATAGTTTGTTTAGTTTGTAGAAAAGTGTTACGTAAAACTTTTAAACTACAAAAAATTTGGAATTGTAAACAAAAATTAATAATTGGTTTATGTACGGCTGAATGTAATCAAACAAGACCCCTGAGAAAATTTCCAGAATATATAGATAATTGGTTACAAGAATTAGACCCGTTAGATGAAAGAGACTTATTCAATTATTTATTACCTCGACAACGAGATCAGGCCAAATATTAGAATAAAATAATTATTAGACCGTCAGTCTTACGACGTCATCAGAAGAAGAAGAAGGTAGCTCAAATCTAAAAAGAATGACTTTCTTAAAATTGAACTTTATTATTTTGGTTTCCGTTTCAAATAATATGCTGTACACAAATGTACCAGAAGATGTGAAACATGTTGCGATATGTTTTGATATGAAAAATACAAAAGAAGAGTGTAATCGTACAACATGGAATTTGTTAAGTATAACAAAAACAAATAATGGTCACCTCTCTGCATATCATATTGAAATTCCAGAAACGAATTTATCATATTTCAGTTACAAATTAAAAATAATATTTAATGACAATTCTGAAGGTGATCAAACCCAATGGCAGAAAGTGATTTTAGATGATATTTCTGTGTATAATGCAAACATAAGCGAAAAAGTCTATAAATTGTACATTTTAACATATATTGTATTGATATTATTAGTGATTATTATTATATATAACTTACTTAAAATGGTTAAGGTAATAATACAATATAATTTTTACTCAACGGTTTGTAGTACATAAATTAAAAAAACAAGTTAATTAAATAATATTCTTTTATTTATCATCCATTATGAAATGTTAACATGAGGTTAAAACATGGATTGATCTTAGATGTCAAGGCTGCTAATGGTGGATTTTCATCCAATTCATATACAAGTGTGGTTGAATATTTTATATCATTTAATCTGGAGCGTTCGATACTTAGTCGCAGTATGTCTTTCGCAGAGTATAGACATCGAATTGAGGAATATCTAATAAAAATAAATCAATTGAATAAGGACGTTACTTTTTATGAAAATAAAAGAAAGGTTATGAAGCAAATTGAAAACCTATGTCTAGTTGACTCAAGTCAAAGAATATGGGATAAGCTTACGATAAATTGGATACCTGAAGAATTGAAAAACGGGGAACAACAACAGGAGATTGCAAGTGCCTTAGATCACATATTTAGGCGTCAGACGCCACAAACGTCAACATATCCATTGAACCGAATCCAACCTACAAGTGTTCAATATGACCAACATAACCCTCCATGCTCTACAACATGAAAGATGACATGTATAGCATTAATATTTGTTATTAAAAATTGTTTAACTTAAACAAGCAAGTGTAATGTAATTTATAATCGATAAATAGATATTGAGCAGATACAAGGTGTTTTAATAAAAAATGTCATTCATTTCAAAAATCAATTTATTAATAATATTAATATACAATATTCACAAAGGTAATACACTATTAAAAAACCAGCGTCGGAGATGTTCTACGTTTCTTTGTGCGCAGGAGTACCGTCCAGCGGTGTGACAGGGATTTGGATCACGTTCAAAGTTTTCAGTAGCACATGATGTACCGTCAAACTTGCAAACGTCAATAATATGTGGAAACACATTGAATATATGGCATTTCTTTAGCAGAAATTCTGCTTTTTGTTGTCCGCGTACGTATATGAAGTCTGCAGCATACAATAGCTTATTTTCCAATATATCATCTAATTTGGAGTACTCAATATCACCCGAAGAGTATCGAATACCATGCACATTCTTCTCCAAGTATGACACAGTCTTCTTATCTTTGTTGCTCAACGTAGCAATTGATTGAGGTGGTAAAAATATGTAATGATTCTGTTTAAATCCAATTTCTATGGTAAGTTCTTTAGCAACAAACAGGCCATCTATAACGAACCCCTGAATGTCTACGAATGCTATTCTCATGATGAAGACTGTTTGAATACTGACTTGCAGCGGCAACACACACTTCAATTTAGAGTCTTGACTATTTCGGTGAGAGGGAAATACTCCATTACGCAATCGTGAATTATGATACAATATACTTTGGTGTTTTCGGGAAAGCCAATGTTTGCTTCAATGTCAAGTTTTACATCGACAGTAGATGCCTTCATGCTTTCTTCTTGTTTCGAGCAATCGATAACAAACAAGGCGCGTCTCTTAAAAGAGGAATAATCCAAGAGAGGTCGCTTCTGTGTCGAATTCATATAGCTAGGATAAAATTCGGTATAGTTGAAATAGGCTTCATTATAGTCGTTTCTACTAAAGTCCAACTGCATTCTTTCATTAGGAAAATATTCACCATTTAACGATAGACGTATACTTTGAATGTCTGCATTATCGAACAGAGTGGGATCAGCTTTGCCGTCGTCACGTTTGTTGGTTTGAAAGAAAACAATAACATAACGAGGTCGTTCGACTGAGGTTGTAGTTTTAACAGCCCAAACTTCACGTTTAGCATTTCTGGTAATTGCCGGTAGTTCGTGTATCTCCCACTTTCTAAACGGGATAACTATTGGCCGATCCTTTTGAATGGCCTTCATAAGTTCCAACTTAATATCATCGTTAGGATAGATATGCTTGATTTTTAATTCAATGTCGGTAATTTTAATGTTAACGGTTGTATTGGAAGTCACACCAGCAACGGTTTTTTCCGTAATATAAACACAGTCATTATCGTTTCGAGCTCGAACTAAACGTATTGTTTGTCGTCCACACGTAATCATAGGATAGTCATTGAAAATGTTGAAAATATGTTTGAGAGGAATTTGTAGGTTGAATGATTTGTCTGTGGTATTTAGAAGAGGGTCTTTGGGATAATTCCAGCCTGCTATAGCCATATGATTAGAATCGTCTTGATTGTAGCAAGTCATGGCACGTACCGCGCTCACGATTCCAGGATCTCGAACCGTTTCCATTTCTCTTGCACTTTCACTGTATGTACACGAATCGAAAAGGAAAGCACCAACATTATTAGCCAGTTTTACGTCACCGGCTCCTTGTACATCGAGTGTCCCTTTAATGCACAACAAAGTTTCGTTCATGGCAAAAAACGAATCAACTTGATTGATGCTAAATTCTACAATATCACTGCAACTGAATGATTTGATGAACGGTGCATATGTTCTATATTCAGCTTTGCGGATTGACTCGTCAAATTGCGGCTTACGGTAAATATCAAACATTGGTGGCATATCGTTCATACGAGAACGTTTTCCATACATGGTCGTCATTGTTGTTGTTGTTGTTTCTCTTTCAACAAAAAGCCTAAAGACTGCAAGAACAATTTGTTGGCAAATGTAAGCTGCTGCTGCTTTGAAGGTTGCCGCGTAACTAATGACTTTGAATGTGCGTCGGAACGTCTTTTATGATTAATTATCAATCCCATCTGTTGCTCCTCGCTCTAAGCTCCAACACCAAGGTACTCTTTTCACCACGAAAGTTTATGGGTCGTTCGTCTTGGTCTACAGCCAACACAGTAACGTTGGTTATTTCACGTTGTGGTATAACAGGTAAATAAAGTAGATTATGTGGAGTTTCGTCAATGGCGTACCCAGGATCTACTTTTATGACCAATTCGTAAATAGTATGAGCAGGTCTGTTTGCGTCGAAGGCTCCAGTGGTAATGTTACATTCGAAACGTATGCTAGATACTTTTATAATTTTGACGGGTAGATCTGAAGAGTGCCATCGTTTGGGTTCGAGTATTTTTGCAGAAAATCCTAATATGTTACCCAGACTGTTGGGTTGTTCAAACGAAATTCTATATTTACTGAAAATCATACATTGTAACGTATTATTATTAGGTTTTAGTGCAAATATTGATTCTGGTCTCACTGAATTGCTGCCACCTAACTTGTCCAGTATAAACAATTCAATGTCAGCAATTTCGTAGCATCCTGTGGGAAAATCAAAACTTTGCAGCTTGTTATTGTCGTCATAGTAGTAAAACTTGCAATTATCAATGTTTGGTATGCTGTGGTATGAGTGAAAGGAACGTAACGCTATTTCATAATCTTTATCCGGATGGAGTACAATAGGGGTAGGCGGTTGGAAGGTAAATACATGATTTGTGCTATTCACTCTCAACAACTGCGACATGATGAATGATGCAAGTCGAGGGTTGGAAGGTGTTTTAAATAATAAGAATAATCTACAATTAAGATTTATTTAATACACGTTGACATAGAAAACAAGATGCTTGGGAACTTGCAGGACCATCGCAATGCGTTGTCCAATCAGGGCGGTTGTAGTGAACGAAGCACGGCAGACGAATTTGTAGCTCAAAATTTTCTTTATAATCATTAGGAAGTTTATGCCAAATATCTAACAATTCAGATGGACCAACACACTGTATCAAATATCGAATGGGGACTTGTTTCAGTTCTTCAACAGTAAAACTTCTAAGAGGTTTTCGGTGATACATTAATAATTCGATAGCCTTATCTCCCATTGTTCGATGAATGTTGAAGTAGAAATTTCAAACACAAATGTCCACAATTGATCTGATCGTAGTTTTGGTACTGATTATTGTTATAAAAAATTTCAACTTTTTTTCCACCCAGATACTTTACAAGTTCTTTGGGCGGTTTCAAATTACCAAATGAATCGAAATACTCAACGACATTGTTTTTCTTTATATATGCTACCCAATGTGTTCCGTTATTTTTGGACGAGTCCAAGTTAACCACTGCACACTCTTGTTGTCGAGGAGGGGATTTAGGTAGAGAGTCTCGCATGAAAACACCTCGAAAATGTTTAATTTTATATAATTTTGCATAACGTGCAATATCATTGTCGTACAGTGGACGATTGGGTAGCTTTATCGACAGTTTTTTGACTTTTTTAAATACAATCCAAATCCTTTACCTCCCCCATACTTTTTCAGATATAAACCATTTCCGACATGTTCCATAGCCTTATTATGACGTATATCTTCTTCCAATTTCTTTCGAGCATTATTGGCATCAATGACGGTCTTTGCAACTCCTGCAGCTCCACCCGATAACGCTCCAAGTGCTGAGAGTCCAGCAAACAGAGGTATAAGTGGTAGAAAACCTCCAGATTTCACTACAGGTATTACGCGAGGAACATCAATTTTCTTTGATCCTCCAAACTGTCGAATAAGTGATTTGGCTGCTCGTAAAGCAAACAAGGCACTTTCTTTCAAAGATGCTCCTCTCTTCATGGATTTGCCTACCTTTAGCACGACATCTCTATGGAAGGAACGACGTTTTCCCATTCCCATTCCCAACTTTCGTTTAGCCTTCATGCCGCCCGTAACAAGTAATGCAGCACTCTTTTCACCAAAAGATGCGTCTTTTGATTTGACTCGATCCCAAGCTTTATCTTCCAACTCTTTATCTGCTTTGTGGCGTTCTTCAAGAGTTTTATTTTGTGAATAAGCGATATCGTGTTGTTTACAGGCGTCGTCTAAAGGATTAATACCGACGTCACCACGTATAAGTCGTTTTTGTAACTTTGTTCCTGCTGTAAAAGGAGAGAGAAGTCTTCAACAGTTAACAAATTATTTTCATCATAATCATCACTTACGTCCACAATAATTGTAGGTGGGTAAATGAAGTTCGAATGGTAGTTTATTGATTAAAGAATTCAAAAGACCTTCTCCCTCAAACACCAACATTAAGACTGATCTGCGACGATGTAATGCCATCCATATATATAAATAGATATAGATATTGAAAATACTTTAATAGCATCCATCACAAGATGAAGATCATTCAACAAGAACAGACGCTATCCATTGAAAATCTGGACTTTACATCTAAACCAACTGTTGGTAAACATGGAAAACTACTACCAAACTCATTTAGAGCTATAATATGTGGACCAAGTGGGTGTGGAAAGACGAATATAATGTTGGCACTTCTGTTCAATCCTAATGGTGCAAGATTCAAAAATATTTATGTTTATTCAAAGTCACTATTTCAACCAAAATATCAACTGCTGCAAGATGTTATAGCTCAAGTCAAAGGCGTTGGGTATTTTCCATTCAAAGACAATGAGGACATTATTAGCCCGGAAGAAGCTCGACCAAACTCCGTGTTTATATTCGATGATGTAGCGTGTGATGGACAACAGAAAATTCGACAATATTACTCCATGTGTAGACATAAGGACATAGATGCGGTCTATCTTTGCCAGACATATTCGAAAATTCCCAAACAGCTAATACGAGATAATTGTAATTTGATTGTACTATTCAAGCAAGACGAAATTAATCTCAAACATATATTTGACGAACATGTTTCTCCAGACATGACTTTCGAAAAATTCAAAAAAATGTGTTCTCAATGTTGGTTGTCAGACAACTATGGAACTTTAGCAATAGTAAAAGATTTTGCTCTGAATAATGGTAGATATCGCCAAGGATTTGATAAATACATAAAGATTTAAGCTAAGTCTTCAGTTCACGTCAATATGTCAGACGATAAAGTAGCTGTTGCCTTGCGTAAGAAAAAGGTGGCTGAACTAGCCAAATCAATTCGCAAAAAATATTTAGCTTTGAAATTGGGTAAATCAGAGCACGATGAGTCTCTTAATAAACTCTTCAAACCAATATCTATGCCATTGAAGGAAATTGTAGAGTCTTCAAAGACATTGCAGAAAACCATTTCAAATTTGAATCCAATTAAAAAAGAGGAGAAGGAAGTAAAGAAAGAAGAAAAACTAGATGATGATGATGTGTTTGTACCACCATCTTTTCTCGAATCGGAATCTGTAGCTGAAACAGATGAAGCAGGGGATATTATACGTCCCGAATCTCCAGAGGAGATGCGTCCTAACGTTTCAAATGAAGCTTTTCAAGAATATATGGATCAATACCCTCCGATCAGTTTAAAATACATTGAGGATTATTTTCAAAAAGATGATAAAATTGACAAAAATTACGGTCCTATCTATGATGATATGTTTGGGTGGATGCTGGGTAAACGTCGAATTGCCTTTGATAAAACAAACGGTAATATAAACGTGCTACAGGATGGTAACAAAGAGGCTGGATACTTACCTGGAACTCAAGGATTGTATGAGCTTTTATTTTACAACGATCCCCATTATAAAGAGGAAGATCTAAAACATTACAAAATTCTATTAAACAATACACAAGTTCATCTTGATACTCTCAATCGTCTTAAAGGTTCTAGTACTGACAAATACAAATATATAATTAAACCATTATTTAAAATACCGCGATCAGACTCAACACCGAGTAGTTCACAAAATACGTCTTCAATTCAACGATCTGGCTCCATGTCAACAAGAACTCGCCTAAAATCAATTCCAATTAATAGAGGAAAAGGACTTGGCTTAACGTACAACGAAAAACCTATGGAATATATTTATTGGGATGATCCAAATGAATTGGTTGAACGTTTGAAATTATTGATTGCTTCAAATGAGGCAGGTAATACGTCCAACGATAACGAAATAGTTGCCATCATAAATGAACTAAAGGAAGCAAATATAATAGAATAACCAAAAATAAAGCCTATTCATTTCAATCATGCCTCTCGATAAGTTCGGACACCGCCGTCGTCATGCTAATGAACGGATTACACCGTATATGTCGAAAGTATCATATCCACACACTTCGGACGGTAATATTGATGCTGAAAATGTGAGAATCTGTAATGTTAGGGCGCCGACTACAAATAGCGATGCTGTCAATAAACTTTATGTCGATGAGCAAATGCAAGTGTATCACAATGAACTTGGAGTGAGCTGCAAGCTATATTGTTAGTTGTCAATATGAATTCTCAAGATAGTGGTTATAGTAGTAGTGCTTCAGAAAGTTATACTTATGACGCTGAACTAGATCATATTTTAGAAAAGTATGAAATTGCTTCCAAAATGGAAAAACACTACTTACTGTATACAGAGTATTCTACAGATACGAGTTTTCGAATTGGATGTGGTCTAAGTCCAGCACGAACGTTTGGTAGTGTAATCACTCTCGCAAACGCTGATACAAAAATCTCCTTCAGCACTTACGAATGGGACACGTTTATCAATATTTTAAATAATAATTCATTTATAAGTGCACCACTTCCAGCATTATACGAAGAATATAAACCAGAGACGATACCTTGTGGAGACTATTGCACTATTCGGCAACTAATATTTGATGATGTTAAATGGTTGGAAGTGACTAAACACGACATCAGTTTCCTTCTACGAATACAAGATGTTCTTCAAATCATACAACTTGATAATTGCCTCATTTCCCATCGTCTCGCTCATTTAGAATCTCTAAATTTTTGTGAATACTATAGAAATGTGATTGAAATTATCAGGAATTTCGTTCAAAATAATGGACATTTGAGTAAATTTGAACTATTGTACACCATTTGTGATTGTAGTAATAGTATAATGTCAGTGGCCCTTAGAGAATTTATATATTTCTATAAACCTAAAGTTGTGAACGATTTAGATAATGTAATAAATTGATTGATTGAAATTATTTTGTTTTATTTCCACTTCTGCTGTCACTTGAGCTGATTGAAGAAGAATTTACTGAATAAAATATTTATTATGTTTTGATAATAAAACACGTTTGAAATTGCTACATATATATATTGTTTCATATAATTTTTACAAAATTTCTTAACTACTCTGTTATATTTTATAAATAATTATGATATATCATCATTTCTGTCAATCTCATAATCGTCAATAAATCTGCTAAACCTCTCACTAGCAGATGGAGGTGAATTTAATTATCATTATCATTGTCATCATCATCATCATCGGTAATAGGATGTTGTACAAAACTCTTCCATTTAAAATAACTATATTTTCTAATAATATTGAGAGTTAAATTTTTAGGTAATGTTGAATTGCTCAAAAAGTCTTTAACTGATTTAATTCTTAGACAAATAGTTTCAATGCACATCTCCTCCAAACTCATGATAGATATTTCTAAAACAAAAACTTACTACTACTACCACTACTACTACTACTGACTACTCTTATAACCCCAGGGAAGTGTGTCAAATGACTTTGAAATTAACTGTCGTTTATCGTCGTATGGACTTAAAGCAATTTTCGTTTGTTCTATACTAAATACATTGTGAGCATATGAACGAATAGTTTGTTGAGTTATGACTTTTGTATTGAATTCATTTAACCATGTAACATAATCTTCAAAAGTAATAATATTTTTCACTATATTATTTTTAATACCCTTAGATTTTTTTGAAATACCTAAATTATTCATTTTAATAGCTATTTGGTTTAAGGACATGCCTTTCTTTTCTAATTTTTTTCTAAAATTAAATTTTTCCTCTTCACTGACTTGCATTTTATAGGTATACATTTTGGAACGAAGACCGGCAAAATGAGTAATAATTTTACCATTTGCCTCATCTTTCATTAATCCAGGTATTTTTTTGTTTACCAACGGAATATTATAAATATTATTTTGGTTATAATCTGAAGTATCAAATTTGTGAATATTTTTCTTGATAATATCTTCGTAAACGTCTAGGTCACTTATTTCATAGATAAAACTATCTGTGTCTGTATACAATAATTAACATTTTTCTGCACCTACTGTTGCTATCATGAAATCATAGTGAAAATCATACATACAAATTTTTGAAAGATCTAAAATAACCATACCAATGTACAGTGGTTTATTAAATAATAATTCGATTTTTTTCAACTCAATTGCCATCAAGTTTTCATCAAAAATTGTTCTATTGTGAAATCGTGGACTAGCAATCAAATTTTTCGCCCCATAACGTCCCTCCCACTTAGAGCAAAGGTTAACGTGCCTATGTAATCTTATGTTTTCCATAGTTTTTCCAAACACTGCGTTATTAGCAAGTTTAAATTGATTTTTTTCAAAGTTGCTTGTAGCACTTGCCCTTAATCGACTGTTTAATTCAATGTAAGGCCTCAACCATTCTGATTGATTGAATTCCAACACTTTATGTATTTTTGTAATAATTAAACCATGTGCCAAGGCTTGTTTTAAATTTCTATAATGTAATATATATTCTTTTTTATCATACAAATCAGCTATTAACTTTGGTAGTTTTGAAGCTGGAGGAATGCGATGGTTAGCACAAAAAGGAAAATCTCTATGTAGAGTATGTAAACTTTTTGGATACTCCAAATCCACTTGTAATATGTATCCAATCGGAGAATTGTCAGGAATTGTTGTTACATCAACGTTTGAACTTGACCATTTAAATCCTCCAAATGGTAATGGTTCGCACATTGCGTAACCATACAAGTTATTTACATCCAAATAAACAATTGATTTGGTGGGTTGTGATGGATCATATCTGTCACCCATATATTTATTGTTTGCCTCCGAAAATCGACTACAGCATACTGAAATTCCACCTCTAATCGCTTTTTCTATAAACATAACCATATCAACGTCCTTTAAAATTTCCAATTTACAATTAGTATATTTTAACATAGCATCCCATGTGTATCCTGGCATTGTATAATACCATGCTGGATCTAAACCATATGTTTTCAATGCTGTTTCTCTGAAATTATCCATAACATCTGCTAGTAGTAGAATATCTGTCTTCATATACAAACTACTGTATTCTCCAAGGTGATTTATGTTGAAAGCGGTCCAAACATTTTGTGCATGAATGTAATCAGTCTCACACAATTCCGCATCATTTAATTTATTATAAAATTTTTCAATGGGTGGCAGTTTTTTCTCCTTCAATTTCTCAACATTATCCACATAATCATAGGGAAATACTCCTTTCCTAGTTAGAAGTTGAAATTTATCATGATCTAAATTTTTAAACTCATGTTTTAAATTTTGAAAATTGTCTAAGTTTAAAGTAGAAACAAGTTCATCGAGACTACAACCCATAAATCTAAAAGAATCTATAAACCTAAATTTAATTCTACTGTCATTATCATTTAGTGTGAAAGATATATACTTCTCTTTATTTAGCGGAAGAACAGATACATGTCCACGCTTAGCAATGTCTTTTATGAGAAAATGCGCATCGTAGCCTGACAGATTATGAAATAAAATTGGAACAACAAACAATTTTTTAAATGAAAGATTACAAGTTTGGTGAGCGTAACCTCTAAATAGTCCTGTAAAATGATTATGGTCTCTAACAATAATGTCTCTTTGACTAAATTTTTTCTCACAAATGTGACAACTTTGTATATTTACATTTTCTATCGTGTCTACTACAACTGGTATTATATTAACTATTTTGCTCTCAACAAATTGTGCAATCTTTTTAATTTCATTTGAAAACCAATCCATACAATCTTCCCCTTCATGATTATTGTAAAAAGAAAAAGTGTTGTTATAAGTACATTTCATATAATATCCTGCACAAAATGCTTTATGATGTTGGTATTTATTCGTTGTTTTTGATAATTTTGTTTTACACGGTTCCAAAATAGCTTCAATATCAGCGTAGATAAGAAAAGGTATTTTTTGTTTATAGACATAATTTCTAAATTCAACAACGTTATATTTTGGGAATGAAATTTTACAGTGGTTTTTATTTTCACACAACAAATAATGCTCTCTCAACTTTTCCTCATTATAAAAATAATTTAGACAACGATCACACAAGCTAATTGTAGCTCTATGCTTAGTGATTTGAGATCGAATAAGTCGTGAAAGATTTTTAATCAAACAATAATGAAATTTTATCTCAATATTTTCTTCTTGATCATCATTATCATCCTGTTCTAATTCTGTGAAATCATTCAACTTTGGAAAATACTTATTTTGAATTAATAACAAATTAACATGTTTCTCTAATTTTCGTTTGGTAAGTTTAGCAGGTACAACTTCATAATATGAACTTTGTTGTGTACAATTTAATTCTAGAGCATAGACGTTCACAGAAATATTATTTAATTCCTCAAATTTGTTAATTTGATTCAATTTCATAGGTAATTCTAAGCCTTTAGTATTTAACACAAGACTATAATGTGGATATGATGATGTAAGTCTATAATTACCCGTTGGTGGGTATAAAAAGCTAACAATACTCCAAAAAAAGCATGCGTTGTCTCTATTTTGAATGTTGATACATGCTTTTTTATTTTCAATTTGTGGTGGTATTTTGATATAGGAGGTTCCATTACCTATTTTATATTCGTTTATAGCTACCTCCAACAATAGAATTTTTTGTAGCGCCCAACCGCTCGATTCTTCCTGAAATTCTGACAGTTTATTTAAAATATAATCTGTTACATGTTCTTGAAACCAAATAGCTAAATCCGTTGTTTGATCTAAAACTGCATTAGGTGTGACAAAATACTTTTGATCAATCACTTCTTGATCATCTAACATTTTAACAAAATCTGCCCATAGTGTAGTATTAATTTTTACAATTAACTTCTTTTTAATAATTCTGGGAACCTTCATTTTAAACAGATCGAAAGCATCTGATAAAAATTCTTTTATTTCTTTATGTTTCACATTTATAATCACTGCAGTTTGAACTCTACTATTGAAACAAGATGTTATATTTTCCCAGTAAACTTTTCGATTTTGTTTTACGCCAACACGATTTTTTTCTACTTTTATTAAACATTTTAATCGTTTCAATTGACCAATTTTTGTTAATATTTTACTTTTTTGGCCAACCTTTAAGTGATATTTTTTCAATGCTATGTTACATTTTTTAATATGTTCATTGATTAATTTTATTGATTTGTTTTCAGCAGAGTTCGCTCTAATTAACTTAATTGATTCATCAATTTTAGACAATGTACTTCGGTATTTGTCCATAATTTTATATCATAATTATTTATAATAATATAACTCACCAACTAAATTTCAATAATTTCGAATGATGCTGCCGGATTCGGTTTACCAATTTCCACTGTCCCTCTATATACAAAAGCGTATTTTCCCCCTTCAAAATACTTTATAAATGGTTTGTACGTCTTTGTCACCCTCTGCGGAAGGAATATTATTTCTTTTTCCAGCTCCAACAACACAGTTTCCCCAAATTTGCTATTCACCAATTTCGCCGAAATAATTTTCTTACGTTCATCTAATATTAAGTCGTTTATTTTTGTTATGGGTTTCGGATCTTTTTCTAGAAGAGAAGAAGAATTTATCGCTTTTAAATCCATTACACTAAAAATAATAATTATATAATTAATTCACCAATCATTCTAAGTAAAATAAATGAAAATGTTATTCTTACCTGTTGATAACTGGAAGCTGCTGTTGCGTTCAAAAAATAGACACGGAGAATGAATTTCAAATTAGAATTCTGGTCTTAAATACTAAATGAATGTAATATTTTTCTCAAATTTTAAGGCGTTACCTTTAAGAGAGTATAATTACCTTGAACAAAATGCATCGGCATATATCTAAATATTGCATTTTTATAGAATAATAATTAATAAATGCACACATACTTTCCACTATCGCGTGAAACTCTCGCTTCGAGGGCCTCAGGCTGAACATGTAGGTCATTGCATTGAATTAAATTATCTTTTTAATTTATACAGGGTAGCCATACCAAAATATGGGGATTTATTATATACTGAGTGTTGAATAACCTAGAAGGAACATTGTTACACTACTCTTATTTGATGAAATAGCATTAAAAGAACAATTGACTTTGGATGTGGCTAATGACAAAATTATTGGATTCGTAGATCTTTAGACAGGAAGTTACAACCTGCCAATCATGCATTAGTGTTTGTAATTAATGGATTACATAAAGCTTGGAAGCAGCCGGTGGCTTATTATTTTACTAAGGATCAGGTTAAAACTGAAGATTTGAAATTAATTATTGTAGAGGTAATTTCATCACTACAAGATGTAGGATTAAATGTAATGGCAACTGTTTGCGATCTAGGAAATACAAATCGAACAGCTTTGAGATAATAAAATAGACATTGGAAAATTGAAAAACCTGGTTCTTATTTTTTTGTGAATGGAAAGAAAATAATAACTTTATATTACCCTCCTCATTTTTTGAAATGTTCGACAAATGCTTTATTTAATTATGATATTTATTTTGATAATTATAAATGTGCAAAATTACAACATATTAAAAATGCTTTTTATATTGATAAAACGATAAAATTTCAGGCTTTGCATAAAATTAAAGAATCATTATTTGATCTTCGTAAAAACAGTAAAATTAAAATGAAAGTTTCAGTTGCTGCAAAAATAATGAGCCACACTGTGGCTGCTACCATTGAAAGTTTAATTGTTCCTGGTAAATTACAATCTAAAGCTATCTATACTGCCGAATTTATTGAGAACATTGATAAGTTATTAGTCTTAATGGTAGGAAATCAATCTTTGATGCTGGTAAATCTCTTAGACGGTGTGTTTCAAAAAAGTCGAACCATCTGCTTTTTTGGAATTCTATGCTGCCAAAAATAAAATCTTGGCAGTTTTCACCGAAAAATGGGAAGGCTATGAAAACAAAAATGCCTTTTAAAACATCTTGGTTAACTACTATTATGGGTGTCAAATTGTTAACAAGAGAATGTTGGAAATTAGGATTCAAATTCATAAGAACACGTTCTTTAAATCAGGACCCAGTTGAAAATATGTTTGGGGCAATTCGGCAGTATGGTGCTGCCAATACCTCTCCAAATTGTTACCAATTTATCACAGCTTTAAAAACGTCAATTTTAAATAGTTTAATTACTGCCAAGAACTACAACAGCAATTGTGAAGCAGATGACTGCAGTTTATTAGACAACTTGAATTCTTTTTTAAATTTTCATAATGAACCAAAACCATTGACTTCTAATATTATTAATGAATTGGAAAATATTGATTTCCCGTTTTCAGATACAGAATTAAATGATTCAAATTTTGACAGTCAGGCAATAAGCTATGTTTCTGGTTTCGTTGTTAAAAAAATTACAACTTTTAATTGCGAAGCATGTAAGGCTAATTATTTGCAGACAGATAGAATTTTAAAGTTAATATTGTTTATATAATAGCATGTATAAATAACAGACTTATGTATTATAAAGAAATGTTTTATTAATTTGTTTTAATATTATGTGCAGGTTAATAAACAATTATTTGTCTCAAAATTGTTTATTATAATTATATCATTACAAAAAAATGAAATATAATGTTATTTTTTGGAATGAAATAATTATATAATAAACAATTTTAAGACAAACTAAAAATTACCTACCCTTAATCCAAATTACCAAATTTAAATATCCCGCCTCTAAGAATTAGTTCTGCCATCCGCAAGGGGTGCGCTCAGATCGACGCGATGCCATCGATTTATACGGGACGAACACTCTCTTATTACTTTCTCTATGATTCACAACCCAATCAAAGGTTAGTGGTACCAAGTTTAAGGCAATACTCAATTACAATTCATTTATTCCTACAATTTATATTTGAGCTATTCGTAACGTATACTCTATTTATAATATCTCCCATTTATTATAATATGACAAATGATTGTTGATAATTCATTTATTATTCAGATGACACTTTTTGGATTTGCCAATTTAAATTCGAAGGTTATTAGGTATAGTGAACTAGGAATTACCATGTATACATTCATATAATACTGTTATTAATAATAGTCGAGTTTATTAGTTTGTGTATTTAGCATGTCCAAATTCGATTTTCTAGGAATGATGGAAACCCAGATATATAAGCGAATGTCCCTTTCCCATCTCTGATGAGATGATGTAAATTATAACACTTTTTCAACAAAAAACTCTGGATTAAAAAAAATAGTGACATAACGAATATATTCATATTAGCAACATACAAGCGTCATATAATGACTGTATAATCTTCCTGAATTGTGTAAATTTATTTTATTTTTCATGATAAATAGAGCAAATTATTCTTCTCTTTTTCATCCATTAACTTTATAATAAAGGAATAGTCTTTTTAAAGAAAAAGTAACAGTTTAATGTGTAATATAGTGAGACATGAGAAAATGAGTATTATGAAAACCATAATAGTATATTAAGTATTACTTTAGTCACGAGTTTTACTAGGCACGAGTGAAGCGAAGCGGAACGAGTTCCTTGTGAAACGAGTGACTAAAGACGTTTTTAACACGAGGTGCTTACTATACTTTTTCTTCGCCCGCGGGAAGGAAAACATTATATTATATTCATTACATGACGGACGATGACTGACAGCTGACTGATAAATCAAATGACGCAGAATAACAAAATTATCAAGGAGCATGAAATTTAACATACAAAAGATACACTTGATTTGACGTTTAAAAAACAAAAGATAAACGAGCTGTGACTTTTCGCATTTTAAACACTAGTGTTTAAAGATTCGTTTTGTTCATGTCAAACCCGTGTTCAAAGTGCGGTTTTAGTAGCGGAAGTAGAAAAATATTTTTTATCCACACATTAAAACCATTGAGATTTAAGAGAACCCCTAAATTTACAGATGTTAATTAAACCAAACAGCCTTTCTTGTAACTATTCATGTCTCAATATTTATTTTCGTGTTTCAATTCACTAAAATATTGCAGAAATTAAGGCAGAAAACTTCATAAATTAGTGAATAGGCTGCTTCTGGCATTAACGAACGTTTGTTTTGAGAATTATTTACAAGATCATTATGAAACTTCTTGTTGGCATATTTTTAGTACAGGGAAGTTTTATTTGAAGAGAAAACTTTCGGGTTGCCCGAAGCATTTTATATGTTTTCATGTTATATCATAGAAGGTCAGTTTTTATAGATAAACAGTAGTAATTGTTTATATTCGAATATTTTGCGGTTTTTATACTTTATAATCAAATTCAAAACAACTGCGGTTGTGATTATATAAGTTTATGATACGCACCTACTCATTTACGTCAAAAGCAAATTTTGATTTGGAACAAAAAAAGTGTAGTTTTGAATTATTTAATCCTGGTATTTCTGAAAATGGAATAAAGGGATGCATGGGAAAACTCGGAAAACAATTGAAGGGCCTAGTGCAAAAATGTATAAATGCAAAATTTTGATTTTCGGTATTATTCCAGTTTTGTATACCTAAGACCAAGTTCTGTTCGTGCATAAACGATTAAACTGAGCGCTGCTACCATCTATGGGACCAGTAAATATACTCACTCACAGAATTTGTGAAGATGATTTCTGTAAAATCGGTTTAAATGTACTTATACCGGTTTTGCACTAACTTTAGATTCTTATTCTGTAAATTTCACAGAAGAGTCTTTTTATTGCGTTATTTTCGAAAAAAAAATAGTGTTCAGTCCAGTTGTTTCAACAGTTCAGTAGATATGTGTCACAGTTGCTTTTTTTTTTTTTTTTTTATGGCTTTAAGGCATAGCCCATGCAGCCAGACACTAACTAAGTAAAATGTTTGAATGATCATGTAAAATTGATCTAAATATGTACACCTGCAGACAAATTTTATGATTAAATGTGACAATGAGTTGATGCCGATTATACCTATCTATCAACAATATCCCAGAAAATAAATATTTTTCTCTAACACATAGGATTAAGTTACAAAGGTCACTCTCTTCTCGCCCAGGGGTCTGTCAGAGCATTTTTTAAGACAAATACAAGGTAGACCACGGTAAGTAAGGTAAATAATACAGTAGGATAGACATTTGGGAATGCAAGATTATCTAATGACTACAATTTAATATTTGTCTCGGTAACAAAGCTAATAAGGCAGTCGTATATATTTTTTTTATTTGTCGATAATAGATGCAAAATATTGTAAGGAGTTTCGACTTTTAGATTTAGAAGTTTTTGTACCAAACTTTCAGTTTGATTTTTGTATCTATTGCAATTGAAGAATATGTGGTCTAAGTCTGACGTGACATTGCAAGTAGTACATAGGTTACTATCCAGGATATTGATTTTGCATAAATGTGCAGGATAGCTGGCATGTCCAAACTTCATACGACTGATGGTGGTTATGTATTTCCTTGGGCGCTGATAATCTTCGAACCAGCATCGTTTTTCGATTTTTGGTACTAGCTGTGTGTAGCGAGTAGGTTTAGTGTTACAATATTCCCTATATCGTTTATTCCAGTTTATGTACATTTTAGTTCTGGTTAGGTTAATGCCTTCGTCCAATGTTAGCCAGCAGGTCGTTTCTTCGCCTGTTATTATGCTCTGTTTTGCCAGTTCGTCCACTTTTTCATTATATAAAATTCCGGTGTGGGCTTTGACCCATAAAAAAATTATTCGTTGATTTTCATTGAGTTCTGCCAGATTCATTTTAATTTTTGTTATATATGGGTTATTATACTTTGAATTTATTTCTAAGTGCGATTTTTAACTATTTAGGACAGCAAGTGAATCAGTAAAAATTAAAGATTTTTCAATATTATTTTGGATTGTATATTCTATTGCTTTTAATATAGCTATAGATTCTGCACTGAAAATGGATGTGTGTTTTTCTAGTTGGTAACAGTGTTGTGTCTGTTGGGGTATTACGAATGCGGCGCCGTGTGTAGTTTTGATATGTACTTGTGATTTGTTTGACTACTGCATTGTTTAGAGCTGTAAGTTCTGAATATTCCGGAATTATTATTGTCACATCTAGTAGAAGTTTCATGAGATCTACAGAAATGCTGGTAGGATTGAAATTACTTGTGTTTCTATAAGCTTCACATAGAAGGGGTGAGCTTTTATGTTTCCAATATTTAGATGTCAGGTCATGAATGTTTAAAGCTGTTACCATATTCATTAACGGGGAATTTTTAGTTTTACATTTTAAGATGTCTTTCTCTGCTAACATTTGTCTCCGTAGTTCTAGGGGTGGTTCTAACGTTTCTACTCGAAGTGGTTCAATGGGAGTTGATTTCATCGCTCCAATGCACAACCTCAAAGCTTTATTTTGTAAGACATCCAGCTTCCGTAGCTCCTTCTTGCTTGCGCAGCCATATAATGTGCACCCATAGTCTATAATTGACCTTATGTATGCCTTGTAGAAAGTTAGAGCAGTTTGAGGGTTTGCACCCCACCATGTTTTCATTATAGATTTGAGAAAGTTTAGTCCTTTACTTGCTTTTACTAGAATTTCCTCTATGTGTGTCTTAAATGCCAACTTTCTGTCTAGTGTAATACCAAGATATTTAAATTCGTTAACTAGAGGGAACTGAATATTTCCCAATGTTATTGTGGGGGTATTTAAGATGTTATGTCGAGTAAAGATCACACACTGTGATTTGTTTGGAGAAATATCCAATCCATGTTTCTCCAAACAATTGAAAAGTGGTGTTATAGCTGCATTAAATAAAGTTAAGCACTGTTCGAATCTTTTCGAATGTATGTAGAAGGCAAAGTCGTCTGCATACTGGATAATATTAGCGTTGGGTGTAATTGTGTGAATGTTTATAGTGTAAATATTGAATAGTAATGGTGCTAATACAGAGCCTTGTGGTAGACCTCTGTTGGCTACTCGACTTTTTGACAGGGTTCCATTCTGTTGTCGAACTGTTAAGGATCTATTTACATACAGTTTGCAAATGATATTTGCTATTTCTACAGGTACCTGCAGATCGATTAATTTTCCGCGTAATATTTGCCATTCTACACAGTCATAAGCGGATTTTATATCGAGAAATAGTGTGATAAGATATTCGTCTTTTGCGAAACATGCTTGTACTTCAGTAACAATATGTGCCGCTGCGTCATAAGTTCCGTAGTTTTTTTTATATCCATATTGAGTGGAAGGGAGGACATTTATATGATTTAACCACCATTCTAGACGATTTTTTACTATTCTTTCGAAAAATTTTAAAACACAAGGTAGTAACGATATGGGCCGATAAGAGTCAGCATTGTCTGGATTTTTGCCATGTTTTAAAATAGGTATGACTATAATGTTTTTCCACTCAGTGATACTTTCACCAGACAGCCAGATGTCGTTAAATATTTGTTTTAAAATTTGCTTGGCATTTAGAGGTAGATGGTGAAGCATGGGATATCGAATTTCGTCGTAACCTGGAGATGTGTTTTTCCTATTTTGAAGTGCATAATCTATTTCCTTCAGGTTAATAGGTGTTGAAAAAATGGAATGATTATTTTTGGACTGTTTGAGTGTCTCTAGATTGTGGCTGATGTCATCGAGTGGCATAGGTGGTGCAATTTTATCAAGGAAGTCCTCCTGCCATGCAGTACTGTCATTTTTTTGACACTACTTACTTTTCTTTGCATTCTTTTTGCTTGAGTCCAGAGCTCCGTCACAGATGTGTTTTTATTAAGTTTTGAGCACCATCTCCTCCAACTATCCTTGGCTTTGTCTTTTAATAGTTTTTTTACTCGTGCTATTTCTTGTTTGCATAGTGTGTAGTTCTCCACGGTACTTTGATTTTTATAATCCATTAATTTTTGTTTACGTTGAGTGATTGCGGCGTCGCATTCAGGGTCCCACCAAGGAGGTAAAATTTTTCTATTTTTGTGTTTGAAGGGTTTGTTAACCGGGATTGCCACGTCGGCAGCCATTTTAATTCCTTGGATAAGAAGATCATATTTTTCTTCAGTAGTATGCATTCTTCGGCAGTTTTGGATAAAAAAAGTGTCAGCTGCGTCCTGGTATAATTTCCAGTTGGCTTTGCGCAAGTTCCATTTAGTTTTTGGGAGATAATCTTCATCAAAGTGAATGTTTTTGTTTACTTCTATTATAATAGGGAAATGATCTGATCCCATAACGTCCGCAAGTGTGTATCATCGGCAGTTAAGCGCCAGATCAGGCGTGGAGAGCGTGAGATCTATTGCAGATTGATTGTTATTATTAGTAAATCGCGTGGGTTGCCCAGTGTTTAAAATTACGATATCACTATCGTCCAAAGCTTCTTTGATTTGTTTACCTTTGGGGTTATTTTTGTAAGAGCCCCAAAACTCGTGATGTGCATTGAAATCTCCACCTATTATACTGTTTGAATCCAGTAAGCCAATCACATTCTGCCAGTCAGTGTAATTTGTGTTTATATCTGGTGGGCAATAAAGTGAAAAACAGTTGAAATATACATCGTTAGAGTTTAATATTTGAATACCGCAGATTAAGATTCCAGGTACGAAATTTTGTTGAATATTGATTTCCTTAAAAGAGTAAATATTTTTAATTAAGATTGCAACACCTGCATATCCACCATCCCTGTCCCTCCGGATTATATCATCACCTCTAAACGAAATTTGTCTGCTGGGTTTAAACCATGTCTCAGATATAAGTGCTATGTCTATATCATTTTCATCCAAACATTTCACCAAACTTAATTTATTTGAAACTGCAGATTTAGCGTTCCATTGCAAAATTTTAAAGTTACTTTTGACCTTATTAGCCATTATAATAAATGTTGCTAATTTTGTTTTTTACAATTGTTGGATTTATTTTTTTTAATTCATCGAATGAGCTTACATCATCTAGTACACTTTGAAAGACATTAAAAAATAATTTTACAATTTCATTTGCATTCTGTTCATATGTTGATTTATCAAAAGGAGGGAGGGGACGTTCGGGCCCGAATGTGAAAGGAAACATGGGTTCTTCTGGTATAGGGGAGGAAACTTTTTTTCTTTTGTTGGGTGGTGTTGTTTCAGGGAGTTGTTCAGAATGGGATGGCATTGCTCTGGTTTGGTTGGAAGTGGATGGTTGTATGGGTATATTAGTTCTGTATGTGTTACCAGGATTTCTGTTTGTTTTTTGTGTTAGTGGTGGAAAGGATTCGATGTTTTCCGTGTCTAATACCAGATACTTGTTATTTGTAATTATATTTGCGTAGGAATTTTTGAGACCAGTTTTTGCTTCTAAAAAAGTTAAATTTTGTTCTGCCATGTGTTTTTTTATTTTATGTTGCTCAACAAATTTAGGGCATACTTTGGAAATTGATTTATGTTTATCACTTTTGAAGTGTAGACAAAAACTGTCTTGTGGATCCCTACAACTGTGCTCGTTCTCTTTTTCTTCAGAGCAATTAATGCAAAGTGTTTTTGTACTTCGACAATTTTTTGCAACATGACCATGTTCTAAACATTTAAAGCATTGTATGACTTTGTGTACGTATGGTTCGACTGCACATGCTACGCTATTGATGTAAACATGACTGGGTAGCATGTTCCCCTCAAATGTTAATAGGACCATTTGCCGAGGTACAAAAACAGATTCGCTATCTATGTCTATTTTTCTTTTGAATCTATTGACTTCGGTTATTGTTACAGGAGAAATTATGTTTTCAAAAAGATAATCGTCTTTGAAAATTGTGTCAACATTTCTTATTATTCCCTTTCGTTGCAATAAGTTATTAGGTATAAATGCTGTTAACTGTTCCTCAATTAATCTTTCATCAGTTACTAATCTATTCGCGTCTTTTATAGTTTTTAATTCTATTCTTACTCTATTTTTACCTACACTTGCAATGCTGATGATGTTTGGAATTTTTAGTTTTTTATGTAAAATGTGGCCTACCTTCATTGGGTGCATTTTACCTATTCCTTCCTCTTCCCTGTTTGTTTTTTCGATGAATACATATACCTTGTCAGAGTAGAGATGAGCTTTCTGGATATTGAATAATTTCTTTGTTCGTTCCTTCTCCATGTTTTTTTCATTTCCAGGATTATCCGAGTTGTTTATTTTATTTCCATCCAATTCCATTTCATTTGAATATCCCCCTCCGTCAGGGGGATCGTTTTTACTCATTTTGATTTAATTGCTTGTGTTTTCACCAACAAGTTTTTGGTTTTTTCGCACCTCTATTAATAGTCAATTAGTAAGTATAGTTTTTACACTAACCGGTTTGTTTACAACAAATATCTATTGATGCACACTTGTTGAAAGACCGATTCGAACTGCACAGTTGCCTTCGTTGTGCTAATTATCCAATGAAATTGATGTTAGGTTTGTTTTAAATTTGATAAAATACAGGAATTTATGTTGTTTTTCCAGAGTATGATACATCTCATGTGCCTTATGAAACTGATGAGAATGCTGATTTTATAATCCAGATAAGGATGGAAACCAAATCTGATACGGAAAATGAAGAAGTAGGTAGAAGTTCTACATCTGGACACGAGAAAAATTGGAAAAGAAATCAACGTAAACAAATGCGAACTGCGGGAAAAGAATACACGGGTTATAAAAATATGATACATGAGAGAAAAAGATTGAGAAAATATGACCATGAATGTAGATACAAGTGTAATACTATCATTTCTGAAGGAGACAGACAAAAACTGTTTGACGTATTTTATAAAATTCCAAGTTATGATTTGCATACAGCCTCTTGTACTCGTATCTTGCATAAAAAATGATGGTGTCAAGAGACAAAAAGCAACTAATGGGACAAATAGAACTTTCAGTACAAAAATAATGATTATGAATAAGCGGGTTTGCAAAAACTTCTTCCTTAAGACTTTCGACATCACCAATAGACGATTTACAACAGTTTTTGAAAAATTTGGACGCTTAAGTATTTGCTAACCTGACCTCAGGAGAAAAACCCCTAGTGTGAACAAAATTAATGAACATACTCGAAATAAAGTGATCCAGCAATCAAGAGCTTTGCAAGATACAAAAGCCGTTACTCCAGAAAGGACAACTCCAATATAAAATTCTTATCAACGGATTTGAATATTACCAAAATGTATTCACTTTATAAGGACTGCACTCAGAATAAGAACATATCTACTATCGACACATTTTCAATACAGAATTCAATCTGAGATTCCATTAGCCACACACTGATACCTACTCAAAATGTGATAGCTTCAAAATTTAATCAAACATTCCAACGATGAGACGATAGTGAATTCGAGCAACGTTTCTCTGGATGTTCATCAACGAAAAGCTCAAAAAGCCGTTGACTGCAAAAATTTTGACATTGAAACCTACAAGTCTTCAATAGATACTCTGGTAATATGTTTCGATTTACAACATACCTTACCCACCCCTTTGCAACAGACATCAGGCAACTTTGGACCTTCAATTTCAGCATTCACAATTTGATCACGGAGAATGCTGAAATGTATACTTGGAATGAGACAGTGTCTGAAAGGGATTTCCAACAGATAGGGTCTTGCCTGTTACAGTTTATCAAGTCGCAACCCCCGAACATAAAAAATCATCACATATAGTGATTCATGTGGGGGTCAGAATAAAAATAGATATATATGTAAACTATTCATGTTTTTGGTGAAAATAGGTCAAATAAAAGAAATTCGTCATAAATTTCTGGAACCGGGGCATACCTATATGGAATGCGATCGAGATTTCGCCGTAATATAAAAAACAAAAGGAAAAGTCCACTAGTTTTTATTCCACACGATTGGATAAAAGTTATCAAGAAATCATCAAAGAATTTTGCAGTTCACAAAATGACACAGAAAGACATCTACTCGTTCGAAAAATTAGATAAACGTATTATATATCCAAAGAAAGATACTGATAAAAATCCAATCAAGTTTCAACAAATTCCCCATTTCAAGTACGATACCAATGCGACAACATCATTTTCTTTTAGTTTCAAACCAACTCTTGATGATTCAATTTGTGTCTGCTCCTTCGGAAAATCTGGAAGACCAAACTTTTCGTTGGATGAAGTTTTTCAGCAGATTCATTCAATTCCACTAAAAATTACGACTGAAAAGCGGAAAAACTTACAGACCCTTTTGGACTATATACACATAATAATACACACGGGCCAAAAACAAACCAGGAGGGGAAGAAGAAAAGCAAAGAAAATAATGAAGCGAGAGTGAATACTATCGAAGATGATCTCGACCAGGAGGATGAAGACTATGAAGTCAATGATGACTTGAAGGCGGACTATGCAGTGTGATACCATAATGTTTCTGAAAATAGGCTCTTCTTCTCTGTTCACGATATACACCAAAATTAAATAAAAAAATTTCACGAAAATTGATTAGTTTTGCAGGACGTTGTGAAGCTTATAAAAGTGCCAAAACGGTATAAGTACATCAAACTCCAGAAACTATAGAATCATCAACTTTATATTCATAAACAAAGAAAAAATCATCCTATTCTGGCTGATTCCAGTCTTTCTGTTATTGTACTAATTCTGCTGAATTATGTATAAACAATCAACTTTGGACCCTCATTAGACAGAAAACATTATTTGGCACTTATATCCTTTTCGCAATAGACCCTTCAATTAATAGCAACGGAATCAGAATTTTATAAAAGTTATTATTTGTTAATAGGCAATACACAATGGGAACTAAAACTCGAAGATAAGTATACATTTGTAGCGGAGGAGTGGAATCCATAGAGCAAAATAGACATACAGTATACAGTGCTTATCAAAAGTTCCCTCCGCCACTCTTTTCTTTTGAACAGTGATACTTACACTGATGAAATTTGGAGCATGAAAATGAACTGTTGCAAGCTTCTCTACTAATGGTAACAAGTGACGTAATAGGCATCGGTGACGTCACCATACAACTGAAACCAATAATATTGAATGGGACCTCATGGCAAGTGACACCTCGTTTGTAAGGTATTTAAAATACCTATTCAATTATACTAATTATTTTTGGATTTACGATGTTTTTGATGGTTAAAATAAATAAACACTAAAATTTCAGTTTTGCTTTTTGTTGTATAATGAATATATTGACCACATTTGGTTAAACTTTATTATAATGAACTTACAAAAATACCCGTATTAATCATAAAATGTATGTCTCTTGAATTGACGTTTTTTTATTTCTCTTCTCATTCTTTAACGTCGGCTGTCAGATCAACCTCGCACACTTGTCGGCTTGTCAAAAAAGTATCAACACTTTTAAATAATAAAGATTCAAAAGTCCGCTTATGGTTAATTGTCAAAAAAGTTTTTTAATTGACGTTTTTATATGCGATAATATCGAATTTTTAGTTTAATTATTGTTTAACGAGACGTTTCAGTATCTACATAAACAAAATGGTACGTGCTCTAGCTGACAAAGTAACAGCTATCTTAATTATTGGTGAAGGTGGAAATAATTTTGATGCGGCGGAACGCATTTTTAATGAGAGATACCCCGATCGCCCTATATCCAGAACTTATTTGAGGGACCTTTTTCATAAGTTTCAACAAACAGGTAGTTTTCATGATACCAAATGATCGACCAAATATTGGCATCGATAAGCAAATTGATATAGCTGTAGAAATTGTAGTAAACCCTTCTTCTTCCACAGCCCAAGTAGCGTCTACCTGTGGAATCAGTCATAGTACAGGACACAGGGTGTTGACCAAAAACAAATTTCATCCATACAAATTAAAAATGGTGCATCAATTTTCAGATGACGACCCCGACCGAAGGGTGCAATTATGTGAAAATATGTCCACTAAAATTCTCCAACAGCCAGACTATGTAAAGACAATTTGTTTTAGTAACGAAAGTAATTTCTTTCTTAACCCTGGAGTGCACACGTGGGCCTGAGAGGCCTAAGTGAAAATTTAAGTGAAGATAAAACAGAAAACTCTTCATCGAATTACATGAAATTCTGTGTAGCTTCCTGTAATAATAAAACTAATTCACTCATCCACAGAAAACGTTTATAAGTTGAATTAGCCGAGAGTAGAGGGCGCAGTGGGCCTAATAGGCCCCACGTATTAAGTGAGGTTATAATTTCATGTCAGTTGAGAAATGTGTTTGTGCGTTTATTTCTTGGATTTTTGTTAGTATTATTACGCTACAGTAATTTATTATCAACTCAAAGTATACAAAAAAGTCGAAAAAAGGTGAGATATTTTTATATGATGTATTCAGCATGCGACGTTTATATTAGTTATATTAGTCATTTACAAAAGGAATTTGAGATGGGCGAATATGAAAAAGAAGTTGCTAGACTTCAAAAACTATTTGAAGGCGTCTCATCAGTTGACGAAAACTTTGACGAAGATGCTGATGACTCAACGGCTGATTCAGACTTTGTTTTATCAAGTGATCATAACTCTGATTCAGAACAAGAACTTCAGGAAGTTGAGAGATTTTCACATCATGATGAAATGGTTTCAGATAGCCATGAGGATGAACAAGGAGTTTCTCGTCGACGAAAAACACATTTTATAGCAAGGGATGGTACCAAATGGAGCAAACGATGTCAACCAAGAAATGTGCGTACTAGACAACACAATTTGTACACACCTTTACCTGGTGTCAAACAGTATGCTAAAGGTGTTCAATCGCCTTTAGAAAGTTGGTCTAAGTTGGTAGATGACCGAATGCTGAATGATATAGTCGCCAACACTAATATTTTTATCAGAAAATCAACTCCTGATGCAGATTTTGATTATAGAAAGAAAGAGACAACTTTAAAAGAAGTAAAAGCTCTAATTGGTTTACTGTATATAGCTGGTGTGAAACATGGAAACAGAATAAATCTCAGCGAATTTTGGGCAACAGATGGTTTGGAAAATCCTATTTTTTCAGCTACAATGGGAATAAATAGATTTCGCTTTTAACTCAAGTGTATAAGGTTTGATAATGTCACATCAAGAGAAGAAAGGCGTCAATTGGACAATATTGCACCAGTAAGAGGTTTCTTTGAAAGTTTTGTTGGAAACTGTCAGTCATCATACTGTATTAGTGAATATGCAACGCTAGATGAAATGCTCTGGGCTTTTAGATGGAGATGCCGGTTTCGAATGTACATTCCCAAGAAGCCAGCGAGATACGGTTTGAAAATATTCGCGTTGACGGATTCCAGAACAGCCTATGTAGCCAATCTAGAGATTTATGCTGGTACTCAGCCAGATGGGCCCTACAAAATCAGCAACAAAAAGTCTGATGTAGTAGAAAGAATGTGCGAGCCAATTCACAACAGTGGAAGGAATCTTACAATAGACAATTGGTTCAGTAGCATAGAAGTAGTGAAAATAATGCTCATGCAGTATCGCTTTACTATTGTCGGTACTTTCAGAAGAGATGCAAAAGGAATTCCTTCAGAATTTACTGCAAAACATCGAGAAATATATTCCAGTCTTTTTGGCTTCAACGAAGACATGACAATAGTTTCGTATGTTCCAAAAAAAAGCAAATGTGTGATTCTGGGATCCACAATGCATCATGATGATGCTATTGATGAATGTACAAACGAGAAAAAAACCTGAAATAATTACCTTTTATAATATCACTAAAGGAGGTGTGGACACAGCAGATCAGATGTGTGGTGCATACAATGTAGCAAAAAACACTAGAATATAGACAATGGTAATATTCTATGGAATACTGAGTATTGCTGGAATGAATGCAGCCATAATATACTATTCGCAAAAAGATAAAATTGAAACTAGGAGATCATTTCTGAAAAATTTAGGAATGGAACTAGTGAAAGATCATTTGGAGGACCAGGCCAAGAATAACCATTTGCCAACAAAAACAAGGTTGGATGCAAGAAAGTTCGCTGGATTACCTGCTGAACACGTCATGCCTACTGAAAAGGGGGTCACAAGAAGAGATTGTAATTTTTGCAGCAAAAGAAGGAAAAGTCGATATTTTAGTGAAAAATGCAGTAAGTGTGTTTGCTTAGAGCACGCACACACTTTTTGTCCACAGTGCGCCAGCAATATGATGGAAGATGAACAAGAAAGTGAATGAGACTTTAGTTGCTAGTCATAACATTTTACCTTACAATAATTGTTATTTGTTTGGTGTAATATTTTTTTTTCTATTTTTATTTTCAATAAAAGTTCAGTATCAATACTTTAAATTTGAATTTCAATGAGCCCCTGACGTATTTTTAGGACTTTCTGATACTTGGGCCTATTAGGCCCGACGTGTGCATTGGTGAATTTTTTTCACTTGTGCACTGCAGGGTTAATGGAAATGGTAATACTCAAAATGTGAGGTGTTTCACACATGTTTCGTGAAAACATACACAGTTCCCATTAAAAGTAAATGTCTGGGCAGGTATTTTGGAAAACCAGGCCTCTTTTTTTTGAATTCTAATTTAACCGGTGAAGTATATCTCGAGATGTTAGAACCGTTAATTCTTCAAAGATAATCCAAATGAATTTGGTAACTTCGAAATCAACAAGATGGTGCTCTTGCACACTATTACTTTGCAGTAAGACGTTATCTAGATAGGAATATTCTGGTAGATGGATTGGACGACTCGGTCCAATAGAACGGCCAGCTCGGTCACCGGACCTAACACCTTCAGATTTTTTTTTGGGAATAACTAAAATCTAAAGTTTACGCTACAGCTCCTGACAACGAACAACGAATTCCTAGAGAATGTAGGGCAATTTCCCCTGACACATTTTATCGAGTCCGATAAGAGTTTAAAAATGGGATGTTATACTGCTAAGAAGTAGACGGAGCACGTTTTGAAAAATTATTAACTTGTTCTTAAATATTTATTAAATAAAAGCGAAACTCAGATTTTAGTGATTATTTATTCTAACCATCAAAAACATCGTAGATCCAAAAAAATTGCCATAAGGTCCCATTTAATGTTATTGGTTTCAATTTCCTGGTGACGTCACCGATGTATATTATGTCACCTGTTACCACTAGTAGAGGAACTTACAATACTTCATTTTCACGCTCCAAATTTTACCAATCTAAGTATCATCATTCAAAATAAAAGAGGGGGGGGGGACTTTTGAAAAGCACTGTATACACAAAACCTGACAGACATGAACCAGAGAATAGAAAGAAGAAAATAATTGGAAATATGATCAAACCATAGATTGGTAGTTGCAGAAGTCTATAATAATAAAGAATGAAGAAGAAAAGCAATACAGTAAGGTAGCAATCTATTAACTAAGAAACAGACAGAAAAATACGAGGAAAAAACAAAGGACTAAAGGATGAAAGAAAAGAATGGACACTAGAAGAAAAATGTGACGATTTTAAATAAGTAAAACACCAGAACAAACATGTGGCAAAATAACATATTATAATAAGCACCTCAAAAGAAAGGATTGGTTGAACAATGAAGTACGACAAATGATAAAGGAAAAGGAAATAGCATATAAAAAATACATAAAAAGTAAAATAAAAGAAAATAAAGAACAATATGAAAAGAAATATAAAGCAAAAGAAAGAGTTAAAAAAGCCAAATCAGAAAGTTGGGAAACAATTGGAGAAGAAAAAAATGCAACCCAAAAAACAGAAGATTTGTGACAAGAATAAAGAGATTAGAAATAACGAAAAGAATAATAATAAATACAATAAAAGATAAACACAGCCAGATGAATACAGAAATAGGAGATGTTCCAGAAACATGGAATAGTATATTACATTACGAGTGCGGAAATTGACACTTTGCACACGAGTGGGAAAAATTGTAGCACGAGGAGTATGCTTTCACACAAGTAATGTACAATATTTTTCCTACGACCATCCATTTTATTAAACAATATGTAAATATCAGATCGTATAAATTGAGTTGCCTGACTAATCTTACGTTTTATTTCTGACAGTATATGTTTGAATATTGTTTCTATAAAAAGTGCACATGTATTTACAATTACTTTCATAGTGAAATAAAGAAATAACGATAATTAATGTTTATTTGAAAAAATTACATAAGTAAGTACTTATTAGATACAACTGGGGAACAAATTGAATTATATACTTTACAGGGCGAGCATGCAAGTTTCAGGGCGACGCTGAAAGCAGAGCGCTGAAAGCATGCGAACCTTGTAAATACACTTTTAGAGTGTGGCGCGTACAATATTTTTTGTGCAACCACTAATAACTTGACAATAATATAGGAACAGAATATTTATTGCTTAGCCAAGTTTCATAAATGCCCGTTTTCGATTCCTCGCCAAGCTTCATAAAAGTCCATCCTTGATGCCCAGACACTTTCAACAAAAGTTAATCCTCGATGCCTATCCGGTATTTAATGAACATTTTGACATAAGAGCTCGGGAAAGTAGGTAGTTTACCGAGCAGTTCTGTCACTTTACCGAACAATTTAGTCAATTTTCCGATCTAGACCGCCAACTACGTACTTCCCGAGTTGAAAAATGATCGAAAAACGCAATTTCTAAAGTGGCAGCATAAAAAATTACTACACTACTGCGGAAAGTACTTTCCGGACGCGTGAAAATAAAGGTCACTTTCCATAGGAGTAGAGAGTGCCATGTGTGTTACTTTCCTTTGCGGTCGTAGGAAAAAAATATTACGCAAACAGGTATGACCGTGCCACACCAAAATATATACATATAGAGGGTGTTTTCAAATGACACTTACAACGTTTGCATGTAGATACCTCTCGTAAAATTGGACAAGATGATATAGTGATTGAGGGGTCCAACCCATTTACTTTTCGAAATACAGGGTGTTAAAGTTATGAAAAATATAATCTTTTAATTTTATAACTTTAAAATGGTTGTATATATTGATCAGACATTTGGCAGGTGGTTTTTAAATGTAAAAGTGCATATTTTGATGGGAAAAAATGTTTCAATTCTTGATCCAGTGGTGTCCATTTGGAAGAATATGTCACCTTACCCCTCCCATTTTTTACGTCACAGGCATTTGAAGCTATTTTTACTTGATTTTGTATTCCTCAATAGTTTTCACATGAAAAACGCTTAACCTTTACATAACAAAAAAGTTGTAGTTTTCAAGATATTTAATGTTTTTATGAAGTCTGCAAGATCAGGGGAAGGATCGTTGAAAATACTTTTCCAAACTAGTCATTTTATTAACAAAAGAATTAATGACAATAAAAAATAAGATAATTACAAAGTTAAATAATTTCCCGGTCTAACATAATTTTTAACTGAGCAGCCAGCAAACTACAAAAGATGTTCAAAATTCTGTCCATTTACATTTACATATAATCTGCAACGTTTTCTCATTGAAAATCGCATACCTTGAAAAAACTGGTGATTGCCGGAAATAATTTCTGTAGCTGCATGGATTCTTGCTATCAGTTCCTCCTCCGTTTCTACTATTGTATCGTAGATTAGGGACTTCATGTAACCCCACAGAAAGAAATCGATTTGATTTAAATCCGGTGACTTCGCAGGCCACATATTGGGTCCACCTCGGCCTATCTAGTTGTTTCCGTATTGTTGGGTTATAAGTTGTCTGGCCGCTAGAGAATAAAGTACAGATGCCCCATCGAGCTGAAACCATACATTATCCATATTCGCCCTAATATTCAATGGTACAAAGTCGTTTAATAAACCAGGCAGGGTTTCTCTCGCAAAATTACAATAAATATTACCATTGAGTTTAGTAGGTAATAAATATGGACTCTATACAATCTCCAAGTATACCTCCCCCCACGTTAAGGGAGAAATTTTCCTGAAATCCACGTTGTCGAATAACACATGGATCTTCGTAATCCCACACGTGGCTATTCATTGAATTAAAAATTCCTTAACGTGTGAATTTGGCTTCATCAGTAAATAGAACAAATTCGGTAACATTCCTATTTTCTAAACATTTTTGGGTGTACCAATTGGCAAACTCCACTCTTTGAGGACAATCTGTTGGTTTTAGGGCCTGAACTTGGGTATACGTATAAGGATACAACTACTGTTCATTTAAAATATTCCACACAGTTGAGTTACTTACATTTAAAGATTTGCCAATGGTGCGAGTGCTTAAATCGGGTCTATTTTCAATGCGGTCTAGAACAGCCTCCTCTAATTGCATGGTTCGTACAGTTCGTTTTCTACCGCTACCTTGTAATTATGAATTGAATTGTCCAAATTCTCGAAACCTCCTGTCAATTTGAAAAAATGTTGTGTGACATGAGAGTCTAGGTCGATTTGGATATCTTTCTCTATACAATCGCTCGGAACGTCTACCATTCTTTCTGGCTTCCCCGTATGTTAGCTGCATATCAACCATGTCTTCAAAAGTTATAATCCATCATAATAAAACGTGTGAAAGTTGCACATACCAATTTAATTACAAATAATTCATTTTCATTTTGACGTTAAACAAAATGACATTTACCATTTCATTATTGACATCCATAGCCTACTATACGGAGGAGGCACTGATAGCAAGAATCCATGCAGTTACAGAAATTATTTCCGGCAATCGCCAGTATTTCCAAGGTATGCGATTTTTAATGAGAAAACGTTGCAGATTATGTGTAAATGTAAACGGACAAAATTTTGATCATCCTTTATAGTTTGTTGGCTGCTTAGTTAAAAATTATGTTTGAATGGGATATCATTTAACTTTGTAATTATCTTATTTTTTATTGTCATTAATTCTTTTGCTATTAAAATCACAAGTTTGGAAAAGTATTTTAACAATCCTCTCTCAATGTTTTATATGCATTGCTGTTTCACAAATTAATTCCTGATACATATGCTAACCATTAGTAGTTTGGTAGCTATTAAAAAACATTCAAGAAAAATATATTTTTTAATTATTTATTAAAAGAAATTATATCCGGCAATCCCCAGTATTTCCAAGGTATGCGATTTTTAATGAGAAAACGTTGCAGATTATGTGTAAATGTAAACGGACAAAATTTTGATCATCCTTTATAGTTTGTTGGCTGCTTAGTTAAAAATTATGTTTGAATGGGATATCATTTGACTTTGTAATTATCTTATTTTTTATTGTCATTAATTATTTTGCTAATAAAATCACAAGTTTGTAAAAGTATTTTAACAATCCTCTCTCAATGTTTTATATGCATTGCTGTTTCACAAATCAGTTCCTGATACATATTCTAACCATTAGTAGTTTGGTAGTTATTAAAAAACATTCAAGAAAAATGTTTTTTTTAAATTTTTTATTAAAAAGTGATATTGCAGATTTCATAAAAATATTAAATATCTTGAAAACTACAAATTTTTTGATATGTGAAGGTTATGCGTTTTTCGCGTGAAAACTATTGAGGAATACAAAATCAAATAAAAATAGCTTCAAATGCCAGTGGCGTAAAAAATGGGACGGGAAAGGTGACATATTCTTCCAAATGTACACCACTGGATCAAGAATTGAAGCATGTTTTTCCATAAAAATATGCCCTTCTACATTTAAAAACAACCTGCCAAATGTCAGATCAATATATTCTTCCATTTCAAAGTTATCAAATTAAAACATTATATCTTTCATAACTTTAACACCCTGTATTTCTAAAAGTAAGTGGGTTGGACCCCTCAATCCCTATATCATCTTGTCCAATTTCACGAGAGGTATCTACATGCAAACGTTGTAAGTGTCATTTGAAAACAACCTGTATAAAGAGAGGAAGCAGAAGATATATAAAAAATAGCCCAAGAAGAAGTTGAGATCGCAAGGAATGGAACAAAAATGGGAGAAGTTTGCGGAAATGATGAAATACTATCAGAAATGATAAAATGGATGGGTGAAGAATGAGAATATTTAAATACTATCCGAAAAATGATTATATATTTTCAATAGTAATACAACAAGTGTAATGATGATTATCGAAGTATAAAATACATTCGTTTTTGAGCCACATTTATTTACCCGCCCCCCTCCTCCCCATAAACAAACAGCTGTAGCCTCTCTGGAAATTTGGTGCAAAGAAAATAATTCATAGAGTATATTTGTCCATTAGAGGTGCATAACGACCATATATGTTTTTGTTCAAAATTCCGATTGGGAAGGGCCAACTTAATAATTTATAATATCCAGACGACATAGTATTGATTGAAGAAGAAGGTGCTTCTGCGAATAATTTTTGAATGTAAACAAATAAATGCGGTGTTGCCACGAAGTTTTTATTTAGAATAAATAAAAGAACAGTATTCCCTTGATGATTTGAAATTCCATGATTGAAACAAAAATACGTGAAATTTCAACAACATTTGGTTTTTTTTCACAAGTCACACATTCAACGAAATATTTACAGAAGTGTTATAGGCATATACGTAGAAAATATATTCGCAAACAATATTATTTTCGTTAATTTTTTGCGAAAAAAAGATTTGTATAATGATATGTCAGCTTAAGCTGAGTGATTTACGGTATTTGTACATGACAACTAAAGCGAGTGTGTGAAAATCGCGCGGCGAATTTATCTTTCAATTGAGAAACGTACAAATCTACAGTTAGTTTCGTTTAACCTTCGGATGCCGGAGGGGGTACATTGTGTACCCCACATTTTTTTGCTTTACAACTCTCAAAATATTATATATTTTCATTATTACTTATATCTAAATAATAAAAAAGCAATATTTGTTTTTGAATATAATTTTAATAGCATATTCGATACAAATATAATCAAGAAATACAAAAAATAATATTTTACATGACGAAGTTAATTAGAAAATTCTGGATCCAATAAACTACATTTTGAACAAATTTTTGATTTCGTAGTTACATGATGATCAGGACAAACAAAGTTTCTGCATCTGTCACACTTACTTCTGCTCTTCTTGTCATATTTTCTAGGGCAGAGTAAACACCTTCCCATGGATTTTTGATTGCCCTTTATTCTTGTACTAGGTCCAGGATCTAAGGTGCCTATAAAATCATACATTGCATTCAGTATACGTTTGTGAAACGTCATACCCGATTGTAGTCGTCTTTCAACATAGGGTTTTATAAGTTGCTGTCCCATGTCTAGTAAAAAGTCTCTGCGTTTATGTGTAGCAGTTGTACTAAGCTGGGGGTTTTTGTTATCCACAACACAAATGCATTTAGACAAGCAATGTCAATTGTATTTTGGAACAAAACAAATGGCCACCTTTTGGTCGATCTTTTCACCGAGTATTCATTTACCATTTTGTCCATGGTGTCAACCGAGCCTTTTGTGTCATTGTAATGTAGAATTATTTCTGGCTTATAATCGGTCTCTTCTCCCGAAATTTTGTCATCATGGTGCTCAGTGCTGAGAAGATTGACGGCTTTATTTTTAGCAGGAACATATGAAACTAAGGTATATTTATCTTGAAATGCAAATACGGAAGACTTCTCGGTTTTTGAAGGATGTGGTAGAAGAACTGGAGGAATATCCTGTTTGTTCTTCCTCATGGTTCCACATAGGGTCAGATTTTTGTTCAAAAGCTCGTTAGCAAGAGGAATACTGGTGAAAAAGTTATCAGTTGTTATTCCGTAACCACCTTCAAGACCTTCAACTAGGTCGAGAACCACTCTTTTTCCCTGGTCTCTTTCCGGTTTATTTCCTTCCTTTCCCGTGTAAATTTGAAGGTTTAGAGCATATGTTGAGTCATTATCCATAAGAGCCCAAATTTTGATTCCGTATTTAGCGGGCTTCGATTTCATATAAACTCAGAAGGGACAATTTCCTCTAAAAGATACTAGTTGCACGTCAACTGTAAGATGCGAGTTGGGGAAATAGTGTTCTTTGCAATGTCCTACAAACTTTTCGAAGACATTTCTAAAAGCAGCAAATTTATCAAGTTTTCTACGCTCTGCTCTAGTTGTAAGATCATCAAATCGTATAAAACGTAAAATGTTGACAAATCTATCACGCGCTATTGATGCAGGAAATACCGGCCTACTAAAAGTGAATTTTTGGTCCAAAGGAAGTGAATAGGTTCTCTGTTTGCCTTTAGCGCCCCAGCTATGATCAAAATACCAAATGCGGCATACATTTCAACAGGGTCTACAGACTGCCATTGACGTTGTTTGTTAGGGTTTTTAGTATTCCATTCCTCATAATATTTATCAGCTTTTTGGTTAGTGCACTCAACAATAATTTGAACTATTTCAGCGTCAATAAACAATTTGAAGCAATCGGATAGGGAAGACATATTTTCTGACGTCGAAGTGAGTCCTGGTTTTCTTGTGATTATATTTTGCATTGCCGTTCGTGCGGTGCCTTTCTGTTCCAAACTGATTTATTTTTTGATACATATGTAGGATCACTATCATCAATTTGATCATTTTCTTCATCAGTCTAAAAGTAGATATATTATGTACATTTTTCAATAAAGTTCATATCAAAATAGCATACCTCACAAATCTCAGGTTCAACATCTTGAATTTCTATGTTGTCTTCTAACTCAGAACACTCAGAATCTGTTTCTAAAACGTTCTCACCCTCATCACTCTCATCAACCCACTGTAAGGCAGTTGCACGTTCTGTTTCTGTAGATAAATCCAATTTCCTTTTCTGCGACATATCGCAACACCGACTCACGAAACAAGAGTAACATTCTCAACACGCGTATCAAATCTTCTTCTTCTTCTTATTCGTATTTAAGATCTTGCGATCTGTTAGTTTTGAAGGTTCCTCTTTATTGTTTCCTGGGAGGTGGACTGCCAACTGTCCTTCCATCTCTTAGGTGGTCTACCGGGTGCTCTTTTCCCTGTTGGTTTCCCTTCAAGTGCGATGCGTGGCAGTCTGCTCTCCTCCATTCTTCTCACATGAGCGTACCAATGTCTTCATCTTTGTCTCCCCCATCTTACGATGTCTTGTACTCCACATTGTTCCCTGATGTCATTGTTTCTAACTCGGTCCCTTCTTGTTTTTCCCACTATAGTCCTGAGCGTTTTCATTTCGGCTACTCTAAGCATGCTTTTCGTTTTGTTGGTTTCTTCTCTGGTTTCTATTCCGTATGTCATGATTGGCCTGATACAAGTCTTATAGATCCTAACCTTGCTATCCTTTCGCATGTATTCGTTTGCCCATATTGTTTGCTTTAAGCAGCCCGATATGGCAGTCGCTTTGTTAATCTGTCTTCCTAGGTCCTTTACTGGGTCGTGATAACTCGACAGATCCATACCCAGATATTTGAATTGTGAGACTTGCTCATCATCGAGCGTATCAAATAATACTAACTAAAATAATATGTCTGTGTGTACGTGCCGTATGAGCAACGGTCGGCTTTGCCTACAACTAATACGAGTCGGACGCAAAGTTACGTTGGCTGAAACAGCATTGCCAACCTTGCTTTCAAGACTAATAAAAAAATACATGGATGCCGAATGGGGTACAATACGTACCCCACCTAATTATTTTCACATTTATTTGAAAAAAATGAGAAAAAAACTTTTTTTGATATATGTACTGATAGATGAGGGTCCAACTGAGGATTACTCAGCAGCATTTTTTGATTCTAAGCAAAATGCAAAAAATACGCCCAAAAAACATTATGTGGGGTACTTTTGTACCCCCCTCCAGCTTCCGAAGGTTTTAAAAAAGTAATATGAGTAGATTCCAGAGAGTAAGGGACGAAATAGTAAATTCCTTTATATGGTGGTTCCAGCTTTTTACAATTTTCTTGCTTTTTGTAGATATTGTTACTTTAAAATACCGGCGGCGTCCAATATAATATTAATTGTTTACCCCACCCTAGTATTAGTTATAGGAATGTTTTAACTGAAAGCGAATACTACTCAATGAGGAGCAGTTTTCAGCCGGGCACTATTAGGTTGCAATATTTGAACAAAGACTACACATCACAGGCAAAAAGTGTTTGTATGTGGTATAGTTGGCGTAAAAGATATAGTGCGAACTTTAAGCTGTCGGCTTTTCGTTTGACTGGAATACGAGGATATCGTCATAGTCCAGTCAATATTATAATATAAAATGCTCGGTTGACGATAAATTCATTTAATAATTTCAACTAATAATCGTTAAAATGTATTTAATGATATTAACATTTATCGACTGTCTAATGATTATTTTTAACCCGCAATTATGGAGCCCCATGTATAGAGCAAAATGCATTCCTTTAAACAATATTAAGCTATTTATTATTTATTTTGAACGTTACACCAGACAATTAATACTACCTTATAGCTCGTTTTATAGAGAATAATTAGAATTATAAATTCCAAATAACTTATTATTATTATTATTCCCATCTTTGACTGAACTATAACTGCGTTTTTTATATGAGCACAGGTGTCCACTTTTTAGTTGGTAGTCTGACATCAAGAAAGAGTGTAGTATTTTTTGAGGAATTTGGGTAAGTATAGCAATTATATTTTCAGTTAAAAATTAAATATTTAGAACGTGGCGTCCTTGGGAAACATCGAGTTCGGTCCAAAATATTGTGTGTATCAACAACGAATATTTAAATAATGGCGATGGAAGTGAAAACAGGATTCGACGACATTTAAAATAGGAAGCACAGGAAATATGTTTCAATGTGTATAAGAATCTACGGGAAAAGTTTGGTTTCGATGAAGAAACAGAATTAATGCAAGCAGTATCTGATTTAACAGAAGTTCCCCTGTTAACTATACGTAAAATAGCCAAGAATGGGCCCTATGAACGCAAGAAGCGATATGATAAGCGACTGGTCAAGCCTTTAGATGTGTAATAAAATTATTAAAAACCACCATATATGACTGTTACAAAAGTAATGAGTTACCTACGATCGAAATAACAAGAAATAAATTGACAAATGCCGGCCGTAATGTAAATGGCAGTAAGAAAACTATTGAAAACTGGATTAAAAAATTGGTATTTGAATTAAAAACGATTAATAAACGTCACAGTCATGGAAACCAGACGAATAGTGTATATGCGTTACACATACTTGGAACAAGAGAGAAGAAAACCGACCAATTGTCTATTTGGACAAAACTAGGTATAATACACACGACATGGTTAAAAAAGAATGGGCTGATGGGTCAAACATTTGTATGGCAACAATGCCTGCAAACAAACTGCATTGCGGTGGAAATGAAGGATAAGTTCCAAATGCCCTAAAATATGTGGGAAAAAATGGAAAATTGCAACGTTGACTATCATAAGAACATGGTTTGAATTCACTTTGTACGAATTCAATACTTAAGCTTAAATTCTTCCTGTAAATCATACGTTAATTACATTTATATTCCACCCCTGTATAATAATAATTACACATTTCTATACATACACACATAATTCCAGCATAAAATTCCTTCATAATATCTATTTAATACTTCAAAATTCACAAACATCAATTTTAACCTTATCTTCACATACAGAAAAGTTATCTTAAAAACCTTCCTTCCTCTATAAAAACAAACCTTTTCATGACAAAAAATGACCCTCGACCCCGTATAACTCAACCGTCGTCTGTAACGGTTTTCGTGTATAAAATCATGCAGTCCAATGGCCAAACGGGATCTTCCCTGGTTACACCCATTCCGAGAGCCAAATAAATACGGACACAACCCAACAATCTGGAACTTACAATCCACTCATCGTATAATCCACCCGGCGTGTTGACCGGTATAATTTAAATATCAATAAGTATTCAGTAGAATCAAATAATGTATTATAATATTACTCAACATAATTAGTGAATAATGAAACATTATTAATTGGTACTCAAACAAACAACCCTTATAATAAAACCTCAATAAATATCAGTGAAAAGTTCGAACTCATTTAATTTATCATACCATACACTCAAACTCAATAAGCAACTTTTGTTACATGGTCCTTTGAGAGGTGTCTATATGAAACATAAATTTCGATTTTCCACTACACCTGCTTTTAGTCAAAATTTCAATAATTTCGACGTATTGGCCTGACCGTTCTTCGAAGGGAAAAACTACTACATTCCTGGCTAATACACCGCAGAATATTGAATTACATCCCCTTCGAAAACCGTGACGTCTTTCGACCATTTTGCCTATACGGACATCTGTGGTGATTCGCAACTGATAGCGGAAGGGCATAGTACACTGATGCGTTTCGACCTTCTTGGGTCTCTTCAAGAGTGGCGTAATGCCTTCCAGTTCAGAGTCTCTAGTCCGAACGTATGTTATGAAATTATATTCATTTTATTTCATACGACTAATATGGTCGAATTTATCTGAGGTGTTGGTTCGCAACTGAAAGTGAAGATGGCGCCAGCTGACTACTTCTCGCTTTTGTAACTACACGAGCCAAGTAGAAGTTGTCGGAGGACGGAATCTTCAGTTCGGATTAGAGACTCTGAATGGGAAGGCATTACGGCACTCTTGAAAAGACCCAAGAATGTCGAAACGCGTCAGTGTACTATGCCCTTCCGCTATCAGTTGCGATTCACCACAGATGTCCGTATCGGCAAAACGGTCGATCGACGTCACGGTTTCCGAAGGGGATGTAATTCAACATTCTGCGTGGTATTAGCCAGGAATGTAGTTGTTTTTCCCTTCGAAGAACTGTCAGGCCAATACGTCGAAATTATTGAAATTTCGACTAAAAGCAATTGTAGTAGAGAATCGAAATTTATGTTTCATATAGACACCTCATATTTTATGAATATATATAAACATTCTTACCGCATTTCACACTCTTGCTAAACGCAGAGTAAGACATTGCGAAACACACATTGATCCCAAACTTAGAGCCAAATAGTGTTGTAGTTCTTGACAACTCTTCTTATCATTGACGACAACTCAATAAAATACCAAATTGAAGCTACAAGAAGACCGAATTACAAATTTTTTTAATGGATAATAATTTGTACTTTGAAGATTCGTATAGAAAACTGTTTTACAGACAAAGAAATTTAAGAAATTATACGCCCTAGAGAGTATTGCTGAAAAACATGGACACTCTATAGTGAGACTTCCTCCTTGTTTTTGTGTTTTCAATCCCATCGAGTTAATTTGGGCACAATTAAAACAGAGATTAAAATAGTAATGTAATGTTTTTCTAATTCATTTAAAACGTAAACGGGTGGGATAAATTTTAAACACACGATATGGCTACTTACTAATTTATTTAAACACTAACTCAATAACACTTAATTTATATGTACTTAACTAATCACTTACATTTAATTTATATGCACACAAACCTAATTATTAATTTATATCAACACTTTTATATTCACTTATTTACTGTTTATTTGTCAAAATCACTTTATCAACTAACTCCTCCGCTGATCGGTCCTTATTTATATTAATGCCTTTCTTACTAGAAAATTCCGGGTTGCGGCTTACACACACAAATAATTTTTTTGGCCTTTTCTAGATAACTCTGGTCACAAAAACAATGTTTACATAAGATTGTCGTCGAGTCGTAAACAGTTTTTTATAACTGCGTATCCGCCATAATTTTAACTTTTATACCTGGCTTAGACAGAGTCGGTTTTAGGGACTATACCGGTGTGCTGTTTCGTAACAGTAATCAAACTTGAAGATGAATAAAAGAATATTGGACAAGTCCATATTAATGGAGGAAATAAATTTTATATTGGTTTACAAGACGATAGTGATAGTGAAGCAGAGGATATGGGAGAAGAGAATGGGATACAAAAAGGGCTCAGTTCACGTCTGGTATCCCGATTAAACCGAACGCCCTTTCAACAATTACGTAACATCAAATACAATATAGGTATTGGTAAAAGTAATCAAAATATTAATACCTTTCAGAGTTTAGCTCTGCAACATAACTTAAAGGGGATATACGATTACATTGTTATACTATACGTTTTACGCCAACTATAACAGTTGCTCTTAGCTTTCCATTTTCTCAAAAGATCGATCACTTTTTGGATGTTTCAATAAAATTCGAAAAATTTCTTAATAATTCAAAGACTTTCTGAATATTTCTGGAAAATTCGATCAATTTCTCGAAAACTGAACAAGTTTCTGACAGTTACTGAAAAATGTAAGTAATTTATGGAAAGTTCTTTTACTGTGCCGTTCAGTTTGGTATTCAATTATTATTTCAGAAGCAAATCCACTGGAGTACGAAAACATCTTCAGAAATAGGTAATCCTTCAATTCATACACTATTGTATTACCAAATGCCCACTAGTTTCGACTTGAAAAAAAAGTAATCTTCAGTGCAGGTAAGCTGCAATTATGATGGTCAATGTTTAAATACAAATTAGGATTTCATAGAAAATAATTGTAGCTTACCAGTCAATTACAAAATCTACACAGAACGAACAACAATATTAAATTCGCATAAAACAACGAAGACAAGACACGACGACAGAACTAGATGGACTGACAATTTAAATAATTCCATTGCTAATATTCAATTAATGTTCGATAATCAAAGCACTTAATAACGACCATGTGGTCACGAACATAAAACGCAAAGAAGAATTGATAATTACCAGTTTGATAACAATGATTAATTTCCAAATTCTCTTTTTAAAATAAGGTTAATTGAAGTTATTAATTAATTAAAAAACTACTATTTTCTATCTGGCATTCTTCAACCATTCATAATGGAAATTAATCCGAGAAAAACTCAAGTGGAAAGTTGGAAAAGTTAATCAATGTTTTGCGCATCCATATTTTATTTCAGTTTTATCTTTAATTAAATTTTGCAAGCAAGGTATATTTGTCTATGCCGTTTCGCAGTAGAGATGGGATACGTGTTGAAAGTTATTTCGGAACTATATGGTATACCAAACATAAGTGGAAGTTTTGAGGCTTTTCGTACCAAAAATTTGGGAGATGATAGAGAGACTGAAAATAATGATTTTTTTACCCCTTCTGTTAACGAACTGTAGGGAATTACAAATGGATTTCCATTAATAATTGTTTAAATGTAAAAGAAAATGATTTTGAGCATTTTCAGATAACCTGTGAAATTGTTTCCGAGTATCAGTATCTACAGACCTGGGTACAGTTCATATCAAAGTGACGAAGAACTATACAATCGCTTGTAGTTGTTCCTGACCAAACACAAAACCATAATCGTTTTTGGAGATTTGAACCTAAGTAACATTTCGTGGCAACTAAATAATCATCCTTATGATACTTCATCTATGCTTTTCATAAATTTCTTGAAAAATGCAGGGTTGCAACAACTAATCAATGAACCAACTCGTTTCCGTACGAACCAACAACCTTCTCAGCCGGATCTAATTCTAACTTCTGATCCAAATCTCTTGATATTTCTGTCATATTTCCAATTGGAAAATCGGACCACGCCGTTATTTCAACTACAGTACAAGTTCTCAAGTCATTAATACCGCAAAATAACAGTCTAACCACATACAGAACAATAAACTATCATAACGTAAATTTGGATATGGCAAATTAAAACTGGATGGATGTTGTAAATGGTAATGACATTAACCAATAATGGGAAATTTTTGAAAACTGTCTAAACGTATCTATTCTTAAGAACTGCCGTTATAGTCAAATGCAGATGTAAGCTATGGATAAACTCCACAATATTTGAAATGATAAAGTTTAAAAGGTTATTATGGAAGAAATATTTACGAAGTAAAGCCAATGCCGACTACGTTAACCTTAGAACTTTTTCTAATAATTTAAGGTCAACTATTTTCAGATCCAAGCGTGATTTTGAAAACCAACTGTTCTTAAACAATAACAAAAAGCCTCTTTATAAATATGTCAGTTATTCAGTACTGTCGAAGGTGTCATTGCCTATCCTAAGAAATGAAACTGGCGAACCGACTTCAGTAAAAACGGGGGTTGCCACAATTTACAAGCGAGAAAAATCTCCAAACAATTTACATAAAGCATCTCCAAGAAATCGCTACGAACTCAGCGATATAGATTTTGAGCCAGAAACTCTCAAGGAGAAAATATCGCGTTTGAAAACTTATTCTGCTCCTGGTTGAAAACTTATTCTGCTCCTGGTTTGGCCGGTTTCGCAGCAATATTATTTAAAACGTGCGCCAACTCCCTTATCAATAATAATGAAAGCTTTTTTTTGGCACATACTTTACCAGACAACTGGAAAATTTCAAGTGTTACTCCAATTTACAAACAAGGTATACATAGCAGCTAAACTAATCTATTATATCGGTTATGTGCTTTCTCATAAATAACAATAGAATTCCTACTTCTCAAAATGGTTTTGTACCTGGAAGATCGGTATTTAGTAATAAGTTAACATGTGTTAATGACTGGTCTACATCTTTGGATAGTAACAAGCCTGTTGATATTATATTGGAGGTAAATGAACATGCTATAGAATATCTTAACGTACTGAACTAATTTGGTTATGTATCTACTATCAATTAACCTACGAGGATGAAAAGTTGTCTCGATTATATTTTTCTTAAATCAAAAACTGACATGATCATACCTTTAATAATCGAAAACAATATTACTGATCATAAAACAATTATACTACAGATCATAACGGGAAAAAAGTTTAAACAAAAAATTCAACAGGTAGATTGGGAAACTATGTATTCGACTCCAGATCCAAACTCTGCAATGAACGAATTAATTAAAATAATATCTATAACAAGTAACGAATGCCTAGAAACAAAAAAACTAACGAGAAAAAACTCCAAACTTGCACCATGGCTCACAAACTCATTACTGACGTCCATAAACAAAAAAATGAAATGTTTGTTAATCTTAAAAAAAATCCGAATAACAATGTACTGAAAAATCAATATAATCTTCATAAAAACAAATCAACTAACCTAGTCAAGAAAGTAAAATACGATTATTATAAACAGCAAATAGAAAAAAATCCAAATAACACAAAATTTTTATGGAAAAAAGTAAGGGAATTGAGTAACTCGAAAACAAAACATAATAAAATACCGGCTGTCCAAAACGTAAAGGGAGAACTTCTCCATGATAGCAAAGATATTGCAAATGAATTCAATCTGATATTCATTGAAATGGGAAAAACACTTGCTGAAAAAATCAAAACAAATAGTGATCACGAATTCATTGACGACATTCTACCTAATACTATGATTCTAGCACCAAGCAATTCTATTGAATTTTTGAGCATAATAAGAAAATTGAAAGATAAGAAAGCCGTTGGTGAGGACGGGATAAGAGTGGAAACTATCAAATCTATTGCACAATATATTGTTCATCCCCTAGTATACATTTTAAATGGATGCTTGGAATTGGAAATCTGGCCTGATGCGTTCAAAAAATCGATAGTAATACCAATTTTTAAAAAAGGGAACAAAACGATAGTTACCAATTACAGACCGATTTCCCTTATCCACGCATTTATCGAAGATCTTCGAAATGTTTCTGAAGAACCGAATGACATCCTTCATAAAAAAATACGGCTTGATCTCCCATGAACAATATGGTTTCAAGGAAAATACTTCAACGGAAGATGCTGTATTAGCTTTGACCGAAAAAATACATAGCGCGTTGGAAGATGGACATCCTTGTCTATGTGTTTTCATTGACCTTTCGAAGGCTTTCGATACTGTTAGTCACCGATTGCTCATAATTACACTGGAACGAGTAGGAATGAGAGGTGAATGTGCAAATTTACTTAGAAATTACCTCAGAACTCAAGAAGTGAAAGTTGCTGAAACATTGAGCGATCAGAGAGAAATTGAATATGGCGTACCGCAGGGAACCGTTTTGGGCCCTCTTTTGTTTAATCTCTACATTAATCAATTATTTACATTGAGCAGTCAAGGAAGTATCATAGGGTATGCTGATGATACCGCAATAATATATAAGGCGGAAACATGGCATGAGTTGAAAGATAAAGCCCAATCTGACCTCCGATTCATAAAGGAGTGGTTCGACGAAAGACTTTTGACATTCAATACAGATAAAACCAACTTCCTATCCTTCAGCTGTAATTCGGCTGGTAATTGCCCTTTTTTACATCTCGACCTAGAAACTCAGGAAAACACGCTCAGAATTAAATCTGAAAAAAATATTAAATATCTTGGTGTATATCTGGATCCGCATATGAAATGGAACGTTCATATAAACTACGTCATAAAAAAACTGCAATCCATTTTATACAAATTTAAATATTTAAGTAATTACCTTCCACTGAAAACAATGAAGATATTATATAACTCCTTAGTGGAAAGTCATTTAAGATATGGAATTCTGACATGGGGAAATGCTCTCCGAGTACACCTCAAACCATTGGAAATACTGCAAAAAAGATTTCTGAAACAATCAGAAGTCATGGATGTCAGGCAGATATTCTATTTCTGTACCAATGTGAAATTCCACCTATCTGGTGATATAGCAGGACCCACTCATGAGTATAATACCCACCGAAAGCCCATTACGGTAGTACCACGCGTAAAAACATCACTATCCCAAAGATCTCACTCATATATCACAAAATCATTATACAATAGTGTCCCGAACACTATAAGATCTGAAAGAAATAAAGCTAACTTCAAAAAAAAATTAAAAGATTACATTTTAAGTAACGACAGAAAATTAATAATCGATCTGATAGAATCGAGACCATAATCAACATACTGCATTAATATAGATGATCCGCTCTTCATCATCTGACTCGTTTCTTGATTTTACTCTGTTCTGGTTTTATATTTTTACTGTATCAATTTTTAATGCTATTTGTCTTAGTTTTAATATTTTATATTGTGATTAACATTTTAATGCGTATTTTATATGTTTTAGAATGTGCTTTTGCATGTATATATGTGTGTATGTATGTATATGTGTATATATGCATATATATGTGTGTATATATGCATATATATGTGTGTATGTGTATATATATGTATATATCTATTTCTATTTTGGCTCAATAATTTTAATATTGCATAATGTATAATTGTGATAACATTTTTATTTTCATGTGTATTTTTATATATTCTATATATACATGAAATTATTTTTATATTTATATTCCGCAAATATCGAAACAAGTGATTGATCACTTATCGATTATTTCTTTATTCATCACCTGTAATACATGTAATACATGCATTTTATATTATATTATTATATATTGTATTTGTATTTCAATGAATAAAGGTCATAATAGTATATTTAGACTTTTCGAAAGCATTTGATCGAGTTCCCCATAAACGAATGTTACTTAAACTTGGACATAATGACATTAGGGGAGGCTTACTTCAGTGGATTTAAGCATTTTGAACGGACCGTAAATTTTGTGTACGTGTAGGTGACTGTTACTCTTCAGTGTTTAATGTGTATAGTGGCGTTCCGCAGGGCTCGGTGTTGGGGCCAATCTTATTCCTGGTATACGTTGCAGATCTGCCAATACATGTCAAAAGTGACATTTCGCTTTTCTCGTATGATACCAAGTTATATGCAAATCCCTTATCCATATACATTCAACTCCAAAGTGACCTCCAGCGGTTAAGAGAGATTTAAGTTCTGGAATTTCTTCGCTTACCCAGAATTTTTAGGGAATGTTCTGTAATTCAGTGTATGGATTGGCGTTTACGTGTTCACTGGCTACATGATACGAGATAGCGGGTGTGTTTTTGATTTTTGTTGGGAGTTCAGTTTTCCCGATATAATGTATTCTAAATGAGTATTAAAAAGTGTGGGTAAACAGTCACCTAGTTTGCTGAGGCCACAGTCAACAGATCATAATAAACATCTGCTCCTATTAATAAATCTATTGTACCGGGTGTGGCGCACGTTTAGTCAGCTAATTTGGTAACAATCCGCGAAAGTATTGTTACGTGATCTACATTCAACTTCGCTTGGGAGATAGTAGTAATAATCTTCTCAAGAAATTTTTTCGATGGGTTAATATTTGAGTGAAGCACTATATCCACCATTTCGTTAGACAGAGTACTGGTTTCAGATATGTCTGAAATATTTAAGATTTTCTTGTACGGAGTATAGTTGAGATTTTGTACAAGTTCATTTCTAATGAAAGAATTTTGACTTCCGTTATCCAGAAAAATTCTTACTGGAACAGGTTTATTTTCGCTGTTGTAAATTGTTGCTAGCGACTAATAATTATAAAGAAAACGCTAATAATATAGAAACCAATATGCGGTATGAACTTTGTAATGTTTTCCAGGAATCAGTTTTCCATATGTTGTGAGAAACTTGTAGCTCACTGATTCTTTGAATATATTTTCGCAGATTATGCGTAAATAATGCAGAATAATACGAAACGGATAACGGAGAATAATCCGTAAAATAGAATGAATGCATTTGTTTCTATGTATTGTGGTTTTTAATAAAGAATGTTTCTCTCTCGAGCTAACAAATCATATTAGTCGTTTATTTATGTTTTTTTACAGAGTAAAAGTCTCATTTCAATAATTTACAAATAATCTCATTTATTGTTCTAATAATCTTTGACTTTCAACTAAAAATTCAATTTTTGGTCGCAGAAATAATGTTTTATTTAACAAAGAACGGCGTTCCCATTTCTTGCAAAGTTAAACGTGCTAGAAAGGCAGATATATCACAATTACCTTCTCTAAAGCCTCCTAACTCAGATTTACTAAATATTCATGAGGATATAGCGTACAGGTTTAGTTCAGCGCAGATACGAGCAACTGAAGAAAATTAAATATAGGGGAAATTTCCACGGAGCTTGTTGTTGTATTAGAACTTTAAAATCATTTGTAAAATGAAGCGGATCAAGAAAAAGTGTGAAGAAGGCTTTAAATATTTTAGTCAAGCGTAGCAGCTGGTACTTGAATTATTTTTAAAGTCAGTTAAAAAGCTTGGAACAAGATGCTTTGAATATGTACATTTCTAGTATTAAAATAAAATTTTATGGGGAAATAAAAATCATGCCATTAAATAGACAATTCTCGGAAGATCACGACAAAGTTTTGGTGTATCTTGAGAATTCGAAAATAAAAATTCACGTCAGAATCATATAACGATTTAAAATAATTTTGAATGTCTTGAAAGGTGTTTCTGATGAACCTAAAAATGATTAATCAATTGACAAAGATGGAACGTTTAATATACAAAGTCATCAAAGAAGGCGATTTAGTATATTCATTTTCAATTTCAGAAGCTGTTTGTATACGCTAACTGATATTGAATCTGATGAAATCATTTCTCCAACAATATCTCAAATGGTACCAGAAGAGTCTGAACTGAGCAAAGCAGCAGATATAAGAAACATAAATGAAACCATACCGGTCAAAAGCAGTTTACACACGAAATGAATAACCACAATCTGGATGTTCCTGGATGCCTGATAAAATAGGAAGAGCTTCATCAGCAGACACATCAACTTCCTTGCGTGCATCTCCAGAAGTCACATAATATAGATAGAGCGTCATCTGTATAGACATTGTCTTTGTTGTGTGTGTCCAGGAGCCATACTACCTATCCCCAAAGTCCAATACCAAAAGAGCGACTCATAAAAAAGGTAAAATTGTAATTTTCACTTCCACACCATATCAAAATTAATTGGAAGAATCTTTGTCAGAAAAAGCGAAGAAAGTGAAAAGGAATCTCATAGAAGTGAACAAATCCAGGAAAACGACAGTCAGAAAAAAGAAAACTGAAGGAATTAAAAATAATAATAATTTTTATGACTTTTCTTAACGTTGTCCTGTTTTGTTTTGTTTAATCTTATTTTATTGTGTTCGACGTTTTACATAGTAATGAAGATTTCTTCATTACTATTTTTATTGATGATTTCCCTTACAGTAAATCCCCATATTTTCCACTGACATATGTCGGAGTCTGCTGGATGCCACGGACATGTGACGGCTTTCCCTTTCAATTCATTAAGGTAATTCGACATGTTGTGAATTTTTATTTTTATCTTGAGCCGAAAGTAGTTGCCCTTCTTCACCTTTCACTAATATATGATGTAGTACTGATTTTGAGTTTACTTACTGCTATTTACCTACAGACTACATTCGAGATGGATAGTCTTTTTCATTTAAAAATAATGCCGCCAAAGAAAATAAACCTAAAGAAAAGAGCAAGGCCATTTTAAATATATCTAATTCCAAGTTGAGTTGAGTTTACAATGTCTTTATTTACAAAAGTTTTTTATTTAATATATATATATATATATATATAAGCTTTATTCACTCAAGTGTGTTACATATTTATGTCATTAATAAGGTGGCGAGTAAAGCGGTACCCAATAAGTGTTATACACACTTGTTTCGGGACACGAAAATAAAAAAATATATAAAAAACATTACGTACATACATTAAACTTAAACTATTATAAAAACATAAAATATAACAATAATAATATAACAATAAAAATACTAAAATATAACATGAATGGATCAGTATAAACACATTGAATTCCCAAACCTCAAAATAAGGAATCATTTTTCGAACAGATCTATTATGATTTGCCTATGAATCTCAAATATGTGTCTTTTTAGCAGTTTTTTGTATTTATTGGGATTTGTGATATTTTTTAATTGCTGTGGAAGACTATTGTACAGTCTGGGTGCTAAAAATAGGAAAATATGTTGTGTTAGAGTCTTTAACATTAAAGGGATTGTAAAAAGATGTTGATGACGGGTGTTATAGTTGTGGGACGGAAGTTGTCCTACTTCTTTATTTATATGATACCTAATGTTCGAATTGTAAAAATAAAGTTGTCTTAAATCCATCACTTGTGTCTCAGAATAAAGATCATCTGTGTGATAAAGAGCTTTTTTAGAGTAAATAAGTTTTAAAAATCGCCGTTGTAAAACTTCCAGTGGAAATAAGTGACTGTTAAATGCACTACCCCAACTTAGGATTCCGTATCGAAGATGACTTTCAACCAAAGCATGATACAATGTTCTCAGAATATGGACAGGTAGTAACTCTGTGAGTATTTTGAATTTATATAGCATACTCCTAAGTTTTATAACTAGAAACGCAATATGAGATTTCCATTTCATATGCTGGTCTATACTCACCCCCAGATACTTTATACTCTTTACAGGTGAAATTATAAATAGTTCATTAGTACTTATCCAGAGTTCGTTGAAAGTTGGGGAGCTGAAGGAGCTACATGAAAAAGGTAAGTTATTTGTTTTTAAAATATTTATTGTTAATAACTTATATTCTAACCATTTTTTTATTTGACAAAAGTCAGTTTCAACCTTTGCTTTCAAATTATCCCATGTATCAGAATCATAAAATATTGCGGTATCATCAGCAAATCCCAAAATATGTCCTGAGCATCGCAACGAAAACAAGCCATTTACATAGATATTGAATAGTACAGGGCCAAGTACAGTTCCTTGAGGGGCACCAAATTCGACAATTTCGCTATCACTGTATATATCATCTATTTTTACAGCTTGCTGCCTGTTTGATAGATAGCTTTCAAAGAATTTTAAGGAGTTGTGGCGTATTCCTATGTCCTCTAGTGATTTCAAAAGTAGAGGATGGCTAACAGTATCAAAAGCCTTAGAAAGGTCTACAAATACGCATAAGCAAGGCTTACTATCGTTGAGAGACTCAGTAATTTTTGATGTTAATGCTAGGATAGCGTCTTGCGTTGACACTTTCTCTCTAAAACCGTACTGATTGTTGGAAATGATTTTAAATTTATCAAGATAAGACATTAAACGGTTTTTGATCATTTTCTCAAATATTTTTGAAACATGAGTTATTAAAGAGATGGACCTGTAGTTATTTATATCCAAGGCATCCCCTTTCTTGTATAAGGGAATGACTATTGACTTTTTAAAACTATCCGGGTATATTCCTTCTTATATACATTTGTTAAATATATATTTTAATGGTTTAGAAATAAACTCTGATATCAATTTATATATATATATATATATATATATATATATATATATAATAACAACAATATGTACAATAATGCGTGACATGTAAATAACAAGCAACAAAGAGATTCATGGGTTAAGCACGCAGAAAGAAAAGGGGGCTACTGAAGAGACTGATAACCGCAGACATGCATGTTTCTGGCTCATTAGTCGTCCTCAGTACGGTATAACCAAGTAAGGGTGTAAAACCTGGGAGCAAAGCTGTTGACTGAAACATGAGAAAATACAACGGATTTCAACAAGACAGCCAAACGCAACATTTGTGTCATCAATATTGGAAGATCTCGAATTTTCGAGACAACAACCAACATCAACACGCAAGCGCATATAGCCCTTCTGTTTCGCTGTCTTGTTGAAATCCGTGGTATTTTCTCAGTCAACAGCTTTGCTCCCAGGTTTTACAGCCTTACTTAGTTTTACCGTACTGAGGACGGCTAATGAGCCAGAAACATGCATGTCTGCGGTTACCACTCTCTTCAGTAGCCCCTTTCTTTCTGCGTGCTTAACCTATGAATATATTTGTTGCTAGGTATTTACATGTCACACATCATTGTACATTTTGTTCTTGTTTGAACACTCTGGGTCAGAGAGTTCAGGCAGGAGGGCTATATGCGCCTACGTGTCGATGTTGGTTGTTGTCTCAAAAATTCAAAATTTTCCAATATTGATGACACAAATGTTGCGTTTGGCTGTCTTGTTGAAATTCGTTGTATTTTATAATGTTTCAGTCAACAGTTTGCTGCTTCTGGGCTTTACACCCTTACTTGGTTATACCGTACTGAGGACGGCTAATGAGCCAGAAACATGCAGGTCTGCGGTTACTACTCTCTTCAGTAGCCACTTTTTATTTCTGCGTGCTTAACCTATGAATCTCTTTGTTGCTTGTTGTTCCTTTATTTCAAATTTAAAAAAAAACATTTTTTATGTGCAATACTTTTGGTATACCCAGTATTGTATATGAAATCAAAATGGTTGAAGTAACCAATATATGTCAAATTTGGCATCATTTAATTTCCGATGACATTTACATAGAATGTATTCAATAATAGATAAATCATGTCACAATTTAATGAAATGTTCAAATTTAAAATAAACGGTTTTAAGGATTAAAACTAACTTTTCCGCATCTGTGGCCCTGAACAATATTCTATCATAAAATTGTTACTTGTATACACTTCGGGAGATGTATCGTGCTAACAAACCGAAATTTCTCCAAAAATAACCAAAAATTCAGTATATCTGGATTTATAGGACCCGCTGTACTCACTCCAGTCAACTGAAAATCAATAGGGTACATCTGTGAGACACCTTGAACAATATTCAATCATAAAATTGATCAATCGTATACTCTCTGGTGGCTGTATCGTGGTATCGTGCTAACAAACTGAAAATACTCCAAAAATTACAAAAATTTGGTACTTCAAGTACCATAGAGTACCCGTTATACTGGCTTTAGTGAGCTGAATATCAATAGAGTTCACCTTTAAGACGCCCTTAATAATATCCAATCATAAAATTGGTCATTTGTATATACTCCGGAGGCTGTATCGTGCTAACAAACTGAAACTTCTCCAAAAAAGACAAAAATATCGTACTTAAAGTACTGTAACACAAGTTGTATTGGCGCTGGTCAGCTAAAAAACAATAGGGTTCATCAGTGAGATGCCCTGAATAATATTCAATCATTAAATTGGTGACTTGTTGAACACCGGAGCCTGTATCGTGCTAACAAACTGATATTTCTCAGAAAATGACAAAATATCGTACTTCAAGTACCATAGCACCCGTTGTACTGGCTCTGGTGAGCTTAAAATCAATAGGGATCATCTGTGACATGTCCTTAACAATATTCAATCATAAAATTGCTAACTTATTGCACTCCGGAGCCTGTATCGTGCTAACAAGACATGTAAGGAAAAGTGGCCGACGACAACGACGACGACGACATACACACAGGATTTTTTGTCTAAAAACCGTCTTTCCGTGTTGTTGTTGATGGAAAACGTAAAAATAACTCAAAAAAAATTTCAAAATTCTAACTTTTTTTGGGGTAAACCAACACTTTTCTCGCATATAGAAAGGTTGGGCGGAAAATTAAAAAAGGTTACTGCAGGCATGTAGTGATAATAAAAGAATCCAAATCTCTTTATAGTTGGAAAACAAATTTAGTTTTTTTTTAAAAAGAGGAAAGTTTGTAACTACAATATAATGTGGTTATTTATTTGAAAAAAATTGTTCATTTGTATTTGATATCCAGAAGTGAAAACATATATGCAAGAGTTTTACAATATTGCTCATATAGTATAGTAATTTGAATAGTGATTGATAATAGAAAGCTTTATTCGGTATCCAATTTAAATTCTGTGCGTGTATGCTTCGTAAACTTTATTCAAAATTAAAGAAAAAAGTGAAAGATCCGGAATTCTAAATTATTTAGAATAGTACGCTGTTACCATCTAGAGCCGGTGAGTCCGTTGCAGATTATTATTTTATTGAAACATTCAAGCCTTAAACACATTTAACTAGATGTATCTAAATTTAACGATACGTATTGAATAATAAACGATTCGAAGATATAATCAAAAACATTTAGGATTGTGATTAATTATTTGATATTTGACAAGTGAAGTGACTGTTCGAAGATGTTTGAACATTTTTGAAAAATTTATAAACTCTCAAAATTAGATATTAGGTGTTCTAGTTTGTAGGTTGTTTAATTTTAATCCGTATGTGGGAAGATACGATTTTGTTATTTGTTAGTTGAAATAAAAAGAAAAAAAATCAAAAACTGCACCTTACCAGTAGCTTATACAATTAAAAATACGATTATTTCTCATAGATTCTTTAAACTTAAAAAACATTTCGAAAACAAAATGTAATTTTTTTTATTAATTTTTGATTTTTTCCAGGTTTTTCCTCTGTAAGTATGCATATTTTTGTAATTAGTTGAAAATTGACATAAAACGAAAAAATTAGCAATTGTTAATTGCTTATATAAATTGCATTTAATATAAGCAATTTCCCACAATTATAATTAAATGATTACAGGTAGCTTTGGTCTATAAATACGACTTGTAGTTTAGAATAATTATTTCAGTTTCCTTGACGTTTTTTCAATTCTTTGTCATTTAATAAACAACTATTTACTATATTGTTTGTTATTATCGACATGTTGTGGTTGGGTATATTTAGGTTATTTCCATTCAAAAAATGACAGAACAAAAATTTTTTTATCGTCATATTGAACAGCAATATTTATCAGTTTCCTAGATCGATTGTTAGCGGTGAAATTTCATTTCAAACATAGCATTTTCTTTTCGAAAATCGTTATGTTTTTAAAACGAATTGATATTTTTCAAAATAAAAATAGGGATTTAAACGGGACAAAAAACTACCTTCCACCTATTTTGAGAAAAATCGGTACATTATTGTGCCAGAAAAAAATTATAACCAAAAAAAAACGATTTTATGCATTACCTACTCCACTATTTCCAATCTGAAACTATTAGGTCCATTTTTCCTTTCAAAACTACTAGTACTATCATTTCGCGTTCTCAAAACGTCGTTAAACTTTTTAGCCATCCACTTAAACTCCAAATTTAATGAAATGGTAAAATATTATTAGATCACTGAAATTTCGAATAAAAAAAATAATATGTTTACTTACTTGTTTGGGGGTAAGTTGGTGAGACACTGGAAATTGTTGCGAACACTTCGTAAACTGGCAAGAATTTGTGCAAACGGTGTGACGATCAAGTCTTCTCCATGACTATAAATAAAAGAAAAAAGAAATTTACTCATCATGTACTATACATATATATCACATCAACTAAATTCTATTTTCATTTGCTACTATATTTGCCCAATTCATGCGATTGCTGAGATTTCAAGAAACGTTTAAAATAACATCTAATTCAAAGTATCTCAAAATGCAGTCTAGAAAAAATTTCCATTTGAATAATCTTAATTTATATGGTTTCCGGACAATTTTAGATATATTTCTAATAAATTGGACACGTGGCTAAATAAGAAATTGTAACTGAATGAGCATCAAAAAGTTAACGTCAGGAATCATTGTTCAAACCAAAGATAAAGGAATATCGTGGTCTCCTCTCAAAAAAACTAGTCATTCCAATCAAGCCTTATCCTCTTCTTCATGAATACTTCTATTTTTTTAGTAAGCACGTACTTTCTTTGGACAAAATATGAATAAATGCAAAAGTCACTGGTTACGATAGAGCAAACAACTTAGTCCGGGAAAGTAAGGAAATGAAAGCTAAAAGTTTCCCATAACTGATTTTTCATTTTTAAATGAAAATATATTGACCCAGCATCTCTCCTAGATTGTCTAATAATTTCCGCTGGAGCTTGCGACGCAGTTTGCAAGCACAGCTCAGACCACCTAAAATTCAAGTGATTTATTCTCGTGTCATTTCTGGATGTGTTCTTACAAAAAAATCGTTGAGATGAAAATTGAAGCGAATCTTATGCTCTTGAAGGTGACGTAAATAGTTTTTAAAAAAAAAAATCCGATCTTAAATTTTCCAAAAATTGGAAAAATTCACGAAAATTATATTAATATCAAGTTCAAAACATAGATAAACATAGAGGGCAAACTTCTCAAAATTTACATTTTTTCAGATTTGGAAAATTCAAAATGGCGGCTGCTCAAATTGGAAACAAATTTTTTTTTCAATCGCATCTAAATTTATGAACATTAACTATATTGAGAAACGGTTTGTTGCAATCGACAGAATGAAAGTTATATTTTTATAAATAACATAGACAAAATTTTTAAAAAAAATTTTAAATAATTTTTTAGAACATTTACCGAAAATAAAAAGTTTTGCATCTAGTTTTTTCTCATTTTGGCGTTGAAAAATTTGTTTAAAATATGTTTTCACGTAACAAATATGTGTGTATTTGAAAGACGAGTATTTAAAAAAAATTTTTTAGATGCGACTTTTACAAGTTGAGATAAACAAATTCAAAGTCTGTTAGATTCTGTGATAATATTGATTGAAATTTTCAAATTTTGATCACTTCGCTAGGTTGTCGAATCCCAACTCAACTTAAACACAAATTTTCATTTTTCTACCGTCAATTGGTCCATTCAGAAGAGAATAGTAATCCTAGCTCGCTCGGCCAAACGGTGCGGCGGCAGCTGCTTGGCGTTGTGGTGGGGGGTAAGCGCTCGTTCGCAGTTGAACGAAGCTCAAGCTTTTATTTTGGTTTTCTTTGTAAAAATTTTGCATTTGTGGTTTGCTAATAGTATGGTTATTATCAATCATTACATATTGCTATAAATAAGGTACAATGATATTTATAATTTATATCTATAAATCCATTTATTATATATATTATACATAATTCGAAACGAAGATACTAAGAATAATATTTATTTACAAATTTACATCTATTTTCTACAAATTCTCACCCTTTTTGTTTTTGCCTTCGCAATTTTTACATAATATCGTACAATGTATGCCAACTTTTTTACAACCACACCTGGTAATAGAGCACCCTTTGGTACAAGAACACGAAATAATGTTCAATAATTCGTCGGGTACAAGTACGTCGTCAGTCATGTCAGTAAGGGTCTTTTGGGCATTCGAAGAGAATGAGTGCTGACCCCCCACCAGAACGCCAAGCAGCTGCCGCCGCACCGTTTGGCTGAGCGAGCTAGGAATGGACCAATTAACGGTAGAAAAATGAAAAATTGTGTTTAAGTTGAGTTGGGATTCAACAACCTAGCGAAGTGATCAAAATTTGAAAATTTCAATTAATATTATGACAGTATCTTGCAGATTTTGAATTTGTTTGTCTCAGCTTGTAAAAGTCGCATCTGAAAAATTGATGTTTCAAAAAACTCGTCTTTCAAAAACGAACATATTTATAACGGAAAAAGATATTTTTTAGAAATTTTTCAACGCCAAAATGAGAAAAAACTAGATGTAAAAATTTTTATTTTCGGTAAATGTTCTAAAAAATTATGTAAAAAAATTTTTAAAAATTTTGTTTATGTTATTTATAAAAATTTAACTTTCACTCTGTCGATTGCAACAAACCGTTTCTCAATATCGTTAATGTTCATAAATTTAGACGCGATTGAAAAAAAAATTTGTTCCAATTTGCGCAGCCGTCATTTTGAATTTTCCAAATCTGCAAAAATGTAAATTTTTAGAAGTTTATCTATGTTTTGACCTCGATATTAATATTTTATTTATAATTACCAACCAAAAATATAATTTTCGTAAATTTTTTCAATTTTTGGAAAATTTAAGCCCGGAAAATTTTTTTTTTGAAAAAATTATTTACGTCACCTTCAAGAGCATAAGATTTGCTTCAATTTTCATCTCCACGATTTTTTTGTAAGAACACATCCAGGAATGACACGAGCATAAATCACTTGAATTTTAGGTGGTCTGAGCTGTGCTTGCAAGCTGCGTCGCAAGCTCCAGTGGAAATTATTAGACAATCTAGGAGAGTGATGCTGGGTCAATATATATTCATTTAAAAATGAAAAATCAGTTATGGGAAAGTTTTGATAGTTAACAGATTTTTCGACCTTACTTTCCCGGACTAATTGGTAGGGACTAAAATTGATGGTCCTAAGAGCACAAAATATTTTATAATAATTATAATGGGATAATAATAATGGAATACTTAATAACAGACTCCATGAACTACATGCACAATTCCAGAAAGAAGACTAAGAAGACGTGGCCAAAAAAGTTAAAAACATTATGTGTGGACTTTCCATTGGCGAACGACTCTACAGTTTCAATGAATTTTTTTTGAAAGCTATGAACTCTTTCATGATATATTTCAGAAGAGTAGGTAACCTCTTGAACTGGTTATCCTTTATTGGGACACATAGGTTACTGCCGCATTATATAATGATGATCATCATATAGATATAAATTAATTTTCTTCTACCGTCTATACACCATCTACCCAAGAGATTTGTCACACTCTGTGGAAAATACCTAACTTAAGATCATTTTTACTCCAGGCGTCAGAGGATAAAAATAAGTGAATTGTGGAAAAAATTGCGTCCATACAAATTTTTGTATTATTGGTTATATGCTAATCGAAAAAATTAACCATGAAATGTTCAGTGTTTCAATTGTTTAAACAATTCAAAGTTACTTCTTATGTTTCTTTGTAAATATTTCAAGAGCGACAATTGCGATATTGATTTTCATTTTATTTTTTATTAAATTCTCCACAAAAAATGTATTTACACTTTTATTTGTTCGGGCGATACCTTAGACAGTACAGGAGTAGGTATAGCCACACAACGCGACTTGACGTGTAATGCTCAGCTTTACATGGACTCCAGTGAACAATATACTTTTCAACAAAATGCTTTTTTAAACCCTTTGAGATTGAAATAAACAACGAACATGTGTCAGTAGATCCTGTACTATTATTTCAACGATTTTCGTTAGTGACGAAACCAGAGGAACTTCTACTAAAAATTTGCACCATACCCTTGATCATTGTTCGATGGACTGGGCATGCGTAGGACGTCAAAATCGAGCCAGTTTTCACACCATCAAAAACCTAGCTCCCTGTCGACAATTTGATTCATGTTGTGGATGGCGGGTATCTCCTTCACCGTGTATTGTAACAACAAAAAGAGAGTTTCGAAGAAATCACCAATAAATACGTAGAATATGTACAAAGATGTTTCAAACCCAACAGCACCATTGTATTTGAAGTATACCCAGAGGATGCATTGATGAAAAGCACAAAATATGTTGAGAGTCTGCGAAGACAATATAAACAACTGTGTTGATGTACTGTTTGATGTGAAGATGAATGCGACGGTCTCACAGGATAAATTTCTTTCCAGCGATAGCAACAAGAATAGGCTTATACAAATGTTAAGTAAAAAACTGTGTCAGGCAGGTTTCATTTGCAAACAAGCGTATGAAGATGCAGATACTCTTATAGTTACAACTGCTTTGGAATTGTCAAACGATCATAATGCTGTTTAGTCTAGTCGGTAGAGGTTCGGACTGTGTCCGAACGTGATAACTCAGAAATAACTATGCTGGCATACTTTAAATGGCAGGTAAAATAACACCTTAAAATGCTGACAAAAAAATTTACCAGGAAAAAAAGTTATTAACAATTTAATTGAAAAATTCGCGTTTTTAGCGTATTTCCTTAAATAAGTCAGCAGGATGACTTTGTACGAAAAAATGCTTCATATATGATTTATTTGTAATAAAAATAGCTACAAAATGCCGGTGGTCCAGTTTTGAAATTTTCCATAACAAGGACGTGAGATGGAAAAAACGGTAGAAAACGTAAATTTTTTAAAGTTGCTGTAAAAATCACAATTATAAACCAAAATTTATTAAACTTTCCAACATTATAATTCAATTTATATACAATAATGACGCTAAAGCTGAAAATCAGGAAAGCAAAACTTCTTGTTCTATGAGGTTTTATAAATCTACTGCATCGAAAACTCAAGGCTTCGCCAAATTGGTTTGAAGCATCGCTGATACTTGAAATTTGGTATACAGGTAGTGTAGAAATGCAGAAACAAATATCAATTTGCTAAATTCAATTATCTTCATTTTTACAGTTATCAAGAAAATACCACTTACACTGACTTTTCAGCCACTGCCGACTGGACTAGTTGTAATAGTTGAAGAAGATATTGATCCATTGGTAATAATGAGTAGTCTAAATCGGCAAAATTCCAATGTTTATCATTTAAAATCAAGCAAAGCAAAGACAGAGCAGAAAGTATATACATCCGAGATTCAATTATCCATCTATACAGTAATCCATTTTGTTCATCCATGCTTTTAGTAATTGTGATACAACATCAGTATACTTTCGAATGGGAAAAACGAAGTTTACTAAATTATTGGACGCTGAACAAGACTTGCAATCCTTGGACCCTTTTTATGCTCTGAATCCCATCCAAACCATTTGGATTGTTCAGCACAAAAGTTCATCATCTCTCCATATGGAACCAAGGAGAAGCAATTCTCAAAATCGACGACAAAAAAATTCTTCAATCTCGCATCATTGCCTCATCTCATCAACATGCCTTCAGAATTTAACAAGTCCAGAAATGGCTGAGTATCATTTGGAACCGACTGATTGGGGGCGGAGACGAACAATAAATAGCTTACTACCGATTACCATTACAAAAGGTGCTATACCAATTGAATTATAAAAAACAATTTGTTGCAAATGTTTGAAAGGGTGTACGGGGAATTGCTGCTGTAGGAAAGTCGGGTTACGCTGCTCCGTTATTTGTGAAAATTGCCTAGGACGAGCATGCACTAAATTATTGATGATGTAGACATCGAAACATATGTAGATAAACCTATTAACATCGATATGGAGATATTTTTATCGGAAACGAAGCTGACGTGCGTACCGAACCGGAGGACCATCATTCGCCGATTAAAAAAAATGCATGCAAATAAACAAATAACCAAATACAAAAGCGGGGGGGGGGGGCTATATGCGCCTCCGTGTCGACCTTGGTTGTTGTCCTGAAAACTCGGGATCTTCCTATTGAAGGCACAAATGAGCGTTTAGTTTCCTTGCTGAAATTCGTTGTTTTGTGTTTTCCCATGTTTCGATTAACATCTTTGCTCCCAAATTTCACATCCTTATTTGGTTATACCGTGCTGAAGACGGCAAATGAGCCAGAAACATGCATGTCCGCGGTTACCACTCTGTTTCAGTAGCCCTTTTTTGCGTGAATTACCCATGAATCACTTTGTTATATATACTTTCAGTTCCGAACCAACACCTCAGATAAATGCGACCGTATTAGTCGTATGAAATAAAATGAATATAATTTCATAAAATACGAGGTGTCTATATGAAATATAAATTTCGATTTTCTACTACACCTGCTTTCAGTCGAAATTTCAATAATTTCGACGTATTGGCCTGACCGTTCTTCGGAGGGAAAAACAACTACATTCCTGGCTAATACCACGCAGTATATTGAATTACATCCCCTTCGAAAACCGTGACGTCGAACAACCATTTTGTCGATACGGAGATTTGTGGTGATTCGCAACTGATAGCGGAATGGCATAGTACACTGACGCGTTTCCACTTTCTTGGGTCTCTTCAAGAGTGCCGTAATGCCTTCCAGTTCAGAGTCTCTAATCTGAACTGAAGATACCGTCCTCCGATGGCTGATCGACGTCACGGTTTTCGAAGGGGATGTAATTCAATATTCTGCGCGGTATTAGCCAGGAATGTAGTTGTTTTTCCCTTCGAAGAACGGTCAGGCCAATACGTCGAAATTATTGAAATTTCGACTGAAAGCAGGTGTAGTAGAAAATCGAAATTTATATTTCATATAGACACCTCGTATTTTATTAAATTATATTCATTATATATATATATATATATATATATATATATATATATATAATTTTATCCATTTTTCTTGGGCATCAGGTTAATCGTAAATTCTTTATCAATTTATATTTTTATTTGACGTTTCGCTCTCTAATTCGGAGCATTTTCAAATTTTTTTACATTGATGTTAAACAATAAAATGAAAACGATTGAAAGATTAAAAATTGAATGTACACGCAGAGACGACAAAAACTGGTAACTAATAAAATAATTTCAAAAACAATAAAATCGAAAATACCTGCCTTAGAAACAACTCTTTACAATATAAACATGAGATGAATGAAAAACATAAATTTGACTTTAATAATACTAAAATAATAAACCAAAATTCCAATTAAAAAAAACTAACAATAAAAGAAATGATACATATAAAAAAATAGAACAATGCAGTAAACGATAAACAAGATATCAAAAATCTAAGCCAGATATATTGTAATTTATTATAATAATAACATCAACTTCTTGAATGACCCTTGTATATTGTAAAGAGTTGTTTCTAAGGCAGGGATTTTCGATTTTATTGTTTTTGAAATTATTTTATTAGTTACCAGTTTTTGTCGTCTCTGTGTGTACATTCAATTTTAATCTTTCAATCGTTTTCATTTTATTGTTTAACATCAATGTAAAAATTTTTGAAAATGCTCCGAATAAGAGAGCGAAACGTCAAATAAAAATATAAATTGATAAAAGAATTTACGATTAACCTGATGCCCAAGAAAAATGAATAAAATTATATACAAGATTAAAGAAAAACAAAGAATTTATATATATATATATATAGATTTCATGGAAAAAATACGAAAATTTTACGACGTATATATATATATATATATATAACAACAACAAAGAGACTCTTGGGTAATTCATTCACGTAAAACGAAAAAAGGGCTACTGAAATATTATGGTAACCGCAGACATGCATGTTTCTGGCTCCTTAGCCGTCCTCAGTACGGTATAACCAAATAAAGGTGTAAGACTTGGGAGCAAAGCTGTTGATCGAAACATGGGAAAACACCAAACAACGGATTTCAGCAGGAAAACCAAACGTAACATTTGTACCTTCAATTGGAAGATCCCGAGTTTTCGGGACAACAACCAACATCGAAACGGCGGCGCATATAGCCTCCCTGTCTTAACCTTCCGACCCAGAGTAAACAACAAACAAGATGTACGAACATCGCGTGATATGTAAACAACAACAAAGAAATTATAGAGATTCTTGGGTTATTCACGTAAAAAAAAGTGTGAATTACCCAAGAATATCTTTATTGTTGTGGTTTACATTTCACGCGATATTGGTTGTTGTTCCGAAAACACGGTATCTTCCAATTGAAGGCACAAATATTGCGTTTGGTTTTCCTGTTGAAATCCGTTGTATTCTGTTTTCCCATGTTTCGATCAACGACTTTGCTCCCAAGTTTTACCATTTTGTTTCCGTAGCCCTTTTTCTTTTTGCGTGAATTATCCAAGAATCTGTTTCTTTAATTTCCTGGGCCCTTTCGCATGTTAGATGGTACTTAATATTTTATTTTCGACAAATCGATTTTTTCAATGTCAATGACGTGATGTTCTTAGACAAACCGATTTTAATGCAACATGTAGCAGTTTCCAGTTAAAAAAACACTCAAGACCACAAAAAATTCCAAAAAATAACTCTCTTGAAAAATATATCTACTCTACTTCAAAATAAAACATATAGGCACACAAAAACATTTGTGTATTCTACAAAAAATATCAAAACGAAAATACATGCAGCAGACATTTCAAGTCTCAAAAAATCGTGGTAAAAACACAAAAAGTACATACGATCTTTCCAATATGTTCTCTGTCTCCCTGAACCTGAAAAAGTTATTATATTTGCTGTAGCTCTATAGTTCTATCCTATTAATAGGTAGGTACATCGAAAAGATGAGAATGGAATTAGGCAATAAAGTATCTATCTAAATAAACAGTACTCGAATGAAACATGAATATGAATATTTTAATATCTGTTTATAAAATGTATGTAAATCACAGTGTAGATCAAGTAAAAATAAAAAAAAAAACATTTAACAAAATTCCTGATTGATTCGACAGAAACCTATTGATTTTCTAGAATATCAATTATATAAAGTGTCGCAGGAATGAGAGGTCAAAACACGGGAATGGGTAGATGGTATGAAAATAATGTAAGTAGTTTATACAACTTTTTCAGAAGTTTATGAAAATTTAGTGGATTGTCAAGCATAACAACGCATTTATCTTGACAGTATCAGTAAGTTGCAGAAAGTCATGATTGGACTTGGCTCACTGGTCAAAAGGTCAGAACTTTTACAGTGATGAAGTAACAAACTTTCAAATACTGTCAGTTCATTCCCCAAATATTTTTTTCGAAAAAGTTGCTTTTTGTCGAAATCGATAAAATTTATGGTTTCCGAAAAATATGGAATTTTGTGAGACACAACAGAGCATACATTCAGCTTTCATCATTACTTAGGAAATGAGCTTTTATTTAGTAGGCTGCTGTCAATTATTTGTCATAAGCATTAACCGTCTTTTCGGATCTGTAATTTTATCAAGTAGGCACTGAAACTGGCAAAATAAATGCATTGATATGCTTGACAATCTACCAAGTTTTCATAAATTTGCGAAAAATATTTTAGAGTTATAAATAAAAACGTACTTTAACTTTAAAGCCCTATAACTCGACAAAGGAGGTCCGTAAGAAAAAAGTTATATAAAGTGCTGACATTATTTTCATACCATCTACCCATTCCCTCGGTCTCTCATTGCTGTTAAACAGTATCGACTACTAGAAGAAAATGTAGGACGTTTTGAATATTTATAAAATACACCAGAGAGTTATAAACAATTCAATGGATATATTTATATTTTTGGTACTTAAAATAAGATGTGAATTCCCTACTTTTGTTACTCAGATAGCGCCAGTTTATCAATTGCAGTTTTTATCCAGTACTTAGGTATCCGTCCGATAAAAGTAATTTGGAGATAAAGTTCCAGTTGGGTTTTTCCGATATTTTTTATTCGCTAGTTTATCAACTGTCCGGTGAGGAATGTTGACAATAGTGATACATGAATATAACAGATTTGAATGGTTGTTTGTTTTCACCATAAATAACCTTTGTGATTTTCACCTTAGACTAGTATAAGGTTTTCACTTCATTGGCGACCATAGATAACCTTTTTGGCGACTTTGGATTGTTGTCCATCAGTCGTTATTTAATTTGTTTCTTTTTTTATTTTGATATCGCGGATTTTGTGGATTACGTATTAGATAATTTTCAGAAATGGGATGAGCATGATTTATTTTTTATTACATTGTTCCTTTTATTGGCCAGTTTCAAAAGTAAATTTCTTTCTTCTAGAATGAAATTACTCCCTCGTTTTTTATTATGAATGTTCATTTTTTCGAAATAAATCAGGCTTGTACAGCACACTTAACAATGGACAATTTGCAAAAAATATCAGATTCTAAATCATGAACTCATTGTGAATAGCCAAAAAGTAAATGAGAGTCGTCAATGAAAGCATAAGTTTCATATAATTTATACAGGGTACTGCAGATAAACGGTCAATTAGAAATATCTCGAGAACTAAAGGTATCTGAATTATGAAAATTGGCGTGAACGTATTTTGAATAATGAGCTATTTGATGAAAATATTGCCATCACCATTGGTTACCGGTTCTACTTCCGGTTATAGCGGAAGTTGCACATAACTTTGTAATTTTTAATGAAAGGCCCTGTATATTTTTCAATTTTAGAAATATTTACGTTCTTCTGAACATTTTTTGTTAATACTTCCCTATACCTATTTTGAGCCGTTTTTGAGTTGTAATATTTTTTATATGAAAATTACACTTTTTTACCATGTACATATCCTCTAATGTAATTTGAATAAAAGTTTAAATTTGTTAGGAACTATTTACCACATACCGCTTTTTCGTTTCCACTCTGAAGTTACCTATTGGGCTTATTTCAGAATGAAATAGGGCTAATGTAGAGAGTAGCATGACGTGACTTCGGAAAATTTTCAATGCAGTTTTTCGTTTTGGTGCTCCTAGATGCCAAAATCACCCCCCGTTCCTTCATATATATGTATATTAGGGTGGAATGAAAAAAGATATTTTTGAATTTTTAAATGTAATAGTGATAAAAAGTTGCCTATTGCCTTTGAAAAGAAACTGTTAAAATTTGGGCTTGCACCTTTTCCATTGTCACTTTTTACAGAAAATGGCCTCAGGAAAAATGTTAAATCTCAACTTTACGATTTATTTGCGAGTGCGTGTCGTTGACGGTGGATTTTTACTGCACAAAGTAATTTGGCAAAAAAATGAAACGGTAGAAGAGATAATGAATAAATATTTGCGCTATGTAGAAAAACATTACGCAGTAAGCAGCTATATTGTCTTTGATGGGTATCCCGAAATTAAAAAATCAGTTAGTGTCACAACAGTACCAGCAGCTATTTCAACTAAAAGAGGAGAACGTAGTCGTAGAAAAACCTCAGACAATATTCCAGAGTTCGATTATCAAAATCATACAAAAATACATTTTTTGCAAGAAAAAATTTTATCTAACGAGAAAAATAAGGATAAAATAATAAAAACTTTGATGAAAAGATTACAGTCATGAGGATTTTCCTGCAACCAAGTAGAAGAAGATGCTGATGCTGACATAATTGAAACCGCGATAAAAGTTGCAATGAGTACTAATAAAACTGTAATTGTTGTGGGCCAAGATATTGATCTTTTGGTCCTTTCAAATCAGTTAAATTCATATAATCATGACATTTATTTTCTCAAACCAGGTTCTGGAAATGTAAAAGACCCATTTTTCACGTCCAATAGTTTCAAACATGAATCATTAAGAAACATTGTTGCATTGTTTTTCTGGTTGCGATACAACATCTGGATTTGCCGCAAAAGGAAAGAAAAGTATCGTCAATTCATTATTAGACGTTAAAAATCTATCAAATTTGGCCAATGTTTTTTATAAGAAAGATGCGAGTAAAGAAGAAATAAAAAATGGATTACAACTAATCAAATCTATTTATAAATGTAAAAAGGAAAAAATTACACTGAATCAATTAAGGTTTCAAAAATATCAATTGGCAAAAATTAAATCATCTTTCGTTTTGGCAAACCTCCCACCCACAGAAGGAGCAGCAGAACAACATTGTTACAGGGCATATTATCAGCTTCAAACTTGGTTGGGTAACGAACTAACAGCAACAGATTGGGGCTGGAAGCAATATCAACGTGGAATTATGCACAAATTTACACAAAAAGAATTAATTCCGGAAATATTGCTCAAAACTATTTGCTGCATCTGTGAAACTGGATGTAACAGTTTAAAATGTGGTTGCCGAAAACATGGTTTAAAATGCACAAATTTATGTTCAAACTGTCATGGTTCTGAAAATTGCTCCAATATTGAAAAAGAAGCCTACGAGGAAGTTAATGATTCAGAAGAAATTGTGGATGAAGAACCAACGCAGTCTGGAAATAATGTTGGAGAGGAAGAAGGTGATAGTCATGAAGATTTCGAAGATCTACAAGAATCGGTGATGTTTGACGAATCTAACGATGAAGAAATACCATCAAAAAGACAGAAACTAATGGATAAGTGATTAGAATTGAATATAAGGTATTTATGAATGATAAGATTAATGTGTTTAAAAATATTGTAATGAATAACGTAATCAGAATAAATTATCTACATTTAATTGTACGATTTACATTTATATTGATATCTAATGAGATTTTCTATGACATAAAGGTAATTAGTATTAGATAAATCAACTTTTTAATTGAAACAAATTGCAGCAATAACATATTTTAGATGAAATTATTTCTAATAATTAAAAAAAAATTTTGAATTTGAGTTTTTTTCGATTTTTTGCATTTTATGAGAAGATTTACTATAGTAACATATATTTTTTTCCACCATCGGAAAGTAGAGATTTCAACGAAGAGAAAACATACCAACTTTTTGAAAAAAGCTGATATTTTGACGGGTGAGTTTTCGATTGAAAATTAGGGTGTTTTTTCGATATTAATTCAAAATAAGGTGAAAAAATGAAGATTTTTAATCAAATAAATTACAACGTATTTGGGACATAAAAAGGTAAGTTTTCACCAAATTTTGTAAAAGATAAAAATAAAAAACTAAAAACCTGGTTTTTTGAATTTTTCACATAAATTTTGAGGTTATGTGAAAAAAGTGTAAATATAAAAGTTTTAGATCTTTTCATTACCTACAACTTTGCCATTTGACTTTTTTTTATAGGACTTTTAGTTTTGCCGAGAATCGAGAAAAACCGTTCCTCTTCCCGACCTCTGATCGCCCGTAAATTATTTTTCCTTTCATTTTTATAATATTCCCCTCCTTTTCTAATGGGTTTCATCCTACTATTATTTTTTTTAGTTTTAAAAATTATCGACCCTGGTCTATAGCCCGCGCTTCTAGTTTCAACAGAGAAAATGTTTCAATGTTCTTTAACAACTTAAAAACGGTCCTCAACCGCCTAAAATTAGAAGCAGCACAAACATGGAACATGGATGAAACTGGGATTACGACCGTGCAAAAGCCTAACCAAATTGTTGGCAGGCGTGGATATAAGCAGGTGGGACGCGTAACCTCTCAGGAACGTGGCACCTTAGTTACCATGGCTTTGGCGGTATTTGCAACGAGAAATTTTGTCCCGCCGTTCTTTGTTTTTCCAAGGGTTAACTTCAGAGAACATTTTCTCGCTAATGGCCCTCCTGGAGCAGTTGGAACCGCAAATCCTTCAGGTTGGATGAAAAAAGAAGCAGTTTTTGGAGTTCGCTATAAGCATTTTGTCAAGCACGTTGGTTATTCTAAAGAGAGACCGGTACTACTTTTGCTAGACAATCATGATTCGCATTTGTCTGTTGCTGCCCTTGATTATCTAAAAAGTAAAGGTGTAACGGCGTTGTCATTTCCAGCCCATTGCTCACATAAGCTCCAGCCTCTCGATCGGTCTGTCTATGGACCATTAAAACATTACGTTAATTCAGCCAGTGACTCCTGGATCACTAGCAATCCCGGACGCACGATGTCAATATACGATGTCCCTCTAATAGTTCGAGACTCACTGCCACTGGCAGCAACACCAAAAAATATTATGGCGGGATTCAAGGTGTCTGGAATTAGCCCTTTCAATAGAGACGTTTTTGACGATCAAGAGTTTTTACCAGGATATGCAACTGACCGTCTCGATCCCGCAGAAACTAATGCTGACAAGGACGTGGTTCCAGTTCAGCTAAACTCGGTTTTAAAATCACGACCGGGGTGTTCACAGGAACCTGATGATCTTAACCAGCCAGGATGCTCCAAAGATAAAGTCCACTGCCTGGGAAAGAAAACAACATTTCAACTAACAGTTCTATTCGAGAAAAAAATGAGAGCTCGCCTCCTACTGTAAGTCCATTTCAATTGAAACCGCTACCAAAAGCAGGACGCTAAACCTAATAGAAGAAAGCGTGTGACAGCAATTCTAACTGACACGCCAATAAAAGATGCTCTTAAAGAACAAGAGAAAAATGTAAAGTCTGTTAAAAGAAATATTTGCTCAAATAAGAAGTCCGATGCAAAAGAGAAAAAACAAAAAAAAGGAAAATAGTCAAAGACGATGATGAGTCCGATGAAGAGGAATGCTTTTGCCTTTATTGCACAGATAGCTATAAAAATAGTGCCTCATCCGAAAAATGGATCCGGTGCACTAGTTGCGAAATGTGGGCACATGAAGCTTGTGCTGGGGAACCTGGCGTCTTCTTCGTTTGTGTAAACTGTGAAAGCGAATAATGACTTATATTTTTTTGAAGCTAAAATATTAAATTTGTTAATTAAGTTACCTTTTTTAGAATTAATGCATCTTTTTTACGTTTGTTCCTTGATAGTTACTATTTTTAGAATTTAATATAATTTTTTTTTAATTTGGATTATAACAGATGTTTTACTTTACTTTTTTGTCAGCGTCAACCAACCCCATGGTATGAAATCCATCTTTACAAAAAAATGTATACCTAAACTGTTGCTAAAAATTTTTTTTCTTGTCTAATATGAAAGATAAAACATTAAACTTTCCTATTTGGTACCAAAAGCACACCAAAACTTAATAATGTGTAAGCTAAAAATAAAAATACAAAAAATGCGTCAACCTGCCCCGAACTCCCCTACATGGCAAAAAAGTGTAATTTTCATATAAAAAACATTACAACTCAAAAACGGTTAAAAATAGGTATATGGAAGTATTAACAAAAAATGTTCAGAATAACGTAAATATTTCTAAAATTGAAAAAATACAAGGTCTTTCATTAAAAATTGCAAAGTTATGTGCAACTTCCGGTATAACCCGAAGTAGAATGGTAACGGCAATATTTTCATTAAATAGCTCATTATTCAAAACCCCTTCATGCCAATTTTCATAATTCAGATACTTTTAGTTCTCGAGATATTTCTAATTGACCGTTTATCTGCCGCACCCCCATGGAGGGGACGTGGCCATGTTAAGGATAATTCTTATTTGTTTTAGGAAGGTAATTATATTTTATTGCATGTGTATGTACTTGGTAATAATCCAAAATTCTCTTGTGGGAACGTTATTTTCAATATTATTGTCAGCAACAACTCAATGGAAATGTAGTCAACTCCGTGGAATTAATTTTTTGTTTTTTCTAAAAATCTGTTTAACAAATGGGTTTAATACTTGGTCCTTTTTAGAAACACTCTCTTATTTTATAATCTTTATATATCTTTAATAAAATAAATTGTTTGAACTATTTTGTTTTATACATTTTTTATATACATACATACATTTCCTGAGAATGACTCATAAACAGATAATTTTATTACTTTAGCAGCAACGTCTAGATAGTAAGGATGATTAATGACTAATTCGTAAAAAGGACGTACTAATTGTCATTATTCATATAGTTTCTCCGTAATCAATAAAAAAACAGTACCTAGATCACTGTTGAAAAATTTATTGCCTCACATTGCTTGTCAAATTTCATATAAAAATTACCAAATAAATCATTTAAGAGGATTGACATTATCATAAACCAGTTTTTATTATCCTGGTATACCTCATTTTACAAAAAAAAACAATGAGGTAGGCAACTTGTTACACCTACAACTTTCTAAATTGTCATGTGAAAACGTAGTTGCCAAGTTTAAGCAGTTTATTATTAATTTATTTACATGAAAGGTAGTAAATGAAAAATATTGACCAATTTCTGTCTACAAAATAATGCCAATAAACAATCTATTAATGCAGAGTCAATGTATTATTTTATTTTTAGCATATTGTACGAGTGGAGACATCTACTGTAAAGTACGCAGACACTTCTGCTTGTAGTAAAAATAGCTACACATAACAAATAACATGCTAATGAGTTAGTGATAATGAGTTTCAGTAGATGGCAGAACTTGGATTCAATCCAATCGAAAGACATATTTGAATACAGTTTAATTTTGGAGTGCGCAAACCTAGCGATAAGATTAACTACATTTGTTATTGTTTAAACACACATTATCTTTTATTTAGTGGTATATTATGTTTGAACATCATAAATTCAAATTACTTGTTACAATACTGAAGGCGCATTCGCCATCTTAAAACAACGCGTTAATTGAATTTATTACTGTTTTGTATATTAAGTAAGATATCACCTACAGAACTGGTTGTCTGTTTAATTACGGTTTAGAACTATGACATTTTGTATCTACACTATAAAACTTGTGAAATAAAAAACTATACGTAGAATTTTTTGAAAATTAAGATGATCGTATTTTCATTTTGTAAAATTACTATTTTTAATTACTTGTATAGTTTGAAATTACAAATGAAAATTGTCATTTCCAAATTAGCCAAAATTGTAGACACCACTTTAACGATTGGAAATGGTGAAGGGGGTTATAGGGAACGTAAAAAAAATCGTGCACACATAGCGGTGATTAAAGGTGTTTTTAGAGGGTGGAAAAGGGACGGAAAATCATATTATTGCGATTTCCGGCGGAAGTTAGCCCCAAAATGGAAAGGGCTGAATAGAAAAGTTGTAGATGACGCAAAAATGAGCAACTTTTGTGTAGATCACTTTTTTACATAACCTCAACATTTCTAAGAAAATGGCGAAAACCTCAGTCTTTTTAATTTTTCATTTCCTCAAAAGTAGTTCAATTTAAATAAAGTTTTCAGTAAATATACCTTTTTGTGTACTTAATAACCACAATTTTAGAAAAGTAAAAAAATTAAGTAGTTTATAAGATATTCAATTTTTCCGAAAAAAACTTTTTATTTCAAATGAAAAATTTACTTCAGAAAATCATCGTACAGGGTCCATTCAAAGTTAATTTTCGTTTTTACATTTACTTTGATATAAAATAATGCAAAAATCTTCAAAAATACATCCTTAACGTAAACCTTTGGTTAATAAAAATGTTTACAATCCTTGAAAAGTTCTCGAATGATATGTTGTCATCATTGATATATAATTAATACTGTTATTATTAATAAATTATTATTGTAAAAATTTATTAATATAGTAGCTATTAGAAAACATGTTCAAAAATCCAAAGAGGAAGTGGTTTTTAATAATTGTTGATAAATTAGTGTTTTAAATGAAACTCACTGTTTCCAGCTAATTCCACAATATTGTGGAATTAGCTAGATACAGTGAGTTTCATTTAAAACACTAATATGAGTAGATTCCACGAAGTAAGGGTCGAGACAGTTAATTTGTGGATAAATTGTTTGAAATATTTGAAAATAATTACGAAAAAAAATACATCAAAAAACATGTTTCATTATTTGACAAGAAATTATCATTTTGTTCAGTATACTTACAAAAATTGATTTCAGTAATTGAAGCTTCAAATAAATAGCAATAATAATGATTTATTACATTTTTTATCGTAGGATCGGTATGTATATTTATTAATTTCAAGTTTTAAGGAAACTGTAATTAGATTATTCAAAATTTAGTTCTTTATTATTAGAATGTTCAACAAAATATGGTTTACAAAATTGTACAAGTGTTAATGTACAAATTAAATAATTATATGCGACTATTGAAAGTATATTAGGAAATGCAGGAATAATTAATTGTTAAATGTTAATACCGGGGAGGTGAGGAAAATATGATCCTTTGAAAGAAATCGGAAGAGACCGATACTAATCAAACTAATAAAATGGGACAAGAAAATGGAAATGAAAATGAGAAACGACAAACTCATAATAGATGGATATGTGTATGATAGGAAAAGCTTCGAACAAGAAGGGGGGGAAAGGAAGGTAACCGATATATCACCTGGAACGCAGAAAGAGTTGGAGCACATCCGGAAAATTAATAAATAGGCACATTCTTCAAAAAACTGATAGACGAGAATAAAACGGAATGGGGAAATAAAGACCGAGAAGGCAATAAAAAAAGGAAGAATTTAAACAAAGAAGTAGCACATAAAACAATATACCAGATAAACAGATAACGGACAAACACGCTAAACAAAAAGACAGGAACCAAATGGATACTAATGATGGAGAGAAAGAAGGTGATAAAGGAGAGAAAGAAGGTGATAAAGGAGATAAAAGCGGGGAAACTTGTGATCCAAACAAAAATAAACAGGGGAAAAATAGAGAGCAGTATAAAACACAAAATGGGAATAAATCAGAGAGATCAAAAGAAAATGAAATAAGAAACAGAAAAATAGCTCCATCGAAATTAAAAAGGAGATAGCAGTAGCGATATGAAATATAAATACATTGACAGGAAAAGAGATAGAAATAAGCGAGGAAATGGAAAAAAGTAAATTACAGATCTTGGGAATTGGCGAAACCAAGAAAAAAGGAAAAGGACATAAGAAGGTAACAAACAAACACATATTATATTACTCAGGAGTACTACAAGAACAAAGGGCAAAAGACGGTGTCGGAATGATTGTTACAGAAAAAATGAACAACAACGTAGTAAAATATAAACCAGTGGATTCAAGAATAATAACAGTATCGATCAAAATAAACGACATAGGTGACGTAATAAATATAATACAAATATATGGTCCAGTGGAAGGAACACCTGAGAATATGTACTGGAATTTTACAGAAAACTACAAAGAGAACTAGTTGAGGCAAGAAAAGAAGACGGATCAACAATAATTATGGGAGATTGGAACAGTAGAGTATGTAATGATAAAAACTGGGATGCATGGGAATTTACGGAGAACCAACAATAAACAGGAACGGGATAAAAGATGATAGATTTCTGCAGAAGAAATGATTTGATAATCGGAAATACGATGTGGTACCAACAGGGGGGAGGAATCCATTAGACTAAGATCAGGACATATCCTATTATACAAGAAAAGAGAATACAATAGTATAGGTGGACTGGGTTTCATTAGCAACAAACGAGTTTCCTGTAATCTTCAAATACTTAAAGCCATATCAAATAGAGTAATATACATAACACTTAAGATTAACTCCAATATGACAATTGAATTCGTTCAAATCTATGTACAAACAAGTAGCCATGAGGATGAAGAAGTCGAGGTGCTGTATGATGAAATCACACAGAGCCTAACATAAAATAAATCAAAATACACGTTAATAATAGGAGACTATAACGCAAGAATAGGAGAGTACTGTAACAGCTCGCAGTATGTTGGAAAATTCGGTCTGGGGAAAAGAAATGAAAGAGGGACGATACTCGCAAATTACCTGGAAAGAGAACAACTATACATAATGAATACGTTTTTCAAAAAAAGTCCGCACATAAAGTGGACCTGCGCCAGTCCGGATGGGACTACAAAAAATGAAATAGACTACGTATTAACACCAAATAAACATATCGTTCTGAGCTCCTTTATTACGAGCAGTGATCGTAGATTAGTTAGGTACAAGATCATAATAAACACAAAATTGGAAAGAGCAAAAAGGTTCAACACCATCCAATACCATATAGATCCTGGTACAATAACATACAATAAGTCAATATACAGCAAAAGGCTGACCACACGAGAGCTTGGACGAAACGAACAGTATCCGCTAAACATATCCAGGGTAGAAACGTATTTATATTAGAAACGTATTTTGATCCTCACATATAAGTCAAAATATCGTCAATATTGGGGAGGGGGTACGATGATTTCCTCGTGACTACATTTAATTTCCTATAGTCGACGCAGAAACGGTAAGTGTGGTCACGTTTCTTGTAGAGTACCACTGGGCTCGACCAGGACGAGTGGCAAAGCCGAATCACCTCATGTTCTAACATTTCGTTAATTTGTTGGTCTATTATATCCCTTTCATTCTGGGATACCCTGTACAGACGGCTTCTGATTGGATTAGCTCCGCCAACGTCGATTTCGTGTGCTGTCAGAGTTGTGCGTCCCATGCGCCTAGCCGATTTTGAGAATACAACCTGGTATTCGCCTAAGAGATCTTTTAGCTTGTCCTTGAATTCTTCCTCTTGTAGGTGTCCAATGTTATGGTCTTCTAGCTTAACTTCGTCATCGCTTGGTTCAGCATATAGCACAAGGACTTCTCCTCCCATCAATTCCAGTGGGCAATACCATCCCACCGTGGTTCGTTTATATAACTTTACATTCGGGCTGTTCAAGTTCTAGATTATCGTTTTCAACTCTTCTCCTTTGTCCGCTATTTCTTGGCAGACAATGCCTCGTTTCACGAGAAATATTTCATTGATTTTTATTATTCCCGCCTTACTGTCTGCGTAACTCGTTAGCTCTACCTCGGTGTCTGACCAGGGTTTCAAAATGATATCCGTTTCAGCATTATTTTATTAACTTTGTCTTCGTGAGGGTACCCCATATGTGCATAGGAATCTTCTTCCCAGCTGCCTTCTTGGACGCATGTCGCTATGATCTCTGTACTTTCGTCCCTGTATTTTAGACACTCTACGTCCCTTATTTTTTCCTTGTTTTCCAGAGTGTGTTCTTTTCGTATTTTTTCCTCGCTGTTTAATTTAGTCTTGACTCTAAGGATTGTTAAAGTCTGATTTTTTCCGCTCGCTTCTCGTGATTCGCTGATCGTTTGTCGGTTTTCCTTCTCTGTCCTTCTTTCATCTTTTTGGGCCTGCACATTCAGGTTTTTTGCGGTTCGTCCTATGTTCCGCAGGCATTCTTCCAGATAAAGTCGCCGGTAGTTAACCGGTGCCCTCTTAAGTGAGGTCGCTACCTGGCACGTAATTGCCTCTGTAGCTCGCGTCCTCCACGAGGCGGGACTAGTATCCTAATCCCGTTTTATGCATTAGGGAGATCTAGTTTTTGGTCACGTCGATCACTATTTTATGCTTTCTTAGAAATTCCATGCCTAGGATTAAAGGTATGGGCAGTTTTGCTACAACTAGTGCTTCGCACGTAGTTCTCATTCCCCCAATATTTACGTTGTTTCTGCTTACCCCCTTTGTGGCCACTCGTATGTTGCCCACAGCCAGTAGTGGGCTACTATGTCTTTGGTATATGGACCTTACGTATTCGGCCCTAATGATGTTGGTTGCCGCTCCTGCATCTACAACGGCTCTTACCTGTATCCTCTATCGTTAAGATGCCGTTCTGTAAGAACCCCAGTTCCTGTTGTTGAGAGGACGGGACGTGGAGCTATTCGTCTCGCCCTTGTCCTTTTGGGGACCTACGGTAGTGTTCCGCTCGGTAGTAGCACGAAGCCGCAAAGTGACCGGGTTCATTATAGATATAGCACCTCGGCCTGCCATCTCGGGATGGTACGAACTGGGAATCCCGATACGCCCTGTCCTTACTTCTACTTCTAAGTGGCCCTGCGATCTCCTCGAGTAGTTCCTTTGTGGGGACAAGATAGTTAAGAGCGTAAAAAGACAAAGTAAACATCTGAGTACAATAATATTAATTTCAGATTTTGCAACTTATTCAACCAGTATATAATGTTAAATTTAGTGTATTTGTTTTGACTTGTATTTTTAATTGTGTTTTGCCGATACATGTGTATCCACACTTCTCTGATACCTTAGGGTTTATTTATTTATTTCACTTACATAGTTGTTTAGTTGCTTTATAAAATTGTGTAAATGTTTTAAAATTATCACGATTGTTAGAGTATCAACCAAACTCAACAATGCAATTTTAATTTTAGATTATCTAGGTGATGTTCAAGATTTAAACAAATACTTATATTTTAAATGTTTTATTCTATGCCACGCATGAGGGCCTTGCCCTCCTGTGTTTTTTTTTAAATTTAAGGAGATTTTTATGTACGTATATATTTTGTAATTGTGAATTTACATGGTGAATAAATATTATTATGGATTCGGTGTCGAACCTTTGTTCTGTACAGTTGTGCGCTCCGAAACAATAAATAGAATAAGCAGTTAAAAACCATTTAGTGTATATTCAAAACTGAACCAAAACTAACAAGAAATTACTGTGAGTAGACTTTTTATTTCTAATTAATCTAAAAAAGCTGAAATACCGATAGTAAGGTTACACCAATAATTAGTAACCTGAATCCACACTACAACAGTGTCGGATTCAGATATATTTCAAATAATGTGAAAAATGAACGAGACAAATCCATCAGGAGATAATTTCTCCAATAAAAACATGACAACTACCACCTACTCAAGTATAGTAAATACGTACAAATACCCAACAAAAGATCAAGCTGTAGTTCTCTCAGCAATGGATGGAGTAAAGATACACGACTACATAATAGCTATAGGATCCCTCATACAACCCAAAAACGTATTGTTTGCTTCAAGAATTGCTAATAACCGAATTTGCATCTATCTTTCCTCAAAAAATATTGTAGATAATTTTCTTAGTACCCACAACACAATCAAAGTTAATGGAACTCAAGTAGAAATAAGAAGATTAATATCTCCGGCCCAAAGATTGGTTATATCTAACATTTGCCCAACAATTCCTAACTCTCTTTTGGAAAAAGAACTGAGAAAAATGGGGATATCTGCAGTATCTAAAATTACCTTCTTGAAAATTGGTATGCCAGAATCTGAATACAGCCACGTACTCAGCTTTAGAAGACAAATTTTCATCAAACCACTCCAACACGCAAACATTTCCCATGACAATACCACTTATCGATTATACCTATATATTGATGGCTCTAATTGCCAAAAATGCAAAACAATCGGCCATCAAGAATCCGACTGCCCAACTTACCTGGCTCAACAAGACCCTCCTGAATATATGGAGGACAAAGAAATACAATCTAACCCAACCACAGAAAAAAAATTTGACTTAACATCATCGTCAACAGAAATTTCCATCACCACAATACCATCAAATACTTCATCCTCCCCAGTAACATTACCATCAATTCATATCCCCTCTTCCAACAACCTTTCCAACAGCAAAAAATACCCAAATATGTCACCCTCCACTACCAAGCACCTCAATCTTTCAATCCTCAAGCTCTTCTACAATAGACATAATACAAACATCCAAACCCACTTCACCAAATCATCCATCAGAAGTTAACACACAAACAACAAAAAGACAAATTTCAACGTCACCAGATATTCAGGAAAATTCACCCAACCCCACTTTTGTTACTCCACTAAAACCCCTGGAAACAAAGAGAAAGAGCGAAAATGTCTTCGAAAGATAAAAAAAATATACTAATCCCTATAAAAGAACAAATTGAAGATAGAACCCCACCGTTCATCTTAAACTTCACCCAAATATGTGACTTTCTGGAAAATTGAATCAACTCCAAACACCCAAACGAGATAGCACAGCAGTATTCCAACGAAGACTCCGAAATAAAAGAAATTTTAAATTTCATATATAAACATAGTACGACAAAGGGCATAAAAAATAGCATTACAAGACTTAAGAAAAAGTTAAGTCTCTCCAGCCTCTCCACCACTGAAGAATCTGACAGCGAACCTCTTTCACAAGAGAATTAATATAATGAATAATACGTTCTTACTTCAATGGAACCTCAATGGTTACTATACTCAAATTGAATCCTTAAAACTATTAATTAATAAACAATCACCAGCGATAATATGCCTAGAAGAAACTCATTTCAAACAACAACCAATAAATTTGAAAAATCATCAATGCTTCCTCAAAAACCGATCGGAAGCACAACAAGCCAGTGGCGGAGTAGCAATTTTTATAAAACAGAATATTAAAGCAAATGAAATTCCAATAAACACAAATCTTGAAGCTATCGCAGTATCTATAATTTTTCGTAAGAAAATACATATATGTAACGTATATTTACCTCACCCAAATGAACTTGATATAAATGAGTTAAACAACTTGATTGAACAAATTCCATCGCCCAAAATAATCGTAGGAGACCTAAATTGCCACAATGCAGCATAGGGCAGCCATAAAACTGACAAATGTGGAAATCTACTTCTCAAAACCATCAATAGTTGTAGCCTAATCCTAATGAATACAGGGAAACCTACAAGATTCAATTCATACAATGGCACACTATCTGCTATCGACCTCTCCCTTTGCAGTCAATCTCTGGCACCCGATCTTCAGTGGGATACCCTCTACCATCTATATAACAGTGACTACTTCCCCATATCCATACAATGGAATGAAAATGAACCTCCTTCACATCCTATATATTAGCACTGGAAACTACAATCGGCAAACTGGGAACTATTTAGAAAGGAAATAGAAAACAAAGTCGCCAATTTCACACTTGAAGGAAATATCAATGAAAATATCATGAAGCTGAACAACATCATCATACCAGCTGCAAAGACCAGTATAGAGAAAACTAAAATGTGCAAAAGACAACCAGTCCCTTGGTGGAATGAGGAGATTGTACAAGCTCTAAGTTCAAGCAAACACGCCTACAATGTGTGGAAAAGACATAAAAATGATGAAAATCGCCTTGAATTCAAAAAACTCAATGCCAAAACCCGTTTCCTAATTAAAAAAAGTAAAAAAGAAAGCTGGTGCAACTACATTTCCTCCAAAAATCCCTCCACCCCACTGGACTCGATATGGAATAAAATTCGAAAATTAAGAGGACAAAATTCTTTCCTCCACATAAACACTTTATCCCATAATAATCAGCTGATATCCGATAAAAAAGATATATGTGAGGCTATAGCAGATGTTTTCCAACATAATTCCAGTGATCGAAGCTTGGACCAATCCTTTATACAATACAAGGAATTGATTGAAACCTCCGAAATCCAAATTAATGACTCCGACTCTCATCTAAACGTTCCCATAACTCTGCAGGAACTTGAATTTTCTCTCGAAAACACCAAAAACTCTGCCCCTGGACCAGATGACATTCCCTCAATATTTCTGCAAAATCTTCCTTTTAATACAAAGTTAATACTCCTAGTTCTATTCAACATTATGTTTTTAAAACATCAGTTTCCAGAAACTTGGACAAATGCAACAGTTATCCCCATATGTAAATTTAACAAACCAAAAGACGACCCAGCCTCATATAGACCGATATCCCTAACCTGCAGCATGTGTAAAATTTTAGAGAAAATCTTAAACAACAGACTAGCATGGCATCTTGAAAACAAAAAATTTTTAACACCCTATCAAAGTGGCTTCCGAAAGTGCAGACCGACAATTGATAATCTAATATCTTTTGAAAGTGAAGTACATAATGCATTTTTAAATGACCAAAAACTAATCGCTATATTCTTAGATTTAAATAAGGCTTTTGACACAACCTGGAAATACAATATTTTAAAAACACTGCAGACATGGGAAGTACAAGGAAACATGCTAGCGTTCGTAAATAATTTTCTCAACAACAGAACTATGCAAGTCAGATCAAATGGCCACATCTCAACTACAAGACCTCTCAAAAATGGCATTCCTCAAGGATCTATTTTGAGTCCCACACTTTTTCTCACTGCAATTAACAGCATAGCCGAAATGATAAAACCTCCCATAAATATTTGCCTTTATGCAGATGACCTCATCATTTATACAAGAAGTAGAAGCACAAAGTTCGCCTCCACTTTACTTCATGATTGCCTCCATCAAACCGAAAACTGGTCTCAAAAAACAGGATTCCAATTTTCAAGCGAAAAGACACACTACATGATTTTTGACAGACGAAAAGACAACTACAATTTTAATCTGTTTTTATATAGAACTCCACTAACGCGGGTAGAAGAAGTGAATTTTCTTGGCCTTACTTTAGATTGTTCTCTCAAATGGAAAACACACATAGAAGTCCTTCAACAGTCATGCCAATCCCGAATAAATCTATTAAAAATTCTATCAAACCGAACATGGGGAGCTAGTGCAATCACCCTATTGAACCTATACAAATCACTGATAAGAAGTAAATTAGATTACGGATCCATTTGCTACGATACTGCTAAAAAAACATTATTAAAAAAATTGGATGTCATTCAAACTACCTCACTGAGATGTGTATTGGGCGCTTTCAGAACCAGCCCAACCAGCAGTCTCCTAGTCACTGCAAACGAACTTCCACTGTACTTATGACGACAATTCCTTTCCTTAAACTATACCGCAAAAATGTCTGTTTATCCCAACAATAATACATTCCAAATCATTTTCCCAACAAACCCCCCTGCCGACGAGATATATGACTCCAAGCCAACTAAAAATCTCCCTTTTAGAGGGAGAGTGAAACGAACTAACTACGAATTTGAACAATTTCAATTATCGCTCCAACAAAACTCTAACTTTCCCCCCTGGATGTCTCAGAAGCCAGATGTTAATACCTCCCTCACTCAAAATCCAAAAAATTCAACTAACCCCTGTCTCCTACAAAACCTCTTCCAGGAAATTATATCAAAATACTCCCAAACCCTGCAAATATATACAGATGCTTCAAAAAATCACAATGGAATCGCAGCAGCTTACATCTGCGAAAATAACAAATCTGCCATCCGGCTACCGAATCAATGTAGTATATTCACGGCAGAAACCACTGCAATTCTGGAAGCCATAAAAATGTGCAAAGACTCTACAGCAACCAAGTTTCTCATCATAACAGATTCACTGAGTGCGTTACTAGGCTTGAAACAACTATACCCTTCACATCCTATTCTCATACGAATCAAAAGTGAAATGGAGATCATACGTCTTAGCCAAAAGAACGTCTCATTTCTGTGGGTTCCATCTCACTCTGGTATAAAAGGAAACGAAGAAGTTGATCAATTAGCAGTAGCTACAACATCTAAACAAGAAGCACCTTACATTCAAAAAATTCCCTACACTGACCATACAAATCCAATCAAAAATCATATACTTAATTATTGGCAAGTAATATGGAATCACACGACATCCAAACTGAAAGAAGTTAAGCCACAAGTCGATTTAGTTCTATCAATACCAGAAAAACGAAGAGACCAAGTTGTCTTAACCCGACTGCGAATAGGTCATACACTCCTTACACATCAACATCTCCTCAACAAAGAACCAGCACCAGAATGTATACATTGCCATGTTTCTCTTACTGTGAAACAATTCATATCAGAGTGTCCTGAATATTGTAGATATAGAAGTCAGAATAAATTAAGTGCGGTGTTCAAGAATGTGCTCACCAAAAACACAAGTGCTTTAATTAAATATCTCAAAGACATTAATTTGTATAACAAAATTTAAAAATTATTTTATAACACAAATACATCACATACTACTTGTGTAAGTCTTCCTGCTAATAACTCTTAGTAGTTGATGCGGGCATGTTTGTACCAAATAAAAAAAAATATTATTATTATAGATAGTTTTAATAAATATGTCGATGTTAACCATATAAGTAAAATAAATACAATTAAAAAAGTTAAATTTCTTGTTTAATTACCAATTCGTAAAATGTCGACCTTTGGAATATTAGTCATAACGATTATGTCTATTGAGTTGGCAGAAGTTTTGATTCAATTCATATGAATATTGTTGCTGACGTAACAGTCAGGTGATGTAAACGCTCCTCCGTTTCTACTATTACCTACTCCGGGCTTTAACAAGTAAATGGGTGCACTTATCGAATTCAATTGATTCGATAGAACCAATAGACCAATATCGCGTCCAACAACAATGACATTTTTTTATATTGAACCATCCCAGTTGCACTATTTACAGTCTTATATATTTCGACCACTACTAGCGCTGTTTAATAATAAATGTTTGGCTTTTATGGATTTTTTAACGTGTTTTCTAATTTTCTATCGTATATGTTATCTTTAATTTGTAATCAAGTAGAAGGAAAAAAATGAGGTTTGAATGAACCCTTCAAGATGATTTTCTGAAGTACTTTTTTCATTTGAAAAAACAGATTTCTTTTCGGAAAAATTTAAACTACTAGATTTTTTTATTGACAAAAATTGTTGTTATTAAGGACACAAGAGGGTATATTTTCCGAAAGTTTTATACAAATTAAACTACTTTTGAGGAAATGAAAAATAAAAAAGAAACATTATACGGGTTTTCGCCATTTTCATGGAAATGTTGAGTTTATGTTAAACAGAGATATATACAAAAGTTGTTCATTTTTGCATGATCTACAATTTTTCTATTGAACACTTTCCATTTTGACGCCAATTTCTGCCGGAAATCGCAATAATATGATTTTTCATTCATTTTCTATTCCCCCAAAACACCCTTAATATCCGCGATGCGTGTACGATTTTTTTTACATTTATTATAACCCCCTTCACCATTTCCAATCATTAAAGTGCAGTCTACACTTTTTTTTATTAAAAATATGTTAAGAAGCTTGGCCTAACTATCCTCTGTAATAAAAATAGGCTCACGATAAGACCCTCTTCAATAAAAAAAATCGAAAAATATTGACTTCATAAATGTTCTATGAGAGTGATAATCCCTTAAGTTATAGTTAAATTATTACTTTTGACTTTGCTTTGGTACTTGGGCATATACCAATTGAAAAATAATCTTTTAGGATTCAACAAATAATTGTTTGATACAAATAGGTACTTCTGAAATGGGCCTGCTTCATAGAAAAAGTACGATAATAGTTATTTTTCAATTTTCTTTACTCACCTTTCGCTAGCGATTGAAGAATTCCTAGACATAGATTTCGGCGACATTTCGAAGTCGCTATCAGATCTGTACAGAAAACTCTCCCTTCTTTGAGGAAGATTTTGAAGAACCAGTCCAGCAGATGGAGATGCGGCTCCATCCAATGGACTTCTACCGGGACTGGCGCCATTTTCAACATCGAAACTGCAACAAAATAATACAATATGTTAAAAATTTTCATTATTAATATACAAAACACATGTATTACCACCGAATTTAATGATTCTAAAAAATTTAGTTAGTGATCTTAACTCGGACAAATAATATTTGAAATGAGTGCTTGCCCACTAAAATATATAGTTCGTTTTCAAAATTTCAAAAATATTACATCAACGGTCTATCGGATTCTTACGTCCATATACTGGTTCTGGAGGTGCATGCTTTACAACGTACTGTGATTAGTATGAGCTATTTCTTCTCAATCCCAACATTGTATTACAAAATTACGTCAATTGAACATAGCTAGAGAATTGGAAATATACAAGCTTGAGATATTGGCACTGCAAGGAATAAGATGGAAGGAAGAATATATTAAGAAGGATACACACTTAATTATGCAGGAGAAAAGAAACAGGGGAAAAATGGCACAGCATTTATGGTAAATAAAAAGATAAGAAACAATGTAATAAACTTCCAAGCAGTAAATGGAAGAATCTCAACAATAAGGATTGAAGACAAGCAAGTAAACCTAACAATAATAAATGTTTACACACCAACAGGGGACACAAATAGTGGGGACAAAGAAGAATTCTATGATAAGTTGCATGAGGTTTTGGGAAAATATACCTAGAAATGACATAAAGTCATAGGAGACTTCAATGCACAAAACGAAAGAGAGGAATATAACGAAAATGTTGCAGGACAAAAACACTACACGACAGGACAAACGACAATGGCTCAAGACTCTGCAATTTAGGGATCAGTGCCCACACATTCATAATAAGTACCAAATTTAGACATAAAAATGAGCATAAAGTGACATGGATCAAACCAGGCTTAAATGGAGGCAATCAGATATGCCAAGCACTGATATCAAGAAAATGGCTAAGAACAGTAGAAGACACTCGTTCAGAGGCGCTAATGCGGATTCAGACCATTGCTAGTAGTGGTAAAAATGAAAATGATGATATTAAGAAACATAAAGACGAAAGAACGTAAAAAATAATGGAACATAGAAAATTTAAGAGAAGAGCACATGAAAGAAATATATAGGCAAGTAATGAGAAAAAGACTAATACAAGATTTAAATGGAAATATTGAGCAAAAATGGTAGATCATAAAATAACAGTATTACAAGAATAGCAGATGAAATACTAGGACAGAATGGAATGATGAAGAATGTGAAAATAAATAGGAACAAAAAGATCAAGCTCGGAAAAATGGCTAACTACAGGGGGAGAGACATAATTGACAGAATACAAGGAAGAAAGAAAGAAGCAGACAACTGCTGTAAGAAAAAAGTCAGAGTGGATAAAGGAAATGATGATGGAAATAGAAAGCGATAGCTAAGATAATTAAAGATTATATAATAACATAAGAAAACAAATTAAAAGTAACAAAGTAATTGCCAGAATTAACAAAAGAGAATGGGAAGTATAATACAAAAAAACACCTAAAGGAGGATAAAGCTATAGAAACAAATTATGAAGTAAGAGAACAAAATAACAGCAGAACCAGATGGAATAGTTAATGAACTAATAAAGAAGGGCGGAGAAGAACTCAATAAAAAGATATATGAATTACTAATAAACATAAATGGAAGGAAAAACAGATGCCAGCAGAATGGAATTTAGGACTGATAATGCCAGGAATAACTATACTAAATGCAGTATACATCGCTCATAAGAAAGGAAATAAACAAATACACAGAACAGAAGCTAGGGGAATACCAATATGGCTTCAGAAGTGGAAAATTAACCATTGATGCAGTGCACCAGTGCACGTAATGACACAATAGTACAAAAAGCTAAGAATTTGAAATCGAATTGGATATATTGTATGTAGATTTTAAGCAAGCGTTTGATAGAATAAGTAGGCTAAACTGATAGCGGACATGAGGAAAATAGGCATTCCAAAAAAATTAATACGACTGACAAAGTTGGCAATGAACAGCTCAAAACCCAGAGTAATAACTAGTGAGGGATATACAGAGGAAATTCATATTGTAAACGGTGTAAGGCAGGGGATGCATATTCAACTGACTTATTCAATATAGCATTAGATGGAGCGATTAAGGCGATAGAAACAGGCACAACAATAGCCTCGAATTTGACACAAATAATATGGTGTTCAGACGATCTGGAATTAATCGCAATGAACAAAAGCAATTTGGATAAGATCCTAGGTGACCTGATCGAAGAAGCGAAAAGCAGAGGTCTGGAGATAATCTAAACTAAATACATGCTACTCAGCAGGGAAACAACGGAGAACATAAAATAAATCAGAATGCAGAACCACAAGTTTAAAAAAGTAAAAACCCTTAAATATTTAGGCGTTACGATAAACGAAAAGAACAGAAATATAGAGGTGGCAGAAAGAGTAAAATCAGGAAACAAAGCGTACTGGAAATATAGCAAATTTCTTAAAGATAAACGTCTAACCAAAAACACTAAATTGAAATTGTATAAAGCTGTAGAGACAATGCGTTTGACAAGTAAAAGCGAAGAAACTTTAAGTATTGCTGAAAGGAAAATGTTTACAAATTTTTTTGAACCAGACCGAACAGAAGAGGATGATTCCAGAATTATATGAACCATGAAATTAGACAAAAAACGAAAGGACAGGATGTCGCAAAGTTCATAAAAGCTCATGATACTCCAAAGAGAGGCGAACACAATAATAAGAAGAATAAGTAATTGGATACCACAAGTAGGAAGACCAACAGGAAAACTGAAGACAAGATGGGAAGATCAAGTTATGGAAGATATGAGAAAATAGGAAGTAAAGGTTTGAAAAACAGATATGAACCACCGGAAAAAATGGAACTGGATAACAGAAAAGCAAAAAGACACGACAAATCTATAGAAAAAAAACAAGAGAACGGCGAAGTGACTACCCGCAAATAAGAAAGTCGAAGAGCTGAAAAGAGCGACCAACATTGTGGTAGGAGTGAATATCCTGTTTACATAAGTGATGGTTATAATCATAAGTAATGTATATTCTTAAGAGTGATTGTTATATGTAATTGTTTATATAAAGTTCGTAAGTCTCGTTATGGAAAGTTCCTACTCATCCTGTAAAATATAACTTTCAGAACTTGTTACATAGACTACAGAAAGTTCAGTATTCTTTTATCATAGTTTTTTTCTCTTGAACTTTTCAAAACAATAATTATTTACTTCTGTTCTAAATAGGTGCATATTTTCGAAACTTAGTTTTTGTACATCCGGTTTTAAATTCCCTCATGTTCCATTAAAACATTCGTCCTATTTTAAAGATATCACAGATTACAAGATTCAAGTTGTTTTAATCGGGTTTTAGGAGAAAATTCCACTTTAGTCCGTTGAACGCCTACAAAGTCTCATTAATTCTTTGTCTGCCGTAATTTGTTACTTGATCAAAGGAAAATTTCTTTTCATTTCGACGTGACATTAATTCGTGAAAAATTCAACTGTATATTTTTATAACTTTCCTTTTATGAATTGGATAGGCCGTTTTTTCGTCGGTTTTGCGTTTTAAGAAGATTTAATCTTCTTTAAAAACTTGACGTAAGATTTCATTAAAAAAAACGTTTGAAATTTTTCCGTTGGCGACAATACTTCTTTTCTATTGCTGAATTTTCAGGTTTGAGAAATCGTTCAATATGACGATAAAAGACATTTAGTTCTGTCATTTTTGAAGGGAAATAACCTAAATATTATAATCAGTGACAGCATGTTGATAATAATAAAAAGTGGTAACGAGTTGTTGATTAAATGTCAAAAAATAGAAACGTCAAGAAAACTGAAGTCGTTTGTATAAACCAAAACTACCTGCAATTATTTAATAATAACTGCGGGAAATTGCTTATACTAATCCCAATTTAAATAAGCAATAAACAGAAATTGTATTTCAAATATTCTTTATTTTTGTAGTACATACATATACTCGCTGTTCTGGTTTTCTTTTCAAAAAGCTGTAAGATAATAAAAACTTATCCATTTTATTCGATAAACAAAATAGAATTGCGTGATTCGTCTCCTTCCAGGAAAAGAAAAACCAGACAAATGGAAAAACTGTATTCAGTACGTACACGAAAAAGTGGATAAACAAATTGCACTAAACAATAGAAGCTCCAGTTGAACCCTTAATAATAAGTAATATTGACACCTATTCATCTTTTGATGGAAGCGAAGGTGAGATTTAATAGCATGTATACAGTATTAGGAACTTTCTGTGGGCACATACGTTTAAGCGTCAATGTGAAAGAAACAAGTAGATATAAATTCAGTGTATTAATTCTTGTTCGCTAACAGGATATCATAAAGTGGAAAACGTGCAATGCATGTCCATAACGAATTATTTGTAGGTACTAATAGGATAACAGAAACAGTGTTGCCAACTTTCATTGTATATTTGTATTAATTGTAAAATGCATTATTCTAACACGAGAACAAGTTATAAGAAGCTTTTAATTATGGTAATTCGAGAGGTTGTATCAGATCAAGATAATTAATTATGTTTTACCGTGTGTTCTGAAATTTTCTACCATAAAATTATCTTTTAGGTATTCGTATTTATTACACGATCTATTTGCTGAACATTTTATTGTAATGCTGGAAATTGTTCTAGTTTTCAGCTTGAAACCGGTTAAAATCTTTACTTTTTTCAGATTTGGCAACGTAAAAGATGTCGCTGAACACTTGGTTGGTATTCGTCTAGTAGATACCGCCCTCGAGAGGCGCACGCGCGATTCGTATATTCTAGTATCCTTATTTTAACTGTAATTATCTAGGCACACTTTTGATTGTCTATCTCACTATTGTCTCTCTCTAACACACTGGTAATGCTATGTGACCGTTACATTTTCTCGTTGACTATGAGGGGACTATGAGAAATATTATATAGGCACTAACACTTGCAACGTGTAGCTTAAAACGGAAGAGAGGGGATAAATAAAAATAGAAGAATTACGGCTGTAGAGGAAACTGTCTTATCAGGATAATTCTTTGGCATGTTATGATACTCTGTGATAAAGGTGATAAACTGAATATATTTGTTACTTTACAATATATTATCGCTTTTGACTCTTTATTGAAAACTGCCATTTGCCATAGAATATTCCTAACACTTATACGAATCGCGCGTGCGCCTCTCGAGGGCAGTACCTACCAGACGAATACCAACCAAGTGTTCAGTGACATTTTTCACGTTGTCGAATCTGAAAAAAGTAATGGTTTTAACCACTTTCAGAATGAAACCTCGAACCATTTGCAGCATTACAATAAAATGTTCAATAAATAGATCGGATTAATTATTTTGATCTGTAACAACCTCTCGAATTATCATAATTTATAACTTTTTCTCGTGTTAGAACATTGCATTTTACAATTATTATAATTATACAATGAAAGTTGGCAACACTGTTTCTGTTACCCTGTTAGTACCTAGAAATAATTTGTCACATTCTGTTATGAACATATATTACACGTTTTACACTTTATGATATCCTGTTAGCGAAAAAGAACAATACACTGAATTTATATGAATTTGTTTCTTTCTAACACATTGACGCTTAAACGTACGTGCCCACAGAAAGTTCCTAATACTGTATATTCACCAATGGTATCCAATGGATTAAAGACTGGTTTTAAAATTTTTTTAAACTGACTTTGGAAACACCATAACAAGTAATATCTTTAAAATATTCAATATTTTATTATTTTTAACATTAAATTTAAAAAGCTAGCTTAAATCTCAATTTGAATAAGGCAATAACCAATAGATTCATAAGATTAAATTCAAAAAAATATGAATATAATTATAGTAGTTAAAAATAATAGATATGTCCACAGGATAGTATGAGAACAGAATTTTTATATATTGTACATTTTGAGGACATTTGTAGAGTATGAGGGCAGGCCCCGAAATATTCTTGGATATATTGTATAGTATAAGAACATCTCGAAATTCTATATAAAGTAATGCGTATACATGAGCACAGATGACGCTTCAAGTACTTTGAAATTAAATGTCCTCAAACTAACCGGTATATGTCAGCATGTGTGCATAATATCGAATGTAGAGTGTTAACAACAATTAAGAATAATAATAAGTTTGAATATTATATACAAATTCCTGGATTAATAATTTTTAATCGTTATTTACGTACATTCTATATCTTACGTCCCCAAACTATTATATATAGTATAGGATATTCGGCTTTCGACGTGAATAGGTACTGAATAATTTAAACGATTACACTGAGACTGCATTCATATATCGATTCGGTGGGACTAATAATAATTGTCACCGAACACGTATAAGAATAGTCTTAATAATATCAATTCAAGTGTATCCCGTTGTCAACTTACAAATTATCTACGATCTGTATATATATTGATAATTTTTAGATGTCCCCGTACTAAACATTGCGTATATCTCATATATATGTTTCATTGTCGACTGCCAGAATTTTTTTAAAATCAATTATTGCATCTCTTGTTACTCAAATTCAATCGGTATTTATCTACATCAAACGTCCCGAAACTATTTCATAAAGGTATATAGAAGGTTTTATTGATAAATTCTCTATTTGCATTCAATGAAAAACCAAAAATCAGCACAATCAGCATTTGATAAAAAACCAATAAAAACCTCCCTAGAGACACCGCAACAAACGATAGATGAATTTATTGTATATTGAAAATTTGTAGGTGACCCCGTACTAACATATAACAACGCGTCCTCGAACTATCTATTTGATATTGTATGTATCGTTGTCAAGTACTAGCGGAGCCTACTACAAGCGATTGGATAAAAATTGCAAATAATTTGAAGGACTGTCAATTTGATCATTGCGTAGGTGCAATCGACGGCAAGCATGTATCTAGAAAAGCACCTCCTAATTCTGGGTCCAATTTTTTTAATTACAAAAAAACATTTTCGATTGTTCTACTAGATGTTGTTGATTCAAACCGGAAATTCGTATATATAGATGTAGGATCTATGGGTAGATTTAGCGACAGTGGAATTTCAAAAGATAGTATATTTGGAATCAAACTAAAAAATGGAGAGCTGAATTTACCTCCTGAAGAAACCCTCTATCCTGGGGGAATTGAAATGCCTTACGTTTTTGTTGGGGACGAAGCATTTCCTTTGATCACTAATTTAATGCGTGCTTATCCGCAATCAAAATTGTCGGAATCTAGAAGATTGTATAATTATCGTTTATGCAGAGCACGTAGAGTAGTGGAAAATGCATTCGGTATTCTAGCAGCTCGATTTAGAATATTCAGACGATCCTTTGAATGCCGTATTGAACTTGTCGACAAAATAGTGGAAGCAACATAATTATTTGATCAAATACAATTATTACAACATGAATGATAATGAAATTGAGAATTTAGATGATAGTCAACTAATGCCAATTGCTCATTCTGGTTGTAGATACTCAAATGATTGTTTTTTATACGAGAAGAGTTCTGTGGATATTTTAATAATATTGGGATTGTTCCTTGGCAAAAAACGCGGCTATTGAAATAATTGAATAATTATTGTAACTAAATTTAGTAATAGAAAATATTAATAGACTAATAGACACCTTTTGTAAAATTTCGAGATAATTCTCAAGGACAGACTAGAGAGGGAATTGGAGGAAAAGCACGGTCTTTCTGATAGGCAGTTTGGATTTCGTAAAGGGAAATCAACGATACAGGCGGTAGAGTACGTAGTCCATAAGTTAACTAGCAAAAAGTGGACCACATCGACGTAAAAAATGCTTTCAACACAGCCACATGGAGAATAATTATTCACCGACTTGAGGAGATAGGGGTCAGTACATCGTTCGACTGATCGAGAATTACTTCCAAGGAAAGGAATTAATAATTAACCGGACAAATAAGATGAAGACCTTTATGGGAGTACCTCAAGGTTCCGTAATTGGTCCAACCTTCAAAAAATAATGCCAAATGTTAAAGGACCAAGTTATGGTAAAAGAAGACTATTGAATGGAGTAGTGAATTCGATAATACTATATGGGTCCTCAATATGGGTTAATGTCCTGAGACTAGCCAAATATAAAGATATCCTGGAAAAAGCGCAACGGAAAATGCTTCTTTAAGACAACCTCCACAAAGGCCCTACAAGTTATAGCCGGAGAACTGCCAATATATTTGTTAGTAAGAGAAAGGGCTCTAAATTGAGAACATAGAGAAGAAGACCCATCGTCAAGAATAGGGAGAATAAGAGCACAGATGATACAAGAATGGACGAGTGGAATCAGGAAACTAGAGTTGCCCAATGTACCAAACGGTTAATACCCAACTTAGAAACGTGGATTGCATGTAAGCACAGAACTACCAACTACTACCTGACGCAAGTACTATCAGGACATGGAATTTAAAAAAAATACGCACACAGATTTAAGAAAAGCAGAACCTCTAGATGCAATTACTGCAAAGACATTGATGATGCCCAGCATACCTTTTGAATGTCCAAAGTGGGAAGATATAAGATATCGAATCTACATAGAACTGGAAACACATCTAACACCAGATAACCTAATTCAGTGCATGACACGAGTAGCAAAAAACTGGCATATTTTTATGAATAGTATAGAGAAAATAATGGAGACAAAAGAGATTGACGAACGAATTAGATGAGATAGTAAAAATTTTCAGGCAGTGCCAGGCACATGAAGTTATCACCTCACTCGAGGTGGGTTCCGGTGACTGTAGGGTAGGCAGAGACTGGCACCTTGAGAGCTCTGAGTCCCACACACCCCTTAACGGGAGAACATAAGTTTCCTTACTAAAAAAAAATAGAAAATATTAAACTCTTCCTGTTATTACAAACATAAATATCAAAGATACAATAATTAGGTTAAAAAACTTCCACCGTGTCTACTGCCCGAAAATGCGTGAAACTGATTTGCATTTTCGTGGCCCGGGGGTTTAGACGTAAGGTGGGAGACATCATCAATGCGCGGTGTTACATGTTATTTTGTTTAAAGTAATTTTTATGTAATATGTAAGATATAATATATATTATATTATCGCTCGTAGTCCGTAGCTCGCTTTATGGATATTTATCTTTTAAAGTTAAAAGTTAAATCATTTTTGATGACTATAGATAAAATTTCGACGATTCTGATTCCCAAATTAGTGTGATTGTGGATAAAATGTTGTATTGTATGCGTTTTTTAGATGCGTTTTATTCACTTGAAGGGAGTTAAACACTCTCACTTTTAAAAATTGTTGCGTAAATAAAAAGGTCAGTCAACTATTAATATTAATAAACAAATAACTATTAATTTAAAAAAATATTGTTGTAATAAATCTTGTCTTTATTTTCTACAGCATTTCGTGGTGCAACCAACAAAGGCAATAAACCAAATATCGGCAGATTTATGAAAATTTGACGACACCAATTTTGTCAACATTGTCGACGTGACATTTTTTGTTTATTTGTTTGCGTTGTTTATTATCAACGTGGTTAAGACGGTATTAAAATTTTCTTGTACTAATTATACATTAAATGCTAAGTTATTGTTTATTTTAGTACGAATATTCATTATTTACCCTTTACAACCAATACTTATACCTAAGGTGGTAGTGAGGATGTCTCGGCAAATCAGAATATCTTCTCGGAATAGTGATACTTCCTGAAAGTCTCATGGGATTTCTGATTCTATGAATGTTGTTAACCATTTTTCACAAAATAGTCCAAGGAACTAACAAACAAACAACAAAACACTAACACGAAATTATTTAAAACATTTGCGCTTCACAGCTTAGTCAAACTGACTAGAATGTACCTGAATATGACCATATTTTAGATAAGATAAGAATAATCGACATTCACTATTATAAGATAAACCCTAAATTACGTTAGACGTAACATATTTTATATTATCATCTAATTACTATAATAATTATTTTGATTTTGACAAGGTTCAATGATTTTTCCTCTGGGCGAATTCCTAAGCCCGAGACTGTTACTGAGAAGAAAAAAAGATCTAGATTTGGAACTTTCAGTTACGATACAAAAACCAGACCTAAACACCTGCAAAATTAATAAAAGTGCCGCGTTTCGTCCATATCAATACTATAAACATTTTAAATAATTAGTATAAGGCCTGGTCGCATATTTCTAAATGCGAATCGGGTAATACCGAATGTCGGGTTCTAAATGCCACTTGCCATCGCAAAAGATCATGCACTTCACCGAATAATAAATCAATGGTTAAAGTAAGTTCGAAAGACTTTATTTGTTGAATAATACCTTCTAATAAATTTATTTTCCAGTCAGTTTTTGGCAACTTTATTCGCACTTGAAAAAACCGGGCATAAGTAAAAATTAGTGCCATTAGTTTAAATTCCTTGAGTAAAGCTGACATTGACAATCAGGGTTATTTTAATAAAGGCCAAAGTCGAGTCAAAGCATCAAATTATTTCTAAACGTCACATTTATTTTTAAGGTAGTATTAAAAAATACACTCCATGACATTCGCTCCTCCTAAAAAATGTAAATAAGTAGGACGGAAAATATATTCATAGAGTCGTTTTCTTATAAAACTGCTCTATAGTTACAAAAACATAACTTAGTCGATCAAACAATTATAATTTACTCAACGAATCGATTCTTTATTACAAACCTTCCTGTGGTTCTCCTCCTATCGGCGCTTAAAGGAAACCTCCTGAAACTCCTCCTAATCTGCGAATTCCTAGCGGAACTTCTTCTTTTCGCCATAGTCTCCGAATACCTCCTCGAACTATCCGATGCTGAAGCGATGGAACTTTTCGAATCGCCTGTCGAGTCCATTTCGTGCTCGTGCTCAGGTATCGCTTCCGAATCGCGACGAGACATATCCGACGACCATAGACTGGTTATACTGGTGCGAGAATCGACAGATCTTTGGCCAATTATTCGAGACGACGTCGAAAACGATGAAATGCTGGAAACTGAAGGCCGGCTTTCGTTGCCGACATCTATTGACGAGTCGCGGGAGAATGGCAAATACCTGGATCGTTAATGGTGGATTTGTTAACGGGAAAATGGATATATTGTACGCATCAAATGGCAAATATATGGAAATACTCATGCTCATTATGTAAATAGTGGAAAATATTTGTCCAAATATATAATAAGAGTTCGTAGTGATTTCAAACGATATCTTACTTTACTTTCAAGGATAATTTTTGGTAATGGATCTATACTATCTTAGACTGATCATCACTCTCAATCCCTCCATATAGTCCCAGAGCTGGCTACATAAAACGGTACCGATAAAGTACACGACGTTTGAGTTCGTAAACCCCTAGAAAATAGTTGTGACGTTACCAAATAGCTGTTCTGCCTGTTCGGACAGGCCGCATATGAAAATGCCAGCCGAGTTTCCACGTCGAACAAATGTGCCTAAAAAACCGATGGGGTACACGCGTGAAAATTTTTTTACATGTTTTTATAGAGTTCAAGTAAGAGCGGTAAAGCAGTGGCAGAAATGTAGCCGTTCAGAAAACCTCCGGCAGAAGCGATAAAGACTGTCGGAAAACACAAGTGAAAAAACCGATGGGGTACACGCGTGAAAATTTTTTTATAGGTTTTTAGAGAGTTCAACTAAGAGCGGTAAAGCAGTGGCAGAAATGTGGCCGGTCGGAAAACCTCCGGCAGAAGCGATTAATAGTGTTGGAAAACTCGTGCGAAAAAACCGATATGGTACACGTGCCAAAATTTTATACGTGCTTTTAGGGATCTCAACTAAGGTTTATATGATAATGGCAGAAATTTAGCCAGCCGGAAAACCTTCGGAAAAATTCCATAAATGTCGACGTATATGTAAAATTATATACATTCGCAGTTGTTGCATTCAAAACCTGTTTTTTATGATGCCTTTCCAAATATCTTTTTGTCCCCAAATTGAAAAAAAATCACCTTGATACGCTGAAAACTCGCTGAAACATCATTTATAACAGAGCGCTCGATTTGAAGCAGGTTTCTCCGTTTCTGGCGCATCGCGCCGCCGCCGTCGCTGGCCTCTCATCTCGGAAACGCGGATGTAGCGCGCTTATTCAATTTTCAATTATTTCCAACTCGATCGTTTGCCAAAGAAAACAATTTTAAATTGATTGTTATAGTTTAAAATGAAATTATGAATTGCACATTTATTTATGTCCATAAAATAAAATATACGTATATCACAGAACGTGAAAAGGAAAGAATCAAGTGTATTGCTACATGAACAACAACAGAAACGTATACTTAAATGAGATTTATTAATAAAGTATTAACATTTAAACGCAAATCATTAAATGCTTTATTGTAATAATGGTCAAAATACAAAGAAAAAGCGAATGAGTAGTTTTTCTCGCTTTCTCTCTTTCAACTTCAACTACATTTAATTTATTCATTCGAGAAAATATATTATATGAGTTCACTCATTATCTTCATCGATCTCGCTCTCCACATCATCTTCGCTATCATCCGTATCACTTTCTGCATCGAATACATTATTTATATCTTCATCCATCGAATCGTTATGTTGTGGCACTGTGTTATCATTTTCACTGTCGGTGATTTGGTCTAGAAAAGAAATGTGCATTAAGAAGCGAACAAACTTGAACAGCTGATAAATTGAATTAAGAAAAATAACGTCTTTCATTTGGGCAGGCCATTGTTCACCTTCAAACCAACAAAACTCGTAGCTGGAAGCGTCTTTTTTCCAACCACATTCAGCAGGTTTCAGTTCCGTTGGAATTTTCTGATCAGCATTTCTCCACGCGGTAGCAATATGATGAGCTCTTAAAAAGTGTTGGTAGAGTTCTTTTTGGAAAGGTGGCATCATTGTAGAATCAATATTTTTTTACTACGTCCGCGTTTCCGCGATGAGAGGCCAGCAACGGCGGCGGCGCGATGCGCCAGAAACGGAGAAACCTGCTTCAAATCGAGCGCTCTGTTATAAATGATGATGTTTCAGCGAGTTTTCAGCGTATCAAGGTGATTTTTTTCTCAATTTGGGGTAGAACAAAAAGATATTTGGAATGGCATCATAAAAAACAGGTTTTGAATGCAACAACTGCGAATGTATATAATTTTACATGTACGTAGACATTTTTGAATTTTTCCGAAGGTTTTCCGGCTGGCTAAATTTCTGCCATTATCATATAAACCTTAGTTGAGATCTCTAAAAGCACGTAAAAAATTTTGGCACGTGTACCATATCGGTTTTTTCGCACGAGTTTTCCAACACTATTAATCGCTTCTGTTGGAGGTTTTCCGACCAGCCACATTTCTGCCACTGCTTTACCGCTCTTAGTTGAACTCTCTAAAAACCTATAAAAAAGTTTTCACGCGTGTACCCCATCGGTTTTTTCACATGAGTTTTCCGACAGTGTTTATCGCTTCTGCCGGAGGTTTTCTGAACGGCTACATTTCTGCCACTGCTTTACCGCTCTTACTTGAACTCTATCGCGTGTACCCCATCGGTTTTTTAGGCACATTTGTTCGACGTGGAAACTCGGCTGGCATTTTCATATGCGGCCTGTCCGAACAGGCAGAACAGCCATTTGGTAACGTTACAACTATTTTCTAGGGGTTTACGAACTCAAACGTCGTGTACTTTATCGGTACAGTTTTATGTAGCCAGCTCCCCAACTAATACCTCTAGATGCTAAGGTAGATTTACGGTACTTATTTAAGGGATCATGTATAGATGTAAACTGAATAATCATCAATTAACTTAAAAATACGAGATATCCTGTATAGATGAAAACTAAATAATTAGGTGAACTTAAAAATACGAGAAACAATTCTCGGTAAATCTCATATTTGTACAATTTTATAAACCGTGATTTATGATCGTACCTAAATCTAGGTGGAAATGTTAGTTCAAAAGCATCGTTTGTGGATTAGTATATCGATTGGTGGCAAATCAACAACTCTCTCATGTGAAAATTTAAACAAAAAATATTGGCAACGTTTTGAAACCTTGTTTTTCAGCTGCTTTCCAGAGAAAACATAGCCGAAAGATGCTAGTACCCACAAACGCATATCTGGGACAAAGTTGCATGCATTGGAAAAGCATACATTGTTCGGAAAAATGGCCAGACAACCGGCACGCAATATTATTTGTATTTTTGTGAACATTGTAAACTGGGAACCTTAAAATGTCAATAAAGAGCCTTTTTATTATTTTATTATTACCGTTTAAGATTTGTTTTATCTACTTCAGTTTTTTAATAATTTGACTTACAGACTGGACAGTCACAAGTAATTGTAAGATGTCGTTTTAAAGCACATATTAAGGAATTTTAAAATATAGCACAATATTTTTTACGAATGTACTGGGTGGCTCACTAAGAATGGACGCCGGCCATATCTCAGGAATCGATAATCGTGCTGCTAGGAAGCGCAACTGCTATGGCTAATCATAAAACGGTCGTTTTCTCAAAAAATATGTAAAGATATATTATAAATAATGCCCTCGTAAACACCGGAAAATGGTGACATTTTTTGTTGAAGGTATTTTACTCTGCTTTATAAAATGTAGTGGTGGGGGAACGTCAAATATGTTTTAATTTATATGACGGATTTAAACAAACTAGATTTCGTTTAAAAGCGCTCTTTTTACTTAATAATCTGCTGTATAAATTGTTTCCGAATAAATTTTGGTGAGGTACCTAGAGAGCGCTGTTTTATTACAACAATTATTGCGCATTATCATGAAAATTTTAAATAGTAGGTTATGTCTCCTTTTGCTTAGTTAAATAGAGGACGAAAACCCCAACTTCCTATGTTTTTTCTAACTGGGGATATCAATAAAGAAGCACCATTAGACCGCTGGCTATGAAATATCTCTGGAACGTATGATGGTATTATTATGATAGTATTATTTTTAGTAATAATAGTCGGGGGAAGGGGAGAGGAAGGCGAGAGTCAGAAATTATATTTATAAATTTACTTAAATTCTAGTGCCAGAAAAGGAGCTAATTAATTTTATTTTTAGATCGACAAAGCGACAAATTTTTAGAGCTCCATCAATCAAAATATTAAAACATTTTTGTTTCATGTCATTGTCATTTAGTTACAATTTTTCTAAGCTCGTTCTTAACTTTCCTAATCGTATTTAAACATTTTCTGTTATTGTTTGTGTTTGCGCCACCCACTTATAATCAGTAGTAATATAACAAGAGAGTGAGAATAAATTGAAAATAATTTGACAGATTTTTTGAAAACTTGTTGCCAGGCAATAGTCACGAGAGCCCGCAGGGCTCGACTGGCTATTGCCAAATGGCAACAAGTTTGAACAAAATCTGTCAAATTATTTTCTAATTTATGGAACTCTCGAGTTATATTTGACTAGATTATTTTTTAATTCACAAATTGGTGAAGGTCTTAAATTGTCTCCATATAGACTGATTACTTATTAGAGTATTTTTCGAAGTAGTTTCTATAATCTTATTCGTTATTTCTTCATCAGAAACGGTACTAAACCGATGATGTTCACTCATTTTATATATAAAGTTGACACAATTAGATAATTATTTTGACAACTATCTGACACTTGCTAGACAAATAAAAGCAACAGTGATTATTCCCGAGAATAATCACAAGAGCTTTATTTCCACAATAATAATGACATGATTGGTTGAAACTTACCCTTGTGTCAAATAAAGAAGCATTTCATTGGTTTTAAGAAACGTCAAAAAATAATCCATAAAATTCGGCGCGCCGGTTATGGATTATTTTCATTAATTTTCAATGGTTTTTTGACTAGTTTAATTTTGGTCATTAACGCTATCGGTGAGGAACAACTCGTTTCTAAAATACTTTTCTCAGTTAATCTCTCATTGTTAAACCGCTAAAAATTAGTTAAAACTGCGACGTGTGTCAATTCATATTCTTACCATTGTATGTATTTATTTGCAAATATAGACATTACAATCAACTTTATTTAGTTTCACAAAGGGCAAGAACTGACGCTAGAAGTTAAACGATCGATCGTTGAAGCTGATAGTGAGTTGCAGACACCGGCATCTTTGAGTAAGTCCCTTTAAATTGAAGTTACTGTATGAGTTGACGATTAGCTAACTGCATAATATCACAACTACGGTCCACTGAAACATTAGTGCTAACATTTTGGACCATTACGAGACGGATATTGTTCTATATTGCAGTTAGGGAATCGAATTATATTTGCGAATAGTATTTTCATATCTCTTTCGCTCACCGCATTTTTTGAATCCATTAAAAATTTATGAAATTCTAAAATTGGAACAAATTTACTACGTTTATCGGACTCGTGATGAATAAAAACTACAAATAATTTAACTGGTTTTTTCATCATTGTCAAATTCTTGTTTAATTATTGAATTCGCTGTCGTTTATACACTGGTTTTGATTCAATAAATTTTATCTGCTAGATCTCGAGTTAGTTAATTAGTGATTATTCGCTTTCAAAACATTTTACGATTACCGGGACAGGACGATACATTCTCAATCCACTAAATTTAATAAGCTGACTTATATTTGCGAATAGTGTTTTCGTCCATTAAAAAATTATTTTATTTTAAAATTTAAACAAATTTATTACGTTTATCGGACTGGTTGATGAGTATAAACTAGAAAATTTAACTGGTTTTTTCATCATTGTCAAATTCTTCAAGTTTTATTATTGTATTGGCCGTCGTCTATACACTAGTTTTTTGATTCAATAATTCTTATCTGGTAAATCTTGAGTTAAATAATTATTGATTATTCTCTTTAAAAACATTTTACGATTACCGGGACAGGACGATAAATGTATTATTGAGTTGTTTATATCTTTCATTTCTTATTCTTTTATTAACTGTCTTGTTCATTGTAAGTTAATTTACGTTTATCAAATTGACTGCAGACGAAAAGAATCGTAATTTAATGATGCAATAAGAGGCAAGGCGACAAACTATTTTCTCCGATGCTACTAGCAGCTGGAATGCAGTTAAAGATTGCACTTATGAGCAAATTGCTGTTGCGCAGGTATATCATGATGATAGTGCGCGATTGCAAGATGAGTTGAAACTTATCAATGATAATATTAGTGATCTAAACTGTCTCCTACCCTCAGCGGATAACGTCGATACAGAAGCACCTTCCAAAGCTGCTCGCCCCATCATTTTCATAATAAGAGCCAAGTTTGTACATCTTAATAGTGAACAATCGACTCCAACTACTACTCCTATCATCAGCGCCAGTCAGAACTCTCAAAGTAATGTTGCATTGCCTAAAATTCATTTACCGACTTTTTCTGGTGACATTGTGAAATGGCCTGAATTCTTCGCACTGTTTCAATTCCTTATACACAATAGCACGTGTCTCTCCTATCGAAAAGCTCAATTTCTTACGCTCCAACCTGAGGTGAAGTGCTCCCTCAGTTGTTTCTAGTTTACAGCTAACAGGTGAAAATTACGAATTGGCCTATTCGGCCCTGGTCAATAGATATCAATCTCCTTGCAGAATAGCTCAAGCCTATTTAAATAAAATTCTCAAATTGAAACCAATTTCTTCTAATTCACTCAGCAATTTGAAACATTTCCACGAAACGCATAAAAATTCCGTAGAGGCTATTAAAGCATTATCCGTAGATGATCTAGCCAACTTCGTTTTGTTAACTTTAACATTAAACAATCTTGATATATGTACCACTAGAGGCTTCGAAGGTCGACATTATTCAGAAGGAGTTCCGCGATTTGATGATTTGTTGGAATTCGTAATACAACAGATCAAAACATTGGAAATAATCTCTACCCCCGCAAGTTCTAACCCTATTACTCGTTCCATGGTCACTTCTAGATCAAATTCATTCATTGCCAGTCGCAATTCAAATTCTTCATATTCAAATTCACATCGTTCTATTCACTCCCATTCAAAAATCCTCTCTTGTTTATTTTGTCACAAGGCACACTCATGGTCCTCCTGTTCCGCATTTTTTTCTCGAGATGAAAAGATCGATTTGATCAAGCAACACAAATTTTGTTTCAACTGTTTAGGTTCCCACTTGAAATCAAAATGTAAATCTACATCTGGCTGCCGTAAATGTGATTCTCGTAATCATCATACTCTCTTGCACCCTTTTCAATTAGACAATTCAGGTCACAGTCCAATAATGCATCTTCCTCCTCTGTCGAACAACCCGCATTTGTTTCACTCTCGTTTAGTTGTACGACCGCAACGGCTGTAACGTCACTTTTAGGTAACTTTCGTGCACGCATCTTAGATGAGCGCAAAGGTTACATCCCGTACGGGGAGTTATTGACCCCGGATCACAACTCTCCTTTATCTCAACGCGTTTATCTAATCAGTTGAGTCAAAATATATACGATCTGACAGTTTCCGTATCAGATACTGGCGGACAGTTCGCTACCTCTCATGGTACTATTCAATACCAGACTTTATCCAAATCATATTGACATAACCCCATCAGTGGTTTCTCATATTACTGATCATTTGCCTCCTTCTAACATTAGTACAGAAGTTGCTCGTGCTTTTCGATATTTAGCTTTGGTTGATCCTGAATTTCACCGCTCAGATAAAATAGACTTTGTTTTGGGTGCTGACGTCTACCCCCAATTATTACTACCTCAACCATTGTTCCCAGCTCTCTTGGCCCGGTTGCAATCAGCACAATGGACAATTATTGGTCCTATCCAAACATGCGTCGAAATAAAAAAACTACTTCATTGATATCTACTTAACAGATTTCCTACGAACTCAGCAAATTTGGCGAAATTGAAAATGTTTCGAATCTCACAACGCAAGATCCTCTTGATATATTAGCAGAGCAACATTTCATCGCCCCTCATAAACGAAATGAAGACGGCAGATATTCAGTCTCTCTGCCAATCAAACCAAACGCGGCGTCTCTAAATAGTAATCAGAAGGTTGCTCGTTATTCACTTGTGCAACTTATTAATCGTCTTAATAAGACTCCATCACTCAAATTGGAATACGAACAATTTCTACAAGAATACTTAGAATTAGGACACATGTCCAAGTTTCTGCAACACACTCAGTATATTATTCCCCATCATGTAGTAACTAAACTTACAAATCAGGGCAACAAAATCCGAGTAGTTTTCAATGGATCTAGTTCCGACTCATCCAGTCTGACATTAAATGATTGCTTAATCAAAGGACCTCTGTTACAGTCAGCTGTATCGGATATATTACTCAATTTTCGACTTTGCTGCTCGCTAAACTAGATTGGGATCAACCTGTTACCTCTGAAATTGTATTACATTGGAACCAGCTTATCAATAATCTTGATCGCATCGCCACGTTTAATCTTCCTCGTTGCGTGATTCCTAACAGAAATTTCGATCAAATACACCTGATAGGCTTCGCCGATGCCTCGTCTCTTGCTTATGCTGCAGTAGTGTACATATGTTTCGAATCCGCTAACTCGCGTCAATCCTTTCTGTGGAACGCCAAAACTCGTGTTGCCCCATTACAACACTCTCTGTCCCTAGACTTGCACTGCACTTTACGCTGCTGTACTTTTAATTGATCTAATCAATTCGGTTCTGCATATCCGGTATCCGAAGCCGTTGTCTGACCTCAGACTTTTTTCGGATTCTGAAATAGTTCTTATATGGTTAAACACTCCACCTCATACTTTTAAAACTTTTGTTTCACATCGAATTGCTTATATTGTAGGTTACTCACCTCCTAATTTAACGTGGTCCCACTGTTCTTCTGCTTTCAATCCCACCGACATGGCTTCACGTGGGTTATCTGCTTCTAATTTTCTTCAAGATAAGATATTTCACTTATGGACTCGAGGTCCACCGCTGTTGACCGATTACCACCAGCAATGGCATATTCCCTTTCGCAGTACCAATTTGAACTCCAAATCTTTATTAAATTTTAAACGAGTCCCCTAGCACTATACTTTATTAGTTCCTCCATTTTCTAAAAGTTTCGCTTATCTCCCTAGTGTTAAAATTGGACAACCATTCCAATTTTGGTCGGCGGTATGCTCACGCCAGCCTCTTATTTTCTATATAATTCGGCGCGCCTCTCATGGATTACTTTCATTAAATTTCAACATGCCTGCATTTTTATTTGTGGGGTCGAGTAAAAGATATTGGATATTGGACGAATAAGGGATCGTATACAAACTATATCAGTAATAAACTAGACACTGCAGTTTGGTTTACGCGAGAAATAATGTATAAGTACATTAAAAACGATGGATGGCAAATTGAACATTTAGGACGCCATTAATAGAATGTAATAATTAGAGAAAATTTGTTTCTCAAGTTCCATAACTAGCTTTGGTGTTTTTACTATAGGTTCCGGAGATACTTCATAGCCAGCGGCATAATGTTACTTCTTTTATTGATATCTCCGGTTAGAAAAAAGATTGTGAGCCACCCAGTACACTCATTGACATTTTTTGCGTATCATGAAAAGTATCACTTCTAAAGCTGTTAGTTTTCAACGGCCGCATACATTTTTTTTAAATGTGGTTGGTCTGGAAATGGAACAGTTTAATGTTGTTGATATAAAATATATTTCCATTAATTTGCCATTGAATTACGTTTATAAACAGTAAAATTTGAAAGGTTCAGACAACAGAACCGCCTCTTAAACTTTTACAATGATCAATAATGTGATTCTATTTTTATCTAATTAATTTTATTTATAGAAGACAGAAAAAGCTCAGTAGTTTATTTCAAACATTCTTTGGATGAAATTAAATGGTATTTAATAATGTTAACATTTTTATTTGTGTTAAAAAGTTAGGTAATGGGAAAGAAAACATGTGACCTCTTAATAAATTTGAATATTAATTCAAAAAGACTATAGTACAAACAAAAGTATTACTGGTAAATATTTCAAAGACCAATAGAAAGTTTGTTTTATTATTTTCGTAAACACTTAAAAGGCGGCCTTATTACATCTAGTGGTTTGTCACCATAATTTTAAACAGTACACCATAGTTTATTTCAGAGTTACAAGCCTATAAAGTATGCAAATAGTTTAATTTTCAAGATTTTTTTCACTAGTGTTATACGATGTTATCACCGCGACCATAAGCTTGGTCACCTGCAAGGGCGGAGCTTGCCATAAGAGTTGTTAAGAGTCCACGTCCAAGTGATCCTTTCTCTACTAATATTATAAAAGCAAACTGACCACCAAAGTTTATATGAAGTACCGGGGGATCAGTTAAGGGTAGCGAGCAGCCATATCTAATAAGATATTGGTCGTATAGATTTAGAAAAAGAAATTCATGGTAAAAGTCGCCAAGAGAAATTGCTGGAAATTATTTTCGAGTTTGTCAAACGTCCGCTAGAGGCCGTAACAACCAACACTAAGTAGAAAAATGGGATTTTTATAGAATTTTGCCTAATGAAAGTATATCATTTTCATATTTACTGATTATTCACCTACACTTTTTGACTAAAACGTTTTGTTCTATCTATCAAAATAAAGCGGTGGGGGAGGTTCAATTGTTTTTTTAAACAAACCAAGGTTTCGCTTGACCGATTTTAACAAATTTGGGCCCATATGAAAGAGTATAATTTACACTACAAAACACTTACTTGGTTTTGACTTTTTGACTTTCGTCTTCCCCGCTAGATTGCGTTAACTGAAATGGTAGCAAATGCTTGAGTTTTTTTCAAAACAAAAGAAATGTAATGATATATTCATTTTTAAAAAGAGGATACATTTTTCTAAAATTTAATCATCTACCTTTTTTTGAACCGTTGATATTAAACAAAATATAATTTTATTACATTAAAAAATGGCACGCCACTGCTTTTTATCAAAATAAAAATCATTTTCGTAATCACTTATTAGTTGCTAACAAAAAGAACCCACTGACGTTTTTTCGTTAGACGAACGGTTTTGGATTGAAAAAATAAGATAGGTTTACATACTGTTTAAACTAACATCGCATTTAAGCCAAGCAGGCCATCATCTATATTAAGAAAGAAAACACCAAATTGTCAATCACGCTGATATTCATTTTGACAGTTCCTGCTATTAACATCTAATTTAATGTTATGTAAAAAGTGTTTTTACAACAAATCATGCCTTTTAGGAATGAAGAAGCTTTCGATATGTTGAGAATTTATTTTCAATGTTTTGAAAATGCGGCGATTGCTTGCTTCTAGGCAGTATGCACTGCGTTATCCCCTCCGAAGACGCATTCGAGAATGGTTTTTCGTCATTTCGCCTTACGTTTAAGGCAACATGGCCAAGTGCAACCAACTCCAACTTTGACAAGAAATCGTAGAGTAAGAAAAGAAGATAACATTATAAATGTGTTGGCTTAATGGCAGGGTAAATCTTCATAACATGCATTACTGGTCGGACAATAATCCAAACTGGTTACGTGAAGATTATCAGCAGGGTCGATGGAGCGTCAACGTCTGGTGTGGTGTTATTAATGGTGCTATTATCGGTCCGCACATCTTTAATGCCTATCTAACATGTATTTGAACTTTTTATTGAATGATTTACCAGGACTCTTAGAAAATGTGCCTTTAGAAGTAAGAAGGAACATGTGGTTTCAACAAGACGGATGCCCGGCACATTATTCTCGAAATGTGCAAGATTTTTTGAACATGCATTTTCCTAATCGTTGGGTTGGTAGACGCAGTCTGTTCGATAGCTCAATAAAATATTTAAATAAAATGGACTGTAGAAATGAAAATGTAAATGATTGGTTTTAAAAACTTACCAATAAAATGTTCCTCTAAGATTCCATTACTTGCTCTTTGGGAAATGGGACAAAGTGGAAAAAGCAAAATCGAGTTATTTGTCACAAGTGAGAAATCACTAATGTATGTAGATCGGTTTTGTGCCACAACTGTATAAAATTTTCGCCCCGCTGGCTACATAAAATTCTCAACTAACTTTCGTACCACGATTGTGCTAATTACTGCTACCTTTTTAAATCCTTTCAACAATTTTCGGACAAAACACGGAAGCGTTGTTGCCAAATAATAAACCATTTCAGGGAAACTAAATAGGCGTTCAAAAAAGGTAGATGATCAATTTTTTTCATTAAATTTTAGAAAAAAGTATCCTCTTTCAAAATATGTAAAAATGAATATACCATTACATTTGTTTTATTTTTGAAAAAAAAATCTAAAATTTGCTACCATTTCAGTTAACGCCATCTAGCGGCGAAGACGAAAGTCAAAAAGTCAAAACCAAGTAAGCGTTTTGTAGAGTAGATTATGCTCTTCCAAGGAACAGTACTGGGACCGATTTTGTTTATGATATACATGAACGCAGTTGTTAATCGTACAAGTACGGGGATTATAAGCAGTTTTGCAGATGACACAGTCATCTTGTATACAGGCCGCGATTGGAATAAATTAGAAGAAAAAGCAGAAGGAGACATGAAGGAGATAATAGACTGTTTTAATCAAAAATATTTGACCAGAAATTATAAGAAAACATATTTTATCACCTTCAGCTGTTACTCAGATACTCTTACGATACTCTCAAAAGACTGGGAATAACAATAGATGGGCATCTAAGGTGGAATAAACACATCGACAATGTTGCAACAACACTAAGGAGTTTACTCAATAGATTTAAATACTTACAAAAAATATTAGACCTCCTCGAATTAAAAATCTGCATTAGTAGCATCCCGCTTGTCATATGGAATTATAGATTGGGGGGGGGGGGCTTGCAGACACTTACTTGAGGAAGCTTGAAAATTTACAAGTCAGTAGTATATAAACACGGAACAAAAAATATATATCTAGATCACAACTATAACACACGACAAAAATGCAATCTATTGTTAAAGACTCCTCAAGACAATAAAACAATTGGACAAAGGGGGTATGATTATCTCTCTAACAGATTATATAATTTCTTGCCATTAGAAATAAGACAGATAAAACAAATTTACAAATTTAAAAAAAGTGTTAAAATATTCTTGCTATCCCTCAGTAGAACAGAAGTACGTAATTTCACTCTTTTATGATGTAACTTTTTATTTTTAAATTGTTTTAAATTCTAAGAATTGATCAGCTGTTAAATTTATGTAATTTAATGTAAATTTATGTAATTTAATGTAAATTAATTTTTGTAATTTCCATTGTAAGACTGTAATAATTACATTATATATTGTCACTACATTACACATAATAATGAACATTATTATTATAATACACCATACGCTACCCCATGGACAGGATTGCCTTTATGGGAACATATTCGGAGAGTTGATTTTCTAATACTGTATTGAATACTGCATGTGTGTAATTTTTATTATATTGTATTTCTGTAGTGTACTTTTGTCAGAATAAATTATTATATGAGACCAAATTTGTTAAAATCGGTGAAGCGAAACAGGAGAAATCTTGATTTGTTTAAAAAAACAATTGAACTTCCCCCACCGCTTTATTTTCATAGATAGAACAAAACATTTTAGTCAAAAAGTGTAGGTGAATAGTCAGTAAATATGAAAATAATATCATCGATATACTTTCATTAGGCAAAATTCTATAAAAATCCCATTTTTCTACTTAGTGTTAGTTGTTACAGCCTCTAGCGGACGTTTGACAAACTCGAAAATAATTTCTCTTGGCGACTTTTATCATGAATTGTTTTTTTCTTAATCTATACGACCATTATCTTATGAGATATGGCCGCTCGCTACCTTTAATTGATCACCCGGTACTAAGATTATTTTAGCTTATGCTATATGCTCCCGACTTTTTTCCCATTAGTCCCGAGACTAGATTTACATTTCTCGAGAAAACATAACTTTGTCGAATTATTCTAACCCATTTGGAGGATTTCATAAGTTATAGACCGGTTTCGACCTCTTAGGTCTCGTCAGCATAAAATAAAGAGTAAGTTGAAACTTTAACTATTTGATGTTACTTTGTACTAGGATATTTATATTGAATAGTGTTGATTTTTTATTCGACTATCGGCTACAATAGTGCCGATTATTAAAAAATAGAGTCATATACATTATCTTTAATTAAAAACATAGTAAATATTATCTCAATTGCTGACGTGATTTGGAAAGTAAACTGTATATTAATCACTATAGATAAAACAATCATTTTATAGGCATATCCCTCTAAAATGATAGGTGGAATGACGAAGGTTTTCATTGTGACATCATCATGTAAGTAAACGTTCGTCAAAACACAAAAAATATGAGACAATTAAAAACTGTTTGTTAGAATACGTTTTTATCTTTTTTGTATCATCAAAAAAATTTAATGAGGTTGCTTTATCCTTAAGATCATTATTCCTTTACTGTAGTTTAAATAATGATGATATATTTTCAAATTTATATATCTCAAAAATGAGTCTTGTATTACTCATGTATCAAATGTACAGCTCTAACCACACAACTTTTATATAAAACTAGCAATTATAACTTTGTGCATAAACATTTTTTTGCTTATGTACATGAACAAAATGTCGAACTAATTATTCTCTGACTGATATATGCCATTTAATTTAAAATGATAATTTTAATTGCATTTCGTTAGTTTTCTAAAATTTACTTTGTACGTCATCGTAAATTAAATTGTTATATAACAGCGTCGCTGCAATAATAACTATAAACTCATTAAATGTGCTTTAATCAAAAGTGAGTTTTATCAAACGTTATTTTTAAACTTCGCTATTTTGAACGTTTAAAACCCCTGAGGTTAGTTAACCAACAATACAGTAATGTAGGTATGAAAGCATACGTTGTCCTAATTAGTTTATACTGAAGCCACAATTAATGAAAACTAAAATTTAGCGAATATAATCAATATGTTGATATATCCTTCAATTGCAATTCATTCTTTTGTGTAGTGTATAAACTGCTTAAGTAGATTCTCAGTATTGGGAATTCAAAATTAGATGCCAGAGTGGTGAAAGTTCAAAGTTGACATATGTACATTGTTAATTGTAGATTATACTTAAGTTGGGAATTTTAATCATTTTTAATTATATATTTTTTGTGTAGTGTATGTGGATGATAAATTTTCAAAAATTGACAATTGTTTTGCGTAGTGGGATTCTTCTGGTTGTTTTAATATGTATGCTCGTAAGTGTTCACTGTGTCTCATTTCAAAATTTCTATGAGTTTGACCCAAATAGATCACACTACATTTTGGACATTCAAGTATATACATTCCAGACTTTTTTAATAGGGATATTTTTGTTTTTACATTTTACAATTTTGTACTTTGTACTTCTGTTTTGAAAGAAATTGTTGTATTTGCTGGTAAAGATACTATCTTCGAAATATTACTAGCATATATGAGGGTTTTGTAATTTTTTTTTATTTCTTTAGTTTGTTTATGAAATATTAGTTGTAATGCCACTTTATTCTCTTTTTTATTAGGTAATTTATTTATTATATGTGTACGAATTTAAGAATTATTCTTAAATTCTTCCTGCAAATCATAAATTAATCACATTCCTCTTCACCCCTGTATAATAATTATTATGTATTTCATATACATATTACAAATAATTCCGGAATATAAATCGTTTATCACATCTATTTAATATCAATTTCAATCTTCCTCTCATAAAAATTATCTCATAACTTCTCAGTCGAGAATAAATAAAAACCTTATCGCTTCTTCTTTCTTACAATAACCGTTATACGCAACACATCGTGTGATTCGGCACGTACACATTTCCCACTCCACGTCTTCTTCCTACCGAAGCTCTCGAATGTTCTACCAGCCTTTAAATAACTTCCCAACCTATAAATCGAAATTCTCCTCTTCATCACCAGACAGTGAAGCGAGCACGTCATATTAAAATCACTCCTTTACCGGCAAATAGACCGGTCTTTAATCATTAACATAATAAGTACTTATTAAAATTAAAATTAACTAAAATTGAAAACATAACAATAGTGACAAAGTAGTAACTTCTTAATTGTGCCGTAGTTTAAAATTTTATGACGAAATCCGTTTAATAAAATCAAGTGAACAAGTGGATAACAGTTTAATTTAACCAACTATACTGAAATAAAATAAATCTCGTCACATCAACTCACGTGACTGGTCCTTCGAGAACTAAAAATATATAATTACCCGCATTTCACAATCTGAGTAAATAGAAATGATGATTCTGTGAAAAAATATGTAATGAAAAACCGTTGGATATTGCTATTTGTTTCATTGTATTAATTTCTCTATGAAAATTATATTTAACAAAGAAGATGTACGAATATCGCGTGATATGTAAACAACAACAACAAAGAGATTCTTGGGTAATTCGCGCAAAAGGAAAAAGGGTTACTGAAACAGAGTGCTATCCGTAGACATGCATGTTTCTGACTCATTAGCCGTCCTCAGTACGGTAATACCAAATAAGGGTGTAAAACTTTGGAACAAATATGTTGATCGAGACAAGTGAAAACACAAAACAACAATAGGAAGACCAAACGCATATTTGTTTGTTGTCCCGAGTTTTCGGCATATAGCCCCCCTGCTCCCAAGTTTTACACCCTGAGGACGGCTAATGAGCCAGAAACATGCATGTCGGCGGTTACCACTCTGTTTCAGTAGTCCTTTTTCTTTTTGCGTGAACTACCCAAGAATCTCTTTGTTGTTGTTATTTACATATCACGCGATATTCGTACATCTTCTTTGTTGTTTACTCTGGGTCGGAAGGTTCGGGCAGAGGGGCTATATATGCCTCCGTGTCGATGTTGTTTGTTGTTCCGAAAACGCGGTATCTTCCAATTGAAGGCACAAATGTGCATTTGGTCTTCCTGTTGATATCCGTTGTGTTGTGTTTTCCCATGATTCGATGAAAATCTTTACTCCCAAGTTTTACACCCTTATTTGGTTATATCGTACTACGGATTTTTGCGTGAATTACTAATGAATCTCTTTGTTGTTGTTGTTCACATATCACGCGATATTCCTACATCATCTTTGTTATTTAAATATCTTCCAATTGAAGGCACAAATTTACGTTAGGTCTTCCTGTTGATATCCGTTGTATTGTGTTTTCCCATGTTTCGATCAACATCTTTGCTCCCAAGTTTTACACCCTTATTTGGTTATATCGTACTACGGACGGCAAGTGAGCCAGAAACATGCATGTCTGCGGTTACCACTCTGTTTCAGTAGCCCTTTTACTTTTTGCGTGATTTGCCCAAGAATCTCTTTATTGTTGAAAATTATATTTGCTAATAGGAACTGAAAATGCTCTATGTATCATTCAATTATATGCTGTTAATTTATGTGGCATGGGATGATTGGAACTGTATGGTGTAGTCACATAAGTGTGTGTTGTTTTTCTGTGAATTGAATAATCAAGTACGTTATCAAGTCTTTGAATTTTTAAATCCAGAAAATTGATTAAGTTATTTTGTTAAATTTGTAGTGTAAAGTGAATTTTTGGGTACGCATTATTATTACGATGGAAAAATGCATATAATTGTCTTTTAATACCAATAAAACGAGCTAATATGTTATCTACATATATATACCAAAATAAGATATTTTATGAAAAGTTACTTTCAAAGATCTTTCTTTCTAAACTGTCCATAAAAATATTTGCCAAAATTGGTGATACAAACTTTGTATGCCATTGGTGAACCATAATTATTAAGTAAATTGTTTAGTTTTTTTTGCTAATTTATCATTAGGAGTATCAACATAAGAAACTACAGTTCTAATTGGTTTTGATGCTATATGTAATTTAACGGTTCCATATAATTATGAAGATTGGTATTTCGTTATTTATTCAGTAAGTTTTATATATAAGAATGATTTGTAGCCCGAAAAAGGGCTGATTTGTTAAAAACTTGCAGATGATGTACCTAATCAAAATTCCATCTCATCAGAATTTGACGAATCTTTAACTCCAACATTAATTATTATAGATTCAACGGTTCCATCCATGATATTGTCCAGTTACCAGATTTTCTTTATGCGTATGACTCACAACTTTTTTCCAGTTCTCTGCATACACTTTTGACAAAGAGTTTTGCAGTAATTGATAAAGGTCTTCCAATTTATAAAGTTACGAACTCGCATACCGTAGTAGATACTAAGTACGGTCCTGTAACCTTATGTTAACCATGTTAAAAAAATGACGAGCGCGCCGAATTCTGGGAAGGTCTATTACGATTTTTTTTGACCGTTGTTTTATAGACATGTGCTCCGAAGATCTTTTAACGATTGAGCCGGCATTCGAGAAACATCCCGAAAAAATAATATTCCAGAAGGCCCTCTAGTATATAAAGAGACTACCTACTTGCCGTAAAGTCAGTTTTAAAAGTAATCCCGTGAGATAAACAAGTGAATATAAACAGTAATGAAGTGTTGATATGAATTAGTTAACGTAATTTTAAATTGAGATATACTCGGAGTAATGATTCCACAACCAGTCTTTATAAACTGCCAATACATAAACAAGAAATCAGATAAGTATCTATTATATACACTTGCATAATAAACCATTAAATGAAAACGACTTGTATTTATACTAGAAAGTAGCCTCCCCCCATTGCGCAAGATGCAATTGGGCGGAGCCTATGAGAGTACTATTTTCCAGTATAAGTAGGTAGTATGTGCGCGTAATTTTTATATCAATCCTGATTCCCATCATGCTGTACGCATCCACAGCAAGAAAGATACACCGCCAAGACCTACCGAAAGAAGCTACAAGCCCAGCAGAACATCAGCCTGAGACAAGCCATGAACGCCCCCTGGTACATCAGGAACCTGCAGATCCACAGGAGCTAGACCAGATGAAGATACAAGAAATTATGGAAGAAAAACCCAGGAGAAGATTCGAAGCACTGAGGACTCAACCAACATCGAGATGAGGAAACTGACCGAGTACACCAGAGAAGACTACGCCAGGTATCCACGGCCAAGAAAACAGCTGGACCACGACCAGCAGTGAAGACACATAGAAGAACAAGAATAAAGAAAGAAGAGGGACCACCTATGAGAGAGCCTGCTGATCCATTTAAAAGATGAGCAAGTTCTCGATTAGGGACAGCTATAGCAAGTGGATGCACTCTTTAAAGTCGTCCTTAGTCGTAGTAAGCCGGCTAAGGATTTGCCCCTTCTAGAGGCTGCGAAACACACACACCCAACGCAAACGTCAAGAAGGAGTAACGTGCATGCACTACCCTGAAGAAAAGAAGACAGCCAGACTCTTCCATGCAAAACCCAGGGAAGAGAATGGTAGAGCAACGACAGCAGAGCAGACTGAGGCCCCATCGGATGAGATGGGGGGTGGATGGAAGCTCTTCCCGGGATACATCGCTCTCGATGGATGTATCCTGGAAGGTGTAACATGTCCATCGACCTGTTTCGATCTAATATAATAAATTCTGTGTAATTTCCGCTTGCCGTCTCATTAGCCACTCCCAACCATAGAATTAAAACTGAACGTTGAGACAATTAACGTTTATCAATTTCCCCCTGTTCGCTACAAGCTGAAAATCCTCCCTGTTGCGATACCGACGTTGAAGAGAAAACACGTACTCGCGTTTTCTCTTGTTCTGAAAGTTTCCTTAATTTGCTGTGGTAAGCACAGCAGCTATGTGAGAGCTACGTCAGAGCTACGTAACAGCTTTCATTTATCTAAGACAACTTTACCTTTGAAGACAGCTTCCATTTATATAAGACACCTTTACCGTTGAAGACAGCTTCCATTTATGTAAGACACCTTTACCGTTGAAGACAGCTTCCATTTATGTTTGACACCTTTTCCGTTGATGACAGCTCCTATCTATCTACGACACCTTTACCGTTGAAGACAGCTTCCATTGGTCCGAGACATCTTTCACCATAGAAAACACCGTTTCCATTCCTTCAAAACATCTAAATCACCAGAGTACCATCAGTTAAGTACATCCTGTATTTTTTCCGTCCCGTTCTAAGGCAGAATTAAATTAATTTTTCTTATATATATATTCTCTTTTATTTCTAATCCACCCGGCTGTGAGAGCCACAGGGTATCGTGTTCGGGTTGATTAAGTGTGAGCACATTTTATTTTTAACGTTTTTAATATTAATTTTTTATAATATTTTAATTTAGAGTAAATTATTTTACACGGTGTTTCCACCTTTATCGCCGTAGTTTTGTTCTTGTTCTTTCGTAACGTTTGAAAAGGTGGTGGCGCCCTGAACTTTCATAGTCTGATCATCCTCTGTTATACAAAGTGTGTCATTAACTTGGAGTTGGACCACCCTTGAGAAGTCTCATGCCGGGTTTTTGTTCAAGTGAACGATAAAGTATTACAAACTGGCGCCAAACGTGGGGCACATTGTGTTGGTTCAGCTTTTCAGGTTTAAAAAGGAAGGCAGTTATTTGAATTTACAAAAATAAAAATTTACTGAAAGCTTCCCAACATATATGTCTCCCATATTGAAACAATAAAAAATAATGTAACTAAATTAGTAGTATACTAATGTTCTGAAAAACTTATGAGAGCCAAAAAATTCTTATCTGAATAAATAACGTGCTTTAAAAAATATATCTGAAGCCTGTAGTGTCAGTCTCCTTCATACGAATGAATATTCTATGGGTTTTTAAAATGTAATTAAAATGTTCTTTATATTGAAAAAAGATATTTTGCAACATAAAAAGCTCTCAAGTATTTGCACAAAATTAAGCAATGATTTGTATTTATTTTAAAATGAATATGTAGGTATAAAATAATGATTCCGTGACCACGTGCAACTGTAATTTATCTCTGAGTATGTGAAAGAACAGAAATGAGAGAAATGCAATCAAAATAATCTCAGCGATTATATCGAATGAAGCTTAGAGATTATAAAAGATAACTTTCAACTTACCACAGCAAATTAAGAAAACTTTCAGAACAAGAGAAAACGCGAGTACGTGTTTTCTCTTCAACGTCGGTATCGGAAAAGGGAGGATTTTCAGCTTGTAGCGAACAGGGGGAAATTGATAAACGTCAATTGTCTCAACGTTCAGTTTTAATTCTATGGTTGGGAGTGGCTAATGAGACGGCAAGCGTAAATTATACGGAATTTATTATATTACATCGAAACAGGTCGATGGACATGTTACAAAGGGGCGGGTTTGGACTGGTGTGTGTGTGGTAATTTTTATGTTTAGGTTTTAGGTTCCCACGTTTAAATATCCTACTTATTGTCCATATTTATTCGCTTTTGAAGAATTGACATACAATTGATTTATTTTATCCTGCCTAAATTCCAATGTCTGCCTATGGTTTATTGCCGTTTTAGGCTCTCTAAACTGAAATCTTATCAATATGATAAAAATATATTATAATATTGTAGTAAACATAATCCCTTATGTTAAATTACATGGTAAGTCGCCAAGATTCAAAATGGATCTTTTTGACTAATCCATCAAAGAGGTATCAGAGTCACATTAGAAGTCTATCACCGAGGTATCAGAGTCACATTAGAAGTATATCACCGAGGTGTTAGAGCCGATCTCATTTTTTTGAATTATTTATTCATTAATTTTCTGGTAGATTTTACATAGAGTAACTACTCAAAGTCAAGTTATGAAGAAAAGATAAAATTATTCCGTTACTGACAGTGCATGATATCATTCCAATTGACCCACTACTTTTAATTCAACGTATTTGCGTTTTAAAAAAATCACATGATGAACTAAAAAGCTCTATGACTTTTGAATTAGTCCCTTGCCCTCTGGATCTTTGTGAAGATGGCGAAATGAGGAAAACAAGAATATCTGCATTATATGACGTATTCCCATAAATGACGGTGATAAAGGTTTGGAAACAGTATTACCAAAGTGTATATAGCATATTCTTTTTTTTAACATTCTTTTACTGGTTGTGACACGCTTTTTTGCAGCGATAAAAAATATTTTTATTTAAATTTTAGATAAATGGCAGGACTTCACTAATTGCTACTTGTATAAGGTTTGCATAGATTTGAAAAATAGTATACATACACATTGTACAAATTACAATTCAACCTAAATCTTTTTATATATTAACAACTTTAACTTGTTTTCTTTGTGAATGAATTTAATAAAAATATATTCTAACAAACATTTTGCTAGTGTCGGCATAAACAAAAACTTCAGCACTACATACGTAGTTGTTAACAGTTTTGATGTAATTTGCTTTACAGATTTTTTTTAACGTCAGAGATACACGCAAAGAACCAGGAAATACAGAAAATACTTGTCGTGGGAAAGTCCATAGGAAAAAAGTATAAATATTTATGTCAAAGAAAAGTATCTAAGTATACAAGGTGTAACAGAAAATTTCAATAATATGTAAAATCAGGAGATTCTCACAGCTATATTGAAGAATAACTTTCAATTGATAGTATTTCAAGAATATTGAGAACAAAATAAATTATTCAGGATTATCGAGTATTATTCAAGGAGAGTATACAGGTATATTGTAATCTTATGCAACAAGCAGATACTTTAAAATCATACAAGAAACCATCTTATATAATCTTTAATGAAATAAAAGTAGGAGTTCTATAAGGTGTTGTTATTAGGGTCTATGTATTCCCTGTTTAGGTCCTAATACACCAGGGTCTAACCAAAAAAAATAATAGTAGGATCAAAGCCATTAGAAAAGGAGGGGACTATTATAAAAATGAAAGGAAAAACAATTTACGGGCGATCTGAGGACGGGAAGGGGATGGGGGTGAGTTTTTAAGGGTAAAAAACGGTTTTTCTCGATTTTCGGCAAAACTAAAAGTCCTATCGAAAAAAGTCAAATAGCAAAGTTGTAGGTAATAAAAAGATCTGAAACTTTTATATATACACTTTTTTCACATAACCTCAAAATTTATGTGAAAAATTCAAAAAACCAGGTTTTTGGTTTCTTATTTTTATCTTTTACAAAAATTTTTATTAACGAAATTTCGTTGAAACTTACCTTTTTATGTCCCAAATACGCTGTAATTTATTTGATTAAAAATATTTATTTTTTCACCTTATTTTGAATTAATATCGAAAAAACAGCCTAATTTTCAATCGAAAACTCACCCGTCAAAATATCAGCTTTTTTAAAAAAGTTGGTATGTTTTCTGTTCGTTGAAATCTCTACTTTCCGATGGTGAAAAAAAAATATATGTTACTATGGTAAATCTTCTCAGAAAATGCAAAAAATCGAAAAAAACTCGAATTCAGATTTTTTTTTCAATTATTATAAATAATTTCATCTAAAAAATGTGATTGCTGCAATTTGTTTCAATTAAAAAGTTGATTTATTTAATACTAATTACATTTATGTCATAGAAAATCTCATTAGATATAAATATAAATGTAAATCTTACAATTAAATGTAGATACTTTATTCTGATTACGTTATTCATTACAATATTTTTAAACACATTAATCTTATCATTCATAAATACCTTATATTGAATTATAATCACTTATCCATTAGTTTCTGTCTTTTTGATGGCATTTCTTCATCGTTAGATTCGTCAAACATCTCCGATTCTAGTAGATCTTCGAAATCTTCATGACTATCACCTTCTTCCTCTCCAACATTATTTCCAGACTGCGTTGGTTCTTCATCCACAATTTCTTCTGAATCATTCCTCGTAGGTTTCTTTTTCAATATTGGAGCAATTTTCAGAACCATGACAGTTTGAACATAAATTTGTGCATTTTAAACCATGTTTTCGGCAACCACATTTTAAACTGTTACATCCAGTTTCACAGCTGCAGCAAATAGTTTTCAGCAATATTTCCGGAATTAATTCTTTTTGTGTAAATTTGGGCATAATTCCACGTTGATATTGCTTCCAGCCCCAATCTGTTGCTGTTAGTTCGTTACCCAACCAAGTTTGAAGCTGATAATATGCCCTGTAACAATGTTGTTCTGCTGCTCCTTCTGTGGGTGGGAGGTTTGCCAAAACGAAAGATGATTCAATTTTTGCCAATTGATATTGATATTGATTTTTTCCTTTTTACATTTATAAATAGATTTGATTAGTTGTAATCCATTTTTTTTATTTCTTCTTTACTCGCATCTTTCTTATAAAAAACATTGGCCAAATTTGACAAATTTTCAACGTCTAATAATGAATTGACGATACTTTTCTTTCCTTTTGCGGCAAATCCAGATGATGTATCGCAACCAGAAAAACAATGCAGAAATGCAACAATGTTTCTTAATGATTCATGTTTGAAACTATTAGACGTGAAAAATAGGTCTTTTACATTTCCAGAACCTGGTTTGAGAAAATAAATGTCATGATTATATGAATTTAACTGATTTAAAAGGACCAAAAGATCAATATCTTAGCCCACAACAATTACAGTTTTATTAGTAGTCATTGCAACTTTTTTCGCGGTTTCAATTATGTCAGCATCAGCATCTTCTTCTACTTGGTTGCAGGAAAATCCTCCTCGTGACTGTAATCTTTTCATCAAAGTTTTTATTATTTTATCCTTATTTTTCTCGTTAGATGAAAATTTTTCTTGCAAAAAAGGTATTTTTGTATCATTTTGATAATCGAACTCTGGAATATTGTCTGAGGTTTTTCTACGACTACGTTCTCCTCTTTTAGATGAAGTAGCTGCTGGTACTGTTGTGACACTAACTGATTTTTTAATTTCGGGATTCCCATCAAAGACAATATAGTTGCTTACTGCGTAATGTTTTTCTACATAGCGCAAATATTTATTTTTTATAATAATTAAAAAAAACAATTCGAATTCGAGTTTTTTTCGATTTTTTGCATTTTCTGAGAAGATTTACTATAGTAACATATATATTTTTTTTCACCATCGGAAAGTAGAGATTTCAACGAACAGAAAACATACCAACTTTTTTAAAAAAGCTGATATTTTGACGGGTGAGTTTTCGATTGAAAATTAGGGTGTTTTTTCGATATTAATTCAAAATAAGGTGAAAAAATAAATATTTTTAATCAAATAAATTACAGCGTATTTGGGACATAAAAAGGTAAGTTTCAACGAAATTTCGTTAATAAAATTTTTTGTAAAAGATAAAAATAAAAAACCAAAAACCTGGTCTTTTGAATTTTTCACATAAATTTTGAGGTTATGTGAAAAAAGTGTGAATACAAAAGTTTTAGATCTTTTTATTACCTACAACTTTGCCATTTGACTTTTTTCGATAGGACTTTTAGTTTTGCCGGAAATCGAGAAAAACCGTTTTTTACCCTTAAAAACTCACCCCCATCCCCTTCCCGACCTCAGATCGCCCGTAAATTATTTTTCCTTTCATTTTTATAATATTCCCCTCCTTTTCTAATGGACTTCATCCTACTATTATTTTTTTTCACTTTTTATTATTTTTAAAGGCTTCTACCCTGGTTTATAAACATATCAATTCATTTTACAATTATATACATTTTCTTTAATACATATTCCAAAAAATTATTTTGGCGAAAACAATCTACAGTTTCAATAATTCTATTCATCACTGGTTCGTCCATATTTTTTATAGTATATACAACGTCTTTTTTCATTAAACATAATTAAAATTCAAGATCTGTACCTCTGGGCATAAGCAATAAGTGCATTCAGATCCCTTTCAATCCAATATCCATGAAACTGAATAATGCCTTGTGGCTGCAATGAATTAGATCTCATAAAATGTTTATAGATTGAACTTAAACCTTCATTAACTAAATGAAAGAGGCTCTGAACATAACGTTCATCTTCATTACAATAAGTGGATTATTTTATGACATACTTTTTTGTTACACCTTGTATCCAATGAAAATAAACATACGAAAACAAACAATTATTTCACATAACTTCGTGTATAACCAATTATCAAATGAAGTTACTGACCTATTTAAGTTTATTTAATGTCGGCATGAAAACCTCTCTTTGGATTTGTCGGAGTGCTAAGAGATTATTACATTACTGCCAACTAGTCTAATTGACTAGTCAGTTGTATCGTGAAGCTTTTGTTTATAGATCGACACCCCTCGGGGCGTTAATATTTTAGACCAGGGGCTAGAACCTAATTAATTACAGAGGTTTTATCCGTATTTGAATAGGAAATTGTATCAATTTCAATGAATCGTGGATAAAACCAAGTAACTTCAGATGTTTACTGCAGTCTGTAGTCAAATCAAAGTGAATTATTGGGTTATCGCTGTAAAAATGTTATAAACGATAATTTTTTGGTTAATTTCTTTAATCTGATATGTTATCTTCTTTATTATCAATATTGTCTGCAGACTGCATAAAAATCGATTTTTTTATATTTGGTAGGTTGCCCAGCTGGCCTTAAATTATACCTCGACCGATAATTATCCGAAGATATCCTTCGGGATGACATTTCGCTAACGAATTCCGGTTCTGGAGAGGGCGAACACGTGGGTTCCGGGCTCGGCGTAGGTGTGGGATCCTCTAAGGGGGTAGTGCAGGATTGTTGTGGTGATTGTGACAACGTCTGAGTAGATTTCTTCAAACCGCGTATCAGGGACCATAACAGAAATAATAATGTCAGCATTATATGATCAGAGAACTTCCATATTTTTTTCACTAAAGCTCAGTGCTGACTTTGGTTTGGGATCTAGAAGTTATTGCAAAAGAAAGGACATCAGTTACGGAGACATTTCTGTCGTAGATTTAATTCAATTCCATGAAAACAGAAAGGAAGTTTATTATTTAAGTTGAGATCAACAAAATATTTAAGAAGAAAATACGTCGGAAGAGTTAGTAAGACATGAAAAAATTAATTTTATACATGTCAATCGGATTGGAAAGTGTTGTGACAGTGTATAGCTCTCTATTTGATGATCTTTCCTACACTTTGTGTTAAAGATCTTCGAAAGGAGACCAGCAAGAAAAACAACAAAATAAAGCAAAACATATAAACAAAATAAGGAAGAGAATGATATGAAATAATGGAGTAACCAAAAAAACTAAACTGATGGAACTAACAATAAAAGAAGACGAATCTATAACAAGGAATAGAAAGAACTAGAGAAAGTTTGTGAATCAAAAAATTTAAGATGAAAATGATACAAAAACTTCAACACTAATTTTGGAGCATAAAAAATGTCTGTCCCGCAATTGCGAGCTGGTAACGTGAAACCTTACCTTACGAACAACTACGCGAAATCCTAACATCACTAAAGTCCCAAGAGATAACAATAGTATTAGGGGATTTCAATGCAAAAGTGGGACGAGGGAAAGCGATAGAAGGCGTTTTGGGCCAATTTGGATTGGGTGAAAGAAATGATCGAGGAGATAGACTAATTCAATTCTGCAAAGAAGAGAATTTTACAATCGAAAACACATTTTACGATTTACACCCAAGACGCTTATACACGTGGAAATCTCCTCAGGATAAGCCCCTTAGAGTAGTAAGAAATCAAATAGATTATATCTTGATCAAAAGACGATTTCAAAACAACATTACAAGAGTATCTGCATATCCAGGAGCGGATATTGGATCCGACCACAACCCCCTAATAGGGGACTTTAACTTTAAAGGTAAAATAAAAGAAAGTCGAAACACCAGAAGATATAACATAAGAACCATAAAAAATTCAGATAAACAGAACAATCTCATCGAAGCACTGAAACAGAGTTTTGAAGCAAATACAATATCCGATGAACAAACTGAAGACGAACACTGGAAAACGATTGAAACAAACATAAAGGGTGCTACTGAAAAGGTGGTTGGATACAATAAACAAGAAGCTAGGAAACCTTGGATAACGAAAGAAATTCTTAGCACACTGGAAGATAGACGACTAGCGAAGATAGAAAATAATAACAACAAATATAATCAAATAAACAAAGATATACGAAATAAAATGAGACAGGCGAAGGAACTGTGGCTGATTAAGCGATGCCAAGAGGCGGAAATCCTACACGACTCTTTCAACTTCCATAGAAAATTCAAGGAAATTACAGGCTGTTACAACAGAAGAATTGTGAGCCTCATTCGACACAATAATAAAATAATAACAGAAAACGAACAGCTACGTTTGACATGGGAAAAATATATAAAAACCCTATACCAAGATGATCGACCAGCAGTACCTACTCTAATTCAACATGAATACATAACTGGCCCACCAATTCTCGTTTCAGAAGTGGAATATGCTATCGCAAACCTCAAAGACGGAAAGACACCTGGTGAGGACATGATTCATGCGGAAGTACTAAAACTAATGGATCCAAAAATTTATATATTTAATAAAATCTATGACTCTGACATTATTCCGACTGGATGGTACAGATCAACATTTATAGAATTACCGAAAAAAAAGCAAGGACTACACCTGCGATAACCACAGACTCATAAGCCTAATGAGTCATGCTTTAAAGGGATTTCTAAAAATTCTTGACGGCAGAATATACACTGTGTCCGTAAAGTATGGAACAAATTCATTTTTAGCTAAATAGACCATTTTAAGATATTATCATGAAACACGTCAATTTTTGATTTTAATTTACCGTATTTTGAAATAATAATCTAATATACAGGGTGAACTATTTTCTAATAATGACGTCACCGTAATTTTTTTTAAATGGAACACCCCCATTTTGTCTCAATTTCCGGATTACTCCAGCTGAGCTGATTCCAAAAATGTATCACACGTTGATTCCAATTGGTACAGGGTGGACAAAAATACAATAGTTTTGTGTGTGCTCATAAAGTAACGCGTAACATTCTCTATTAGTTAAATTAACAATATTATCAAAAATACTTATTGTCTAGGGGACAGAATATGATGAAATACATGACTTTATAAATGTTAGAACTGCACCCCTTGCTGTATTTGACAGTAACCCAAACGGTGTACAAATTCTTGTTGAAGCTTGTTTATTGTGTCTTGAAAAATATTGTTTATTGTTGTCCGAATTCTCTCTTTTAATTCTTGAATATTTGCTGGTTTCGTTTGATACACAACATTCTTCATATGGCCCCACATAAAATAATCCAAAGGATTGAAATATGGTGACCTCGCTGGCCATTCAATAGGTCTACGTCTACCAATCCACCAGTAAGGAAAAATTTCATCTAGGTACCTTCTAACATCTACAGCATAATGTGGAGGTGCATCATCCTGTTGGAACCATAAACTTTCATCACAACCTCCAGGATTACGTCTGCTGGGAAACAAATTACGTAAAGTAGATACGAGATACCCCCTTAAAAACTCAAGGTACGTTGCCCCGTTTAAATTACCTTCGATAAAGTAGGGTCAGATGATTCGATTTCTTACAATTCCAGCCCATACATTTACCTTATGCGGGTATTGTGTATGATGCTCACGCATCCAGTGGGGTTTTTCTTTTGCCCAGTATCTACAATTCTGACGGTTAACCTCGCCATTTAACGTGAAAGTGGCCTCATCGGAAAAAATAATGTTTTGTATCGAGAGAGGGTCTCGGTGACATTTATCCATCAATATTTCGCAAAATTGGATTCTTTTATAGGGATCATCTTCATGCAGAAGTTTGATTTTATAAGGATGCCATTTTTCAAGCTTTGATAATTTGTGTACCGTTGTTTTGCTAACACCGATATCGCGACTAACTTTACGCACAGAAGTGTGCACGTCTTCTTCAAGACTAAGTAAAACATCTAATGCTGTATCAGCATTTGCAGAGGGACGACCTGATTTGCGTACATTTTCAACCGTACCAGTTTCTCGTTTCAATCTTACTGACTGTTGAACGTGTTATAGGTCTTTCTGGATATTTATCATTAAACAAATTGCACACTTCCATCTGAGTTCACGATCTGTCTCCATACCCAATCATCCTAAGTATTTCAATCTTTTGTTTTACACTTAACTCCATTTCTAATTCAAATTAAATCTAAGCAATAATTGAAATATTCACGAATACCAAAAATATTCTAGTACTAAACTGTCACTGAACATCAATAAATTACTAAACAAATAATGACATTTCACAAATAACTAAACGACTATGTTTTTTTAAAATAAATAAGAAATAATTTCTTTCATACTCTGTCTGCTAGACCACAAGTACCAACATGTTTGGAAACAGCTCATGTTTATTAATCTAAAAATGTAACAAAACTACAGGGTGTTACATTTAAACCAATTGCCGCTAGGCAATAAGTATTTTTGATAATATTGTTAATTTAACTAATAAAGAATGTTACGCGTTACTTTATGAGCACACACAAAACTATTGTATTTTTGTGCACCCTGTAACAATTGGAATCAACATGTGACACATTTTTGGAATCAGCTCAGCTAGAGTAATCCGAAAATTGAGACAAAATGGGGTTGCTCCATTTAAAAAAAATGACGGTGACGTCATTACTCGAAAGTAATCCACCCTGTATATTAGATTATTATTTTAAAATACGGTAAATAAAAATCAAAAATCGACGTGTTTCAGGATTATTTCTTAAAATGGTCTGTTTAGCTAAAAATGAATTTGTTCCATACTTTACGGACACAGAGTATAAGAGGCTATATAATGCATACAATTGTTGACCCAAAAATGTTACGACCAACGTAAAGACGTCTTTACAGTCTTTATTGACTACCAGAAAGCTTTCGATAGCATTAAACATGAACACATGCTAGAAATATTACAGCAAATTGGTCTCGACACAAAAGATCTTAGAATTATCAAAAATCTATATTGAAATCAAACAGCAGTACTTTGTATTAACAACTCATTAAAAACCTAAGAACTAGAAATAACAAATGGTGTTCGTCAAGGCTGTATTTTGTTCCCGCTATTATTCAACGTATATACGAAGATCATTTTCCAGAAGGCCCTAGAAAATCAACAAAAAGGTATAAAAATAAACGTAATACCCATAAATAACATACGATATGCTGATGATACTGTTATATTGGCAACCAATTTGGAAGATCTACAGCACATTCTAAACAGAATTAATATAGTGGGTATGCGCTCACAATAAACATCGATAAGACAAAATTCATGATCATCAGCAGAGACCAATATAATCAGGCCCAAGTAATGATTGAAGATAAGCCCATAGAAAGAGTCAACAAATTTAAATAATTCGGTTGTAACATCAATAACAAATTGGATAGCAATATGGAGATAGAAATGCGGACGGCAATGGCAAGAACTGCTTTTATTAAATTTCAAAGATATCGCTGAACATAAGAATTCGTATGGTAAAATGCTATATTTGGCCCATAATAACATATGGAGCGGAAACATGGTCACTTAAAGTAAAATCCATTAACCGCATAGAGGCCTTTGAGATGTGGACACTCCGCAGGTTATTGAGGACCCCATGGGTAGACCGGGTCACAAACGAGGAAGTACTTAGAAGAGCCAACGTCGAGCGCGAACTATTAACAACTATAAAACAACGCAAGATCTCTTATCTGGGGCATATACTCCGAGGCAATGAATATGACATACTAAGACTAATACCAATGGGCAAAATATAAGGAAAAAGAGGCCCAGGACGAAGACAACACTAGTGGTTACGTGATATCAGAAACTGGTGCGGAGTGAGGAACGTGGGTGACACCTATATTCGCACTATTCGCGGAAGGGCAATTATGCATTATTGGTGGATGATCGCCTACACGCTGTACAGCGTTTGGCACGAGAAGAAGAAGAAGACGAATCCTAAGAGAGTCATGGGTGGAACAGAGAACAAACGCATCTATCCTACAAGAACTAAAGATCAAAAAGCGTCTGCTAAACCAAATCAATAGATCATATCTCAGTTACTTTGGCCACATAGCTAGAAGAACAGTTGAGATGGAAAACCTTATGGCCGAGAGGGAAAAAGACCTAGAAGTGAACCGACAGATGACGGGACACTCAATGCATGAGGAAATATATCTAGCACAAGATAGAAACGCATGGGAACAACAAATTCAAACACATACTTAAAATAGTATCAGTATACCCGCTAGAGGGTAGAAATACTAAGAAGAAAGAACGTAAAACATTTCGAATGTGTCATCTTCAGAGAATATTTTTTGAATTTGACAGTTGCTAGGAATGGTTTTGAATTAAATCTAACGAACTTTTCTCCTATGTGAATGGATAAATTATCTGTACCAAGTATCTTTGGTGCAATCAACTGATTTCATAAGTTTTATTCAACAATTTCATCATCAATTCTAATGAGATACCTTTTGTCGAGTTTAAACTCAACTGTGTTTAACATGGCATACTGTAAAAAATATTTTAATAAAAAAAGACTGATTATTATACAGGGTGTGAAAATAATGCTGTGACATAAAAACATTCTCATACGACCCCTCGTTTCTGAGTTATAAGCCTTCAATGTTGCGAAATCAGAACTTATATTTATGTCACACCATTATTTTCACGTCATCTACTCACTCCCGAATTTTTTGCATCAAGTCCCGGAACACCCAGTATATGTATCTCGATATGCATCAAATTAACACCAGACCTTAGCCGCAAGATTTTAATGCGACTAAAGGCCGCTTGACATGAAGCAATACAATCTGCAAGTAATTGCATGCAATTTATTGCAAGGTCAAAATATTGCATGTGATGAATCTTGCACGTTGTTTGACATTATGCAAGTAAATCAAAAACTTGAAAAAAAATGGCATTAACAAAAATCACGAATCAACAAGAAGGTTAGTTCTACAAAAAAAAAGTGCACCCGTCGTCCGTATTTTGTGATCAAGTGATTTGACTGACATTTGATTGGTTGTTAAACCAAAAGTAACTAGATTTCTCCCTAGAATTGCAACTTGCATGCAATAGAAATGGCACCAAACCGTTAAAGTTGCAATTCCGACATCTATCAGCTGAGCTTCATCTGCGCATGATTGTGATCAAGAAATATTGCGTCTTGCATTGAATTTCAGGTAGTATTGCTCCATGTCAAGCGGCCTTAAGCAATAATGAGTGGTCTAATGGAGTGATGCTCCGTCTTCACCCGAGTTAGAGGTCGCCTACCTCTAATAATGGACATGTATGTCACTAAAAGAAGAAAGAAGCAATAATGATTATTTGAATTAACCTTATTTTGGTCCCTATAGAAGATAAATTCTGTGCATTTCTGAATAATAATGTCCTGATTAAAAATTTACAGGACAAGTGAACTTAGACCAAATTTAAAACATAAAATAGGAATAATTAGAGAACAACTTACAAAATGAACAATTTTGATCATCTATGAAAAAACGAAGATCGGAAATTTGCTAATTTTTTATATAAAACGTATCGATATAAACTTAGTACTTGGCAAACATTTAGAAATTACCCTGAAAGATAAGAGGCGTACTTAACAAAAACAAGAAGGGGTGCATAAAATTCATCTGTTTGTATATTAATTTCCATGTTATTTGGTTTCGTAACATCAAGAACAGGACTAAAATCATCCTCATCCTGCTATGCGATAGAGATTGGAATATTTAATGAATTATTCAGATATCTTTGCTTTTCGTAATCAAAAAGGATACGAGTGACCTAAAACCGATAAACTGTTTCTCTGATCTTTACCTCAGTGTGAAACTTGAAATCGAAAACAGTTTTGAAGAGAAATATTCAGTTTCCGTTAATTTCATTACCTTCTAAACGTCAGTCTACGCATTTTCGACACCGAATTATAAGATTAGCATAAAGTGTGTATCGTATTCTAATGATCCAATAATGAAAACCATTAGGTCAATATTTTCTAAGATTTCGGAAATACGACCAAATATAATTTCTGGGGTCTTGATAAATATGTCCTATTAATGAACTAATATAATATAAAATTGCGTAAAAACGCTAGCAAAAAATGAAACTTGGAAATAAAATGAAAGAAACCTAGGAAACTAAAAACTATTTCATTGTACACTGAAACAATTACGACAAAACAAAGACACAAACTAAGAAGAAGACATATCTGCACAAGAAAATAATGAAGATGAAAATGAACTATAAAGAATTACTTCAGAAGAAATGTCACAAGCCAAACAGAAACTGAAAATAGGAAAAACTCCAGGCAAGATGATATCTTGTTTGAAATGATAAAGTATATAAGAGAAAATACAAAAGAACAGTTCCGAGTCCGGTTCTGACCAATATTCAGCTATTAGTTGAAAATGTCAACTCCAGTATTTTTGTGGTAAAAACTGGAAGATATTTTGATCAAAGTGTATAGTTAGTGAGTGTAAACTACAATTCAAAGAAGTTCATTTCCTGTAAGTCGAATTATATAATATTTTAACTTGATTCGTAATAAAGGGAAATATTCGAATTAACTACAAAAGCCATTTATTTTGTGGTTTGTGAAGCAATTAAGGTTCCACTTATCATTATTTCAGATGAGTATAGGGCCCAATTCAGGTTTGCCAAACAACTGAAATAATGGAAGCCCCTACAGAACACCACACCAATCCACAAACTACCATGCAAAACCAAATTAGAAACTACTCATGTGTTGTAAGCCAACCAGCCACTCCGAAATTTCCCTCAACATCTAAAGCAATCGTATGTAGCTCCATCGATGGCATTAACTTTCATAAATATATTTTAGCCACCGGACATTTTATCCAAACCAAAAAATCTTCTGTTCTTGAATCGCAAACAATAGAATATGTATGTATTTGAGCAATGCAGATTTAGTCGATGAATTTCTTCGTCAGTATGGAGCAAGACGCCTTATTACTCCTTAGGAGCGTCTAATCCTGTCCAACGTTTGTCCTTCCATACCAAATTCAATTCTGGAAAAGAGTTTAAGCGATAACAACTTAACTTGACTGTCCTCTATATCTTTCTTAAGAGTCAATATCCCAAATGCCGAATATTCCCATACTTATAGTTTTCGGTGACAAATATCTAGGAACTATACAAGGAAGAAGAGACCGAAACCGAGCCAAATACACCAGAGATAGTAATAAGTGATGAGACTAATATGAAAAAAGAAGATATAGAAACAGCACTCCAAAACTAAAAAACAGAAAGAGCCCAGGTCCGGATAACATCGCCAACAAATTACTTAAATATGGAGAAGAGAAGCTAAACCAACAACTAACAACCCTAATCAAAAAAATATTTGCCCAACACAGAATACGAGATGAGTGGAGAAATAGCATTACGATTTCACTATTTAAAAAGGGAGATAAAAAATGCCCGAGAACTATAGAGGAATAAATCTACTATGCACAACACTGAAATTAACCACAAAGATAATAACAAATAAAATAAATGAATGTTTCTCACTAGCAGATGAATAACAGGGTGTTAGATCGGGAAGATCCTGCACGGACGCAATATTTGTCATAAGACAAATAACGGAAAAATCGATCGAATATAATCGACCGGCCTTCATGTGTTTCATTGACTTGCAAAAGGCCTTCGATCGAATACAATTAAAAGACATAATACACCTTCTCTATGATAGACAGATACCATACAATGTCATTAAAATAATCGAAAATATACACTCAAAAAATACGATCCAAGCAAAAATAAATGGTGACCTAACTGAACAGATACCTGCAAATAGGGGCATTAGGCAAGGGGACTCTCTCAGCCCGCTCCTATTTAACATAGTGATGGATGAAATCATAAAACAAGTACGCAAACTAAGAGGATAGAAAATGGGAAATAAAGAGGTAAAAATCCTGTGCTATGCAGACGATGCGGTACTGTTGGCCGAGAACAAGGACGATCTGCAAAGGCTACTGTACCAATTTAACAAAACAGCAAAACAGTTCAATATGACAATATCAGCGGCAAAGACAAAATCAATGGTTACTTCCAAGACACCAATCAGATGTACACTTGTGGTGGATAACAAAATAATACACCAGGAAATGAAATATAAATATCTGGGAATCGAAATATCTGGACACGGGGACGTGGAGACGGAAGTAAGAAACCAAGCTACAAGAGCCTCAAGAGCAGCAGCATACCTAAATGACACAATCTGGCGAAATAAATACATTCGAACTGAAGCCAAAGCCCGCATATACAAGACCGCAATCAGACCTATATTATCCTATGCAGCAGAGACCCGACCTGAGACCTCTAAAACGAAACGGATACTGGAGACTACAGAAATGAAAATAGTTCGAAGAATAGCGGAAAGAACATTAATGGATAGAGAAAAAAGTGAAAACATAAGACGAACATGCGGGATCGATAACATCAATGACTGGGTACTGGATAGAAAGATAAAATGGAATGAGCACGTTGACCGCATGACGGAAGAACAAATTCTGAAAATATCAAGGGACAAATCACCAGCAGGACAAAGAAGCCTTGGAAAACCTAGGAAAAGATGGAGTGACAACCTCCCAGGTGACTGAGCAGAGGCAATGATGTGAAGAAAAACAGGCAATTATGCCTATACACAGCAGGAAGAAGAAAAATAAGCTGACAAATCTACATATCTGCATCTGTAAACCTGGTTAATCCTGAATCTATGCTTATCACCTATGAAAATATCCAATACCGGATGTATATATCCAGAGACAATTTCTGCTACAACCAGCCTGAACACATATCTAAATTAGGCAATATGAAACACAAGGTATACAAGATCCATATTCAACTTTTTCAGACGAAAACAATTTTCCCGAATCTCCCGTCAAAATCGAAATATGGATATTGAAAATTCAGATGCATAGGCAACTGGAAAGAGATTGACACGCTTCCGTTAGAAAAGTAAACAATTTCAACTCCTTTTATTGACAAACCCCGGCATCTAAAAAAGAAAAACCTGAACTGGACGAGACCAAAATTTCAACGATTACTGAAGTAAGTCCAGAGTCTACAAAGTTTATCCACTTCAAACCGACAAAATTTATAAATCTCGTTTCACAAAAATAAGGAAAACAATGATGGAATTCCTCATACCACAAGAAAATGAAAGTCACCCCTCTGCATCAGATACTGATGTGACACATTCCAAGAAATTAACTGTCTCGACCCTTACTTCGTGGGATATGCTCATATTAGTGTTTTTAAATGAAACTCACTGTCTCTAGTTAATTCCACAATATAATAAAAGTTATTGAACATTCTAAAAAATTGACAATTGTTTCGATAAATCAATATCATCGTCAGAATGACATAAGTTACATTTCATTTTATGCCTACCTGATGTTAAGTAGTTATTTTTGGCTAGACTAAGAAGTAACCTAACTTGTGATTGGCTTAATATATGTTTATAGAAAAAAGAAGAAGATGTGATATTACAAATATTGAAGCTTAGATATTATTAGCCCTATGGTAATATCCTGGATATCATTTTTCCAATTAAGATCAGTATAACTGTGCAATGATATAGAAAACCAGGAAAACTATATCCGCTGATCTTTACAATTATCACTTAAGAAGACAGTTTATTAGTGGATAACTCCCTAGATTTACCTGTTCATTGACAACTTCATATTGTGGGTTTCTTAAATGTCTTCTAATTTCCAGTTCTTCAAGTAAATCCAGTTCTTGTTTCTTTTCACAAATATGCAGCACTTCTAGTTCTGTGTTAGGTGTCAATGAATGATTGGTGTCAAGTAGATGTTTTGCGTAGTGGGATTTATCTGGTTGTTTTAATCTGTATGCTCGTAAGTGCTCACTCTATCGTATTTCAAAATTCCTAAGGGTCTGACCCAAATAGACAGCATTACATTCTGGACATTTGAGTTTATATATACCCGACTTCTTTAATAGTGGTATTTTTGTTTTTACATTTAACAATTTTGTACTAACGTTACTTTCTGTTTTAAAAGAAATTGTTGTATTCGTTGCTGAAGATATTATCTTTGAAATATTATTAGAAATATTTCCTGCATATGTGATGGTTTTATAAGTTTTAATTTCATCAGCTTGTTTAGGATATATTAGTTGTAATGCCACTTTTTCTTCTTTTTTACTAATTAGCTTATTTATCATATCTAATGGATAACCGTTAGATGTTGCTATTTGTCTAATTGTATTAATCTCTCTATCAAAATTACATTTGTTCATAGGAACTGAAAAAGCTCTATATATCATTGAATTATACGCTGCTAGTCTGTGTGACATAGCTTTTTCAGTTCCTATGAACAAATGTAATTACAATGTACAAGGTCTTGGAAAAAATTCTCAACAATCGACTTCTATGGCTCCTGAAAACGCGTGGTAAGATTTATACAAATCAAAGTGATTTCAGACAATCTACTGGATTTACAAACAACATTTCCTGAAAGTTTTGCAAATGGACAAGTAACAGTAGCCGCTGTATTTGATATAGATAAAGCTTACGATACTTATTGGCAATACGATATTCTCTCTGTGGGCTTGCTAGAAATTGTTTTAAAATTTATCCAAAGTAACGTTTAGAGTTAAAGGAAACCGAGCTATTGTCAATGAAAGATGTCAGAACATATAGAGGGGCGTGTGCTGATACGGATCATTACATGGTTGCAGGCACTATGCTACAAAAGATAAAGATTAAAAATAAAAATAAAATATGCAACAAAAAATGGGACATAAGAAAACTAGAACAGACAGAAACACAAAACGAGTACAGAGATGGTATAGAACAACAATTTATTAATGAGGCAGAAGAAATCGGTGGAATTCAAGCAGGATGGAAAAAAATAGAAAAATGTATAAATACAGCTGCAAACAAAAAAATAGGAACGGTGGTAAACAGAGAACAGAAAGAATGGCTTGATGAAAGATGCAAAGAAATGATTGAAATGAAAAAAGAAGCATGGGTAAAATGGATAAGGACGAACGGAAATGAAAAACTAAGAAAATAATAAAACAAGCTAAGAGGAAAACAATTGAAAACAGAATTAGTGAAATAGAAAGGGCAAGTTATGCAAGGAACACAAAAGCTTTTTATCAAAAAATAAATGCACAGGCACAAACATATAAAAACAAAGCAACAGGAATAAAAAACAAAGAGGGAAGAATAGTAAATGAAGATACGGAATATAAAGAGACATGGATGGAATACTTTAAGGAATTACTAACAGAAACAGAAGTAAGAGAGGAGTTTGATATAGACGCAAATAACAAACAAGATGGAATGGAGAGCCCAACGAAGGAAGAAATTAGAGAGATAATTAACAGGAGTAAGAACGGAAAAGCTCCAGGAAGCGACGGAATAAACATGGAACTTATCAAATACGGAGGAACTAAACTGTTAGAAAAATTATACCAATTGATATATAAAATATGGGAAGAAGAAGAGATGCCAAAGGAATGGAAAGTGGGACAGATAGTAACAATACACAAGAAGGGAGACCAACAAGTTTGTGAAAACTTCGGAGGAATTACACTACTAAATGCAGCATATAAGATAATAACAACAATTATAAAAAGAAGACTGCATGAGGCAGGTTACAGAGGTGGATAATATCAGTACGGATTTACAAAGGGAAAGTCAACTACAGATGCGATACATATACTGAAACAAACTTTGGAAACGTCCAACGAATATAACATAGACATTGAGATACTATTCATTGACTTCCAAAGAGCATTTGACTCAATAAAAGGAATCAATTATTGAAAGCGCGGAATGAGATGGGAGTGAAAAATAAACTGATGAGATAAATAAAAATGACACTAGACCAAAGCGTAGCAGAAGTAATAACACAAAGAGGGAAAACACAGAAGTTTACATATAATAAAGGAGTTAAACAAGGAGACTCTCTGTCGGCAACACTATTCAATTTGGCACTAGAATATACGATGAAAAAAATATGTAAAGGAAATTTAAGGACCAGAGGAGGACAAATAATAGCATATGCCGACGACGTAGCACTAGTAACTAAAAACAGGATGGTAATGGAAGAAATGTTGGAGGAGATAATAAGGGAGGGAAAGAAAATTGGACTGGTGATAAATATACATAAAACCAAATTATTAAGACTCAAAAAGAATTGTGAGTACAAAAATGTGAAAATTGGAAGATATGAATTTGAAGAGGTGGATAGAGTTAAATATCTGGGAATAACAATAAGTAGTGATGGAGACAGAGAAACTGAGATAAGGGGAATAATTTTAGCCACAAACAAAGCATTTCAGGCTAACAAAAAATTATTAAAAAATAAAATAATTAGCAAGAGCACGGAAATAAGAATATATAACACAATAATTAGACCAGTGATGATATATGGGGCAGAAACATTAACTATGACTAAAAAACAACAAGAGGATATGAGAATAAAATACTAAGAACAATATTGGGGCCAAAAAAAATAGGTGAAGAATATAGAAGAAGAACAAATATGGAACTATATCAAGAGATACAAAAAGACATAGTAAGAAAAATTAAGGAACAAAGATTAAAATGGTTGGGACACATATGGAGAACAGGTAAGAGAGCAATAATATACTCCATGATAGAGTGGAAGCCCTTAAGTAAGAGAAGAAGGGGAAGACCAAGGATAACTTGGTTGCAGGAGGTAGTAGGTGATCTCAAGACTATGGGAATTAGATACTGGGAAGAGAAAACGCAGGACAGGAAGAAATGGCAACAAATAGTAGAAAAAATATGAAAAAGTAAATGTGGTCTGATCCACCCTTAGAAAAGGATATAGAAAGCTCGTAAGAGCGGCGCTACTCCCACGGGAATGTTAAGCCACTATATATATACATATATTGTCAAAACAACGGAATCCCTCAACGATCCGTGATTATCGTTACATTACTCCTTGCAGAAATTGATGACATTTTAAAAAAGGATTCGTTACCAGTACATACAAGACTGAATGCAAATGATTTAATTTTATTTACAAGTGGAAGAAACATTCAAACCATAGAAAAATAAACGGTTTTACGGATTAAACCTAACTTTTCCGCATCTATGGCCCTGAACAATATTCTATCATAAAATTGTTACTTGAATACACTTCGGGGGATGTATCTTGCTAACAAAAAGAAGTTTCTCCAAAAATTCAGTATATCTGGATTCATAGTACCAGCTGTACTCGCTCTAGTCAACTGAAAATCAATAGGGTACAACTGTGAGACACCTTGAACAATATTCAATCATAAAATTGATCAATCGTATACTCTTTGGAGGCTGTATCGTGCTAACAAACTGAAAATTCTCCAAAAATGACAAAAATTTGGTACTTCAAGTACCATAGCACCCGTTGTATTGGCTTTAGTGAGCTGAATATCAATAGGGTTCATCTTTGAGACGCTCTGAATAATATCCAATCATAAAATTGGTCACTTGCATATACTCCGGAGGCTGTATCGTGCTAACAAACTGAAACTTCTCCAAAAATGACAAAAATATCATACTTAAAGTACTGTAACACCTGTTGTATTGGCTCTGGTGAGCTGAAAATCAATAGGGTTCATCAGTAAGATACCCTGAATAATATTCAATCATAAAATTGGTGACTTGTTGAACTCCGGAGGCTGTATCGTGCTAACAAACTGAAATTTATCAAAAAATGACAAAATGTCGTACTTCAAGTACCATAGCACCCGTTGTACTGGCTCTGGTAAACTGAGAATCAATAGGGATCATCTGTGACATGTCCTTAACAATATTCAATCATAAAATTGCTGACTTATTGCACTCCGGAAACTGTATCGTGCTAACAAGACATGTAAGGAAAAGTGGCCGACGACAACGACGACATAAACACAGGATTTGTTTTCTAAAAACCGTTTTTTCGTGTTGTTGTTGATGGAAAACGTAAAAATAAGTCAAAAAAAAATTTCAAAATTCCAACTTTTTTTGGGGTAAACCAATACTTTTCTCGCATATAGAAAGGTTGGGCGAAAAAGTAAAATATGCAAGAATCTATCAACAAAGTAGAGACATGGATGATTCAAACCGGCAGGACGTTTTCTCCACAAAAGTCAAAGTATATAGTTTTTTCCAGAAAAATGAAGCCTAGTGCAATCTTTTTAACACTTTATAACACTCCTCTTCAAATCGAATCAGAAATAAAATGTTTGGGAAAGATTTTTGATAAAAAGCCGAATTGGAAAGTATATATATAAAACAATTAAGGAAATCATGTCTTAGTGGAATAAACTTAATAAAATTTTTGGGATCAGAGTCATACTCTTATCCTACAATATTGCACATTAGTAAGATCTCGTTTATACTATGAATCTATAGTATACGTATCTGCAACTAAATCATATTTAAAATTACTAGATACTGTCCACAAAAAAGAGCTTATCCTAACAGTCCAGTTGAAAACTTACTATGTGAAGCTAGGGAACCATCACTTAAAATAAGGAGAGAATATCTAGCCTATCACACGCCTCTAAAGTACTTTTTAAATAAAAAAACACAATTTATCACAATGTACTCGTATTTTCCAACCGCTTCAGAATTCATTTCTTCAAAAACCATATTTGATTCCCCCTTTCTACCAACGAATAAATATGATCAGCAGTGAATTGCCTATAAACTTCCCAAAGGTTGAGGTGCCCTGAATATCCTTCTTGATTACTAAAACTTCCTAACTGTAATTTTTTCCCAACTTCCTACAACAAACGAGAATCTTCTCATGTACTAATTAGAAAAGAATTCCTACGAATATCCTCACAATATGAAGACACATATTTACACTGATGCCTCTAAATCTCAAGATCGATCGTGGGCTGCTTTGGTTACTACACACAAGAAGCAATATTTTGTTTTACCCAGATTTGGCACATCAAAGAAAATAGTCATTCAATGTAAAGCAAAATTATCAACATTTTGTGGGTCCCTTCACATACACAAATTAGAAGTAATGAAACTGTCGACCAAAAAGTCAAAGATGCTCACCTTAATAATCCCACTATAGTTAACAAACAACTAACTAGTCAGAGTGATCTAAAAGCTATGTTTGAAAAATGAACAAGAAATTTATAGAATAGATCCGAAGCTAAGTTGAAACAAATAAAGCCAGTTATTTCAACAGTATTACGCGTAGACACCATATAATATTATGGCATGGTCACACAAAATATACACATCAATATCTGCTGAAGAAAGAGGACGTCCCAATATGTAGTGTGTGTCAAGTGCAATTAAGTATTAAATATATTCTTATTGAGCGCCCTAAATACAATAATGAGCGAAATATACGGTATCCGCCAAAATAAACAGTACCGAAACAGAGAGTGCTGTGGAGTTGTTTATGTAATATGGATTTGTCATATTTGACTTAATTGTCATTAGTTGATATATTAATAGTACGCTGCAGTTAAATTTGATTTAAAAAAGGTTCTAACAACGAAAGAAAAAGTTTTTTTGGTAGAGCATTATTTTCGTTCATACGGAAAAGGTCGTAATGATGGTCCAAGCTTAGAACAGGTGTCAATAAAATATCAACATAAATTTAATAAAGCAGCTCCTAGTGAATGTGTGATGTTAGCTGTTGTTGAAAAATTTCGTCGCACTGGTAGTGTATTGTGTCAACGTAAAGGTTCTTCTGGTCGTCGAAAAACAGTATGCACTAACGAAAATGAAGGACGTGTGTTTAACCAAGTTGTGCAATCACCTCAAAGAAGTCTTGTAAGAACTGCATGTAAACTCAACATTAGTGAAACGTCTTTACGTCGCATGTTCAAATCAATTGGTGGTTATCCATACCGTATTCAAGTTGGACAACGACTAAATGCTGCGGACAAACGTGCAAGAAAAATTTACTGTGGTCGCATGTTGAGTTTAATTTACGAAGATCCCGAATTTTTGAAAAACATATGGTTTTCAGACGAGAGTCACGTTCATCTTAGCGGCTATATTAATCGAAAAACAACCAGATTCCTTGGATTTGAACGTCCTGATGTCATTGTAGAGAAACCACTCCACAGTCTTCGAGTTACCGTTTGGTGCGCGGTATATGGTCATGGTATGATTGGTCCTTATTTCGTTGAAGATGATAATCAGAATCCACTTACTGTCAACCAAGAGCGTTATAGAGAGAAAATTATTATACCTTTTGTGAGAGATCTAAATAACTTTTGCCGTGCACGAAATCTACAGTTTCGCACACAATGGTTCCAACAAGATGGTGCAACGAGCCATACAGCTGTGCGCACCTTAGACTTACTCCGTCAGCATTTCGATAATAGTATAATTTCTCGGGGAACAGACTTCGAATATCCTTCTTATTCACCTGATCTGACGCCACCTACATTTGGGGCATAATGAAGGACAAAATATTTCACTCGGAAAATCCGCCGGCGAATATTGCCGAACTACGGGAAAGAATACAAAATATTTTTCGGCAGTTACATCAACCACTTTTTATAAATATGTTTATTGACTTACAAAATCGATATGAAGCTTGTTTGCGTCGAAATAGTGAACATTTTGAACACTTACATTACAGAAATTAAAAATTAATTTTTATTTTTATGTTCGGTACTGTTTATTTTGGCGGATACTGTATGTAATGTTAGCGGTTATTCAACGACAGAGCAAACGCAAGATATTGATTTGTGGATAAATGCGAGTTGATAATCGAAAATCAGCGGGTTTTCGATTCTGTATTTCGGCATTTAATTGCTTGACTAACAAACCAATATAAATATACGTAGTTACCTACAATGATATGAAAGTGACATGTCATAAATTTCAGACATAGATTGTGATTACAATAAATACTCCTGCGGCAAATAGATTTGGTAATTATAATCTGAAGCAGATTGCAAAGGAAGTTAAAGAAAATATTCCCGTTAATACCGTAAGATGGAAAAAGTACATAAGGAAGCAATTCAGTGAAATTTGGAGACTCGAAATTACCAATAATAATAAAAAAATATTTGTTTTCTTCACTTACGTTATGACTGTCGTTGAATAATCTTAACAAATACAACTCGTGTCATTTATGGTTATTGCAAATACCTTCTCTTTCTCGTAACATATCGTCACCCTAATATTACAAGGTTGTATGTGACATTTTTACATTTTCCTGATTTTCAAGTATAACAAAGTTCTATGGAGCAATTACTATATTTTAAGCTTGGAATGAATCTTCTAGCTAACATAGAACCTTAGTTATCAACAGAAAATCAAGGGTGTATGTTAAAATTTATTTATTTTGTGTATAACAAAGGTGCATGTTAAACATGGACCTTTGTAATAAAAATATATATGGTCAAAAAATATTACAGGGTTCTATGTTCTAACAAACAACCTTGTTATAATATTTTTGAGGTTATGTTAGTTTGTCTACAGTGTTGGAGTAACAGGTTCATGGTTTATTTTGAAAATTTTAAGTAATGGGTGATAGTGATATAAGTGATGGTCACGGCTATGACTCTGGCCGAGATAAGAAATACATTCCACCTCAAAAAACATCAAAAAATGTAACCAGGTAAGATTTTATTGTACAAGTTAGGTTAGGTTTTCGGGATTTTAAACAAGTTTCCTTTTAGTATTACGCAATCCAAACCACGTGACTTTTTAGCTGTCAATATGGCGGCGACGGTCAAACATTGGATTCAGTACCTTCATTTATGTTTAGAAACCTGCAGAGTTTTATAGATATAAAACGGTGTACTTTGTATTTTGTGGGGTTTTAGGGTGTTTTGTAGTGTTTGAGAAGGACAATTTTCCTATTTTAAGATGAAGAGTGATTATTTTAAATCGTTATTAGTGTAAAATCCAGATGTTGGAGAAACATAAATAGTTTAGCTAATAGATATATTAAGTGTAACCTTCTGCTATTAAATCAGTGTTGTATTTTATTTTTTGTAAATAAATGTAGAACTAAGTTAGCCTTTCATTAATTGTAAGGAATTATATATGTATTTGTAGTTATGTAATGAGTTTATAAATGATTGTTTTTTGTCTATGTTGTCTTGTGAAATTGTTTCTATGACCTTAGGGGTTTTATTTTCTAGCTTTTTTGTTTTTGGAAAAAAATAAACTGTTATATAAGGGTTTTATTTTTTTATTGTCCCTAAAGTGTGTGACGTTTAATGCATTAGAAAAACAATTATTTTACACTGCAAAATATAAATTTTATTTCATTTTGACATGTGTATATTACAATACATATTTCTAATATTAACATGAGTAAAATCAATGAACTTCAGCCTCATTGTTCAAAGATTTTGATCTTATTGACAAAGCTATGTAATAATATATTACTATCACTTAGTACATAAACGTTATACGTATTATGAAGAGACAAGAATTATTACTAACTTAAGTACAAATCAAAATAAAACATTCATTAAAAGTTGCAAAGTAATATTTACTAAATGTTTAGCTTCAAAACTAAAACATAAATACTCAAGCATCATAGACACCACAGTCTCCATAAATTCAATTTGATCATCCTGGGACTGTTGAGGCATTTCATCAATATCCATGACCTGTTGACAAAGTAATTAATTATAACAATTTTCAGCAACTATCAATACATAACTTAACATTGCTATTACTAAAAATTAACATTCTTTTTATCTAAATAAAGTGTGCAAAACATGCTCATCGAGTATCTTTTCTTGACCAGGACGAACATATACCAATCAATTGTCATTAAGCTCTTGAGACAATTTACATAAAAAAGGACTACTATTTTTTACCTTAGTGTCGGTCAGTTTTGTCCTTTTATCTCTGCGATTTTTTCGGTCAACATCTGCAGCCCTTTTTTTACTTTCCGAGACACATGTCCCATATGTTGAGATGGTATCCAGTCAGGGTATTCTTTATCTTCGAAGACAGCAGGTTTGCCTAAAATGAGTTAATGCCTACTTGAGTACAAACTACGTAAACTAGGAGCTAGTAGAGTTGATATAATATTTGATAAGAAGCCTACCAGTTATAAAGTGTCTACAGCAAACTTTCTGGTGTGTCAATATAGCTTCGGTCAGATCGTCTCTGTTTATTGCTGCAATCCATGCAGCCCTGCGAAGTTTGGTCAAATCGTTTTTCTTCGTTAGAAAACTGTGTTTTGTCTTTGCGGGAAAACGCGATAAAACGAAACTTCATCACGATTACAACGGCTTCCACAACCAACTACAATACATATCGAAGACATCAAACACTACACTATTTAAAAACCACAATTTACAGCCAATAAACAGAAAGAAAATCAATTTAACGTGGGTTAAAAAATCACACTCTACAGTAACTTTGTTATTTATTTGACCATCCCCGCCATATTGAATTTATTTTGACAGGTCGTTGGATTGCCTAATTAGAATTCTAGGCCGTTATATTCCATTGCCATCCTTACCGCCAAGATCAACCAGTAGCGATAGTGGAAGTGACTCCAGTTCGATTCCACAAGTTGGCTTAGAAAAAAAAGTACAGTATTTTTGAAAACAAAGAAAACTAAGCTTTAAGAATATTATTTTTTGTCTGCCCAGTTATTCAACGGAATATACTAAACAATGTAAAAAGAATATTGGTATTTTAAAAACTACAGGCAACAAAGTCAATACTAAATTAGATATCAACTTAATGGCTGGAAATTCTACCTTAATTTTGGAAACAGATTTGAACAGGTAACATCAGAATACAGCATAATAATTAGGGTGGGGATAAAAAATTAATAAATTTTTTAGAAGGAATCCTAGTTGTGTCTTGAGTCCGTTACAAACAACGGAGGAGTTTCACAGTAGTTAGAAAAGAAAGAATAGAGTCTGAAGAAGAATTGTTCGAAGAAGGAAAAAAGAAATTGACACGAAAACGGAGAAAGAATATTTCAGAGTGGGCATGTAACAAACGAAAGGCAAGGTTTGATCAGGGCCTTGATTATATTTCTTCCAGGAAAAAGGCAGTGGCAGCCAAAGGAATTAAAAATAAAAAAGATTGTGTTCAAAAATGCTTTTATGAGTGTTCTCGGAAAATAAGCGACGAGCAAAGAAATGCAATTTTCAAAAACTATTATTATTCTCTCTTTGCGGTAGAGAAGAAACACTTTATTTTAAACAGCACTGAAGTTGATATTCCATACAGATGAAGGAAAGGAAAAAACCAAGATTATTCAAAAAAAGGAAGAACGTTTAAATATTATTTTACGTTAAATGGGCAGAAAATTCAAGTATGCAAGCTGTATTATTGTGGAACATTATGTCAAAAACCAATTTATACGGTGCATAAAAAAAACTCCCACAAATACTTTACTGGAGAGTACACAAGGGAAGGATAAAAAACGGGTAATATAGCTCGAAGATACAGATTTTGTCAAAGAGCATATTAACATGTTACCTCGAATAGAATCTAATTATTGTTGTAAGACAAGCAATAAGGAGTATTTAGAAAGCGAACTGAATATAAAAAAGTTGTGTGAAATGTATTTGCAATATGCAAATGAGAGAAAAACCTCCGTTCTCTTTTTGTATATACAGAAAAATATTTTGTAATTGTTTTAACATAACATTTCATAAACCACGAAAATATAGGTGCGATACTTGCGAAGAAATAAAAGTGAAAAAAAGCAGAAAATAGGTTGACAGAAGAGGAGGGAAGAGCCTACATAAATCATTTAAATGAAAAAGAACATATGTGGAAAGAAAAATATAGGGAAAGTGAGAAGCCTCTTTTATGTTTCGATATTGAACATGTCCTGACGTGTCCAAAGGCCGATATAAAATTTTTTTTTTATAAAAGTAAACTGAATGTGTACAATATGACTACCCGCCTTTCCATTGGTAAACAAGTTTATTTTGCGGTTTGGACTGAGGCTTTACATGGAAACGACATGGTTAGCGCAGTTTATAAAATATTACATACAGTCTTAGAAGACCATCCAGAATTTACCGAAATAATATTGTGGAGTGATAGCTGCGTGCCACAAAATAGGAATAGCCTTCTCGACCACCTAATATAATTCCACAAAAATCTACAAAAAATTATTATGAAATTTTCAGCTCCGGGACATTCTTGCATTCAAGTAGTAGATGCTATACATAGCCCCATAGAAAGGTCATGGAGCAGAATAGAATATTATTCCCCAGTCTCACTTCTTCGATATTTATTGAAAGTGAACAATAATTCAAATGAAGAAGAAAGACTTCATAGATTTTCAATTCTACTCAAGTCAGTGAAACTATAACACTATGCCATTTTCAAAGGTCATATGTTTGCAGTTCTCAAGAAGCTTTTTTGAGCTGAAATATAAAGATTCTTTTAAAGAAGGAGCTAAAATGTTCAAAGTCGTAAAATTACATCAACGAAATCTCCGTAGAAAACAACATGTTACAGCAGAACCTGAAACTCTTATTCCATTGGAGCTGAAAAAGTGTGACAGCACTGCCTCAAACAAAAATGGATGCCATTAAATCCATGTTCAAATGCATTCCTGAGATGGACAGGCAATATTATGAGAGTATTTTTAAGCAAAAATAGATACTATGAATAATTTTAAGTAAAATAGTTTTGAAGTACCAAAGTTCTATGTTACAAAGTTTAGAAAAACTGGTAGGTTTGTGAATACCAGAGTTCTATGTTCTTTTAAATATATTAATTTTTTAAAATTAGTTTATTTTTTGTAAAAAATTCAAATCAAATGCTTATCAGTTAACCATTTTGATCAGCCTTATAAATTGAAAACAGTAAAAATAAATAAATAAATATTTTTAAATCGTGTTTTCTCAAAATAGCCACAATGCCACATACCAGTTTGTAATATTAGGGTGACGATGTAATGTTGCTTTACATGTTACTAAAAAAATGAAGGTATTTATATTTCGATAATCATCATTGCACTTGTATTACTATTGATAATATTGGACACTCCTGTAATGTCGAAAACTCAATTATGTACCTTCAAAGTATTAATCTTATTCACATTCTGTAAATAATACCAACTAAAATTGTAATTATTGTACCAATTTATGCACATTTGTTAATTATCTATTGTTGTTGAAGCAAATTGCATAAATATTTATTTTTCTCCATTTAAATAAAAAAGAAGAATTGCTCGGAATATCAAATGATAATACATGCAAGAAAAAATAAATACCCAAGAATTTAGAGGACAGAAGACTCTATAACATCTTGAGATCAACATTTTTTTGGGAAGAAATAAAAACACAATATTATGAAATTGGTTGATAGGGCTTGTATTGAATAACTGAAGACGAATATAAAAAAAGACCAATTGGTAATTTTACGTAGAATTTACAGTTTAAAGAATAATTTTAGGTAGAACTATCCCCTAAATTATCAAAATAAGGATAAAGTAAACAAAAAACTCTATAAACATTGTTCACAAATAAAAACAAAAAATAATATACTGGTAGTTGAGACCATCTATACATTATCTCTCAGCTGGTGGTTAACTAACACATAAACGCTTCAAATCAGTTGATTGCATCGTTTCCTTTTGCAATAAAATCGCAGGCGGGGGCGGCTACACTACCGATTTAGCAATTTTTCTCTTGTTATGCGACACACAACAGCTTAATATACGGAAATCGTCCGAACTACTCAGAACTTTTTATTAGTCACATTCTGACAAAGTAGTGCGTTCACATGGTCCACGGTTCCATTCAACAATATCGTAGGTTGTGAAAAATATCCATCGGAATGGAGTAGTGTACGGATTCCATACGAACACTTTATATTATTTGTTAAAATATTTAAATTTTACACACTTTCATTTTAATTTGTACAAATTTCGACATTTTTTTTAATAATTATTGTCAACGTGCTAGAACTGAGAAAGATCTAAAATTATACCACACTTTATACTTTCACTCTTCGCTTAGGTCTGTGAAGATGATAACTTTTTCATCGAAACGCTTATTAGACATACCGTTACACTATCAATACCGATATTTTAATATTTTACTACCTAATGCGTGTTTTCCTCTTCAGAAAACGAAATTAATGTTCGAGTGTTGGTATAGTGGTAGTATAAAATAAACAAATCACTCTAAATCTCAAAAAAGTTCTACTCAAAAGTACATATTATGTTCTATACACTGTTTCTAAACTAGGAGGAGTGATTTGAATTTAATTTGGTAATTTTGTAGATTCCTAATGGGTCATAATAGCCGTGGTTAGTGGTTATTGTTTTATTAACATATAAAAACAGTTCATATCGATTTTACTCAGCATTTTTGATTTTGACACAAGATCAATCAATTGTGTAAATTGTAAACAAACAGTATCCACTTTTTCATTTCTTGCGTTCTTGTCATTATTTTAGGACTAATATGAAATTGGACTCAGATGCTATTCCAAGTACTAGCAGAGCCTTTTACATTCACAATCAAAAAGAAGTTCTGTAAGTTCAGGCTACTTACCATCTACAGAGAAACAAAGTCTGCAGTATTCTGTTCCTTAAAAAGACTGCAGCTGTTTAATGCTTTTAAATACTGTACCGGGTGGCCCAATAAGCCGATCTCAGCTATGTATTAGAAACTATTCAAGTTATTACTTTAGGAGAAAAAATTTCTTAGTAAAAGTGGCCAAGAGAAATCACTGGACATAAGTTTCTAGGTTAACCGCTAGGAGGCGTAATCTGTATGTATCAAATAATAGTGAGGGGTGGGAAAATCGGGGTAAGGGATGATATTTTGATGTATCGGTTAGTGTCATCTTTTAGCAACAAATTAGCAACAAATTCATGTGCTTTCAGTTTTTTTCAGTATTACTTATTTTTATAGTTAGAGCTTGTAGCTACGCTAGCTTAATATTAATCTAGCATAGTTTGCGTTTTCTTGGAAACGGCATTAGCAACAAAACCAAGCTCAGCGTTACAAATTAGCAACAAATTATTAGCCTGGTCCGAAGGGTGCTCTGTCAAATGGCTACGCTAGCATAATATACATACAAATGATTTCTTTAGTGGATATGTGTGATTTCTGATTTACTTTTATTAAAAATTACAGAAAGTTCCTTCATGTTCATTACATACACTAGTGAAAAGTATATTTTTATTAATAGTTATATACGTAAAATTAGATTAAGTTTGATTAATACTACACAAATACTACGTGATCTCAATTAATTGTACCTAAGATTTTGTTGTTTACTGTTGCAGTGGAAGTTAATTTTTATTTTAGTTTAATTTACTTATGATTGTTTAAATTAGAGAAAATATTTATGTTAGTTTTCATTATAAATGTCCTAAATCATTATTGAAAGATGAATCAAAATGGATACAATAATGATAGTTTGGTCATACTTATGTAAATATGTCAAAATATAATTTTGTTTTATCTCAAAATAATAATAAAAAAAGAGTAACAAACTTTTGCGTTTCTGTTAACTTCCGGTAAACCTGTATTATCAAAAAAAAGCTAAATTACTGACTTTAATAAAAACGCAGCTAAAACTAACTACTGGGGCTAGAAGACTGAATTTTTACAATAGCATTTTATAAACGTTAAGAACAGATTTACCGAAATTTGTACGTGAAAACTTTAAACGCGGACGAATTTACAGGACAGAAGGCTGGTATTTGAATAATATTCGAATACTTCCTGTAACATCGAGAAATATTTGAATATCTAAAATCGTCGAAAACTTAAAATTGAGTGAATGTAAACGACAAGTACTCAGTGTGTATATGTTTATTAATATGCACCTAAGCGCTTTCGGCCATTAGGCCATTATCAAAGCTGTCGTCATAAAAAAGATCCAAAACAGGTGTCAAAAACATCAAGTTAATAAAATCGAAACAATGCACGAAGTGAAGTCATTGTTACGATGTTGTCATTAAAATAAAAAACATTAAAATAACCCTATTAAGAGGGTGTACAATTATAATTCACATAATGGAAATTCCCATTCAGAAGTGTTATTCAGATTTGAAATAGCATTATATCAATAAATACAAAACTCTTTGAAACTTAAAACTTCAGTTCATGTGACAACTTTAAAAAGTTAGTAATCGCAGAACTTGTTATTATTTATAGATTTAATTGTTTTTTTTCGTTTTCAATAATATTACGTTCGTTTATCATGTGTCTATTAGCTCAATTACTAACTAGTTTGTGGTTCAATATTTCCAGAATATATAGTTTTATTACAGCTAGTAATTTATGTTATCGCTCCCAATCTAGTTTAAAAACAGTCTATAGTAACTTTATATTAATTTAAAATAAATGTTACTGACAATATATGCCAATGTGACGTCTTACAAAAAAGAAGTGATTTTTTTATACTAATAACAAAATGAACATTCACTGTGTGAATCCTTGGATATTTTGGAAAATTTCTTATATATAATATGATAGGAATAGTAATTCAACTTCTACAATTTTGAAGAGATTAATTGGTGAAACCAATAACAATCATCAAAAACTAAATATATGGATCCAAGTAGTAGTGAGAATGTTGGTCAAAATTCAGGGTCAAAAGTTGCAGGTAGCTTAGACTCACGATCTGCGTCTTCAGGTTACAAAATTCAATTGATACAAGAACTACCATCTAATGACCATGAACAATACAGATAGTTCGTTTAATAGATTGTTGAACAACGAGAAATTGGACAGATAAATAGAATATGATAACAAAAAATAATTTGGTTCAAGGATATAGTACCCACTTGTTGAATTGAACCTACCATAAATAAACTACTGTACAGTCTGACGAAGATATTTTACCAAAACCAGTTGCACTGTGATCCTTTGATTCCTATGTTTTTTAGTTTTAATTGAACATTATCGGCTTCTTGCTGCATTTGGCAGATGGATCTGTGAGATTTATGAATTAGGAAACTTTCTTAGAGGAAGCTAGACAGGGTTCACTGTGGCTCCAGAAAACTTCAAAATAAGGTTTATATCAAATTTAAAGAGGCGAAAAAGAATATAGACTGAATTATGGGAATTTAAAAGTAATATAAAGGATGAAATATTAGAGGAATATTTAACGAATTTCTCTAAATGCCTAACCAACATCATTTGAATAAAATAATAATTGTAAAACTTCTTTTTAAGCTTCATACCAATAAAACTACATATTATGTCAAATGCGTACTCACCTATAATTCGAAATTTTATTTAAAATCACGTTTAACTTTGATTTTTTAGATGTTTCAATTTTTTTAAATGTTACCTTTTATCAAAAATACCTTCTCAAATATATTGTTCTATCAATAAATCTCAGATCCTTCATCAGTCAACAGTTAACGTAAACAATATAGATAAATTGGTCGAAATTTGGTCAAAATTTGAAATCTACTCTAAAATTCCTTTTTTGGCACCCTGGACATAAATATTTATATTAAAAACAGCACTCGTATATTATAAAAAAATTAATTGTCAACTGTTTTTCTTATTATCATTATTATAATTAATAAACCGTTCACCGAATCGCACTGTAAACATACGCAATTTTCACTAAAACAACGCGTATTTTCCGCTTGATACACTTTCTCTATTAAGTGACGTTTTCTTGTGATATTAAAAATTCATCAGAATTCTTCAAAATGAATAAGAGCGTGTAATAGAGAAATCCAGTGCGTGCCATATCGAGGCAGCCATGACTACGGTATAGAGCTGCGCGCGCAAAACTTTTCAACCCTATTTTCCTTTGCGCGCCCTGCTACAATCTAAAGATGGGGGACTATTTTAGGAACGGTTAGCGACTCTTACTCGTAAAAAAATACGAAGGATTTTTGTATCGTTACATAGGGGAGAACGGGACAATTAGATGATAAATAAGAATAGAGAGAAAGTATGATGTATGTTCATACAATTACACAGCTTACAACAATAGTTTTGACCTAAAATATCTTAAACAAACATTAAAGAAAATAGAAAACATACAAACATAAATAACACTACCCGAAATTTGAAAATTGTTGCCCTTGTTTAACGTTAGAATATGAATTAACAGAACGCAGGGCCGACCTTAGGGCGGAGCGGCTGCTCCAGGCCCCGCGGTGAGGGGCCTTTTCATAAAAAAATATTCTTAGTAAGTCTTCGAGCGTTCATGGGTTTATCGTGGGAGCAAATAAATCAGCTACGGGCCATGTTAACTTCAATGAGAAACTCTGATGTGAGGTCGGTAACTCAAGCCTTGATAGTGTTCCTTTTCAAGCTACGAACCGGTAACTCGAACAGATTACTGGCTTCTATATTTGGGCTTGAATATTTGCAGCAAATCCTAAAAATTAAAAAATCGGTCATGCTGTCTTTTGAGACAGATATTCTAGCGAAACATTTTGGTTTCGAAAACGATTATCGAGAGACCCTTATTAAGAAGCATACTTCGCAGATGGCAAAAAGATTACACGGCTCAGACAAACTTATTCTTATTTGTGATGGATCATATATCCGCCACGACAAGAGTTTCAACAATGCATATCAGAGGAAATCTTTTTCTGTACAAAAAAAAGTACCGCTGTGTAAACCTTTTACCATTTTCACCACTGATGGATGGCTTGTCGACATGCCTGTGCCTTATTTACCTAATCAGAACAGTGCAGGCACTCTGAAATCGATCTTCCAGTCCTCACATCCTATGAAGAGATTTATTCAGAAGGGCGACATTCTAATCTTGGATAGGGGATTTCGTGACGTCATTTCTTATTTATATATATAGGCCAGCACTCCTGTGTCGGAGTATAGGCCGCTCTTTTTGAGCTCTTTTGATCCCTTTTGTACGGTGGATCAATCCGTGTGATATCTACTGCTTGCTACAGCATGCGGTGTGAGTTCGCCATCTTTGTAATTTCTTTCCACTCCTTTCTGTCCTCTATTTTTCTTCTCCAGTCACTGATTCCCATTTTCTTTAGGTCATCAATCACCTGATCTTCCCATCTAAGTTTGGGACGTCCTCTGGGCCTGGGATTGGCAGGCTTCCAATCAGTGATTTTCCTTATTGGATCGTCCTTATTCCTTCTTCGAAGATGCCCGTACCATCTTAGACGCTGCGCTTTTATATGTTTGACTATATCTTTACCATTCATGTACTGACTTATTTCGTAGTTATATAGCCTTCTATACCCTTCATTCGGGATATGTTTTAGTCCTATTATCTTCCGCATGATTTTCCTCTCTAGCACTCTGAGATTTTCTTCATCTTTATCAGTTAAGCTCATATTTTCACCGGCATACGTTATTACTGGTCGTATTGCAGCTTTATAAATTTTAATTTTGGTTTTTTTACTGATGCTTTTGTCCCTTAGCAGTTTCTGATACTTCCAATACACTTTGTTCCCTGCTATTATTCTTGCGTTTATCTCCGCACTTCTGTCGTTCTTCTCATCAATTACTATTCCCAGGTATCTGAATTGACTTGCTCTTTGAAAAGTGTAACCTCCCATATTCATAGTGGCTGTGTTGTCTGTCTTCCTCTAAATTTGCATATATTTTGTCTTCTCTTGGTTAACTACCAGCCCTCTCTTTGCTGCCTCTTTTATTAAGTTCTTGAATGTATTTTCTAGGGTTTCTTTGTCTCTAGTAATTAAAGCTAAGTCATCGGCATATCCTATTATTTGTGTGGAGCTGTTACTAATCATTCCTTTTATGTCTATTGCTTTAATCACTCCATCTAGGGTTATGTTAAAAAGAGTTGTAGACAAACTATCTCTTTGCCTTACACCTACATCAATGTTTATGTCTCCTGTATTCCCGTCTCTGGTTATCACCTTTGCAGTAGAATCCTTCATTGTCATTTTCACTAGTTTTTCAGAAATTCCTATGTTCCTCATATCAGATATTAGCCATTCTCTGTTGACAGAGTCAAACGCTTGCTGAAAGTCGATGAATAATACATGTAGATCAATGTCATGTTCATAACTCGTTTCTATAGTCTGTGTTAGTAGGTGTATGGCGTCTACCGTAAATCTTCCTTTTCTAAATCCCTGTTGATATTGACCTAATATGGGTTCAGCCTGTTTATTTAGTTCTATTTTTATTAGATTGGTTAATATCTTGTATGTAGTGTTAAGCAGCATTATACTCCTGTAATTCTTGCATTTGGTTGGGTCTCCTTTTTTGAAGATTGGAACTATATGTCCAATACTCCACTCGTTTGGCATACGTTCTTCTGCCCATATATTCATTATCAGGTCATATATTTGTTGAAGTAAGGCTTCTCCTCCATGTTGGATTAGTTCGTTATTTATATCATCTGGACCTGCCGCCTTGTTTGGTTTGAGTTGTTTCACAACATCTATAAATTCCTCGAAAGAGGGTCTATATTGCTGTTCACCGATTTCTCCCTCCGTTACTGCTTCCTTATAATTTTCGTCCATAATATGATTGTTTTGGTATAGATTTTGAAAGTATGTTTCCTATTCTTTTTTATTTATTTTTACTGTCCCAATTGCGTTTCTGCTACTGTATTGCTTTCTCACATATTCGAAGAGTTTTCTATTATCCCTATTGTTATCTTCTATTTTTTGCATTTGTTCTGCAACCCAATTTGATTTTTTTCTTCTGTAGGTTTTTTCCGCTTTTTGCCTTATCTTTCTGTATTTGTCCATCTCTTCATATTTTCCTGTTTCCAACCATTTATTTCTTGCTAGTTTTTTCTCTACGCTTACCAGCTTACATTCTTCGTCGAACCATTCTTTGGATGCTTTGTTTTGTTATAATCCAATTTCTTTCTCTGCAGAGTCTATAATGCTATTTTTCATGATCTTCCATTCACTGTCTATATCTCCTTTTTCATTATGAATTCTCAGTTTATTTGTTAGGGTTTCCGCATAACTATTTTCACCCTTCTCTCTTTCCAGCTTTTTTAAGTTCCACTTTCTTTTGTTGTGTTTGGAAGGTTTATATCTTGATATTATCATGTTCATCTTCGCTATTAGTAAAATGTGGTCTGTATCTGCATTTGCTCCTCGGTATGACCTTGTGTCTTTAACCATTTTCATCCACTTCTTTGATATCAAAACATGATCGATTTGATGCCGCTTCATTTTCCTGGGAATAACCAAGTTGTCTTGTGCTCCTTTTTATGCTCAAATTTTGTACTAACTATAAAAGTATTTGTCTCCGCAGCTAGGTTGCACAGTCTTTTGCCGTTATCGTTTGTGATCTCGTGTATTGTTGCTTTTCCAGCTATTTATCGATTATTTTCTTCTTTTCCTATCTGGGCATTAAAATCTCCTATTATTATCAAAATGTCATTTCTAGAGATATCTTCACAGGCGTCACTTATCTTCTCATAAAACTTTATTTTCTCTTCTTCGCTTGCTTCTTCCGTTGGGGCGTAGGCATTAATTATACTTATATTTGCTTGTTTATTGTCAAGTTTTAAATATGAAATCCTACCGTCGATTGGCTTAAACTCAATTACTTTGTTTCGTATTTTTTTAATGACCATTATTGCTGTTCCATTCCTTCCTTGTTTTTCCTCCCCTGAGTAATAAATCGTAAAGTTTTTGTTTTCTATTTTCCCTTGTTTTTTCCATCTGATTTCTTGTAACGCCAGAATGTCTAAATCATAATTCATCATTTCTTGCGCTATGCTGTGCATTTTCCCAACTTTTAGCACTGTTTTGATATTCCAAGTTCCAATTTTCAATGAGTTTACTTTTTGTTTCACCCGCTTCACCCTCTTTGATATTTTCCTAAAGTTGTTTTTGGTTTTTGTTATAGTTTTAGTTACTTTTTTTTCCTTGTTATTTGCCGTGGTCATTTTTACAATGTTTCGATCCTCTTGAGCTACTTTTGCTGCAAGTTTTTTTCCTTTTTTTATATCCGTAAGATTTTTAAACATTTTTGTAGTTCTTTCTTTATCAATATCCTCTTCTTCTTGAGTCATTGATCTACTGCTGAACGTTCTTCCTTTGGGTTTGGAATCTGATGGTCTATCTGTATCCTTCCCTTGCATGTTTTGTTTTAATTCATTTAAAGAGTACGCCGTTCCGTTTATCCATAGTCTGTTATAATTTAGATTCGCTTGATTTCCTTCATTCCTTGCTTGTTTCATGTATGATCTAAGTTGTTTCCGTTGTATTAGTACTTCTATAGTAAAGTCTTCGTTTATGTATATTGTTGTATTTTTTAATTTGTTTGTTTGTTTTAATATTCCTACTTTCTTCTTGTATTCCTTCAGTCCCAGCAAAATCGGTCTTGGTTTACTAGGGTTAAGATTTTGTTTCCCTATTCTTCTAGCTTCAATAACTTCATCGCTTTTAAGTTCCCGCTCCAGCTTCTCCATTACATTTTGTAAGACACTCGTTAGTTGCAGCTCATCTTCGTTTCCCGTTTCACTTACTCCCTGTATTATAAGGTTTTGCTCCTCGCTTCACGCTCTAATTTTTCTATTTTCTCTTCATGTCTGCCTAAAGCCTCTTTTAGTTCATGATTCTCCAGTCTAATGCGGTTGTTTTCTCTTTTTATTTCCGCCATTTCGCTCTGAATGCTATCTAATTTTTTCTCAATCCTTTCATTTCTATTTTCAATTTCTTCTAGTTTTTCCAATATTTTCCCCAGTGCTTTCCCCATCTCTGAATATTCTTCCATTTTGGAATTGACAGGTACCGCGTCACAGACCTAGTTTTTATTTACCAAGATCCTATTTAATTCAAATCTCGGCCCGTTGTCTGTGCTAGCTGTGCTCTATCGTTTCCTTGAGCGTATAATTCGTTTTGTTTCCTAATTCAATTGTTGTATATTCCAGTTGTAGTGAATTTATTTCTCAGATTACGGTCCTGTATCGTCACACTGATATTAACAAGTAATTAGTATGGTATCACAACTGTTTTTGTTAGACAACTTGTTTATGATTCTACTTTGAATATGTATGCTCATATACAATAAATGTTTTAAACTCACCTATTTCTATCTGCTTTTTGTTACTTAATCACTGCTACTGCTTTAAATCTGATATTGCCCACTTTTCTAAATTTCCACAGATTTTTAAACCACTTATTTTTTAATTTAATCGGGATCGAGATTTCACGTGCTTCCCCTTTGCTAGTCAGGGTCGTCTTATTTGGGTTTTACAGAGAAAGTAAAGAAATTATTAGAGTTTCTGCACCTTCTAGGCATAAAAGTAGGAAAAATTATAATTGCTTTGAAGAACATACACGTGATGCCATTAGGCCTGGAAGTATATTGAGGTATTGCTGTGATTGTGCGAACGGGAATCGGGCGTGGGCTGCAACCGTTTTTTATTATCTATCCAATGGACGATATGAAGATAGAATTTTCAGATCAGTCGAGATTTTAACGAAAACTTTCTTGACCAATAGTGTAGTGGCATGCATCAACGACGATTCAGAGGACGATGAATAACATTTTTTCAGATGATTTTAAGCTTTTCTAAGAGACTGAATAACGTTATAGGATTTGTACATGCGACATATTGTGTTAATCTGTTTTAAAAAATGAGGAAAAATTATTTATTTGGAGAATAATTAAATGCCTATCCTTAAAAAAACGTTTCATTATTTATTTCGGGAGTATGTTGAGGATCACTATCATCTAAGATGTTGGCAGATGATTGGAAACGTGGGTTAAGGGGTGATTTGGGGGGTTTTTGAGAGCATTAATGCTGCTCTCGGGGTCAGTTTCTTGATTAAATTGTTGGGAGGGGTAAAAATAAAGTGGAAATTCGGGTTTAGGATGGAAAAATTCATGATGGAAAAATTTCGAGTACCAGAAACTTGGACTACAGAGTTTTTGAAGGTCCAAATCGATTTCCGAGGTCTGATGTCGAAAGGAATCGTTCCTGAGGGATAAGAACTTGGATTCAAGTGTCTCAGGGACTTGATGGTGATTCAATACCCGCAAAAACATGGCAATTAGATCACCAATGCGTCGAAAATCGATCAAAAATGACCAAAATCGCATATTTGACGTTTTTTCGACCTTTTGCACCACTTAAAAAATGTTTCGCAATAAACCATCTGAAAGGTAATAGAAAATGCCAAAAATGCCGTTGGCCGCTGATTTTTCGGTTATGGAGCCGAAAAATCCGAAAAAAATCACACGCCTGCTACTTTGAAAAACCTCTCCAATGACGCAAACCGCCTTCAAAAATATTATTTCTAGGTTTTTCGCCCTAGCGGACGGAGGGGACACTCTCAGGGGCTGAAAATTTAGGGGGCTTGGTCTTTTTTGATCCCGAAACGAATGCCCTATGTCCGGTGAAAATCTCGGGGGGGGGGGACATTTGACCATGTTATTGAACTATGCCCTTTGTTAAGAAGTTATGCAAATAAAAAAGTCATACTTATCTTTGCATTTAAGTCGCTGCTCTTAAAAATAATTAAAAATACTTAAATTTAAATTTAATAAATGCATATTGTTATATAAATTTTAAACAAGTATTTGTTGCAACTAAAAGTGTCCAGATTGCTCAAAAATGCAGTACCTTCTTTATTTGTCAAGAGTAACCTATTTAGAAATTTTGTCCTTTTTTAATTACCAGATAAAGAGAGTTGCAAATACCGTCAGAGTGTACCCGACGATAATTTCGAATGCGATGTAGTATTGGTAGTAAATGATGTCAATGAAATTAACTGTCTCGACCCTTACTTCGTGGAATCTGCTCATATTAGTGTTTTAAATGAAACTCACGGTTTCTAGTTAATTCCACAATATAATAAAAGTTATTGAAAATTCTAAAAAATTGACAATTGTATCGATAAATCAATATCATCGTCAGAATGACAGAAGTTACATTTTATTTGATGCCTACCTGATGTTTAGTAGTTATTTTTGGCTAGACCAAGAAGTGACCTAACTTGTGATTGACTTAATAATGTTTATAGAAAAAACAAGAAGATGTGATATTACAAATATTGAAGCTTAGATATTATTAGCCCTATGGTGATATCCTGGATATCATTTTTCCAATTAAGATCAGTATAACTGTGCAATGATATAGAAAACCAGGAAAACTATATCTGCTGATAGTTACAATTATCACTTAAGAAGACAGTTTATTAGTGGAGAACTCCCTAGATTTAACTGTACATTGACAACTTCATATTGTGGGTTTCTTAAATGTCTTCTAATTTCCAATTCTTCAAGGAAATCCAGTTCTTGTTTCTTTTCACAAATATGCAGCACTTCTAATTTTGTGTTAGGTGTCAATGAATGATTGTTGTCAAGTAGATGTTTTGCGTAGTGGGATTTATCTGGTTGTTTTAACCTGTATGCTCGAAAGTGTTCACTGTATCGGATTTCAAAATTCCTAAGGGTCTGACCCAAATAGACAGCATTACATTCTGGACATTTGAGTTTATATATATCCGACTTATTTAATAGTGGTATTTTTGTTTTTACATTCAACAATTTTGTAATAACGTTACTTTCTGTTTTAAAAGAAATTGTTGTATTCGTTGCTGAAGATATTATCTTTGAAATATTATTAGAAATACTTCCTGCATATGTGATGGTTTTATAAGTTTTTATTTCATCAGCTGGTTTAGGAAATATTAGTTGTAATGCCAGTTTTTACTCTTTTTTACTTATTAGCTTATTTATCATATTTAATGGATAACCGTTGGATCTTGCTATTTGCCTAATTGTATTAATCTCTCTATCAAAATTACATTTGTTCATAGGAACTGAAAAAGCTCTATGTATCATTGAACTACATGCCGCCAGTCTGTGTGACATAGGGTGACTGGAATTGAATGGAATTGTCACATCAGTCTGTGTTGGTTTTCGGTAAATTGAATAATCAAGTACATTATTAACTCTTTGAATTTTTAAATCAAGAAAATTGATTGAGCTATTTTCTTCAATTTCTAATGTAAATTTAATTTTTGGGTGTAAATTATTGATGTGGTTGAAAAATACATCTAATTGTCGTTCACTACCCATAAAACAAGCTAATATGTCATCTACGTAATCGTAATCACTTAAAAGAGGTCTATCATACATAAGAATCCTCATTGTCCACAATTATATGGAACCGTTAAATCACATAAAATAACGAAACCAATTAGACCTGTGGTTTCTTATGTTAATGCTCCTATTAATATATTGGCAAAGAGGCTCAACAATATACTCAATAGTTACGGATATGAATCTCAGTACTCAATTAGAAATTCAATAGAACTAATCAAAAAGTTGAAAGCAATCCACTTGCAAGATAACTATAAACTCATTTCGTTCGATGTAACTAATATGTTTACTAAAATTCCTCCAAAAGAATGCCTAATACTTGTAAGAAAATTACTAGAAGATAAAAATATTAATCCAGGAATAATATCAGATATACTTAATTTATTTGATGTATGCAAAAATCAGAATTATTTCACTTCTGACAATAAGATATATATTCAAAATGAAGGTTTAGCAATGGGAAGCCCTATTTCACCTATTTTAGCTAACATTTTTATGGACAATTTAGAAAGAAAGATCTTTGAAAGTAATATTTCGAAAAATATTTTATTTTGGTATAGATATGTAGATGACATATTAGCTTGTTTTATGGGTAGTAAACGACAATTAGATGTATTTTTCAACCACATCAATAATTTACAGCCAAATTTTAAATTTACATTAGAAATTGAAGAAAATAGCTCAATCAATTTTCTTGATTTAAAAATTCAAAGAGTTAATAATGTACTTGATTATTCAATTTACCGAATACCAACACAGACTGATGTGACAATTCCATTCAATTCCAATCACCCTATGTCACACAGACTGGCGGCATATAGTTCAATGATACATAGAGCTTTTTCAGTTCCTATGAACAAATGTAATTTTGATAGAGAGATTAATACAATTACACAAATAGCAAGATCCAACGGTTATCCATTAAATATGATAAATAAGCTAATTAGTAAAAAATAGGAAAAAGTGGCATTACAAGTAATATTTCCTAAACCAGCTGATGAAATAAAACCATCGCATATGCAGGAAGTATTTCTAATAATATTTCAAAGATAATATCTTCAGCAACGAATACAACAATTTCTTTTAAAACAGAAAGTAACGTTAGTACAAAATTGTTAAATGTAAAAAAAAATACCACTATTAAATAAGTCAGATATATATAAACTCAAATGTCCAGAATGTAATGCTGTCTATTTGGATCAGACCCTTAGGAATTTTGAAATCCGATACAGTGAACACTTACGAGCATACAGGTTAAAACAACCAGATAAATCCCACTACGCAAAACATCTACTTGACACCAATCATTCATTGACACCTAACACAAAACTAGAAGTGCTGCATATTTGTGAAAAGAAACAAGAACTGGATTTCCTTGAAGAATTGGAAATTAGAAGACATTTAAGAAACCCACAATATGAAGTTGTGAATGAACAGTTGAATCTAGGGAGTTCTCCACTAATAAACTGTCTTCTTAAGTGATAATTGTAAAGATCAGCAGATATAGTTTTCCTGGTTTTCTATATCATTGCACAGTTATACTGATCTTAATTGGAAAAATTATATCCAGGATATCACCATAGGGCTAATAATATCTAAGCTTCAATATTTGTAATATCACATCTTCTTCTTTTTTCTATAAACATTATTAAGTCAATCACAAGTTAGGGCACTTCTTGGTCTAGCCAAAAATAACTACTAAACATCAGGTAGGCATCAAATAAAATGTAACTTCTGTCATTCTGACGATGACATTGATTTATCGAAACAATTGTCAATTTTTTAGAATTTTCAATAACTTGTATTATATTGTGGAATTAACTAGAAACCGTGAGTTTCATTTAAAACACTAATAATGTCAATGTTCGTGTTTTGTTTATTACGAGCGCCATTATTAGTAGCGAGTAAAAATTAAGTTCTAAAAGTCTGCAATAGAGTTTTCCTCAAAACCCCATACGAACATTGACGGAGATCGCATAATTTGCATACTGTAATCGAAGGAAAAGAGGAAGAAGATACTGATATGCAGGAGATATTCTCCAATATTAACCCATACTGTGGGTGCCAAAATACAACAAAGTCATTTAGGCAAAGGAAAATTAAAAAAGTTGGCGATTGTAGAAGTTCCAAAACGGTAAGTTTGATGAGTCAGTAGGCAGAGATAAATTCTATAGTTATGGAGCTAAAGCAAACCCGAAGGAAGTTTATTGTTAATCAATCAATGTGAGTAGGCCATCTGCGATTTCTAACAATGTATAAGCTAGATTGTGATAGCAGAAGACGATATTGTATATATTGCCAGAAAATGAAAAAAATCATATAAAACTCTAAATATGTCAAAATGTGAATACCTAATTAACAAACACGATAGTTGTGAAGACGAAATTCAAGAAAGGATCAATTAAGAACGAACTTTACACGCAGACTAAACTCTATACTGTCGGACAGCAATTTAACAAAAAAAAACACACAAAAGTATGGTATACGAAATTCTCGATCTAGACAAAAAAACTGTCACACTGAAGATACGTAACAAACCAATAAAAGTTTCTATTGATTGTGTGAAACCTGCATTTGTTCTGCAAGACGATGAAGTTCCTGTTTCAACACCATTTCCTCTTCCTGTTCCCACGTCTACTGCGGATTCTGTGTCTGAGGAATCCACTCCTGCTCCCAAATATACTTGATCTGGCAAAAGATTTAGACTATCAATTTATAGCCAAATTCTCTGCCAAGGGATGTAGTGTGCCGATTGGGTTTCTAGAATGGAACAGTGGTAACAAAAGTGTGTAGTGGTAAGCAACGAAATTTATTTATTGTTATTTTATCAAAATTGATTGAGTATGTCAATGGTATTGATAACAAGTAGTTGTGTTCTCAAATAAACTGATTCATTGGTCTTCTTCAGATGAAGCTTCAGACGATTAAAATTAGATAGTTAGAAACGAAACGATGTGGCTAAAATTTAATATGAACCGATCAATATCTGAGGGAATTTAAAGGAGGCTACTTACTTGGTTTGAGCACGTAAAGATAATGCAGGATGACAAAAAAAGATGAATCCGTTTGGCGTCAGACGAAACCTTGATGCGAGTTGACGTTAGTGACAATAAAACGTTCAGTTTATAGCACAAACAGAACGCTCCTTAGGAGCTATGAAAAAGAAGAAACCAGTGCATGAACATTTGATACATGTGCTTGTTCTGTGACGATGAGTCGAGAATAACTCACATAGGCTGACAGTTAGTTAGCAACGAGCAAATAAATAAAATAGTAGAAACGTTTGTAGCAGAAGCATCCCTACAGCTATTGTAAAAAAGTATAATTAAAGTGCATCAACTACTATTTCCGTATTAATTTTAAATCAGCCCTTTAAAAAAATTATAATGTATATCAGTTGGGTCTTGAGTATTCAAGGTTCTTTTAATTTTTACAATACCAGTGTAATTCAAATTTTTTTCTTCGATAAATTTCCTTTCTATCTCTAATATTTGTTTTTCTTTCTATTTATCATATTTTGTGACACGCTTTCCAATTTTAATGATTCAGTTAACTTCAAAAAGCAGCGTCATGTTTTACATTAAAATAACAAGTCGGCGAGAAATCTGCATGAAAGCGTTCATCTCACCTCTAACTGTTGATAACAGAAAGCATTCCGAAAATCGAATTCTTGATAATGATTCCTGTATTCGAAACGTAGTAACATACTGTAATATCAACAGAGGTCTCGTCATTCTCTGTTTTAGTACTTATCGGTCCTACTGGAATTGAAAAATCAATTAATTGCTTGTTTCTTGAAAGGTGATGATAAAAGAATGGAAATCGGAGAATCTCTTTTGAGTTGGAAGGGTCCGGAGCGTTTCTGCAGTTATGGGAGATCAAGTGTCTTGATAGACTTAACAGATAGGGGCAAGTTGAGCTTTGATTTAAAAAATTCTAACTAAAGCGCAATAAATATATGTACAAAAATAACATTAGATACGATACAATAGATTGAACTTTTAGTAGGTACTTACGTCTGATACGCTTGCTTCTTATACAGGGTATGGAACCAAGTAAATATCTTTAAAACGAAGGGTATGATATTAATGAAACTTTGGGAGCAACATAACGAATCTGATGCTATATTTTTTGTTAATACTCGATTGGGGGGTTATCTAAAATCACGTGTTTACGTTAGACGACCAACATGCTTGCAGGAATTAAGACAAATAATTACACTGGTTGACAAAAAATTTTGTTTACTGTAACAGAAAGCTGAATAGCATACTATAGTAGAATGAACCTACCCAAATACGAAAAAGGCCAGAAAAAAGCTGTAACACGTAAGGTTTTTTTCTTACATAAAAAAACTACATACAGTTAGGGGAGAGTGTGTGAAGATGACGCACATAAGGGAAAAAGCCCTGAGTTTCTATATTTTTTGAATAAATGAGTTTGAACTTCTTCACGACATTATTGGAAGGGTTATAGATGACTATTTACCGCACAATTATTTTTAAATATCAAGGCAAAAAAATTATGATTTTATTTTCTTAAAGTGTCGATGCGTCATCTTTGCACTTTAAGGTTTTGGTAAATACTGCAATTAAACAGCTAAAGATTGAAATTAAAAAATGAAAAACGTAAATTTATCAAAAGCGAATTTATTATAGAGTTTTCCGTAAAAAAAACAAAAAATAGTTTCATGAAAAATATGAAAAACAGTTCAAGAACGAAAACAGCACAGCAAAAGCTGAGTTCTAACTGTTATTATTATGATAAATACATAAAAAATATATTTTTTTTCTTTTAAGAGCAAAAGTCACACACAAATCCTTCAGGGGAATCCTTGCCACTACATTAGTTATGGGCCCAAAAACCACAAACGGTGCACCTGTACCACAGTTCTCTATTCATCATATTCCGACACATCACACAAGTTTTTTTCATCAAGATCACTGTTTGATTCACTGTCACTGTCAATATTATTCGCTTTTCTTTTAAATACTCTTTTATTCACCACTCTAGCTTTCTTTGTTTTTTCTTTTGAACTCTTTTTTGCAACTTGTCTCTTTACTGAAGTCACACTGCCTTTTCATTTCTTTTTCTGTGCTTTTCTTCTAACTCGTCTTTAAACGGCGTGCTGGTCAATATTTCCGAATGCTGCTTTTCGCGCACGTTCTTGCGAGGCAGGACACCTTTGGATTTTGGAATTGGTAAAAGTTTAATAACAGATGATTCCTTTTCAGAGGCTTTCAGTTGCTGTGAATTCGGCGTAAAATACAAGTCCTGGTTTTGTTCGTCCAGAATTGCCTGGCGGCTTGTAGATGGTCGGGGTGAAGGCGGGTGCACTTGAGCAGGAGTTTTCTCTTCATATTTTGTGGGTGTGGAAGGTGAGCTTATTTCTAGCATAGCATGATCAATTAGGTTTTCTGCTGGTGCAAAGTCATTTTCGTCAAATTTCTCGGAATTAAGGGGACAAATACCAGCTGCCAAGAATCCGGATACCCCCTTTTTTCCACATTTGCAACCTGTTCATAAGCCAGTTTGAAAACTTCTGCTATGTCATATGGCGTTAGCTTGTTTTCTTTTTCGCCATCCATAATTTTTCTTTTAAGAAAAAGAATGCGTTGCTTGCTGTAAGCATTTTTAAGGGTACCAAAGAATGTTAAATCCAACGGTTGCAATTTATGAGACGTGTGAGGGGGGATGCTGGCCATAACGATTCCGTGATTTTTGCAAAACTCATATATTGGTAACGAAATGTGGCTACAGTGATTATCCAAAATCAGCAAAATGGGATTTTCAACAGAAGAACAAACTTTTGACTGAAAATGTTTAAGCCACATCATAAAAATTGTATCATTGCTCCAGCCATTTTTACTGCAAGTATAGACTGACCCAGATGGACCATTCTTTTCTAGTTGAGAACTGATACGTAACCTGGGGAAAATAAACAGTGGGGGCACAAAACACCCCGTGGCACTCATAGCACAAATAACAGTAATATTCTTTCCGCGTTCCCACGAAGCAATGGTACCAAACTGTTTTACGCCGGTTGGGGCTAATCTTTTGCTGATTTCTTTTGGGGTTGTTGAGCAGCCTGTCTCATCAACATTGTATATTCGATCCGGACCAAATTTATATTTCGTCAGCACTTCTTCCAAGTTTGAGAAAAATTTACTAACTTCGACTTTATTGAATGCAGATATTCGGTTGACACTGGTTGATTCAGGCTTTCTTAAAGAAAGATCGGGATTTCTTTTTAAAAAATTTCTAAACCAATTGGGCCCTGCCATGCCTTGATCCGTGTTAAAATTATTTTTTATATGCTTCTGCATATTTATAAGCTACTTGTCGCAATTCAGTTGCTGTTATACCGAAGAAAAGCTTAGCCATTTTTTTAACGTGTTCAGCTAGTTCTCGTTCTTGGGTCCTGGAGAATATTGGTGCTCTTCCTAGTGACTCTGATTTACCTATAAAAAATACTATCAATATGTATCATTCAAACCTACACGGAATCCACGCTTTCTTACTGTGATTAATGTTTCTTTTTATTTTGAGATGTCTCCTTAAAGTGGCTTCATGTATATCAAACTCTCTTGCCGCTGCACGAATTTTACTCCATTTTCCAATAGAATCAAGGGCAGAAATCAGTTTCTCATTGGTATAGGGACTTTTTTCAGTTTTCCTTTTATATTTACCCATCTGAAAAAATAATAATTTATCACATGGCTAATAGTCGTTATATGTTTAAAATGCTAAGATGACGCAAAGTAGAAAAGTGCGTCATCTTAGCCGATCAAATATGCGTCATCTTTGCCCAAATAGCGCCATCATATAATAAATATTGAAAAAACAAAAACTATAGATGTTGGAGATCAAAAACTTCGTTCATCCAATAAGAATGCAATTGAGGATTATACGACATAAGCACAATAATATATTATATTAAAAAATGGACTTACCACGTGTTTTTGCGAGAACTACTCCTTATAACACTACACGTGACTATCACTTTGAGGGCTACTGAATGACTAAAAGTCTAGTGGGCGCATTTCCGCTTATAGTGGTGTTCTTGTAAACGAATTAACTTCGCGCCAAAATTTAAATCTTAAATTAAAACCGTATAAGTAAGTGGATATAGCAATGCGTCATCTTTTCGACTGCGTCATCTTAACCAACTCTCCCCTACGTTTAATATTTATTTAAAAATAATATTACAGGTTTTTTAACGTTCTGTATCTGTCGCAGGCTTATTATAAAATCAGTCGTATTATAATACGTCTAGGCTTTTTCTATACGACTAGGTGTATCGTAATACTACCGAAATGATTAAAAATCTCACGCCTGCCGCTTGTTAGTCTTATTGTTAAAATAAACCTGAATGCGATTGTTTTAGAATATGACTAGATGGAATCATTCGTATTATAATAAGACTGATGGTATGCCAGGCGAATACTTAAACATTGACTTTGAAGACTTTAAACTGTTAAAAATATAAATAATAGATTTGGATTATTTATTAAAACATTGATTTTGAACATTGAACAATTTTGAACACACTCCAAACTGGTAAATATGAAAAATAATAAACATGGATTTTATTTATTAGAGCATGGTCCACTTTTATGGCATTTGCTTGAACATTTCATATAAGCTTTAAAGCATAGACATTTGTTGCTCCGACACTGTATCTTGCTCTGCTTTTTAAATCCCTACCCTTCGAATTTTGAAGTAACCTAACTTGTGATTGGCTTAATATATGTTTATAGAAAAAAGAAGAAGATGTGATATTACAAATATTGAAACTTAGATATTATTAGCCCAATGGTGATATCCTGGATATCATTTTTCCAATTAAGATCAGTATAACTGTGCAATAATATAGAAAACCAGGAAAACTATATCTGCTGATCTTTACAGTTATCACTTGAGAAGACAGTATATTAGTGGAGAACTCCCTAGATTTAACTGTTCATTGACAACTTCATATTGTGGGTTTCTCAAATGTCTTCTGATTTCCAGTTCTTCAAGGAAATCCAGTTCTTGTTTCTTTTCACAAATATGCAGCACTTCTAGTTCTGTGTTAGGTGTCAATGAATGATTGGTGTCAAGTAGATGTTTTGCGTAGTGGGATTTATCTGGTTGTTTTAATCTATATGCTCGTAAGTGCTCACTGTATCGTATTTCAAAATTCCTAAGGGTCTGACCCAAATAGACAGCATTACATTCTGGACATTTGAGTTTATATATACTTGACTTCTTTAATAGTGGTATTTTTGTTTTTACATTTAACAATTTTGTACTAACGTTACTTTCTGTTTTAAAAAAAAATTGTTGTATTCGTTGCTGAAGATATTATCTTTGAAATATTATTAGAAATATTTCCTGCATATGTGATGGTTTTATAAGTTTTAATTTCATCAGCTTGATTCCGGTCCTGGCACTGGGTTTTGAAAAGTGATTTAATATTTGCTCCGTAATAAAGCTGAATATCAGATAAATTACGAGTCAAATAATTGTAAAAGCTATACGAAGTAATATATAAAGAGGTGAAGTGAGTGCACAATTGGAGACAGCAAAATCAAAGTAAGATTTTAGCATAATTAAGTCTAATAATAAAAATATTGAGTATAAAATATACAGTAAATAAAAAGTTTCCACTATAAAATATAAAAACTAAACACTACAAAATTCTAATTAGCTGGCAGTAAAACCGGTAATTGCTACACAGGCAGGCCAGTTAAGTGGGATTTAACAGGTTCGGACTTAAATATTTACCAGGTAAAAAGTAATATAAGATTTACATACATAAACGAAATCGGTCAGCTCTGAGTAGGCTAAGGACTGAACTAAGTAGGTTCTCGGTACACAAACTACAAAAGAGACACAGATTTCGTGGATTGTACAAAAGAAAATCAAACAAAATGCCTTTAGAGAGCGGAACAGATACTGAGGAAGAATACAAAAGAAAAAGGAAGGAATTAGATGAAAGTTTTGGCAGAAGTAAAATAACTAAGAGAACACCCAAGAAAGGCGCAGAAGAAAAAGAGAGCTCGGAAGCAACCATGATAAAAATGATGCAAGAATTGATGAACAAAAACGATGAAATGATGGATGAAATAAAGCAATTAAGAAAGGAAAATAGCGAGAACAACAAACAGCTACTAGAAATAAAGCAAGAAAACCAGGAACTTAAGAACGAAATAAAAACACTAAATAACAAAGTGGAATATCTAGAAAAAATAACTAAAAAGAAAAATTTGGTCATCACTGGATTAGAATTGAATACAAAAGATGATAGGATACTAAAGACAACTATGGAAAACTTCATAACTAAAGGACTGCAAATAGATGTCAAAATAAGAAGCGCCCAAAAACTAAGTGAAAAGGTTTGCTTGATTGAAATGGAAAGTTTTGCAGATAAAATGGACATTCTAAGAAGCAAAAGTAGACTGAGAAATTCTCAGGAACATATTTATATGGAGTCGGACCTTACCAAAAAAGAATTAGAGATACAAAAAACAATTAGAAGAAAGGCCAAAGAAGAAAAAGAAAAGGGAAAAAATACAAAAGTAGGATACAAGAAATTGATAGTAAACGGAATAGTTTGGAAATGGAATGAAGATTCAGAGGAATTACAATTGATGACTAGAGAGCAGAACCAAAAAAACTAATAAACAATACACTTAAAGATAGTACACAGGTAATGACTCAAGCTGAGAACAAGGGATATGATAACGGTAAATTAAATAACAAAATACAAAGCAGAAGAATAACAAGTAACAAGCATAACAAATTAAAGGAAGATTATCATCAACAGAGTAATAATAAAAAACACGGACCTCAAAACATGGAAAAATTACAGATGGGCGTAGGTATATGGAATATAAACACATTAACAGGGAAAGAATTGGAATTAACTGAAGAAATGGAAAACAATAATATTCAAATTCTAGGACTAAGTGAAACGAAGAAAAAAGGCAAAGGATGTTCGCAACTAACAACAAAGCACACATTATATTATTCAGGAGTAAAACCAGAACAAAGGGCAAAGGAGGGTGTAGGAATATTTGTTACAGAAGAAATAAAACAAAAGGTAATACAATTAAAGGCAGTCGACTCGAGAATAATAGTATAAAATTAGAAGAAATAATCAATTTTATACAAATATATGGGCCAGTACAAGGAACGGCAGAGGAAGAAATTTTAGAATTTTATATTCAATTGCAAAGAGTATTAGATGAAGTAAGGGAGGAAAACGAAAAGACAATAATAATGGGAGATTGGAATAGCAGGGTAGGAAATGATTACAATAGAGGAATGGGTTGTATGGGAAAACATGGAGAAGACATAATCAACAGAAATGGACTAAAAATGATAGATTTTTGCAGAAGGAATGATCTAATAATAGGAAATACGATGTGGGAACAACAACTAAATGATAAATATACGTTTGTGGCAGAAGGAAGAAACGCTAAAAGCCTGATAGACTACATAACATATACACAAAACCTAACAGAAGTAATGCAAAAAATTGAAACAAAGAAAGAAGCAGAAATTGGATCTAACCACAGATTAGTAGTGACAACTTGTCTAGTAAAATTACTCAGGAAAGAATTTACTACAGACTACAGTAAACTAGCAACACATAAACTCAAAAATAAAGATATCGAGAAAAAATACCAAAATGAGACGAATAAAGAATTCTATAAACTAGAAAAAGAAAAAACAGACTGGACACTTGAAAAAACGATGGGTCGCCTTTAAAGAAACGCTATTAACAGCAACAGAGAAGATATGTGGAAAAATTAAATATAATAAGAATATAAAAAGGACTAACTGGTGGAATAACGAAATTAAAATAGCGGTCAAAGGAAAGAAAACGGCATGGAAAAAATATATCACATCAAAATTACATGTGGACAAAGAAGAATATGACAGGAAGAAAACTATTGTAAAAAGAGCCGTCAAAAAATCAAAACGTGAGTCATGGAAGAAATTCGGAGAAGAAATAACAGATCTACATAAGATGGATAACAAGAAATTTTGGACAAGAATAAAAAGATTGAGAGGAAATAAATATAAAGATATTAGAGCAATAAAAAATCGACAAGGACAAGTACAAACGGAAATGGAAGAAGTATTGAAAACATGGAAGGAATACTATACAGAACAATTCCATACATTAACACCGGAAGAGAGTATAACAACCGCAGAAGAGGAAATTGACCAACTACAAGGAATCCATAAAGAAGAAATAGATCAAGTAATACAAAAAATCAAAATAGGCAAGGCTAACGGAGAAGATGAGATAGCGCCAGAGATGATTAAGTCATTAGGAGAAAGAGGAAAAGATTGGATATGGAATGTATGCAAAGAAGCCTGGGTACAACAAAAAATTCCAAGGGAATGGGAAAATAACTTAATAGTACCCATCTATAAAAAGGGAGAACAGACACAATGTGAGAATTACAGAGCAATATGTTTGGCCCAAACTAGCTATAAAGTGTACACAAAAATAATAGAAAAAAGATTAAGAGAATATGTAGAACCAAAATTAGGAGAAGAACAGGGAGCTTTTAGACCTGAAAGATAAACAAATGACAATATCTATATACTAAGGAATATAATCGAAAGAAAAATAGAAGAGGGAGAAGAAATGTACCTTACATTTATAGATCTAAAAGCAGCCTTTGATACAGTAGATAGAAGAGAAGTATGGAGAACCTTGGAGGAAATGGAAGTACCACCCACCTTAATAAATATAATTAAAAGTGTATACGAGACAGTTAGAGCCAAGGTACATATTGCAGGCCAAAGGTCTGAAGAATTCAAAATGTGTAAGGGAATAAAACAAGGAGACAGTTTAAGCCCACTACTGTTTATAATAATCATGGATAAGATTGTGAAACGAATCAAAGAAAAGTATGAGCAGCTGAATACTATAATTGGACACAGAAATTTAGAACCAATAAAACTGAGTAGTCTACTATATGCAGATGATGTGGTTTTAGTGGCGAATACAAAGAACAAAATGCAAAGACTAGTGAATATTTGGACTAAAGAAGTAGAGAACATGAATATGGAGGTGAACATAAATAAAACAAAAGTGATGATAATAAATGAAAAACAACCAGGTGATCAAAATAATAGAGATATTAAATGCAAAAACCAGACTCTAAAAAGAGTAACAACATTTGAATATTTAGGAAGTATAGTAACAGCAGATGGAAAAATAGATGCAGAAATAACAAACAGAGCAAATAAATCAACAAAAATATACTACTCTCTAAATAAAACAATTCTTGGACATAAAGATATAGACTTAGAAGTAAAAATGAAAATTCATAATATGATAACAGTTCCTACAATAATATACGCAAGTGAAAATTGGACTGTGCGAAAAAAGGACGAAACTAAAATAAATGCCATAGAAATGAAGCATCTAAGAAGAATTTCAGAGAAAACTAAATGGGATAGGATTAGAAATGACGTTATTAGAGAGACAACTAAGCAGGAAGCGATAATTGGTAAAATAAAAAAGAGACAACTTAGCTGGTATGGTCATATGGTAAGAATGGAACAAAATAGATTAACTAGGAAAATAATGGTGATTGAAAAGCCGATCAAAAAACAAAGGGGTAGGCCTAGAAGGAAATGGTTAGACCAAATACAAGAGATAGGTTTAGAAAGAGGAAAGACCATAGCAGAAATGAAAAATCTAGCAAGAGACAGAAAGGCATGGAAGAAATGGGTACAGGACACGGAATCCACATCCGACGCCTGAAAGGGCAAAAGGATTTAGAAAAGAAGAAGAAGAGAATTTCATCAGCTTGTTTAGGATATATTAGTTGTAATGCCATTTTTTCTTCTTTTTTACTAATTAGCTTATTTATCATATCTAACGGATAACCGTTAGATGTTGCGATTTGTCTAATTGAAATAATCTCTCTATCAAAATTACATTTGTTCATAGGAACTGAAAAAGCTCTATGTATCATTGAATTATATGCTGCTAGTCTGTGTGACATAGGGTGGTTAGAATTGAATGGAATTGTCACATCAGTCTGTGTTGGTTTTCGGTAAATTGAATAATCAAGTACATTATTAACTCTTTGAATTTTTAAATCAAAAAAATTGATTGAGCTATTTTCTTCAATTTCTAGTGTAAATTCAATTTTCGGGTGTAACTTATTGATGTGGTTGAAAAATACATCTAATTGTCGTTCACTACCCATAAAACAAGCTAATATGTCATCTACATATCTATACCAAAATAAAATATTTTTCGAAATATTACTTTCAAAGATCTTTCTTTCTAAATTGTCCATAAAAATGTTTGCTAAAATAGGTGAAATAGGGCTTCCCATTGGTAAACCTTCATTTTGAATATATATCTTATTGTCAAAAGTGAAATAATTCTGATTAATGCATACATCAAATAAATTAAGTATATCTAATATTATTCCTGGATTAATATTTTTATCTTCTAAATTTTCTTACAAGTATTAGACATTCTTTAGGAGGAATTTTAGTAAACATATTAGTTACATCGAACGATATGAGTTTATAGTTATCTTGCAAGTGGATTGATTTCAACTTTTTGATTAGTTCTATTGAATTTCTAATTGAGTACTGAGATTCATATCCGTAAGTATTGAGTATATTGTTGAGCTTCTTTGCCAATATATTATTAGGAGCATTAACATAAGAGACTACAGGTCTAATTGGTTTCGTTATTTTATGTAATTTAACTGTTCCATATAATTGTGGACAATGAGGATTCTTATGTATGATAGACCTCTTTTCGTAATCATTTAAAAGATAATTTGAATTATTAACAGTATAATTTCGGTAGTGTTACGATACGCCTAGTCGTATAGAAAAAGCCTAGGCGTATAATAATACGACTGATTTTATTATAAGCCTGCGACATATCGACTATATTTGTATAATTGATATTAAACTAACATATAACAAATCAAAAATCTTTATTTGTAACACATTTTGTTTTTTCCTTTTATGGGGGATCATATCTTCTCTCTTCAAAAACCAGCAGTAATCGCCCATTATGATTAGGTTAGGTCATTTTGATGGATGACAACGCCCGTCCACATCGCACTAGAAGGATCCAAAATGAGTTAGCAGAAGCCAATGTCCAACGAATGAACTGGCCAGCACAAAATGGACATGAATCCGATTAATCACATGTGGGATATGCTTTCAGAAGCCATATTAAGGAGACCAAAGCCACCGTAACCCTTCAGGAGCTGATTGTGACAGTACTGGAAGAGTGGAACAATATTTCCCAACAACAGATCGATAATCTTCTTCGCGCAATGCCAAGACAAGTCAATCAATGTATCAAGAACAGAGGCGGTCACACAGAATATTAATGTTGTTATTTTTTTCATAATTTAATTTTTCGTTAAATTAGGAATTTTGATAAATTGATTTTTGGCACCCAATTTGTTTATTATAATTTTTTTTATCGCCCAAGACTTATACACCTAAAAAAATATATGAATATCCTAGTAAGAGATTGACATATTCTATGATATACATAAATATAAACAAAAATTTTCACTTTCTAAGAAATTTGGGGGGTCCAAGTTTTTTGACGCTGTGTTTAATACATGAAGAAGTATTAGAAAGAGTTATTCACGAATTATTATCTCAACCCTGTATGTGTTTTGCATGTATCGTCATTTCATGACGAGAATAAATATTCTGTAATCGAACTAAACAACATGGATGTTAGAACTGTCATTTTATACAGAGTGGTCCTTAAATAATTGTACATAGAAGATTTTTTACTTAAAATATTTTATGAAACGTTATAATGTTTTGCTTAATTCTTTCTTCACTTGTTTTCTGAATTAAATTTATTGAATTCCTAATTATTCTTTTAGTTCAATGTAACTAACTCATTTTTGTCGTCAACTTGCTACGTGGGTATCAGTTAGAGTACTTCACCACTATTACTAGGAAAACATAAAAGGTTTTAACAAATCAATTCATAGGTTTGACTAGCTCGAAATTATACGGTTGTTCTATTCGGACCGGTAGAGTGGGTCATGGAGGAGCCAGAAATAAAAGAAATAGATTTCTAGGGTTCTTTATGATCCTCACACTGAACAGCTTAGTTACCCAACTTGTCTAGTTGCTTATTTACAGGTAATATGGCCCCATGTAGTACTACACGGTGTACATAGTGCTATATATATAAATACATAAGGTGCTTCTAAATAATGTTCATCTTGAAAACAAAACTAATGGATTAAATAATTTATAACTCTAACAACTAATTGACCAGACAATATTTCTTGTACGGGAGCAGGACCCAGCCACAATATGCAGAACTAAGAAAAGAATTGAAATCTCTTACTTCCTACTCCAGGTGGTGCGACTCTACCTTTACAGCAGGCTGTACGTTGGTATAATTTGTGACAGTGTTAGATGCTACTGGAACTAATGTAATGGACAGGTTGCTGGTAAATAGTTCGCAGCTAATTATTTAACTGGTCATTCCAGTATTGGCCTGAAATTGCGAATATTTATGATTAGATGAGCATCTCCGGAAATCAAGATATCTTACCGAATATGGGCAGCGGCCGTGTAAAGAAAGGTACGTAAATCCACAGAATGTGTGCATCAACTGATGTCAATCGTACTCGCTCTTTGATGTTACTTTCTTTGTACTAGGGCTCCTTAGATCCGAAATAGAATTCGATTTTAATTAAACCACATGGTCTACATTCGGCCCAGAAAAAAGAAAAGACAGAAGGAAGAGAGATAGACAACCTGAAAATTTCCTTAGCTAGGCAATTTTTGGTGACATTCAATTCCATAGTACTCACAGAACTAGAGTAAGATTTATATTTTGTATTCAAGAAGAATTTTAGTTCAAGGTCAATCGACATTAAACAATGTAAACAATGACTACAGGTTATTTCAATAGATAATTAGCTGATCTTTATTAGAATTTATAATAAATTGTAAGTATTATTTAATTAAATCCCTATTCAGTCAAAAAAATATAATGAACCCGTAACAAACTCCTATTATACGTTAATTTTTATCATATTTCTGTGGAATCATAAGCGTAGACGTCTACTACGTTAATATTTCTAGTTATGCAGCTGATTCCTAAAATGCGATTATTTAGAAAACTGTAAGTTTTCGCGTGAGCAACACGTATACTTTTTTTTTTATTAAATGGTGTGTCTTTGATATTTGTCAATCAAAATAGCGCTGATTTTAAACACAAAAAAGTTTAGCGAGCATTTATGCCACATATGGGGCTTATGTGGCGCCCTCTGAAAAATGCATCGAAGTAGATGCCAAATTATGATTTTTCATACCCAAAAACACCTAGTTTCAAATTGTTTATGTAACATGTCAAAAACGTTGAAGTTATTGCTAAAACATTGTTGAAAATTTCACCTTTTCTTATTATCAATATTTTATTAAGGTTAGTTGGCATAAATCGTAATATTTTGAAGTCAAAAATCTACCATACTTTTATGTACAATTACTTAGGGACCCCCTTGTATAAGTATATGAGTGAAAAATCGAGTAAATGTGATAAGGAGATTGAACATACTCCAACGGAAATTTCGAATTGCGCGAATTCCATAAACGAAAACCTTCTTCTTTTTCCGTAAATATATGAATAGCATTTTTAGGTGATTTATTAAACAAGTGGAAATTCTCGACTTTATGAAGTATAAATTCTGAAAAGTATGCAGCTAATAAATCGAAGATTTTTACCAAAGAAAATGTTAAGCTTAGAAAATGATCCGGATGATGATATATTTTGACATAAAAGTAATAAAAATTATAATTTAAGTAGGAATTTTAATAAAAGGTAATTTTTCATTTTCAAGTCGCCCTTGTCACTTGTGTTTTAGGGGCTTGTCGCAAGAATGATCTTTACAACATTAAAATTTCCGACATTAAAGATTTGGTAGCGGCAAAACTAATTACAATTCCTAATAACAAAAAGAGTTTACAATAACGAGTGATTTTTATAATTCTCGGTATTTATTTAGAGGACACCCTTTATAAATATAGTGGTTATTAAACGTTTAGCTCCCATCTCTACTCCACATTAAATAATATTAAATATGTTATAAAAGCTTTCAGCGGAAATTTAGTTATATTGAACGATGTGTGTATAGCAACCAATCAATAAAACAACCTTCCGAAACATCGTAATGTAAATATTTACAACTTTCTTCAAATGTAAATTTTTTATTTCCCAAAGCTCTTGGGAAATGAATACTGTCAGATTGGAAAACATATTTTTCGTTTTTCTTTTAAACATATCGAGATAACCCAAAAAAAATTAAGATGAAGATGATATTTGTAATCAGATCTGCTTTATCGATGTCTCTATCACACTCAGAAAAGAAAACTGATTAGAGCACGATAAAAATAACAAAATATCTTGAGTATTTTTGTTCATAAAATTATAATAAAAAAGAGGTTGTCGCATACGCATGTCTGGAAGGAATAGGTATAGGAGAAATTAGATTATAAGCATTCCAAATAGGTGACAAGACTCAAAATTTGCTAGATTTTTGGAAATTCCTAAATCAAAATTGTTGCTTCAGCCAAAATCTCGCTTTTGTTCTTATAAACTGATGGTGCCTCAATATATTTTCGATTGAACGTTTTGTTTCACCTACATATGCTCGACCACAGGAGTGTAAGAAAAGGAAAGAATCTTTGGCTGCGAAATAATGTCTAATTTTCTTTAAGGAAGTAAAACCCATTCACTGGACAGATGTAAAGATGAAACATTTTTAGATCTGGAATAAAGGTAATTGAATTGATAAAACATATTGTTAATTTAGGATGTCTACGTTGGTTTGTGAGGCAGCTTTTCCGCATAGATTAATGAATTTAGAAGTATAATACAGTTTGGAGATGTTTGGACTCAGAAATAGATGAGTGAGTCGATATATGACCTTTCTCAAATCGGTTGATGATATGAACTTTCAGAGATTTACAAATAATATGAATATAAATAATTTCATATCAAAGACACAACTCAAAAAATTGCCAAAAAATTGCATAACATATTTGGTTTTATTGTTAAATAAGGAAATTTTATCAATCACCAGAATATTTCTAAACCACGCTCTTTGGTAGTATTATAATACCCTCAAGTTCGTGCGTGTTACAAAACTTTGTAATGACATACTCAATTACAGATTGTTATCGTTAAGTTTTAATGGCACGATAATAATGAAAACAAAATTCTTTGGTAGTAAAAATTAACTTATAAATAAAAACTTATCAATCACATATATAATGGCTAGGTTAGGTTAGATTAGTTGTAAAAATACTAACGCATAACTGGTAGAGATATAATAATGAAAATATTTTTCTGAATGTGTCTAGTAGTTCGGGATGTTGGCAATAAGCAAAGCGATTTGAACTATACTGACTGCTGCTCTAAATAATCCCAAGTTCCAAGAGTTTTCAACCAGGAGCTTCTGCGCCTTGCAGATCTCCTTCTGCATAAAACCCTTTTCCGGAGTATCAATTGAAGCAGACCATATCTCTTTTGGTTCCTTATTTTGTATTCCAGATAATCTAATTTGCGTTCTTTAATAATGGTCACAATTTCAGTCTCCTTTTGAAACATTTGTAATAAATGCGAATACTAAATAGGGAAAAATTAAATCAGTGACTTTCATGACACACGGTGAAATATATGTTCTATTTCAAATATAATAGAAGTAGAATTCGACATACTTTTTGTTTAACAAAAATTAGACAGGACCATAACATTCTGTAACAATATATAACAATGAACTAGGTTAAATAAAAATTATTGTTTTGTATACAAACGGTTGGTTAATAAAAATCTAGGCCACTCAAAAACAAAAGATGCAACCTGTACAATTCAGCACAAAATCCCGAACAAATTTGGGGGAATCATAAAGAGTGAGTTCAGAGTAGACAGGAGTGTCGGGCGAAAAACGCGAAGGGAAAAAGTACTTCCCTGTCACGGTGACGGGTGTCAGTTCTTTTAGTATTCAGGGGTTTATAGGGAGAATGTCTTTCTCCGTTGTGTCAGGGCGTCAAAGCGATACTCAGATATCGTTGATAGTGAAAGCTGTCCCCCTGGGAGCAATACGGAGTGAATTTCTCTCCGACCGTTAACCAACATATCCAGACACCGTGTGTTAGATATTTAGCGTCTCCGCCGTTATAAATAAATATCGAAATCAGTCGGTAAGCAGACACTGGAGAAAGGAAGTTTCCACACCGTGTAAGTTTTTGAACACGTCTAAGATTAATTGGGAAAGTTTTATTTTTCGTGTGTGCGCTGATTTAACCTTGATATTGATAACAGATGTTTGCATAGATAGAACATATAACCTTTTTTTATTTTTGTATTGGACAAGTTCATAGGTTCAGTTAAATCTGTAGGTCCTGGCTCATAATTTGTGCACCGATCGTTTTATAGACATATTTTTTACTGTGTGGGATATTATAGTAAGATTTTTTAAACACGATTAGTAAGAACGATTTTTTTGTGTATATGTAACCTAACAGGGTTTAGATATTTTTTTTGTCACATAGTTCTCGTCCACCCCGTAGATAGGTGGTAGGTAAAAGTAGAAACGAGGCCAATTTTAATTTATATCGTTTACCCGGAGCGTATGATTTTGTCTCCGTAAAACCACATTATCGTTAAATTTTCACAGCAATTAAGTAAATTTCTTGTAGACGCGGTCATATCATTTAATCATCTCTACTAGAATATAAAAAAAAATATTTTTATTCGGGCGGAAGCAAAATGTGCATCACTGAATTTTGTTAGTACATACTGAACTGTTTATCGCTAAGATTATCAAATCCGCAGAATTTATTTCTTTTTTTTCCATTTTATTTAAGTAGAGTACAACGACATTCGACAAATAGAAGCTAGCAGCGGTCGATTAGTACTTTTGTATAGTAGACAATTATTCTTGCAATGAGGTAGGTCACTCACGCAGTAGAGACGAAATCATAAGGTCCATCCACAGATTGAAAATTTTGTATATAAGTGTATAGCATTTTTTTGGGGTCATATTTATATAGTTAAATATATATTATAGCTTTTTTTATAATTTATTAGTACCGAAATTTATTCAGTTCCCTACCTCGACTTTCCCTTTAGAGTGAGCAGTACCTTTGAATACGAGGCTGAGCAACAAGATCAACTCTGTCCTGGCAAAGGTAATTAGCCGTTTTAAGCCCAGGAGATCTCCGCCTAAATCGGACTGTATTTGGTTATTTCACTCTCGGTTGTAATTATTTCGAATGGTGACAGCGGACCCGAGATAAAAGAGTCTAAATGTATTACAGTGGCGACAATGTTACTGGGTCGATTGTAAAATAGGGTCGAGATTATTAGACATTTCTAAAAATGTCTTGTTGGATACGCGGCCCACCCAGGAGATTCCAAAAATGCGTCTGTATAGCAACATCTCAAAGGCTTCAAGTTTCTTTGTAGACACTTCCGTCAATGTCCAAGACTCGGCAAATACAGGAGCATAGACCAGAAATAGCAAATCAACGGCAGTGATAATAAATATGGCAAAATATAAGTATTGAAAATTGTGGAACGAAATGCGAAATACCAGAGTCGAAACGACCTCCTTGTTGCACAAAACGAACAGGGATGGTATGTCCAAGGATATGCTGACGACATTGTTATTCTAAGACGGGGAAAACACATGGGCATCTGTCTGGAACTAATGCAGAAGACACTGTTCGTAGTGGAGAGATGATGTGATGCGGAGGGGTTGTCTGTTAATCCCTCGAAATTGTGGAGATCACTAGTGTGCCAAAACTTTTCGGCAATCAGATAAAGGGAAGCAAAATACCTAGGAATCCGGTTAGATGACAAGCTAACCTGGAACAGTCATCTAGCAAGCGTCACAAGCCGTTCTCTGATCACGCTAATAACGATGAGACGAGCAATTTGGTGCACCTAGGGTCTAACTCCGTCAATGGTAAACTGGTTGTACACCAGAGTAATCAGACCAATATATGGTGCGATCGCATGGTGGTCTAAAGTTCAGCAAAACACAGCCGATAAGACGTTTTCTAAAGTGCAGCGAGCTGCGTGTCTGAGCATTACAGGCTCCATGAAAGGCACTCCAACCGCAGCATTGGAAATACTGCTAAACATCCCACCGATAGATCTATACATACAGGGGGAGGCTAAAATGGATGCATATAGAATGCAGTGTAATGGCAACTGATGCAAGCACCATACCATGAAACATACAAAAATACACGACACCATGAGGTGCGACATCCTTGAAATACCACCTGACAGAATGCCCAAGGTCGTGGAAACTGAGATACCATATCGCGTCAACTTGAGTCGCAGATCCAAATGGGCTCAGGGAGAACCTCAACATATGTTGCATAGTATCACCTGGTACGGCGTTTCGTATAGCACACTGGGTGTTGCATGAACACCAAAAGCGCTGGAACAGGGTTGCGGGACATGTTCAGACCAAAAGAATGCTCAAAGGACCATCGAGTTCCAATGAAGCAGATACTCTTAAACTGGGCAGGAAATAACTGCGAAAAGTGGTAGGATTCCTAACTGGCCACTGGCTATTCAATGCACACCTAGCGATGATGGGGATTGACGCAACAAACTCCCATTGCAGGATATGTGGAAAGGTAGAGACAACCGCAAAGCACGTTATCTTCGATTGTTCTGCCTTGTGCAGAATGAGAACCTCCTGTTTAGATATCTTCCTAGATACAAATCAGGAGGGACTGCAGGAAAGTATAGTCCGACGAATCTCACTATTCGCCAAGAAATTAGGATGGGACTCTGCTTCATATCTACGAATGGGGGTGCACAATAAGCCTTATTAATGGCTGAGCGGCAACCATTAGGGCACCTTCGTGAATAAAAAAAAGATTAGAGACGAGCGAAGAAGAAAGCCGTCGGGGTCAGTATAATGTGGTGTTGGGAAATACGGTGATTTTCCGGTAACCGGTGAAATGGCGACAGTGATTTATAAATCACCGTGACTCTAAACGGTGATTTGAATCACCGCAGTGACTGAGTATAAATAGCAAAGACAAATCAAAATATAAGACCAGAGAGCGGTGACTGGCGACGCATACAAATATATTATTTATGCATCTCTTCTCGGTTTATTTTAAAACGCTAAATATTATCCTGATTGCAAATTAGCAAATTTATTTTAATATTTCTCCCCGAAAAAAATATAATAATGCACAACAAAGCGGCATGTTTGCCTTTATCGGTATCGGGTCGGGCCGCATGTTTGTATTTTCTATTTGACTTGGTGGCGCTCAATCAATAGTATACTTATATTATCTATACCGATTGCGGCCCTCTCATTCCGTAAAAGGAAAAGTCCATATTCCTAATACCTATAATAACATCATATCGGCTTAAATCACCGTTCTTCCTTCACATAATATTTTATATCGATTTTCAATTGAAGATGTCTTCCAATGCTAGTGTCGATGATCGATAACGCCTATATTGCAGTTTTCGGTTGAAACTGAATAACCGATAACCGCATCTGCGAGAACTGAATCACCTGTAACGCCAGTGATTTTACATTCAACGGTAAAATATCGTGGTTACTGATATATCGACCAATACTAATGTGTTGGCAAAACGTCAATTTCTGAAAATCGCTGTGCTGTACCTATATAATGGCTTTACTGGTTGCATTATGTTGGTGCTGCGATCTTAAGCCAGTACCACGTTGTAAATGTCCCCATATGGAAAATTCGTCTTCATCTCCTTCGTCGACTTTATTTATATTAACGCACGTGTTTTCAGTTTTTAAATGCTTTTGATTTGTCTCGATTTTAGTAGCAACCAAAGAGATTACATGTTTTTTTGTCGTGTCCGCTATTGTACCGTTTTAGAATGCCAGTAATTTAAATCGTGGATCCAGAAATGCTGCCATAGCCAAAGTATTAGTATTTTCGGCTTGGCGTAATCTGGAATATAATCCTTCTTTCAACTTAGTTATCACACGAACCACAATATCGTGACATTTTTTTTCATGAGGTTGGCAAAAACCGTAGGCCATTAACTAACGGAATGACGTACGAACCTGTTATGTAATTTTCTCTTATTGTTTTTGTTGTTTTATCAAATAGGCGCAACACTTTTGAAAGTTCTTTACATAGATTCCATTCAGACGGATTCAACATAGACACATTTCCGTGGTCTAAAAGTGCTATTGCGCTTTTGACAGCATTTCTTAAAGTTTCAAAGCGGTCAAGAATGTAAAATGTAGAATTCCACCAAGTGGCTACGTCCTGAATTAATTTTAGTTTGTCGGCAGATAGATTAATTTGTTGTTGATATTCCATTAGTTTTTGTGTAGCTATATAGCTTCGCCTAAAATGTCCAGGAATCGCACTAACTTTAGTAAGAAGGTAAACTATATCGGCGTCTGACAAAGGATCTTTAACTATCAAATTTAATGTGTGGGCAAAGGAGCCAAAATCCTTCCACCCTAATTCTTTAATTATAGCGGTTTTTTAACAATTTCTGACTATCGGCACTCCTCAAATCGTGCAGATATTATTGTATTGGAATCGTTTGAAGGATTTAGTGCGTGAATAAATTCTCTAAATTCCGTATACTCTATAATTCTGAAGCTCTCATAATATTTTATAAACAACTGCAAAAATTTTTCATTTATTTCATTCATAGTTGATTCTCCAATTTTTTTGGCAAGTATATTGTAACTTTTAACATTTAATTATCAACTCATTATCATATTTTATAATGTATAAAGAAAATATTCGAACTTTGAAAAAACAACTAAATATTTTTATATAATTCACTGGCACTATACTTTATTCACTTACCTATAGTATTATTGTTACAATACTTAAAATAAAAATCAGAGACCGCTTAATACCTAAAGTCGCTAAAATTCTCGCAAAAATACAGGCTCTCTGTATTTACAGCACAAATAGCAGAGATAAACTAAAAAAAATAAAAGCTGCCTCCTCATTCTGTAAAAGCAAAATTCTATATTCCTAACATCTACAATAACATCATATCGGATTAAATCACCGTTTTCCTTCACGTAATATTTTGTAAACAATTATATTTTATATCGTTTTACGATCTGCGCGGTCTTCTAATGCGAGTGTCGATGATCGATGATACCGATATTGCAGTATTCGGTTGAAATTGAATCTCTACCGATCACTGCAACTGCGCAGAAGCGAATCACCGGGACCGCCAGTGATTTTACATTCACCGGTGAAATATCGTGGTTACCGATATATCGACCAAGAATAGTATAATAAAACGATAATTCTTCTTATCTAGATGGAAGTCAAAGAATTGCCAGGCTCTAGAATCATAAAGTACATGATTTCGATGGAATGATCGGTTTTTGTCTTTTCAGATGAGCATCTAGAAAATGCCTGAATGAGTCGCAACTTTTTTATTTAATTGAGACATATTAGACATGCTTATTTATGATTCTGTCATAGAAACTTGATAATATAAAATATAAAGACGCGTATTTACTTGAACCGAGGTCGAATGAGTGTAAGTATAGGTGAATCATACAACAAAATCTACTTTTACCAAAAATTCTCGAAATTGAATCCTTTGTGGGATAACGTTTCTACTCTTAGGCGTTTGGAATTTTAACTTGACTTGTTGACTTTTCCACAAAGTTATTTAAAAATTATCCAACTTTTTAAAGTCGATCAACAAACTCTTGTTTCCGATTTCCACTACCTTTATAACTTTCAGAGATAAAATAAGGGTTGGTAAATAGAGGGCGGTATTCCTAAGGGTTTACCAACTCCAACAAACTTACTTCTGAAACTTAGACCATTTGAGACACGATAAAATTAAAGTATTTGTAAACTAGATATACAGGACGATTAAAATTGATTTTCCAATCTTATGTACTATGTTCTCGTCTATATACGTCACAGCAGTAACTGATGATAAAATCGATAAAAGAAAAATTGTAAACGATTTAGATCTGGTGTTCTAGGAGGTCATTGGGTAACGAGTAAATTTAGCTCTAGGTAATATTTTCCCTGATTTTTTATTAAATTCCTTAGGTAACCTGTTTGGAATGTATGGTTGCTGTCTTTTGGTTCCCTTATGGTTGTCCTGATAAATTATTATTAATCCTGTTGTCCCTCGTTTGGTCTACCAGCTAGGCTTACCTATTTTGTGCTTTTTTCCCACCTAAAATAGTAGATGTCTCTGAAAACATTTTTACCTTTTTCTCCATTTTTCTTTATCTCTTTCCAAAATGTGAAGTGCAGTGGACCTTTCAGATTGATATGGGTAGTGTAACTGTACTTTATAGAGATTTCACTTCGAAGTACAGTGGTCTCTTTTACTAGGTACAGTTGGTATAACTGCACTAAATATATATTTCGTGTTCTCTTAATTCCTTGGTAAAATATCTGCCTCTCATTGCTTAGTTTTCCTCATTATTTACTATTGAACTCAACAAGTGTTTGTTTAGATAGCCGATCTGTCATACTTAGAAACACAGATGTTAGTCGAGTGTGGATCATGTCAATTTCTGTCGTGTTGTAAGTTGCGGGCGTTTTATAGTGTATTTGTGGTGGGTTTTCCATGTAACCTTGATATCTGTAGTTAGAGGTTAGTTGTATATCGTAACCGATGACTGCTACGAGTTGCTAAAATCGGTTTTCAAGCGCTGACTGTATATTTATAGGTAGGGTTATTGATATTTTGAGTAGAGTTCTGATCTACCTTTTGGCATCGTGAAGATCCCTTACCCCCTGTGTGGAACTTGCTCCGTGTTGACGTTAGTGTAGTCCAGAGTGCGTTTCATGTTAGTGGTGACTGTTCGGTTCGTTGGTATCGTGACAGGGTCCTGTGTTCTGTGGACGGACTTTCTTTTTTGTGGGTTGCTGTAAAAAAGGAAGGCAGTAGTGCTAATGGGTGATCGAGGAGAATCGTATTTTTCTAATGGCCATTTGTAGTCATCCCCTAGCGGGTTTTTATGATTCTCGTCTGTTAATGATGGTGGAGTTGTGGGCTGTGGTTATTTTCTGTAGCGTAGTGGTTTTTGGAAAATATTCTATTGTTGGATTGAGGCCCACACCACACCTTGTGGAGACCCACGCCAAGCACAGTTTTTGGAGTTTTCGGAGAAGTTGATGCCTTTGTGGCCCCAAATTTACATTCGACGATCCGAGGAAGGAGCCACGAAACTAAAACCCTTGTCAAAGTTACGGATTTTAAATTGGGTTTGATTATCGATTCCAGCTTGAGCCTTGTCACTGGTATAAGATAAGCAGTTTATTTACTTTTTGGAGTTGGAGTTAAACGCTGTTGGTTCGATTCGTGGAGCTACGTCTTGGCTTCGTATTCATGCAGCTGCCAGGACAAGAATTGTTCTGAATCTTTGGATTCATCACCTTTTGATTTTCCACTGGCTGAATCCCACGTCATGGTTGAAGACCTGAGGTTATTGGTAACCGGGCCTTCCGGACTTAGTTTATATTTATTTTATTTTTAGCTTAGTTTCCCTTTTTTGTATAATCACAACTAGTAGAGTATTGTAAAAAATAGAATAGATGAGGCTTTTACTTGATGAAGATCCATACTGAACGATAAAATAAAACAATTTAATTTATTTAAATTTTCATTTATTTGAACTAATGTTCAATTTAAACATATTGACGGGTTTCACTAACACAGTAGCTTTGTCAAAACGAATGAAGGTGTAATATAAAAATGTATTAATATATACAGTTGTAACCCTTTCTTGGAGTTACAAAGCTCCGGTAGCTCTTCGTCTGGTGCGCAATGGTCGTAGGATCTTACGTATTATCAGAATTGGCAGGAATAGGGCGCCACTTATTTTTTGGTATCATTTCAAAAACAAGAAATTACTAACCTTAGCTACTTTCTTGGCTCAATTTAACCTAATTTCGTAGAAGAAAATAATATTAAAAATAAAAAAAACAGAACCTCACTATATGGTTTTTTAATCAAGTTACTTCGTAATCACATTTAATCAGCTACTTATGATAGAAAAATAAAAAATATTTGGTAAGTGCATTTGATATAAACAAGAACCATAAGAACCCCTAAATACAGCTGTATTTAAGTTCACATTGTGTGAACAATTTATTCAAATTGAGAAATATATGTATATAGAGCATATGCCTTGTACCAAAAAAATATATCAGTTTATTAAAGATTAAAAAAACAAACTTTTTCTCCGTTGAGATATTTAGTGATTAAGTTAAGAATTTAGGTTATAAAAAGTCCAATAAATCACTGTACTACACTAAGAATATAGTATTACGTAATCAAATAGCAGTAAGGGTATGCCGGTGCACTTCCTTAGTAGATTTTTGTGATATTGGAATAGACTCACCAAAGTTTGAAGACGACTTGAGACCTTCAGACCCTATTTTTGAAATTAGATTCATTCTTCCGAGCCCCATCCATCTTGAAGGAAAAATATCTAGAACATGCGGCGAACACGTGCATCAACGAGATTAATTATATCGGCAACTCGAGTCCAGGGTGGTGAATGGCTCAAAACGCCGCTTCCTCCAGGATTTCCTCCCTCAAAGGTCTCAGGCGGATTGTCAGGGTGTCGATGTAACTATTTCTAGTCATACAAATATACTACGTGTTCAGGTCCAAAATGGCTACCTCAATATTAGATTTGTGTTGGAAGAAAAAGTTACCGATGAAAGGACATTGAAAGGTCGGCGAATCTGGAATTAATGTACCACTTAACGACTGTACTATTTCAAGAAAATATTACGCTTACCTCCTTGTTACAGGAAAACCTTTTAACCAAATTACAACGGCAGAAAACAGTTACTTAAGGATGCCAGCAAACGAAAAAACAAAAATCTGCTACTTCCTTTCGATATTTCTAAAACTGGAGAAGGTAACCCGAAACTAAACGAACTGCAACTTTTTGTAAACTTCAACGGCCAATCAAGTTCTAATAATCCCTATAATACCTTCTTATTTTCGGCTGACCAATGGAATATCTTCAATACATATAACGAACACCGAACTCAACCGAGTTGGCTTAGTGAATTTCAGATTTAAGTAGTACCCTAGTGCTCAACCTGTTTGGTGAAATGAGAAGTGTCAACGTCAAACTAATCAAAAGTAGTACCTATTATGAATGTCATTGTGAATGACATTGAAAACCAAACAAATATCAATAAGGCGTTCGCAATAAAGGTTTTACCAAACGACAAGTAAAATCAACGAGAAAGATTATTTATTTTATGTCTGAAGCCATTCTAAACTTTGTGTAGTCGTTGTATGAACTGTTTACGAAATGTAACCTCATTCAAATATAAACATTGTATTGAAAGAAGCAGTTTGATGAGTTTTATCATTATCCAGTACTGGTAAGTAAACAATACATTAACTTTTAATTATATAGTTAATCAACGTTTTAATTTCTTTTAGGAACTTGTGTAGCTGTTAACTAAATTACTGTTCAAGATGCCATCACCTGTGTTAATTAATAACAATACTTTGTGTAGATAATTTAGTGACTGTTTAAGCTGATTACTGATTTAAAATAAAATATATTTCAAAGTAGACACACATTCATTTCTTAATGCTTAAGGTAAGTCTGAATGTTACACAGTGTATAACTATAGAATTCTATTGACTAATGTTAACAAAGGTATTGAAAGAAATTACCTGGAAATTCATTCACTACAAAGATTCCTAAGCTATCTTCTAGCTTTTTTACCTAGAAGATAGCTTAGGAATCTTTGTAGTGAATGAATTTCCAGGTAATTTCTTTCAATACCTTTGTTAACATTAGTAAATAGAATTCTGTATTTATGCACTGTATATATTAATACATTTTTATATTACACCTTCATTAGTTTTGACGAAGCTACTGCGTCAATAAGTTTAAATTGAACATTAGTTCAAATAAATGGAGATTTAAACAAATTATATTGTTTTATTTAATTGTAACAGTATTGTAACCCTCCGAGACTGGGGTGGATACATGTAGAGCTAAATTAAGTTTCTCTTACATTTTTGGTTTTAAACAAAATTTATACTTTCTTTTCCATATGTTTTTTTTAACTCATGTAATGGTGGAAATTAATATCATGTGGTAAGTAACATTTCACGATGGATAATTTTTAATTTTATTCTAGTTGGTACCAACGCCCAGTCCTGTAGTGTCACTTATTGTGGCATACATTATTCCAGGTTTGTGTATTTCACAAATTCACATGTATTCAACTCGTACAATTTTTTTTATGAGACAGTCTTAAAGTAAAGACAGCCATACTAATTTCCTACTAACTAGGTTTTTTTTACATTGTTTAACATAGTTTTTTTATATGGTAGTTAATCACTGGATCATGTAAGTGATACATTTTTCTTTCAGTTATTTTTTTATATATCAGATTCCGGCTGGATTTGATTTTATTGGGCGGAGGGTGGAGGGGTTCAGTAAATACTTTTCGGGATTTCAATTAAAATTGTCATTGGATGTTTTTTTTTCCTTTTGTTACATTATAATCGGGCATACGTTGATGTTTGCTTTATTTATTTTTACCCCTTATTCTACTGGGTTTTGGGGGTAACTTATCGTGATTGGCCTAGGTGGAAGACTGAGTTAGCGCCCATCTACAAGAGATTGTTAAAACTTTATCCGGAAGATCAAGCAGAGGGAACCACCCCCCCTCTCCGTCTGAGCGACGTCGAAGGTTGTTATCCGGAGCAACTAAATATTTTTCCTTTTTTTTTTAATTCTGACATTGCTTTTTAAATAATTAAATTCTTTGAAAATACTACAAGGAAGTATACTTAAGGAAAAAAGGTGAGGTTACGAGTCGTTGCATTGTATCTGATGTTACCTTCCTCTCTATGTTGACCAGAGAGGGTTGCAAGAAGAAGTGGTTTTAATGCTGTATTGGTAAATTTGTGCTCCGGGCTACTCGATTACGGAGAGTGGGTGGGTCAAGAGCACCTCTAATAATACTAATGTACTGTACTGATAGTTCCAAGTTACAAAAGAAATAAAATTCATTAATTAATCGGTATAGGAGGAACTATATTTAATAATTTACCGTATAATACCAATTGCCAAACAATAAAAACTGATAAAAAAGGAGTGATTGAATTTATAAAGTTATTAAAAATAGATATCCGCCGAAGTATACTTCCGGGATCACATGTATTTGATTATTCGTATAAACGTAAATCTTATAACTAAAATTAAATTTAACTAATGCATCCGGATCCCTCATACATCAGGTACGACAAGCATTATCTACCAATTGACACTGAAGGTCCCTCAAACGGTAGTTCTTAACGATAAAATTAATTGAGCTAATCTTATTTGATTTTGGTGGTAGTGGGACAGCAAATTACGCCAACATCAACAGCCAGTTACAGAATAAAACATGGAAAAAAAGAAGGTCTGAAAAGAAATCACGTTTGTAAGAGCGATTGGAACATTCTTGAGGAGGGAGATAGACTTACCTTAGATGGTGGGTGACCTCATGTGGGGTTTGTCGAATCAGTGCTCACATCCATGAGCTATCATGGAATCTTGCACCAGATTATTACCGATTCGTTGATATTTCTCGAAACCGCAGGGCCGTAAAACAACGTGATAAATACCTACAGTATCACCATGTGATTTTCGAGTTTATAACCAAACAAAACCAATATCGAGGTATCTCTAACAATACCTGTTCCAATCGTTTATGAGCGAAGAAGAGGACTTGACCATCTGGACAAATAAAAACAAGGTCAGGAAGGTTGACTGGATATTTCACGAATATAGACATTTCTGATAAGCAGGCCAGAGTGATAGTACCAATAGAAACGTAGCCGTACCGTTTAAGTTGAAAAAGTTGTTCGATATAATTCAATCCACTTACCGATGTATGTTTTAATAGTTTAAATTTCAATATGTATTGAGGTGATAAATAAATCTTTCATGTTTCCATGACGTATCTATTAATATTTTTTCACTTTATAAATAGCGTACAAGTGAACCCCAAACGATATATGCCCAATAAATATTAAATATTTAAAAATACTTAAATGAAAAATAAAGTTTGTTGAATATGAGTGGAAGAGATCTGTGAACTGTAACACTGAGTCTATGAAGGATATTTCTGAATGCATGTCAGTATTGAATTATAAGGATGCTATTTTTGACATAATGAGTTAGTTTTATAGGTGAATATTTTTTGAAACATCTGCTAGTTTGACGATATTTTATTTCGGTCACTTTTTTTCGATAATTAACTTTGAGTTTTACAATTTTAAATTAATGTGTATGTAATTTAATAAAGGAAATATTTTTCCAAATACATTTCTGCTTAGTTACAACTTTGAGAGATGAGCCCTTTTTGGAACCGACGCATTTATATAAAAAAAATTGATAATTACCCCATGAAATGGTAAGCTGTTGTTTGCGCCAATACTAAGATTTTGATTCCTTAGTAATAGACAACACACCTTGCTTGTAAAGACCGGTCCGATATAGATAATTAATATTATTAAAAAAAGTAGTTCAGATAGTGAGTTGAAATAAAACACTTGAATAAGCCATCATTATCTAAAATATCGTTTATAAGTCAATATAGTAGCATTTTGTCAATCAGATATATAGTGAATTTAGGTGAAACATTGTGCAAACTACGAATTAGTCAATTTCCTCGATTTACCCTATTTACCCGTACCTTAATTCCTAGTTTTATTTGGCAAAACTTGGACAGGACAGCCGGAGTTGGGGTTCACCTAAATATGTGGTAAGTGTTCCATTTAGCATATAAATTAGAATCTACAGTCCGCTATTAGGTTATAGAATCATATCATACATTTTTTGGTCCTTCGTGCCGGATTTAGTATTATTTGTAAAATATAGTTCATTTTGCCGGAATCACTTACAATAAAAAGTTGAAGTTCGTAGTTTTAATTAGTTGAAAGTAAAAACGATATTTTGGATATTGTTCGTGTGTTAGATTTTGGGCTTATTCAAACAATAATATAGGAAGTTTCAATTATTAATAGGTAATTTTTATAGTCGATTTGATTTAAATATAGAATAGATTCCTCCTAAATAGCTCGTTTTATAGTAGAGTCAAATCGTCAAATAAAACATATTTTATAGTTTAGTAATTTAATCCAACATTATCTTATTCATTAGTAATTCAGTTGTTCTTTTTGTGCAATAAATTATTATTGGGGCTAATTTTCCAGTACATTTTCGTTACTCTGATAGTAGAGATACAAAATGACACAAAAAAAAGAACAACAATTAAGAATTTTAGTTGCAAAAAAGGAACAGTATTTTGCCAGAATTCAACGTTTGTTCGATAATAGTAGAGATGTTTCAACGCCAGAAAAGGCAAATCAATTTCTCATTAGATATGAGACTTTGGAAACAACTAAAACCAACTTTTTAGATATTTTAGATCAAATTAACACACTAGAGTATGAGACAAATGACAAATTTGTTCCAAATTATCAAATTTTAGAAACATTTGACGAATTGATTTGTTATATTGAGTGTGTAGCTAAAAAGGTAAATGTTGATATTGCTAGGGAATCACAACCATTACGTCAAAATAGTAGTAAATCTAGTCGTAAATTACCGGAATTACCACTTCCGAAATTTAACGGTGATATTAAAGATTGGCCTTTGTTTATCGAATGTTATAATAATATGATACATAACAATTGTGAGTTGACTGATATAGATCGAGTTCACTATCTGATAGGTTGTTTAACTGGTAGCGCTCTGTCTGTTTGCTCAGGTATTGCTCCCACAGACGATAATTATAGAATTATTTTCCAAGCCCTTAAAGATAAATTTGAAGACAAGCGTGTCATAGCTAATACGTTTTTAGACCAATTATTCAATTTTAAGCAAGCTCAACATGAAAATGCTACCACTTTAAATTTGTTTTTAGAAAAATTTCATCCTGCAGTTACGGCATTACGTCAATTAGATATTCCTGACTTATCAGACTATATTTTAGCCTATTTAGCATTTCAAAAAATCAATCCCGAGACTCAAAGATTATTTGAAAATACTAGAAGAAGTTCTGAAATGCCTTCTTATAATGATATATTAACTTTTGTAAAAGAGCAAGCTAAAATTTGTACTAGAACAAGTAGTGGTCTTAAATCCAGTAGTAGTAATAATAAAAATAATTCAAGTATTCATAGTAGCAGTCAGTTAAACAATAGCAAAGCAAGGGTAACTCACTCCTTTGTCGTTCAAGGAAATTCTAGTAGTTATAATTGCGTGATATGCAAAGAAAATTCGCATTCAATACTTATTTGTCCCAAATTCTTAGAATTGTCCCCCGAAAAACGCTACCATGTTGTTAGAGAGAATAATTTATGTTTAAATTGTTTATCTAGGCACAAAGTTATTAACTGCAAAAGCAACTATACTTGTAGAATTTGCCAACGTAAACATCATAGCTTGTTACATTTCAAATCCTCGATGCAAAGTATAGCCAATAGTGTAGGTAAGTCTGACCAACCAATCAGTAGTAACTCGGAGACAAATGGTCCTAATGTCTCTGAAATTTGTAAAAATTCCACCGCAGGCCCTTCTTCTTCTACTTTAAATAAAAATGGCGGTACTTCCATGGAATATCCATTACCTCCAGTAGTGAATTGTTGTTCGGTTACCCATAGTCACAAAAACTCTTCTTCTAGCAATACTGTCTTATTGTCCACAGCGAAAGTGCATGTTCTAGATAGTTACGGTAATTTTCACGATGCCCGATTTCTAATTGATAGCGGTAGTCAGGCAAATTTTCTTTCCCTAGAATTTAGTCGTCGTTTGAAATGTCCTCTAATGAAATGTCATTCTCATGTTTATGGAATTGGGTCCGCTAGTAGTTCCGTATATGGATGTTCAACTATAGTAGTAATTTCGCGGGTGGACACCACCAAACGGTATCCTTTGGAGGTACTGATTGTTGACAAAATTGCAGATCAGCTACCCGCTTCTCGCGTCGATTTAAGTGCTTTATCACATTTGAAATCGCTTCCTTTAGCCGATGGTAGTTTTCATTTTCCGCAAAAAATTGATGGAATTCTTGGAGCTAACGTGTTTGCTCATTTGATAGGCAACAAACGAGTTGTAGGTCCACCAAACACCCCAGTGGCAGAAGAAACCACTTTAGGTTTTATAGTAATGGGCTCAGTTCCCATTGTATCCTCATCTATTGATACTCACAGTTTTTGTACCATTTTAGAGCCCTCTCTTGAAAAATTAGTTAAGAAATTCTGGGAGGTTGAAGATTTTCCAACTTCTTCAGTGATAGTAGACCCAGTTGATTTGGAATGTGAGAAAATCTTTAAATCCACCTATAGTCGAGATCACTCCGGAAGGTATACAGTGCCCTTACCTTTCAAATTAGATAGTTCTTTATTAGGAAATTCATACACCACAGCTTTCCGACGATATTTATCATTAGAAAGGAAGCTGAATAATATTCCCAACCTTAAATCAAAATATACAGAAATAATTAAAGATTACATAGTCCAAGGTCACATGTCCAAAGTAGTAGAAAATGATAGTTCAATGGTACAATATTTCATTCCTCATCACGCAGTCTTTAAAAATTATTCCCAAACAACTCCAGTCCGTATTGTTTTTGATGGATCGTGTAAGACGAACACCCTGTATTCATTAAATGATTTACTCTATACTGGTCCTAAATTACAGTCTGACGTCTGTACAATGTTCTTAAACTTCAGATTATTTGAAGTAGCTCTCACCGCCGACATTCGGCAGATGTATAGGCAAATAAATTTACACCCAGATCAACGAAGATTTCAAAGAATTTTGTGGAGATTCTCTCCAAATGAGCCCATAGAGATTTATCAATTGAACACTGTTTCGTTCGGAATTAAAGCTTCGCCTTTTCTAGCTCTCCGAACTGTACGCCAATTAGCTGACGATGAAGGAACGTCGTTTCCTTTAGCATCTGAAGTTATTAAAAGAGACATGTACGTAGATGATCTTGTTTCTAGTGTATCTTCAATTAGTTTAGCGCTTGATTTGTATAATCAATTGATTGGATTATTTAGTAGAGGTGGTTTCCAATTAGTAAAATGGGCCACCAATTCACAAAGATTATTAGAAAAAATTCCTCTTGACAATAGAACCACTAATGTGGTGAACTTTGATACAGATTCTCTGAAAATACTTGGTTTACAATGGCATCCGAGTTCGGATTCTTTTGACCTGGTTGATAAACCTTATACTAAACGTAACATTTTGTCCACTGTGGCTCGTTGTTACGATCCTCTAGGCTTTTTAGCTCCTGTCACATTATTAGCCAAACTTTTGATAAGAGATTGTTGGATTGGCCATCTGAATTGGGATGATCCCTGTCCTCCTGATATAGTCCACCGTTGGAATCAGTTTTCTACAGGACTACATCATCTTCTAAACTTCAAAATCCCTCGTCATATAGGTGTTGTGTTACATCAGCCAATCATTTTAGTAGGTTTCGCAGATGCATGCTTAACATCCTATGGGGCGGTCGTTTATCTTCGTAGCATGAATTCCAATGGAGAAATTCAAGTTCATCTCCTGTGCGTGAAATCCAAGGTTTCTCCACTGAAAGTAGTCACAATTCCTAGATTGGAACTTTGTGCGGCTCATTTACTCGCCAAACTTCTGAGATTAATAATAGATTGTTATGAATCTCGACTAAATATTACTCATATTTTCGCCCTGTCGGATTCTACTGTCACTCTCAATTGGATCGCAACCCATCCGTCCAAACTACAAACATTCGTATCGAATAGGGTGGCTCAGATTCAATCATTAATTGATTATAATTCGTGGTTTCATGTAAATGGAAAAAACAATGTTAGCGATTGTTTGTCTAGAGGCTTAACTCCTTCCCAATTTATAGCTAATAATTCCTGGAAAAGTGGTCCTCAATGGCTAAAGTTAGATTCCGCTGAATGGCCGATTAGTACAATTTGCTTAGAAGAGAATCTACCAGAATCCAAAATAGTTTCTTTAGTAATAGCTGCAGATGTCGAAAATTCTGTCTATTCTCTAATATTGCGTCATTCGAAATGGATCAAACTGTTGAGATCGGTTGTTTATGTCCTTAGATTCGTAAAATTATTGCCAATGGCGGTTTCTATTTCAGTATCCGATTTGGAAATTGCTGAACTTTCCTTAATAAAAGTAGTTCAACGTCGACATTTTCGATCTGAATTAGCATTACTAGCCAAAGATGTTATTCCAGCATCTTTAAGACATCTACGCCCTTTCTTAAAAGACGGCATCATTCGAATTGGAGGTAGGTTGATGCATGCCGATTTAAATTTTGATGGGCATCATCCTATATTATTGTCCAAAAAAGATCATCTAGTAAAACTCCTTATTGATCATTTTCACAGAACTAACCTTCATACCGGTCCACACTTAGTCCTTTCCTTACTTAGATTACGTTATTGGATTCTCTCAGCTCGCAGTGTTGATAGATTTATAATCCAGAAATGTAATATTTGTTTTAGATTGAGGCCAAAGCCTCAAATTCCCATAATGGGAAATCTCCCTAGTGTCAGAGTACAACAGGCCAAGGCCTTCTTGCGCACTGGCTGCGACTACGCTGGTTCTGTGCAGCTTATCCCATATCGAAAACGCGGAATTCGTCCTGTCAAAGCATATATTTGCTTATTTGTTTGTATGGCTGTACATTTGGAACTTGTCACAGATTTGTCCACGCCCAATTTTCTTCAAGCATTTAAACGGTTTATAGCTAGACGTGGAGCAGTTTCTGAAATTTATTCAGACAACGGTACGAATTTCATTGGTGCAAAGACAGTTTTGAACGAATTGTACCAATTCGTTGTATCTCCGAAATACAATGATACCATATTGAACGATTTAGCTATTCAGGGAATTCAATTGAAATTGATACCTCCAGGTGCTCCACATATGGGGGGTCTCTGGGAAGCTAATGTGCGCTCCGTGAAAACACATTTATACAAGGTAGTTCAAAGTCAATTATTAACTTATGAAGAGTTCAATACTTTGCTAGTTCAAATTGAAAGTTTGTTAAATTCACGTCCGTTGTGTGTACTTTCTTCTGACCCTGCGGACCCGGTAGCTTTGACTCCTTCTCATTTTTTGACCCTTACTCCCCTAACTAGTATTCCTACTTCTGACCTCACTGATCAACATATAAATAGATTGGATAGATTTCAAATGATTGATCGAATGGTCCAAGATTTTTGGAATACCTTACTAGTTTGCAAACTCGGCAACATTGGAATACCGATAGTCTTCCTGTAAAAATAGGCACCGTTGTTGTTTTAGAACAACCAACTACACCACCCCTCCACTGGCCTTTGGGCATTATAGATCAAGTCTATCCTGGTCGCGATGGTATTATTAGAGTGGTCGATGTACGCACGAAACATGGGACATATAAAAGACCCGTCATTAAGGTCTGTCCCTTGCCATTGCAATAAAATACAATAATTTTTACATCATGTAGTATGTATATATTTGTATATATGTGTATGTATATATGTATAGATAGATTTTTAGTTAATGTATTCGATTATAGTTTGAATACTTTCAATTTATCGGTAGGAAAAATTTAAGTTCAATGTTTAGTTACATCCTTTCCAATGTTCTGAAGTATAGTTCAGCCCGGGGGGAATGTTTGCGCCAATACTAAGATTTTGATTCCTTAGTAATAGACAACACACCTTGCTTGTAAAGACCGGTCCGATATAGATAATTAATATTATTAAAAAAAGTAGTTCAGATAGTGAGTTGAAATAAAACACTTGAATAAGCCATCATTATCTAAAATATCGTTTATAAGTCAATATAGTAGCATTTTGTCAATCAGATATATAGTGAATTTAGGTGAAACATTGTGCAAACTACGAATTTGTCAATTTCCTCGATTTACCCTATTTACCCGTACCTTAATTCCTAGTTTTATTTGGCAAAACTTGGACAGGACAGCCGGAGTTGGGGTTCACCTAAATATGTGGTAAGTGTTCCATTTAGCATATAAATTAGAATCTACAGTCCGCTATTAGGTTATAGAATCATATCATACAGCTGTAATTGCAGACATTGTAAAAGTGAAACAGTAAGTTGAATTTACAAACTTCTATTACAAAATAGTACAATGGTCGATTACGAACGAAGAAAAGTCTTCAGAAGAAGATTTATGAAAAACTCTGTTACTTATGTATGTTTGATTTCACATACTTGAATGAATGAAGAAAACACTACTTTTTCGATAAATTCGATTTCATTCATTGAAGTACCTAGTGTGCTAATTCAAGAACAACAAAATAATTCCAGCACTTCTCTGACGTGTTTCTATCATCACCTCCTTATTCGAGCACTTTTTAGGTTGCTGGAGGTAAAATTTATAGAAGAGGGTAGGTGCAGGAGCAGTGTAATTTTCCCATCGTAGTTACACTTTATTTCTTTCCGTATAAAGCCGTTTTCTAAATAAAACAATCCGGTTGAACTATTTGTTAATTGTTTCGCCTTTTTCAATGTAATCGTCAAACAAAATACCGTACAAAACTCACAATACGGATGTACAACCTTGCAAGCAGTTTGTAGCTATTTGCCCGCTTTGAGGGAGGTTCACCGGCTGTTGACCATAGATATACATTCGTTTTATACATTTAAAGTGTCAAATATTTCCTGCAACTTTACTTTACGGTTTACCAAAACGTATTTATAAACTTTTTTCATGCTTTCCGCGTCGTTTAGGTAGATTTTCCTGTCATAGATTCCGTATTACACACACTCGAATTTCAACGGAGCATAATATTTTTAAAAATATATAGTATTTTATCGCCAATATACCCCAAAAAAAATTCAATGATTTCTAAGGCAATTTTCCATCCCCAGATAAGTGCCAGTTCTCCAATTTCTTATTAAATTATTTTACCTTGAATAATCTTTTTTGTAGAACACCCTATTAATTTTCTTTTCACCTACTTTGGTTAGCCCCAAAGGTAAAACATATTCTATTAAGTAGCTAATATTGTAACTTTCAGTTTACGACAAAAAACTTTGGCAAATCTTCTCGAAAACTTCCAATTCTTGAACTTTACAAGTTTTAGGTAGGAACTTTAAGGAACTTACTTCTCCACGTCGAATTTCTTTGTGACTATATTGCCCTTGAGCGTGATAACAAAGAGAAACATATTTTTTTCTATTAAACATACAAATGCGTGTTTGAGCTTATGCACATATTGTGGAAAATCAAAATGTTCAAATTTAGAAAAATCCGCAGTAGAATTATTCGTCGTGTGGCGATTTGGTAAATACAAGATTTTTCCCCTTCTAAAATATTGCTTCTTCATTTCGTATTTTATTTTCTTCTTTTTTATTCGTTTAATGATTATATTAGTTACTATTTTTGTTATGCTGTTTAGTAGGATTGTTACCGTCTTAATTGTTCGGTACCAATTTTTTCAAGTTTCCTTGGATGGGACCAAGATAGCGATTTTATTTGGAACGATAACAATTAAGACGTATGCGAACGGCACTCTTGTTTTGGTTGGAGAGCTAAAAGTCGTGCGTTTATTTTCGAAACGTTAATCAACCGGAAAGGTAATTAAAGGGCGCCTGAAATTTTAATTATCAGGAAAAATTTCAAAAACTGCGATAAGCGAGAGAAATTATAAAAAGTGAGGTATTTTTGGTAGTCTATCTGTGGAGGTTTGGGAAGTACTCACTAAAACGCAGTTTATTATGTTAACCAGTTTATTAACAGGTTTTACCAGCGTCAGTGAACAAAACATCAAAAATATTTACATGATGGGTACATGCATAACCTGGTACCGCAAACAAAATTAATATATACATAAAAACAATAAAACAAATTATCACTAAACAGTACACGGTAATTTGTTCGAGAAATAGATAGTCTCCAAGAAACAACAAATATACAAATCAAAATCATATACATACACAAATGATAAATGTCGCAGAGTTTGCGAACTAAAAAATTAGTTTATAAACGAAAAAAAGAAAATGTAGAATATTATATTATTAAATTACTTGAAAAAAAAACACATAAGCTTTGTGAAAATTATGTCAATATCGGGAAAATGATTTAATCTAGATTTGACGTGCACGCCGAATTTCCTAACGATTATTCTATAAAACATAAACAAAGGTTCTCTGAAACAATGGCAATATTAGTGAACAATAAACTCGTTATCGTAATAAAATAGTTCTGACTGTATAGTTCTTGCGCTAAAGAAATAGCGTGACACTAAATTAATCTTTCCACCATCGACCAAGAACGGGTGCGATTACTCCAGGTAGGAGAGATACTAAATAATCATTTACGATACCTGATTCCAATTGTTTCCATCCAATCCCCAAATTACTACTCAAGTGAAGATACTGGTATTAACGCCGGAGGCGTGGTTTCTCGATTAGGTCGATTTAAAAAAACTTACGATAGTACTTGTAATAAGTAATCTACCCTCACCGCGTGATGGAACAGATCACAGACACTCGGAAATCTTCGGTAATTTAATGTCGGTAATAAGCACTATAAACATATACTCCGGTAATTTTAATTCAACTATGAACACAGGAAATACCGATACTTTGGTACGATACGATAATTTAATCTTAATAGCTGAGAAAATCACCACTGCTTCGCTCAAGTAATCTTCGTAGACTCTATCTCGATAGCGGCACTAAATAATGATACGATAATTCACGCTGACATAACAAGAATTTTTTCGACTACTTGCGTTGAGAATCGGTCGCTGACTGACTCTCGTGACGAGATTTTTGGGGATGGATAGCCTTCTTTTTGAATTTCTTTCCGAAAAATAACTGTAAAATTAGTTCCAAAAAGCCATATAACAGACATATAAAAAGAATCGGGCAGTGAATGCACAAATTACGTTGTCTACCCAGAATTTCATAAAAGGTACCTTCCTTCTCCGAAGGTGATTCTAAAACTATTGTGTACTCATCGTACCTCTTTTAAGGGCGTTATTAAAAGTACAATAAATTGTCACTTTGTTCAATTGAAAATCCCGATTGAGCCGTAATAAACCTTTTTCGGCGTTCAAAGATGTATTATACTCCGGTAATTCTATGTTTATTAGTAGTATAAGACGATCTTCTACACAGTCCGAAGAAAATATTGTTACGCCAGGGCCGCACTGGGATATAAATTCGAATATAAAAAAATTAAAAACGTTACAGGATTATACCTCTCCAATTTTTGCAGTCCGTAATGTCTCCTTCCTTAGAGATTTTTGTTATAGTCCGTTCCATTGGTATTCGTTCTTGCTCCTAGAATTCATGTATTAAGGGGGTAATTATTTTTAATGAGCTATCTATGTTTATTTTCTGGTTCTCTTGGTATATTGTCGCTACCTGCACATTTCCATTTCTTAATTGCTTTATGTTTTCTCTAATTACCTCTTCTGTTCAATTTCTAATTCGTTATTTGCTGCCTTATTGGTATCATTATTCATTTGTTCAAATTGTTCGTCCTGTAGCAACAATTGTTTATAGTGTCCCTCTCATCTTTTTACTTGTTTATTTGATATCAGACCTATCAGAAACAATTTCTAAAAAATTATTATACGCTGATGATCTAGCAATAGCTATACGATGGAGAAATGTTGAAAGCACATACTAGTTAATGACCTCGGAATCTTAAAGGAATACTACCACAAATAGAGGCTCTCTGCAAACACGAATAAGATGGAATGCACGTGCTTTCATCTAAACAATAAGCTTGTCAATCAACAACTTACTCTGGTCTTCAGCGGCACCATAATTCAACATAACCCTACCCAAAAGTACCTAAGTATCACCCTCGATAGAACTCTGACCCACAAACAACATCTGTATAAAGCCGCAGCTAAAGTCCGCACACGTAACAAGATCATACAGAAGCTATGTAGCACTCCATAAAAAAATAATTTGATGCCAAATCCAGTGATCGAGCTGGCCAATGCATGGGTCGTCCAGTATTACCAAAAGCCTTATTTACGTGTAATTTAGTTGTATTGGATAAATGACCCGGACGTCCGTCCTGATGAAACCAAATAACATTCTCGCCATTTTCAATGGCAGGTTCGATATTATTTTCTAATAATTCTAAATATTTGTCTTCATGAAGTTTACACTCAACGAATTATGAACCTATGGTATTAGGACCACATTTTGCACCATTAAGCGCTTGTAATGCACCATAATGCTTCATTCATTCAAACAAAATTTCACCAGGATCGTGTTAATACTTTTTACTGCTTCTAATAATTTCGTTGCTACTTATTTAATTTCATAGATATTCAATTTTTTCTTCCTTCATCTTTATCGTAGAACATTTTTAGACGATAATGTTTTGTTAGTGCCTCTCAATGATATAAAAAATGTTGTTAGTGCTTTGAAAGCTTCAAAGAAAATTTATCACATCATGGTCTAGATCTTTAGTATTTCGGTAGTGCTTGTTAATGCTTATCATTGTGTCTACTTTATTGCTTTTCTTAAATTATCGCCATTTTTTTAAGCTCATTAACTGAACATGAAGCTCTCTAAAATTGAGAAATTTTACATATCAACCGCTGACTTTACGGACCGCGAATTTATTCTGTTTGCTAAATAATTTTGAACTATCGGATCACTGATTTACCCTCTGACTGATTTATATATATATATATATATATATATATATATATATATATATAGAACCTGATGATATTTTTTTTAAATGTTACTTATTTTTCGAGAAGTTTGTTGAAACCACACGTTCAACAAATGGTATTTCCATGTATAGTATTCAGAACACGTCCGAACAGTTATTATACTCAAAATTAAATAGGCCGGGCTTGTCTCTATGCAACTTATTTTAGTTTGATAAATAAATAAATGTCAGTGTCAGTGTCAACCAATTTTTACAGCCAGAACGGTCTACCAGTTCAGACCTAAATGTTTAAGTTTTTACAGAAATTAATACATTCCGTCCTTCCTGCATAAGTGCATTTTTTTGTTGTTTTGATGTGACATGAAGTATATATCACGATGACGAGTCAATCACGAGAGCTTTCACATAGTATTGAATTCTCGGACTGGTTGAATGCCTATTGTAACTTTAAATCCTTAGTATTTACTTCAATGGTCGTAAACGCCCCATTAATAAAAGATACCCAACAATTAAAGTTTTAAATGGTTCAAAAGAACCTTATGTTTCTTTATAAAATAAGAGATTATAGAACTTTCCAAAACCATTAAAATTTTACTACAAATAACGTTGAGTGATTACGATCCTCAATTAGCACCGTGACAATATTTCAAACCCTTACACAAAATAAAAAGAGAAATCTCAGCTATTCGAAATGAATGTTTTTATGGATTGACATAAATTATCTAACAGGACCCTATTTATCGCTTCATGGTCAAGTGGATAATTAACTTTAAGTCAAAAATATCACCATTCAACGGAAATAGAGGAGAAAGTTCTACCCCCAAAAACTTGCGATATATCTAC